>OZ004600.1:97641513-99001013 GCA_963924605.1 Malthinus seriepunctatus
ACCGTATTCGTAAACGAATACTTTCAATAAAAATTTTGGAAGATTCAAGTCATGTTATACACATTTTTTAAATTAAAAATTAGAGGAACCAAGTTACGGTAAAATTAACATTAATTAAGATTGAAAGTTTTTTTAACTTTATTCATTATAAAATCCATAACAGAATTAAATGAGCACATGAGAATCAATATCCCTTGATCGTTAGATAAAGGAAGCACTTGAAAGTTTACTTGTAATCGCGTGTGTGATGCACACAAGCAGCTATTTAAAAGTTTAATTGATATAAACTTTAAGGAAGGAATTTACTCCAGAGAGATGCACTTAGCAAATTACGAATTATTAATCAAAAACAGAGAAAACAACATTCACAATTGTATACTTTTCTACTTTTTTATTCCCGGCGATGGGATCCTACAGGGATATCCCTAAAGGATATGGTTAGTTTTTTTTAAAGCAATAAGTTCTCCGATATGAGTTCTAATAAAAATAATACTTTTAGTTCAGTGTCTCAATGTAAATCATGGATTAAGAGAAATCTAAACTTAAATGTCCAAACTTTTATCCAAACTTTTAAAGCATTTATTTAAAAAAGAATAAGTCCTTTCATCATGACTAAATATCACCAAGTCACTGTGGAGTCAATCTCATCTATATTGAGGTTAAGTTCTTTTTGGGTTGTTTCTTAGAATATAAAGATCCATAAGGAAGGTTAACGCAACCGTTGCTTATAAGAGAAAATGCGACGGAAACGACATTTTGGAAAGCTATGGATGACCCATTCATTTCGTCAAGTTTACATTATCATTGGCTGTGATGATCTATTCTTATAAGTGGGAGTATAATTTCTATTGGAGAAATTGACCGGAAATTGCTATATTTAAAAAACCATTGCCATCCATATTATTAGCTAAATGGCTCTATCCTGTTAGAGTAAAGGGGGTTATTTATTTAATGGGTTGTTTATATTCAAACGTCAAATTTTGACATTGTCACGTTGCTAGGTTGCCATGTTCAAAAAATATAAATCTTATTTATTCGTTTAGGTATAATCATGGCAGTTACAAAATATTAAAAAATTAATTATGTATAAAGTAGAGCTAAAAATAAAAAAATGCGCCAGAACGCCAAAGAATAATCCCGTATCAGCGTCCCTCCTCTTACAGACTGAACAGAATAATATCAAGCTGCTATAATGAATGAAATAAATGGCAAAAGAAACGATAATGGACGCATTCACCGGACGTAACAAATGCGCTCGATAAAATGGCGACCGGTTCGTACACGTTCCCAAAGCAGGGTAAATCACCGAACGATTAGGTAGCTGCTCCACAACTGTTACACGTCCGGTGAATGCACCCATTGATTTCATAGATATGGGATGAGATGAAAAATCCAGACCGAGACATAAGTCTTTAGGCACCCGGAGATCTGAGTCGCAATTCCGAGCAGAACCGCAAGACCCGGCAGCCCGTCCCCACAAGGACAAACCCCGACCCCCACAATCCTACCCAAACCCACAGCACCAACTGTAACTGTAGTCGCAGAGGATAGTGTACTAGTTTTAAAAGCATCTCCTGTTAATTACATCTTTGATCAACTCAGAATCAGCTCGCCTTTATATTTTCTTTTTTGTTTCTCTGTTTTAACATTAACAGGTAATAAATCGAAGATCTTTTTTCATAAGTAGGAAGGCGAGTTTATAATTTTTGTGGTTTTTATTTGACATTCTGAGATTATGATGTTCACGTTGTCTCTTAAGATAGTCATGGTAAAAGTAGAGGTCCGAGTCATGTTTAAAGTCGGACATGTAGAGGCGGAGAAGAGATCGAGCATATGTTTCATGTAGAGGAGGAGCATTCAAGTCAGTATACAGATGGATTGAAGGGTATCTAGTGGGTCGATTAAGGATAATTCTGATAGTCATGTTTAGTGTTCTAGTAACTGTAAATATTTCGGGGATGCTCCACCCCATGTAAGTATGGCGTATTGTGCCATTGACTGCACAAGTGCGAAATAAACCTGTCTAATTGTGTTTTTGTCTCGTATAGTTCGTAGTTGTCTAAAAGGTCCCCGCACTTTTTATATGGAAAAACGGTTTGAGTAAAATTTCATGAAATTTTGGTAAGTTGTAGATCTTGACCTTCTGAACAAAAGTCTACATGGGTAAAAATATCTAAGACCTCACCCTTCTTCCCTATCTTCTGATAGGGGTCAACAAAGTAGTTAAAATAGCCAAATAGCGCATATTATTTGTTACTCAGAACCTTGGTAAAATATTAGAAGGTAGAGCGACGAACGTTCAAAGTTGAAGCAAAACTTGAACCTTTTGATGACTGATTAAACGCGAATACGCGCATTTGATTGGTGCAAATAGTATCCCTTGATATGCTTTCTCTATCTTATATTGGCGCGACAATTACCCTTGATATGCTTTCTCTCTCTCACAAAGTAGTTCACAAGTGGCTTCAGTTTGCTACCAGTTGTAAGATAGTCCGTCGGCATACCTTTTATATTTATTACCTTGCTCAGAACATTGGTTCACATTGGTTTACAGGGTGAAGATAAAATTATGCTGCCAACCAATAAAGTTTTAAAAATAAAATGACCCGTATTTTTTTGTTTTGCTAAAATCTGATTTTTAAGGGATCTAGCGGAGGCTCAAAATTGGTCCTACAGAGAACATTGTTTTCAGTTTTTAGTCCCAAACCCCTAGACCGATTTAGTTGAAACTTTGGGGGTACGCATAAAACAACAAGTCTTATTTTATTAACACATTAGTTTCGGTATAGCCGCTAGAGGGCGTTAGGTAAACTATCTTAACGACTAGACAACCCCTATCTCAGAAGAATGATGTCTTAGAACTTTTTGCTCATGGAGACTTTTGTTCAGAAGGTCAAGATCTAGAACTCACCAAAATCTCATCTATCACAAGCCTTAGATATGATAAACCTTTTTGAAATAACAACCCAGATGAGGTTTGGCAATTGGGTAATTCCACATCAGATCGCCCACGTTTGACCCTTAGGTCTTCGGATTTTGACAAAATTTGGTGTGTCGGATGGAAATATGTTCAAACTTAAGTGTACAAAGTGATTTTGCGAAAAAATTATTTTTAACCTATACAGTGTCCGCAAAAAAGTCTGCACCATATGGGATTTTTTTTTTATGCATGTTTTTCGAAAATATTTTTCGGCATCAATGTCTGCATGAAATAAAACCAAAAAGGCACCAAAAACATTAGTTATGTCATTTACGCAACACCGACAAATCGTCTTTTGAAAGTTTCGATTGCCCAAAAATGCCCTTATTTTTCAAAACAGAGAAAAACAACATAAGGTAAAATTGTTTCTATTCACCTCAAGATACTAGATACAAAGTTTAAGAAAAAAATATTAACATTTTCATTTTTTGGTTTTCTTGAAAATTCTCACTGATTTATAATTTTCCGGAGTTCTTTTCTGTACATTTAAATTCTAGAGATCTACTTTGATCCAACGAGATCAAAATATTACGTTTTGTTCTGAATTTAATCTAATTTTGGAACATCAAAATATTTTAATCGAAAATGATAGGACCATCTTGGACTATTTTCCCATCTCTGAATTCATCTTGGGAAATATTTTAACCGTAGAAGTCACATATTTTAGAAATATATCGTCGAATTTTAATTAAAATAAGAGCTGACAGATAAAACATTAGTAAAAACACTAGTAGGTACTACATTACATATTAAATAAATTCCATATTAGTTTATTGTCAGGATATTTAGGGTAAATTTAGACATCATTTGGGACCTCTATCTGTCAGCTCTTATTTTAATTAAAATTTGCCGATATTTTTCTAAAATATGTGCCCTCTACGGTTAAAATATTTCCCAAGATGAATTCAGAGATGGGAAAATAGTCCAAGATGGTCCTATCATTTTCAATGAAAATATTTTTATGTTCCAAAATTAGACTAAATTAAGAACAAAACGTAATATTTTGATCTCGTTGTATCAAAGTGGATCTCTAGAATTTAAATGTAAAGAAAAGAACTGCGGAAAATTATAAATAAGTAAGAATTTTCAAGAAAACCAAAAAATCAAAATGTTAATATTTTTTTCTTAAACTTCGTATCTAGTATCTTGAGGTGAATAGAAACAATTTTTCCTCTGTTTTGAAAAATAAAGGCATTTTTGGGCAATCTAAACATTCAAAAGACGATTTGGCGGTGTTGCGTAAATGACATAACTAATATTTTTGGTGCTTTTTTGGTTTTATTTCATGCAGACATTGATGCCGAAAACTGTTTTCGAAAAACATGCATAATAAAAAAAAATCCCATATGGTGCAGACTTTTTTGCGGACACTGTATAAGGTCAAATTACTTATTGAACTATTTTGAAAACATGAATACTTCAATAATTTATAATTCGCGATCTAAAAGAGATATTTCTGCAAAATACGCATACGCATATTTAAAGTTAAAGGAACGCACTATTTATTTTATGCATCGCTTCTTTGGTTTAAAGCCTTTTTGGTCAAACTGTTCCAGCGTCAAATGTTCAAGTCGAAGTTTCCAAATTACACCCTCTTGGATTTTCGCAATTTTTTTATATGTTGAGCCCTTATGACTTATGTTTAAGTGAAAAAATTCAAAACCGTGGGCACTCGCCAACTCTTGACGCTACACGGTCTTATAGAAAAATGGAAATAAAAGTTTTTTGAGAAAAGATTAGGGATGGCAATTTTTTTTCAGGAAGTGCTTTATTTTGGACCCGTTATTATGGGAGAGATTTTTCAAGAACTGGGCCGTGCGGGAACAGGGTCAAAATTACATTTGTTCTTAGAAAAACTGCTAATTTTGAAAATATCTTCGATCACATTGAAGATAGCATAAAAATATGTCTTAGATAATTTGTAATGTATAAAATTACCAAGAGAATGTATGTTGAAGAAAATTATATGTTGAGCCCTTATGACTTAGGTTTGTTTAAGTAAAAATATTCAAAACCGTGGACACTCGTCTGTTGACGAGTGTTGATACTACACGACCTCAACCCACACACCTCTATCTAAAACCCTTACTAAGGCTTGAGGCCGTGTAGCATAGCATCAAGAGTTGACGAGTGCTCACGGTTTTGAAGTATTTTACTTAAACCTAAGTTATAAAGGCTAAATATATAAAAAAAATTGCGAAAATCAAAGAGGGTGTATTTTGGAAACTTCGACTTCAACATTTGACGCTGGAACAGTTTGACCAAAAAGGCTTTAAATCAAAGAAGCGATGCATAAAATATATAGTACGTTTTTCTTTAGTTTTAAATAGGTGTATTTTGCAGAAATATATCTCTTTTAGATCGCGAGTTATAAATTATTGAAGTTTTCATGTTTTCAAAATAGTTCAAAATTTAATTTGACCGTAGATAGGTCAAAAAGAATTTTTTCTCAAAACTACTTTGTACACTTAAAAGTTTGAACATATTTCCAACCGACATCGACACACCAAATTTCGTCAAAATCCGAAGACCTAAGGGCCAAACCGATCTGACGTGGAATTACCCAATTATGTATTTTAAGTCGATGTTGTTCGGATGAGTTATTGCCGAATGTTAGGTATACTGTCTTGTCAATGTTTAAAGTTAATTTATTTTGGTCCAAATATTGGTAATAGTCTTCGTCGCGTCTTTGAAAGTTTTGTCTCATGTCCTGTTTCTAAAGTGACATCTGCGAAGCTCACCAAGGACCCGCTCATGGGCATGCAACAGTGGTCGTTGATATAAACCTTCCAGAAGAGCGTTTTTACAACGCCAAGGAGAAAAATAATGTTTTTGCGCCTATAGAGATAGAGATAGTGAGACGGATTCAGCATGAACACAGATCGATTTAGCACCATTGTAATATACGATAGCGGCACTTTTCACGAAAAAATATGGCCAATATCTCATTTTGAAGAAAAAGAGAAGTGGAAACGCCTCCTCCAATATTTCTTTGGTCTCATCAGACAAGATTGTACTATATGGTTCCAGTAAACTATGTGTGGAGTTTCATTCCTTTAACCAAAAGTAAAACGTACCTGAGATAGCATAGGTCGCATTAAAAGGGGTGTACAACGGCCCCCACCGAACTTTTTTTGGTCTCATAGAACAAAATTACTCTATAAGGTTTCAGTAAACTATGTACCAAGTTTCATTACATTAACCAAAAGTGCAGCAAAACGCAGTTATTATGTCCTGTAACCCTTCGTATAATATACTTGTTTTTTTTTAATTTAGAACTTTTGAAAATTTTACATTAACCCTGTATTGTAGTCTGTACAACGTGTGTACAGTCAATCTCACAACTAATGGCCACCCTGGCTGTACGTTTAGCACAAATTGTGGATGTAACCATCATAACACCACATACTTAAATTGAGGGGTAACTTTATTTTGCCAACAAGTAGTAAATCAACAACCTCCCATTCTGTCCTTTTGTCGTTGTTGGCTAATAACCACCCTGGCGTATAACCAGGGTGGCCAATAATTGAAAGGCCAATGTACAGTGTACATCCAACCAAACTCGTATCCTCCTCAAGCTTACACTAAATCAATGAAGCATAGAATACAATGACACTGAGCAATTTGAAAATATAAAAAGTGTGAAAACAGCTGATTTATTAATTAAACGTTAATATTTCCATAAATTTTTAAATTAAAGAGACTTCTTTCGCTAGACAAAACTTGTCAAAAAATTTATTATTTGGCAAATTGCTCAAAACGATAATAAAATAGCAAATTAGTGGCCTAATTTTCGGCATCATTAATCATCAAAAATTAGTTTATAGATGAGTATTTTATTGTTAGTATTCAAAAATTAATTTAGGGGATCATTAACAATTTATATTCACTAAACTGCCAAAAATGGAATTTTTTGGTCTAATTTTATAAGAATTTAAGTTCTTTTCATTTGATAGGTAATAATTAAAAACTAAAAGTAATAGTATCACATTTTATTGTTTAAAAAGTAACTCAAAAATTTTTGCAATGTGCGTTATTACAAAACGTATACGTTTTATACAAGGTGATTTTAAAGTGCTTAAAAATTTTGATAGAAACAGTGTTAGAAAAGCGTGCTTTTCGAATTGTGTAAAATGATGCCTCAATGTTTGACAAAACTTTTTAAAATCACCCTGTATTCTTATTTAGAATAATTAATAAATATATAATTTTTATATCACATAAGGTAACATATTTGACCAAAAGATCTTTTACAACATTTTCTTCTTCTAGGTTTCTTCTACGTAACGTGTAGAACTTTTCTAGTATAAAAATATTTTATAAAAATAGTTCAATTTCATTTTCAAATAATTTTTTTAAGGTTGTTTTTAATTTTTTCTATGGGTATGTATCTCAGTTATGTGAGTTATCCGATAACCTGATCAGTTATCCCTTTAGAACAAATAGCCAACAACTCCTTAGCTAAAATCTATTTACAGAATTTTCTTTATGAAGAGCCAAATAGTTTCATTTTTTATAAACTTCATTTAAAAACCATATAATACTTAAAGGTACTGTTTAAGGCTAAATTTAAATTTATTCTATTTTTAAAGCTTCCAATCCCGCCATTAAAGTAAATCCGATACCAATACAAAGAGCTCTTTGAACTCTACAGACCTTTCTCTCTTTTTCTCGCGTTAAAACTTCAAAAAATGTAATATAAAGTATAGTACCTGCAGATAAGCCTTCGAGTAACACAACAGCAGTAGATTTGGCTTTAGTGCGCATATCTGTAGTTAAACTTATCCCTAATCCTATCAAAACACCCATCGGACTTCCAGAAGATAAAATCATCATGCTGTATAACATCACATTTGGTTTTGATCCCGACAAATAAAGTTCTAAGCCTATACAAAATTGAATAGTGATCGAATGAACTGCAACAGCTATAAACATGTACCAAATATTTAAAATAGAATGTTGCAATCCGATTGCTAACCCTTCTAAAATAGCGTGAAACGATAAAGCCATCACAATAAAAACACATCTTATAAATTGCTGTTTAGTAATATGTTTTTCTTGCATAATGTTCTCCAGCTCCTTTTCTTCTTCTATTTCAGTTTCTGCTATAGTTTCGTATTTTTCCTCTTCTTCAGTTTGAACTTTTTCGTCAACTGTAGCACTAAACTCATCTTCAAAATCGGTAACATTTTTTTGTTTCTTCTCTCCAAACTCAACAACGCCAATGTCTTTGGAATCAATAAATAGGTCCGGTTGCACTCTATTATCTTGCGATACAATCGTACTTATTGTAGCAACAGAAGAAGTTCTCGACCAAATTTTTTTCCTACACACCGGTTCTTTTGGAATTTTCGAAACAATCCACTGACTTATTTCTTCGATAAAATAAACGAGAAAAAAACCGCACGATAGTATTAGTTGAGAGTATGGATATTTAGGTTCTAAAACTCCAAAGTGTTTTAGCTCTTCGACGGAATAATACACTTCGGGCATCATGTGCAAGAAACAAGTCGCGAATAAAACTCCACCGCCGAACGCTTGAAGACAAGCAACACCTTGTTCTAAGACCTTTTGTTTCTTTTCGTTTATAAATTTTTTGCCGTTTTCAGTTGTTTCAATTTTTAAAAGAGCGAAAAGCTTCAACGGTAAAATACCAAATACAAATCTGATAAGTCCAAAAAGAAAAGCGACTAACACTTTAGTTAAAACTAAATTCATTTTTAAAGTTTGTTAAAATAATTACGTAAATTGTTACATTTGTGAAAAAGATTTTCCGCATTCGCGAGTTTCTAATCGAATCCTGGCGCGATAGCAACTGTTAAGTTATAGGTTAAAAGTACAACTTGTGACCCTTTAGTTGTAATAGTATGATGCCAATCGACCGCTTTTGTTTAACCTGCGCCTCTTTCAAATTTATATTATTGTACCTAATGAATGTAATGATGAATTGTATTAATAATTTATTTAATTTTTTACTTGAAAATTGATTATTTAAACCCGTTTCTTAGTAATTTTTTTTACCGACCTTCTTATACCTAATAATAAGCTTTGTGTTTAATTTATTAAACATATTTCATTATGGAGTTTTTTAAGTATGTAGTGTAGTCAACGAAAGGGTTATAGAGGACATGGTAGAAGGTGGAATTTTTTCTTCAAGAATGTGTTGAAGTAGTTAGGAGATAAAATAAAAATGCTTAAAAGTACCCGGTCCTAGCTACATGACTAAGGGAGAGATAGGGGTGGAAGAACCCGTTTTTGGGTTTTCGCTTATATCTCGAAAACGCTGGGTCTTAGAAAAAAATTTCTCTTAACAAAATGAAAACTAGTCATATTTCCTACAATTTTTTTTCTGTTCCTTATAGTTTTTGAAATATCCGCCTGCAGAAATCATTAATATATGAACAAAATTACCAGTTGAAGACAAAATAGTACAGCAAATTGAATGTTCTACAACTTCTTTTCTGAAGACTTTTACTGTAAAACGAAGGGCTAGAGACAAAAGTTTGACGAGAAACGTGAGGTACATTTGTGCAGGTGGGTATCTCGAAAATTATGTATAAGGAATAAAAAATAATAATAAAAACAATCTTGTAGGAAATTTGATAAGCTTTCATTTTGCTAAGAACAATTTCTACCCTAAGACCCACCGTTTTTGAGATATAAGCGAAAACCCCAAAACTTTTACCTTTCTGCCCCCTCCCACTTTTATCTATGTAGCTAGGACCGGAAACTTTTAGTATTTTTACCTCCTAACTGCTCCACACACTTTCCCGAAGAAAAAGATTTCACCCTTTTTCTTTACATCCATTTTTTTGGCGTTTGTTGACTAGACTAGACTATTTTGGATATACGCTTTACGCAAGTCATTATTTTTTAATACAGGGTGAATCCTAACGTACGCATCAAACTGATAGGGGACCTAAAGGGGACCAAAATATAATTTTTTTTTTAAATAAACTTTTAATCAAAATCGAATAACAACAAAGTTACATGGATTTTAAGTTTTTGTAAACCTGAGCATTTTTTTATAAAAATAGAGTAATGACTTACGTTTTGAATTCATATTTGGAATATTTGAGAATTATTTAAACGAAGTTCAGTTAAAATTTTAGTAAAATTTTTATAAGATGAAAGTTATGCCTATTTAAATTGTTCTTTAAAATACTCAGCTTGGGTGCTCACTTATTGGAAACCCCTGATTTATTTAATTCAATCATGTACGTCAAAATCAGTCAAAATTAATCAAATGTCAGAAATTAAATAGGTTATTTTGTATATGCTCAGCGGTACTCAATAGGTGGGCATTAATTTATAAGAACTTAAAACCCATGTAACTTTGTTGTTATTCGATTTTGATTAAAAGTTTACTTAAAAAAAATTATATTTTGGTCCCCTTTAGGTGCCTTATCAGTTTGATCCGTACGTTAGGATTCACCCTGTATACTTAGAGAAAATTATAAGAAATGAACTAATTGAAGAATAAAGAGTATACATATAAAAATAAAAACCATTTTGTAGAAATTGTATCCGTTATCAAAAACCCAAATAGCTTGTTCCAACATTGAGAGATGGAAGAACATCCCTTACTTAGTATGGTGTCTGACAGAATAATTAAAGCAATCGAAAAAATCTACGGAATTAACATTTTGACAAGGGAAGAATGGAAATGCAAAGCAGTCAAAATGAATGGACTAGTGTTCTACACAGACGGCTCTAAAAACCCAACAGGTACAGGAACTGGAATCATCGGGGACGGAAGCTTGAGACAAAGGGTAATCGTAAGCCTCGGGGAGCACGCAACCGTCTTTCAAGCACAAAATTACATCATCTTAACATATGCTGTTAGATAGGGGCGATCATAACCAAAGAATCTTCGTAGTATCTTACAGCCAAGTAGCCCTCAAAGCGCTGAATGCCTGCGAAGAGAGGTTCGGAATGTAACGGGCCGCATCCGCACACTCAATGCGCTAGCGGGGAAAAATGTTGTCAACCTGGTATGGGTGCCAGTTCATACAAAATTACCAGGGAATGAAGAAGCGAAAAGTTTGGCCAACGAGAGCAGGAAAATAAGACCTATTGGACCAGAACCAGTCTTTGGCATTCCTTATGAAATGGCAAAGAGAGAAATAAAGTCACTTTTGGTGAAGTGGCAAATTAAACACTGTAGGGAATCTTCTGGACAGGGACATTCTAAAGTCATTCTGGAGAAACCCTGTGACAAAAGAACTCGATCTCTATTCAGAATGAGCAGAGATGAACTACAACTCGCAACAGCAATAATAACGGGCCATTGCCAGCTTAAGAAGCACCTGTATACGATGGAACTGGAACATATGCAGAATATGTGCAGAGGAGGAGGAAACTCCAATTCATCTTCTGCTACACTATGAGGCTTTCACAAGAAGTCGTTCCAATATTCTAGAGAAATAGAAGATGCTACAAAGAGAACTGCTCAACTTATCAATAGGGAAAATTCTGGACTTTATCAAAAGCACAGAACTCCCATAAGGGAAAACCTCATCCGGAGGCGCATAATAAATCAGAGAGGTCGCGATGCAAGGAACCACTAGAGGCCAGGCTCAGAAATACAATTATTATTATTATTGTTCCATCATTACAACCAGTTTTTGACTCTGGGTCCTAGGATATCTACAAAATCTCAGAATGGCTTTGTCAATAATTTTCAAAAATCTTCAAAATTAAAAGCAACCATTTACAGAAGATTTCGATCTGAAGATTTGATGATAACGTTTGTACCGCGATGTTTTCTTTCAAAATCTCCTCATGAAAATTCTAAAATATTATTTCTTAATTTTCTGAACTACAAGATTTGAAACATTAGAGCCTGAAGGGCATTTCAACTCATAACAAATGTTTTATCCTTTTATTTTAAATTACAGAAAAACGCTGCATCACTGTGCGTGCATGTTCGTGACATTTGCAAACATTTTAAGCCTGGCGAACATAACATTCCAAGCGTTTATGTTTATAGAAGTAATTACCTACTCGTGTTATGTGTTTACAAGCATGTCTTAAGCAGAATCAATTTTAAAAATAAATTTAATATGAGCAATAATTATTATTAAACGTCAAGATTGTATTCACATTGAATACAATCACAAAATTTCGAAATAGCAACTCTGATGTACAGAACTTCAAAAAGGAGATTACCGATATTGTAGTTAAATATTTGGAATAAACGAAGGGTGACTAAAATAGACTACAACTACATGTACTTTTATGTTTAGTAAGTAATTTATGTAATAATTAATAATTTAGTAAATTCAACCACCTGTGGAGAACGGCGTGTTACAAAATACCTCACCCTCACAGACACGAAACGTCGATTGCTAAAAATTGTTATACAGCTTTATCGAATAAAATTATTGGAAAATAATGACATAATAAACGATTTACTTAAAAGTGAGTTTATAACTACATACCTACAATAGAAGCGTAGAAAAAAATGATAATTGTAAAAAAACAACGTTATAGGGTTATAGTTTAAAAATTCAACATTGAAGAGATCCAGGAACGCTCATAAGTCCTTGAGAGAAACTCTTTTTTTTGCTCTACAGACCAATTTTTGATTGTTTGTTTTACTTCTTCGCCAGATGAAAATTTACAACTTTGATTTTTTTTCAATTTCAGACCAAGATAGGCTAAGTAAGTCAGAAATGGTGAATACAGAAACAATAATGCTAGGACAGTGACAGGGGCAGGTGTAAAAAACTATGTATGTTCCTCCCTGTAGGGGATTGCAATTGCATCACATTATCACAACTGCTCCTGCTGGAACAACTCCAGTAACATAAACAAAATATGGCCCAAAGCGCTTGAGGAGGAGAGGTGACACTCAAGTAGTAATGAGAATAAAAAACAACTGTAAATTTTTACTGACAATGTTTATTTAACAAACTAGAAATAAGGTGCAAAATATGGAGAGTATTATTAAATTGCAGACAATATACAGGGTGTCTAGCTAAGCGCGAGGTCTTCGGTAGCTCATCCTGCAGTGTGCCAGGTAAATCAAAAATAAAGCAAAAGAATTCTAAATATTTTATGCTAAATACCATGTCGTGAACTGCATCTATGTGAAGAATAAAATTACAAGACCACATGACCACACGAACGACAAATTTTGTCATGGAAACGTTAAATCGTTTTGTCCCAACTGACGTAAGTTGTACACGTTGAGATTAATATACCTAAAATTAATTTAATAAATTAACTAAAAAATGTTTGGAGGAGCGAAACCAGTTAGACTTCCGAGACCAACAGCGCGACAATGTCCTGTAATAACGGATATACACATGCCATGTCCACAACCCTATTGTTATGCTCATGTAAAATAGGTAATTAATAGTAATTAGTGACTATATTTGATATATTTTAGCCTGGACGTAAACCAAATAGTAATCAAAAGATAAGAATGGTCGAGTATTCGAGGAGAAAAGAAGAGGCGTACGATATGTATTTGGACAGCCAAAAAGGAGGTTATTTGCAAGATAAAATAACTGTAAAATTTGATAAACACACCGAAAAGAGAAGATTTCAAGTTGAAATGAAAAAACGCATGGATATTCGCGTGAAAGCATACGATGACTCTATCGATAGAAGACGCGAAAAGTACGGAGAAAAATTATTTTTGATTAAGATTTCTTTATTTCTCATTCAGGTTGAAAGCGTTAATTGCAAAAGAAGAACGCGAATACTATAGAGAAACTATAGATGTTCTTCAACGTGGTGGTGAAACTCGATTGCAGGAAATGAAAGAACAAGCTCAAAAATTAGCAGCAATAAGAGAAGGAGAAAGGCTAGCTCTTATAGAAAAGAAAAGAGTGCAACAATACAAGTATGGATATTATATTATTTATATTATATTCAAAAACTCTAAGGTCCTCTGCTATACAGTTACAAATATTGTAAAGTTAACTTGTCCATAAGACTCTTCAAAAATAAAAGGCAATTCTGGCTTTACAACAACCTTTCGTAGATAGTATACATTCTATACATTCATTAGTTCTTTTTAGACAACGATGCGGGGATTTGCGTACAGCGCTAGTACAGAAAAATTTATACGAATGTAAAAATTCTCAAATACAACAAATGAGAGAAAATCAAGCTCGAAGAGAGGCTGACAAAGAAAGAGAAAGATTTTGGTATGATATCAATCTAAAAGAAAGAGACGGAAAGGTTAGCTACTTCTAAGTTGTAAATTGAAAATTAGTTGAAAATTTATTTAGACGGAGCGTATCGAATATGATGCAATAAGGAAGAAAAATCAAGAAATGGGTCTTGTAGAAGCGTGGGACCTTCAAATGAGAGCAAAGGTATGTTTTGGATTTAAAATTTAATTTTTTATAACAATAATTAACAATTATTATTTTAGCGAGAATTGCAAGCCGAAGTTCAAAGAATAGTCGCAGAAGAAAAAGTAGAATTGGATAAATTACAAGCGCAAATGGAAAGAGAAGAATACGATGCTCTAATAGCTAAAGAACGTAAACGCGAACTTATGTCTAAAGAATTCGAAGAACTACTTGCGATTAAAGAAAAATTCATGGCTCAACGTAAAAAGGAAGAAGATACCTTAATTGCAGCTTTTACTCAATTGGGTAAATTGGAATACGACAGAGAAAGGGCCAAAATTACAAATACATCCATTATTGCTAAACAAGAAACGGCTCTATATAGGCAAAACTTGGAGCAACTTGAAGAAGAACGCAAAGAAGAAGACGCTCGAATAAACGTGTTATTGAAGAAGTTTGCACTAGAAGCACAGCAGAAACAAGACGATGCCAGATGTAAAGTTGAATTGGCTAAACGGAAATTATTATGGGTTAGCTTTTTGTAATTATTTTTCCCTTTTCAGCGCTATAAAGATTGATTTACACAATCGGGTTTATAGTACGATTTTAGTTCCGACAACGCAAGGGTCTGTGTATACATCCAATATTAATGGCCACGTTCAGAACATCAGAACATAGAAAAGCTCCCAACAGCTGATCGACTGCTGATACTTTCTCTCTGTCTATTTCAGCACGTAGATAGAGAAACAGTATAAGCAATAAGCAATCGCTCAGTTGTTGAGAGATTTTCTGATGTTCTGAACCGGCCATTAATATGGGATATTGGATGTATACACTGACCCTTAGGATGTCAAAACTAAAATTTATGTCTGTCTACATACTGAAATAGACAGAGAGAATGTATGAGCAATCGTTCAGCTGTTGGGAGCTTTTCTGTGTTCTGATAATCTGAACGCGGCCATTAATATGGGATATTAGCTGTATACAGTGACCCTTAGAGTGTCAGAACCGAGGGGTCAACCACTGTTCTGAATTTGTACACTGACTGCAGTTGACTGCCCATGACTGCAGTTGACTGCCCATGACTGCATATGCTATGACTGCCATTGACTGCAGATGACTATCGTTGACAGCTCAATTTTTGTACATTGACTGCAGAGAGTGGATAACCCCTCGGTCAGAACTAAAAATACTCTCTGTCTACGTGCTGAAATAGATAGAGAGGAAATATCGGCAAACGATCAACTGTTGGGACCTTTTCTGTATTCTAATGTTCTGAACTTGGCCATTAATATGGGATATTGGATGTATACACTGGCCCTTGGGATGTAAAAACTAAAATTTCTCTCTGACTACATGCTGAAATAGACAGAGAGAAAGTATGAGCAATCGTTTAGCTGTTGGGGAGCTTTTCTGTCTTCTGATAATCTGAACGCGGCTATTAATATGGGATATTGGATGCATACACTGACCCTTACAGTGCCAGAACTAAAATTTCTCTCTGTCTACGTGCTGAAGTAGACAGAGAGGAAATATCAGCAATTGATCAGCTGTTGGGACCTTCTCTGTATTCTGATGTTTTGAACTTGACCATATGGGATAATTGGATGTATACACTGACCCTTGGGATATCAAAACTAAAACTTCTCTCTGTCTACATGCTGAAATAGACAGAGAGGAAATATCAGCAATTGATCAGCTGTTGGGACCTTCTCTGTATTCTGATGTTTTGAACTTGACCATATGGGATAATTGGATGTATACACTGGCCCTTGGGATGTCAAAACTAAAACTTCTCTCTGTCTACATGCTGAAATAGACAGAGAGAAAGTATGAGCAATCGATCAGCTGTTGGGAGCTTTTCTGTGTTCTGATGTTCTAAGCGCGGCCATTAATGTGGGATATTGGATGTATACACAGGCCCATCGGGTGTAAGAACTAAAATTTCTCTTTGTCTACGTGCTGAAATAGACAGAGAGAAAGTATGAGCAATCGATCTGCTAATGGGAGCTTTTCTGTGTTCTTATGTTCTGAACGCGGCCATTAATGGGATATTGGATGTATACACTGACACTTATAGAGTATAAGAACTAAAATTTCTCTCTGTCTACGTGCTGATATAGACAGAGAGAAAGTATGAGCAATCGATCAGCGGTCGGGAGCTTTTCTGTGTTCTGATGTTCTGAACGCGGCCATTAATATGAGATCTTTGATGTATACACTGACCCTTGGGGTGTTAGAACTAAAATTTCTCTTTGTCTATGTGCTGAAATAGACAGAAAGGAACCATGAGCAATCGTTCAGCTGTTGGGAGCTTTTATGTGTTCTGATCTTCTGATGCTCTGAACGCGGCTATTGATAAATTGGGGTGTTAAAACTTCTCTCTGTCTATGTGCTGAAATAGACAGAGATAAAATATGAGCAATCGATCTGCTGTTGAAAACTGTTCAGTGTTCTGAAAAGGATATCATGTACAATGTTTCTTAAAATTAAGCTGATGCTATTCAACATAAAATGGATGAAGAACCTTCCCACCCACAAGGCAATACTGCGAATGATCGATGATGTAAGATGTAATGCGAAATGGATTGAAAATGATGGTTCCATAAAGTGACTAGCAATATCCCAAGTTCTGTTTTGGATTGTTTTAGAGGTTTTTTAAACAAACTTGTTCTCTAGATCTTGATCATAAAAATCGTAGCCTACCCTAAACCCTAACAACCCAGTGCTGAAGAAGAAGAAGAAGAAGAAGGTAAGGAGTATAAGAGTAAGTAACTTAGCGTTAGCTAGCAGATCGCTAATAGTTACAGAATCCCAGGACAGGAACATTGTACAGTACAACTACCGCTCAACAGCTCACGGTTTCTCCTACTTAAAAACATTTGGCCTATAATAAAGTGTTAGAATAACCCTATAATTAAAATAGAATAATTTAAGTCAAACTATTATAAAGCATTCGCGAATTTTAAAAAGTTATTGCTTTGCAGTACAATCAAAACTATTTGTTATAGTTTGTTACCATAACACAAAATTCTCCCATAACTTAAATCTACCATACACAACAAACTCAAACAATAAACGCAAAATCTCGCCACTATTATTAGGCGAGAACTTGAATTTTTGCACGTTCTCACATAATTTATTGTTTCAATCAAGTGTCTTATTATAATTTGCATAAAAGAAATATTAAAAGAGCTATTACTCAATTTTTTTAATTAACGCAAAACTAATTAAATCACATCAACAGGATACTCTTAAAGGCAGAGAGGAACAAATTAAAGAAAAAAAAGCTTTGGCCGAAAAACAGTTGGAATTGCAACAAGCGGACAATGAATTTACGAGAATGTGTTTCGAAACTAATGAAAGGCTTGCCGCTGAAATGTGGAGACAAGCGGCGATAGCGAGGAAAAACTATCAACATGATCTGTTGAAACAAATTGAATATAAAAATCATTTACGAGTAACGTTTAATTTAATAAAAATGTTCATTTGTCACATAATTTGATTTGTAGCAAAAGGAAAAGGAAAGTTTGGAAAGACAGCTGGCTAAAGGAATGGAAGAAGAAGAGCGTTATTTGAGAATGGTTAAAGAGCTCTGTAATGAATCTGCTGGAACTAAAAAGCATCCTTTCTATTGCGTGGTAGTTGAACGTTCAGATTGTAGCTGTCCTGAAAATCAAGAAAAGTAATTTTGTAATATGTGGATAATTTTGGCAATTTCGCTTTTTATTGAATCGTAAATTTTTGTACTTGGGCATCATTTATAATCCTTAATTTTTTTATATTTTTTATTTAAGTGCGTTGTTGTGTTATATTTATGTTTACTTGTATTTTATATTTATTCTGTTTCATTAAATAATATTTCAAAATATTAACTAGGTATTGTAAATAATTATGTACAATAATTGAATAAGATACAGTCTGTCTCAAGACGCGTGGGAATTTAGTAAACAGTAGGAGATTTCGCTCTCCCGAGCTGCAACAAGTCGCTTTAAAAAAGACTTAAGTCTTCAGATATAAGTCGTTGCCAAAATAAAAAAGACTTAAGTCTTAAGTAATATCAAGACTTAAACTAATTTGACTTAACTTTTAAGTCTTTCACAAAATACTTAATTCTTTACCTTTGGCTTAAATTAAAAAAAAATGATTTAAATCTTTTCTAAACGACTTAAGTTTTTTCTAAATGAGTGAAGTCTTTTCTTTTGACTTAAGTTTTTACCAGATAGACAAAAATGATTTAAGTCAATTTGAAAAATGAATAAAATCATAAGCCTTAAGTTACGAGTTCTAAAATGACTTAAGTCTCTAAAAAAATTAAGTCAAAAAACGACTTAAGTTTTTCCAACTCTTTCAGCTCTGTATATCCATCAAGTTGTTATTCTTATTTTAAGTGCCCTAATTTTAATCTAGTTTTTTTTTTCAAATTACTCTCTACATGTTTGACCGGTAAATTTCCATTTTGGGGAGTGCTGTTTATTCTAAAAGTTTTTGTTGTTCTCGCCCACCATGTGTGCCACATAGGTGTTATCTGCAGTTCCGTACAGGTTTTTATATTATCTGATCAAATGTGTCAAATTGTCTTCATAGTAATTATTGATGTCAACTGTATAGATATTTTAGCTTCAAAATCGAATTGTTCATTTCTTTTGACTCCGAATATAACATAACATCCCGATCATATTTGCTAGCTTTGGATTTTATTTCATTTCTCGACGTTTTTAGTACCCTTGAATCTAAAAATGGCGGCCAATATAACGATTGCTTTTTTATTAATTTGTTTTTCTTGGTTGACTATTGCAAATTTTTATGAAAGATTTTAATTCAGGATACAGTCCTCGTGGAGGTGGACTCTGTTTTAATGGCTAAACTGTATCAAATTATGTATTTTTTTACAATTCACAATTTTATACTTCTAACATGAGGGCCGTAGTCAGACTGTGTTATCAAGGCAGGCTCAAAAATTTTGAAGGGAGGCTGAAAGCTAAAATCAGGGCTTTCTCTCTTCTGGGTTTGTATAAATCTGTAGACCACTGTAAACTCTTCTTAGGATGGAAGTGTTTTGTCTAAAGTTTTCGAAAATTTGACTTTCTCTAAATCGATGTTTCCTTCTTCGGCATCAATTAGGAACTTATCGTTCCATTATTATTACGAAATACTTAGAAACCTCTGGCTATAACAGACTTAAAATTTTTTAGGGTAGACCCAGCTTGCCCTGGCGTACTCCTGGCTACGACCCTGTCTAACATACAGTAGGTATATACCTACCTAGAGCTTTTATAATAATTTATAGCAAAGAATTTTTAAATTTCTCAATAACATTATGAGAACAAATCAAATATATATTCCCACCAAAGCTACTAATTTCCATTATTGTGGTATTAACAAATGGAGTAAATTATTCTGCCTTGTCTTTATGACAATGCATGTAATATTATATAACATTATAACGTTAAATAATTGAGAAATAATATCAATTATAGCTCATGCCATTTATTTTAATTTTATTCTTGAAATAATTTTAACAAATTAAACAAATTTACACTTTGCTTAATGTTGGTTTGTTTGTTAATGTAGGTACTTTTGTGTTGTTTTAATAGCTCAATAAAAAATAAAGAAACAAAGTTTTCTACGACTCTCAAATTACCTAATTCTAATTGAATTTGTTATTAGAAGTACTAAATGCCCACTTGAAGTTAATCGTACTTTATCAACCCATTCTAAACAACTTGCGTAATACCCACAGTTACCAATACATAATTTAAATCTTTGGTATAAATGACGGAATACAGGGTGGCCCAGAAGAGGCTTTTCATAGCCTACCTTACACGTTAGAAATGTTTATGCCCACTGTACAGTTCGGTCCTGATATGAGGTAATGAAAACAAAAACTTGCTAAGACATCTTGCTAAGCTAACTAAATTAAACTAAACTAAAATGTAGGATGAATTACGCAAATTATTGCCTGCATGTGAATAAGAAAACGAGTTCGTAAAGAACAGTTTATAACTGTTAGAGAAGCACGTATTAGGTACAACAAGCCAATCAAACCACAGATATTCAAAAAAACATCTCAAAATGGTTTCAAGTTAAATACAGGGTGAGTCGGGAGGATCGCACCAAACGCCAGGAGTGTATTTTACAGGTAAATATGAGACGAAAAAACCCAAAAGTTGTAGTCCGATTTTTATTGGTATTCGAGTTACAGCGTCTTAAAAGTTGAAATATTAGATAAATTAATTTCATTAACTTAGAAGAACATACTGTATAACGATGAAACCACATTCACCCATGATGACATTAACTATACCCGCAACTCCCACTTATGGTCCGACGAAAATCCTCACATAAAAGTCGAAACAAATTTTCAGTATGGTTTTTCGGAAACGTGTGATGTGATATCGTCTATAGTTTCGCCTAAGAGGAGACAAATATTTCGAATTCTTACAAAATGATTTACAAGGACTGTTAGACGATGTTCCCCTAAACAGTAAAATACGCATGCAGTATCAGCACAACTGCACGATGGATGCAAGTTATTTTCTGAAAACGCTGTATCTTGAAAACAAATAAAAATCGGACTACAACTTTTGGGTTTTTTGCTCTTATATTTACGTGTAAGATACACCCCTGGCGTTTGGTGCGATCCTCCCGACTCACCCTGTATATAAGGAAAATCGTGTAAAAATGGTTGGCCCTGTATACACCCTTTTTAACATAAAAACAAAGTATTTACCTTTTTTCTGATGCCCTCTTGCCGAAAGCAACCGACCTTCTCAATGCCAAAATTAATTTCTTGCTCTGTCACTCACTCGCTTAGTTTAAAACGAATCGCACCAATAATTATTGAACACTTCTACACGCTTACGAACCATACACTTATTATTAGAGCAAAAACCGGACAACGAATTATTAAAGCTTCCATCAAGCTTCCAAATTCGAACTCGATTTTAATAACGCGTACGCGGGAGTTTAAACTCGATTCCGAAAAAAACCGTTTATTAGGTTGCGACTGAAAATAAAACATTTATCATTAAACAAAAATACAGTTCTATTTTTCTCCTCTGATGGAAATGGCCTGAAAACAAAAAAATTGTTTTAATATTATTTTTACGTCTTTATTTTATTTTTATTATGGGACAAATTACCTGAGATGACTGAAGTAAGTGTAATTACCTAGGTTAGGTAATGGATTCCTTTTGGGAGAACAAGAATAAGAAAAAGATGACACATCTGAAGCAATAATCTTCAGATGTTTCCAAAAAGGTAATTGGATAGACAGAAAGAGATGGAAATTTGAAATTGAGAAACGGCGGTAACTGTAGAAGACTCACCTGTTGCTGAAGTTCCTTGACTTATTTTAGAAGATTTTCTATTTTTTCCTCGTCTAACATCACGATCTGAAAATAGAAATTTCGTTCAGTTATGATTTTTATGTCTCTATTTCTTCACATAATTTAAAGAAAGAAGCTCAGTAAAAATTTTAATGTAAAAGAAGAATAACTATTATTAGAAAATATCCGTCAAGCAATAATATCAAATTTGCCAGATAATAAAAAAACTTAAAGATGGTCCAGGCACATAACTATGGGAAGTCCAGGGTGAGCCTAGACCCACCTAAAATTTTGATGGACCACCTTTGTGCCCACCCTGATAAAATGACAATAATAAGCGAATATTCAGATATTTACAGCGTAATCTGAATTCCACACAAAATATTTTATCTTTAAAAAGTTTTATGGGCTACTATACATATTAATATATTATGTATTTGGCCCATCAAAAAAATTGTCGCCACCAAGTGCCTACTTGATTTTAAGAAGCTAGTTACGTGCCTAAAATTGTAGGAGAAAGCAATTAATCTCCATTTACAAAAAGGAAGATTTGGAAGTGTCAGAATTGCTGAGGTTGCCTAAGCCATCTAGATCTGGATTATATGCATCTATCTAATCACACAAGTCGGACAAGATCGTAATTTTACTCTCAAACTAACTCTTTACAGGTAAAATAATTTTCTATTAGTTTTATTGCTCCATAAATGAAGAAAGAAAGTTATAAAATAAGTTTCAATAATTTTTTATAATGGATATTTAATATAGGTAATAGTGAACACTCTAACGAATCTATTTTCAATTCGATACGCAAATATAACAATTATCCATTTTCAACACGGTTTTATTGTTTTTAATCCAACTTAAATTATACAAATGCTATTTAGCAATAATAGATACGTGAATTACAAATTGGAAATATTACCTACTTCTACATGTATCATTAATACTTAAATAACTAATTATTTCTTATTTTTTTGAAATATTAATAAGCATGTATCCCATGGGACGTGATATTAGATGGTTAGAAAATTGTTAGAAAAATTAGAATCATTTTTTCAAGAGAATTAATTCCTATGATTGCAGGAATTATACCCCAAAAGATATATCTACAGGGCTGGATTATCGATAAAGCGCATGCAGCGCGCGCTTCGGGACCCGAAAAAATGGAAAAACGCAAAAAAAACTATAACATAGAACGCGAAAACGGCAGGTCTTAAGGAAAAAATTACTTTTAGCGAAATGAAAGCTTATCAAATTCCCTACAAGAATGTTTTTATTTATTCTTACTCTATTCCTCATAGATTTCGAGATATCAGCTCGCAAAAATCTTTAATGTGTAGAAAAAAAAATTGGCTTACTGAAAACTTTTACTGTAAAACGAAGAGGTTGAGGTGTTAGAGGTAAAAGTTTCACGAAAAACGCGATGCAAAAATTTATTGCATACGTTAACAATTTTTGCGAGCGAATATCTCGAAAACTAATGCAATAGCGAAAAAATTAATTAGAACAATCTTGTAGGAAATTTGATAACCTTTCATTTTTCTAAGCGTATTTTTTCCCTAGAATCTACGGTGTTTGAGATATAAGTGAAAACCCTCAAAACAGGATCATTTCATTCACTCCCTCCCTTAACTATGTAGCTAGAACCGGGAACTTTTAGAATTTTAATTTTTTATCTCTTAAGTAATCCTAGCACATTCCTGAAAAAAATTCACACTCTTCCATGTTCTCTAGGTATAACACCATCGTAGACTAGAACTAGAGTAGAAATTAATATCTGTTTTGTGTATTTTTGGACGGGCTCGAAAATAATTGGCGCCTCAACCCCCAACGTTCGTTATTCCAGCCCTGTATATCTATAGATTTTCAGAGAAATTAATTTATCAAAATAAAATGAACTATGGCGACAGAAGAGAAAAGAATTAAAAGAACCATGAAACATAACAATCCTCAGGAAAAATGAAAAAGTTTAAACATATAAGAAATGGGTAATTTTGATAAATAATTTCATTTTAGTGTAATAATAAAAGATTTTAATAACATTATAATTAAAATTTTCTTCCATTGCATTGTTTTCGTTACGCTGAAGATTTTCCTACTCCCTTTCGGTGACTTCAGGGCGAGATACTCTTTCAGAACTAATGATAAATATATAAAACGCTTATTTAAAAATCAAAATTTGACTATCGCGTTTAAAAACCCTGAAGATGTTCCAATTAGGTACATAAAAATGTAATATTTAAAGAACCATTTTGATTGACACGTGGGTGGTCACGATGTGAATGATGTGATCTAATTTAATGGCGCTGAAGCTCGGAGCGCATTTCGTCCTTCAGCACACTGTATATGGAAATTCCGTTGACAAATTGTCAAAAGTTGAATCGAGAAAGCAATAATTTGATTAATAATAGTATTACCGGTTATAGACTACCATTATTTCCTAATAGGACAAATAAGCTCAACTTTGGAAATTAAAGTACAAGTTTATTAGTAATATTAGCAATAATAATTGCGATGTGGCCTACAATTTTGTTACTTTCGTTATCGAACATTTGAAATAAGATTCACTTAATTGCTCAAGATGTTAGCCAAAGAGGGTCATCCTGTCACTTCGGTACAATTAACTGCTAACTCACTGTTTAATGTAGTGAATGTACTCTCAAGTCAAGTAAACGAAGACATTCTAATAAAAGTGATATTTCATTTTCTACAATTTACACTTTTTGTAATTTCTGATACTTGATAGAAGAATGGTTTATTTAATAACTGTAATAATGATATTAGAATGGAAGGTTATGTATATGTAGGCAACAACTTTTATTCAATCTTCTTATAGTTAATTATTTTTAAACTGCTAAATAGTAAATGACTATTATATAATAATCAATAATATGAATATTTAATAAAATGGGTTTCTAAATTTCAATTTAAAATTCAGGAAAAAGCCTACTTTCTACCAATAAACTGCTTAATATTTGATATTATTTTACAAAAAAACTCAGTTTTTTACTAATTTTTTTCACTAATTTTCAAGAGATCAAAAATTCTAGTTCTTAATTTTAATTGGTAATCAGAAATAGATAATTTTATAGTTATTTTATAGCTTTACCAAAGATGCGTTGGAGACAAATTAAACAGTATAATTTCAAAACATTGAATGTTAATGTAAAGTAACCTCTTGTTCTTTATTCTAATTCTATAATATTTCTAGATAAATGTACGTAATTTATTTTAAATTATCCATAGGTTACGCTTGGAATAATTTTTAAATATTATTATTGGCATATTACAGAAAATTATGCTATTGTTAGAAGAGCCAAGTATTAACATAACTAGAGAACTAATTATACGTGTACACCAATTTTTCGGTTGAAAAGAAACCTAATTTAATAATAATAAGTTATGCTTAAAAAGCTCTCGCTCTTCTGTAAGACGTATTTGCATATTATAGATCTAATAAGACTAATAGGTTCAAATTCAAACTCAAAGCCGGATTAGCTTTAATTGGTCTCGTTGGCAACAACCTCCTAAGCTATAGAAAGATCAATGATTTTCACATCATAAAAAATATATAAACAAAACTTACAAATTCCTATTTTTATTTTTATGTTATGTTAGGTTAGTGTACGTTACGGTAGGTTAGGTTAGATTTATTACTAAATGATCAACTTGAACTTAATTATACAGCCATACCTAAAAATTGGTCCTCAACAGAGCTGGATGAGTGAACAAAAATGAAAGCTAATCAAATTCCCTACAAAAATGTTAATATTGATTCTTTCTCTCTTCCTTATAGTTTTCGAGATATATGCCTGCAAAAATCGTTAATGTAATAAAAATAAAAAAGAATAAGAATTAGAATATTTATTAACCACTTTACATATGTAACATAGTTTGTAGCATGACCGAACTGCCCCATAAGACAACTCCATATGCAATTTTGGAGTGGAACAACGAGAAATAAGTCATTCGCAAAATGGCAACATCAACACAAACTTTCAATTGCCTAAGGACAAACAATACGCTAGACAAAGCTGAACGAAGACTCTCAACATGTCCCCGCCAGGTAAGGCAGTCGTCCAAAAAAACTCATAGAAGCTTGATGGAGTTGCCCCTTAAATACTTGTTGTTACTTGACATAGTGAGATGATGAGTTTTATCACTGTTTAGTTTCAGGAAATTACTTACTTCTACTAATTTACTAGGAAATTACTAGAAATTACTTGGCTCTCTCCAAGGTAACACGTGAAGACCCCTTCAACTCGTCAAAATCAACATGGGAGTCAACAAAAGTTGTGTCGTCTGCAAAAAGTATTGTTCTAGTTGGAGCTGGAACGTGGAAACATAAATCATTTATATAAATCACAAATAATAAAGGCCCCAGAACTGAACCCTGTGGCACACCATGATCAATCTGCGCTAAAGACGAGCTCACGCCTAACACACTGCCTTCGACCCCCCCCCCCCAAGTACGAACTAAATAATTTTAAAGTTCCTTTTATCCCATAAAAAGATATTTTCTTAATTAAGATGTGATGAGAAACGCAGTAAAATGTCTCCCCCGCTCCAAACCTCTCACAATTCCATCAACAACCTCCAGCAAAGCACCCGTGGTAGATCGCCCACAGCGAAAACCAAACTGAGACTCGTTCAAAATACTGTACTTATCCAAAAAAAAACTCCATAACCTTACCGAATATAACAACTACAGAGATTGGAAGGTAGTTTTCCGCCAATTTCCGATTACCTCGTTTGAACAGAGGTACAACCTTAGAAAACTTAAAGCAACTAGGGAAAACACCCTCACTTAAACACCGATTTACCAAGACTGACAACGCATAAGAAAACAAATCACTTGTTTGTTTTAGCATTTTGCTCTTTAAGTAAAAAAAATCCGTCGTATTAGAATTGTTTTTAAAGATTTAATAACAACTTCCACCTCTCCTGACGTAGTTGGATAAAGAAAAAACGTGTTGGAAGTCCTTTGAGCTTGACTTAAAAAATCAACAAAATTTTTTGTTAAACTTGGCAAAGTTTTTATCACTTCATTTGCAACTGAGCAAAAATAAGAGTTAAGCTCATTATGACTTAGAGGAATATTGTGAGATTTTCCCTGTTCCCGTTTCTATCCCAATTTATCACTGACCAATTTTTTTTTGAGATATTGTTTGACTGCAGAATAAAATTATTGTAAAAAGCACTCTTAGAAATTTGGCTCACACAAAATAGTAAAGGAAAATTAGTGCTCTACAACTTCTTTTCTAAAGACTTTTACTGTAGCACGAAGGGCTGAGGTGCTAGAGGCAAAAGTTTCATGAGAAACGTGAGGCAAAAATTTATTTTATACGTTAACAATTTTTGCGGGCAAATATCTCGAAAACTAACAAAATAGAGAAAAAATTAATAGAAACAATCTTGTAGGAAATTTTAAAAGCTTTCATTTTTCCAAGTATAATTTTCTTCCTAGGATCTACGGTTTTCATGATATAAGCAAAAATCCCTCAAACAGGACCATTTCACCGCCCTCCCTCCCTTAGCCCTGTAGCTAGAACCGGGAACTTTTAGTATTTAAATTTTTTACCTTTTAAAGTTGTATTCACACACAACCGTGATTGTTCCGTCACGTCACGTCTCCGGTCAGTCAAAAATGGTATAAAAATTATCGGAAGCGTGCTTTTAAATGACTCCATTCACACTCATCAGTCATGGTTCCGAGATTTTGCTTTTGACGCCGTCACGTCTCCGGTCAGTCAAATAGGATATCGTCGGCGACGATATTTTTAAAAAGCACCGTCAGTCATTGTTGGCAAGTAGGGTGTTAAATAGTGGTTCATCCGTTCATCGTGGAAATTATTGATGAAAAATTAATTGAACATGTATGCAGGTATGCTGTATTATACGATTTGTCTCATGCGAAATATATTTAAATTTAAAATACACTAGTTTTAAATTTAAAATTTAAAATGATATAAGAAAAGAATTAAAACTAGAAGTTCGAGTAATATTTTTTATTTTGAACACTTTTTCCGCAGTTGTTCTTTGAAAAAAAATAGTTTTTTATTGTTTGCGTATATCTTATGTGAATTAATATACGTACTTGTAAATTTTATCGTTTTATAACTGAAGGTAAATGACGGATACATGACTGATGTGTGTGAATCGTACTGTCCGGTCAAAAAAAAATCACTGTCTCAGTCATTTGACTGATCGGTGACGTGACGGATCAATCACGGTTGTGTGTGAATAGACCTTAACTAATTCAAAAACATTTCTAAATAAAAATTCACTCTTTTCCATGTTCTGTAGGTATAAAGGTCTATTCACACACAACCAATTCACATGTATGCAGGTATCCTACCTGCATACATGTTCAATTAATTTTTCATCAATAATTTCCACGATGAACGGATGAACCACTATTTAACACCCTACTTGCCAACAATGACTGACGGTGCTTTTTAAAAATATCGTCGCCGACGATATCCTATTTGACTGACCGGAGACGTGACGGCGTCAAAAGCAAAATCTCGGAACCATGACTGATGAGTGTGAATGGAGTCATTTAAAAGCACGCTTCCGATAATTTTTATACCATTTTTGACTGACCGGAGACGTGACGTGACGGAACAATCACAGTTGTGTGTGAATACAACTTTCACCTTCGTTGGTTGCAAATTAATAAATAAATTAATATTTGTTTTGTGGACTGTAGTGTATTTTTAGAGGGGCCCGAAAATAATTAGCGCCTCAGGTCCCGAGTAGGGATTCATCAAGTCAAGTAGCTTGATATTTTTACAAATTACTTGACTTGACTTGAAAATAAAGTTTTTCAAAAATTCAGTACTTGACTTGACTTGATTTATTGTCATTACTGCTTGACTTGATATCAAGCTACTTGATATTGCTTGATAAACTCTAGGAGATCGCGTATGGCTTCCCCTTCAAAGTCTGTATTGCGTAAAGCAGCGACGATTCTTTGTAACCGATATCTTTTACTTTTTTGAAGGCAATATCAAGAAAAGCGAGTAGCGACTATTTGTGTTGAGTTCTCTATATAAACAATAAACCATATAAACCCATAAACAAATTACTGCTTTTCCTGACTCGACTTTCTCAGTAATCTCTGGGTAGTTGTTATTGAAGTATATTCGTAATTATTTTATAATTTTTATTTTTTAAATGAAAAATCAAGCTACTTGATTTTTCAAGTACTTGACGTTCGAACTACTTGATATTTAACTAGCAATATTTGACTTGAACTTGACTTCATTTCAAGTCAAGTCAAGGCAAGTAGCTTGAAAATCAAGTCAAGCCGTGAATCTCTAGCCCCGAGGTTCGTTCATCCGGCCCTAGCCGTCAAAAGCTTTTGACCACATCGGCAATTGTGCCGACTTGGCTCATCCGACTCTGTAAAAATTTCTTTCCAAAATTCTAGTTAACATCACAGCAACTGGCAATGGCAAACTAGCGAGAATAAAATTGCCAATAGCTTCCTAATTTAGTGGTTTTAATCACTTAAACGAGATTTTTGTTGTTTGCAGGAAAAGTTTTGGCTTGCTTATCAAAACAGTTCAATATAAAGTTAAATTTGAAAAAATATTTTTCCAATGATAGGTATTCATTAAAATGCTCTAAAGCTAAAAATCACATTTTTTGACAATGAACGTATGAAATTAATTAGCTCCTGCAGTGTTTGTAGTTAAAAAAGTTAGGTTAAGAATTAAAGTGTAATTAAAAATTTAACAAATAAAAGCTGACCTTATTAATTTATCTCTACCCTTTATCAAGTTGTGGAATCGTAGGATTCGAGACTTAAGTTTCAAAAGTTTAAAAAAATACAAAAAATCACAAAGAACAAAACAACGCGAATATAACCACAATAAAAATTAATTATACGTACTTATACCTAACTAAATTAATTATTTAAAAATATAGTGTATTATTTCGTGAATTAATCAAAAATTTCACACCGTTAATATGTGATTAATAAAACACCTGATAGCTTTAAAACAAATTCTAACTAAAATATTTGATTATTTTAATAGTGGAATTTATCAAAATACTAATCAGTTCAAAAATATTTAATGTAGAGGATGATTGTAAAAATCAATTTTTTTTCTAAGCCTACTAGATGCCTGAGTTTTAATAGACAACTTTTGATTTTCTTATTTTCTCTATGTTGAATTTTGATATAAATAAATTGGATTTTTTATTCTGATTTCAATGATGTGTAATTTTCTGTTTTAACAAAAATGGTGGCACACCCCATATTACTTTTATTAAAACAAGTAGGTATTCACCATGATAAAAACAATAGAAGTATAACAAAACTTATTAAAACAAAAGCTATCCCGAATTGTCATCTTAAATTCTATCGGTAGTTTTCTCATGCCTACTTGATTTAATAGAAGTAATATGGAGTGTGCCCCCATCTTTCTTTTTAAAAAAGATTATTACACATCGTTGAAATCAGAATAAAAAATCCAATTTATTTGTGCCAAAATTCAATATGGCGCCCATAATAAAATCAAAAGTTGTCAATTAAAACACAGACATCCAGTAGGGTAGTGTAGGCTTAGAAAAAGTTTCATGCGTTTAATTCGCAGCTCGTGTCGAGTTATGTAAACCTACCAAATTTTATATCAATGCCTTAAATAATTAAAAGAGTTATGTAATAAGCAAGAAAATGCAAGTTTTAAGTTTTTTCAGGATATTTTAGAAACGAGGCAAGCTGTTGCAATTTTATTTTTTATTTCTTACCGTTTAGGAGATGCCCATAGTGTGCAAGATAAAAGTGGCCACCCTGTATTCCTCTGTATTATACTCATAGATGATCCATTGAATAAATACCATGAGTTTGGTTAGAAATTAGTTAGATAGATCATGGACCAGGGAACTAGTCTAATCCAATCTCAGAAGAAATTTTTATGATTATGGTGGCCTTAGTCAAACAACAACCTCGGACTGACGACGGCTTAACGTACCTTCCGAAACAGAGTATTATTTAATAATACCTAATAATACTGACAAATTAATTACACAATTAAAAAATAATTAAGTGCTTTCAATTTCAACTATGTATACTTTTTTAGTTACTCTCGCTCCTCTCGTAATTCCAATGTCGTAACCATAAGCTCATAATGCTATTCTCAATACCGTTTTCTTTAAAAAATTAATTGGTATGATTAATTCATATTCATATCTTTAACGACGCTATAATTATTGTATAGCAAAGTATCTAATCGTGTCTTTTGCAAATGATAAAAATGAACTTAACATTCAAATCTAAAGATGAATCCATAATAAAAATTTTAGGATGGTCCTCATTTTGGTCATTCATAAATTTGAAATTCAGCAAAAAATTACGAACTTTTAGCTGAAAGTGAAAACTGTAAGAAAGAGGTGGTACCTACTCTGTAATTACACAGGAGCTTTTTATTAGTCGGATAAAGCACCCCGCACTGTTAAAGTAGAAAAAACAGTTTCTATCAAATTTGATGAAATTTTGGTAAGTTGTAGATTTTGGTCTCCTAAACAAAAGTCTTCATAGGCGAAAATTACTACGACCTCACCCTTCTATAAGATAGGGGCTCTCAAAGTTGTTAAAATAGACGGAAAATAGCCAAAAAAGCGAAGAAAATCAGTAATGTTCTAGAAAATTTTTAAAATGCTGTTAAAAAATTTGTAACATTATTCTGTCTTACTTTAAGCAAAGACTACCCAGTAAGAGACTGTCATAGCTTGTGGGCCGAATGTGACCAAAAATCTCCGCTAAAGAAGAAGTCGCTAGTCATTACAAGCATATTTCGGTGAATAAGATAGGTTGTAGAGACGGGCGCGGGAGCAATGAAGAGCGTTTCACATTTTTTAATATGGGTTTCGGTAGTCTCTCAGTGTACGGTCTTTGCTTTAAGTCAGCAGTGGTAGTCTTTTTGCTGCAGTGAGTTCAGTGGATCCCATACGTATTCTTGTTGTTGCACATTTGACAAAATAATTTTGTCCCCAACCAATTAGATACCCAATGGGACTAGTATTACACTTTTATCCGTTTCATGATACATTATTAGGATTAGAAAGCGTTCTAAGTGTTTAAGAGCGTTATGGTTGTACAGTGCCTTCAGAAATACACTCAACCCACGTAACCAATTTGCCTAGGCAACCATCATCTGATGGTTGTATGAAAGAGTACACTCTATGACTTGTATAAAAGAGAGCAGAAAAAGCGACTTGGACAGTCCGTGTGATGATGTTGCCAATTATAGTTAAAGGGTTGCATTTTCCTAAGTGTAACCCTGTACATTTTGAAAAAAGGTTGATGAATTTAAATCCCCTTACTTTTGAATTCATAGCATAAACTGCCTTCTGTTGTTCTGTTCTTTTAATAAGTCTAAGGTCCGGTTTTTCAATTGCTGTTTAACCAGAAATTTCTTGATTAAATTTTTAATTTTAAGGTTAAAGGTTTTTTCAGTTGACGATTACGTTAAGTTTCATTATTACAACACACAAAGTTAACCAGGGATACGTGTTTAAGCAACCACGATTTTAACCAGCACTGAAAAACCGGACCTAAGAAGTTCATTATAAAACAATAAATTTATTTATAAACTGATCAACTCGTCAATATCCATCAAATTAAGACTGATTAATGATCAATCAAGAGTATAATACTGTATTTAAAATGGAATCGAAAAGAGACTTTCACTAAAACCCAGTAAAAGCAAGTGTAGGTAATTGCAAAAAAAAAGATTTATTTTGAAAAATTAATTCGACCCACGATGACAGTAATAACAAAAAATAGTTATTCGTCTTCTGTCATTTTCACATGTTTGGCAGTTTCGTAAAGCCACTCCTGAGACTATTAAGTAGTTCTAATCGTGAGGAATAAGCGAATAAGTATAATTATTAAGTGTTAACACAAAAACCATATATGATTAAAACTTCATTATCATCGGGACGAAAGCACATATGATTCAAATATATGTAAACTGGATTGTATGTTACCCTTTCACTTTTATAACACTATTAGTATTGCTATTTTGTAATCAAGTTTTGTCATATATAACTAATTTATATCCGTTATTGTTTGCTAAATGCATATAGCACGCGCGCTCAGTAACTCAACAAGGAATTACACTTTCACTGGTCCTTGTGAAGTATCATCGTTACTTTCTCTCTTCTCGCTTTAAATTACCTCTGCAGAAAAAAATATGTTTGTGATCTCATTTAATAGTTTAATCAATAAAAAAAGTTGGTAGCAAATAATTTTAATTAATTATTAATCAAATTAATTGGAGTTTCTAATTATGTCGATAAATCTATATGATTTGTTAAAACACAAAAAATAAATTAAAAATGTAAATAACTTAAATTAAAAAATTTGTGCGCGTACTTATTAGAAATTGTTTACTTTTATTATACGAAATGAATAATAATAATCCGAAGTTGGAAAGTTAAGAGGTTAAATAAAACCATTTTTGAGGCACTAGCCATAATAATGTAGTAAAAGTAATATTTATGTAGTAAAATAAATAACCAATGTTCAAAATCAACAACTACAATCGTATTTTGAAGATTGGTTGTTTAACGATTATTAGAAATCGCCACTCGAATCTCCACTACGAAACAGGAATTAAGAGAAAAGTTATTAGTTTAATTATATAATAAAATGATAGGAGAGTTATAATTTATCGATCGCCCACAATTTCTACGTAATTAATTGAAATTTAAACGTTTTAGTGACATAATAAGACAAATTAAAAATCTTGAATCTAGATAAACGTTAATGAGAAAAGTGCAATTTAATAATTAATGCGTGAGGTACGCCGTAGTACAAAAATTATAGCAACGAAAGAAATTTTCTCTTACAAAAGTAAAAGAGGCTTGATATGAAATTTATATGAAATGAGAAAATGCCCAATAATTAAAAATAAATTTTAATTAAAAAAAGTACAATCACTAATTACTTTTGTGGACACGTTAACACGAACGAAAGAGTCCTGAAATGGCCACATCCGCGTTTTTGGCTGTTACTATAGTAATGAATGGAAAACCCAATAGTTTCCACACTAAGTTCAATGACTTCGGTGTCATTTGAGGGAAATCATTTCGTTATATAATTACATGTACTGAGCCTTCATAAATACCCTCAACCTACATGACCAATTTTCTAAGCAACTACCAATCAAACGTAATAAAATATGGTGGTTGCCTAACAAATTGGGCACAAGGGTCGAAGGCTTCTAAAGCCCGGTTTATACATCCCATTTAAAAAAATAAATTAAATAACGCTTCCGAATTACTTTTAATTTAAAAAGATAACAATTATTTATTCTATTTCGCCTGAGGAAGTATTTGTTTAAATTAAAAAATTTCATTCAATTCAATTTTTGTGTTAATTTTAATTCTTCCTGAAATAATAAATAAAACGCTATTGTTAAAATTAAATTAATTAATTTCTGATAAAATCTTCAATTATAAAATTTTACAATTTAAAGGTTGTATGTCGTAAATTGAAGAATACACCATACACCAAAACAGTTGCACTTTCATTTCTAAAAGTAACTTGAGAAGATAAAACGAGAGTAAAATGTCAGTTCAATTAGCACAGCTAATAATTTGGTAATTTATATTCTATAATTTATATATCGTTTCAAAGATCATTTGGCTATTATGAAATAGTGTTCTACTTTGTATTCTAGATTAATCTAATATTATATTGTTGCAAAAAAATTAATTGGTTGTTGAATAACTGACGGCTTCTTAGCTACTGTTTAATGTGTACCTGTTTTTTTATAGAACTCTTCTTCATTTTTTTTCATTATCAAATAGTTAAGGTACTTAATCAAAACATTTCAAATAAATTCTTCTCAAAATAGTAACCTTTATAAAATAAAATTTTAAAATTTTAAAAACTAACCATGACCAAAATTCTGCCCATGTCATACAGGTGTTGTAAAGGGGCCTGAGTAAAAGTGAAATAGTAAATAAAATTTAATGCTCTACAACTTTTTTTCTGAAGACAATTACTGTAAAGCGAAGGGCTGAAATGCTAAAGGCATAAGTTTGATATAAGTTTGACGTTTCGTACATTAACGATTTTTGTGGGCGGGTATCTCAAAAACTATAAGGTATAGAAAAAGATAAATACAATCAATCTTGTAGGAAATTTAATAAGCTTTCATTTTGCTAAGAATAGCTTTTTCCCTAGAATACACCGTTTTCGAGATAAAAGCGAAAACTTTATCACCCCCTCCCTCGCTTAGTCATGAAGCTAGAACCGGGGGGTCTTTTAGTATTTTTACCTCCTACTCCTAACTTATCTAAACTCATAAAAAACATTTATTTTTTGTTTAACTATACCTAAAGGAGAATAACAAACGACTCATATTTTTGTCACTAATGTTATTTTTTGAACCTGAAAATTAGAACCTAATATGAGGGACTTACGACCGCAAGTCTGATCATTTTCTACAGACAGGCAGAAGTCAAACAGGCAGGAAAATTGTGTTTCTCGGCATAAAAAATAAATTTTAGATAAACTCTTTAAATTTTCTCTTGAAGTACTACAGTTTCATACAAGGCAGGAATTCTTATTTATTTTTGAGAAAAGGGCCATTTTCATTTTGCTAGAAACGGCGCCTTTTATCTCTCGATGCGGAGTAGGCGTATTTAAGACATAAACTCAAAAACAATGAGCGCATTCACTGGACGTAACAGTTGTGGAACAGTTATAAACTGCTAGATCACTAGCAGTGCTATTATCGTGCGGTAATTTTGTTAAGTGACCAGTACCTAGATTACCTAAAGTACCCGATTACAGTGATTACCTGAATTCGTTAAGTATGAATTTTGTAACTCAAAGTTAGAGAGAAGATAAATAGATAGAGAGATATTTATTGGAATTATTCATCAAATAAATTAATAAAACACGTCAAACTACAAAAATTAGAAAAACAAAGGCATAGTTTTATAAAATTTAAACTTCAAACTTCAAAATTTACAGTCGAAAATTCAGTGCCAAACAGTACCAGACAGTCCGAAGAATTCCTCCAACGCGTAGACTGGATTCTGTTGAAGCACACGCTCATTTCATTTCAAAAACATTGCCTGCTCATGTCTTTGAGATGCTGGGGGATGGCATTGAAAAGTTTTGCCTCCCCAGTATTTGGAGCTCTGTTGTGCCATTTTCAACTTGTGGTACGGTATTCTATACTTGTTTCTACCACGCGTATTATAGTCATGTAAACTGATTGTTTAAAGTAAGACTGTTTTCGTTGGCATGAGCGTTCCTCAGGTCGCAGTAGATGAATGTAGCACATACAGTGAATATCTTCATATTTGAAGTGTTTTATGCAGCTTTCAAGTTTACCAATGTTACAGATTATTCTAATAGCTTTTTTTAGGTATTAAATTAGCTATTGTATAAACACTTTGTTGGCGTCCTGACACTGTCCCTAGAATATAATTCCATAAGCAATAACACTGTGGAATCTCACGTGGTAGCAGCAAATGGCAGCCCCATTAGTAGCACATCAAACGAAAGCATTACTCAAAAGCATCTCTATATACAAACACCAATTCAATTTAGCATCCAAGCACACCCTCAGGAAGGAAACACACTCGGACTCGGATCTGTAAGCAAACCGCAAGCATTATGTCTTATCAGTATTCAGTTTCAGCATGTTATTGTTCATCCATATGCTGGTTGCCTTAAAACAGTTATTTTTATGGGTTCTGGGGTCATCCAGCCTTTGCTAAGGCCACAACTATTTCAATTAGATCACTATAATAGTCGTATGCTTCAATTATCTTAATATAAATGTATAGTACATAGAAAATTGCGATAAATTTTCGGCAGCTATAGACATATTTCTCCACAAAAATACCCTGATCAAATGACGACACTTCGCACACATTCCCAAAGCAGGGGTATTGTATTGTACTCAGGGGTTGATTGCCTTCTAAACCTTACAGAATTGCAACCAGTGTTGATCTTTTGTTCATAACCCTACTCGTATTAATTTATGTTCTCAGGAATCCAATCTTGCCAGCGAAGCGTAGAATGTCCCTGAAAAGTTCGCTTTTCACTTCTTCAGGCGTCAATTGAGCCCGCCCTAAGTGTTTCAGCCTAAGCCGAGCCAATGCATCACAATTTCAGAGAATGTGTTAAGCGGATTCGATCTCCGATTAACAGAGATTCCATATGTCACTATCCTCCAGCCCCAGTTTCTTGAGGTGAAACACTGCCCAGGACCTCACTGGGCAGTGTTCAGTAAACAGATCCGTAATGAGTCTAGTTTCGTTCTTTGACAATAGAAGAAGCTTTTTAGCATACGTTTCGTTAAATTTCTTCAACTGTCTTTGTCCTGGTGCGTTGTTCTAGTGAGAATTTTTGTTCTCTGTTTCCCATTTTTGGGTCTCCGCCCTACTATGTATTCTAGATAGTCCACAGAATGATTCGGATCCGATTGGGAGGGCAAAGCAGGGGTAAGTCACCGAACGATTTCTTAGCTGCTCCACAACTGTTACGTCCGGTGAATGCACCCACTGTTAAATCCCTATGTACAACTTTGGCATAGCAAGCCTTCTAGGCTAAAAGAAAGTTTTTTCTCTTTAATTGGGGTGTAATTTCAAAATTTTCTTATAGTGTTTTAAGCCTCTTGATTACACAAGATTAGTAATATAAGGAAATAAGTAAATAAACAAATTATAAAACTACTCTTGTTTATCTAACAGGCATTTGTTTACATTTCTAGGCAAGTCGAAGGAATCTTACGTGGCTGAAGCTATGCAATTTTGACGTTATAAATATATAATTTTTCCTAGATTATTTAGAATCCATATATTTAAAATGCGAAGCCTTTTCTTTTCCGCTAATTTTAGCGTACTTCTACTGGACCGATTTTGGTGATTTTTTTTTAAAATTGAGGCTCTTGACCCACAGATATGTCACCACTAATTTTTTTCTCAAAATTATTAATTTCATACATTGTTTTATATTTTATAATATACATAATAAAATAATCAATTTTATAATTTAAAATAATCCAATTTTAAAAATTATAAATAAGAATAAATGTAGATAGTATTTGGTTTTATACGATAAGGCACACATTATACATTAATTTGGTCGTGGTGATAAAATTTTCAATACTTTTATTCGACCAGTACGTTTCTAATACGCGATATGGTCAGGTTGGTGCGTGCATTTTTAATTACGTTTCGTGCTTTTGTGAATTTTGGATTTTTGAGACGGTTTTTTATGTTGCCCTCTTTCGCTTACTTATCTTTAAGGTTAGTTTTCTTATTTTTTTTATAAAATAGTCATAGCTCATTCATATCTTCAAAAACTTCGTCGATTTCGACGGGGTGACCGCTATTTTTTTTAAATTGAAGCTGTCGACCCCCAGATATGTCAGCACTAATTATTTTCTTCAAATTACCAATTTCATAAATTTTTTTAAAATAATAAATTAACAAAAAATCATCGGTGTAGGAAGTAAGTGCATTATAATAATTTTTGAAAATTTCATTTTTCTAACACATTCATCTCTACAACTACTTCGTCGAATTTCGACGGGGGCGCCCGCTCGTTAGCATAAATTTTCTAAGCTATTATTAAAATTTTCGCCGATTAACAAATTGACATATTGATTTTATCGACAGCTACCAAGCCTGTTGGCTGTCAATTAAGTCAAACTTACTGTTAATCCGAGAAAAAAAAAATTTAATTTCCATCAACACAAACCTAACGTACGTAATGGCGTGCCTTGGGGTTTCTTTCTGTTCCAGCTGAGAACTGAGAATTTTTTTACACAATCACATAAGTTCGTGACATTAGATGAACAAATAATAATTAGACGCTTATATAACAGTGTAATCACAATTTATTCAAAAATTTTGCGACACTTATAATATCATATTATTTCGTGTAATCAACAGGTAAAAATAATTTGTTGCTAAATGTAGCTTTAAATTATTAACTCGTATTTCAATTCTACTGGTAGTAAATTAAGTTTTGCTAAGCGTAACAGATTCCACTTAATTTAATTACTTCATCTCCACAAATTTGCAAAGTTTTTAATGTGAGAAAATTAATTTCAAAATCTAACCTGTGTCAATTGTTACTTATAAGTTTTTCTGGTCGAATCCTTGAATTAGTAGAGCATCGGATACATTTGAAAGGAGAATTCTATATTGTAATTTTTGCTTATTTTATTTATGTTTAGTAAACGTATATGTTTAATTCATAACTATTTTTAAAATTATTTAAAACAAATCAAACACAGCATAAAAAAATTTTAAATTAATTGTCTTGTTTGATGATAAACTTTCTACCGTAAATTTGTTCTTTTTTAGTGGCGTACAAAAGAGGTGTTTCCATTTCTGTAAGTATTTCTAAATGACATCGTAAAAATTTACCATATAATTTTAAATTATTCGATACAATGGGCGGAAATAATTTATACATAATTTACAGCCCTTTTAATTAAATTATTAACCATCCGTACAGGACCGCAGATTAAAAATTAAAATAATTAATAATCTTTTTAATTAAAATACGCCAGTCAAAAACTCATTACATAAATGGTAAATAACAATTTATGTGTAATAAAATAAATTATTTAAAAACCTTTCCTATCGCTAAATTTCCTTATTATATAAACTCACCATCCAGGTAATGGAAAAATTATAGAAACGAAAAACGAGACAAAATTCACCTATTAAATACCTATCGTCAAACAATTAAGTAACTATGTAGGTAGTAGATATTTATCAAAATTTGACTTGAAAATAATTAAATGCAATTATTTGCTGCATTTGTGTGCTATTGGAAACGATCTTTAGAGAAAAACAAGTTAGGTAAGATCAATCGAGGTTAGTGTTTCATCGGTATCCTGTTATAACTATAGATGTGTGGTATATTATTATCGTCAAAAATAACAATATTATAATAAATCAAATCGTAATTAATACAAATTGAACTATTTTAATTCAATACCGAAACGATCTCGTTTAAAAGTTGCAAAGTAACGCGTTCAAATGATCCATTAGCTATAATTATTGTGCGCTTGGTTCAAATAAAATTTACTGTGGAATTTGTGAAGATGCAAAGAAAGTGTTTTCATGGTTATGAGCAAATTGGTATTGTCTATGATCGTTCATTCATCATTACTTACGAAAAAGGAAAATTATTTATCTTGGGGCTAAATGGCAAGGTTGAAATACAACATATCCGGATATGTCCCAAAATGTTGAGAGTTTCTCTATTACACGCGTTGATGATACAATATTCACATGACAATGCAATTTGTATTAATTTTGAGGTCATAAAAAATAGCAAGAATTTAGCGTGAACAGAGGAAATTGATTTAATTATTAAATACTGTGCGTTTTTATTTTAATACACAGTGTATTTCTGAAATACGAGACAGCATCTACCTGTGCAGACCTTGCAAGCTAAACCATTTAATTAAAATAAATGTTGCACTCACGAGGTTCAGAAGGGCAAAGTCGTAACCCGTAGGATGGACCAAGGAAAAAAATATTTGTACGATCTGATTATGATTAATATACCGAACCAGACCTCTCGTGGTCATAGGGATTAGGGCTTCACGCGAGTCTCGCAAAATTGAGAGAATCTCGCATTCTGGCCTCGCAAAAAGTTGCGAGATGCGAGCCGAGACTAAAATTTCCAATGCGAGGCGAGACAACGATTTTAACTTGCGAGGCGAGATTTGTTTTTACTCTCACCTCGCAGTTTTGCGAGATGTCGCAAAACCTAATTAAAACTCAAAGCGCATGCGTCGTAAGATTACTGCGGGTAATAAGTAACAACATAATCAACACAACACTGTTACTCATTGAATAAAGAAATACCAACCCTCTACTCTACCAGGAAAGAGCCATTTAGCTAATAATATAGATCGCAATGGTTTTCTAAATATAGCGAGTTCCGGTCAATTTTTCCAATTCAAATGGTTGCTTATACTCCCACTTATAAGCAAAGATCATGACAGCTAATGATAATGTAAATTCGACGAAATGAATGAGTCATCCATAGTTGTCCAAAATGTCGGTTCCGTCGTATTCGTCGTATTTCGTCGTATATATAGAAATTCTCGCGACATCTCGCACGTGGCGAAATTACAATTTAAAAAATTTTGAAATTTGGGGTTGGACTGCCCCGGCGGGCTACCGGGAATTTCCCGATGTTACATGTTACATGTTGTTACAATGATAAAAGTATATTATAAAAATTTAGATATTCAAAAATATAAACCTGATCTATCAGATTATCCGGTACTAATTTTTTTCCCAGTCCAACCCTGGACGAGACTGAAATAAATTTTTGCGAGGCTAGGCGAGAAATGAAAGAAATCTCGCAATTGAAGCCCTAATAGGGATTTACATGTAAAATCATACTTTGGTAATTTCGTGCTTCTCAATTTATTTTAGAAAAAAATCTTCAAATAATAGTTTTTAGAGCACAAAATTTTGCATGTAACTCAATACTAAATAAAGATACTTACTTAATAAAAAAAATTATTGGATGCTTTATATTATAACGCTAGAAATGTAATATGAAAATTTCTAAAATTAGCAGAAATAACGATTGCCATGAAATACTTTAAATAGAAATTATCTACTAAGGGCCATGATTACAAACGACAAATAAAGATTATCTCGAGAATAAAATTTGACCTCCTTTCAGTCGGTCTGGCAAAATTTACCTTCGTGCGTCAAAATGCTATCTTGTGACACTTGTATTTTAATATACTATTGTGTTGTTTGTTTCTATTCAAACGTCAAATTTTAACACTGTAAAGTTGCTACGTTGCTATGTCTAAAAAAGATAAATTTTATTCTCGATATAAACGTTATTGGTCGTTTATAATCATGGCTCTAAATGTTTAAGTTTTATCTTTCAAAGCAATTTTTGTGAGTATTTCAGATTTTTTTTGGGTGTAGCATAACGCCATTACAAATTAAGTGAAACCAAAAATATACATAATATCATTAATTGAATATAAAATACAAAATTATTTTGACAAAAAAGTGTAAAACATGTGACAATTTTTATCTGTGTTTCAATTTTATGCCCTCAAAAGTTAGGGATTATTCGTACTTTCTGGTACACCCTGTATATTTTGAACACATTAAATTTTTTTTTAATAAAAAAAATTAACGTGTTGCACTATATCTTATATAAAATTATACATAATTGCTTTTATGACGTTTCTTTCTTTGAACTTTCTCCAAAGGGTTTGGGTATGTCGTATGTAGGGTGAGTGAATCCTCAGGCAATTTCAACTTGATACACATTTGTGGATTTGTGAGGGCCACGTTGTAGGAAAAAAATTTTCTAACCCTAAAATACTCGAAATACAGTTCGAAATTATGAAAAACCACTAATAGTAATTCCCGTGTTCAAATCAATGCTAAAAGCTATTTAAAACATGTTACAAAACGCCCAATAAGTAGGTACCTACTTTAGGTCAAGTTCAATATAAATCTTAAGTTTGATTAACGTTTAAACGGCGCTTATTAATTATTGTACCTTTCTTTTAAAAACCTGCAATTTAAACATTTTAGCGATTCGCATTAATAAAGATTTTAATTATTAATTCAACACCGTATTTCTTGAGTGATGGCTGATGGGTGTAATTGTAGTACTTAGTTAACTTTCTTAATAATTATGCGAGTGATTTAATAGCAATTAATTATTAACCATCTTTAAAAATTTTATGCAAATGTCGATGAATTATATTCATTTCTATTGTTTTTTACTTACGCTGTAATTTGTCAATATCTATAATAATTATTTATCGTTGCACAATTTACAGATGATGCTTTTGTTAATTGTTAAATTATCTCACAATGAAATTTTCATAAACAATGGAAAACTTCTGTTACTCAATGCATAAGATGCAAAATAATTTTGATTTCATATTTTAAAAATTGTCTCTTTTGATTTATGAACATCCATATTTCTCTACTTCGATAAGAAGAATATTTTGGTCCCAAACTAAAAGAAGATGAAGAAGAAAACGTGCTGAAAATGGAAAAAGAAGGTAAGCTGAAAGGGTCTCAAAAAAACTTTACAGAACAGATTTTCTTAGATTGGTTCTCTCTTAAAGCTCAAAAATTTTTGATTGGAACGTGGTAATGCCCCCAAATTGGCGGAAGTTAAAATTGAAAGATTAGATCGGCTGTGTAACTAAATATTCTTGCAAGTCGAGACTTCGAAAGTTGACTGCGTAGATAGATTATTGTAAGATGCTAAACAAGCTCTTCTCAGACGGTGCTGATTCACCAGGTTAGCACTTACATTGATAGACATTGTGGTAATATTTTTTACGAAACTGAGCTTTGAACGAAAGACTGTTTAAGCTATCCAGTCTAGGTTAATCTTTAATTGATGCGAAAGCCTTTAACCGAGAGGCAGGAGGGGATTTACCACTAGGCTAACCTAGGCTGTAGCCTAGGGCCGCAAGCCCAAAGGGGCCGCACAAAAATGAGCTGTTACAATGGTACAAGTAACAAAACTTGAAAACCAAATTTTGATACAGTGGCTCATGAAAATAATAACAATAGTAAGGGCCCAAAACTGGAGTTAGCCTAGGGGCCCAAATTTTACAAATCCCCCCCTGCCGAGAGGTCATCCTCTCTCGACGGTCAATGTACAAAAATTATGCAGTCAACGGTAGTCATCGGCAGTCAAAATAACAGTCATAGCATACAGGGTGATTTTTTTAAGTGGTACTAACATTGGGATCTCGGAAACCGTAAGAGTTACAAAGTTGGTTAAATTAGCAAAAAGTTGCATATTTTGATGACCTTTAAGAATCCGTTTAGAAAATTCAAAAATTCAAAATGGTTTCCGAGATAATGCAGAAAAACTGAAAATTGGAAATTTCGTTTTTCGACTGTAGTTTCAAAATGGCGTACTTAAGAAAAAAAATTCTCGGGAAAAATGTTCAGGAAATGAAAAAAACTCTCAAACGATACCAAACTCGACTTTCTATCACATTGACGCTAAGCGTCGCGACGTTCAACTTTTCATTTTCTTATGGGAGACCTATCACTTTTTTAACAAATATTACTCAGTAGGTTTGTCTAAATTCGGATACCAAATGACAACATTCTATCTTGTACTTTTCTTTATTTTCATAACTTTTCAGATTATGTTATGTTACGTAATATTAATATTTTACTTAAATGTTATTTTTTACGATGAAAAATAACGATTAAAACTTAGCTATTAAATTTTTGAAAGTAAAGTTGAGCTGGAAATAAAAATAAATCAAATTATTATTTATTAAATCTTAGTAATGAAATTTTATTTGCTGATTAATTTATTTCTCTAAAACTCTAAAAACTAGGTTTTAGTCGTTATTTTTAATCGTAATAAATAACATAAAGTAAAATATTAACATTCCGTAACATCACATAACCTGAAAAGTTGTGAAAATTAAGAAAAGTACAAGATAGAATGTTGTCATTTGGTATCCGAATTTAGACAAGCCTACTGAGTAATATTTGTTAAAAAAGTGATAGGTCCCCCATAAGAAAATAAAAAGTTGTACGTCGCGACGCCTAGCGTCGATGTGATAAAAAGTCGAGTTTAGTATCATTTGATAGCTTTTTTGATCTCCTGAAAATTTTGCCCAAAATTTTTTTTTCTAAAGTACGCCATTTTGAAATTAAAGTCGAAAAACGAAATTGCCAATTTTCAGTTTTTCTGCATTATCTCGGAAACCATTTTGAATTTTTGAATTTTCTAAACGGCTTCTTAAAGGTCATCAAAATATGCAACTTTTTGCTAATTTAACCAACCTCGTGGCTCTTACGGTTTCCGAGATACCAATGTTAGTACCACTTAAAAAAATCACCCTGTATAGTCATCGGTAGTCTGTGCACAAATCCAGAACAGTGGCTGACCCCTCGCCTTTAACAAACAAAACAAAAAAACACGAAAAGGATTAATCTGAAGAAAAAATAAAATTCGAAACCAGAAACGATAAATTATAGGATGTAGTGCACCTACGAGTCCGTGAGTTAATTAGTTCGTGCTCATAAGAACCCAACTGAAGATGTTTTATAACCGAGTTGGCTCTCTAAAAAATTTTATAATACAAATGAGCATTCTAAACAATACAAAAATGCATTAGGAAGCCACTAAAAACGTGTCTGAGAGGTGAAGCATGAAACCACGAAGCACTTCCTTTTTAAGAGTTTATTATCATTAAAAATTATCTGAAGCGTAAAATACAAGGTCACTTATAAATCAAAACAAACAAAATAAAAAAAATTTTGGGTTACATTTTCTTGTCCAATTTTTAAGATGATTTGCACTAAATGGTTCTAATAATAGTCAATAAATTAAATTTAAGCAGATAGTAGTATAAATAAATGAAAGTTGTATTATGGTATAATAAAGAGATTAAAACAATGCTTAGTGCTTAATGGTAAAATAATAAATAGTAAATAAGGTATTATTAATATTACATCCATACTTAAATGGAAATTGTATGTACTTTTGTGTGAAGCTATTTAAAATTGACTGAGAGGTTAACATTCTTTGAAAAAGAAATTCCAATAGGTCAACATGTATGAATGGTAATACTTATTAGTAACTTTTTGTATTATTGTTTCGTTTATTATCTTGGAAAAAATATTGAGGATATTTTTGGAAACTTTTACTTTCAATAAGCATCCCTGTTTCAGCCATCCATTTTGAAAATCAGAGCAGACACGCATTTTTGGTGAAAATATTAACGAAAGACACAGGCGCGGACTGACTATACTTTTTCAGGAGCGCAGGTATTTTTAGAGGTCCGCAAGGTAAAATTTTGAATTACTTAGTCTTACGCCCCCGACATTTTTGAAAAGACTCGCCTGAGACCCGAGAATTATTACAGTTCATGGGGATTATTTTATAGCAGAATATTGCCCCAAACATTTCTTGAAGGAAGGATAGAATAAAAATTAATGCAAAAAACTAAGGGCCTTCCTAGGCTACCGATCTTGATATAGCGAGGTGATTTTTGAAAATACGAAGATCGTCGTTTGAAGATGTCACCACTGCTAAAGCACTGAATATATCGGAAATAATTTTGAAGATTCTGTACCATAAACCTGGCATGAGTGGATTCTAAAATTGCAGATGGTCACCCTTACATGTCGATCCTCTTGTTGTACATACTATACTCTTGTAGCCTTTTAGAAGTCACCGCCAACGGCCAAGCAGTCATCTCGAGACTTGAAAAAGCTTCACACTGTATAAATGCCGGAATTTTTTGATTATTAAATTCGAGAGAGAGCTCGGATTTGCCATAACTTCAGGGTACCGGGACGCTATAGCTCGGACGCTGTAGCCGGGATGCTGTAGCCCCTTGTCAGCCAGCGCCTGGAAAGGCAGTTATGAGCATGAATGCGCTGACCCCGGTGGCTAGATGGCTCAGACCACCCTTTTTCTGTAAGACTTTTCTTTATCTTATTCCTTTTTAAATAAGTCCTTATAGTAGCTTCAGTAATATTATCATTAGCAAGAAAGGAGTAGAATTAACATTCCGACAAGGGAAGAATGGGAATGCCAAGCAGTCTAAATGAATGGACTTGTGTTCTACACAGACGGCTCTAAAAACAGGTACAGTAGCTTGAATCATCGGGGACGGCAACTTGAGGCAATGAGTAATGTTAAGCCTCGGGGAGTACCTTACTGTCTTCCAAGATAAGCACTGCATCCGCAGACTGAATGCGCTGGCAGGGGAAAATTTCCTCAACTTGGTATGGGTATCCGCTCATGTCAACATACCAGGGAATGAGAAAGCGGACAATCTGGCCAAAGAGAGCAGCAAAATAAGACCCGTGGACCAGAACCAGCCTTTGGTATTTCTTATGAAATAGCAAAGAGAGAAATAAAGTCACTTCTAGTGAAGTGACATATTAAACACTGGAGAGACACTCCTGAACAGGGGTATTCTAAAGCTCTACTGGAGAAACCATCTGACAACAGAACTCGCTCTCTACTCAGAATGAGCAGACATGAACTACAAACTACAATTGGCAACGGCAATAATAACGGGCCATTGCCAGCTGTGAGGTTTTTGCAAGAAGTCGTTACAGCATTCTCGGGAAAGAGGAGATGCTCCAAAGAAAACTGCTTAACTTATCAATATAGAAAATTCTGGACTTTATCAAAAGCACATAATCCCAGAACAATAGATACGAGAGGTCGCGATCCTTGCATTGCGACCTTTAGGGAATAGGAACCAACCTCAGAACTACAATTAATTATAAGTGTGGATGCTGAAATGGCAACTGCCAGAGTGATTCACGATTATGACCAATAATATGTGGTTGGGTGGAGGATGAGTATTGAGACCTTTGAAGACACTGCTGAAAATATTGGAAAGGCCTACAAGGTCTACTCTTAAGCTACTCTATTCCATTCTTGAACTTGAAAATGATCATAACACGAATATCAGAAAAATCCTCTCTACAAAATAACTAAAGAACAGATAAATCATGACGAATGGTAGCCATATTCAATTGTCCATAAAGAGTCACAATGGCCCCAGCCAGTGAGATTTACAAACTCCTATCTTAGTAGAAAAATTGGAGCTATGAAATAAGAGCTCTCAAAAATACTTAAAAGCACATGCAACAGTGCAGACGGTTCATAAGTTTAAGCTTAACTTTTCGTGTTTAGTCTTTACCTCCAATTTTAAGAAGTCATTAGGGGTTTATGCCTGTAAAATACAAGCAGGTCACCTTGACCTAATGATGGTCGGATAACATAATCAAAATCTCTTATAAGGGTCAAGACCATTCTCTGAAGATGAAAATGGTTCTATTTGAAAAATAGTTCTGATAGACAGTATTTACTAACTTTATTAATTAAAATAAATTTGTAATTTAGAAATTTTGAGCACAAATCTAGAAGATGCAACTTTTGTCTCATCCATACAATTAATTTGGAAACTCGAAGAATTTGAAAATCGAACATAAAAAATAGTGAATGCGTTATATTTTTTTCTTCCATCATCAATAATTCATAAAGCCTTATTCTGATTTTTTTATTAGAGAAATTAATTAACTAATAGGCTTTCAAATTGCAATCTAAATTTTAATCAAATCGTTAAAAAAAGCAAATATTGAAAGTGTTAAATTAGTTGGTATTCATATGCCCCAGTGCCCCGTTACTTGACGAACATGATACAATTGCACTTTCGATTGAGACAAGTCCAACGTCCTCGCTACATTTCAATATAGCGGCTTGTTCTTGTGCCCTAAAAAGTGGACAGGTATAAGGTTCAAGATATACAAACCAAAAACAAGTTGTTGTAGCTCGCAGGTGAAGATGACCAAATTAATAACACGCTACGAAACCATTAGTTGATTTGTTGGTTGTACAAGATATGGGGAAAGTTACGTATTAAATAATTTATAAAGAATTTTTTCTTCAAACACGAGCCCGTTACCAAAAATTTAATTATTGAACTTTAATTAAGAAGTTGGCATAGATAAATTAATAAAATTTTAAAGTTGCATATTATAATAAAGAGTCTCTGCGTGTGCATATATTTGATATTTCTCTGCAGGAAGAAGTAAGCCAACGGCAAATCAACTTTCTATAAAGCCCCTTTCTTCCCACACTATAACGTCTTCAACGACCCTTCTCTTCGGTGCATGATTACAGCAGCAACTTCATGGTCTTCTTCAGTCTGATTTGTGAGGATGTCTTTCGTTTTCTACGTTATAGAAATGTTGTAGCTCGTGTGACAGTGTATTTATAGTGATTTTAAACTTTAAAAATGTGGATTAAAATTGAAGTGAGTTTAATTTGAAATCAGCTTTTTTAATCCTGGATTATTAAAAAAAAAATTTTTTATAATTTAACCATTATAAAGATCTTGTTCGTATAGTTAATTGTTGGTTCGAATTTCAAAAATTACTTTAATTAAGATATAATTTATAGAGATTTTCGTGTAAATCGCTTAACCTTAGATGAACTAAGAAATACTCTCTTGAGAAATTTTCTCATCAACAGCTTGTTCGCTTTCATTATTAATTCTTTTATTTTTTTAAATTCATTGTTTATGAACAAAATTAAATTTCTTATGGATTAACCTGCTTCTTTATACTTTAATTTCATTTAAATTAATAGATTTCAAGTTCATCTGTAATAGGGAAAATCTTTTGTTTTTGTAATAGAAATTTAATGTTGGGTAAAGAGACATAACAAAAACGTTGATGCACAATCTTTTAATTTTACGTTAAAAATTTAATTAAATTAATTATTAGAGCTTTATAAATTATTTAAGAATCTATTAATTAATTATTTATTACACAATATGCAAAAAAGTAAACAAATTTTTTTAACTTCCTAAAAATGTAAAAAATTCATTTAAATAATTTTTTAATTTGTATTCTTTTCCAAAATCAATATGTAACTTCTTTTTACATGAAATTGTACAAATTTGGTCTTGTCTTTTAGAAAGCTTCTGATTTATATTTTTTACACATGATAGATGAGAATAATATTTTAATATTGTTCATTATTTTCATTATAAAATTTTCTGTTAATTTTTATTATCATCGGCTTACTTACAAGATTTCACATTAATATTCATCAAGGAATATACTTAAATTTCTATTTCGTTAAAAATTTGTTTTGGTTACTGGGTTAACGAAATGAAATTTGGAAAAACGAAGGTGTTACGTGTTTCTGATAAGTCTGCACAAAACGCCACAACAGGTATTCTTGAGACCAAAATAGTCTATCCAAATTACTTCTATCAAAAAGTGCTTTGTTAAGGAACTATCGAGTGTCAAAGATATTTAAAAGTTTCCTATTTTTCGTCTATCGAACGTCAATAATATTAAAAAAAAATTTTTGAGCATTTTACTAGCGATTTTTGAAAGATGAATCTTTATTCTAGCCATAGGTATTATTTGTCATTTGGTCATGGGTGGTCAAAAGGTCAAAAGTTGATCATCCACAAGCAAAGAAACTCATATTTTTCTAACAGTTTGTTCAGCCCTTTTCAAAAATTTAGCTATTTTATTGAATTTGTCTTTGTTAGTTCAGAATCACATCTTTGATCCTCGATATAACACCTTAACGAATGACTATTGGCAGGATCGGTCTGGCCCCATCGGCAACAGTTACTTAACTTGGCCTCTACGCCCTCCCCAATATCTAGAAAATTAATCATTTTCAGGATATAAATAAATGATACTTAATTATATTAGTTCATATTTTTGTTTTCATACAAAGTTAGATTTGATTAAGTTAAGTTGAACTAGGTTAGGGTAGGGAACTTAATTGTACAGTCTTACAATTATTGGCCACCCTGGCTATACCGCTATACGACAGATTAGCCAACAACGACAAAAAGACAGAAAAGAAGTTTGTTGATTTACTACTTTTTGGCAAAATAAAGTTACCCCTCAATTTAAGTATGGGGTGTTATGATGGTTACATGCACATTCCACAAGTCGTGCTAAACGTATAGCCAGGGTGGCCAATAATTGTAAAGCTGACTGTACATAAAAGTATGGGTTCTTAAAATATTTGACCTTGTCGGCAATTTCTGACCTGCTGGCTTGACCAGTCTGACCCTCGACCCTGACTTTTCGATAAAAGTTAGGTTAGATTTTTAGAATATTTGATAGCGTTTTGAACCGACCCTTTTAGAGATACTATTGTATATTTTTTACTTCTCTGTGTCTTCTTGTTCGTCTGCTCATTCATTAGTCTATTGTTCGTTCGTTTATAAGTTTGTTCGTTCATTTGGCTGTCTCACTGTATCTACAGTGTGTCCAGTATAACGTGCACAGCATGGGGATCTCGGACACCGTAAGAGATACGAAGTCGGTTAAATGGAGAAAATTGTGCATGATTTTATGGCCACTTCGATGCTGATTTTGTTTTTAAAAAAAATCTATTAGCACTCTAGATATTTAGGAAAAACTGAAAAATTTGATTTTCTTTAAATGCTTATAACTTTTTTATTAAAGGAGAGAATTTCAATTTTCAAAAAAGAGATAATAGGCATTACTAAAAGGCAAATAATTAATTCATAAAATAATTTTTTAGTGCGCCGTTTTGGAGATATGATGCAAACTTATGTTTTTTAAATACAAACCTAACCTCATTTTTATGTTTTTAAAAAGCTAATTTTTTTTCTCTTTTCAAAAATAATAATTTTCAAACAATTATTTTATAAATTAATTATTTGCGTTTTAGTAGTGCCTATCTCTTTTTTGAAAATTGAAATTATCTCCATTAATAAAAAAGTTATAAGCATTTAAAGAGAATGCAATTTTTCAGTTTTTCCTCAATATCTAGAGTGCTAATAATTTTTTTCAAAAAACAAATGCAGCGTCGAAGTGGCCATAAAATCGTGCACAATTTTCTCCATTTAACCGACTTCGTATCTCTTACCGTGTCCGAGATCCCCATGCTGTGCATGTTATACTGGACACACTGTATACGTTTAGTCTCTATTATACGTCCAATGGCGATATGTGTATATCCCAAAATCGTATCGCTCTATGTTGAGTCTAAGGGCCAGAATTTACTCCATACAAGCTTCTTTTGGAAGCAAAAGTTTCAAATGTATAAATCACCAGTATCTAAGTTCAACCTTCTCAACCGTCTTCTTTCGTGACAATGACTGTCTGCCGGTCCACCCATCCGTCCTTCGGTTTGTCCACATCCTACATATTTATCTATTTCTCTGCTGGTCTCAGCCGAGTCTCAGCCTATTGGTAGCAATATCTGCCTTTATGCTTGACCTATTAATGATTATTTGAGAACTTCAAAGTACACTCAAGCCACCCAAATATGTAGATTAAGGTGAAAAGAGAGAAATTTTTTATTTAATTTTTTATTTCGTGAAGGGTTATTCAAAAAATCTTTTTTAACTTGGACAATGGGCCAAGTGAATTAAAATAAGTATTTACGTATTAGCGTTTACTTATACGTAAAAGTTATACCTTTACTGTTCAACGGCATAATATATAAGGTACGACGTACGAGTATACCTTTTAGTTATAAGTAAACGCTACCTAATAAGTAAATACTTATTTTTATTGACTTGGCCCAATGTCTTAAAAACTTTCGAACACATTGTTAATGATTTTTCCTTATTAAAAAATTAATATTTTTATCATCAACTTACTTTCAAGATTTCTTATTTATTTAAATCAAAAGTGTACTTAAATTTCTTCTTTGGAGAAAAAATTGTTAATTTCTAATCTTGTTTTTCTTGTTTTAGACCAAAAAAGCAAAGGAAATTTATACAAAGTATGATTTTAATGAAAATTACGTGTTTTTCATATAAATTATTTCATAACTGACAAAACGGTAGAAATCGTAATTTTAATTCAAAAACACAATTTACTGTTGCGTGATTGCCTGCTCCTGGCTAATTTTACAATTTCTTTCTTAAAATTGAGTAATAGTAAAATAGTTCACATAATAAGGAGATGAGGAAGAATATTATTATTGTACAATTCCAACTTTTGCCTCAGTTTAGTTTAGTCGGTACTTTTTAGTCTCGGTTACAAGTTAAGCAGGTCTCAAATTAATGAGCCCTACTTGAAACGTCTACTGGTAACCTCATTTAACTTTAAGCAGGTTTAGGTATCAAAGCTTAAAACCTATTAGTTAAGTTAGTTCCCGTTCTACTCAATGAGGCCAGAACTGGCTAATTCTAATCAGTTATCAAATTCGTTTAACTAACAGTAATAGTACCGGCCCTTAATATTTTAGGGTTGTTTAGTTAAAAAGTAAAAAAGTCATCCAAAAAATATAAGTTTCACAACTTTCAATAATAGTAAATGATTTAAAATTTTGTGATTGTGGCACATACTGTCGTAATATCTGGATTGCTCACTGCTCAGATCTTTGATCAAATTGGAAATTGACATTTAGTATATTTAGAGTTAATTTGCATTATTGCACTTTTCACAATTTTTGAATGTAATCTTTAGTTCATTAACCTTAACTATTACAATAAAAACTAATGAGAAAATTAATAAAAAATGTAGTAATAATTAAACAGATTGAACTGTCTATATCTACCACAAGGTATACTCCGTGTGAATAGTTAATTGCTGCTTTTAAACATAAATGTAATAGTGAAATCAGTTCATTTAAAAGCACGAATTAAATGTCATACATCTACATATGGTGAAGTGCAATAAATATTTACAACTCTGTTAAACATGATCGATTAGTTTTTTCATGACAGGTACAAGTAACATTTTAAAATAAATTATTCTATTTGACCTGAAGTACCTTCCAGCCGAGCTGGAGCTTAAGAATATAAATGGTTTTCAATTAGACTCACTTGACTTTCCTTAAAATTTCAAAATTCAAAATTGTTACCGAGATAAAAACAAAATAAAACTGAAAATTAGCAACTTAATTTTCCGAATGTGGTTTACATAAAAAAAAGTTCTTGGGAAAGATTTTTAAGAGGTCAAAAGAGCTCTTAAGCGATATTTTATCACATTTTGACGATAGGCCTCGCGATTTTATTATGGTGGCCTATTTTTTTTACAGAAAATTACTCAATTAAGCCAATTCGATGTGACAGAATGTAGAGTTTAGTATCGTTTGATAGCTCTTTTGACCTCCTAAATATTCTTGTCAAGAATTTTTTTTCTAAACTAAACCATTTAGTTGTAGTAGTAGTAACTCAGGGTTTTACTGAGAGAAACTCATGCCTTGAATGAATTTTAATGAATTTTTTTTATTGAGTTCTCAATACCCTAAAGATCAAAATTTATACTTTACAAAAAGTGTGCATTTAGCTCATCATTTTTTTAAACCAGTCCTTGTGAATTCAATTTTCAAAATTTTAAATTAGCTGAAAAAGAATCTCTCTTTCATAATTTTGGGTGCACGTTTGATAATTAGTAAATAACTAAACTTTAAGTTTAACGAAAAAAAGTTTCAAAAAGGCTTAATAAAATTCTTATTAACAGTTATGTACCAATAATTAATTAAGCACTTCTAAGCATCCCATTAACTTCAAATTTGTTATCACTGTATATCATGTTCTAAAGATGTATACTGAGTTAGTGTAAATGCTTTATTGAAATTTTTAAAGGATATTAAAGTATAAGACAAAATCAAAGCTTGTTTTATAATAAAAAATTAGTAATAGTCGACTCATCCGGATGCGTCAAAGACCTTATGTAAGATCAAAGTTTGGTTGTTTTAGAACTAGTAAAAATTTTGCACAAAAGTTTAAAAATTTTACTTCATAAGCTGATAAATTTATAATTATAGTATATTATCCAACGAGCGGGTAATGAGCATTACCCGCGAGTAGAATACTATACTTTATCCACGACTGTAAATATTATAAACCAAATATACATTGAATACGCGGGTATTTTAGGAAAAAAAAGTTTTGCCAAAAAAAAATTTGTTTTAAAAAATTTTTTTGTTATGGAAATGTATTCAACATTTAATGTAGAATTCAAAAATGTAAAAATATATATGGTGTTGCATTTAAAAATCTAAAGTATACCTCATTTCCGGCGAAATCGGAAGTGGAAGAATTTTCAAAAGTAGTTAAAACAAATTGCAATTTATATGACTATAACTCACAGCAAATTCCATTTTGATACATAGACAAATAACGGAGCTATAAAAGTTTTCCAATCCCCTGTGTCGCCCGGTAAACCATTGAGTAATGTAATAGTCATTGAGTAATATGTATATTATTCAATTATTTGCAACTAGTGAGTAATGACACACATTACTGGTCAAAAATCATAGAGTAATGAACGTATTATTGGACGGTCGTGGATAAAATTATTTTTCATTAAAATTAAAACATCTGTGTACACAGTCGATAAATCAAACTCTTCCAAACAATAGCAAAAATTAGTTTAAAAAAGACTCACCCCGTGAAACATCTTTTTCATTATTTATAAAATTTCAAAACATCACGAAAGCAAAAATTCAAAAATTTAAAACACCTAACCACGTCGCCTCAAAAAGTATACTAAAATTATAAATATTAGTTAAAATTTAATTTAATATTTTATCAGTTTATCACAATTGGACCAAATGCAGGTGTTTTATCGCGTTCAACAAAATATCTTGTTAACAATGTTTTATTTTAAAATTGTAATTTTATGAAAATTTACAGGAACTAATTTAAATTGAAAAAAAATGGAGAAACTACAAAATTTGAGATAAAGTCTACGATACAAGAGGATCTTTGGATTCTGGTGATTAGACATTTTATTTATTACTAAAAATATCCCAGGGTATCGAGGTCCGTGTCTTTATACAAAAATTAAAAAATTTTCATAATTTCAAAATCTTTAGGACATCAAAATTCAGTCAAGGCGCGGGTTTCTCGCAGTTTATGCTGTTTTCAGTCTAATGGGTCGTCCACACACACAGGCTTGCCTTCCGGTTTGGCAAACCGGAGCGTCTGGACAGCGTTCAGGTGGGCTGTGCAGGACGCCTGCACAGGCAAACCGGAATGCAAGCCTGTGTCTGTGTGGACGGGCATTAACATAACCTCATTAATTTTCAAACTACAGTCAAGAATTTAAATTGCCCATTTTAAGCTTTTTTGCGTTACCTCAGTAACCATTTTGAATTTTGAAATTATCCAAAAAGATTCTTAAAGCTCATTAAAATATCCAACTTTTTACTAAGTTAACTACTCTCGTAACTCTTACCGTTTCCGAGATTCCAATCCCTTTCAAGAAATCTCTTAAAGAAATTGCGTGCTGGTGATACTGATGGTCCTCGTTCTGAATTGTAACTCAAAAACAGATATTTGACAAAACATTTTTATACACGCTCACGCAGCCTGTGGGCAAATTTTGAACCAAATCGGAAATATCGATTTTCACTGCTTGCTTAATTGCCATGGAATGGCCCAAATTTTTTTACCTTAGAGATGTACATTTTCTTTTTTTGTGAATAACAGCAAAAAGTGGAATAGAACCTACTTATTTATGATATTTAAATTTACCAATAAAGATGTCCTATCTATAGATATACAGGGTAACAGGGTGTTTCAGGAAGGAGTGCAGATATTTTGAGAGTTGTAGTATCGGTTATTCTTTTGTAAGACTTTATAGGAGGAAGCAAGTAACAAGTTTGATAACTTCATCATTGTCATAAACAAAATAAATTTGTAGGAAAAAAATTAAAATTAATGTATTTAAATCGATTTAATCGATTTTTTAAACATTTTTATAAGAATTTAACGAAGTTGAAATGCAAAAATATTCAAAATGTATAACGGTACCGGATATGAAATTGTGCATCTAATAGATAATAGATTATAATAATTTTTTAATATTTTATCCTAATTAGTTAATAACAATGCTTTTTTACACTTTCGTAACTATAAGTTATTCGGAAGTCTATTCTGACTAGTTTTTTTGGTTAAAATATCTTTTATATCTTTTTCTCGTGTTCATCATCAAATTAGAAATTATGTTAAAATTATATTTTTTCAACTATACTTTCATCATTTTGAAAAATGTTAATTATTCCTAATAATAGATATTTATTAAATAAATTGAAAAAATAATATTATTCAGAAATTAACCTTAACTTTGTTCGACTGTGAACTTTTTTTAAATAACTTGTTCGTGTTTGTACACAAGAACTAAATAGTAGATCTAATTATTTCCGGAATAATAATGAAACATTAATGACTTCAATTAACAACTTAAATCTGTACCTGCTTTCGATTTTTAAGATTATACGGCCGTGGTTTGAGATTTAACTCTAAATAGACTAGTGCAGGGACTTCCAATCTTTTTCTCTAATGGAGCACTTCGAGGGTTTTTGAATTTTGACGGAGCACCTTGTGTAATTTGAAGGGTAGGACACATGATCAATAAATCTTAGAAAAGTAAAAATAGCTTTGTTATTAATATTTTTTGCGTAGCACTTGCTACCTTTCCGCGGAGCACAGTTTGGGAATTCCTGGACTAGAGGATTAATTTAAAGAAATCTTGACTCACAAAACGTATCTCAAGAGAGGAGATGCAATAAGCCCAAACCACAAAAATTAGAACTTTTAGTTTCGAATAGGTAATAATTTCTTTCTATTTCAGTATTCAAACGCGCTCCTTATCGTAGGTTCTGAGGGATTTATTCACTGCTAAGTTTCCGCAAAGTTGAACTTTATTTATTATTATATCATAATTATGCGGAGTAAAAGTACATTTTCAGTCAGTAGTTGTTGTCAGACTAAACTTCTTTTCGTCTGTCAAGACCATCTGACACGACTGTCTGCACTTTTACTTCTTGTAAAACAATATACTATTAATAAAGGGCTGAAATAGAAAAAATTGTATAAAGGAGGCGTTTCATAAGGCTTTTCAAAGTTTCGTCCTTTAGGTGGGCTATAGGCGAGATTAATTTTAATGCTGAATTTAGAGCAGAAGTAGAGAGGTTCATCCATTTCATTAAACATGAAAATAATTTCTACATTTATGCATGGCAACAGAACTCAGAACCTAGGAAGTTTCTCGGAGAAACGAATGATTTACTCCAGTATTAAGACGTTTTCTAAGATTTTTTTAAACTTTATTTTTCGATCACAAAGTCGACTAGCTTTTCTACTAATTACTTAGGCTTTCCTTGCTGCAGTAAGCATTACCGTAAACCGGGGCGACTTTGACATAGTTTTGATAGTTTTTACAACGTAACTTTTTTTGTGTATGACAAAACAATGCAAATCATAGTGGACTATAACACTTGATTCTTCCACTATGAATTTACCAAAGCACGGCCTTTTTGCTTCTACAATAACAGAAAAAATAAATAAGAAAGCCGGTGTCGAAGTAACGTGTGGACGATGGGCTACTTTGACATAATTATTTATTTTTATTTTTTAGAGAGACAAAAAGTGGCTTTTTTTATTATGTCTATATTTATTATTTATTTATTAACGTTTTGCTTATATGTATTAAAGCTTCTTCCTAAAATAAATAAAAAGTAATCATTTAATTTGCATAGTTAAAGTCGCTTGACGAGCCGTTACACTTACACATACATTCAGCGTTCTTTTGGTATTAAACCTTTACGCCGTGAAATTCCACCTAACCTTTTTTTTAATGGACAGAAAATACTCACGTCCAGTGGCTGCAGATATAACCACATTGTCATTTTAATTTTAAACGGATCACGCAATACCAACATATTAATATCAGTGTTGTCAAAGTAGCCCCCAAAGTCAAAGTAGCCCCGATTTACGGTACCAAGTGTTAAAAACCCTACATTCAACAATCCCAACTCATCTAATTACATTAATGAGGTCTACAGCCAATACATTGATTATATGTATAAATAATATCAATGTAACGAGTATTTAATGGCTCTTAAAATAAATACAAATGTCATGATGAATCCATGATTATTGTTTTATCCCATTAAGAGTTTTTTGATCGTAAATTTTTTAACACAAAAATTTATATTTTAGAAATTGTAAAGGTAAATAAATTAGAGCAAAATTGTGTAATGTTACATTTTTTTAATCAAGAATGTAGTAGAAATTAGACTGAACTTGATTAAATAATTTTGTAATAGACCTTTAAAAAACCAGTAACATACCATTTTATGTAGTTCAGTAATTATCTTACTATGACTACTCTTAACGATTATGTACAATAGTTGTTTTGCTGTTTAAGGTTTAAGTACTGGTAATTAATCAGTTGACAGTATGTACTTCATTCTTTTTGATAATTACAAGACCGCTGGACTAAATGTAAGTAATATTTTACTTATTCAGTACTGAATCTTTCGTCGATTGTGCAATCGTTTCTACAAAAATTATCTTCAACTAGCTCAAACTAAAGCTCTGAAATTATCATTAAAGTTACAGTTAAGCAAGAATAAATTATTTCACCTAATTAAGATGTCATTTGTGGCTGTGGCATTTTATACTTAAAATTGATCACCTTTTGTCATTTGAACTCAATGATTTCATAAATATGTGGGTTGTTTAAACAAACTGATTTAACCTAATTTACTTGGAGAAGTGAAATTTGACCGAAACTCTAAAATTAGCAAATTAAAATTGAATATTTGACTTGAATGTTTGACTAAATTAATTTTATATTCGTCTAAATATGATGAAATTAACAATAAGTGATGATTCTTTGCTTAATCACTTCAAGTTGCTAAATAAATTAATAAACTAGAAAGTATAGGTTAATATAAGAAAGAAACTCAGGAAACATTTAAAAATTTAACACATCCATAGTTCTTTTAACCTTTTAATTGAAATGTAAATTTGATTATATAAACTAAAGTATTGGTGATTTAATTATAATAAAGCAAAAATTTTGAAAAAATAATTTGTTACGAAAGTATATATTACTAAAATCTCTCTTATTTCCTTTTCAGGCTCTATTATGTTGCTTATTGGCAACAAGTTTAGCTGCAAATCAACCCCAGACAAAAAGAAAAAGTGATACTAGAGAAAAACGAAATTTAGAATATAATGTAGCTCATCATTCATCAGCTCCAAGATCGGATAGAAGAATAGCAGGATCTCATCCACAATATCCATTATTTTATCCAGTTCAAAGACCGTACAATATTAGACAAGATAGGCGTAATTCGGTAGCACCACCTTACGCAGTGCCGATGGAACCTTTAATTCACTATTCCGAAAGAGATCCACTATACGATTCGCGTGCAGCGCCTCCAGTTCCAGACGCAAATAACGAACTTAAATCTAGAGAAGATTCGTACAAAGAATCGACGCGAATAAATCCAGTCTATGGCCCTCCACCTCACGCTCATGTTATCGAACGACCAGTTTACATTAGAGAACCAGAACCTATAATTGAAATTATTATTAAAGAATCCAACATTACTTTACCACCATTACCGACCCAACCTGTAACACTCGCACCACGCAAAAAAGAACAAGTTCACGTATTTTACGTAAAATACAAGAAAAATCCAAATGGTTACGGCAAAGATGAAATTATATACGAGAAACCCGTTCCTGCAATTACACAGCACGAACCCTCTGATACTGTTCAAGAACCACCTCCAATTTTACATTATGATGCTCCAGATCCAACACTACCTCCACCACCTAGTACAACTTTACGAGCAATAGTAAAACCCGATTCTGAATCATACCACGCTGATAAAGGCATTCACATAACATTTGGAAAGACCGAAAACGAACAATACAAACGATCACATATTCCGTTAGATCAAAAACAAGAATCTAATACACAACCATTAGTTTCACGACAAGAAAAATTACTTTCCATTCACCCACAAGCTAGGCAATTTAACGAATTTCCACCTAAAGACTTTCCTCCCGAACCAACATTTTTTAAATCTGTAAATTCACCTAGCCAACGTTATCAAAATAGTTTCCCTCCTAGTAAAAATATACCACAATATAAACCTTTCCCAGATTTTCCTCCAAGTTTTCCACCAAAATTCCAATATGCGAGACCATCTGATGGGCCTCCATTTCCACCATTTCAAAGTTTACCCCCTAGTAGAAATCCTTCTAATAATTTTAATTATCAACCATTTTCTTTCCAAAAACCATTTCAACAACCTCAACAATTTTCTGAACCACCAAAAACACCATTTAATCAAGGTGTTCAAACAAGACGCCCAGTGCCATATCAACCTTTTGATAATTATCGTAACCAACCACCTCAACAACCACAATTTCAATTTCAACATCACACTCATTTTCCTGTTCATCAACATTTACCCCAAACTCAAACAGAAGCACCATTTAATCCAGAACTTATAGGCGGCGAACATCGACATGTTCAAGCAACTCAACAACAATTTCAAAATAATTTAAGAAACGAAGACTTAATTCGTCAACAACAATATAATTTTCCACAAAAACTTCCTTTCAAACAACAACAGGTACCTTTCCAATCTAACCCTCAATCACAACCACCTTCAAACTCTTTCCAACAACAGTATTATTCTCAACAAAATCAACAATTATTTTCGACCCAACAAAATTTCCAACAACAACCTCTACCAGAAAGATTTATCCCTCCTGGTGGTGAATTGATTCAGTCAGTACCCAAGTTTGAACAACATATATCTGTTCCGGCAAATCCTAGCCCAAATAACCAACCTCAAAACGTTCCGTATCAACAGGCGCCTACTATTTCAAATAACCAATATGTAAAATCGAATCAACAACAACAACAACAACAACAGCAGCAGCAACAGCAGCAGCAACAACAGCAACAACAGCAGCAGCAGCAACAACAACAACAATTTGCGATAAACTATCAAACTATCAAACAAAATCCAAATTCCAATTCTCAAAGTAATGATAACGATCAGTATTTAAAATCGCTTCAGCAGCAATATTCAACCAACTCTCAACCTCAACCCAATTCTCTTTACAAAACAAACAATGAGGAATTTAAACAACACCTTACAAACCAACAAATACAACAACAGCTACAAAGTAAACAAAAGCAAAGCTTAACGAACAATTACAATCAACCTCAAACTATTTATATACACGAAACAACCCAAAAACCTGCAACGAAAGCAACATCTCTCATATATCAAACACCATCGTCGACAGCAGTGCCCAAACCAACGACTGAAAAAACTGAAAAATTAACAGAAAACGATCTTAAGGATCTAAACATCGAATTACCCGACGAAGTTCCAGAAGATTTAAGACAACAACTTTTATCTTCGGGAATTTTAAAGAACGCCCAAATATCAGTTTTGGATTACGACAAAGTAGGAGACATACCACTTTCGGCTTTACCACCAGATCAACTTGCAAACTTTTACGGCGCAGGCGGAGGTCAACAAATTGCTGCCGGTAGTGAACCACAACCTGTCGTCGTTTCAAAAGACGAAGAAAACAAAAATAGAAAATCCGACGACATTGAAATGGAAGCTGAAGAATCAGATATAAACGAGGTAACAATGAAAGCTCCTTTAGAAATGAAAGTTGTAAGATACGATCCAGACACTAGATCAGGACAAGATGTTCAAAATTCCTACGTACAAGCGGATGCGACGCAAGTAGAGCCTGTAGCTCTTAACGATAATCAATATAATAGATATTTGCCAGTTAAAGTTAACGGTGCAGCTTTTCCAATTCCAAACGTGCCCGAATTACAAGATAGGAAAATTAGTAGCGTGGTTGTATTAGCGCCAGTAGATTATAAATTCAACGATAACCCCAGACCTACAAGAGATGTTAAATTAGAAAACAAAGATCCGAGATATTCAGCTAAACAGGCTTTAAAGAAATTAATCAGCTCTCCATCAACTGAAAATTTCAAAGAATGGTTAGACAATGAAAATAAGACTGTGTCCGATAAACAAGCCGTTGTTCTATTAGTAACAGGGTAATAGAATTATTTTGACCTATTTGATAAATTTTTACTAATTTTAAAATTTTATTTTCAGGGACGAATCGTCGCCAGGAGGAAAGGAAATTTTTATGTACGACATTGCTACTAAAGCTGTAAACAAGTTAAATGGGGAACTTTCAACTGCTTTTGTGGACGCTGCAGAGACAAATTCGCAGCAAAACATCGATAAACTCACCGAATCCTCATCAGACGTTGTAGAAACAATAGTTCCTTATGGAAATAAAGATAAACTTATTAGCCCAGAGGTTGCTTCGTTATATGAGGATATGTTAGGTTCTGCTTCAGAATACGTAAATTACAAAATACCAATTATCGATCCTACACGAAATGAACATTATTCGGATGCTTCTGAACCATTAGCAAACTTTGTTGACATTTCTAGATCATCGGTGGAAGAAAAAGGTGATCTTGCAGTAGCTGCTAGTAACGCTGACGCTTTATTAAATCAAGTTTTTATAAGTTCAGGATATAGTAAGACTGGCTCTAATTTATTGTCTGAATAATATTAATGATTAATATGATCAAAATTTAATTTATATACAGGGTGCGCTTGAGTTAGTTTTAAATAAGACACTGGATTTTTCAAAAAAGCTTGTGATTTTTTTGAAAAATTCATTGCAGTTTTGTACAAAGTATTTTTATAAATTTTGTAAATGGAAATCTTATTTTTTTACTTTTTATATGTGAGCTACAAAATTTTCAGCTTTAAAAGTATCAAAGTGTGTGACTTGTTGGGATTGGAATGTGAAGATGAGAGTTTTATTGAGGACAAGATTGTATATAAAAGAGTTTTCACTTTTCGTTACTATTTATGTTTTATTTAAATAATAAAAAGTTATTTTCAATAATTATCATTCTTTCTAATTTCTCTAATAACAACCAAGTCAAATAAACAAAAAATTGAGATTTTAGTTTTATTTCGTAACAATACAAAATTGCGCCCATGAGCAAAAAACCTCATTAAATTTTTAAACTTTTCAAAGTTAAAAGATTATGACATGTGCATCATTTTTGAACTTTTCAAAAATTTTATTTATTTGTTATAATTTGAAGAGCTGTATGGTGTTTAAGTGTTAACCTTTCTAATTGCATTTTTTAATTGTTTAGAAAATTATAATAAGAGAACTAGACTTTATGCTAATAAAGTTCAACGGTCAATAGGTACCTACAGCCAAGAGCTTTCTAATAATATTTATTTTTAATCAGTCGTCGTTATTAAAAAGTTCTTTTAAGAACAAGTTAGAATACTTGGAACGACTTTGACTTTGAAAGTGCCCCAATAATTACGTCTTATATCATGCCTTACGATTTATTTGGACTCGAAGAACAACATTTATTTTAAAGTAAATGATCGACACCACAAAGTCATGGTCTTAAGTGACTTTTATCTTCTTAAAAGAAGGGTATAGTTCTTTAACTTGCTAATGAATCATTTTAAATAACCAGATCCAATTTTAACAATGCCAGGGGCGACGCGAAGGGGTAAATAAAGTAAGCATCGCATATTAGGAGTATCTTCTTCGATAGGGCGCACAAAAGCCCTCAATGAAGGGCAAAAGTAGGAATAATTTTTATTTTTCAATGAAAGTTCTTCTAAGGCTCTAAGATAAAAATAATTTTTATAGTAACTGTGAATTTTCTTTTATTTCTATAATTTGCGTTAAGCCTCTCTACAGCACAGAAGATGCAGAGAAGCATTTTATGTATGATGGGTAACTTCGGGAAATGCTCGAAGAGGGTCAGGGATAGTGTAAAAGAAAACACTCAGCGCTAACTGATGTGCGTTATCTATTTTTCAATTCTTAAACAATGGAATATAGAAATGTTTCATAGGTGCACATAAGGTTAACAATTAGGAAACTTTTTTTTAACATATAAAAAACTATGTATAGTAAGGGGGACCGGTGCTGTATTACTACCCCGATCGAATTATGTGTACAGACTATCATTAATTAACGAGGTAATTTGTCCAACCATGAAAAGGCAATCCTGCCTGAGAAAATGCTGCCGGAAATGTCTATTAAGGAGGTTTAAAGTTGGACTTGCAGTGTCATGCAAGTGTCATTTAGTTTGCATGTCATCCGCAAAATTTATATGTATTTTATTGTGTGGTGGCGTTGGTGTCAGAACCGTCAAATACGAATAAATTTGATAATTTCATTCATCTGTCAAATTTGACATTTCAACAATCAAAGTCGTCAGTTTAGTGTTGTTTTTAACCAATCAGAGAAAAATTAAGCGCTAATTTTAGAGCAGTGCAATTATCGATAATTGCACTAGTGCAATTATCACTTGACCAATAGGAACTTGATTTTAGTTTTAAATTAACAGTTTTCGTTTTTTAATTTTTGTAATTATATTTACATATAACACTTTTAGTCTGGTTGCCAGCCCAGGGGACCTGGAAATGTCCGCGGAGTCAAATTTTTTGACTGATTCTGATTCAGTTTTTTCCGCTGATTTCAAATCTGCCGGGTGCCACTTTGGCACCCTTGGGCAAACCTCAGGGAGGAGGCAAACGTATGACTAATTCTAGTTTTTGACAGATTTATCCAAAATTAAGGAATCTAGAGAAGAATTACTAGACCGTCATTTTATAGATGACGCATTTCTACACAAGAAAGTCATATAAAATTTTTCCATTAGAGCAACGGTTTTCCTGAAAAAAGCTTTTTAAAAGAGCCATGTTTTCAAAAATATTATTAAGCAGGCGAGTTAATATAATGCAAAATATATGCGCGCCGATGAATAAAAAACTGTTTTACTCCAAAATGAAGATTGGTAATGTTAACAAATTATATATTAATTTAAAGCTGAAGACTTCAGCTTTAACTTCCATGTATTTTTAATTAATTTTGTTACTTCTAATAGTATTGAAGAACAAATAAAACACTTTTTGTACCATTTTTTAAACACTTCAAGATACTTGGTCTTAAGAACTATTTAAAAAAAATTTTGTCATACAATATTATTTCTTATGAGTTCTTTTTTAAAGTTACATCGATAGAAATTCTTTAAATATTATATTATTACAAGCACTACGAGTTAATATTTCTTAATTTTTGGTAAATTTTATTTTTAACAAATAATTCGCCTCAAAATGCTGTCAAGCCGTTATTAATGATCGGATTTAAGAAAATAGGCACTCATTTTGAAGGAAAGTATGTCTATTTTTTGATGAAGTAATTGGAGTTTCCTCATCATCTCACGTTTTCTTTTTCTATTGCATACTGTTGGGAAGTACCAAAATCACTGATTTTTCTTCAAATGCCTTCGTAAGTTTAAAGTACTGTACATTTTTCAACAATTGTGTATGAATATAAAACCTTATAACTTATACGTTTAATCTATGAAAATTAGAACTTATTTTGGTGTACTGGGATTAAAGGAGCAGCTGTTGAATTCTGTTAAAAAATTCTATATTTGCCAAAGCTGTGGAGATATTTAAACAGCATCATAAAACTGTTCTCAAAATTGGTTTATTATGCCTTTTAGGAATGTATAATGTCTCCAAAAGAGTTAGTTGCGTAAACGAGCACACATACAGGGTCACTTTCATCTTGCTCACTATGGGCATCTTCTAATCGGTAAGAGTTACGAGATCGGTTAAATAAGAGAAAAGTTGCACAATTTCATGTCTTATAAGAACTGTAAGACATATTATATAGTCCGAAGATTCCCAAATCTTCGGATTAGGGAATCCGAAGAGTCCCTAATAAATGGGGGGGAGTAGCAAAAATTTAGTTTCTTGAAAGTCGAAGTGTGAGGTGTTAATTTATATCTTTCTTGCATGCCAAGTGATAAAACCAACCATTTTCCGAAACAAACAAACCAGTTTCCCCACCTCCCATTCATGAAAAACACTTCGGAATCTCAAACTTCGTGAACGTACTAATTTTTTTGTTGTTGGGGCTAATACTAATCGTTCCAGAGTCCTTTTTGATGTCGCATAACAAAATTGCCGTTTTCCATCATCTTGTTTAAAATATCACTGGGTAAGTTATACAACATGTGAGTAATATAGACTAGGGCGCAACGCAAATAATTCCAGTGACCGGCGCTAAAAAAATACTGCAACATTGATTCGGCTGCCCAAAGATGTAAAGGCCAGTCTGCTTCCCTTTCAGCTCGTACGAAAAGCATCATAATGAAGACTGGCTTGAGTAGACAGTCAAACCATAACCGTGTTGTTCGGCCCTTTTCTCTAATATTTTAGTAAAGTCTTCGTATGTTTCTACGGTACTTGATTCTAAGGTACAGTGCAATATTTCTTCTGTTAAAAGTCTGAGGGCTGTCACATATTGGGGAAATTTCTTTCCTAATAACATCTGGTTAACACCTCCAAACGCTGACTGCAAAACTTCTGCCAAACCACTTTCTGCCATCAATTTACCCACACATCCAACAAACGACATTAACATGAATGTGCATTCCACCTATAATACCATGATGTTTCCAAAAAAGAGCACCCGCTAGTTTATAGGGGATTTATAAAATCTTTCATTAAATTAAATGGGACTATATATTTTCTACAATGTTTTTCAAGCGCTTAAGAGTGATAAGTGATGACATGACGTCTCAAGCTAACTGTGTAGACTTCTTGACTCTCATCTTGAATATTTCAGTGCACCACGATCGCTGGTTACCAAGTTCTTTTCTATAAGAAGTAACTTTTTGCTACACTATTTGTGGATTTTGATGGTTTGGCACCTCATGTTTAGTTAAAGAACACTCAGGTGGTGGGCTTACACAGAACACAAGAAAAATATATAATTTGTACGCAGCGTGCAATTTAAGACGACTTAGCAAAATAGAAATTTAATGCAGATTGTAATTTCTCACATTATGATAAAACCATTAAACTAATAAAACATATGAAAGATGCCTTTTTGTGTAGAATTTTATGATCTTTATTTGATCTCAGAATAATATTTATGTAGAAGTAAGGGTTAATGAAATATTACCGAAAAACCTTTCTTTGTCACCATTCTTCCTCGATGGCGGCGTTTGCCCAAGGGTGCCAAAGTGGCACCCGGCGGATTCATGATCAGCGGAAAAAACTGAGTTAGAATCACTCAAAAAATCTAACTCCGCGGACATTTCCAGGTCATGCTGATTTTAATAGATTGGCAACCAGACTATTTTAGTTTTACTCACGCAAGCTGAGTGAAAAGTAACTAATTTATTTAATTTTTCGTGGTTCAAATTAATTATTACGTATATATTTAGTTATACTACAGTTATGCATTAAAGAAATAAATACAGAATAATACAGAAATACATTTCACACTTAAAACCTAGCAAAAATCGAAAAGTCAAATAGATACATTAGTATATTACTTTGCAAGGGAAGTAAGTAGGATTTACTCTATACCGAGAATGGTTTGCAGCCCGAGTGGAACGAGGGCTGCAACAGACGAGGTAGAGTAAATCTCTTACTTCCCGTGTAATGTACATTATTTTGTTCACTACCAAATAAATAAATATAATAAAAATTACGATAATTTCTGACATTTATAAAAAAAAATAGGATTAGCTTAGAAATTGCAATCTGACGTTTATAAAAAAAAATTAGTAGTAGCCCTTTCGACGTTGCTAAGCCGTCAGTTTCTAAAAAATTGAAAATCAACAAACAGTAGAACAGTACACAGATAACTGAGATATATTTACAATAGATGCGGGAGCTAGGGTGAGACGTAGGTTACCATCATCGGTAGGGGGGTAGGTAGTTCTTACCGTTATCACGGTATGGCGCTGGCAGCATCGAGCTCCGCGTATTTAATACATAGGGATCAAGTAGGAATGTGATATAATGTAAAAATTGAAGTTTATTTGTCAGTTGTGTGAATGTTTGAGTAGTCACCCCCAAAGCAGAAACCATGTATTGATTATGCAGCGCTGTCCAACTTATCATAGCCCGCGGGCCATATTTTCTTCACCAAACATTTCGGGGGTCAAGAAAGTTGATAAATAATATGAAATTAAGTTAATAATATATAACACAGTCACCACAAAACAAATTCGCGGGCCGTAAAAATAATTTGGCGGGCCGTATACGGCCCGCGGGCCGCCAGTTGGACAGCCCTGGATTATGGCATCTAAATTGAAAAGAACAGTTTAAAGTTTGAATAAAAAACGGTGTTCAAATCATGAAGTTAATAAGAGCGAATTTTAGTGCATGATAAATAATGTGTTCGACGAGGAGTGTAAAAGAAGAGTTACTATTTTCAAAACGGTTTAACTTGGTTAATACATTGGCATCGTAGAGAAATCGGATGAAAACCTAATTGAAGGCAAGTTTAAGTTGATACTTAGTTGATTGTGGAAACACCCAATTTAAAACAAAGTTGAGCAATGACCAATTTGTAGAAATGTAGTAAATAATGTTAAACCAAGTTGTTACGTTAATTTTTGTAGCAACTAGTTAATAAATATATTACAATAAAATGAACAGTTATTTTATTTTAATTTTCACAGGAAGTTCAAAAAATGAAGAGGTGGTCATAACACGATCACTTACGAAAAATAACGAGTTAAATTTAGCAAAAATTATTATTATTATTATTACAAGAACCCCAAGCACCAAATGTGTTGTCAGCGCCAACAACGATAACGGTAAGAACTAAAACATGGTTACCATTTAGAGTGGGGACCCAGCCATCTATTTCTAAATATATAAATCTATACTTAATCTGTGGAACAGTATCCATTTTATAATTTCCGTGGTCAGTCAAGAATTTTTACGAAAATTAAAAATGGAAAATAACAAAGATTTTAATGTGGATGAGGCGGCAAACATTGCGTCTTTGCAATTATTTTCAGAGAAGTCAAAAGCTCGTTATGAAAACGCATATAAATTGTTCAAAAATTGGTGCATTGAAAAGAACGTTAAGTCTTTAGAAGAAAATGTTCTTCTAGCATATTTTTTGGAACGTTCTCAAACATTCAAATCACCCCGTCAAGTTTATGGTGTGAATTCTCGATGTTAAAGAGCACGATTTCGATCAATGAGAATAAAGACATTTCGAAGTATCTAAAACTGGTGGCTTTCTTAAAGCGAAAAAATAGCGGTTATCAACCCAAAAAATCAAATGTATTTACCAGGGAAGAGCTAAATAGGTTCCTAACGGATGCCCCGGATGACATCTATTTGTTGATGAAGGCAAGTTACTAGATTCGATATTGTATTATAATTTAATATTTTTTAAATAATTTCAGGTGGTTGCTGTGGTGGGAATTGCTGAAGCATGTCGAGTAGACGAACTTGTAAACCTTCGAAACGATGATTTTTCAGAACAGTCTAATTTTGTCACGATTAGTATAAAAAAAACTAAAAATAAAATTCCTAGAAAATTTACCATCATCAACAGCCATGAACATAATGTTTCTTTTCCTGAAATATTTAAAAAATACATTACAATCAAGAACAAAAATTCAAATACTTCAAATTCAAAACAATTAAGATTTTTTATGAGGTACGAAAGAGGAAAATGTTTAAATCAGCCTGTTGGAAAAAACACATTTTTTATCGAATACCATCGATTATAGCAAAGTATTTAAATCTTCCTAATCATGAGCTATATACTGGACACGCTTTCCGTCGCACTTCTGCAACACTATTAGCTGATACAGGAGCGGATATTATTAGCTTAAAGCGACACGGTGGATGGAAATCTGCGGCTATAGCGGAAAGTTATGTCGCAGATTCCACTCACCAAAAACTTGACACTGCCAATAGAATTTTAAATGGTGGTCCAACGCCAGCAACTAGGAACTCTTCATCAATGGGAAATGAAATGAGCACTTCAAATTGTAATGGAGTCAGTGAAGAAATTGTTAACATTAGTGACAATGGTTTTGAAAAATATAGAAGTCTAATTAGCATTTCAAATTGCACTAATATTAATTTAACAATTAGAGTAAATAAAACCTAAATAAATAAAACAATTGCATTTAGAAATTTACTTCCCTAGGGGAGTAAATTTTTACTTCCCTAGTGTCATGGCAACCACAAAGCATGAGGTAAAATCAACCTACTTTCCAGAAATTGCACGAGTAAATGTCACTTACTTGACAGGTAGTGAACAAAAATTTATAATCAATTACAACTGGACCATGTGAAGTACATTAGTACATACTTTGTGTAGAAATAACGTTATTTGATATAATTTGTTTAAAATTTTTTTTGACTTCAGTTAATTCTTTTTGTTGGAGTATTTCAATAGTCAAAATTGTTTATTTTATTTAATTATATATTTTACGTTTCACTTATTTAATAAGCTTCTTCAGAAAATTATAAATTATAAAATTATTTTTTTTAAATAATCTGAAATAAAAGTTTATAGGAAAAATGAAAAATGATATTGAAGGAATATGTGATCCTTAAGCCTTCACCTTCACACTGTTGCAAAAATTGTAACTGATTTCCTCTCATCTTATTAACAACTTGATTATGAAAACTAGAGTCAACCTGTAGGGGAGAGTTAACCAAAACGGGATAGGCGGGTAAAACAGGATACCCCTTATTATTTCGCGATAGGCATAGCTATTATATCAAATGGTCGTAAAACTAACATCATATAGCATTTTTTATATTTCGGTTCTGTAATGGAGCTATTACGATACCGAAAGTAGTTTCGTAATAGCTGAAGGCGTGTCTGAAAAGTGTAGTCAAATTTATTTTTTCGAAGTTGGTATTATGTATTTTTTTTAAATATTTTTTTTAATTTTTCGGGGATCGAACCCTCGACCTTGATAACCAGAAGTCGCACTTCTATCAATGAGGCCAAACGGACTTTCAATAAATTTAAGTTCCAATTGTCTTATTAATAGTGAAAAACGTCAACGGTTGACACGACAAGTAAATACCATGTTTATGGTAAATGGTAATTACCTAATGGTGGAACCAAAAACTGGACTTGTGTACTTTTATAGATTTAAATTAAAATTTCTTTTATAGAAAAAAATTGATCTAGAAATTTAACTTGTAAAAATTTGTGAAAATAGTAAACTTTTAATTGTTCAAAAATATGACATTAGCATGCGATAAATTTCAATAAGGAATTTAAATAATTTATATTTTGTAATAAACGTTATTTTTGTGTATTAAAATTTTAAAGAATATTTAATATTTATGTACTTAGGTCTTTATTTAATTTTTATTTCAATTCAATACATTTTAGACGAAAAAAAATATAATTTTATAGTTAGAAAATTTTGAAACGTCAGTACTGTCATTATATTATAAACAGAAGTACCAACCAACAAAAAATAACCTCAATTTTGAAATTTTAAATTTGTTACAATTTTTAATTTTAAAGGCCGAAATATAAAAAATATTGTATGACATTTGTGTTAAAAGTGATTTTATTTTGTTCGTTGAGTTACTCAACTCGTTTCACTCGTTTCGTAATCTTCTCAAACTTACAAAATAACCCGTCCCTTTTAACACGCATATCATAAACTACTATTTTAACTTGTGACCAATATTTATCATTGTACCTTTATTTTGCGCGAAGTGGCGGATGAAAGTGTGAAAAATAGGGTTAAACTAAATTGTTTTATCTGTTTTTAGTCGTTGTTTATTTAGTTTATTCATCTTGAAGATTGACGGTGAGTACATTTTCTAAATTTAACAATTATTTTCTTTATGTTTTTGTGTTTGTTTACCGAAAATTTATATTTTATCATCATGAAATTTGCAAATATGTTTTAGAAGTCCCAGTTGGGCAAAATGGGATACGAAGCACTCGGATAAAACTAGATGCTATCCTGCTTTGCCAGACCATATGCATCTAATTGCTCTAATATTTCTAATTTTGAGTGTAAATTTTTCAGGTTGAAAGCATAATAAGAAAGCACAAGAGGAAAACGACTAGGTAATCTTGGGATGAAGAAATTATACGCCAGGCCGTGGAGGAGGTATTGAAAGGAAGAATGGGGTATCTCAAAGCATCCAAACAATTTTAAGTGTCTCATACAACTACTGAAGCAAGAAAAAAAAGACTAGAACTTCATATTTTGCTTACGGAGTCACGACTGTTTGGTTTCACACTACAGAGAAAGGGAAAAACGATGATGCTGCTTGCATCTGTTGTAAGGAATTGTACTCCAATTCCAAGTTTGACGACAGTGCCAGCACTATCAAGATTGGGTGCACGAAGCTTGCACCGGCATGGAACATGATGACTGATGACGATGGAAATTTTTCTGTGACTTCTGCCAATAAACCACTGGCCTTTTAAATTTTCTTCGTAACAATATGCTACTTGCTTATGTTTTTTATTGAATATTTAAGTTTTTGACTGTGTTTTATATTTTTTAAACAAAAAGATTTTAGTTAATGTTGAAAAAATATCATATCCCGTTTTACCCGACTAGGTCGCTAAAACGGGATACTTCGCATTTCTTTAAAAAACTACGATTTTCTTTCATATCACTTAATTATTTAAAAAATAATCTATTGCAATATAGAGGGCAAATATTAATACAACAAATGGTAAAACTGTTTTGATTGCATTAGCTTATTTAAAAAGTTATAAACATTTTAATACTAAGTATCCAGTTCTACCCAACTCTCCCCTAAATAACGTTTTATGGAATTTGCATTTCCATGCCCAGTAATTTTCGTTAGTTGGTTTTCTTCTACACCCATTTTTGCTAAATGACTCACCGCAGTTGCTCGGTGAGAGTCCTTTTTTATCAGAAACTAATCCTGCTTTCTCCGCGGATTTGACTGTCCATTTAGACAACTCGTTTCTTCCTACAGGAATATTTTTATACTTTAATGTGAACCATTTTTGTACTCATGTTATACTGGCCCAATCTTTAAGAAATCGCGCAACTTCATCCATTTTAGAACCTTCTCCTAAAACATAATTCCTTTCAATACGCAATTGCTGGAACTGTCTCATATTTGGATCCAAATAGATTCTTTTGATTTTTTTTGTATTTGTCGGGGTTAGATTGTAAATTTCTTGGTCAATATCTTGCACAGAAACATCACCAGAACGCGACATTTTTATAAAATGTATAATTTAACGAATTTTACTACCACAGCTACTTAAATTTTTCATAAAAACAACCATCAGTGTCATAGCAACGCAAAAAATTGCTAGAGAAAGTTGGGTTGATTTTTATGCATAAATTGTTTTTGAGTTGACAGACAATAATTTGAGAACTTGATTTTGAATTTTTAATTGACAATATTGTGATTCATGAAATTATCTGATAAAATACAATTCGTGCATTTAAAATTATGGATAATTTTTAACAAATCTTCAATCATGCAAGTTGAAACAGAAAAAAGCCCGAGTGCACGTACTGCATTCGCGTCGGGGTGTTTTTAAAAATGTACTTTCAAGATATGACAAAATTATCTCGGTTGTTATCAATGCCCTAGGGTTATTACAGTTGAAAATATCGCTTTCGTTAATTTAATTTTTTTTCGAATACTCAAATAATTGGTTTTTCTTCAAACGTCAAAAAAAGTCGACTTTGTGTCACTCAATATGTAAGGTTGAAGTTTAAGTTTCCCTCCGAGGCAGGAAAAATTGTCAGCAAAGTATTTTTCTCTGTCTAGACAGACAAAGTAAAATCTTAACCCTACATAATTTTTATTTTTTAACGTAAAAAATGTTTTTTAAGCATTTGTAATGTAAAAAATTGAATGTTTTTTAAATTTTCATTTATAATTAGTTCGTTGTGTTTAATAATTAGCTTTTTTTATAAATTTAAGTTAATTTTAAAAAATATTTGACAATTGAATACAAGTAATTGACAAGAGATGGTGCTTTTTCAAAAATCAAAATTTTCAGTTTTACGCTTTACGTTTGCAGAAAAAATTTAATGTTTTATACGGAGTCAAAGTAGTTTTGAATGACTCGACTGTATTGCCAGACTCGCTCGCTACGCTCGCTCTTCAGCCAAGCACAGTCTTCCACTTTTGACTCTTTTTCCGAAACATACTTTTTTAAATCGCTAAGAACTTTGTCAATAATTGTTAAATAGAAAATGCATTATTTGAACTTGATTATTTGAACGCCGCTATACCTGTTAATTTTTTTTTAATTTTCTGACAAGTAGCTCAGATTTTGAATCATTGGTTTTACAAGCTCGCAAATTTTAAATCAAATGTTTTATTTTATTAATTAAATAAATAGATAATGTGTTTCTTTTTAAATAAAAAATATATAAATTTTAATAAAAAGATAATAATCAAATAAATTTGGTAATTTTAACGCCTAATCTTATAGGCAACCAGCAATACGCGTTTGAAGTTAGCGGTGTGCTGTATTTCAATCTGACAGATAAATGACATTCTGAATTTAGCTAAATGTAAACGAACGAAAAGTCAGTAGAAATGAAGAGTCTGTGCGAGAAATACGATACATAGTTTATTATTATGACAGTGATGGAAGGTTCTCTTAGTAAATGGACAAATGTAATGAAGGGGTGGCAGTACAGGTGGTTTGTTTTGGACGAAAATTCGGGATTATTGTCATATTACACGGTAAGGATTAAGCTAAAAATTGTTACTAGACGCCTCATTGCACACACATTGTAAAAATTAACTAAAGTCATTCACATGTTTACTAATGTTTATTTTGTATTTACTGTTAAGTATAGTAATTAAGGTTTTAAATTTTAATTCTCGTTGAAAGTCGCACAGGTGAACGGTGTCATACTTTGTATTTATCGAAACTGGCCTTCGACGAATTGTTTACTAAAACGAGGGTTCGTTAATTGTTTTAATTAGGTTTTTAATCAAGTCTCTTAATTTAATAGCAAGAACCATTTAAAATTAATTTTGAAACATAACGTTTAAACTTGAACCAAAATTAGTTCCACCTGTTCTTAGTGCCTTACATAATTTATCAAAAAATGATACATTTTGAGTAGTCGAAGTTACAGTATAAGTTTTTTAACAAAATTTCAATACCAAGTCTGAAAAGTTTAAAATTTCAAAAACTTTGTAAAATATTTATACTCAAGGATGATTATTTTTGGAAAGTCCACGTTTGTTGTAATATATTATTATATCTATTAACAGGTAGATGATAACTAGTTATTTCATTTTTCTAATGAGTTATTTTTTTTAGTATAAAAACCAATACAAATAGAAACTAACAATGCTTAGTTTGGAATTATTTTAGTAAGAAATGAGCTGTTAATTTAGTAGAAGCTATCGTTCGATATTTTGCATTACCTTCAAAGAGAATTTTGGAGATTTGTTGTGTTATTATCATTGTACAATACTGTATAATTAATACTAGCCACCTTTAATAGCTCTTGTTACATGATTGAATGGTGATCTACCAGGTACCTATAGAAACCTAAAAAAACATACGTACTAAGAGCTGTTTAAGAAATGTTGAGACAACCGATAGACAGTAGTAATTTTTGTAAGGTACTAAAAACTAAAAAGAACTTACTATCGGTATCATGTTATTCAAATATACGAGTCATATTAGTTTTATAAACTGAGTCTAATTACATGTGTACAATTCTAGTTATATTGTTAGATAAATTAATGTTATCGCTAATACATCATTAGGCTATGTAAAATGCAATTTAAAGGCATACTGTAATCTATGATTTAAAATAATTTATATTTTTAATGTATGATAGAGTTTTAAAAGTACTTTTGACATGAAATGTTTTATTACAGTGCAAACTGCAGCCCGGTGTTTAAGTTATAAATTTCCAATAAACTTCAAAAACATCAAGGAACACATATTAGATCATGAAATCTTTTTAATGGAAATTTATGTAACTGTGGCTTATTTTTAGAAAAACTCCTCATATTGTAACTTGTAATTAAAACATTTATTATCTAATTTAGAAAATTGACATCACATAATGCACTCAGTGCACTTCAGCTTGAAGTAAATTTGACTTCCTAAAGTCATTAGAAATCGCTACATAGTCAATTAAAATGCTTTCAACATGAAATTTAATCGTTAAATCATTTTATACCATAATTTTGGAAAACTCTTGTAGCTTCGTTTTAAAAAAAAAGTGACTATGCTACTAGTGAGGTCAACTTATCTATACAATACAATAATAACATCCATTGATCAATTTTAGAGATTATTCTCTAAAATTAACATCGTAAATTAGTATTTTTCTTTAAAATGTTACATTGTAGGATTTCTCCTTGAGTAAACGCATTGGGTGTAATTGGGTCCAAAGAGCTAATGTTTTTCTTGGTTTTTATAGTTATTTAAACGTCGGTGATATAAATCCATTTATTTTATTCTTATAATTAACATTAAATACACCTTTGCGGGTATTTTGATAATATTAAGTCAAAGTGGCGTAACAAGCACTCGAGGGGCCCGTGTGCAAAGTTACTGGTGGGAGATCCTATTTAAATAGTTTTTTATTCATATTTTTTGAACGCGGTCAATTTGAAAAATTAAGTTAATAATATTAGATCAATAACTCCAAATTTTAATGCCTCTTGTTTCTTTTGTTAGTGGAGCAAAATGCTAAAAACTATCTCAGCCCTCGATGAAGCACAAATGTCGGTTAAAAAATATTTCGTAGAGGTAATCTCTTAGGCAAATCTATGGACCTATATTTCATTACGAGTAGCTCAAATGAAATCACAATACAATTTTAGAAATTTTAAATAAAAATAAATATGTAAATAGGTAATACCTACTGGTAAAAATTGGCTACTTTCTACAATGGTTTTGACATCGTGGTAGCTTGATTGAAGGTTGAAGTTAAGGTCTTCATACCAACAACTAATTATCTTCATATAACAACTATAATTAGTATTTGGTTTATTTACTGGCAAAGTAGATATTTTACTTCTCTGTCAGGTGGCGTTCCCTCCCCTCTTATCAATTAAAAGTTAATTGTTAGCACTCTTGAGCTCTAAGGCTAGTGCCCGAATATTGGCACTGAAATAGCTGATCCCCAAGAGATGAGTCCGAATACTATCACCTCGATTTTTATATTATCATAGTCTATTACTTTTAAAAAATGAAAAAATTTCTTGAAAATTCTATTTAATTCTTTGGGTCGTTATCGTCAATAAAAAAATCCTCAAGTTTGAGGACTTGCCTTTGATGAAGATCCAACTTTGAGGACTTACCTTTGATGGAGATCTTTTCTCGATAGCAAAATGACGCTCCACTCATCTGAAAAGAAACGAATAGATGTTAATTTTAATAGTCGATGGTTTTTAATTTTTGACTTTTTCCAATCTCAAGAAAAAGTTGTTATACTTAATCGAGAAAAAAAAATAATAATAATAAATTTTTGCTTTGCTCGACGTCTTGAGTCTTCCTGATGCCAAAAATGCAAAAAAAAATTTTTCGATTTTTTGAACCAAAATGTCTGTATGTATGTATGTCCCCCCCCTTAGAGCAAAAACTACTGAACCGATTTTTGATGAAATTTGATTTTAGCCATTTTAAAATTATTTCTTCGACGTACCTAATAAACTTTTATAAGAAATCGATACAGGGTGTCCAAAAATAAGGTAGTTATTTTAAGCTCATATTTGCAAATATGGTCCAAATTCAATTTTACTTCTCTTGGCTATAAGATAGTACATCTGAGCCTCAATTGAAAAAAAAATCAACTTTTTTTATTCAAAATGGCGGCCAATAGAACGATTGTCCCATTTTGTGTTTTTTCCCTTATAACTTGGCCGGTAATTATTATTATAAAAATTTCAAAACGGCATTGTACAGCCAACATATAGGGCTTTCGTCCTAAATAAGTCAATTTTCAAAATTGCCAATCTTTAAGGGGCTTCTAAAATCTTTACTTTTTTTGTTACTTGTAATTGGGTTTCTTACCTGTAAGTAACACAATAAATAAACCATTTAATTTAATTTAAAATTTTGAAATGAATTTTCTCAAATTTTCCTCTGCCATATACAGGGTGATTCATGAGGAAGTGCAAATATTTTGGGAGGTTGTAGTATGGATTATTCTGAGTAAAAAATGTCATATGAGCATGTGTCCGATTGTTAATAGATACAGAGATACGGTCATTTTAAGGTGTATTAAAGTATAAAACAAATGACTTTTTGTTGATTTTTAATACTAAACAATAAAATAAACAAATTTACAGTAATAGTTCAAAAATCCCACAGCCAACCTCAATGCCCTTTGTAATACTACTGTTACTTTTCTAATATCATCTTGGCGTTCCTTTATGAGCGCCGCACAATTCACAATTCGAGTGAGCAATAATTCGTCTCTGGTGTTTACCTATTCTTGAACCGTCTTGAAAATTTATTTAATTTTAATTGTTAGTATTGAAAATCAACAATAAGTTATTTGTTTTATACTTTAATACATCTTAAAATAACCGTATCTCTGTATCTATTGACAATAGGACACATGTTCATAAGACATTTTTTACTCAGAATAATCCATACTACAACCTCCCAAAATATTTGCACTTCCTCATGAATCACCCTGTATGTTTTTGGATATGTTACAGACAACGTAATTCTCTATCGAAATATGAATTTTTATAAAAATCTCTCTAGCCGTTTTGGAAAAACAGAAAAATTTTTGAATGTCAAAACTTCAAAAATATCTAATTTTTTTTCTAAATGAAACGAAAACTTGAAAATGGATATATTTAACAATCTTATAAATATCTGTTATTTGACACTATTTTCGGTTAACAAAACGCTTCCGGTTAAACCGGAAATTACAAAAATATCAAAACTTTTAGGAACACCCTGTATATTTATAAATATTTTGAAAGCTCGTAAATTTGGCTTTCTGAAGATATAAAATAATGTATATTTTGAACCTCAATTTATGGCAAAATTATAAAAAAATATAATTTTTGAAATATTTTATACCTAATAATTCTGCTTTCACACAGAAGAAGTCCCAGGTTCGATCCTTGACGGAAGCAATTTATTTTAAAGCAAGTTTTATTTTAAAGAACTACAAAACTGCGTTAGATGCCTCGTTTAAAAAACAGTTTAATGTCAGAAAATCCAACAAAATTCCCATATTATAATCTTAATTAAAATTAAAAACAGTTCGAAATGTAGAGTAATAATTAAACCTGAAACAAGCAGGTATTGACCGACGCATTTTCTCGAATATGATAATTGCAAATTTCGACTGATATGCACGTCACTACAAATTTAATTTCAATATAGCGACAATATTGTTAAATAGTGCCAAATTATCAATTGGCATAACTTGAGGCTAAACAAAATTTTATTGTGCCTTTTAATTAATTATTTACCAATACCTACATCTTTATATATTTTTTTAAACATTCTTCTTGGATGACATGGCTTGTTTTAAATTGTTAAAATCTAATTTTCAACCGTACAAATTGTTTACTGCAGCTAAAATTAATTTAAAAAAATTAAATGTGGGAGAAGAGAAGCAGCTGGTGGGGGCCCTTTTTAGACGTAGTAGTTACGCTCTGAGTCAAATTGTGGGTCTTATTAGACCCAAACCGTTGTTTTTGAATATTTTAATGTTTATTAAGGTGAGTGGCTGAGAGGTTAGGACATTTGCCTCTTCATTCGAGAGCACTGAATTCGATTTCCGGATGTAACAAAGCATACAACTAATTTGTTTTGCACGATTTCCCAATTTGGCTTTTGGCAGCCTTTGTTAGTAAGGGATTGATATGTGTCGTCTTACAAACTTTTTTAGTTTATAGAGGCTATAATTCAGAATCTTAGCCATATTTCATCACCAATTCAAAAACTTAATTCGGTTAATTTGAGTTTTAAGATAACATTTTAAGTGCAAACGTATCAAAATAGTACTTAACAACAAATAGTCAACAAAATAAATAACTTAATCTAGATCTAGACAAAGGTTTATTTGTTGATACAAACACAATTATAATCAATTTGTTATGATTGGAGATCATTAACCAATTGAACGTATATTTCGAAATAATTTTGTGTAGGTTACAGTTCGTTAATGAAGCAAGGATGTAATTGGATGTAAATTTTAAGGTATTTCCTTTTGTTTAATTAATTAATTTAATATGTGCTGATGTATTGACGAACAAATTGAATGTTTGTGATATACCGTAATATACCCGACATTGACTATTTTGTGCTATAATTTATTATTAATATGACTGGATAACAAAATCGATTTCACAAGTTCATTTATTAAACTTTGAAAACCCCATTGAAAGGCTCATTATTTTTGCATTGGAAATTTGCATTGGAAGCTTTACTCTAATTCTTATAACACGATATGAAATTAGTAGGTACAATGGTACAATACAAATATTAATTAATAATGTCTAGTGTAAATAATACGAAAAGACTAACATTTTTTAAGCTCGTTAGTTTAACTTTGTTAAACAGAATTTTTTGTCCTTTACACTGATTAAAACAAATTGACTTGGTTAAAAAACAATAAATACTCAACGAAAGCTCCTCTCTTGGTTACTAACTCACTTTTATTAACTTTTCTTTTAACTTCGTCATCGCTTCTCTCGAAATTTCTAATTGTTTAACATAGGGCGAACTATTGAAATTTGTCTCGTACCTTTAGTAGCTTTAGAACGCTTTAGAAGCTGTCAAAGAAGGCAGTATTTTTCATTTTGAACGTTAGTTCATGCAAATTGTTTCTGTGTTGACTTTTAACTTGAGATAAATTGATCGCAAACTCTCGTTAATCCAATCTATATTCAAATAATTTATATTTTCTCTTTAATTTAGTCAAAAGAAAAAATGATGAGAGGTGTAAGAAGAGGATGTGTACGCCTAAAAGGCGCCGTAATAGGAATCGACGACGAAGACGACAGTACCTTTACAATTACTGTAGATCATAAGACATTTCATTTTCAAGCACGAGATGCTGAAGAGCGAGAAAAATGGGTTAGAGCACTAGAAGATACAATTCTACGGCACGCTAATAGGGTATTTATAATCTAAATATTAATGCTTTTTGTAAAAAATCAGAGAAAACATTACATGTTTAACACGGTAAAAGTGCAGATTTCGATTTTGATCAATAAATCTGCTACTTGCTAGATCTATTTGTAATAAGTTGTAATAATGAAATTTGTTTTATTTTAGTCGAAGTGGGATTCGAATAGACCTTCACCAACTATCAAAGATTTCGATAACAAAGTTTCGGAAGCTGATGCTTACCTTCAATTGATGATTGAACAAACAAAGGTAATATTGTACTTGCATAGAGAAATGAAACTGTATCAACAAACTACTTGTTATACTAATCAATAGCATGCAGGGTTAATTGAAAATTGCAACTGTAAATCAAACATATACGAGAACGTGCCAAGCCGAGTGCAACTTTTGTGTTATTATTCTTTATAAAAAATTTTCATTTTAATTGTCGCGCTTGTTAATTATTTGAATTTGATGAAAGAGAGTTGAACAAATAGAAAACTTTTATACTCTGTGAGCTATACTTTATCCTTAAATTTGCCTTGAGCTAGTTCTTTTTTAATGAAAAACTATTGAAAGTTTCCACATTTTTATTTCGAGCGTCGCTATAAAAGAAAAATATTAATTTTTCAAGAGTAAACGACGTGATGATTAATCTATAAATAGATTACTAAAACTAATTATCTTGATAAAACTTAAAATATTTTAGGATTTCGATTCTAAAGTTGGAAAATTTTTTAGATATTTTTTCATTTTAGTTCAATAAAAAATATTGACTTGTATTTTAAATAACTGTGTATTTCTCTTTTCTGCACTTCAATTTATTTTATAGCTAATCACAGTATTAAAAGTTCCTTTTAAGTTAAAATTCATCAAAGTTGCATAAACTTATTTCTACTGTAATGTCTGAAAATCTAGTAAAAGCATTAATTAATTAGTACTCCTCGCTCAACAATTTATTTTATGCGACATCAAAGTAATTTTATCAACTTGGTCCAAATCTGGATAATTAATACGCACTTATAAATCCGAGGAGAAGGGGGCAATTGTCGTGCATTATTAAACTACTTGGTATCAACGCCCCTCTCTAGAATTGAAGTGGTTCCACAGATTGCAATTTTTAGCAACGCTATCGATAAGACTAATTAGTTTTGTAGCTCCCTACCTTTTGAAGGATTTCTTAATCCACCCCTATTATACCAAACTTCTTGACTTACTAATTTATTACTTTTTTTTATAGAAATTAGAAGAAAGAATTGATTCAGTTGATGATCCAGAAGAAAAAGCAAAGTGCCAACTAATATTAGATCATGCTAACGTATGTACATATTATTATATTATTCTAAATATAGAGTAGGAAGTATGTAAATATTTTAAATAGCATAATTTTGAAAAAAATTGGCAGAACATTAAAAATCTGTTTTAAATTTGCACTTGGTGTACGCTAAATCATTTTTAATTAATTACAAAATTTATTTAATGAGAAATTAAAAAGGTATCTCAAATGCATATGCTAATTTTATAAAAAGTTTCATATTCTGGAATTTAATAAAGGTAACTTTTTTTACAGATTATGCTACATAATATCAAACATTCCATTGTAGTTTTACAAATTGCAAAGGTGAGCATTTTTCAGTATCTGCTCGTACTTTTTTGCAGTTACTTCATTTATTTTACCTAAAAGATTGTTATTATAAATTAATTATTTATATTTTAGAATACTGCTCATCCTGTAAATGGAGTATATCAACCCTGTCATGACGCCTGTACTATGAGCGGTGTAGTCAGTGGAAATCAAGGTATCGACAGTTGTAAAAATTGGCAAAATTTAGTTTTTTTATTATTTTTTTAATTCTTTTAGATGCCGTAATTCTTCCTGGTCAGGCGACTGTCCAACAAGGCGTTGAATTAGGATCTGAATGCCACGAAGGAGCTCGGAAACATAGTATGGCATTGGGTTAGTATCAAAATTAACAGTATTAATTTGAACTAAAGTTAACACCAGTAGTTTTAAATTGTTTTGTTGTCAGAAGTACAATTAAAGAAATAATAGTAATGTAAAAAGAATGCTAACTAACAGGATTAAACATTAAGTAAGACAAGTGTTAAATTAAATTATAAAATTGCTGTTATTTCATAAAACTTCTTTAAGTTTTACGGAATATTGCTAGAGATGGGATCAGCTTCTACATATTTCTAAAATGTTATTTGAAATTGTAAACGCGCGATCTATAAACAATATAAGAAGCGTTGAGAACTGAGTAGTCTTGATAAACGTATCTAAGAAGTTTCCTGAGCTATTGTATACCTTACAAACATTTTTTATGTTATCATGACTGACAGAAATGTTCTATCAATAATCGTCTTTTATGTTATCAAACTCCTGTAACAAAACTCAAAACTAACAGTTTATAGTCCAGGGCCGGCTCTATCGGCGCGGCGGTGCAACACGAGTACTTGCACGCGACTTTTGACTTAATAAATCACAAAACGTGAAATATTCAAAGACTAATATTCAAAAACAATTTGTATAACACTCGGCGTATTTATGAAAGAAGGCTGCGTATACAAATCTTGCACCAGGCTCAAAATCCTAAAACCTGTCCTGCTTTAGCAGATTAAACATTTTATTGTAAAGTAAACTTTATATTCAATTGTTTGTAAATTAGTTTAATGTTTATAGGTGCGGCTGCTGCGTCTCTTATTGTACCTGATATGTCGTATTCGAGTTCTGAAGGTGAAGATGATTTCTTTGATGCCAACGATGCTCCTTTTACTCCAGGAAGTAGCGCACCTACTCCAATGTAAGTTTAATTATCTCTAATGTGTTTTACTAATGGACGACTTTAGTAGTTACTAAACGAGCACGTTTTAATTGAATTTAAACTGTGTAGTAGTGCCACGTGCTAATTTGAAAGCTAAACTTACTTAGCAAGTATGAATTAGTACACTTCTTCGTAATATAAAGGCCTATGGCGCCTATAAATAGGACATAACTTTTTATTTGATCGGTGATCGACAGAACTACAAGGTGGGCCACGAAATTTCTAGCCTCTGACGATTTTTGACTGCCACCCAAATAGCAAAATATCATTACAGTCTAGCTAGATCGACCTAGATAGTTAAATTTTTATAAAAGAAGAAATGGATCAGTGTAGCTAAATGTCAAACTGAAATTATCATTGTAATTTATGACAGTTGTCAGAAAATTGATTCAATAAAAAGTTAGACACTTACCCACCCCGATCTATTTTATGATTTATAAAAATATAACTATTTAAACTGATCCAGACGGTAATGATATTTGTTATTCGGGTTGTAGTAAAAATTAGTCGAGGGTTACAAGTTTCGTGGCCCACCCTGTATACAAAGGTACTTCATGAGTCTGTGATGTTACTTGGGTAGGAGACTAGTCTAACCCTGAATCTAACACAGATCTTCCGGGACCATCAACAGCTTTATGTGCCGTCAGAAGCACAGCTTTATGTGCCCTCACAAGCACAGGTACACGTTTTTCAAAATTTCATTAACAAATAATATTTCTTGTAAAACTTGAACGTGCATGAATTACATTCAGATATTTTTTAATAATTTCAAATATTAGATCAATCGGCGACTTTTTTAAAAACAAGATTAATTTCCTAATTTGCGAATTTTCCAAAGTTGAAACGAGTGTATAACTCACGACTATTTGTTTGAGTTTCAAAGTTTTTAAAAATAATTTAATTATTTTTTTAACACTTTTATAAACTTTTAGTTTACAACAGCATGTGCTATTTTATGTGGGTTATAAAAATTTAATTTATTATTGAAATAACTTACCGCTAGAGAATATACATTAAACGTTCAAAATATGCGCTGTGCCCTATGCTGCTATGCACAACATGTATTTTTTAAATATTTGCTAAATTATTAGTAAGGATTTTTTTTTAGCTTAACAGATATCCAAAAGTGAAACTCCTCATATAAGTGAGCTAATCTCTGTCCAGCAAACAAATGCAGCTAAGCCACTCCCAAAAGGAGCGCGCGATATTCGAATAGAATCTTTCTATTGGTCGAATTTTGAAAATACGGTTAATAACACTCGCACATGAGTTGACATGCGTCAACCTTATTTGACAGAAATTTGTGGGAAGTGGCTTAGCTGCATCTGTTCGCTGGACAGGGTTTAGTGCATTATGAAAATTGATGCATGTCTGATGGCCTTTTGCACTAACGCTATTAAGCAACGTCAAGCCAAGCTAACGATTTGGGAATGGTCTAAATTTGTTGCTGTTGCTCCCTTTTGATTTATTAGCAAATCAACAATTTAGTAAAGTCCTAAGTCGTTGCTTAGCGTTAGTGCAGACGGGTATGAAACTATTTTCTCTGGACTTATCTTAATTCTGGGTTTTCGAATAGCCCAGCAAGAATTCGTTGATAGGAAAACTGTGCCTAACAGCCATATGACAACTTGCTCGATTTATTACTGAATTTAGTACTGAATCGGCGGAAAAGCGGTTTTAAACGTAAAAATTCTGCGCCTATTAAGTAATAAATTGAGGCTCTAAATAATAACGAACCGCATTTTCCACGTCTAAAGTTAATTTTCTAAAATCATTGTATAGCTGGAATTGAACAATAGGATATAAATTTTACTCAACCATGTTTTCACAAATTTCCTCTAAATATTTACGTGCATTTTTTTTTAAATAATTACTTAATTTTGAGAACTATTCAAGATGGCAAGTTTTGAAATGAAAACACTGCTTAAGCGACCTAGAAAATGTTTTTCTTTTAAATGTTTTCTCTAAAAGAGGTCAGTTCATTATTTTATATTTTTCCTAGTTTACGCGTTTTTTGTTGTAGAGTGGCTCTTTGAGGTACAATAAATTGTTTCGTCAGAAGTTCAAATGCTCTAAGCAATAAGCGCACTTACGATGTTCTTACAAATTAGTGTTGTACTAAGTGCAACAACGTACTGCAGTAATATTTAATCTGAACATTTCTTAACAATATAGCTAATTCGTAAACTTAATTTTTCGCTTTGAAATTTCTTTAAAAATAAGAAAACGCGATGGTGCATGTTGAATATTTTGTAGCTAAATCGATTTTTTTACTAACAGTGCGTAAAATAAATTAAAATCGCTGCCGCATCTGGCCTTTTCATAATAAATGAAAAATTGCAGTTCCAGCCACAGAGCGTAGTGGTAGTTTGTTTTCGACGTGCTCGACTTGTAAAGTTAAAAGCAGCTGTGCGTCGCGACGCGACGCTACCCGATTCCAATGTTTTAGTTGCTATTTTCACCTTTTACCAAACTACGTTCGTAAACGTAGACCCTCTTTATCACATTAAAATATTTTATGAGGTGCAAATATAAAATTGTTTTCTAAATGACTCTATTTTCTAATATGATAAGTGTCCCAAGTATGTAACAATGTAACATTGCAGTCTGATAGTTATTGATTTTGTTAAAGCACGGATTTAAATTGAGGTTGATGCACCAGTGGCTTAAATAATTATTTTTTTTAATTGGCGAGTTACTCGAGTACTTTTTTATTATGGATATAATGACACGTGTAATTTCAACCCGTTGGCCTTTTAGGCGTGGTAGTAGTAAGAGGTGAGTTTTTAAAATTTAAAAAAAATTTAAGACCATTTATTTATATTTTCGAATTTTTGCTTAGACATTATCCTGACTTGTAATCGAGCAGAAACGTTGTATTTATTTAGTTTGGCAGAATAGATTATTTTTAAATCGACTGCTATCAAGGACGATAGATACTTATCGATAGTTGGGAAACATAAATAAATGGATAAGTACATTATAGTTTAGACTCGATGAATAATTGAAGTGATACACTAATTTCTTTATTTCAACAAAACGATTTCCTAATTCCTATCTTTTATTACAATCAATTGTTTTATTAAAATTTGAGCTACTTTTGCCCTTTTGGGTTAATTAATTTAAATGTAGTTAAATTGATGTACAACAGAACATTATTTTGTATAGAGTTGAAACAATAGATTAAACTTTTAGTTCTATACATTATTCTCTACCCTAGGGATAAACTGCTTACATTTATTGCGATCTAATTTTCGTTTAGTTGTTTACCTAACTTTGACTAATTTTTTATCCTTTGTCCAAATTATAATAAATCGTATTTACATTGGTGCGTTCAATAACCTGGTAAAAAATCATAATGGACATTGGCTAACCACCCTCAAAAACAATAATAGCAGTGTCATTAGTACAATTTGTTATTTTATCTTATAAATTACTATCCCTTAATATCAAACTTGTAGGTGTGAGTCATTTCTTATATGAATTGCATTTGTTACAAATCAAATAAAAATTCTCGTCATCGATATGACATGAATTTACAGACTGGGGTGGTGAATCGCTTTGCAGGTAATAGGAATTTAACATGTAAAACCATGTTCATGATTTTTCCTAAACTTCAGACAAAAACACAAAATATGTTCAAAAATAATCAAAAGTTAAATATTACGTCCGAAGCATTTACAAGATATTCACATCACATTTTCTACGTACAGTCAGCCTCGCAATTAATGGCCACCTTGGCTATACGCCTAGTACGAATTATGGATGCAACCATAATAACACCCCATACTTAAATTGAGAGGTAACTTTATTTTGCCAACAAGTAGTAAATCAACAACCTCCCTTTTCTGTTCTTTTGTCGTTGTTGGCTAATAACCACCCATTGGGTGGCCAATAATTGTGAGGTTGACTAAACTTTATCATCTATAAATTAGTCCGAATAGCCATGATTTCTAACCGAGCGAATCTAAACGTCAAATCTGGCACGAACAATAGTTTGTTAGTCTAAAGCCTGCGCTACATACACAGGCTTGTCTTCTGGTTTGGCCTGTGCAGGCGGCCTGAACGCTGTCTAGCCGCTCTGGTTGGGTCTATGTAGGCCGCCTGAACACAGTGTCCACACTATCCGGTTTAGGCGGCCTGCACAGGCCAAACCAGAGCGGCTGGACAACGTTCAGGTAGCAGGCTTTCATAGGCAAACCGGGAGGCAAGACTGTGCGTGTGAACGGGCCTTTAGAAGTCATTGCTAATCGGACTAATTTATAGATGATAAAGTACGTAGAAAATTATGTGAATATCTCGTAAATGTCTATAAATCTATCAAAATAATAAATGGGAGAGCGATCCAGTCCTATCAGTCTCTCCGTCGACATTGCATTCTGCGTCAACATGTGATTTAATACCAACTTTTTATTTTTCTCTATTTCATGGGGTCATTGGGTTTTTTCTTTTTTGTAATATGCCACAACTTTTTCTAATACATTTTTGCTCTATCTCAATCGCTAATATAACTTAACCACTTTTGAATTCTAGTGGCTAGATTTTGACTTTTGAAACATTGATAAAAACTTTATTCCGAGATTGCTTTTTAAAAAAAAGTTCTATAGAGGTGTTCTCATTTAAAGTGAAACACACTGTATAAAAATAAGAAATCCTAACCCACCCAGCCCAAATAATACGACCTACTTCTCCAGATTTGCAAATGATTATTTTGGATTGGCTTTAAATTCCAATATGGATATTGATCGGCGTTTTAATGTGGACAAATAATATTGAATTAGTGTCGAATCTGACATTGCATATTATAAAAGCTACCACCTACCAAAGGTTATTTAACGTGAAAGTACAAAAGCTAATGACGTTAATGTTAATGCATTTAGGATTTTGTAAATGTGGAAATTCAATTGATGACACATCAATTGTTTTATAATTAATTAGACGACAGTCAAAAAATATAAATTGGGAATTTTAATAGGATCAATATGATGAAACATTTTTAATTCAATTGAGACGCATTTCAAGCTCCGCCTATTAATGTTTTCAATTAAGTTATTTTAAGAGATCAAAAAGTTTTCTAATGAATACAATCTTAATGAAATATTATTTCTTAAGTTGATTTTCTGGAAAATGTATACAAAACATACTAATTGGAATTAATTGTTTTAAAAAAAAGTTTGCTAAAATTTATAAAATCCGGACAAACTGTGGAAAGTTTGCTGTTCTGTAAACCAAATTCGTCATGCTTGAAAATTATTTTTCACGGCGTTCGTTAACTCGTCACAGCCATAATGAATTAAGTACCAGTGGAAGTATGGTTAACAGTCGTTTGAGACTTCCTGTTACTGATTTGTATGTATTGAAAATGAACCAAAATGAACAGCGCTACAAAGATCAAAATTTGAGTAATGTCATAATAATAATAATAATAATCCATATTTGTAAGTACTAGAACTTATTCCAGCTATATCTTTCGATAAAGCATGAATCGATCAACTTTTGGCTCTGTATATCATCTATACTGAGGAAATAGAAAAAATAGTGAAACATTCTTGGAAAAGCTTTCATGCACTATCTTTTAGCGAAAGCATTCAATTTACGCAGTGTACTATGCTAAATAAGTAATTATAATGACGAAGAGCGTCGAAACGCCCAGTCATTAAAGAATTAAGTAGCCGTAATTACCATAACAACATTTCTGTATTATTATTCATTTCATTGATGGAGCGCAATAAAAGTTTTGTTTGTTGTCAATATCCACCTTAGATGAGGTAAAATTTCATGCCGATGGTGTTTTTATCAATATCCAACTAGTAAATCAGTATTAACATTTTATAATCATAAATTCTTATTTTCCCGAAGCTTCAGTAATACATTTTCTAGATTTTGATAAAAACAATTTTGTTTTACTTGAAAAAAATTATTCTTCGACAGATGTCAGATATTTGTCACTTGAATGATTGTCATTGCAATAGTGGCTGTTTCTTTAATAATTATTATAGTAGTGCATTATACTTGCAGTGGGGGACGTCATTTTTCTGTGGATGAGAATGTACCGGGAGCTACACCTACTACAAACCTACAACCAAGAACATCCACCGTAGCTAAAATTGATAGCAGTGCGCTGTTAGAAGACGTTGATTATGATTGTAAGTTTTTCAAATACTTTTATTCGAAAGAAAATTAATGTCATTATTTTGTAGCATTATATGATAGTGATGATGATGGAGATGTAGAGATGGATTGTGAAGGTTCGGTTATAAAACATTTATTGTCTCAAGTAAAAATTGGAATGGATCTTACTAAAGTAGTATTACCTACGTTTATACTTGAAAGGCGTTCATTGCTGGAAATGTATGCCGAACATTTCGCACATCCAGATATATTTGTTAGGTGAGAACAATTATTTTCAAAATTTAATACGAAATTATTAATTGAATGTATAATATTTTCAGTATAGCAGAATTGAAAAGTCCAAAAGATAGAATAATACAAGTTTTAAGATGGTATCTTTCCTCATACCATGCTGGTAGAAAAAGTGCAGTAGCAAAAAAACCATATAATCCAATTTTAGGAGAAATTTTTCGTTGTCATTGGATTGTACCTGAAAATTCCACTCAGAAGGTCGACAGTGAATTAGTATCAGATGGACCTATTCCATGGGCGAATCGCGATCAGCTTACTTTTATAGCTGAACAGGTTTCTCATCATCCACCTAGTAAGGACTTGACTAATACCCCCCAATATTTTAATATTTACCATCTTTTTTAGTTTCAGCGTTTTATGCTGAACATTTTAATAAGCGAATTAGTTTTAATGCTCATATTTATACTAAATCCAAATTTTTGGGTTTATCGGTATGCGTGTATAATATAGGACGGGGTGTGGTTTCTGTTTTGGATTATGATGAAGAATATATTGTTACTTTTCCAAACGGTTACGGTAGATCTATTTTAACGATGCCTTGGATTGAACTTGGCGGTAGTGCTACTATAACGTGTCCCAAAAGTGGCTACTATAGTAATGTAGAATTTATTACTAAACCTTTCTATGGCAATAAGAAACATAGGATAACTGCAGAAGTTTTTGGTCCTGAAGATAAAAAACCATTTCTCAGTATTGCGGGCGAGTGGAATGGTGTTATGGAAGCTAAATGGGCAGATAAGGTAGGGTTAATATTGTTTATATTTATTTAAACGCTTAAAACTTAATTCAAATAGGAGAAAACGGAAGAATTTATAAACGTCAACACTTTATCGATTGTTCAAAAACAAGTTAAACCTATTAGTGAACAAGAAATTAATGAATCACGTAAACTTTGGAAAGAAGTAACTAGAGCACTTAAATTTAATGATATCGATAAAGCTACAAATGCCAAATTTCAAGTAGAACAGAAGCAAAGGGAAGAAGCTGCTAACAGAAAACTTAACGATGTTGCCTGGGAAAATAAGGTAAACGTTTGATTAAAACAGAATATTTGATGTGTAATAATTTAATTTTAGTTATTTCACAAAGAAGGTGATGAAACTTGGACTTATATAAAACCATTACGTGGACGAATATTGTGAACATCGAACATACACTTTTATGATTGAATTAACATTGTGCTTTCTAAAATGTTATGTTACTACGATTTTCTTGTATAAAACGGTAACTACCGATCAATACTGTGATATAAACAAATGTACATAGAGAAATATGTATGAAAAAAATTGAGTTACGCTGCAATGAGGTTTTGCGTTTTAATTTTTATTATGACTAGAAATATTAGTTAGACTGTTTTATCACATTTAAAATAAGTTCATTTTTTAAATTTTGTTACTATGTATCAGTAAATAATAATTCATTTTATAATTTTATACATTTACATTTATTTTATAGTAGATCCAAATTAGAAGGTGGCAGCTGAATGGTGAAAGATTTTTTTTATTATGTTACGACTTAAAGAAATTAATACAAAAATGTTTAACATATCGATCCACTGTAATCAGTTCGCTATACAAACTAAAAGTATTTCTAAGCATTTTATTTGTGCATGATATATAAACTCAAAATTTGTCCAGGTTAAATAAATAAGTTGAAATAATATATTTATGAAATAAAGAACAGTTTCATTGCTATGATATTTTAAATTTGGGACCATTAAATTCCTTGGAAACAGTTTCAAGGAAAGTAAAGTTGGGGGGGGGGGCATTTTAGCCGCATATCCGGCTCCGTTTGGCCCCAAAAAGCAATTGGCCCCGTCGGCAATTGCCGACCTGTCCAGTCCGACCCTGATTTTAGGTCTAGAATGCCAAGGTTTTGAAGCATACATTTTCAGTAATTCCCTAATACCCCCTTCCGGTACAAATTGATATGCACGTGACAAGATAATTGTGTAGAGAAATTTTTATACTTTTCGAGAACATGAACGCCTCTGGAATATCAGCAATTAGAATTCGACGAATATCTGCAAACATTATCAGAAATGTTATCTCTGAGCATGAGCATGTCTCAATCGATCAAAATGACCATAATAATAATTTTAAGTCTAATTGCTCGAATCAAAGTTTCATAATAATCGGTCCAGCAATTTTTGCTATAAAAGCCTAAAATCAGGTTTTTCACAATTTTGAACTCAGGAGGTTGGGCAAAATAAAAAAAACAACGGATGTGGCCATACGAGGAACTTTTTCCGTCCGTCAAATCTTGTAATTAACTTTTTCCAATTCAAGAAAAAGTTGTTATAATCGAGAAAAAAAATAATAATAAAAATTTTTTTTGCATTTCTCGACGTTTTGAGTCTATAAATGCAAAAAAAATTTTCGATTTTTTTAACTGAAATGTCTGTGTATGTCCCCATCCCTAGAGCAAGAACAACTGAACCGATTTTGATAAAATTTGATTTTAATCACTTCAAAATTATTTCTTCGACGTAATAAGCTTTTATAAGCAATCTACACCCTGTTCGCGAGAAGTGGGCCACTATTTCTATATCCGTTAATATTAAAGATACGAGGTCGGTTAAATTGGTAAAGTAGTATAACTTTTTCCGCTGATTCCAATGGTCAACACAAAAAAAGAATTGAACATCTAGTTTTCAAGATATTCACAAAAATAACTTTTTTTTAAATGGAACACCCTATATATTTTTATGTATTCGAAGAGAACACTGAATTTGGAGTAGAAAATGTCATATGAGTTTTGTCCTAAAATGAAAAATAAAGTACCGATTTCGTATCTTCAGTATTGAACTGATAAAGCAATAGTGGCTCACTTGGCATGAGCGCCCGGTATTTTTGCTAATTTAGTGTCTACATTTTACCAGGGATCTAAATTTGTATAAAAATACAGGGTGTTCGGGCCAAGGGGCACGATCTGCTGTATCTGTTTAATGCTGAAGATACGAAATCGGTAATTTATTTTTCATTTTAGGACAAAACTCATATGACATTTTATACTCCAAATTCAGTGTTCTCTTCGAATACATAAAAATATATAGGGTGTTCCATTTAAAAAAAAGTTATTTTTGTGAATATCTTGAAAACTAAATGTTCAATTATTTTTTTGTGTTGACCATCGCAATCAGCGGAAAAAGTTATACTTTATACTACTTTACAAATTTAACCGACCTCGTATCTTCAATATTAACGGATATAGCAATAGTGACCCACTTCTCGCGAACACCCTGTATATAGGGTGGTTATTTTAGGCGCATATTTGCAAATCTGGACCAAAATAATTTCTACGTGGCTATAAGTACAGTGAGCCCCAAAAAAAAATTTTATGCAAGACGGCGGCCAATAGAACGATTGTCCCATTTTGTGTGTTTTTTGAAACAATTTTGAAAATCGACTTGTTTAGGACGAAAGCCCTATATTTTGGCTGTACAATGTTCTTTTGAAATTTTTATAATCATAATTACCGGCCAAGTTATAAGTGTAAAACCACAAAATGGGACAATCGTTCTATTGGCCGCCCAAATCGAAAAATTTTGATTTGCATTTTTGGAACAGGGAGACTCAAAAAGTCGAGAAATGCAAAAAAAAAATTATTAATATTTTCTGGATTATTTTCTTAGATTGGAAAAGGTTAAAACTAAAAAAAATTTTCGGTCACAGTAGCTTCGGATGCTTCGGATAGTGACGTAAGATGGGGCAGATTTCTAGATGAAGAAAGCAACAGAAAATTTAGGTTAGAAAATTTGGAGCAAGTTGAAAGTTTATTTAACTTGTAATAAACAACCTTGCGTAACTAATACGTGAGATATTGATAAAATGTATTGAATCATAATCGTCTGCATTTAAAAAATAGTTGATAATTACCATTAACTTTGTTTATAGTTTCTGTGAGAGCACCAGTAATTTAGTAAATATAAAACACAATACAAATTGAATTTTTAATGGTACAGTGTAAACAAAGATGTATTTTATAATAAATCTATGTAGATTATGTCTTTCATATAAAGATGAAGTTGTTGATATGTGCAACGATAACATAATCGAAAAACTTCTCTCTTGCGTTTCGGACCTGGTAATTCCTGTACTAACGTATATTAATCAAATTAATTCATTACATCATTTTAGGAATTCGAAGAACATCTTCCAGCAATGATATGTGCAAATTGCCTAGAACAACTAGATTTATATTTTGAGTTTCGCAATAAATGCTTACGTTCTGAATTTGTGTTAAATAAGTACATGGAAAAACTTACCCAACATAATAATAATTCTAATAAAAATCTTAATATGAAATTAGAAGTAAAATTGTTGAAAGATATTAGGGTTTCGAGTCAAGTACTTAAATCAATTAATGTTAAGTCGTCCAGTATCAATAAAAAGTCAAATAAAAATTCAGTAAAGTCGTCTAATCCAGTATCAAAAGCCTATACAGATATTACCGATCGTGTTAAATTAAGAAAGAGAAAGATAATACGTAAGGAAACTGAAGAAAATATAGAAATTTATAACGAATTAATTAAGAACTGTAGTGTTGTTATTGAAAAAATCAAAGCACCTAAACGGCAATCAAATCGAAAAAAGGTGAAACGACGTGAGACTAATTATAGTAAGTTTTAAACTTGTAATTATCAATTAATATATTATGTTTTCATATTAGGTTCCTCTTGCTTTCCTCTAATAGATTTTGTGAACTTTGAGAAAGCACAATTTCAAATACTGAATAATCACTTATATTGTGAACCAGATGTATTTCCGGAAAAAGATTTTCAATTGTTGAATCAAAGTGAAACTACATCACTACTAGATGTACATCCGAAAAATGAATTTGTATTGTCGAATCAGACTGAAAGTACGTCAATACTAGAAACACTTCTGAAAACGCAGTTCCAATTAACAAATCAGAGAGAAAGTACGTCAAAAGTAAATGTATTTCCAAAAAATCGTTTCGAATTGCCAAATCAGAGTGAAAGAAAATTAATACTAGATGTACTTTCACAAAATCAGTTTCTGCCAAATGAAAATGAAAAAGAATTAATGTCGAATGTACCTCCTAGCAATCAATTCGATAAGCCAAATCGAAGTGAAAATGTATTAATGCTAGATATACCTCCTTGCAATCAATTCGAATTGCCCAGTCTGAGTGAAAATGAATCAATACTAGGTCTATCTCCAAACAATCAATTCGAATTGCCCAATCAGAGTGTAAATGACTTAATACGAAGTCTATCTCCGAACAATCAATTCGAATTGTCCAATCAGAGTGAAAATGAATTAATACTAGGTCTATCTCCGAACAATCAATTCGAATTGGAACCTCCGAACAATCAATTTGAATTGGCAAATCAGAGGGAAAGTGAATTCATACTAGTTCTACCTTCGAACAATGAATTTGACTTGTCAAATCACAGTGCAAGTGATCCAGTCAGTACTTCAGATCCATTAGAAACCAGTGATTTAAGGAAGGTGGCTGAATCTAATGATTTACAATCTGTTAATTCTGAAAATCTCTCCAACAGAGCTGAGTTTAATTCTTTATGGACGTTAAGATGTGAAGATGAATTAACATTACAAAATTCAGAAACAAACAGTGAGTTTCAAAGTGCATCACCTATTACTATGAGTACTTCAGAATAAATTAATCTTTTTAGAGTGAACTTGTTTGTATTTAGTCTTATTTTATTGATTTTATTATATTGGAATTGGAAAGAATTATTTATAATAGCATTGTAACATTTGTGAGTTATAGTTCACGTAAAGTAATTTGAAGGTTTTACCTGTATTGTAAGTTTAAGGTATTGTAATCCGTACACCTTCATTACGATGCTTATAAACACAGCGGGGGGTGGTATTAGAACTTGAAAGAGTAAACAGATGTTGAATGTTCAGGGCCGCTTATTTCTCTAGTATTTTATTTTTAATTTTTTTTAAATTATTTTTGAATATTCTAAATGAACTAAATACTAATTACTACCATGAAATTGTGATATTTATTTGCAAATCTTACCTGGGTGTTTTAAATAATTTCCTGTAATTAGGTAGGTGATTTCGAATATTGAAAAATTATTTATAAAAAAATTACTAGAGAAATAAGCGGCCCTGGACAATCAACATTTGTTAAACTCTTTCAAGTGCTAATACCACCCTGTTGTGTTTATGAGCATCGTAATGAGGGTGTACAGATTGCAATACCTTAAACTGCCAGGTAAAACCTTCAAATTACTTTACGTGCACTATATCATCTATTGCATTCACATTTGTAGTAAAAAATTGCTCTTTAACAGATGCTATTGTTAAATAATTTATTTTGTAAAATGTAAAATGTAGTTGAAAACAGTACTACCTCTTTTGCCTTCTATTTATATATCGATAGCTAATTTGTAATAGGACGTTGGTGATTTCTATAAAAAAAAAAATTTGGAGTTTCGTCCTATTGCAAATACAGTAGAACCCCGTTATAACGTACCATCAAGGGCCGAAAAATTTGGTACGTTATAACCGGAAGTTAGTTATAAAAACACAATAAATATACATAATATTAAAATGGGACCAAAGATTTAGTCCGTTATATCCGGAAAAACGTTATAAAGGGGTACTTTATAACGGGGTTCTACTGTAAGTCATTGATATTTAAAATCACATATTTTAATTTTAATGTAATGGTAAAAAGAATTAAAGCTGGGAAAAGTAGTCGAAATGAAAGAAATTTTATTTCTGGAGATTCACACTGGTGAATCGATTTTGATTGGCGATTCTGTCAAGAGTAAGTTTTTGGATTTTTCTAATAACTACTTGCAGCTTGTAATTGAGAAATATTATTATATTATAAGTTTTTGATGATCATTTATGAGGCGAGAATAGAATAGAAATTGTGTTTGTGATTCAAATTGGAGTTTAAAATTTTTAATGTAAATTTAAGCACTTGCTAAACGGGTATAAATTAATTACAATTTACTTTTGCCACTTACAGTAACTCACATTATTTTAGAAGAGTTTATTGTGTTTTCTACCCAGTGGATGTTTGAATATTATTTGAAAGTCGGGTATAATTTGAGAATTTTAAGTGCTTCAATTAATAGAATTAATTAAAAAAACTATCGAAATCAGGAATCGGTTCACATAAGATCTAAATAGGTTTTTTTTAAGAATAGAAAATTTCTGTCTATAAGTAGAATCATCCAGCCATAAAAAATGTAATCATTTTAGCCTTTCTTTGTAATAGAAAAAAATCTATTTTTAACTTGTAAATACTGTAATTTGTTATTTTTATAAAAAATTGCTAAATATAATTAATTTTATTGTATTTTGTTCTTTTGCTTTAATTGAAAAGTTCCAATGAGGATTAATGAAATAAGCTTCAAATGTATACAGAGAGGTCTAAAAGTATGGAACGGCCTTAATAACTTCTAAACTAATTGACCAAATGGATTGAAATTAGGAAGAAGTAAATAACGTAATTTTTCTTGTTTCTTGAATATATTTAAAAAATTTTATCATTCAAATATTCAGAGTTGGGGTCAATTTTTTTAAATAGCGAGGGGGGCATTTTTTTGTATTTTCTCAAAGAGCATTTTATTCTGATTTCAGACATGTGCTGCAAATAGAGATTTCGATGTTATTAAGGCCGTTCCACACTTTTAGACCTCTTTGTATGTACTAAAACTTACTACCTGACATACAGTAAGGGCCCGTTTAGAACTTAGGATGCGTTCTTAGACGACAAAGCTCCAAAAAAAACAGTGATAATCATTTTATTTTAACACAAAATAAATTGGGAAAAGGTAACACCCAACTAAAAATAAACAACCTCGATCAGTTAAATTGAATCAGCGTTAAACGAGGCCCTACTGTAAAATGTAAAAATAAAGAAATCATAATCGTAAATCTTGTTAGCAAAATAATACTAATATATTCAAAGACAACTTTAAATTTCGATAAAGTACGTAAGGAACTAAAATTCAACAGATAGGTACAAGAAAGACTTAAAATAACTCACCGAAAGCTGAATCCGGAGTTCATATCTTCAACATCGGCAACACATTCCATTGCTTCAAACGCACTTCACTAATCTTTTAAACACTTAATCAAGTTAATTTCCTAACAAACTGTAGTAAATAATAGCAAAAACTCAAGTTTTTCTTAGTGAAATTTTTTATGCGCTCAGAAAATAATATGCACTTTTATTAATGAATTTTTCTACAAAAATATAACGCGATTGATTAGATTTTAAAATAAATTACAAGAATGAAATTGAAAGAGTCCTAGAAATTAACATTTTAAGCTTTTAAACGAAATTTCAGAGCACACAAGAAAAATATAACTTAAAAATTAATTATTGGCGTCACTAGCTAGCAATTGTTGCAAGGCTAGCTTTGTTGAAAACAAAACCAAGAGATTCTAAAAATGCAGCGCGGCAAATTTGAATATTATGTTATTTTTAAATAATTTTCAATTCAATTTTATAAAGAATTGATTTCTAGAATCATATTCAAATATGTGCAAATAGCGGTAAATATAGGTACTACTAGCGACTCCAAACGATAATATTAAGAACTATCTCAAACAACATGAAATCCATATCCAAAACATTCAGATTTCAACAGTTAAAAGTTTATAAACGTATTTGTCTAGATTCAAAGCAGCGTGTATCATAGTACCTATCTCTAATAATAAGAAGCAAATAAAGTATTTAAATATACATGTCGGTAGATGGTGAATAATCAGAGTATTTTTAAATTTTAATATTTAGAAATGGATGAACTTGAATCGGTTCCACCAATGGAAGACGGTCTTCTAAACCAATTAACGACTGATTTTAAAAATGTAAGCAACTTTTGATCCTTCGAGAGTACTACTTTCATATATTTACTTACAAAACTAAAATACGCATGGATATTAAAAGTAATGAACAGTAAACTAGTTCGTAAACTTCTCTAGTAAGTCGTAACTCATGTATTTATTTTCATAACATTGTCCAATTCAGAAAGAGTCAGCAAAACATATTCTAGATATTTGTACTAATCAAACGTCCTAGTCCTACAAGTCAACGTTCTGTATACAATTTGAATGTTTGTTCCGTAAACATAAAAAACTTACAGTAATTAAACGTTATTAATAGGACGTTATAAAGGGAATCATAAAACTCAAATGCAGTGATTCCAAAACCAAAATTACAGAAGAAGCAGTTGAATTAGCCAAAGAAGTTGTTAAAGTTTTGGTTACAGAAGCCACAATTCGAGCTGCAAAACAAGCAGCATCAGAAAATAAAAGTAAAGTAACTTTGGATCATATTGAAGCAATACTACCCCAATTGGTAAATTTTTTGTGTATTTATATTGAAAATATTTACTTAAATGTATTATTTTAGCTGTTAGATTTTCCATGAGAAAACGTTGAAAAATACAGACCTCTGAAGCTTAAAATTTTGTAGTTAATTATTGTTTTCCAATTAAGTAGTCATACTAATTAAAAATTATATTGTAATAAATTAATAAAAGTGATCGAATATAATTTTATTAAACGGTTACGGTTAATTCCATTTTTTTCAAACTGCAAGTTAGTACAAAACTCGTTTTATACAAGTAACAAATAAAAACTATCAAGTATTAAAAATAAAAAGTAAATTGAAATTCCTTTATTAAATATAAACAGATTGTTGCACTGCGAATATGTTGCAACTTAAAACAATTCCATATTAAAATCGTCAGCAATGTCATCGTAGCTTAGTAAATTTCGAGATACTTCTGGGTTAATAGAATTTGAAGGGAGATACGCTATATCTTGCTTTATATTATCTGTATCGTCGGAGCTGTTTTCGTGTACGTCGGTCACAGGAGACGGTGGAGGATTTTTAACATCTAGAACCTCACTTTTACGCCGACTTCTATCATTAACTTCAGCTAAGTTTACACACAATTCGCTTTTATTTAATAAGTCAGGTAAATTTTGTTCGCATTTATTTTTTGCTGCAGCTAAAATTACATTTTAAATAATTTCTATAAAAAAAAAACAATAAGACTTACCAATCTTTTTCTTTATTTCCTTATTCTTTAATTTTCTTTGATTTCTCATGGCTGCTTTATGACTTAACTTTGTTTCATTAAATATTAATTTGTGTTGTTCTGGTGTTATGGTTGTATCACTTTTTACAAGAAAAAGGTAAACTCCACCTGGCGTTCGACGCCTGCTTCTATCCTATAATAAAATTATACCAATAAAATATGGGTATTTTACACTAAAAAATAGTTTACCAATATCATCATTCCTCCACTTTCTTCAATAGTTTTAGTTTTTTTGAAAAGCTCTAAAGCTCTTTCTTTTCCAATAACCGTAACTATATTTACTACAAAAACATATTTAGTGATTTCACAATTGATTCCACATATAACTCTACTTACAAATTAAGTCTTCATTTGATTCGTATAATTTATTAGCAATATCATTTGCTACGTCAATTTCAGAATCAGCTACTGTAACGTGTGTATCTAAAATTGTTCGTGAAGCGCCATTAACATCATTTTCGGATTCTAAATTATTTTTACGTAAATTAGATTGGTACCTATCATCAAAAGAACGTTTACATCTGTTTGTATTAAAATTAGGCACAGGGTAAGTTTCTACATTACGAGAACGATCCACTTGGCTAACATCACAATTCACCAAGTTTTCTAATAATACATCTTCTTGAATTCGAGTACTCCAAATATCATTCTTTTTACGTGCAGTATTTTTAGTATTTTTAGCTAGTGGTTTTAATTTATATTTTATACGCTTAGGTTTTACACCTGAATATGTACATGAATCACTATCCGAGTCTGAAGGACTAGTCATTTCATATTCACTTTCTTCTTCATCTTTTTCGCGAAACCTTGGTTGAACTAAGGTGGAGGAGTAATTCGAAGGTCTCTCTAAAACTCGATAGCTGTCAACAATATCTTCAATTTGTTCTTCATTGTCGAGTATCTAAAAGTATTATGCTATTATTATAAAATAATTGAAATAAATACAAAAATTTCATAACTAATTAGTAAAATGGGTGTGAGTGGTGATCGCAATCAATGACTGCCGCCAATTATATTTTTGATAGTTCGGTATTCCGCAACATGAAAATTTTGGTAAATATCGATTTCATTAGTATTTCAAACCTGTTTAAAAGAACTAAAGGCAATATACTTTACTTCAATAAGAGTTTCCACCTACTAAATTACATACTACTAATGTGCGTTCCCAAATTAGTGAAAAATGAAGACAAAAACTTAATATTAGTATCAATACTTAATCAATTTACAATGATTATTAAATACATAAGATTTTAAAGAAATGCTTTTAATCTGGTCTTGAACGAAGCTTTTTGTAAAATTCAGAGATAATATTACTAATTTTAACATTGCCTAACAGAATTGGGTACTAACCTCTCCATCTTCTAAATCCTCAGGTTCCATCTCCCTTAATTATATTATAAAAACAGCACAAAAAGGCTTAGAGAATTTTAAAACTTGAATTAAATTTAGAAGATTTGATTTTCTACGTTAGAAAACGATTTAATTTTTAATTCACTTGACATTTATCTGACAGAAGTGACAGATGACAATTCACAGCTTAACCTCAAAATATAAATTGAAAACGAACTAAGAAATCTTCAAATCACTCTCATTTATATTTCAGTGCTAAAGGTCATTATTAAATTAAATTTCTGCATAAATCAATAAAATGTACATTATTAAACCGATAAAATAACATCTTTTAAAATGTCTACAAAAATTGAGTTTGCTGTTCAGATGACATGTAAATCATGTGAAGACGCTGTTCGAAAGAGTCTTGAAGGTGTTAGTGGTGTTGAGAAAGTTGATGTGAATTTAGCGACTAGTAGTGTTGTAGTGCAAACTACTCTTACTACTAAAGAGGTTCTAGAGAAATTGGAAAACAGTGGTCGTAAAGCAGTTGTGAAAGGTTACGCTGGAAGTTCAGCAGCCGTGGCTATTCTCGATACAGGTGTTCCAAGTCTGCAAGGAGTGGTACGATTTGTACAAATAGAACCAAGCGTATGTGTAATAGATGGAACTGTTGATGGCTTACAACCAGGAAATTATGGTTTGTTTATACACGAAACAGGAGACACATCTAGAGGCTGTGAGAGTTTGGGCGACTGTTTTAACCCCGGTAATGGTAATATTGAAAGAAGATACGGTGATTTAGGTGGTATACAGGCTGGAAAAGATGGTAGAGCTGCATTTAGAAAGCTAGATTCCGTTATAAAACTAACTGATCTAATTGGACGGTCACTGGTGATTACAGAACATTCCGGTAAGGATGTGGGGAAGAGATTAGTTTGTGGAATAATAGCGAGATCGTCGGGTTTATTTCAAAATCCTAAAACAATATGTGCTTGTGATGGAATTAATATATGGGATGAACGTAACAAACCAAAATCAACATAATTAGAGTTGTTTCAATTTTATATTGCAGTTAAAACTTATTGGACTTAATTAGTTTAAATAAGGCTTCTAAAGATTTTCAAAGTTGATATAGATTTGATGACGTAAAAAATATTTTTTGTTATTTTTTGTTACTAAATATATAGAAATATAAAATACAATTGAGTACCTTATTTGTTATTTCTTCCAATTTATTTATTTTTTCATCGGAAGTTTAAACTTTAAACCATGTTAAGTTTGTCAGAGATAATCGACAATACTTATATCTTTTACCTCGAGTAATATTTAAAATTTATTATTAATTACTGTTTGTATTAACTAAAGAGTTTGATTAGAAAACATCTGGTTACATATTATTTGCATAGACAACGTTAAACAATAATGATAGTAAATAATGTCTTAACAGTATGTACAATAAGTAGGTACCAGTATAAAAATACTAGCGGTAAAATCATATAATATATAAGGAACCAAATATCCACTTTATAGATTAAGCAGTTTTGTATTAAACTTGCAAAGTGCAATGTTTTTAAGTATGTGGTTATTAACTCTATTTATTGTTAACTCAATTGAGAATATCAACATGTTACCTATTGAGGCTCTACAGAGTTATATGAATGAACCCGAGCTAGCTTATTATTTTAGGAACGATGATAAAAAGTCAAAATATGAAGTTATATTCCTACCTGTAATTTTTCCAATTCGAGAAGCATTTAGTGAAGGTGAAAAACAAACTGAAACTATCTTTGATTTTACTGCTTTTGGAAGGTAATTAATAATATTTGAGAAATCTGTAATTATTGTAATATATTTTATATAGAGCTATATCTTTAAAATTGAAACTAAATCAACATTTGACTGCTCCAAATTTTAAAACTTTTATTCAGTATGGTGACAATCAATCAGAACTATTGAAGTATTCCGAAGACAATTGTCATTACTTACACAAAGATGAATTAACTGCAGCTTCGATAAGTATTTGTCAACCTCAGTCTGTGGTAAGAACTTTAATTTACTGAAGTTTTTCACTTTTTTTTATGGTTTACATTTTAGCAAGGTTTAATTCTGTTGGACAACTCGACCCTTGAAATACAACCTTTAACAACACGCCTACAATCTTTATTTTCTCAATCAGAAGCTTCTGAATACGAGAATAAAATTCCTCATATTGTTAGAAAAGTTCCAAGTTTCCATTTCAATTATAGCAACGAAATTCTGAATAATAAAATTATTTCTAATGATTATTTTGATCATAACGTAGAAGCTTTTAGTAATAGACCAGCAGATTCTCTCACAGCCGAATTGGCGTTGTTTTTTGATGCTGCAGCTTATCAAGTTTTTGCACCTTATTTCAATTATAACGATAAAAGTCTTAGAAACATGTTACTTGCTTATATGAACGGGGTAAATTTATATATTGTACTCTTTTTTATTTTATAACACTTATAATTTTTAAGATTCAAGCTCTTTACCACCATCCAAGCCTTGGTAGATCTTTAAAATTAGTGTTGGTAAGATTAGATATAATGAAAAGACAACCATCAAATATGCCCCATTATAATGGCGAACGATCTAACTTACTGGACTCTTTTTGTGATTATCAAAAACAATTAAATCCAAAAAATGACGATGATCCTGATCACTGGGATATGGCTCTTTATGTTTCAGGGTGAATATTTCATTTGACTTCATACAAAAACTTCTTTAATCTTCAAAGATGTGTTGCAATACTACTGTGCCTCAGATCTTAAGATTAAGAAGTACATTTCTTAAAGTTCGTGCTCATTCTAATATTCTGAACTTCTTATAAATTTGTAGTCTTGATTTTTATGCGTATGAAAATGGACGTAAAAGTGGTGTAACAATGGGATTGGCCACTGTAGGAGGAGTTTGCTTACCTCAATATGCATGTGTTATAGCAGAATTAGGAACAACTAACGTATTAGGCAAACCTTATCCAAGCGCAGGTTTTACAAGCGTATACATTTTAGCCCACGAAATTGGACATAAGTAAGTCGGCATAGGTACACCAACTTACAGAGAAATATATTTTTATATAAATATTTTATCAGCTTAGGAATGCACCATGATAGCAATTCCAACTCTTGTCCAAAAGAAGGTTACATAATGTCTCCTTCAAGAGGAGTTCAGGGCGAAACCCAATGGTCCACATGTAGTGCTAATGTAATGAAACAATTGAGGTAAAGTTTTACCAAAATCCTTTCAAAATCTTACTATAAAATTTTAGTCGCTCAAAATGTTTGCAAGATTCGCCAAACGTGCCTCCTTCTTCTTTAGATCATTCGCGTTTCAACGACAATCCAGGGCAAGTTTTCACAGCAAAACAACAATGCGAATTATTTCTCCAAGATAAAGATGCCGTTGTTTCACCAAATCAAATATTATTAAAAATTTGCTACAGCATTGAATGTAAAACACCACATCGAAGCGGTTTTTATTATGCTGGTCCAGCATTAGAAGGGACTGAATGCGCACGTGATATGGTTAGTTAGATTTCGAAAAGTAATAAACATCTCATAATAATTATTTGATTTCAATTATTATAGTACTGTTTTGGTGGAGAATGTGTTTCTAAAACGTTTCCTACAGCGTCGCCAATAATTTTAGGAGGTTGGGGACCGTGGAAATTCGATTCATGCAAATCTAGTTGCATCGATAAGTCTATTGGATATCAAATAAGACGCAGATCATGTAACAATCCAACCCCTCTACATACTGATCGAGGATGTAAAGGATCTGCCTATGACATCTTACTTTGCAATGATAATAAAGTATAACTTTTTGCTTAGGTATTCTCAACTTTTTATAATTATTATTGATTTTAGTTATGCAGAATAGATAGGAGAAAAACGGCGGTTGATTTTGCTACAGAAAAATGTCAAGAATTTTCAGAACTTATTCAAGAACTTGATCCTAAAGGTTCGGGACTTCAAGCTCCTCATGAAGATGGTATGATTGTTATACAAAATTTGAAACTGTTATATAACTTTAAATTTTCTTAGAACGCGTTTGGATGGCTTGTGCTATTTTCTGTCGTAAACAAGAATCTGGAATATATTACACTCCGAGGGTAGAACTTAATGATATGGGAGTATCTCCATATTTTCCAGATGGAACATTATGCCATACTGATGACCATGGTGAAAATTATTATTGCCGCCATCACCATTGTTTACCAGAAGTAATTTATATAAAAATTCGGTAACAAGCTGACCTAATTAATGATTATTAAAAATCTTTGCAGAGTTTCCAGTTTAATGTTGGAAGTAAAAATATTTTGATAGGAATAGAGGAAGATATACCTATTTCGCAAAATGCAAATCCTCAAGGAAAAGTTACAGATGGATTAGAATTATATTTATCGTTACTTCCTAATGGTAAACCTTTACAAACTGTTTTAAAACCAGGTCAAGTTAAACCGCCTAAAGAAGAAGATTGGGAAATTAAAGACTATATTGAACTCCCACCTGCAGTATAATATATTAATATCTATTCGTATGTACAATGTATAATAAAGTATAATAGTATTTTTTACAACATGAGATGAAACATACGTTTTTTTCGTGAGATAGAATTTAATTCACAAGCCCCGTAGGGGCGAGTGAATTAATCTTTCGAACGAAAAAAACGGATTTCATCTCGAGTCGTAAATGCTATTTTTTCTACGACGATAATTAGTACATTTTAAAAAAATAATTCTTTTTACTAAAATGTGAACCGACCACAAAAAAACTGGTTTCACCTCATGTTGTAAATAACATCTGCTTGTAATAACACTTTTTCTCACTAGAGACGAAAATGCTATTTTCGTAACGAGTAAGTGATGACGAAATGCTTAGTTTCACATATGGGAGTAGAAAAAAATTATTATTGTATTATTATCAAATTCGATGTATGTAATATGTATTCGACGCAAAGATGTTTTCGGTAGTGTTCGCTGCTACATCGATTACGTTCCAAACGTCAAAAGTCGATAGACTTGTAATAAAATATCAGTTGATTTGGTAATTTGGAGGTAGTTAGTGTGTAATACAAGGAATTAAATTATTTAGTGAATAAACTTATTTTAAAACAATTAGTTCTGTAAATCAATTCTTGGTAAGTAATATAAATTAATTATAAACAAACTTTAAAAGAAAATTTCAACTGTCAAATTAAAGTTTTGCACTAAAACCGGACCCTTTGGTTGTTAAATCAATATTTGAATTCAATGCTATGTAATTCTCTAAGGTCATAAAGGGTGTTAACAAACATTTTTAAATTAGTGGTGTTGAGAATAATATCACATACTACTAATTGTTATAATAAACTACATTGGTTATTCATATTATAATAGAGGTAGATTAAATTATTGTGATAGTGATTAACAACACCGGTTGTCTCAGGTGATTAATTCATAATTATACTATACTTGATCTTTGTTCTTTAATTAATTATCGTATCAATTAATTATTTCTCTTATTTTCATAAAAAGCGTTTGTAGGATTTTAAATCTTAAGGTTACTCGAGTGACTCATCCAAGTTCATTGATATGAATTCTTTGTTTTATTTTAATGTTGTAATATTATTGTTATAAATTTTTATAGGTACTTTTAAGGAATAACCAACTTACGATAACGAATATAACTTGCATGGTTTATAAAGTTCTGTATTTGAAGGTTTGTGAAATTAATTTGCATAATAAAGTTTCCTTCTAAATTGTACTGCAATTAGAATTTTGATTGCTTAAAGCTTAATAACAGAAATCTGAAGTTAACCTTTTGAAGTAAATATCACGTATTTCAATATCTTCCGATATTTAGCGAAACTTGAAGATTGCACAATTTTGTTATCATTGATCCATGGAAAAGTACATAATGGAAATCCCTTAGCTGGGAATACAAATCATGTTAAGGAGGTTAAGGTCTACAACAATCAATTTTTAATTTCATTACTACGTGATTTTGCCTTTTGTTTAAGATAACGTGCTGCAATAGTAGTGCAGACATAAATGGTACTTTGCCCTGTTTGAAAAAACAAGATAATCTTCGATCCTTCTGTTGTCGATTGATCGACTAATGATGTTCCATTAGTTGTGCTACTTTTTAGATTGAAGCTCAAATATTGATGTGTAGTAATAGTAAGAATTCAAAAAAAAAGAAAAAATGCAAAAGTATATAATATGGACTTGTTTCTTACTCATAAAATTTACATTAATCAATACATGTAGTCGAGCCACATAGTGGTCATGACACTTACCTACCCCTTTACACGAAAGGGTTCAATGAATTGAAGGAACAAAATGAGAGGAGAAAATTCAATAAAATGAAGAACAAAAATAATTTCCAGTTTCGACTTGAATTTTCACCATTCATTATTAGTTTTAGACTTAGATTCAATAGAGTTTGTAGAATACAATGTAAAATATGGTAGTTTCTTGCTCACTGATTACAATAGAACTTTCATTAGGATCTTTACTGTAACTCGAAACGTATGTTTATGTTATGTATGTAGAAATGATAAAAACGAGAACACGTTATATTCGAAAGTTGTAGAGCTATTGGCTGTTGTATGACGTCTTGTATTTATCAGACAACGATTGGATTAGATCTGACACACCATACACGTGCCTCTTGCTATTGTTTATCAGTAAAAATTATTAAATTTACGCACTTGTAACTTACTAGTAAACAAAAATATAAATTCAAGGTTTAATGCCAAATGCACTCTTTACCTACTACCGTTATGTAAGTAATTGACGTGAAAAACAATAATATTTTCAATGCACGTGTCGTCCTGTTTACAATAACAAAGTAGCATTTAAGTAGTAAAATTTAACAAATTAATTAAAAGCAAAAGTACGAGCAAACAGGAACTTAGAAATTTATTTAACTTTGAAGGTACAAGGACTAATTGCAAGGTGTTGTTGGCTCTCAAAATACTTTTTGGCATTGAAAATTCCTTCATGTCACTGAACTTAGGTACCATCATATTATCTCATTAAAAGAATTTTTAATATCGCCCACACTAATTGGACTAAAACTGTTCTATGCACTAATAATCGTGTAAAATTATGTTTTTTTTCATAATTGAATAATTTTACATAATCTATGGACACAATTTAACATTAATTTGCAAACCTGAATTAAGGACTTTGATTCTTTTGAAAGGAAAAACACACGTGTACTGTGTTTAATGTCTAAATCTTGAAAAAATGCGGTTTTTCTCTTAACATCTTAACGCACGTTGACTAACGAAATAAGCATTTGCTGAAAAAAATTGCCAAGAGCTCAAAGCATAATTTTCAATTGTTAAATTTTTTCTCAAGATCGCCGCTTGTGAAATGGTTTAACGTTTTGGGTCAATAGCAACTCAAGGAGTTTCATCAAGGATATGATTTAAATCGTGCCAAAATTATAATGAATAACTTTGGAACCGATAAGTTGTCTAATTTTACAATTTTTCTATTCACAAACTTAGCTCTAATTTAGCTGCCAGACTAGACTCGGTATTTTTCCGTTTGATTTTGCAATATCCTTTTAATTCTTGCCAAAAACAATTTCATTTTCCAAAAGATTTAATACATTCAAAGAACGTGACTTGTTATTCTAATTATGTACCTGTAATTTTAGTTTTATTCACTGTCAAGGAATTAAAACTGCACGTAGTTTTTTTTGTATGAGAAAAAAGAAAATTAAACTGATTGTCTTCTACAACAGATAACAATTTTTTGCAAAATTCTGAGTAAGTTTGGCTATTTGACAAAATTGTTTCCAACTATCCTCTTTTTTTTGTAAAAATCTAAAATCAAATTATTTTTTTTACCTACAAATTAAATATTTATTGTAGATCTACTAACTTATATAAGAAGGACATAAATGAATGAGCATTAAAAATAGTGAAAGTATTTTATAGGTTATTTTATTATGTAATGAAGTAATTGGCTTTATTAATGTTTGCTTTTTCGTCTTGAGATTTGATTACGAAAATTTGATTCGGTGATCAAATCTTCACTTGGCTGGCTACTATTCGAAAATCCTGAAGAATAATTACTTGGTAGCAACATTTCTAAAATTCTATACATTTTTATTTAAAAATTATGTTTTTATTGGACTAGATTTTCCAACTCGATCGCTCTCTTTACATCGTAATTTGTGATCTCTCAATCTCAACATCTCAGACTAAAAAATAATCAAATTTTAAGTGTTTTGTTTCGCACTTTTATAACGCAAAAACCTTTGGCTGTTGTAATTAGTTTGGTTAATTTGTTTCATCAACATCCAAAGTTCTTAATTTATCTTACGAACCTGTTTACTGTTTACACCCATATTAGTATCGATTTTATCTTAACAAAAATATTGACTAACTATAATTTGTGGCTGAATTTATTTTGTGTGTTTAACAATTAAAACAGACTGATGGTATTGTGATAATACATCACAAATGATTTGAATCATAAATAGGAAGTCATTTTGCGGGTCGATAACATCTGTAGTAAATTAATTGTATGTATGTGACGTCTGTAGATTTTAATATAAAAATATGCGGGTCACGTAAATTATGTTTTTTTTGCAGAATTTTATTTAAGCGTGAAGTACTGTTTAGCAGGAAGGCGGTCACTTATTTTGGGGAGTTTGTCCTAAAATGTACGACTACTGCAGTTAAAAGTAATAAAAAAATTCAACGAGAGTTGTAATGAAATTAGGAAAAAATAATCAGTCGAATTTGTGTCAATTTTTAGTTTGAATTATCGAGGGACAAGGGTTAAAGGTGGAAGATATCTTGTATCTAATAATATTTGATTCAATTGATTATACAGACTGTTTGGTTTTGTGTCATAGCTCTTGTAAAAATTTTAGATAAATGTTATTTATGAACGTTATTAGAAGCTTTATTTTCAATAATTTGACAAATAAATCGGTTATTTTAGGTTTAGATATTCACTCACAAAATAGGCGGTGAAACCAATGAAAAGAGTTTCTCAGTTTCTAGATGTACAATATTCCTTAAGACTACGATTTTGTGAGTCGTCTAGGTCTTGTGGATTTGAGAAATCCCCACAGAAAAAACTAAAACAGTTTTTGACCACCATTTCTCACCAAACTTTTCATTTAAAATATCCTTGATGTTCCTTCAATTTGAAGAACTAATGTTTATGTTGATAGTCTATTCTATGGTGTCATCAGATTAGTCAGTAGAAATATGGTGCACCTAGGAAATTACTATTTTCATTAGTTTCAGAGCTTACTTTTTCCAGTGAAGCTCTCGGCTCTTATCATAAACGTGGAGCTGTAAGGTACCAGACTGTATATCACGCTATCGTAAAGATTGATGTTACTTGAACTTATTTTAGTAATTTGCAATAGTTATCAAATTTAAGAAAAAGTGATTAAAACATCATTTCCGTGTTTGAGGGAAATTCATGTAAAACTATTTTAGTCGAATCTCCTAGTCTAAAGATCAAAACCATAATTTTTTGTATTTATTTATCCACACATATAGAAATCGAGTATTCAGGTACATGAACCCAATTTAGAATACCACTTCAAAGAACATATTACATAACAGTTTAATATAGCTCAGAATAAATCTGCTTTTAATACATACAAATACGATTATTACTAAAATAAATTTATTCAGACAAATTATGGATTTGTCATACTGTCGTCATTTGCCTCTTTTAATAGTATTTTCTTCTCTCTCTCGCTCTTGCAACTAATGCCCAGTAGAGAAATAGAAGATTTCGATTTTATTGTAAATACGAGGAGACTAAACTTGAGTAGACACTGTTGACAATATAGGATATTACCATATATTACTAATATGTTACTGTTATCGTTTTTCCCAAACCGAATGAATTTCAATGAATTTCAAGTTCAGTCTCGACATAAAATAATGCACCTATAAATTAGGGAAGAGCACACCTCATTGTTCTGTAAACAACCCATCATAATAATACTAATTTGCCTATTTGAGCTAATAAATTCGTCCTTGTTCCTTCAATGTTGCAACTGCTCGATTCAAAATAAACGAAATTAATAGTGTGGGTTGTATGATGGAATTGTTGACAATGACAGTTTAATTAAATATTTAAGTAGTTTTCTGAAAATTCTCAAATATCAAAATGTTATTTTCGAATAATATTTGGTAGAATATTTATTACGTTTATACACGAATTTCGTTCTTTTGGTAGTAATGACTTACGACATTTGAATAAGTGAGATAATTTTCAAAATTTTTATGCTACTACTTAATAGATGTTAATTTATTTATGCAGCTGAGAGTGTTGCTGCAGAAAGACGTAAATGTGCTAAAAGTTCAAAACTTTTGGCAAAATGTTCCATATAAAGGTTGATTACAATTCAACCCAGAATATTTTAATATTAAATAATAATGCCAAGGTAGAAAAGATTTAATTATGTAGTGTATAATTTCTCAAACAACAAAATAGTTTATTTAAAACAATCTGATAAATAATAATATATTTTATGACGTAGATGCAATTTGTTTATATTTATTAATATATTATGTATTAACTATTATGTGTATTGATAATTTTATTTTTTATTTTACGGAAAAAAAACGTGTATGTTAAATAATAACTACAAAGTATTAATAATAATACTATTTATTGGAAGTTATCGTGTTGTTCATATGAAAAACAAAACAATTTAATAGCTTACGCGTAGTATTTTTGGACAAAATCCAAAAAATTAAACAACAAATTATGCTACATCATATGATAATTACAAGTGTAACATTTGATTTTAATTTCCTAAATGCATTTGTAACTTGTATTCCTTTTATTTAAATTGAACGTCTTCTATTAATTTTATATTTGTTGAAAAAATAATTTTTTATAATGGGAATACGCTGAGCAAATAATAAGTTCCTTAAAATTCGTTCGTTTTATTTTAAATTACATGATATTAGTGACATTTTTCAAGTCCATCATTGTGGATAATGGCTGGTAAATTATTTTTGTTTTCTAATTGTTTAATTTTACCGTCAGCAACGTTGCAAAAAAGGTATCTAACATTTTTTTGTAGCCTAGATATTCTGAAAATTTCCAGCTGACTATCATTTTGTCCAAGGTTTTTTACTTAAATGTGAATTTAGGAACCTGGGCTATTGATGACTTTTTTCACAAAACAATCAATTCGTTATTTGAAGCAATTTGCATTTATTTGTTGCCTCGATGTATTCAAGAAAAAAATATACTATTGAAGGAGTAGAGCGATTGATTTTTCAGGGGTTAAATCGGTGGTATACTGTGACAGCTACCTATACCTACCTATTATCAAAAGAAAACTATTTTTTAAAATGTTTCAATTAAACTTTCATACAATTTGTACTTGAACTTTGAGGACTTACTTAATCCATATTTCATATTTTGACCGTACACATAATTATACATTCTAACGTCAGTAACTATTCCCTCTATACTAATAATAATAACATGTTTACATGTCCGGTTATCATTTGCGTAATTAATTATAATGTTATCTTGTCTATATTACTAATTTATAAACTAATTTTCCAGTATTATTCCTTATTTTTTAAACTACCTATTTTAAAAAAGTTTTTTCAAGTACTTGTGTTAATCTCTGTCCACTGAACAGGTGCAGCTAAGCCACACCCAAAAAAGTGGACGATATAGAATTTATATTAGAGATATATGTACTCTAATAGAATTCTACTAGAATAGAACTCTAACTCTAATAGAATTTTTCTATTGGTCGAATTTTGAAAATCCGGTTTACAACACTCACACAAGAATTGACATGACAACCTTATTTGACAGAAATTTGTGGGGAGTAGCTTAGCTGCATTTGTTCGGTGAACAGAGTGTAAATTCTTTAATTAGTGACGCGACTACCACAGGAACTTGCTGTTACTTTAAAAATTGTACAAATGAAAATCGAAAATTCTTTACAAAATGTTTGAACTTTTGGGAATGGATGTAATCTTGAGTCTTTTAAATTATTTATCTATTTAATTAATGTTTTTACGATTGTTTTAATTGATATGATTTTTTTTTTAATTTCAGATTCTTTATCTACATTTTGACGTGGGACAGTGCACTTATTAATAGCTTTATAAATTGGTGCTTTTCATTTTAAATCGTGAGTGTTGATGGACAAATCAAAGTGTGTGATCAATATTGTGATACTAAGTAAATAGTTTAAGTAAAGAATTTTTTTTCTTTTTAATTGCTGTCTATTTTAAAATTAATTTAAACCAAATCGTGATTTTTTAAACTATTTTAAGTTTCTACTACTATTTTAAAACAAAATATGAGAATTAAGAAGTAAAAGAGTGACATTTTTCTACGAGTGTAAGAAGAAATAAATCGGTTCGATATGCAGGGAATGAACTATATTGGAAAGTTTTTTTCCAACTTTAAGGATTTTTATAATGACATTAATGGAGCAACTTTGACTGGAGCAATAGATGTGATTGTTGTTGAACAACAGGATGGTGAATTTAACAGTTCTCCATTTCATGTGAGGTTTGGAAAAATTGGAGTACTCAGAAGTAGGGAAAAGGTGGTAAGTGTGCTAATAATTTTTAACTCGTAATTTTATACATAATTAAATTTTAATTACCTACACGTTAAATTGTTTTTCCTGTTATTAATAGCCATTTAATAAGCAATTGCAAAATTTAACTAGCAAACAAATCATTTTTTTTTAATTGCGATTAGAAAATAAAATGTCATTGCTGTACAATTATTGTAAACAGGACCTATAGATAATTACCTAAACGCTTGTTTTTCTTTATAAATTCAAAGCTGCTCGTTTCTATGCCAAATTATATCCATTTGACTTCCATATACCATTAAACTTGAAATTAGTTACCTAAAATAGAATTATTATTTTTCAGTTTAATCAGTAAGGATGTTTTAGTATGTTGTTATTTACAGAATTGTTATGGCTTGTTTAAAAATATCCGAAAACAATATTATTTTGATACAACGAATACAACCTTTGCTCTTTAAAAGTACACAAAACTTTTTACTGTAGAGGTAAAATATTTTAAGCTGACGAGATGGGGGGATGCGCAGATACCTAAATTGGTATTTTTCCCCTCAAATGCCGTAGTTAACGTATTAAATTATTAAAGGGGCGTGGCCAAACCTGCGCGAACTTAACCCTACCGTTCCTCATCTTAAAATATTATACCTACCTGTACCTATATTTCTTTTTTTAAAAGGTCGATATTGAAGTCAACGGAGACCCTTTGGATATTCATATGAAATTAGGGGAAAGTGGAGAAGCTTTCTTTGTTGAAGAATTAGAAGATTCTGATAGTGATGACATTCCTGAACATTTAGCAACATCACCCATTCCTGTCGAGTTTGAAGAGCTGTATAACTCGCAGGTACAGTAATTTCGTTATTTCATAAATTCTGTATCAATAAAAATCCAAAAATATTTTTTAGGGCCGCCGTAGAAATAGTTTAGATTTAGGTACCAAACTTAAACCCCCAGTTTTTGAAAATGAAGTTAACGATTATACCAAACGACGTCACACCGCTAGCAACGACGATGGCTTAATAGCAAAAGATTTTATCAAGCGGCAGATTGGTTTAGGAAATATTGAGATAGGTGAAAATTCGGCAGAAGATATGAGTTTATCTTTAGCCTCTGGAACCATAACTAAAATTAGTAGCGATGATATAAGCAAAGACAACAGTATTTCTGAACAAATTTTTCAAATGGACAGTCTGGAACTCGAACCCGAACTTCAGTCAGTTACAGAAAACAAACCAGAAATTACAAATTTGAACGTAAAAAGTGAAGAAATATCTGGTGAAAACAAAAATGGTAAAAAGAGGCGAAGAAAGAGATCGACGATGAAAAAGAAAAACGCGCAGCGTAAAACATCGCTTGCAGAACCTTTCTCGACAACAGAAGTGACTGAATCTTTTACTGATGTAAATAAAACTAACGATTCTGGAACTGATCGTAGTTCGTTAGCTAGTAACGTGTCTGAAAATGAACTAAAAGATATACAGTCAGTATTAAACAAACTTAACATTTCATTATCTAATAAGAATTCTTTTATACAGGAAATCTGAGACTGATCTCTCCGCAGCAAATAATCGTAAAGGACTGGATCCTGATTTTCATTTCTTCAGTGATACAGAATTAACTAGTGGACCTGGAGATTCTCGCCCAATATCGCCTACTAACGTTGAAGGAGTTTTGTCAGACACAGAATTTGAAGTTAAAAGTCGTAAAGGTGATTCTATAATTTTGACTTAACAGTTTTTTAATCCGTTTGTTGTTTATTATAGATGGAGATAAAGAAATAGATGGACAAAGTTGGGCATGGGGCGAATTCCCTAGTTCTAATCAACAGCTTGTTTCACCTAATTTTAACAACAGTATAGGAGCCAGTGCTTCTCAAGCTGAACATAATTCCATGCTTACTACGGTTTTTTCTTTTATGAAGCATCGTAGGCAAAACAGCAGCAATGATGGAATTTATTTAGCAGACTTAAGTTCGGGTTCTGTCGATCCAGAAGTCGCTGCACTTTATTTTACAAATTCTGAAAAGAAGAAGGAATTAGGTAAATTTAAGATAGTAATTTTAATTTTGTAGAGCTTTTTTGCAATTTTAAGTTATATTGCAAATTTATTGTGTTTTGTGACGTATTGTGTTTTACGTTTCCTTTTAATTTTTATTTATTTTGCATAACTTTGATTGGTGTATTTGGTGTTATTTAAATGTTACATTCAGATGCCGACATGGATTGTGAATCAGGAAATGGTCCATCATTAGCACAAAGTCCAAATAGCGCAGTAGGATGTAAGTCGATAGATTCTGACTTTGAAGAACATCACAAAGCGTAAGTTTCAATTTTTATTTTTATTTCTTTTTTTGAAGTATAATTTTTTTTAGAACTCAATCTTATTTGTATGACATAACATTATCAATGTGTGGTTGGGATCCTGAACCCACTGAAGATAGATTTTTGAAACATGCTGTTGACTTTGCCGATTTATGCAACAATCCTTCCGTTTTGGATTCATCGAAGCTCGTCGTTCGCATATTAGATAAATATTATAATTTTAAAGTTGCTGTTCCTATTATAACTTCTCTTATGATCTATCAAAGACCACTTCCACAGGTATGTAAAATTATTGTTTTGTATAAATGGCTTTTAAAATTTAATGTTGTTTTTAGTCAACCATAGATCAATTGTGTAACATTCACATGTTATCTCAAGGTTCTCAAGACAAAAGACCAAAATCTGAACCTCGAGGTTATTCATGGTTTGGTTGGCGACGTAGCCGAAACTCGCGTGAAGTTACACCTCAACCTGAGACAGGTGTTAATTTGGAATCTGTAAAAATTGAAGAAACTGAAAACAAAGAAATCCAAATGGGAACTGTTCCTGAAGAAATACCAAGTAGAAAAGTAGACATTTTAGGTATTGATTTTTTACAAATAGTAACTGTGTATTAAGGCTGAAATTTAGTCCACAAAGATGCACTTTGATTAGAAACAGTGGCGTATATAACGGGCCCCCGTCGCGGTAGGGACCCCGAAAAATTCAGTAGTTTGTACCATAAAGCTAGCCTTTCATCACAATTTCTAGAATTCAGCTTCTTTTTTTTCAAACTAATAGAAGATAAACTTGACTCATATTTTAGCGTCTGACGCTAGAAATGCAAAGTTTCTATTGGCTTAGACAAAGAAGCTATGTTCTCGAAGCTGTGGTGCAAGGCTAGCTTAAAGAGGCACTTTAAAAATGTCTGTTTTTGTAATTATGTATTCGAAAATTTAAAAAAGAAATAGGTAAATACTTTTTTCTTCAAACGTCAGAAAAAGTCGCCTTTGTGTCACTCAATAGGTAACGGTGAAGTTTAACTTTCCCGCCGAGGCAGGAAAAATTGTCAGAAAAGTAATTTTTGTCTGTCTAGGAGGGAAAAGTAAAATCTTAACCGCACATTATTTTTATTTTTAACGTAAAAAATGTTTTTTAAGCATTTGTAATGTAAACAATTTAATGTTTTTTAAATTTTCCTTTATAATTAGTTCGTTGCTTTTAATAATTAGCTTTTTTTACAAATTTAAGTTAATTTTAAAAAATATTTGACAATTGAACTACAAGTAATTGACAAGAGATGGTGCTCTTTCAAAAATCAAAATTTTCAGTTTTACGCTTTACGTTTGCAGAAAAAATTTTATGTTTTATACGGAGTCAAAGTAGTTTTGTGTGACTCGCCTGTATTGCCTGACTCGCTCGCTGCGCGCTCGCTCTTCAGCCAAACACAGTCTTGTCACACAAAACGTCACTTTGTCTCCTTATAAAACAAATAACTATTCTGCCCTTGTAAAGTTACACAGATGTTTCGACAATAAGAAACTAAAAGTCGATCGGTTGTAAAAGTTTTAGAAATAGTCACAAATGAACTCTAAATTCGGTGGCGTAAATAAAGGGCCCGTAGGGCCCGCGTTGCGTTAGAGCCCCAGGATAGAATTGTGGTTAATCAAAATGATTATTAACGGGAACGGTAGGGGTCCCACTCTGGATTTTGCGAGAGGGCCCCCAAACTCTTAGTTACGCCACTGATGAGAAACCTTATTTTTCTACAAATAAGGTGTCAAATAAAAGAGAAAGGATTGATTTTAATACTGATGATGTGTTCTTCTTGCTGGTTTTATTACTTAAACATGATCTTTTTTTCAATTTTGCAAACCTTTTTTCAAAGCAAAAGTTTTAAATTCCAGTATTTACTTTCAACTTTTGTCTTTATTTCTAATTAACGAGATCCAACCTTAAGTTTTATTTTAAATTCAGCTACAGAAGATGGGTATTTTGGATCACAAAGTTCAGGTAGTGATCACGGTAAAGACGTTGCCATGGTAGAAGAAAAGCCCATAAAACCAATATCTACTACTCCAAAATCAGACAAGTCCGATAAATGCCGTAAAACGTTGCGTCTCAACTCAGCTCAAATTGTATGTGTGGTAATGATTCAATAATTAAACTTATTAAAAATTTAACTATTACAGAAACAACTCAATTTACGCGATGGTTTAAATGAAGTTGAATTCAGTGTAACTACTGCTTATCAAGGCACCACTCGATGCAAGTGTCATATTTACAAATGGAAGTGGGATGATAAAATTGTTATATCTGATATCGATGGAACAATTACCAAGTAGGAAATAAAATTTTAATGTACGAAATATGGCTAATTCTTTTGTTCTAATTAGATCTGATGTCTTGGGTCATATTCTTCCAATAGTAGGCAAAGATTGGGCCCAATCTGGTGTAGCGCAACTATTTAACAAAATTGAAGATAACGGTTACAAACTATTATACCTTAGTGCTAGAGCAATTGGACAAGCTCACATCACTCGAGAATATCTTAAATCGATCAAGCAAGGTGATTTGTATATGCCAGATGGACCTATTTTGTTAAATCCAACTTCTCTAATCACAGCTTTCCATAGGTAAGTTTGTTTTGAAAATTAACTAAAGTTTGTAATCGCATTCTATTATAGGGAAGTTATTGAAAAGAAACCGGAACAGTTTAAAATTTCGTGTATGAGTGATATTAGGGCTCTCTTTCCTGCTGATTCCAATCCTTTTTATGCCGGATATGGAAATAGAATTAATGTAAGTTTTGATAGGTTTTGATTACAAACAAAAAATTTAATTAATTTTTTATTGTAGGATGTTTGGGCATATAGAGCTGTTGGAATACCAATTGTTAGAATTTTTACAATTAATCCTAAAGGAGAATTAAAGCATGAGCTTACTCAAACCTTTCAATCTAGGTAAGTAATTTGTTTATGTCTTTACTTATTTTTGGGAAATTGATTATCTATTAAAATAATGAGCACAAATGTATTATTCGAGCGATGGTCAAGGTCAAGTGCACATTTGGCTTTAACCCAACTCGTTCGAATTCATTCTAATAGCACAACCTACTTGTGCTAAATTTAAAATATTTTTTCTACTTATGTTTTCTTTACAATTTTCAAAATTGATTATATTTTTGCACCTATTAATATTTTATATTTTTGGATAGTTTTAAGCCTGCTGTGGTAATTGGCACAAATTAATAGCTTTTATTTAAAACAATTTTCACTAATTTTGAATTTGAAATTGTATCTTCGATAAGTAAAATTAGTGCTTGACACGGGGTTATTAAATTTAATTTTTTTTGCACGTTTTTGAGTAGTAGCAGTAGTAGTTAAGTTTCTAGTTTATAGTAGTAAATATTATTTTGTGTTTCTAAGTAGCTTCGTTTCATGTTTACAGTTACACTGGTCAATCTCTGGTTGTCAATGATGTATTTCCGCCTTTACTAAATAAAAATGATAAAATTGACAAAGAGCATCGGTATAATTTTGACTATGAACCTATAACTTTTGATTCGGAATTTGAAAAATTTCAAAATTATGTTTGAGAATAATGCACAATTTAGTGATGAGCAACTGTGATTGAATAGTTTAATTATTTTTTTTTAATTATAAATAATTTATTTTCTATATTAGTTGCTTTTTGTGCACAGTCAACAATATGCATTTTATTACATTAAGGGTGTGCACGTTACTTTTCAGGATTTGCATGGAAATGCTATTCTTATTAATGTTGTGTCTTCTAATTTAAATATTGCATGTGGTCAATTAGAGTTAGGTAAAATAAAATGCATATGTTGTGTCAATTTTATAAACTTTACTATCTTCAGTAATATATTAAATATACCCTTTACTCTTCATTCTTGAGATGGCGTATTTATATGGTAAGATTGTAGTTCTAAGGTGCTTTTTGGGTTTGTTGCTTTAGTGTACACTTGAGGTAATTTAAATAATTCTAATCGATCGCAATTAACAAATTGGGGCTTTAAACTAATTTTTTTAATTTTATACAGATACATCGAGTATTTATTATAATTCTTCTTTCTTTTACAGTTACTCCAATATGAGCAATTTTGTGGATCAACTATTTCCACCTCTAATCGAAGCTGCTAACGATTACTCTCAGTTTGCGTATTGGCGTGATCCGATACCTGTCTTTCAAGAACTTGATGTAGAAATACCTATGTAAACTAGCATTTAATGTGTAGACTTCAAAACGTTAACGTTATTTTGTAAATTTAATTATTTTAAAAATTAGTTTCTTATGGGTCAGTCTCTTATTTAGTTAATTTATACATTTTAGTTGTTTCAAGTGAATGTTGTGCACTAAATAAAAATAGTAGCACGCTAAATGATGTATCAGCTACTCTTGCTTCAGCTTAAAAATTAATTAAAAGCTTTTGTCGATTCGTATTAAATATTTCAATAGTTACCCATATTATAATGATAATTGCAATATCATTGTGGTGCAAAAAATTAATTTACATTTTTTTAACTATAACTAGGTACTATAATAGATGAAAATTGTGATCTTAGTTTATATTTAAAGTTTCTGTAGTATTGCTTTTCAAATTTAGTACTTTTGGTATTGTGATATTAGAAATACCAATGATATTCCATAACTGATATACTGATAATGTTTAGTTTTGATTAATACAATTTTTTTAAATCTAATACCTAATTATAATTTGCAAGCAAATTTTAAAAGTGAATTAACATTTTAATTATTTATTAATTATCAAAAACAGGATGTAGTATTAAGTAAATTAATATGTCTAATTTTTTTAACATTCGTACTGTTAATGAAGTGCTAATTGTATATTTTAAGTTTATCAAATATGTTTAACTAAACATTGTAAAATTATACATTTAACACGTTTACTGCGTTACGAGATAAATAAGAACCTACCACCTATGCGTTAGTAGTTCAAAAGCTAATATAAATACAATGGTTTTGTGAAATCGGTACAAAGCCAATGTGTTAAAGTAATAATTTATTTGTGTGATGAACAATAATATTAAACATTTTTGATATAATTATAAGTATACACGTACGATTATTGTATTTAGTTACCGAAGTGTTTTGTATTAGGATTATCAAATAATTGTTTAAGTTAAATCAATTTTTTTTTATTTTTTGATGATTTATAGCGTTAATTAATTTAATGCACTTTAGGTTATTTAAATGTGATATTTTTATGATTATTTTATTTTGGTGTACTATTAATTATAGGCATTAATTAAAATTATTGAACTACTTAAATAAATAAAGAAAATGGTTTTCAAAATTCCTATGCTAAATATAATCAATAAAATTGAGTTGTTAAATGATTTTATTCTTCTAATAACAATGGCTAATGTAATTTTTAAACATCTGAACACCAACATGGCAACAGAAGAAGTCGTAATATTATTAAAGGTTGCTCCTACCATTGATAATTATATTATGTTATTTTATATTCAGTGCCATACCAATTAAGACCATTAGCCTTAACATATGTTCATAAGTGCTTTTGAAGCCACTTGGAATACAAAGTATTGAAAACTTTTTATCTAACGCAAGCTGCTATTAAAATTTGTATAAAACGTTTCGTCTCTTTGTAACCATCGTCAACTTCATTTTTTTATATTATGGCAAAAATTAACTATTAGCATTATTTATTTTCTAAACAGTAATGTATTAAATATCGCACTTCAAATTTTAAGTTGATAGGTATTGATATTCTACTCTTAATAATTCTAAGAACTTATCAATTAGTAGGTTGGAACACCTCAGCAGAGACTATAATTTGTTGTAACTAGTTACTTGAAAAGCTAACCGAAATCCAAATTTTTTTAAACAACGTATTTGAAGTGATGAAAGCTGCATTATTAATTGTAGAGTTTTTAATCGAAATAATGAACATATTATGTTATGCACGCCTTAAAGACAGTTTGGAAGCAGTACGTGATCTTTAATCCTTAACGCAGCATCTCATTTCATCGTACGCCTTCAGAGTGGTTTGGAAGCAGTTTTTAGTCATTTGCGTAACCTCTTGTGCAAAGTGCGACCATACCTACGCATTAGAGTAGTGTGAGCGCGTATCGTCTTAAATCCTTGTGTAACATCTGTGAAATACTCCAAATATCTGAATAAATTCTTATACAAATAAAGGAAACTTATAAACACCAATTTCCCTCTTGTATGAGACGTCTGAATATATAATGTAATAGTCTGATTGCCAGGTCAGGGGACTTGGAAATGTTTGCTGAGTCAGATTTTTTACTGATTCTGACTTAGTTTTTTCCGCTGATTACGAATGTGCCGGGTGCTACTTTGGCACGCTTGGGCATACCTTAGGGGGGAGGCAAACGTATGACTAATTCTAGTTTTTGACATTTTTCTCCAAATTTAAGGATATTTAGAGAAGAATTACTAAACTATAATTTTATAGATGACGCATTTCTACAAAAAAAAGTCCTATAAAATTTTTCCTGTTTTTTTCTGGTTTTCCAGGTTTTCCTGAAAAACGCATTTTAACCCTTCGTTAGTGTGGTGGGGTATGACATACCCCAATAACTGCATTCATAGTTATAAAATTCAAATTAGATAAGCTAACGACTTATAGCCTTCAGTACCTTCAAATCATGGATGGCTCAAGATGTTCTCATCATTGCCAGATCCAGATGTATAGGAATATTTAGTTACATGTGAGTCGTGAGTCCTCAAGAAAGTTGGTTGGGGTATGACATACCCCGGTACACCGGTAACGTAACTTTTTGTTCTTATGGCAGTTTATAAGGGAATTTTGTTAATTTTCTCAAAATTGTTAAATTTTTTAAAAATAGGTTCATTAGTCCTTCCTTAAGTGATTTATTTTGAAATTTACATGAAATTAATTGTTAATCAATTTTTCTGTTTTTTCCAATAAATATTTATATCTTTTTTTATAAATGCTGTTTAGTGGTTTTCTTTGTTTTATTCAACAGTCAAATAAGTACAAAATAAATTTTTAAGATAAAATTGACAAACTTAAAAAATTCTGAAAATCTGGAGAGAAGTTTAATGTGGGGTATGTCATACCCCGCCACACCAATCAGTAGAAATTTTTCCACCACACTAACGCAGGGTTAAAAGGGCCATCAAGGGGAATCAATAAATAATTCAAAATATCGCCAATGAATAAAAAACTGTTTTTTTTTCAAACGTCATAAAAAGTTGACATTTTGTTACTGTACTGAACAAGTAAGGTTAAAGTTCAACCTTTACATCTTTGGAGTTCAACTTTTTACCTCCTAGGAGGTAAAAGTAATTTCTAACCTTAAATATTTACAACAAATTTGTAACGTAAAATGATATTTCTAAGTATAGGTAATGTAAAAAGGTGATGTTTTTATAAATTTTCTGTTATAATTTGTTCGTTGCGTTTAATAATTAGCTTCTTTTTACAAGTTAAAGTTAATTTTTAAAAATACATATTTGACAATTGAACTACAAATAATTTTCAAGAGATGGCGACACTTCAAAAAATGTTATTTTTGGTTTTAGTAAGTTTTACGTTTGAAGAAAAAATTAAATGTTTCATACGGAGTAAAAGTAATACTTTTACTCTTAATAAAACAAACTATTTACTCCAAGATGAACAATGGTAGGCTTTTATGTCCATAGATTTTTGAATAATTTTCATTTCAAGATAATTATTTGGTCGAAAGCTTTCTTATGTGTTATTTTTCCAAGTTTCATCCAAGGAAATATCGAGAAAATAACTAAACGCATACATTTATTTCTCAAATTGTACTAAAACCATTAAACTTACGGAAAATATGCAAGATACCTTTTTTGTGTAGAATTTTACGATCTTTATTTCATCTCGGAATATAATTTCTGTAGGACTAACGGTGAATGAAATATTACTAAAAACCGTTCTTAGCCACCATTCTTTCTCGATGGCGTTGTTTGCCCAAGAATGCCAAAGTGGCACCCGACAGATTCGTAATCAACGGAAAAAACTGAGTCAGAATGTGATTTGATTTTAATAGATTGGCAACCAGACTACTTGAGTTGTGAGCCTGAAATTCTACAGTTCGTTTTACGATGTATAAAAAGATAAAAACATAAATCAGTTTCTTTCTATGAAGAGCTAGATCTTCTTCCACACCTGACACCTATTCAGAACAGAACCTTCAGAACAGATGAAAAATTTCATCTATTCTGGAAATTTTTTAAGCCTTCCTGAAGTCCAAAACGTCTCCTTTAAAGTTTTTAAGTGTTATCTATTATTGGCGAACCTGGTGCTTGTGAGACCTAAGTGAATGGGTGAATGAAGAATATTAAATCTTCATAATTCATAAATTACATTTACGAGCACGGCAAATCTTAATGAAAGTGATCTCAAATATTTAAATTAATATCCGTAGAGTAAAGTTATGCAAAATGACATTAACAGTTTCTGAAGAAACGTGTTTGGTGATATATTAAAAATGCTTCTTTAATCTAGTGATTTCTATAGTTTTAAAGGAGGTTTAAAATTGAAGTCGACTTTAATTTTATTAGAAAATTGGCCGTAGGTAATTATTATTTTAATTTGGGCTTCCGCAACAATTTTTAAATGAGAACATGCGCAACAAGTAGTTTCAAATTAAAATGTGCTCGAATATATTCGAAGTTGGACACGAACGTGATTTCATTTATTGTAGTTTATTTTTGCAGCGGTGGCTGATGGGAGTTGTTAAAAGTGTGGCCGATGAATAATAATTTTTTAAACAGATTATCAACAGTTTAATTTCTAAGTTTAATATTCAACTCAATAAGTAAACAAATAAATAGTTAATAATGTCGAAATTTAATGATAGACAAAGTTATTCACAAACGTACAAATTAGTAATAGTGGGCGGTGGAGGTGTTGGAAAATCCGCAATTACTCTACAATTCATACAGGTAAATAAAGTGAAAATTGTACTTTTACCATTTAATTTAAACTTAATGTAACCGCCTTTTATTAAATTAACTCGAATTTATTTCTTCATACAAATTATGTCAAAAATTTATTTTTAGAACATTTCAATTTGTAGGCCTTTATAAGGAGTGAAATTAATAACCTTGCTATATCCTACACAACATAATAAATATTTTAAACATTTTTATATGATTTTAGAGTTATTTTGTCACCGATTATGATCCCACGATTGAAGATTCGTACACCAAACAATGTGTGATCGATGATATACCTGCAAAATTAGACAGTACGTTGTAACGATTACTAAAAACGACACCTTTAATTAATTATTTTAACAGTTTTAGACACAGCTGGGCAAGAAGAATTTAGTGCAATGCGAGAACAATACATGAGATCTGGTGAAGGTTTTTTGTTAGTTTTTTCAGTAACCGAAAGACCTAGTTTCGAAGAAATATTTAAATTTCACAGACAAATATTACGAGTTAAAGATCGTGATGAATTTCCAATGCTTATGGTTGGAAATAAAGTAAGAATGCTTTTGTTCATTTTTTAAATTTACTTTATTTGAAATTATTTTAAAGGTTGATTTAGAAAACCAAAGAGTAGTATGGCAAGAAGAAGCCCAAGCATTAGCTAGACAATTAAAAATACCGTACATGGAATGCAGCGCTAAAATGAGAATGAATGTTGATAATGCTTTTTATGAATTAGTACGTGTTGTACGTAAATTCCAACTTTCTGAAAGACCACCACTTAAACCGAATTACAGTAAGAAAAATAAGAAAAAGTGTTGCGTTTTGTAATTTATTTTAGATTAATCTAGTTTAACCATCACATAGATACGATAATCTTTATTTTTTTTACACTTAGGCTAAAATTTCTCTACAAAAATTTATCGATAGCTTCTTTGGTATATAAAACTAAATTATCGGCTTTATTAAAAAAATTAACGATTTTAAAACCAAACTTATTGTGCGATACATCAGTCAGTGTTGAACAAATAGGTGTGGTTAGATTATAAAAATATTTTAGTACACCGTTATTTGCTTAAGACTTTGTTCTATATCTCAAATGACGTAAGTAAACTGATTATGATCATCATTTTAATAAGAGTTTATAGTAAATTATTTTCAAATGACAGCAAATTATTTTTTAGTACATATATCTATTATTATAGGCTTGATGACCCTTCTTATACTAAGTAGAGCCTCTATTCTTAGGGCTAAAATGATGGGGCACATAGCCCTAAAATGACAATATTTAAAACTACACATAGGACTTTTATAAGTATATTGATCTCAACTATATTGATGTATTTTTCAATGATAAACAAGGTTAAAACAATACAATTTTCCTTTTAATAGAATTAAAAGTTACACAGTAACAGCTAATCCTACTAATTAATTTGATTACAATTTTTTGAAGTAATTTAAATTTTTATTTGTAACTTATGATTTTAATAAAAGGGGAAAACTTAATTTTTATCTTGGAACCAGGTAATTTATTAAAATAGAAGTTGAACTACTTACTGTACTGGTTGCAAAGTTCTTTGAAAACAGTATGAGTCAACAAAATTATTTGAGACAATGTGTATTTTAGTGACTAATCTGACTAACGAACTGCAACTTAATAAAACCCTTTTCATAATGTAACCGAGCTTAATTATGCCATTGAAATTTAGTTAAAAAATAAATTTTATAAGATATTGATTGCAAGTTTGAAATAGTGCCTCTGTTATTTTTTTGTCGCTCAGAAGCAGAGTAACATAATGTATTTTATAAATTTAATCAGCTGTACATACTTTTTTTTTTTATTTAAAAGTTCGAGTTGATACATTCTAAAACTGTAAAGGCATACTATTGATAAAACACTCGATAAGTTTCTGTTTTTTCACCTTAATAATTGTTTTATTGCGATTTTTGAGCGATTCATTAAGTACAGTGTACCTATATTTAAAAGAGTGAGCAAATATCAACTTATTTTTATATAAATTGTATTTTTAAAACTTTCAAACTTTATTAAAGAATAGCTTTATTATTACGAATTAATAGGTAGATACATATCTTACCAATCCAACAAAAATTAAATGTTTATGATAAGTTTGTACTTACGAATTGTTATTTTACAAATGTTGTGTTTTAACAATTAATTTTTATTTAATAAATTAAAAACGCAGAAATTTTTATAAATTAATATTTTATAGTTATTACACAAAAAATAGTACACTGCCAATAAAATTATTACAGCTTTATGTGCCATAGGCACTAGAAAATACTAATTGTCAATTAAAATTAAATTGTAAGGATGTGATAGTGTAGTAATGCTTTAATTATTAACAATAATACGTCAATACTCAGTTATACAAATCTATTGGTGTTGCATTTAATTTTTGTGTAGTTGTCCAAGAAGATATTTAAAAAAAGAAATTGTGAATTTAGTCATAAGTGTAACTTATAGCGTTTTCGATTGAGACTGCACCAACACGGAGCCAGTGCGGTTCTGCACTGTTTGAGTGCAATCACGTGATTGCTTTACACAGGTATAGGTGAGTGCACTGTTGCGAGGCAACTCCAATAAAACACAAAGTGCACTGCACCGGGTGGCACCGGTGCAACCAATCGAAAACGCCGTTAATTAGGCAGCTGTTTTTATTGCAGCAAAAGCAATTGACAGTATTTGTATTTATATAAAAATATTATTTCAAGTATTGTCATTTGTTTCATATCTAATTGAGCTAACATGCACCAATTTTATATTCCCAGTGTATCAGTGTTACTGCCTGTAACTGTAAATGTATGTATATATTCATTATATTTAATAACTGTCTTCCTTTACATATGTTAGATTAATTGTTGTAACGAAATATCAAAACATTTCATAAGTTTAAGAATTTTCGAAATGAACCAGCAACATTTTGTGATGATACACGGCTTAATATAATGTTTAGAAGAAAATTATTGTTAATTTGGTGGTGCTACTTATGTGTTGTTGCGTATCTTTCATGTGCATTTTGATTGTTTAACATCAGTTAATAGACATTTAAATAAAAATATTAATAAAATTAATTAGTTTGAAGTAGTTTAACTTCTTCCAATCCAAGAAAAAGTTGTTATAATCGAGAAAAAACAATAAGAATAATAAATTTTTGTTTGCATTTCTCGACGTTTTGAGTCCTGATTCCAAAAATGCAAAAAAAAATTTCGATTTTTTTAACCAAAAATGGATGGATGGTATGTTCCTCCCCGCCTAGAGCAAAAACTTCTACACGATTTTGATGAAATTTTATTTTAACTACTTTAAAATTATTTTATCGGCAAAAATAGCTTTAATAAGAAGTACAGTGAAAGTCGCGAATAACGACGTCGCTTATAACAAGTTCAACTCAATGCAAAAAAATTCGGATATAGCGACGCCGGTAGACCGGCTATAGCGACGAAGTCGCTTTTAACGTCCGCAAAAAGCGAAAATTTTTGGTTTGGCAGGCCGGGTATAACGACGTGACGGGGTAATTTTAAGACTAGCACTTGGTTTTCGGTCTCACCTGGCGATATTTGCAATCTACGGCTGCAAATAATTTTCTGGAAATCATCCGGCGCGGACGGGAAAAATAACGTCGAGAAAAAGAAATATTATGTCTATTTCATGGTGCTTTATTAATAAAGAATTTTTGAGAATAATAACAATGGGTAAGTTTTGATATAACGACGACCGGGTATAACGACCCTTTTTAGTCGGTCCCTTCGCCGTCGTTATATCCGACTTTCACTGTAGGTATATACCACTGAACTGTATTAAATTACTGGAACGATAAAGCAATGTCCTGCGCGTGAAAAATGTGTTCACATTTGAAGAAAACAATAAAGTCGAAAATCGCTAAGAATTTAACTTCAAGAGCATAATCGAGTTTGCGCACGTTGCACTTCGCGACGTGAGAGCTAAGTTCACGTGGTTCAGTCCCTCTACCACGCATTTAGCGCGTGAGTTGTGTTTACGTTTCGAAATCAACATATGAACATAACCTCAGATGCACATAAATATTTTTTGTTAATTCGCTTTTTATGGAGTGAAAATAAAATATTTATTTTATTCTGTTTTTTGTATTAATCATTATAGTAAAAATATTCTATTATTATTATTGTTTAATAGTATAGCTTTAAGATTAAAATTCCCAGACTTTTTAAACTAAACTGCGCATGACGAATTTCGCCCTGCGCAGATTCAATTTGGTCCCCAATAAAACTCCATATTATTGTTCCATTTATTTATAAAGTTCTGTGGTATATACAGAGTGTCCAAAAATAAAGTGGTTATTTTAGGCGCATATTTGGGCCAAATTCATTTTTACTTGACTATAAGAAAGTACACATGTGCCCCACTGAAAAAAATTTTTTTTATTCAAAATGGCGGACAATAGAATAATTGTCCCATTTTGTGGTTTTTCCCTTATAACTTGGCCAGTAATTATTATTATAAAAAAATTAAAACGGCATTGTATAGCCAAAATATCGGGCTTTCGTTCTAAAGAAATCGATTTTCAAAATTGTTTTAAAATTGCCTACCTTTAAGGGGCCAAAGTATGTTAAAATTTTTAAAAGGATTTTCTCAAAATTTCCTCTGCCATATTTTTTCTTTGTTGGATATGTTACAGAAAACGCAATTCTCTATCCAAAATTGAATTTTTATAAAAATCGCTCGATCCGTTTTTGAGTAATGATTTTTTGAATCTCAAAATTTCAAATATCTCTAATTTCTTTTGTAATAAAAATGAAAACTTGGTAATGGATATATATATATCAATCCCATGAATATCTATTATTCGACTTTATTTTCGGTCACAAAACGTTTCCGGTTAAACAGGAAATTACAAAAATATCAAAAAAACATGCTGTATATTTTTAAATACTTTGAAAGCGCGTAAAATTAGCTATTACACGATACTAAACACTTTATATTATGACTTCCGGTTTAACCGGAAATGGAATCAAATGTCTTAATTTAAATAGAACACCCTGTATATTTTTTAATATATTGAAAGCTCATAAAAATAGCTTTTTGAACATGTAAAATAATGTATAATTTGACTTCAATTTATGTCAATTTTTTTTTACTCACTTCAATTGAAGTTGGAACTCATAAATTATATTATACAGGGTGATTTTTTTAAGTGGTACTAACATTGGGATCTCGGAAACCGTAAGAGTTACGAGGTTGGTTAGATTAGTAAAAAGTTGCATATTTTAATGATCTTTAAGAATCCGTTTAAAAAATTCAAAAATTCAAAATGGTTTCCGAGATAATGCAGAAAAACTGAAAATTTGCAATTTAGTTTTTCGACTGTAGTTTCAAAATGGAGTACTTTAGAAAAAAAATTTTGGGCAAAATTTTAAGGAGATCAGAAAAGCTATCAAACGATACCAAACTCGACTTTTTATCACATCGACGCTAGGCGTCGCGACGTACAACTTTTTATTTTTTTATGGGGGACCTATCACTTTTTTAACAAATATTACTCAGTAGGCTTGTCTAAATTCGGATACCAAACGACAACATTCTATCTTGTACTTTTCTTAATTTTCACAACTTTTCAGGTTATGTTATGTTACGTTATGTTAATATTTTACTTTATTATAATATTTACGTTATTTTTTACGATAAAAAATGACGAATAAAATTTAGTTTTTAAATTTTTAGAGAAGTAATTTGAGCTGGAAATAAAAATAAATCAAATTATTATTTATTTATTAAATCTTAGTAATGAAATTTTATTTCTTGAATAAATTACTTTTATAAAAATTTAAAAACTAAGTTTTAGTCGTTATTTTTTATCGTAAAAAATAACCTAAAGTAAAATATTAACATAACATAACATAACCTGAAAAGTTGTGAAAATTAAGAAAACTTCAAGATAGGAAGCTGTCGTTTGGTATCCGAATTTAGATAAGCCTACTGAGTAATATTTGCAAAAAAAATAATATGTCCCCCATAAGAAAATGAAAAGTTGAACGTCGCGACGCTTCGCGTCGATGAGATAAAAAGTCGAGTTTGGTATCGTTTGATAGCTTTTTTGATCTCCTAAAAATATTTCTTAAAATTTTTTTTTTAAAGTACGCCATTTTGAAACTACAGTCGAAAAACGAAATTGCCAATTTTTTGTTTTTCAGCATTATCTCGGAAGCCATTTTGAATTTTGAAATTTTCTAAACGGATTTTTAAAGATCATCAAAATATGCAACTTTTTGCTAATTTAACCAGCCTCGTAACTATTACGGTTTCCGAGATCCCAATGTTAGTACCACTTAAAAAAATCACCCTGTATACAATAACAAAATAAAACACTAATATATTAGGTATAAAAATATAATCGAACAACAAGTTTAAGAAAATGAATAAAACAAATAATTTTTAAACAATGGGAGCTTTAATATGATATAACCCTGCTAAACCATCTTGCAGTGCTCGAAGGCAAGCTATATTTGAAGTAAATCCGCCAGCTCTTTCCTGTGACGTTTCTGCTCGAATATGTTTATAATAACCCATATTTGTGTAATCATCGATACTAGGAGGTTGAGGTCCTTGCAGAACAGTAGGCTGGGGTTTATACAAGAACAATGGGCCTTCATCATAACTAACATAACTAGGTAATGATTGACGACCAAATTGTATGCCTGAGGAAAACATTGTTACTTTATTAGGAACCGGTTTGGAATCAATTTCTTTCATCTCTTCAGCTTCCTGAGCAAAAGTTTGAACAATATTCTTAGCATTATCATTAGAAAACATCAATTCATCAATTAAGGCTTCTTTCTTGCGTATCTTCTTTTTTTTAGTTTCTATTTCTTCTTGTTTTATTTCAGTTCGACGTAATTGTTCTTGTTGTTTTTCAATCACTAATAATTCTTCCAATTCGTATTCTTCTCGACTTAACTTTCCTCTATTCTTTTGAATTTGTTCTCTATTATTTCTCTTATAATCCTCAATTTTTTTGTTCGTATTAATAGGGTCTATGTTGTTTACTAAATTATAAATGATTGTTTCCACTTCTTCTAAATAATCATTGAATTCTCTTAACGAACTAAAGTCTTCCTCTTTTTTACTAAAATCTCTCAAAACTCTTTTACGTATATCTACTTCTTTTTCAACTGCGGGGTCTTCAAATAATTGTACTCGAAAGTTATTGCGTCGTAAAGGTATACGACAATCAGGACAAGCGCCTGAACCTTTTAAAAATAATAAATCGACACAACTTTCGCATAAAGCATGACCACAAACGTTGACCATCATTTTTAGTGATGGATTTTGAAACTTTGAAGTTTTACATCGTGGACAAATTGTATCTTCCATTTTAATTTATTTTATTTCTTTACTTACAAAAATACGACTTTTAAATACTGAAACCAAAAGTTTCTAAACTCTAACCTCAATTACTAAAATTTTGACGTTTGGTAAATATTTAATTTTTATCACCAAAATTGACGTTTGTAATGTTGGCAGCTTTGCCCGGCTAACGTTAACCTTGAATTTGACAGATGAAGTTGGGATTTGTCAGTGTTAAGTGTTGTATGAAACTTAATCAATTATCGTGTTCTTGATACGTAATCAATAAACTTATTTTATTAAAATATAGTAATTTTAACTTAGAGATAATTATATAGTATGTAGTATAGTGTTGTAAAGATGGGTGATTCTTTAGAAGGGAGCGATAACCCTCCCGAACAGCAAAATGTACCTATAGTAGATTTTACAGCGTTTAGCAATTATCTACGTAAGGCAGCTTCTCTTCTACTGCCTGAAGAAGATACGCATTTAGAACCACCTGCACTTAATGCAGCTTTAGAAGATAAAAATAATCAAGAATGTATTAGAAAATTTTTGGGTGACTCACAAGCCTCAATTTTATATATACAGCGCAGTTCTTCTAAAGGTAGGTAACAAACTTTCAAAAGACATCTGTTTTGCTATATTTGCTTCATTTTAGAAGATGAAAGTGATCAACCTCCAGAAGGGGAGGAAGAAAAAGAACCAGTTGCATATTACATCAGCAATGAAGTTCACTATACTAATGGCAAAATGGCCAGTATGGTAATGATTAAACGAGGGACTGTAGTAGAAGCTGATAAAAGCATACGTGCTCAAGTACGAATCATAAATTTTAGCGATGGTTCTCCTTATGAAACTCTACATTCATACATTAGCAAAACTGTTGCTCCATATTTTAAATCTTATGTTAAGGAATCAGGAAGAGCTGATAGGTAATCTACTTTCTTCAATTACTACAAGTTTTATCTTAATTTTGCAATTGTTCAAACACCGAACATGTTCTTGAACTGATACTTTATTTGATATTTTAGAGATGGCGATAAAATGGCTCCAACAGTAGAGAAAACTATTGCAGAATTGGAAATGGGACTGTTACATTTACAACAAAATATTGATATTCCTGAAATAACATTAGCTGTTCATCCTACTGTTGCAAGTGTAATAAAGCGCTGTGCAGATGAAAATCGTAAGCCAAAAGTAGCAGATTTTGGTGATAAAGTGGATGATTCAACTTTTCTTAATCAATTGCAAAATGGAGTCAATAGATGGATTAAGGAAATACAAAAGGTAATTTGTGTTTCAAATACTGAAGAATATCGTTAATAAATTCTTTTTAAATTAGGTTACAAAATTAGATCGCGATCCGGCTTCTGGTACAGCATTGCAGGAAATTAGTTTCTGGCTAAATTTAGAACGTGCGCTTTATCGCATTCAAGAAAAAAGGGAGAGCATGGAAGTGTCATTAACTTTAGATATACTAAAACATGGCAAGAGATTTCTCGCTACTGTTTCGTTTGATACGGATACCGGTCTTAAACAAGCAATAGCAATTGTAAATGATTATAATCCATTGATGAAAGATTTTCCAATAAATCATTTGCTTGCTGCCACAGAATTAGAGCGTATTAGAACTGCTGTTTCACAAATTTTTACACATTTGAGAAAAGTGAGAACTACTAAGTATCCAACACAAAGATGCTTACGTTTGGTTGAAGCTATATCACGAGATTTATGTTTTCAATTATTGAAAGTCTTAGGAACTCGTCGCTTAATGCATATACCATTTGATGAATTTGAAAAAGTAATGACTCTCTGTTTTGAAGTGTTTTCTACCTGGGAAGATGAATACGAAAAAATTCAAGCTTTATTAAGGTTTGATAGTTTAATCAAAAGTTTTTGTTTCTTATATTTAATTTTATAGAGATATAATGAAGAAAAAACGAGATGAGCACATGAAAATGGTGTGGCGTATTACAGCACAACACAAAAAGCTTCAATCGCGAATGGAACAAATGCGTAAATTTCGTAGACAACATGAACAGCTACGCACTGTTATTGTTCGTGTATTAAGACCATCAACTCGACAAATGGCACCTGTAGTGGAAGGTGAAGAAATGGAAAACCCCAAGCAAGATACTTATACTCTTGATGCAGCAGATGCAAATGCAATCGAAGTAAGAAAACTTACTAAATTACCGTTTGATGAAACTAAATGTTTCTTTTTAGGAAGTTAATATTGCTTATGAAAACGTAAAAGAAGTAGATTGTCTCGACATTTCTAAAGACGGTCAAGATGCTTGGGATGCTGCCGTTCTAAGATATGAAGAAAGGATCGACAGAGTTGAAACACGAATTACAGCTCATTTGCGTGACCAACTGGGAACTGCAAAAAATGCCAATGAAATGTTCCGCATTTTTTCACGTTTCAACGCTCTTTTTGTTAGACCTCACATTCGTGGAGCTATCAGAGAATATCAAACCCACCTTATTCAAAGAGTTAAAGATGATATTGAAGCATTGCATGAAAAATTTAAGGTAGAATTACAAATTAGTATAAGACTTAAAGTATAATATTGTATGTTTAGGTTCAATATCCACAAAGTAATAGCGCACGCATAAGCAAAGTACGTGATCTTCCACCTGTATCTGGTTCTATTATATGGGCAAGACAAATTGATCATCAACTTACTACTTACCTTCGTCGTGTAGAAGATGTTTTGGGTAAAGGATGGGAAAATCATATTGAAGGACAAAAATTAAAAGCCGATGGAGACAGTTTTCGATTGAAGCTTAATACCCAAGAAATATTTGACGAATGGGCTAGAAATGTGCAACAACGAAATTTAGGCGTGTCTGGACGCATATTTACGATTGAAGCGGTTCGTTCTAGAAGTGGGCGTGGTAATGTCTTAAAATTAAAAGTTAACTTTCTTCCCGAAATTATCACTCTTGCAAAGGAAGTTAGAAATCTCAAGTGTTTAGGATTTCGTGTACCTCTTGCTATTGTCAACAAAGCGCATCAAGCCAATCAGTTGTATCCATTTGCTATATCATTGATTGAGAGTGTGCGTACTTACGAAATGACATTGGAAAAGGTAAATTGCACTTATACATTATGAAATTTACTATAACAATAATTATTGAGTACTTATTTTATTTTTATAAATTACTTGATTTTATTTAAACAATGATAGGTATTGAAAACATTTTACATTTCTATTTATTTTATTTATAAATGTGTTTTGAATTAAATAGATCTTCACAACATGAGTTTATTAAATGTAGAAATGTTTAATGATTTAATTTTTCGTAATAAAATAATCATTAGGAAAAAATAATAGAGGAGCATATCCACACAGTAGACGTACACTCACACATTTTCTGATATAATTTGTAGAAACTGTTAGCTTTAAAAAGTTTCACAACACTATTTTAATTTTATTCTTTGTTAAAACATATTAGCTTACAAAAGGAAATAGTTTTCAAACATCCGGAAAGGTAGTTTAAGGACGTTGATGTTTGCTCTTGCATATATTTGTGTACGTCGCATGTAATAAAATGATAGCATGAATAGTAAATATTTTTTAGAATTTTTCTAGAATATATGATTTTTATAAAGGGTGATTCAAAATGCACGCAAAAAGTAATTTTTGAATTAAAGACATTATTTATTTGAAAAGTGTCAATATTTATATTTCATTGTACAGTGCAAACATTGCCATTTTGTATTTGAGCAAAATTTAATACATCTGCGGGTGTTTTAAAATGAGCGCAAGATATACCACTAGCAATAAAACACATCATTTACTCAAAAATTGTAAATATTTTTATTTTAATAGGAATTATTTGAGTACTTTTGGTTATTATGTGTGGAATAACACATCCATCAAATGGCGGCCACGATTCTCCCCGCACACTCTTACTCTTTTAGAAAAGTTGTTGATAATTTTTTGCAACATTATGCCCTTGAATTTCGAAAATTACTCGACGAATTTCTTCTTTCAGTTCAGGAATTGTTAATGGTGTGTTTTCATATACAGAAGACTTGATAAAACCCCACAGGAAGCAATATGTTATTGTAACAATTAAGCAACAATTTTGTTTTAAATTTTATCCTAAGGAAAAGAGTTTGCCAGCAGAGCCATGGTGCGCATTTGTTTGAAATTTTGCTCAAATACAAAATGGCAATGTTTGCACTTTACAATGAAATATAAATATTGCCACTTTTCAAATAAATAATGTCTTTAATTCAAAAATTACTTTTTGCGTGCATTTTGAATCACCCTTTATTAGCAATGAAAGCTATAAAGGAACAAATTTTATGAATTAGTCTGAAGAGAACTTAAAAATTTTAAAGGCATTTTCTGCATGTTGTTAAAAGTTTATGTAAAAGGCTTTATGAAATCAACTTGGACAATTTACATAGAGGTAAAATTATGAAATGTTCTTGCAAGAAAATGAGCTGCTTTTGAAGATTGCTTTATTATACATAAAATATTTTCCAGTAAAATCCTCTTATTAAGTGCTGAAATTATACACTCATGGCCAAAAATATTGCATATATTTTACTGTACGCACCAGGCTTCCTCAGAATACTTTTATATCAATTTAAGCATGTGGTATCAAAGTTAAAAATTTAGACTACATGTCTAACAAGTTTTAAAAGCTTTAAACGGTAAAGTAACAAGTAATAAATAGCTATAAACAATAGTCTAAGAAACGACGGAAGAATTGGCCGATGAGAATCGCGAAAAAAATGTCTCATGATGAAATTTAATTGTTTTTAAGGAAGACTAGTTAATAAAAATCCGAAGTTACCAATTAATAGGTTCGTGAATTAAAAATGAAAATTAGAAATGTCGTTGAAAAGTAGGTACCTAGTCGTTTTGCTCGTTCAAAATCAACGAATATCCAGAGTTGGGCGGGCAGTATCAATGATACATGTATCTTTGATACTTTTGTATTTTGTAGCTATGATACTCGAGGTGAAAGTATCTTGTATCAAAGATACTGAAACTGAATTATCATGTATCTTGTATCAAAGATACATTTTATAAGTATCTTACCCAACTCTGCGAATATATGATACTTTTCAACGACATTTTTAATTTTCATTTTTAATTCATAGAACTATTAATTGATAACTTCGGATTTTTATCAATTAGTCTGCCTTAAAAACAATTAAATTTCATCATGAGACATTTTTTTCGCCATTCTCATCGGCCAATTCTTCCGTCTTTTTCAGGCTATTGCGGACTATTGTTTATTGCTAGTTATTACTTGTTACTTTACCGTTTAAAGCCTTTAAAACTTGTTAGACATGTAGTCTAAATTCTTAACTTTGATACCACATGCTTAAATTGATATAAAAGTGTTCTGAGGAAGCCTGGTGCGTACAGTAAAATATATGCAATATTTTCGTCCATGAGTATAGTTTAAAGTGTAATCTTTGTATAAATCAAAAAGTTTGTTAATCATAGCATGACATCTGTTGCCTTCATAATAATTATTAACAGCAAATTTCTTTAATAACTTACCACTTTATGTATTTTGTACAGATTGAAGATAAGGCAAGCATAATTCCTCTAGTAGCAGGCATGCGTAAAGAAGTTCAAATGTTGATAGCAGAAGGAATCCAACTTGTTTGGGAAAGTTACAAACTTGATCCTTATGTCCAACGCTTATCAGATAATGTAGTTGGTTTTCAAGAACGAGTAGAAGAACTTGTTGTAATTGGTGAACAATTAGAAGTTGATGTTCGCTCTTTGGAAACTTGTCCATACTCTTCTAACACCTTTGCCGATATTTTATCAAAAATTCAACATGCCGTTGATGATTTATCACTGAAACAATATTCCAATTTACACATTTGGGTTAGTCGGCTAGATGAAGAGGTAGAAAAAAATCTTGCTCGTCGTTTACAAGCTGGTGTACAAGCGTGGACCGACTCTTTAAATGGAATTAAAAATGAAGTTGATCATAGTATGGATACGGATGCGCCTGCTCAACCTACTCATAAACCTGGTGGTGATCCTCAAATACAGACACTTATTCATGAGTTTCGAATTACCAATCAAACTATGTATTTATACCCTAGCATTGAAGAAGCTAGATTCCAAATTATGCAACAGTTATTTGCTTGGCAAGCTATTGTTATGTCTCAACAACGTCTACAAAGCAGCAGATACCAAGTTGGAGTTGATAAACCCATCACGGAAACGTATCGTAATATTTTAACTAAGTTTCCAGCCGGATCTACACCTTTAGAAAGTGGTTATCAAGCAATTGATCAAAAAATTAAAGAGGTACGTAATGTTTGCATTTATAGTGTTAGATTCGTAATTATAAGATGTCGTAGGTTCAAAAATATGTCAAAGAATGGCTTAATTATCAATCACTATGGGATCTTCAAGCTGACAACTTGTATGGTTGTTTAGGAGAGGATATTAGCAAATGGATGGTTTGCTTAAATGATATTAAGTAAGTGTTCTATTATTAAAGAAAGAAGGACTATTTTAAATTTAATTCTAGAAAAACTCGTACAACATTTGATACTTCTGATACACGCCGACAATTTGGACCAATTGTAATAGATTTTGCGAAAGTACAAAGTAAAGTTTCTTTGAAATATGATTCTTGGCACAAAGAAGTGTTGAGCAAGTTCGGAACGTTGCTCGGTAATGAAATGTCCACTTTCCACGTTCAAGTTTCGAAATCAAGATCTGAACTAGAAATGCAAAGCATCGAAGCTGCCAGTACATCAGATGCAGTTAGTTTCATCACTTACGTGCAGTCTTTAAAACGTAGCATGAAAGTAAGTTTTGAGAAAAAAAATTGTCAATTTATAAAATTATTGTTATTTAAAGGCTTGGGAAAATCAAGTTGAGGTTTATAAAGAAGGTCAACGTATTTTGGAAAGACAACGTTTTCAGTTTCCAAATTCGTGGTTGCATGTGGAAAATTTGGAAGGCGAATGGGGCGCTTTTAATGAAATTATAAAGCGCAAGGATTCTTCCATACAAACGCAAGTGTCAACTCTTCAACAAAAGATTGTGTCTGAAGATAAAGCAGTAGAAACTCGTACTAATGATTTCTTACACGACTGGGAACGTAGTAAACCAGTTGATGGTGGTATTGGACCAGATGAAGCTCTTACAAGACTTCAACAATTTGAAAGTAAATTTGCAAGACTTAAAGAAGAACGAGATAATGTTGCTAAAGCTAAAGAAGCCTTAGAATTACAAGAACCAGGTTTGTACACTTTTATTATTTTAATACTACAATCCTAAAAAAATTTAATATATTTTAAGGAGGTGTAAGTACAAGTGAAGATCGTATGCAAGTAGTATTTGAAGAATTACAAGATTTACGTGGTGTATGGTCTGAATTGTCTCGCATTTGGGTACAAATTGACGAAATTAAAGAAAAACCATGGTTATCTGTACAACCCAGAAAATTACGGCAACAGTTGGATGCCATGACCACTCAACTTAAAGAGCTACCAGCCAGACTACGCCAATACTCATCATACGAGTATTTGAAAAAAGTTTTACAAAATTACACTAAAGTAAACATGATGATTGTTGAACTTAAATCTGATGCTCTTAAAGAACGTCATTGGAAGCAATTAACAAGACAGTTACGAGTAAATTGGGTGTTGTCGGACTTAACTTTAGGTCAAGTTTGGGAAGTTAACTTGCAAAAGAACGAATCAATTGTAAAAGACATTATATTAGTTGCCCAAGGAGAAATGGCTTTAGAAGAATTTTTAAAACAAGTTCGCGAGTCTTGGCAAACATACGAACTGGATTTAATCAATTATCAAAGCAAATGCAAATTAATTCGTGGTTGGGATGACTTGTTTAACAAAGTTAAGGAACACATCAATTCAGTAGCTGCAATGAAATTATCTCCTTATTATAAGGTTTTTGAAGAAGAGGCTTTAACGTGGGAAGAAAAACTTAATCGAATTAATGCTCTTTTTGATGTCTGGATTGATGTGCAGAGAAGATGGGTGTATCTTGAAGGTATATTTTCTGGTAGTGCAGATATTAAGACTCTTTTACCTGTCGAAACATCAAGATTTCAAAGCATCAGGTATGTTACTTTACAAGATTTTAAATTTTAAATGATTTTGTATTTTTTAACAGCTCAGAATTTTTGGGTTTAATGAAAAAGGTTAGCAAATCCCCTATGGTTATGGACGTATTAAATATTCCTGGAGTGCAAAGAGCTTTAGAACGTTTAGCCGACCTGTTGGGAAAAATACAAAAAGCTTTAGGAGAGTATCTTGAGAGAGAACGTACATCTTTCCCTCGATTTTACTTTGTCGGTGACGAAGATTTGTTAGAAATTATTGGTAACAGCAAAAATGTGGCTCGTTTACAAAAACATTTTAAGAAAATGTTTGCCGGTATTGCGGCACTTTTATTAAATGAAGATAATACAGTTGTTGTCGGAATTTCATCGAGAGAAGGAGAAGAAGTGAGATAATAATGAAATTTAAAATGTTGTATCTAATGCTGATTTTTAGGTACGTTTTATTACGCCCGTTTCAACTACTGAGCATCCAAAAATAAACGAATGGCTTACTTTGGTTGAAAAGGAAATGCGTGTTACGCTTGCATCAAGTCTAGCTCAAGCGGTGCAAGACATTAAGCAATTTAAGGATAACATCGATTCTAATCTATTTATGCAATGGGTTGACTCTTACCAAGCTCAAATTGTCGTTTTAGCTGCACAAATTTTATGGAGTGAAGATGTGGAAACGGCTTTGCAAAAAATGAATAGTGAACCTCAAAAAGGGCCTTTGGAAAAAGTTGTTATGAATGTTGAAAATACTCTTAACGTTCTCGCAGATTCTGTGCTTCAAGAGCAACCACCTTTACGAAGAAAGAAGCTCGAACATTTAGTACGTTTAATTTATTTTTTGTAAATTTTCTTGTATTAATGTTTCTTTTATAGATCAATGAATTTGTTCATAAACGAACTGTTGCTCGGCGCTTACTTACAAATGGAGTAAATAGCAACAAAGCGTTTGAATGGTTGTGTGAAATGAGATTTTACTTTGATCCTCGTCAAACCGAAGTTTTGAAACAGTTAACAATTCATATGGCTAATGCTCGTTTTCATTATGGATTTGAATACTTGGGCGTTCAAGACAGACTTGTACAAACACCACTTACAGATAGATGTTATTTAACTATGACTCAAGCCTTAGAAGCGCGTCTTGGGGGCTCACCTTTTGGTAAATTTACTAATTTTTAAAATGAATTACATTTAACTAATAAAAATCTCAATAGGACCTGCTGGAACTGGAAAAACCGAATCTGTTAAAGCACTTGGACATCAATTAGGTCGTTTTGTCCTTGTTTTCAATTGTGACGAGACTTTTGATTTTCAAGCTATGGGTCGTATTTTTGTTGGCTTATGTCAAGTAGGAGCGTGGGGTTGTTTTGATGAGTTTAACAGGTTGGAAGAGAGAATGTTATCTGCCGTTTCCCAACAAATACAAACAATACAAGAAGCACTTAAGTCTAAAAAGGAAACACTCGGTGAAGCAGCTAGCAGTGAAAGTATGATTTTTAATCATAATCTATCATTTTCGTACTAACATTTTTGTGCTTCAGGTATTGTTGTTGAACTGGTAGGTAAACAAGTGCGAGTATCACCAGATATGGCAATCTTCATCACTATGAATCCTGGTTATGCTGGACGTTCAAACTTACCAGATAACTTGAAAAAACTTTTCCGCTCTTTAGCCATGACAACACCAGATCGTCAACTTATAGCAGAAGTTATGTTATTCTCACAAGGTTTTCGTACAGCAGAAAAATTGGCTTGCAAAATTGTACCATTTTTCAAGTAAGTATTTAAGTTTCCGAAATCGTGTAATTTAAAAAAAAATTAATAGATTATGTGATGAACAACTGTCCAACCAATCTCATTACGATTTTGGCCTGAGAGCACTCAAATCTGTTTTAATATCTGCCGGTAACGTTAAAAGAGATCGTATTATGCGCATAAAAGATGGTAAAAAGCAACGAGGAGAAACCAATATTGATGAAGCTAGCATTGCTGAAAATTTACCTGAACAAGAAATTTTAATTCAATCCGTTTGTGAAACTATGGTTCCAAAATTAGTAGCTGAAGATATACCTCTTCTATTTTCACTTTTGAATGACGTTTTCCCTAATGTTCAGTATACTAGAGCTGAAATGAAAGGTAATTAAATTTATTATTGTTAAATAATAGTGCTTAATTTTATTATCTTTGTGTTTAGATTTGAAAGATCAAATTAGAAAGGTGTGTCAAGAAGAGTACCTCGTATGTGGAGAGGGTGACGAACAAGGTTCTGCTTGGATGGAGAAGGTTTGTGTCTTTTTTACAATTATATATTTAAATTTCAAATACTTAAATTCTATTTTACCGAATACAGAAGAAAAACTTTGTTCATTTAAATATTTTACTACAAATATTCTTTAGTGTTTTCACTGTTTTCCAAAAACGAATAACGCCCTTTAAAATTTAAATATTTTACTACAAATATACGCTCTTTTGTGTTTTCACTGTTTTCCTAAAACGAATAACGGCCTTTAAAATTTAAATATTTTACTACAAATATTCGCTCTTTAGTGTTCACTGTTTTCCTAAAACTAATAACGGCCTTTAAAATTTAAATATTTTACTACAAATATTCTTTAGTGTTTTCACTGTTTTCCAAAAACGAATAACGCCCTTTAAAATTTAAATATTTTACTACAAATATTCGCTCTTTAGTGTTTTCACTGTTTTCCTAAAACGAATAACGGCCTTTAAAATTTAAATATTTTACTACAAATATTCGCTCTTTAGTGTTTTCCCTGTTTTCCTAAAACTAATAACGGCCTTTAAAATTTAAATATTTTACTACAAATATTCGCTCTTTAGTGTTTTCACTGTTTTCCTAAAACGAATAACGGCCTTTAAAATTTAAATATTTTACTACAAATATTCTTTAGTGTTTTCACTGTTTTCCAAAAACGAATAACGCCCTTTAAAATTTAAATATTTTACTACAAATATTCGCTCTTTAGTGTTTTCACTGCTTTCCTAAAATGAATAACGACCTTTGAATATTAAATATTTTACTACAAATATTCGCTCTTTAGTGTTTTCACTGTTTTCCTAAAACGAATAACGGCCTTTAAAATTTAAATATTTTACTACAAATATTCGCTCTTTAGTGTTTTCCCTGTTTTCCTGAAACTAATAACGGCCTTTAAAATTTAAATATTTTACTACAAATATTCGCTCTTTAGTGTTTTCACTGTTTTTCTAAAACGAATAACGGCCTTTAAAATTTAAATATTTTACTACAAATATTCGCTCATTAGTGTTTTCCCTGTTTTCCTAAAACTAATAACGGCCTTTAAAATTTAAATATTTTACTACAAATATTCGCTCTTTAGTGTTTTCACTGTTTTCCTAAAACGAATAACGGCCTTCAAAATTTAAATATTTTACTACAAATATTCGCTCTTTAGTGTTTTCACTGTTTTCCTAAAACGAATAACGGCCTTTAAATATGAAATATTTTACTACAAATATTCGCTCTTTAGTGTTTTCACTGTTTTCCTAAAACGAATAACGGCCTTCAAAATTAAAATATTTTACTACAAATATTCGCTCATTAGTGTTTTCCCTGTTTTCCTAAAACTAATAACGGCCTTTAAAATTTAATTATTTTACTACAAATATTCGCTCTTTAGTGTGTTCACTGTTTTCCTAAAACGAATAACGGCCTTCAAAATTTAAATATTTTACTACAAATATTCGCTCTTTAGTGTTTTCACTGTTTTCCTAAAACGAATAACGGCTTTTAAAATTTAAATATTTTATTACAAATATTCGCCCTTTAGTGTTTTCACTGTTTTCCTAAAACGAATAACGACGAATATTACTACAAATATTCGCTCCTTAGTGTTTTCACTGGTTTCCTAAAACGAATAACGACGAATATTACTACAAATATTCGCCCTTTAGTGTTTTCACTGTTTTCCTAAAACGAATAACGGCCTTTAAATATGAAATATTTTACTACAAATATTCGCTCTTTAGTGTTTTCACTGTTTTCCTAAAACGAATAACGGCCTTAAAAATTTAAATATTTTACTACAAATATTCGCTCATTAGTGTTTTCCCTGTTTTCCTAAAACTAATAACGGCCTTTAAAATTTAAATATTTTACTACAAATATTCGCTCTTTAGTGTTTTCACTGTTTTCCTAAAACGAATAACGGCCTTCAAAATTTAAATATTTTACTACAAATATTCGCTCTTTAGTGTTTTCACTGTTTTCCTAAAACGAATAGCGGCCTTTAAAATTTAAATATTTTATTACAAATATTCGCCCTTTAGTGTTTTCACTGTTTTCCTAAAACGAATAACGACGAATATTACTACAAATATTCGCTCCTTAGTGTTTTCACTGTTTTCCTAAAACGAATAACGACGAATATTACTACAAATATTCGCCCTTTAGTGTTTTCACTGTTTTCCTAAAACGAATAACGGCCTTTAAATATTAAATATTTTACTACAAATATTCGCTCCTTAGTGTTTTTCATAACATCTTGACACATTATTTGAATCTTTATAAATGGATATGCTGACAAAATAAAAACTGTTGTGTATTTTCATGCTCTACAGAAGGCACTAGGTGGAGTAACTTGGGTGGAGAAGGTATAACGTCAACATAAATGTACTGTTTTGTGTATCATAATTATTGTAAGGAATGAAAAATCGTTACTTTTTGCATCAATTTATTTAAACTATTATTATTATGTATCTATATATTTTATTTTCGTAATGGTAAACTCTTTATTTCCACCTTATTAAAGCATGAGTATAAAATTATTTCTCTCGACCTCACTATTCTAATATGTTTATCTAATTAATTATATTGATGGATAATCCTGACTGCTTATCTAGGTTTTACAACTATACCAAATATCCAACTTAAATCATGGACTGATGATGGTTGGTCCAAGCGGTTCAGGTAAAAGCTCGGCCTGGAGAGTCTTATTGAAAGCGCTGGAACGTTTTGAGGGAGTTGAGGGTGTAGCTCATGTAATCGATCCGAAAGCTATTAGCAAGGAAGCTCTCTATGGTGTTTTAGATCCCAATACTAGAGAATGGACTGATGGTCTTTTTACTCACATTTTAAGGTAGTTCATAATGAATTAAAAAAAAATGTATGAACAATTAATTCTTGTAGAAAAATTATCGATAATGTACGTGGAGAAATTAATAAGCGACAATGGATTATATTTGATGGAGATGTTGATCCTGAGTGGGTTGAAAATTTGAATTCAGTTTTAGATGATAACAAACTTCTTACATTACCAAATGGTGAACGTTTGTCTTTACCTCCTAATGTGCGAGTTATGTTTGAAGTAAGTATTTTTCAGCTTAAATAAGGATCGAATAATTAGTTTTTATATAATTTAACAGGTTCAAGATTTGAAATATGCCACATTAGCAACTGTATCTCGTTGTGGTATGGTGTGGTTCTCAGAAGACGTGTTGTCAACCGAAATGATCTTTGAAAACTTCTTGTTGAGGTTGAGAAGTATTCCTTTAGAAGAAGGCGACGATGATGGTTTTGGAAAGAAAACAGGTGACGGTAAAGAAGATAATTTGTCGCCTACATTACAGGTAATTTTGTAATTAAACTGAGATAGATATCTTGTAATAACAAATTAAAATTTAGATTCAACATGAAGTAGTTACCATTCTTCAACCATTTTTGGTTCCTGATGGGTTAGTTGTTCGTTGCTTAGAATATGCTATGGAGCAAGAACACATAATGGACTTCACTCGCTTAAGGGCTCTAAGTTCATTATTTTCAATGTTAAATCAAAGTGTCAGGTAGCTTATTTATTATAAAATTTAATTTAACCTTATTATTTTTATTTTCTAGAAATGTTTTGCAATATAATCACACACATCCAGATTTTCCATTACCGAATGAACAGTTAGAACGATACATTCCAAAATGTTTAATTAATGGCTTATTGTGGTGTTTTGCTGGAGATTCTAAACTTAAAGTACGTTCTGATTTAGGCGATTTTATTCGTTCTGTAACAACAATTCCATTACCACCAAATAGTATGTCTATAATTGATTATGAAATCAACATAAGGTTAGTGTACTATTTACCACTTATTTTAAAAACTAATCTTAATTTTTATATAGTGGTGAATGGGCACCGTGGTCAAACAAAGTACCTCAAATTGAAGTTGAAACTCACAAAGTTGCTGCTCCTGATATTGTAGTGCCAACATTAGACACTGTAAGACATGAGGCTCTTTTGTACACTTGGCTTGCAGAACATAAGCCATTAGTATTATGTGGTCCTCCTGGTTCTGGTAAAACTATGACTCTATTCTCAGCATTAAGAGCTTTACCTGATATGGAAGTTGTTGGCCTTAATTTCTCATCTGCCACAACACCAGAACTATTACTTAAAACTTTCGATCATTATTGTGAATATCGCAAAACACCTAATGGAGTAATTTTGTCACCAGTACAGTTAGGAAAATGGTTAATTATATTTTGTGACGAAATCAATTTACCTGATATGGATCAGTACGGAACACAAAGAGTTATAATGTTCTTAAGACAACTTGTAGAACAAAAAGGTTTCTATCGTGCTTCAGATCAAACTTGGGTTTCTTTAGAACGTATTCAATTTGTTGGTGCTTGTAATCCTCCAACCGATCCCGGACGTAAACCACTATCGCATCGCTTCCTGAGACACGTCCCAGTCATTTATGTTGATTATCCTGGAGAAACATCATTGAAACAGATTTATGGAACATTCAGTAGAGCAATGCTGAGATTGACACCCAATTTACGTGGATATGCAGAACCATTAACAAACGCCATGGTAGAATTTTATTTAACTTCTCAAGACAAATTTACTCAAGATATGCAGCCGCACTATGTCTACTCTCCTCGAGAAATGACGAGATGGGTTCGTGGCATTTGTGAAGCAATAAGGTATGTATTTACATAAAAGAATTCATATTCATAATTTGTTTTTTTATCGTTTTATTTTCCAGGCCTTTAGATAGTTTATCAGTAGAAGGTTTAGTAAGATTGTGGGCTCATGAAGCACTACGCCTATTTCAAGATCGTCTTGTTGAGGAAAGTGAACGTAAATGGACAAATGAAAATATTGATATCGTCGCTATGAAACATTTCCCTTCAGCTAATTGTGATAAAGCTCTTATCAGACCTATTTTGTATAGCAATTGGCTTTCTAAGTATTATATACCAGTTGAAAGAGAAGACTTACGAGAATATGTTAAAGCTCGACTTAAGGTATTTTATGAGGAAGAATTAGATGTACCGTTAGTTCTTTTTGATGAAGTTTTGGATCACGTATTGAGAATTGACAGAATATTCAGGCAACCACAAGGACATCTTTTACTTATTGGAGTATCAGGTGCCGGTAAAACAACTTTGTCAAGATTTGTGGCATGGATGAATGGTTTATCAATTTTCCAAATTAAAGTACATAATAAGTACACAGCTGAAGACTTTGATGAAGACCTGAGATCTGTACTAAGACGTAGCGGTTGCAAAGATGAGAAAATTACATTTATATTAGATGAGTCAAACATGTTAGATTCTAGTTTTCTAGAACGAATGAACACTCTCTTAGCTAATGGAGAAGTTCCAGGCTTGTTTGAAGGGGACGAATACACTACTTTGATGACTCAATGTAAAGAAGGTGCTCAAAGAGAAGGTAAGTTTTATCTTTTTTTATTAGAATGCAAAAAAAATTTAAATAAATTCCCATAGGCTTGATGTTGGATTCAAGTGATGAATTATATAAGTGGTTTACTGGACAAGTCATGCGTAATCTGCATGTTGTTTTTACAATGAATCCATCTACTGATGGTCTCAAAGACAGAGCTGCAACATCACCTGCTCTGTTTAATAGATGTGTTCTAAACTGGTTCGGAGATTGGTCAGATGGAGCGCTTTTCCAAGTAATTAATTTGAAAAATTATTATATTGATCGTTTTCTCATTTTAAAATTGTAGGTTGGAAAAGAGTTTACAAATAGAGTTGATTTAGATAAACCTACATGGAAAGCACCAGACTTTTTCCCAGCAGCTTGCAACTTTATACCAACAACTCCATCACACAGAGAAGCAGTTATCAACTCTTGTGTTTATGTACATCAAACTTTGCACAAAGCTAACACTCGTTTAGTTAAGCGTGGTAGCAGAACAATGGCTATTACACCGAGACATTATTTGGACTTTATACATCATTTTGTAAAGCTTCACAATGAGAAGCGCTCTGATTTAGAAGAACAACAACTTCACCTCAACGTCGGTCTTAATAAAATAGCCGAAACTGTAGAACAAGTAGAAGAAATGCAGAAGAGTCTTGCTGTTAAATCGCGAGAATTAGAAGCTAAAAATGATGCGGCCAACGCAAAATTACGGCAGATGGTTAAAGATCAACAAGAGGCAGAGAAAAAGAAAGTGCAAAGTCAAGAGATTCAGCTACAGTTAGCCAAACAAACTGTACACATTGAACAAAAACGGAAGGAAGTAATGGCTGATCTTGCACAAGTCGAACCGGCTGTAATAGACGCCCAAAATGGTAATTTAATGTAAAATTTTAACTGTTCATCTAATATGTTAATTTCTAGCTGTCAAGTCTATTAAAAAACAACAATTAGTTGAAATTCGTACTATGGGTAATCCACCTGCTGTTGTGAAACTGGCATTAGAGTCAATTTGTTTACTATTGGGCGAGAGTGCTAATGATTGGAAATCAATTCGTGCTGTCATTATGCGTGACAATTTTATAAATACCATAGTATCAAACTTCAGCACTGAAGATATTACGTAAGTTTTAATTGCATTTTATTAAATTTATTAATAATACCAATAATATAAATTGTAGAGATGAAGTACGTGAAAGAATGAGGAACAAGTATATGAACAATCCCGATTATAACTTTGAGAAAGTTAATCATGCCAGTAATGCGTGTGGTCCTTTAGTTAAATGGGCTATTGCTCAGGTGAGACTTCAATTAACATGTTATACGTATTTTAATTATTTGCCATTTTAGATTCAATACGCCGATATGTTGAAAAAGGTAGAACCTCTTAGAGAAGAATTAAATTCGCTCGAGTACCAAGCCGATGAAAATAAAAAGCACGGTGAAGAAGTTAAAAATCTCATATCTCAATTGGAACATAGCATTGCTTCTTATAAGGAAGAGTATGCTCAGTTGATTGCACAAGCTCAAGCTATTAAAACAGATTTGGAAAATGTACAAGCTAAAGTTGATCGTTCTATTGCTTTGTTGAAGTCATTGAATATCGAACGTGATAGATGGGAAGCAACAAGTGAAACATTTAGATCTCAAATGTCGACTATTATTGGAGATGTGCTTTTATCAGCTGCTTTTATTGCTTATGGTGGTTACTTTGATCAACATGTAAGTCTTAGTTCACTAAAATTAGTGAAAAAGTTGTTAAAATCAAGAAAAAAAAATTATAATAATAAAAATTGTAACATAGCACGTTCATCCACCCCTTCAATTATTATTATAAAAATTTCAAAACGGCATTGTACAGCCAAAATATAGGGCTTTCGTCCTAAACAAGTCCATTTTCAAAATCGTTTCAAAATTGTCTACCTTTAAGTCAAAGTAGATCAAAATTTTGAAATGGATTTTCTCAAAATTTCCTCTGTCATATTTTTTCTTTTTTGGATATGTTACAGACAACGTAATTCTCTATCAAAATATAAATTTTTATCAAAATTGCTCGAGCCGTTTTGGAGTAATGATTTTTTGAATGTCGAAACTTTAAAAATATATAATTTTTTTTGTAATAAAATTGAAAACTTGAAAATGGATATATTTATCAATCCCATGAATATCTATTATTTGACATTATTTTCGGTTAACTTAACGCTTTTGGTGAAATCGGAAATTACAAAAATATCAATACTTTTAGGAACACCCTGTATATTTATAAATATTTTGAAAGCTCGTAAAATTAGCTATTACACGATACCAGACACTTTAATATTTTGACTTCCGGTTTAACCGGAAATGGGATCAAACTTCAGAATTTAAATGGAACATCCTGTATATTTTTCAATATTTTGAAAGCTCAGAAAATTGGCTTTCTGAAGATATAAAATAATGTTTATTGATGCAAAACTAAAAAAGTTAAAAAAATAAAATTAGTATTGATAGAAGTCCCAGGTTCGATGCCTGCCTGAAACATTTTTTTAAAATTTTTTTTCAATATCATGACTCATACAATTTATAAACATAAAAATAAATTTAATAATAAAAACAACGGATGTGACCATACAAGGAACTGTTTTCATGCCTAACTTCAATACCTAAACGTTTCTTTAGTGCACTTTTTAACAAAATTTAACAAAAAATTAAAAATTCCAAGATTTGACGGACGGAAAAAGCTCCTCGTATGGCCACATCCGTTGTTTTTATGTCAGCTATAACGGTATAATAATAAGTCAATTTACTCATTTCAGTACCGGCAAAGTTTGTTTACAACTTGGTGTCAACACTTGACTCAAGCAGGAATTCAATATCGACCAGATATTGCTCGTACTGAATATTTGTCTAATCCCGATGAAAGACTTCGTTGGCAAGCAAATGCACTTCCAACAGATGACCTTTGTACTGAAAATGCCATCATGCTTAAGGTCAGTAAATACGTTAAATTTTGTTAAATAGCTAAATTTAATAATTGCAGCGTTTCAACCGATACCCATTAATAATTGACCCATCCGGTCAAGCAACAGAATTTATCATGAACGAATTTAAAGACAAGAAAATCACTAAAACAAGTTTCTTAGACGATTCTTTCAGAAAGAATTTAGAATCTGCTTTACGTTTTGGAAATCCGCTTTTGGTACAAGATGTCGAAAATTATGATCCAATACTTAATCCTGTATTAAACAAAGAATTAAGACGTACTGGTGGACGTGTTTTAATCACTCTCGGTGATCAAGATATTGATCTATCACCATCTTTTGTTATTTTCTTGTCAACTCGTGATCCAACTGTTGAATTTCCTCCAGATATTTGCTCTAGAGTTACTTTTGTTAACTTCACCGTTACAAGAAGTTCGTTACAAAGTCAATGTCTTAATCAAGTCTTAAAAGCAGAAAGACCGGATATTGATGAAAAGAGATCTGATTTATTGAAATTACAAGGTTTGTTATAAACATTTTTATCATAACGTACTAATTAGTGTATGTACTTTAGGTGAATTCCACTTACGGTTGAGACAGCTAGAAAAATCGCTCTTACAGGCGCTAAATGATGCTAAAGGAAAGATTTTGGACGATGATAGTGTTATTACAACTTTAGAGACTTTGAAACAGGAAGCTGCAGAAATTGGCAAAAAGGTGGAAGAAACAGATAAGGTCATATCAGAAATTGAAACTGTCTCTCAGCAGTATCTACCATTATCACAAGTATGAGATTTAGTAAGCGATAGTACTGTAGTTACTTACTTTTACGTTTTAGGCTTGCAGTAACATGTATTTCACAATGGATAGCTTAAACCAAGTTCACTTCCTATATCAATACTCACTACAAATGTTCTTAGACATGTTCAGTAGTGTTTTACTTAGTAATCCACATTTAAATAATGTAGCTGATTATCAAGCACGTTTAAATCATATTACCGCAGATTTGTTTTCGGTAAGTATTTAACTTTTGAGTTTTAAAAAATGATATAAATATTTTACGATTTAATTATTTCAAGGTTTGCTATGAACGAGTTGCTAGAGGCATGATACATACAGATAGACTAACATTTGCCTTGTTATTGTGTCGTATACACCTCAAAGGAGTACCAGCAGAACCTAACTTAGATGAAGAATTTAATTTCTTCCTTCGTGGCAAAGAAGGTGTTGTAAACATTTCGAGTGTCGATACTATGGATATGTTGAACCATGAACAAATGGAAGCCCTAGTTAGGCTTTCCTCTAGGTAAGCTTTGAAGATTTAAATAACTTAAATAACTAAATTTTATTTAAAGGCTTCCCGCATTTAAGAAACTTCCAGAAAATATAAAAGAAATGCCAGAATTCGGTGCTTGGTTGCAACAAGGAACTCCTGAACAAAACGTTCCTCGATTGTGGATGGAAGAAAAACCTTTAAGCCTAATTGGCAGCTCAATGTATCAGCTTCTACTCATACAAGCTTTTAGACCAGATCGCGTAATTGCCGCAGCTCAACTGTTTGTTTCTCGTGTCTTGGGTGAACACTTCATGCCAAATGCTGAAAAAGAACTCGATTTAGCCGATTGCGTTGAAAAAGAGCTTAGAGCAAATGTTCCTGCGTTATTATGTGCTGTACCTGGTTTTGACGCTTCCGGTCGTGTCGACGATCTTGCTGCTGAACTTAACAAACAAATTAGCAGCATAGCTATTGGATCTGCTGAAGGTTTTAATGAAGCTGACAAAGCTATAAACATGGCGTGTAAAACAGGTCGATGGGTAATGTTGAAGAACGTACACTTAGCATCACAATGGTTGGTGCAGTTAGAAAAGAAACTTCATTCTTTACAACCTCATGCCGGATTTAGATTATTTTTAACTATGGAAATTAATCCTAAACTTCCCGTTAATTTGCTAAGAGCTGGACGTATCTTTGTGTTTGAACCACCACCTGGTATAAGAGCCAATCTACTAAGAACATTCAGCACTGTAAGTATTTTATTTTTTCCTATCATATTGTTTTTTTTAACACACTATTTTAGGTTCCTGCAAGTAGAATGATGAAAGCTCCTAGTGAAAGAGCTCGACTATATTTCTTATTAGCATGGTTCCATGCTATTGTACAAGAACGTCTTAGATACAGTCCTTTGGGTTGGGCCAAACATTACGAGTTTAATGAGTCTGATTTACGTGTTGCTTGTGATACATTAGACACTTGGATAGAGACTACTGCTATGGTAATTTTAACGTAATATAATTTTTTTAAATTAATTTAAATGTAACATTTAGGGTCGCACAAATTTACCACCTGAAAAGGTTCCATGGGATGCATTGGTTACACTTTTGTCTCAGTCTATTTATGGAGGAAAAATTGATAATGATTTTGATCAAAGACTTTTACATTCATTTTTAACTAAGTTATTTACACCACGTAGCTTTGAAGCAGATTTTGCTTTAGTAGCTAATATAGATGGAGGGCCTGGAGGAAGTCGCCATATTATAATGCCCGATGGTACCAGAAGAGATCATTTCCTCAAATGGGTTGAAACTCTTGCAGATAGACAAACGCCAGCTTGGTTAGGTTTGCCTAATAATGCGGAGAAAGTTTTATTAACAACGAGAGGAACCGATTTGGTAGGAAAGTTGCTCAAAATGCAACAGTTGGAAGATGATGATGAGTTGGCATATACAGATGAAGTTTGTACATCTGGTCCAGTTCAAATTGATGGTCGACCATCATGGATGAAAACCTTACATAATTCTGCTGTTACTTGGTTGCAACTTTTGCCAACATCTTTACAAATTCTTAAACGTACAATTGAGAATATTAAAGATCCGTTGTATCGTTATTTTGAAAGAGAAGTCAATTGTGGATCGAAATTACTTCAAGATGTTATTCATGATTTGAACGATGTTGTTATGATTTGCCAGGTAATAAAGTCTTGTTTGTATGAGATTCTTACTTATTTTAAATTATGCAAATTTATAGGGCGGTAAGAAGCAAACCAACTATCATAGAACAATGTTATCAGAGTTAGTTCGAGGAATATTGCCTGCAAATTGGAGACGCTATACTGTTCCTCGTGGTTGTACAGTCATTCAGTGGATAACTGATTTTAGTCAAAGAGTAAAACAACTTCAGCAAGTTTCACAATTAGTTTCTTCGGCAGGTGCAAAAGAATTACAGGTAAAATAACTAAAATACATAAAAGTATTGTGAAAAATTTACGTTTTTTAATTCGCAGAGCTTCCCAGTTTGGCTTGGAGGTTTGTTAAATCCCGAAGCTTACATAACGGCTACTAGACAATGTGTAGCTCAAGCTAACAGTTGGTCATTAGAAGAGCTACAACTAGACGTTACTATAACAGATTCTACAGATAAAAAGAACGTTCCCAGTGATTGTTTTGCCGTAACAGGTTTGTATAAATATAATATTTTCATTGACAATTGAGTTTCATTAAAAAATTTACAGGAATTAAATTGCAAGGTGCACAATGTAAAAATAATCAGCTTCTGTTAACTTCGAGCATAATGATAGAACTTCCTATTACTCTACTACGCTGGGTAAATGTTTCTGGTGAACACAAAGTTTCTGGTAGTCGTCTAGCTTTACCAGTGTATTTAAATTCAACTCGAACCGAATTGTTGTTTACTGTCGATTTAACAATTGCACCTGGACAAGAACCTCACAGCTTTTATGAAAGAGGAGTTGCTTTACTCACGTCAACTGCTCTAAATTAATATTTTTATTTGTTTTTATTCTGGTGATTGTCTAAGGTCTGTTTAGTTGTGCTTTTTAAAATAATGTAAGTTATTAAACCTATTTAATCACGCATATTTAAATTTGTTTAGCAACTTTAATAAAATAAATCAATTGTAACAACCTTAAAATATATTTGAAATGTAATTAAATTACTAATAAATTTTTTCTCAATTAAATAATTTTTTTTTACTACTAGCCTAAAATACTATCATTATTGACTCCTGTTTAAACAGAGAAATTAAATTTCTCAACCTAGGTAAATAATAAAATATTATAATAATCAAAAGTTTTTCAGGTAAATAATAAAATATTATTTAAATATTTTTAAATAAAATATTATTTACCTCAATAGTTACCTAGGTAAATAATAAAATATTTACCTAGGTAAAAAATGAAAACTGTTTTTCTGATTTTTTTAACGATATTTTTATGAAAATTGATATTACTAGTAGTAAAAAAAATACTATATAAATTACAGTTGAGATTACTATTATAACTTATAACCCTCGCGCAAAATATATCCTTCGGCGCTTTGCGCCTCAGGTTATAATCTTGCGCTAGGGCTATAATAGTAAACTTCTCAACCTAAGTATATAATCTACTATTTTATAGTATACTACCCTAAAGGTTAGCGCACATTAGAGCCGGGTCGCATCGCAACGCAAAAATCCTCTTGGATCATTTTAATGCATTTTAGGGGGAATTGTGCGTGATCCGCTTTGGTTTGACTCCCTTTGTCACAGTGTCTCCACAAAACTAAATTTTTATTTCTAAAAATATAAAAATGCAGTGAAGTGATTGGGAGGATTTATGCGTTGAGATGCGGCCCGGCTCTAATGTGCGCTAACCATTAGAACATAAAACATACGGTAGGAGGGTTAACAACCGTTGCCTGTAAGAGAAAACGCGACGGAAATGGCATTTTAGAAGTTCGTGGATGGCTCATTCATTCCGTCGAGTTTGCATTATTATTGGCTGTCATGATCTTTCTTTATAACTGGGAGTATAAGCAACCATTTCTCTTGGAGAAATTGACCGGAAATCGTCTATTACCATCCATCTGCTGCTAAACGGCACTTTCCTGATAGTATAGGGGGTATTTCTTTATTCACTGATACTACCCAAAACAAAATTTTTTAACAAGATTTATTAAAGAGACAGAGACCATTATAAAGAGTGCTTTGGCTGATATAAATAAACAAGAATTAACAAATCTACAAATACTACTTTGGGTGGTGTAGAGTTTGTTTTTTAAGTTATTAACCTTTATCTATCGACTATTCTATTTAAATTAGCCAAATCTTTACGCAATAGGTAAGCGTTTGATAAGCTTTCCATAAAAGCTTTTACGTAAAGCTCTGCAAATTTAATTTAATATTTTTAGAGATATCTTATAATACATCAATTAGTTTATAGTACACTCATTCTTATCAAATTTTAACATTTCCAATGTAATGAATTTTCTAATCTAATGAAACTTTCGATGTAGAAGAGTTAGAAGGATGAAATAAAATATACTTAGGCGTAGTAGAGAAGTTACCAAAAGACGCCTATCAATCAAATTTCTATTATCACCTCCCTAATCAAAAATATAACTAAATAAACACAAATTAGCCAATCTCCAAATTCTATTTCGGCCACAGTCTCGTACAAAGTTTATTTATCAACATTTAAATGAAGCTAATTAATTATTAGAAGTATTTAATGATTTTCTAATGTCTGCTACACTAATAATTATATTAATTAAAAGGACTCAAATAAAGCTATAAATGCCAAGGCCAAGAATAACTCATGAGATTTAAACAGGAACAAGAAAATTCTCTAAAATTTCAACTTCTGCGACTTGGTGACAGGTGGCACTGATGCCTAAACGTTTACAGGAAATTCATACATGAGTCAACATTATTTGATTTATGAAAGATTGAAGCTTTATAAGTGCTTTATAATTGCGTATTGATAGACAAGAAAGGCCATCGTAGAAATTTTTTTGAGTTATTAGCAAAATTATGATGTTCTTCAAACTCAATTCTTTAAAAAGGAGTAAAATTAGAAGATATTATCGTAATACAAAAACCCCCGGGTAAGGGCGGCATTGATGCTATTAGAAATAAATTGGGTTCAGACACATTTTTATTCCGCAAGATCTTTAAAATTAGGGGCTCTATTGCAAAAATTTAAAAAGTATGATAAAGGTAAAGGTTGAACTTAGTGTTGCTGTAGATAGCCGACTTTTCAATATAAAATGCGACTTGGCTAAATGGAGACGCAAATATGAGCTGCCATGGTAAAAGTCATAGCGTGGATTTTTACCGCTTTGAGTTGTGAGAAAAAAGTAGAGATGGTGTATGCGTTCACTTTTCTAATAAAATTAAATAATTTATGGGTATTGTCATGGTAGCAACGTGAGCTTATTACTTTCCGATACCTTAAGGTATTAAAGGAAAGTATTGTAATGGGGTAAAAAAAATTTTTTGAGATAACACCGGATATATGTATTTTGAGGTCCCCCGAGTCGATCTAGACCATTTTTAGAAAAAAGTCTGTGTGTGTGTATGTATGTGTGGATGTAGTTCCCCACGAAATCTCTGAAACGGCCGAACCGATTGACTTGAAATTTGGTATAGGGTCTTATCAGATAACGACGGAGTGCAGAAAGGAGTTTGTTCAAAATCGGTCAGCTAGGGGGCGTGCAATTAAGGAAATTTTGTGTTTTTTAAATGGAACTATATAATTTTTTTTAAATCATCCGATAGAGAACTTTTTTTTTTATTCAATGATATAAAATTTTTTAAAATTATTTTGTTTTTGAAAGAGTTTTTACGCAATCAAATATCTAATAATATTTGGCAGCTGACGTTTCTGACAATTGTCAAAAAATTTGACAGTTGTCAAAAAATTTGACATTTGTCAAAAAATTTTGACTTTTATTTATTTTTAATCAGTGATTATAAAAATGTTCAGTATTCTTTTGTTTTCTAACTGTTTTGGTCTTAAAATAATCAACTCAATCGGAAAGTCTTGTGTTGACACAACAGATATTTTTTTATCACTTTGAAAAAGTAAATTTCTTTTCTCATAAATCCCAATCTTAATGAAAATCATTATAGTACCTACTGTAATTATTTACAATCACCTACATATTGGCAGAGTTGGGCAAAATCCATCTATTAGTGTATTTCAACTTAACGAGTTTCATTCCTCTGCGCATGTAAATTGGGCTCTATTTAATTTTGTTGCCATATTTTTCTGTTTTCTTAATTTTATAAAATTTTTCTTCTAAAATGGCAAAAAACTGATCTTTTGCGGTACACGCACATGAATTTCACGGTAAATATTTAAAATATAGAATCATCAAATATTTTGTATTTCAAATACAAAATACTTTAATAAAAATCCTTAAAATACAAATGTATTTCAAATACATGTATTTTGAGACTGCCCTGAGAATACCCAGCCCCAGGTATTGGGTCCATAGGACAAAGACAAAACGTTATATTAAAAGATTAAAGATTATAATCGAATGCGTAATTTGTAGCCTCATGATCGACAATAGGTAAAAGAAAAGATGTAACTGTTATTGCTGTTATGGAGTATGAATGACCAGTTTATAAATATCCTTACCTACAGCCTAGTAGGCAAGTAGGCTGTACAATAGGCTGAGCCTACAATACATTAATATTTTCCAATATAGCTAGCCGAGCCGGGGTCCCTAGACCTACTAGAGTCTGACAATGCTCCACTGTTGAATCCGTTGAACCCTAACTGATAAACGCACAAATTCTTTAAAAAAAAATTTTTAATGCGGGTAAATACATAGGTAATTTAAAAGTAAGAAGGTACTTCCTATGTAGGTAAGTCTTTTATTTATTCTTATGATGTACGTACTTAAGTGGCTATTAAAAAGTGTGTTTTTATTATCTATTTGTTTATTTTGTGAAGGTGAAGGTGTTGTGGTATGCCTATATCCGGTAAAACGTGAGAACACAATTAGTCATAATGTGTTCATTTTTCCTCATTTCGTCTGATAAGAGGAAACTCATAAAACTGAAAAAAGAAATTACAATTCGAAATTTGAATTCTTATGTATCGAAGTCCACTAGTTGATGATTTAAAAAGGCACATTCTTAAGGACATTCCTAAGCTCCAATCCTCCAATGCTTCATAAAGATTATTTTCTTTAGATTACATTAGAGAGTTTGTTTTTGGATACCATAACTTGTAAGATTTGTGATAATTGTAACATAAAAGAAATGGCCTTCATAATTTTAATATTAATTGCCTATGGTCATTTTAGTCTTCAAGGTAATAATTTGGTATTGGTTTTCTAAATAATCTAAATGAAGGAAACAGCGCCAGGACCAGGGACCACACAAGTTCGTTAGCTTTTTCTCATGTTTTATTTCAGCGTTGTCTGTTGTGTTAAAAAGTACCTAGGTAAAGAAAATGTTGCTCTTTTCTAATGTAAAATGTAAATAACACCAAACACTGAATGAAAGGTTTTCTTAAAAAATTTAACGGTTGGATATTTATTATTTTTATTAATCATAAAGCTTAAGAATTAATATTTTAATTAACAGAAATTACGTGTCATTATTAATTATCGCAATACATTAAAGCAAAGCAAAGGTCATACCGATCTGGTAATAAATACAAATAAACAAAAATCTTTTTCTTTCAAACTGTTAGATATTTTTAAATACGATCCTGACTAATGCGTACCGATGAAGAACGAAGTTCGTACGAATCCGCTGACATAACATCACAAGTCGCAAGAAGCGGAATTCGTTAGTTTGTTTTCAACCGAGTTATATAAATGTATTGAACGTTTTTGGTGGTGTGTGTGTGAGGTGCTAATGTACAAGCCCCCAAGGGGCACAATCTGGATATGTCTCATTATTATCCACCTAGAGGATTAGAGTATTTAGAAGTGTAAGTTTTATAATTCGTAACGTTTTTATTTTTAAAAAATAATTTTGTGTCATCACGCTTGGCCTTGATTATTCGATTTAAATATTCATGGAGTTGAAAGAGAAATAACGTACACCGCGTGTGTAGTATACGCGTTTTACTGGTGTTTTTTGAAATATTGTTTTGTTTTGTTGCATATTTAAAATAGGCTAATTTTTTTTGTTTACAAAATGGCGCTTCTTGTACTCTTATTATCACTAACCAGCTTTTAATTGTAATACACGATAATACTCATGAATGTGTATGGAAGTTTACTTGCCCTTTGTGGTTATAGGAAATGATAACACCTAAACATTTTTACAAACTGATAGTCTTGGTGGAGTAATCAAATACGTATCTTCAAGTTGCTTGACACTTTAAAATTAGTTTCTCTAAATTTAGAGTTAACTTTAGTTTATTATTTTGTTTTAATCGGTTTGAAGTCGAGAATGAAACAAAACTTAACTACTAAAGTAGTTTTAACATGAAATTAATTAATGCTTGTGTTGGTGTCTATTTAGGTACACAACAGAATAAAGAAATGTTAAATCGATAAATTATAGCTATTACTGACAGATTCTAATGGGGATCCCATTATTATGTAATTATTGAGTGGTGGAGATTGTTCAGGTAATGGTTATTGTTTTCACTTATAATACAACCTCAAATTCCTAGATCGTCCCAAGAATTTAACCTACTTTTCATCATTTTTGGCGGGCCCAAGGGTTTACAATTTTGTAGCGTTTATACGACGAACCTTTTCTTTCGTTTCATTTTCATTGGGGATGCAGGAACGGACTAGCTGGTCTTATTGGTCCAAGAGTCCAAGTCATTATAATTTTTATTTCTTAAATTTTAGTAAGCAACCGAACGATCAATGATGATGTAATAGGTTCTGCTAGGCTTGTTTTGAAGCCTAATTAAAGTGAATCAATTAACTGAAAAGTCAATAAATACAAAAAAACCTTGAAATCGTTCTAGTTTTGATGATATATGTAGACTAACGAGTTTTTGGTTCATATACTAAAACTCCAGGTTACTTCTTCTACATTTTTCATACTGGAATCATGTCTGGAAAGTGGAAACATCTCACAATCACAAGGAAGTTTCAATTTATTGTTTTTTTGAAGTAGCAGTCAGCCTCACAATTAATGGCCACCCTGGCTATACGTTTAGCCCGATTTGTGGATATAACCATCATAACACCCCATACTTAAATTGAGAGGTAACTTTATTTTGCCAACTAGTAGTAAATGAACAACCTCCCCTTCTGCCCTTTTGTCGTTGTTGGCTAATAACCACCCTGGCGTATAGCCCGGGTGGCCAATAATTGAGAGGCTGACTGTACAGAGTAAGTACTAATGTCTCACAATTATAACAAAAATAACTATTGCAGATAAAAGTATAAAAATAGATTGCCGAAGAAGAAAGTGCCCAAAATAATTGCCCTGGTTCAAAGAATATGTAACTGTCTTAAGCCTGCGGCCACACACACAGGCTTCCAACCGGAGCGTCTGGACATCGTTCAGACTCCCAAACCGGAAGGTAAGCCTGTGTATGTGGCGCGGCCTTTGGTTTTAAGATTTATATTTTGGGTAATTATGATTTGTGAAGAAACTATTTTTTGAACACGTCTAGTAAAAGAACAAAGATTTTTATACACAAATATTGAGTGAAGGCTAGATAGATATGCATGGTCAATATATAGTGTCCTTCAAAAGTATGTATGGAATATTGGTTGTAATGGCGTGATTACTGATTTTAGCAAAAAAATCCTTTGATAATAGTCTTGGATGGATAGAATTATTGTATAATCGCTCACCCTCAGCGTTTTATATTATGTAGGGGCATAGGGACCTATGCGAAAATCCATGATCACTCAACTTTGGTGTCGGCCGAGGTGTCGGCTGAATTCACCCTTTAGCTACCTTCCTGTAAATTTTTTTACCAAGTTTCGGCGGTCGTCGTTTTTTGTTTTTTTAAATAATTTCACACTTGATGACAAAATTAGGCCGTAGGCCTGTTTGGTAGTCTATAACCTCAATAAGAGGAATAAAATAAAAATCTTCTGTTAAAAGGGATCAAATTTCTGCGTCTGGTATAAACAGACTACCGCTTCCCGGAGTACCAATGTCTTAAAATTTGAGTTTGTATACTAATAAATTTTTGTTGTTATTTGACGTTACTACAGTTTTGTTTTTCTCAATATTCTTGATTCTATTGCTCTCACTCTACACCCTGGATGCCATAGTGATATAGTTCAATTTTTTTTATCTTTCCGTAAAAAGGTTTCGAAGTTAAATGTGGGTTCGGACTACATGATTTCTCATAGGAGAAGTAATATGACTTATATGAGAAGTATTTATAGGAATCAGCAAAATAATAGGGAATTTTCAGAATAAAGCTGTTGGTTATTTACCAAATTTCATGTTCGGTTTTGGTAAATAACCAACGCTTTTATTCTGAAAATTCCTTATTATTTTACTATGACTGAGTTTATTATTTTGCTATGATTCCCATAATACTTCTCATATGATAAGTCATATTACTTCTCCTATGAGAAATCATGTAGTCTGAACCCACCTTAAGGCAATAAACCAACGTGCGGGTGAGTATTCTTTTAACTCGAAATTTAGCAATTGCAGGTATGATCTGCAGTTCTCAAACCTTGCATTGTTTAAATTGTTTTTTGTAGCGTTACAAGATGAAGTTTTAGAACTGATGCAGTTCATACCTACAAGTGTTAAGTTTGTGGTTCTAAGCAAATAGACACAGCTATAATTTTAAGCAAGTCTAATAATGGCACAAATTTTAAGAAAGAAAGAGTTGGACAAACCGGCCCTTACCTACAGCCTTCGCTGGTTTATTACTATAACATTTTAATCCTTTTTCGGAAAGCTAAAAAAAATTGAACCATAGTAATAATCTGTTTAGACCAAGACATTTTCTTTTTTTTATCCAAGATTTGATTATGTAAGTTGTAAGTGTATACAATAATTGTTAATATTTGAAGAGAAGATAAATATCTACTGAATCAGATAAAAAAACAACGGATGTGGCCATACGAGGAACTTTTTCCTGTTGTATTTTTTTGTGCATTTCTTTAAATGTTTATAATTTGAAATTTTCTTTAATGTATTTCATTTATAAGATATAAAATTAAATTTTAATAAACAAAAATATAAAATTATAATATTTGACAGACAGGAAAAAGTTCTTCGTATGGCCACATCCGTTATTTTTTTTATTAAAATTTTTATTTAATATCTTATAAATAAAATAAATTCAAAAAAACTTTAAAAAGCGCACTAAAGAAACTTTTGGGTATAGAAGTTAAGCTTGAAAACAGTTCCTCGTATGGCCACATCCGTTGTTTTAATTATTAAATTTATTTTTATGTTAATATATATATATTGATACATGATATAAAAAAAAAATAAAAATAAAATTTTTTTTTTAAATTGTCTTTGCCCGGGATCGAACCTAGGACTCCTGTGTGTAAGAAGAATTTTTAGACTCGAACTGTCTAAAATATTAATTTCATTTTTGTTTAAATTTGGCATTAATTGAAGTTCAAAATACATATTATTTTATATCTTCAGAAAGTTAATTTTACGAGCTTTCAAAATATTGAAAAATATACAAGGTGTTCTGTTTAAATTAAAAAATTTGACTTCATTTCCGGTTAAACCGGAAGTCAAAATATAAAGTGTTTGGTATCGTTTAAAAGCTAATTTTACGAGCTTTCAAAATATTTAAAAATGTACAGGGTGTTCCGAAAAATTTTGATATTTTTCTAATTTCCGGTTTAACTGGAAGCGTTTTGTTAATCGAAAATAGTGTCAAATAATAGATATTTATGGGATTGATACATATATCCATTTTTAAGTTTTCATTTTTATTACTAAAGAAATTAAAAATTTTTGAAGTTTTGACATTCCCAAAATTATTACTCCAAAACGGCTCGGGCGATTTTGATAAAAATTTATATTTCCATAGAGAATGGCATTGTCAGTAATATATCCAAAAAAGAAAAAATATGGCAGAGGAAATTTTGAGAAAATCCATTTCAAAATTTTGACTTACTTTGTCCCCTTAAAGATAGGCAATTTTAAAACAATTTTGGAAATCGGCTTAATTATGGCAAAAGCCCTATATTCTGGCTGTGCAATGCCGTTTTTAAATTTTTATAATAATAATTCCCGGCCAAGTTATAAGGGAAAAACCATAAAATGGGACAATCGTTCTATTGGTCGCCATTTTGAATAAAAAAATTTGAAATTTTTGTTTTTCAATTAGGTCTCACATGTACTATCTTATAGTCAAGTAAAATTGAATTTGGCCCAAGTTTGCAAATATGCGCCCAAAATAACCACCTTATTTTTGGACACCCTGTATAGATTTCTTATAAAAGCTTAGTTTGTCGATGAAATAATTTAAAAGTTCCTAAAATCAAATTTCATCAAAATCGGTTAAGTAGTTTTTGCCCCACTTGTTACGGAAAATTAAAAATTTTTTTTTTCGATTTTTGGAATCAGGGTGACTCAAAACGTCGAGAACTTCAATAAAAAATTTTTTTTATTTTTTTTCTCGATTATAACAACTTTTTCTTAAGAAAAAGTTAATAGCTCTGTGCTATTTAAGTAGGCTTTGTAATCACGAGTTTCAAGGTTCGGGAATCTCGCTCGATATTGCTATCCCAGTATCCCCGGATTAGTAATTAAGAAAATCCACTTTCATTATTGTAGAGACTGTTTTTACATCATACTTATAAAAGGAGCCCTACACTTATACCAAAATACCACAAATTTAGAACGTTGTGTCAGTGATCAAATGAAGAGTAGATTACATCGAGATTTTTCGGTACAGCATTATGATCAATCGTTCGTGTTCGGAGCCACTTCTACCAGGATTCGTTCAAATTATAGTAAAGTACGTTATGCTAATAAAGCGGCACGTGTTTTCTGCATCTATCTCAATAGAAGCCTTTCTATTGTTAGCTAAAGCTTGTGAACCCATATTAGGAATGAGTTACTATCACGGGTTGACCACTAAAGAAAAAAGTGTACACGAATATTGCAAAAATTTGCACAAATATGATGCAGAAAATTGCACAAAATCTGCAAACATTTGGACCAACTTATACACCAAATTTGCAGAGCGGTCAACCCCTCTGTGACTATCTACAATTTTGGGTTTGGAGAACGTGGACTGGTCACTGAGAGCGCCCTTTTTGCTGAGATTTAAAGATTTTATGGTTTTTGTCCCAACGTCTGGGAGTAGGTATGATTCATCTTTCTTAACATTATAAACGAGAAGAACCTTGATGTAACTTTTTAAATTTTTAAGAATTGCATTTTAATTTTCATTTTAATGTGTTGGTTTAATCGTTTAATGGGCAGCAAGTTTGGACCACATTCAGCCTCGGGCGCCCTACAAGCGCCGGACAGTCCAGACCGACACTGTTAGAAGTTGCTCCATTTGGTAATATGACAATATATTACCAAATAGTGATATAAGAGAATAATAGTGAATATTCTTACAGTACAGTGTACAGTACACAGTAAGAAAATATGTGCTAAAAACAAAAAGCCACCAATCAAACCCTTGTTTTGGTTATGATGACCAAAGTAGTGTCTGCATAGCACTTTTGTCTGTATTTGGAAGAATTGAGACTGCCGCAAAATTATTGCTGTCAGGGATTACGGCCTAAACCCATTTCAAACACCGTCCTTCACTTTTGCCTTTCTAAAATTTCAAATGCAAAGTTTTTGAATATTTACCTGACGATTATTACCACAGCATTTTTTTGTTCAATTTTCTGGTTCTGGTTTTATACTTGTAAACGAAATATAAGCTTTTTATTTACAATAGATATTTACCTTATTTTATTACATATTTCGTCACCTACTGGGAATTGTTTCTTTGTAAAGTCTAAACAGAGCCAAAAAGTTAAAAAGGACAATTTGAGGATTATGCTATTCTTTGGACCAACCCGACCTATTGTTACTCTGTGTAGTTTGTCGAGGTATTTTACAGCAGCATAAAATAAATTAAAAAAGTAAGAAGTAAAGTAATAAATATAAGTAAAATTGTTTTAGTGATCTATAAGAAATTTTATTGTTTTATCTGTTAATATAATAAGTTTATTTTTAAATTACTTACGTACTCGCTTGGGATTCGTCAATTTAAAGCAAAGGAGATCCGGCGAGTTTAGAGGGATAAGCTATGAGATCACTAACCGTCGTTTATTCGCATATATCAACATGTAAATATCCGAAGATGAAGGGGCCACCACGTGTCAAGGAGATGTTGGTTTATAACTTTGCTTTACTTTATAAATCAAAAACAAATATTTTCCAATGTAAGACTTCTTGAGACTTACCCAATAAAAGATTTTTGAGTTTGCAAAATTGGTTAAATAAGTTTCTTAATGATTGAAGATTGAGACAGCTGTAACGTTGACACGTTTTCTTAAAATTTGGTGATTTATTCTTCACTAAAGATCAAGGTGGTTTTTAGGGGGCGCAGGATCTACGTCTTATTGATTTCCCTCCTTTTAATTTTTGGTTAGGGTCGGGGATATAGAGGACTGCCGTGTATAAGAAAAGTTCAAATCAAGTTCATTGCTTGCTTCTTTTGTACAAATCGCGATGTCTGAGAGTACAATAGAAAGGGACTTTTCGTTTCGAACAGCTGGATCTTGGCACGAGCCTTTAAAGTCGCTATCAAAGTATTCATTTATATTCTTAAACATCTTGCAACTGTATATTCAAGGTGCTTTCAATTACTATACAGGGGCGATACCCTCTTAGTAAATTTCCTCATTTTGGTAAAAATTGTTCTTGATTTTTAATAACACATGCTTACCTAACTTGCAAAAAAATGAGTTTGTAGATAGTACCATGACCGACGACCATGTTTCGACCGTTTCCTTGTTTGTCGGTGCTTTTTGAAAATTCTGAGCCATAAGGATTTTATTTTAATGGTTCTAAGAAGGTCTAAAAATAACCTGCTGTCCATCCTTAAAACCAAATTTTTTGACTCTTAAAAAGGAAGATATTAAACTACATACAAGTAATACTATAACGAATTTTAAATTTACTTCTTCGTGCAAAACCAAAAGACTAATTCATTCTTGTATATATTATCTTGATAAGTGTAGTTATAATATTGCCTGTTTACATGTCATTTTGAACTATGGAAAATTTAGATGGTGTAATATTTTTATTATAGTACCCAAAATAGCATTTATTAATTTTTCCCACGAGTTTTACTCAGCATCACCCCGCTATACCTATTTATCCCTCAGTTTAAATCTGAAAATCTTTAATCGTCATAAAGAATCGAGCAATAGACCGGATTGGGGTGCTAGAACTTCTTTCACCCCTAACTAGTCTGGCATTGACCTTATGAATGCCGCAATTTGTTTAATTCATAATCACACTAGGTACACTATAAAGTAATTAAGAAATTCACAAAAATTTCTATTTGTTTAATTGTGAGATTAGGTTATCTTTTACTAAAATTAAACCGTGTTTGTTACGGACATATCAAAAGATTTTTCTTTCTATGGAATTTAACTTACCTGACTTTTGAGGGGTCTGGATTTTATTTAAATTGAAAAGTGACATCAGGAGGCTGTATCATAAACATCACAACTAGACATGTGAATTTTAAATTAAAATGCAAAAGTAAATTTAATAATGATCATTGTTGTTGAATGAAAATTTTTCATATTGTTAACATAATCGAATCAAATATTTAATTCATCGAGTTACGATCCCACCAACGCCTACTTACCAAAGATACACTCGTACTCAAATCTTGAGAATCACCTGTGAAAGTGGGCGAATTATATTAATTTGTAAATTATTAATAACGATTTATTTATCAAGATTTTGAACCACTGACGTGTGGGATAAGGCCGTTAAAAGTTTGTTGAATTTTTAAATTAGGGGTGTGTTCTGTGTTGGCAACAATATTTGTTAATTTTCTCACCTTGGAGATTATGGGCTATTCAAAATGTTGAAATTTGAAACTAGTTATGGGCTTTGAAGAAGCTTTAAAAGTTAATAAACTTTACAGTTACGAAAAAAGGTATAAAAACAAATTCGAGTTTACCTGTAAACCACTTTGATTTAACAATTATTATTGTGAGAAAATTCCTAAATTGATTTTGTGAAGTTCATAATACAAGTTCATTTTAATAAGCTTACATAACCAATCATTTATGAAATAAAATAGTAATTTGTAGTGGTGATGGTGTGAATGAGAAACACTTGAAATATTATTGCTAATAATTGTTGATCTTAACAAAATTGTTATGTACTTATACAATGAGGAAAAGTTAATTAGTTATTCAATATTACAAAGTGCATAATTAACTTTTATCGATAATGTACAAAATTAGATCGCATTACCACTTTTACGAATGAAGAATAATGCAGTTTTAATTTTTAACAAGCTGATAAGGTGGTTTTTATAGTGGTTAGAAGAACCACAAGATAACCTCAAATTAAATAGAATTATAATATGGAGGATAGTATTAAGGTGTCTTTCATTTTGACACGAAGCCATCCATGTAAACCTCAAGAATTGTAATGAGCGCAAATGATGGATTTCTACACAAGTAGGACTGCTAAAAGCAGAAAAACAACATGCAAAACTATTTTACCATTAGGAATCCCGGGATTTCGACCATCAGAAGATTAATTCGGAAATTGTCAGATTACAAGTGGTGTATTCTCAGGACTTCGGGATTTAATTTTTTAAATCATATTCTTATCTTAACCACATTACATTGTTTTAAATAGACAGTGTTTGCAAGAATGAAGCAAGACTAGACATCTTGTCTTGTCAAGTCTTGCATACTTCTTGTCTTGCATATTTTCGACGAAATTAACGTCGGGGCTTCTTCTTTCTTGTTTTTTCTTGCAAAATATTTGCATTTTTTCAACCCGGGATTTGACAAGAGAGCAAGAATGCAAGAAAATCTTGTAACTTTTGCACTTTTCTCCTAAGTTAATTTCTATAATAAAATAAAACCTAAAATATAAAACTCATAACATGAAATATGACAAGAGAGCAAGAATGCAAGAAAATCTTAGAACTCTGTTTTTTTGCTTGTTTTGCATTTTGTTTTACATAATAAAAACCTAAAATATAAAACTCATAACATGAAATATGCAAGAGAGCAAGAATAAGAATGCACAAAAATCTTGTAACTCTTGCACTTTTCTCGCAAGCTAATTTCTAATAATAAAATTAAACCTAAAATATAAAACTCATAACGTGAAATATGACAAGAGAGCAAGAATGCAAGAAAATGCAAGGAAAATTTGTAACAACTTGTAACTCTGGTCTTGTTCTTGTTTTGTATTTTGTGCAAGAACAAGACAAGAACAAGAAAAATGCAGGAATCTCGTGAAACACTAGTTATAAATCGCGAACGTGCTTCCAAACACGATAATTACCTCAATCAATGCAAGCATTTGACATGTAATGGCACTTCCACTTCAAAATTTGATGGTTATTTGGAAATAGTTGTTAAAAGAAATCATGTGACTCCCACTCTGCTCTGTAAGATTTTTGCCAATCGTTTTGAGAATTTCTGGATTGGACCAGTATCGAAATCCTGTAATTCAGAAAATTGTATGTTAATTTTATATTGTTACTGACTCGGTTACCATCTAACTTTATTTATTTATTATTTTTTTCTTTATTTTATTTTATCTAAAGCATCAATCAGTTCAGCATCAACCCTGTCGTTTTGATACTCTGTAGAAAAAAGAAATCAGCAATAATGATTTTAAAAAAATATTTGTAAGCGGTGGTATGTTGTTCATAGCTCTAGTAGCTGTTAGGGGTAACTTTTTACCTATACTATAAAACAAATACAGTAATGTCCGCCTATAACGAACCCGGTTGTAGCGAACTCTTGGTTATAACGAACTTATCTAAAAAGTACCTACTACAACTGCGTTTTTATTATTTTATCACTTATAACGAACCTTGGATATAACGATCTGATTTTATTGGTCCCTTGAAGTTCGTTATAAGCGGACATTACTGTATATTATAATCCCTAAACTTCCCAATAGCTGTTTAGATGAAATGTAATGCATGACCAATGGTAATGAATTTATGTAGATTATCAATCGTCGGAAGAGTATAATGCATGCACATATGAAGGGTCATGCGGGCTAGGCAGGTGTCCCATAGGTATATAGCCCCTTCTGTTAGCAGATGGTAACCCTAAGTTAGATCGATACCATAGCTTTTGATATCAGTACAAGTTCGTGATTAATTTTTTGTCTACTTTTATTGTTTATCCATGTGTCCATTTCCTTGTGTTGAAATTGTGTAATTTTATTATTTTTAAAGATGGGTATTTTACAGACATTGTAAAATTAGGGAATACTAAGGAACTACACGCCACTGATCAGGTTTTGCACTGTTTGTTTTATTTTATGTCTGAATTAACATATTTTATTACTGGTTCAATTAATTATATTGGTTTATATGTACTTGTACTCAGTATGAAGTAATAAATACTACATTACTGACTTCGTTTTTTTCAAGACGATAAGTGATTACGATTATTCGCTTAAAATTTAAGATCCTAGATAAGTTTCTCTAATAATTAATTTGAATGTAAATTAGTTTCTATGGAAGTATTAAAAATTCGTAAAACATATCGAAATGGCTCTTTTAAGTGTGAAGTCTGCTATTGATTAAACCCGGCCTTTTTAATTACATAACATTTCAATTCTTTTTAATAATTTTTAAGTTTTCTTAATTTGCACTGTCTACATCAAAAGCCACCTTGTTTATTTAACAATTTAACAATAATGTAAAGCCACCCTTTTGTTGATGACATTGTACGCGTGACACGGGGGTGTTTTGCAGCTGCTTTAGCAAAAGCTTCCTTACAATGGGAAAAATCGCCCTATGCGTGGGGCCAAGCCACATGTACCTACACATCTGTGCCATGTACACACAATTAATATTTTGGTATGGTAGCATGCAGCAATAATTTTGTCTAAAACACACTATCTTTTGTTACTAATTTTTGCGCGTTTTTCATTCTTCACGAGTACCCTAGGAAGAAGATTGTTGATGTGTCTATCTTAGGAATATTACAGAAGCTTGTAAAATAGCTTTCCCTACTTCTTGTGGGAAAGCAATTGAAGACTGGGCGTTTAGTAAATCTTCAAAGTGAATAATTTGTAATGTCACGGAGTGTTTGTTTTACAAGTTATGATTACGAGTTTTGCAATTAAGAGGAGCAATTTAAGGAAACACGATAATAATTGAACGAATTGTTTGCCTTACGTTTCCCATATTGTTAATAGAAATTATTTATCTTAAATTTTAAATTGGCATTTATCTCTATTTATTTTACTATTTATCGTATTATTTTAGGTTGTAGATAAAAGCCATTCATTTTGCTAACTGTATTTATACCACTCGATCATAATATTTCCATTGAAATGGAAAAAAAGAAGGAAATCCGTTCGGATTTAAAAATAATCGGATATTGTTAAACTACTAATATTAAACAAAAAGTTATTAAAACTATAGATTGTTCATCTCGAAAGTGTCACAAAAAAATACATAAACATATTCCACTCATTACCATAATATTGTGTGAAAAAAATCGGATTAAATTATAATTATAAAGGTGAAAATATAATAGTAGGTAGTTATTGAAGTAATATTTTGGAGAAATGATCAGGTGCATAATCCAACCCTTGGGCCAGTTCTTTAGGTTCAACACTCGAAGCTAACCTAACTGTAGACTACTTAGTTCAACGTCCAGGGAAGAATGAATTTCTGCACCCACGACCCTTGAATAGGCAGGTGCAAGTACCTATGGCATATGTCGTGCCACGTGCCACTGTTCACTTAAACTTTCGTGCTTCAACTCGATTTAATAAATATCTTATATAAATAAGTTTTTACCTTCTCTTCCTAACAACAGTTGGTGGTTATGACAGTTTACCCTATGTAATTACTTTTTATCTAGCAGAATGTCGTGTGAAGAAATTTATTGAAACAGCAATTATTAACTACTTAATTAATATTTATAACATATTTTGAAAATAAAAATAAATGAGAAGCCCTCTCTTCTTTCACTTTCTTAGATCGGGCGGGATTTTCCATCGGTTGAAGACCCAATTTTATTGGATATTTCTAGATCCAAATTTCAATTTGGTGTTTTATCACAATGTAATCACTTGAAAACCACATTTGAGGTGATATCTATTTGGATATTGGAGTGTATCACATGGATCCAAAACCAAGTACCTTGCATAATAATTTATAGCGCGAAATTATCTGGATTATGTATGCACATTTAATTTTAAGTAATAAACAAATTTAACGAGAACGTTTTCATCAGTATACGAGTTTTTAACGTAAAAAAATTAATTATTCAATATTTGTCGATTTTATCAATCAGTCAGATGGATTGTGCATTTTTTCTTAATTATATTTAACGAGAGTCTCCTTTTAAAGCTTGTAATTATAATTAAATTTTGTTCCAAATTTTCCAAAATTTAATAACTTGCTTTAATTTTAATAAATAGGCAGGGTCGGCGCTAGACGTCAAGCGAGGTACATAAGCGTCTCATAGGGGCGCAACATGTTAAGGGCGCAATATGTTAAGGGCGACGTGGGATAGCCTCATTATCTCCCTACTCATACTCTCTCTACTCATCTCTACTCATAAAGATTTTATAAAATTGATAATACTAATAAAATGGGGCGAAATATTTAAAATTTGCTTGGGCACTGTAAATAGGCATTATTTTCACATCACTTCATGGTCAAGAAAAGGACTTAAAAGCCGATGTTCCATTGCTGGATGGTGATATGTGTACTTATGTGACTGGTATAATATTAAGAACCATTTATTGGCAAATTATACAGTATGTCTTTTGTAGTAAATTACTGATGTGGCCAAAACATGACTTTTTCGTGAGTATTAAAGCCATTTTTAACCACAGGCATTTAAAATTTAAAAAAATAGTTTTATTTCCAGTTAAACCGGAAGTCAGTATATAAAGTTTTTGATGTTATCGGATAGCTAATTGTACGAGCTTTCAAAATATTGAAAAATATACAGAGTGTTTTATTTGAATCAAGATAGTTGTTTTCATTTCCGGTTAAACTGGAAGTCAAAACATGAAGTGTTTGATGTCACGTAATAACTAATTGTGCGAACTTTCAAAAGGTTTAAAAATATACAGGGTGTTCTTAAAAAATATTAATGTTTTTATAATTTCCGGTTTAGCCGAAAGCATTTTGTTTAACAAAATTAGTGTGAAATAATAGGTTTTCATAGGATCGATACATTTACCAACTTTCAAGTTTTAATTTTTCTTATCACAGAAATGACAGATTTTAGAAATTTTGACACTCAAAAAATTATAACTCCGGTTCTGGAAATTTCTACTTAACGAAACGCGCAGTATTCGATAGATAATGGCGCTGTTTTTAACATATCCAAAAATGAAAAAAATGGTCAGAACCGATTTTGAGAAAATCCGTTTCAAAATTATGATTAATTTTGGCCCCTTAAATGGCTGTTTATCCGCTTACCTCAAAACGTCTTCACAATATATTTTCTCCAATTTTCGTCCGATAAATTTGATTTTTTTATTGTAACTCCCTAACGTAGAATTACCTCGAGCAGTGTCGCCCTTTTTTCCAATTTGTTTATAGAATTGTTTAAAAAAAAATTTTTAGAAAAAAAATTATTTTTTTTTTCAACAAAATCATTTCGTAACTCGATGTAAATTGAATTTCATTTTACACACGTGTTTTTTTATTTTTTGATCTGACATAAAATAAGGCCACAATCCTGTAAAAACGATACCACTTTGGATGAGCATTGGGCGCTTCCCTGCGCCTGCCGAAAATAAGTAGGTGAAGTTGAAGTCAACATTGAATTCGGCTACTATCAGTTAAAAAATGTGCAAATTGTAAAAGTTTAAATTATTTCTGGTAATAATTAAAACCCATTTAAAATGGAGATGATCTAAAACGTATGAACAGCCTTAAAGGAGACGATTTTTAAAAAATTTTAAAAAGTGATTAGGTTAAGACGAAATCCTTGTATTTTGGTTAAACAACGCCTTTTTAATATTTTCATTATAATGATTACCGGCTAAGTTACTAGTGAAAAACCACACAATGGGACAATCGTTGTATTGGCCGTCATTTTGAATTAAATAGGTTAATAATACTGGAAATGGAAACGGGTTAAGGGCTATACTCGCTGGTCTGTGTCTACAAAATATCTAAGAAATTAAGAAATTTTTTTTATGTGTGTCAAATTTAGTCGTACAATTCTGAATTCAAATATCTTGCGCCATATCTTTATCTTAATCAAAAATGGCAAGGTTCAAACACAATTATCGCTTCATGGGTGAGTGACAGTGTGACATCAAATTTCAAAATTGCAGTACAATCGAGGAAGAGGATTGTCGTACATAATCTATTAAGTGCTGGTTTTGATTTCCGGAAATCCTGAAATTTTGAAGGTACTCATAAGTCAAAAAACAAAATCAGGTTGAACATCTTTATCACGTCAATATCAAAGGGTGTCAAGGTTGTAAATCCTTCACTTGGCTTTGCAAAGGATCAGGGTGGGCATTCTCCGGTTATTTGAAATATGTAATGTAAGATTTAAAAAGGTCTAGTTACGACAAAACATCACGTATTTGCCGGCATAGGTTGTTAATTGTTAATAATGAGTTTGAGGAAAATCGCACGTTTTTGATCTGCGGTGGTAAACCGAAGTAATAGCAGAAACATGCATACATGCATAGGCCTGTGAATGTTGTCGTGCAGGTTTTATTATTTTTGTAATGTAAGTTGTATTCAATTCAAACCAATATTGAACTTTCTCGATACAACTCTTTCCTTCTTCTATAAATAAAGGAAGCTTAGTAATGTTCCAAATCGGCGAAAACGAAATCGAAATTTCGAAAAAATGTCTGTTGTAAAACTTTTTATAGCATAGCCGAAAATGTTTGATTTCTTGTCTGTTTCTTAATCTGTCGGTCTGTAATTTATCTCTCAACACAATATTTTACAATATTTATTTTGTTTTTTGTTTAATTACCTTCTATCATTTACATATACCTTATGTATACAAGTGAAAACGTTAAATTCTTGATTATGTATTATTTGTATAATTCTTAGCAAAAATGCTTTATTCAGCTGTTCTAAAATTAGTACCTTGTATGTAATTTTTTTTGCCATATAATCCACGTGGTGTAGGCAGTACCTTTTATATTCATTAAAAATAAATAAAACCTTTATCAAAAATCAAACTGCTCTAGAAAGTTATAATCTTGTAGGGAATAATAGAAGATTGTTGCGCCATCCCTTCTGAGGAGATATGCTTGGCGTACATAGTTAAGAATTTACTTCCTGTCACGGTGTTGTTACTTCCGTTCGCATAAAGGGACTTAAGGGAGGCATTTTTTTGTAAATTTAAAACTCATTAATATAAAGAATGGTGCGTCATGTCATTGTTGCCCCATCAACATCCTTTATAATATCTTGACCAAAGAATACCTTTGTTGATACACTTTTTATGTAATGTTTGAAAAATATTTTTATTATAAAAAAAACCTGTTGAAGTCGCATTTTAAATTCAAATTCATATTTAAATATGCATTTTTATAAACTTGAAATTCGGGATTATCAAAGAAAATATTCGAATATTTTCATTTTTGAAAAGCAATTATAAATATTGTTAATATTTATTATTAATTGAATGCCATTTTTTAACAATTACAAAACCACAAGTAGAACGAATAAAAAAGATGACCATGTGGTAGTAGCCACAGTTTATACAAGCTGTCACAATCGCGTATAGAGCAAAAACTAGAATTTCACCCCTATCAGCATTAAAGAAGAACGCTTTCTGACTTCTTTCCCATAGGTAAAACTCTATGGCAGTAGAGTATGGGAATGCCCTATTTTCTATTCATTTAAAGTAGGGCGAACCTAAAGGATTCACAATGCAAATATCTTATACAATTTTACCTGATGCTTAATGCTCTATTCTAAAATACTATCAAACAAAAACCAAGGGAACCCATCGTACAAGTTGAACTTTATAAAGACAAATTTGTTTGAATATCGTCCGTAATTTTTTTAAATTAAAAATTAAGTTCAAAATGTCTAAGCTCGTCAAAATGATTAGGATTATATTTTCCTTCCGACTTCCGCACCTGGTCAGTGTATTTATATATTGTCGGGACATCTTTTGTGTTACTTAAGTTTTATTGTATTTTAACCCTCGATTTCAAAATTGCGTAAAATCAGTCTTGTAGAATTTACGCATTTTACGTGGGAATCTATAAATATTTCTTTCTCACTTTTCGATTTTACACACGTAATAAATTATAAATTTTGATTGCAGATCTAAACAAGAGCAGCTATCTGAAACTAGCGGAATCGAAGATTCCGAAGATTCTGAAAATGGAGATGATGTGCAACATAATAGAATAAAAAAACAAATTAATAAAGGAAGATGGAGCAAAGAAGAGGTGTGTATAACTTTTCTAGTTTTCTCACCGTGCCCTCATACAAATTCTCAAGTCATTATTAGTTTTGTCATTATATAATTTCAAACACCTGTTTTCTAAGAATTCAAACAAATTATGCATTTTGCCGTGTACCCCTTTATAAATTACGTCATTTTATTTCAGGACGCTCGATTAAAACACTTGGTTGAAGAATATAACGAAAGATGGGATTCAATTGCACAACATTTCCCAGATCGATCTGATGTACAGTGTCAACAAAGATGGACCAAAGTGGTTAATCCTGAACTAGTCAAAGGTCCTTGGACAAAAGAGGTAATTTTCCCCCCAAACTATTTCTTTGTTTTATCCAATCTTGGTGCGTAACTAATTATACTTATTTAGTAATTTAGATAAAATCTAACTTTGAATTGTTGGAAATTTTAAAGTTGTATATAATTTCTTCAATTTACTATTTCACCCTTTTATTTTATGCAATAATTTATATGGCCATTGTGTGACTAGTACGTAGTTTTGTCATGGCTTTGTTCTTCCCCTTCGTAAAAGCGTCGATGCATGGCAAGAAGATGGTAACTCTAGTCAAGTCTATGTTCCAAGCATCAAAGAAACCCTTTCTGAACATACCGGTTCCCACAGAGCTGTAGGCTTTTCAATTTCAATAGTACATTGCCCTTCTACCATTTGTACCATTGATAGTGGTGATTGGTAATGAACAGGTCTTCCGCGCTTTTTTCTCAATAAAAATAACAATAATACATGTGGTCTGTTTAGATTTATCGCTTAGTTTGATTCACACTGCAAATTTTGCACACTCAAAAACTTTTTAATTTTATAATTGGCATTTATCAGAATGCATTCACATCGTAAGTTTAACTTTGATTCAACTGGTTTATTAATTTGCTGTGTACATTTTTAATAAAATCGAATAAAAATGTAACAATAGTAACGACGAGGGTGGTTTTAAAGTCGCTTTGGCGGGCAGTTCGTGATTTCTATGACCCTGACCGAAGTTCTTAATTTACAAAACTGAACTTGTTTTGGTATTCAAAGCACCAATAACAAAAAATTTTTTACAATGGAACTTGTTTTTGAGTTCCGACACATATAATTTTGCCAAGATTAATAATTTTGACCAATTGTAGAATTCTTAAACGAAAGAAGACAATTTTAAGATCCCAACTCCTTTTTTTTGTTCAAGAATTTTTTTTACCGAAAGGGTTACCCTTTCATATACTTTTTTTTTTATAAAAATTGTGGGCACGTTACTAATTTGTAATGGGTGTAGTGTTTATAATGTATTATACCATCTTCTTTGGAGGAGACCCACAAAGAAATACAAAAAAGGTAGATCAAACCACTTACCTACCTGTACCATTAAAAAGAGTTCACATAGTGACGAAACATCTTATTTGGTAGTCGATTCATTAATAAAAATTCAAACTTTTCACATGACCAGTATATCTGGAAGGAGCAATTTCGAACGACTGTCCTTGAAAGGTATGTGCAGAACTGTTGGATTACAATAAGAATAATAAGAATTTGGAATAATTTAAAAGTTGTTGACGTCCCAATAAATTTATACGAATTTTTTATTTTACTTATAATGTATCAAGCTATACCTATTGAGGAATACAGGTGATCGTTAATTTATATTATTATAGAAATAATTTAAACAGGTGGCAGATTAATTAGCGGAAATGCTGTCGTTGTATTTCAAATACATTTTTATCCGGTTTCTCTCCTTAGCATGGCTTACCAAAAATTTCACCAAAAATTATCCAAAAATTTTTATATTTATACATTCTCAAGTTCAAGTTCTATAATAGGCACGTATGTATGTATTTTATTTAATAAGCAGGTGCCAATATAAATTATTTATGAAAATTCATTACTACCAGGAAGTAGAAAGTTAACAATTAACACAAAAAGTACTTTAGTTCAACTAAAAGTTACTCCTATGGTGATGATACTTCATCATCTACATACAAGCTTTTACTATTTTTGTGTAAACTTGATACCAATTACAGTGTTGTAAGCGTTTCTTTTAAACAATTCAAACTCCATTAAGTCACGGAACTTGAAAAATCTAGACTTTTTTTGACTTGGACCTGTTTAAATTGCAAGTTGTAGTTGATATTTAGGGGAACACTTTACACTGTCCCTAACTTATGATTTATTTTATTCCAAGTTCAATTCAGGTTTTGAAATATAAGAATTGTATCTTCAGCCGTTGACATTCAAGAAAATTTTTACTTTAATTATTGCACTGACTTGGCCTCACCTTTGACCAACAAATCAACTAGGGTTGTTCTGACACTTTTATTCTGAAAAGAATAGCTTTCTTAATTCTACTAGTCGGCCATCCATTGCTTCCTTATGTAGATGAAGGGTGAAATTGCACGTACTTCATGAGTTTCTATAGGTTACAATGAAGAAGCATTGTTCTTGAGAACGGTTTTAAGTATTATCGACATTATGGATTATATTCACTAACAAAGTAATCCAATCAAACCCTAAACATATCTTCTGCTTAATAATAGGAAATTCTGTCTTCATTAGCTATTTATGCTCAGTTGCTCAGTGCTCCATAATGAAATTTAAGCTGCTTATTACGTATTACATTTTTAAGTCGTTATTAATGATCCAAACCTATTTTATAGACCCGACACGATAATAACAATAATAAACACTTGAAATCTGCATCTTATAGAATTCTTTATTGTGGTTACAGAGTGAGCTGCTATTTCTAAAGAGCTATAGACTCCCCAAATATACACACACGTGTAATATTAATTTGCTTTTTATTCAATGTTTCAACGGTCTTTAATATTTTTAGAAGAATATTTGCAGATGGTTTTAAAACTGGTTTCATTAAGATGAGTTCTACAGGCTCTACTGATTTTTTTTAATGAATAGGCAAGAGTAGTAACTTATTTAACCATTGAGGTATTATAACTGGAAATTAATTATATTTTATTAGTTTAAATTTCATTCAATTTATAAACGGCACTTACGTCTCCAACTTTCTGGTTTTTGATATAAATTGAAATGTTTTAACTTTTTATCATTTGATTTGAATCACCAGCTCAGTGCTTGTGGTTATGGAAATTTTTTAGAATTCTAGTCGAATTTCAAGTGGGTTTGCTCAGCTTAAAAATATTTTTTAACTGGAACAAATTTTCATTACACATCAGAAATTGCACATTAATTCATGAGTTGGAAGAGCCAAAAACAGAAAGATCCTCATTCAAACCATAAAGCTAACCAAGCAGTAGTCTTCTCTAGTTCACAATCTTTTGATTTTTTGAATCCACAATTGACATCGTATTCAAAATTATATTTTCAAAAGTTTTTCCAAAGATTTTCCTTTCAAAACACTTTCTTTATTCCATTGAAAGTAAAATTGATTTATAAAGTAGGTAAGCAAATTTAACAACTTTCCCACGCTATAATTATTATTCAATTCATGTCTATCTACAACAAAAACAGTTAGATGAATTTTATACGTAAAATTTTGTCAGTACTTCACGGTTTGTAGTGATGGTGCTATACCGTCATATGGTTCAAGACACCGTAAAATTTTTTGGAAGGCAACAGATGTTTCTTATGGATAGACGCCAGTGACCTATGAATTAACGTTGTTAATTGTTTCTTCCGGTTAGTTGGTGTTCTGCTGGGAAAATTTGCTTATTTTGTCAATTCTTGAATACATATATAAAAAGTTGTTTATTAAATAAAAATGTATTCTTGTTTAGTTACTAAACACCACAATTCTTATTTAGAACAAAAATTTAATTTCTGTTTGGTTTATAGGAAGATGAAAAAGTAATCGAACTGGTTAAAAAATACGGACCCAAAAAATGGACTTTAATTGCCAGACATTTAAAAGGTCGAATCGGAAAACAATGCCGCGAAAGGTGGCATAATCATTTAAATCCAAATATCAAAAAAACAGCTTGGACCGATGTAGAAGACAACATTATTTATCAAGCACATAGAGAATGGGGAAATCAATGGGCGAAAATTGCAAAATTATTACCTGGAAGGTAAGTTGACTCTCTTTGAGTAATATGTATAATTTACTTTACAACGAATTGTAATACAGGACGGACAATGCCATAAAAAACCATTGGAATTCGACCATGAGAAGAAAGTACGATTCAGAAGGGCGAATTCCAGAAGGAGAATCGCGCCGTACCAGAAATCGTAAAAGTCTATCACGCTTCAACGCACATTTATGTAAACCAGTTTCATCTCATACAGATACGTCTTCAGACACCCATTGTCTAAAACAAGACAACGCACCTCTATCTTTTGCAGATGTAAGCTCTACAATAAAATTCAAAAACAAATAATTTCACACACTTTTGTTACAGGAGTTTGGTTTAGAATTTTACGATAGCAGCCAGTCAAGTGGTGGTGGTTTTTCAGTGAACGGTACGACGCCTAGTCCAAGTCCACTAACACCAACACCTACCCAATCCCAATTAATAATTAATCCATTTGAAAGACTTCAGCCATCACCACCTCAAAGTGAATCAAATTCAAATCAGGCAACATCATTCCATTACCTTAACTCTGTTTATAACACTCAGGGCAGTCCAGTTAAACTTATTCATCTTGATGATGACTTAGGATTAGAACTTAGTTCGGGAATTAGTCCTTTAAAGAGGTCCGAGATTAATCATCGATATATTAAAACACGTAAGTACCTAGTTTAATTGGTTGCCTACTTAATTGTCAAATTTTGACAATATTAATTTATTGCTTTATTGCTGACTATTATTTTTATTTTAGGCCTTGTGCCTTCACAGTTTCCAACTGAAAGCAATACTTTAGTACCTGTTACTGCTAATATGTCTTCCCGAGCTACCACTCCACCAATATTGCGTCGGAATTCAAAAGGTAGAAGAAGACAAGAAGATGGCAGTGCATGTACCGATTACGGTCTTCCAGATTTGCTTTCTTCTCAAGGAGAGGTAATTAATTACAATTTGTAGCTTTTTAACTATGTTAATTATATTTTCTTTTACAAAAGCCCGTACACATACTTATGGATCGATGCAAATCGTTACTAATTTCACCAAATAAAAATGGAAGTACGCCAATTAAACAGCTGCCATTTAGTCCGTCTCAGTTTTTAAATAGTCCTAATTTGTCATTCGATGTTACGTTATCATCGACGCCTCTTAAACAAATGCATTTAGTTACAACGCCTGTAAAAGACGAGCAAGCACGCGTAAGAATAAATTAAAACTTTGCTTCAAAGTTACAAAAAAATATTTTAGGAACGAGATTATAGTCCACTAAGTACACCTAATGGTTTACCTAATCCCGAACCACGACCTTCGACTTCAGATGCAGTTACCCCTAGTAAAAGCGATCACAACGGATTTGATGAGGTCCCCCGAACACCTACTCCATTTAAGAAGGCCTTAGCAGATATAGAAAAGAAATCGGGCCCTTTGAAAAATTTGCCAGATACACCAACTAGACTGGAGGATATTACTGAAATTGTTAAAAAGGAGCAAGATTTGAGTATGCAATATGAAACTGACAGTAGTATGATGATTTCGGTGAGTTGATATAATAGTAGTGTTTTATTAGGAGTAAAAGTGTCACTTTTTTTTCAAAAAACGTACTTTTACTCCGTATGAAACATTTAATTTTTTCTTCAAACGTAAAACAAAAACGATTATAAAAAATTTTTGAAAAAGCGCCATCTCTTGAAAATTATTTGTAGTTCAATTGTCAAATATTTTTAAAAATAAACTTAAACTAGTAAAAAGAAGCTAATTATTATTAAACGCAACCAACAAATTATAACAGACAATTTATAAAAACAATACCTTCTTACATTACAAATGCTTAGAAATATCATTTTAGGTTACAATTTGTTGTAAATATTTAAGGTTAGAATTTACTTTTACCTCCTAAGATGTAAAAGTAGAACTTTAACCTTACTTGTTCAGTAACAAAATGTCAACTTTTTTTGACGTTTGAAGAAAAAAATGTGTAAAATTGTAATTAAATAATATTGGATTTTCAGAATGACAGTGGATATCAAACCATAAAAAGAAAGAACGGTCCTTTAATAGCAGGTGGTAAAGAGAATATATTACCAAACAAGAGAGTTCGTAAAGCCCTAGCTCCTTCTTGGAGTAATACTTCGTCTCAAATCAATTCTTCAGATTTATCATTTGCCATTGAGACGCCGGTAATTTACTCTTTTTGATTGTTTTAGTACTGTTGATTTTTATAAATATTGTATTATTCCAGAGTAAATCTTTAATGGGAGAAGACCTGTTATTTTCTACTCCATCATCTATAATGAAAGAAACCTTGGTCGGTGTTACAGGATTGATGGAATTAACGCATTCAGGATCCTCCAAGGTACTGGATTGGTATCATTTCGGCGATCATATTTTACCGCCCTGACATACCATCCCTATTCGTATCATTACATAAATCCGTACCTGGTAGAAATCCCTTTTTAATTTTAATAACATTAAAATTGGGTTATCTTGACTTTCTCGATTCTTCTCTTTGAACTTGAGTTTATAAAACTTTTTTTTTGCATGTTATTTTAGTTTTTTTGTTTCAAATAAAAAATTACTTTTTTTTAATAATATAAAATTTTTTTTAACAATTTATATTTAATTTTTTATTTGTGTAGAACACTAAAAATTTAATGCATGTGTATAACACTCAAAATATCTTATTTATTTCACAATTGCTTTTCTTCTAGTCTTGCTAACTATAAGTTACAGTTTATATAACCAAAGTTTCCCATTCCAAATATCACTCCTAGATGAATGCTTATATCGTCACGCTATAATCGCAAGTATTACGTTCTTTGCATCAATCTATTTTGACTATTGTTTAGTTTAGTTTTTAGTTCTTTAAATTAGGGAGTTTTTGAAAAAAAATATAAAAAACGAATAAATTTTCGATTGCACTTTCAGTTAGTTTTTTTTTCCTTTTTCGGTGCATGTTTTGTTGTTGTTTTTGTTGTTAAATGGTTGAATACTTATAATATTAAATGCAAGGCGTATACAGTCAAATGTTACCAAAAATTGCTGTTGTTTTTTTACTCGATATTAATTATTTTATGTTTGTAAATAATGCACTGTTTTAAGTTATTGGTAGTTTTATTGTTGCACTTCAATAATTTATTTAAAATAAGTTACTTATAGGATATATCTTGGTGCTCTTTAATTCATAAAAAATTCAATCTATCGAGAACTCGATCAATTCTTTTATCAGTTAAAATAAATAAAATTAGGCTTGGGTGTTTTGTGGGTGTATGTTTGGGTAATGTAGCTTTGTATCCTTGTCCTGGCAGCGACTGCATCCAGACACTGCCTCATCCCGAGATCCAGGTCAGCGCAGTGCTGCAGTCAAACGCATCACCTTCGGCGACCCCGAACAACCTCGGCCCCTTAAGGTGAGCCTTACCTAGCCTTCTGCACGATTATTTTGTATGTATATTTTTTTGTATTAACTGCTGTTTATGTGAATTGCTTTGTGATTAACCATAATATTAATGAAGTTGAGTAAATTGTAGTTAAAAAGAGAACAGTTCTTGTATTTGTAAGGTTCATGATATTAATTTGTAACAAATTAGTGCTGTTGTAAATTAGATGTGATTTTAAATCGCTAATTGAAATTTTGTTTATTAACGTCTTGTGTCGTTTTGTTTGCTGAAAAAATTTACTTAAGAAAAAAAAAACTAGCTAAAAGCTAAGTACCCATGCCTTGAACGAATTGTGATGAAAATTTTTTTTATTTAGTTCTAATGTTCTAAATACCCTCAAGATCAAAGTTTATATTGTTAAAAAGTGTGCATTTGCCTCATCATATTTTTTAACCACTCCTTGTGAATTCAATTTTTAAAATCATATAAATCAGCTGAATAAGAATTTTTAATTCATAATTTTGGGTGCAAAGGTTTAGGAGTTACATAGTTTAGCTCCTCCTCCTTCAGAGCCTTACTCTTAATTTAAATTTGGTACCAATGTATGTATATCATGTCCTCAAGATTTATAAAAGAAGTCCTAAAAATCCCCTGGGGAACAAATTAAGGGGGGGGGCAACACCCCCATTTTTTTATTAGAGTAAATCAGACCTATCTAGATATCTTTAGAGTGTGTTCTACAACGACACTAAATTCCAAGTTCCTAGCTGTGCTTAAAAGTGCTTGTGACTCAAAGTAACATCATCTTAGGAATGAGCTGAAAAGTAATATTACTGAGAAGTCCCAACTCCTTGATTGAATTTTAATGAAATATTTTTTATTGAGTTTTAAATACCCTAAAGATCAAAGTTTATACTCTAAAAAAGTGTGCATTTGCCTCATCATCTTTTTAACCAATTCTTGTGATTTTGTTACTTTGAGTCACAAGCACTTTTAAGCATCTTAAAAACTTGAAATTTGGTGTCATTGTACATTATACTCTAAGGATCCCTAGAAAGGTCTTATTTCGTCTAAAAAGCAAGGGAGGCGTCCCCCCTTCCCCTTCAATCGGCCCCCAGAGGGTTTTCAGGACTTGAAAACTTTTTTTATAAATCTTGAGGATATGATATACATTGGTACCAAATTTGAAGTTTTTCAGATGCCTAGAAGTGCTTCATTAGTTACTGCAAAGTAAATGTTAATAAGAATTTCATCATGCCTTTTTGAAATTTTTTTTTTCCGTAAACTTGTTGCTTAGTTACTAATTATCAAATGCATTTGCACCCAAAATTATGAAATAAAAATTCTTTTTCAGCTAATTTTTATGATTTTGAACATTGAATTCACAAGAAGTGATTTAAAAAGATGATGAGGCAAATGCATACTTTTTAACAATATAACTTTGATCTTTAGGGTATTTAGACTAAATAAAAAAAATGTCATCAAAATTCATTCAAGGCGTGAGTTCTTTGCAGTAAAACCCTCGTTCACTCCACTACTTGTTTAAAATAGAAATTAGATATAAAAATCATCATATTTAAAATACTTATAAATTCAAGATAAAGAAAGAGAATAGAGTGAAGAGAAAACTGACCTTCTTTTTGTTAATTTTTTCTCGGTGTGCACTTGCAATTGCTTTACTTTCAATCTGTTGCACATCCTAAGCACTTGTTAACATACGAAAACATTAATTAAAAAGAAAACTTAACCACATTAAAAGAAACATTAGCTATTTGAATAAATAATTAGTTTTTAAACCATTTCATGATAGCTAATTCCGTAGTTAGAATATATTAAATGAGGTAAAAATCAAAAATATTTTATTAATTGCAGCTTGATGTAAGTTGGACAATGGTAGCTTGTGGTGGAACGCAAGATCAGTTGGAGTTGACTGAAAAGGCACATCGTTACCTTAAAACAAGCGGACTGAAACCACGTTCACTTAAGTTTTAATATTAAATTAAGAGCGCCCGTGTAAATAATTAATTTTCGATCAAACTGCTTCAAGTTGTAAACGCAGCGTATTTGATCATTACAAAAAAGTAGTGCAAAAAGTTAGTCGAGTAATTTTTATTATAAATAAGAACTTAGATGTAGAATTTTTTTGACATCACACATATTTTCATAGTGTTACTGGAGATTTGTTAATAATATTGTACAAATCACGATGCACACATTTTGAATCGTGATTTTGTTTGAGAAAATCTCCACTGTTATATCAATAGTAATTTCCTAGTCTCGATTATAATTTAAATAATTTTATCTTGTACAAACACATATTCATAAATTAATAACATGATTTCGAGTAAAACTTATGTTATACATAATTTTGTAAACATTGTACATAGACTTCAATATTTAATTGTATATTAGTTTGCGCAAAAATAAATTTTGGTGTATTATGATATTAAAAATCTAAATTATTTTTATATGAGATTGTGGTTTATAAAATGTTAATTACACCAATTAGTTTATTTTCAAATCATTTTCTATCTTCCATATTCTTAATTGATTTGGTTTTTAACATAATTTATTCTCGAACATCTTTTAATTGAAAATTTGTTTTTAGATTTAAAATTAATATAAATTGTTGAATTAGATCCATTATAACTCAACAATGCTTTTGTAGATGTGTGTTAATTTGTGTTAACTCTATTTAAAAATATTCTATTAATATAAATTCTTTTGTATTTGTGCATAATTTTCATTAATATAAATATTAAATATATCTTCTTGTTTATCGTGATATTCTAAATTCGAAAATTTTACTATTGAGCTTGATACACTGTGAGTGATAGGTAAAAACAGTACTTAATTTTTTGCTACAGATTTACGAATACGTCTCTGGTGGTGACATTTTAAACGTACAGTAATGGATTCTTTTGATTAGAAACATTTTTTTGCACAATCGTGTTCTATTCTGTACTTACCAACAATGTTTATACTAATAGAAAGTTGATTTTACTAAACCATTGTATGTGTCCATAGAAACAATAAAATAATGATTTCGAAATATTTAACCAAAAGCACAAGGGTGGTAAGTGAAACAGATGTTTGAGCTATTTGTTACTTTTATTCTTGTTACTGGGACAACATTGTTCTCCAGCGGTTACTATTTTGAATAAACTTTAAAATTATAAAAATTATTTACAACTGTCAACTAGTGTCAGTTTAAAAAATGAATTTATTATTAGTTATTTTTCACGATTGTGCAAAAAATAGTATGCAATACTCGGATCGTTAAGTGTTTTTCTTAACAAATCCCGAAAATTAGAAAAACTCGACCCTACGGGTCTCGTTTTCCTAACATTTTCTGGATTTGTTAATAGTCCTGGGGCCTGTAACAGAAAAAAGGGGGTGATCGTATTCAGGCCCATCTTTTGGGAATAAGCTATTTGAGTGCCAGCGAACACGAAAATCTGGTTTGCTTCCACAGGCAGTGGCTTAAGGCCTCAGAGCTGTTAATAATAAATTTCTAATCGGTGAGGAAGGCGGGAAACCCACCTGAGAGGGATGGCAAAGTAAAATCTTACTTTTTATGTAAAAAGTAGTTACTTTGGCAGTGGACAACTCAAATACCGTTTATGAGTCACGAGTTAGTGTTTGCAGGTGTGTAGCAAAAAGACGTTAATTTCAGTCCAGCTGCCACGCTCTCAGAGACATTGTAGAGAGCAGCCAATTTTTTTGGTCGATTTTTTTTATAAGAACGATAAAATGTCAAAGTTGCATCCCGAATGCTGTCATATTTCTTACTTTTTTCCTTCTTTAAGAATTTCATTGAAGGATCCTGAGGGCTTAAGCCACTGCCTGTGGAAGCCAACCAAATTTTCGTGTCCGCTGGTACTCAAATAGCTTATTTCCAAAAGATGGACCTGAATACGATCACCCCCTTTTTTCTGTTACAGGCCCCAGGACTATAACTATGCACTTACCGACCATGTATTGCAATGTACTATTCTAGAACCCAGCTCTCCAAAATCAAGAAAGGAAAATTAGTTTGGATCATTTTAGCAAGATCACGGTTTTTCGTTCCATTAAATAATACAAATGTTAATCTATCATGAGATGAGATGACATGCAGTTGGCTTTAATTGAATTGGTTAAAATCAAATCAAAATATTACGAAAGCGCTCAGGGGTCACACAGTATTGCATTTTGTATTCAATATAATAAAAAAAATAATCCCATCCTGATTCTTTATTTCTCAATATACATATTATTAATATATTAATTATTAACTTTTTCCAATCCAAGAAAAAGTTGTTATAATCCAGAAAATAAATTAATAATATTTTTATTTTTGCATTTCTGGACGTTTTGAGTCCTTGATTCTTTGATTGTTGATTCCTAAAAAGCAAAAAAATTTTTTTCGATTTTTTGAACTGAACTATGTATAGGTAGGGGAACATGGGGCACAGAGGACAAAGTAAGCCTTTTTTATCAATTTCTCTTTCTCTTATTCAATTAATGGGAAACTAATACTTGAATCACCTAGGTACATATGTACCTGAAACATAAGTAAAATATTGTTTCTTAACTGCTACTGCAAATCGCTGTAATTAAAGATAAAAGAGCGATTACCTGTGGTCCTCTTCGCCCCGATGTACGGGGCGAAGAGGACCGGCAAGTGGGGTAAAGAGGACCATTATTTGCCAATTGAATTGATTGTGATATTGTTTTTATCAGTTTATTTCATCATGTTATAATTTTGACAAAATAAAAACAACTTAAGATAAGTTTTAAAAAATAGAAATTACAAAAAAGTATTCATTTTAGTGTGTTGAATAAAATGATCTAAGTATTTTATAAAATAGGCATTGTTCATCTATCCAGTACCATTAAAATATACAAAAGACCCTACTGGACACGCTTTTATACAGTGGATTCATATTTTCCCTCGTATATAAAATAAACGAAGACACACAACTACAGATGCTGATATTCCATATAAAACACATATTGAATCAAGCTCTGTACCCCATTGGCGCGCATTTCTTTGTTTGGAGGTTCATAAGCTAAAGATTATAGGTTAGGTCAAACTTTTCACTTGAATATGTTAAACTAGTATCTTAACAATAACTTATGACGATGAGCTATCATTAACCACGTTTCATATTAAAGATAACAACAAACTAACGTAATTGAAAAATTAGATCACTTCCCGTAAATTTTGAATTTATCTTGTACAGACTAAGATTGTTTACAATACAACTATTTGAATTGCTAGGTATACTACAAAATGTGTAAATTATGTATTTTGGCTGTTAACTTATAGATGAAGCACCTGGTTTTAAACTAATCGGGGAGGTCCCCTTCGCCTCACCGGTCCTCTCTGCCCCATCTTCCCCTACTCAATGACATAGAAATTGCAACACCAAGAAGGACTATTAATTTTTTGATAAAATTTGGTAAAACTGTTAAACTACTCGAGGGTAATAATTGATTAAAATTTGGATGAGATTCATCAAGTGGTAATGGTATATCTCACACTTGGTGTTGTTTTTTCGTACATTGTTTTCAGGTGCATTTCTTGCTAGTTTTCGTTAATTTCATTATTGTTGGGCTTGTCATTTTTCTGTTTCACTTGTTTTGAGAGTGTCATTATGCCTAGAATCCGACAGCGTGCAAATTATCGTCAGTTGAGCGAATTTGAAAGAGGTCGAATTGTTGGCTTACGTAAGGTAGTTTTTCGTTTAAAGAAATCGCCATTCATCTCAACCGAAACCAATCTACTATCATGCGATGTTACCAAGCATGAACCAGAGAGAGTCAACAAGAAGATCCGGACGAGTAAAACGAACCAATGAGGTGCAAGACCGCCATCTTCAACTTATGGCATAAGAGACCCATTCTCCAGTACCAGAGCAATTGCTGACCAATGGTTAGGGAATGAAAGTCGTCTTGTAATTCTTCGAACGGTTTAATATCGAATTAGAGCTTTTGACTTGCAATCTTATCGACCACATCTTGTGTCACGGCTAAATACCGGTATTGGTTTGTTTTCGTCCTCCGAATCCTCTTCTACGACGTTGTTGACTCTCTCTGGTTCATGCCTTCTGGTTTAATTTAGTTTTAAAGAATATTCTGTTGACAGTAGGTGGAGCCGTATTGAACTATTCAGAATAAAACAATTTTAAGTGTTTATACAAAATGAGAATGTATGAGCCATGATTCTCTCTGGGCAAGCGAGTTTAATTATATTCGACTTGTAAACTACTCAAAAAGGGATTGAAATTGTACATGTATGAAAGATTCAGTAGATAAATAGACAAAGTCGGACTGGCCTCATTTGGTCCCATCAGCAACAACTGTAATTTGGCCCCATATCCGACTCCGTTTGGCAGGGACGTAGCTAGGGGTGGGCACGGGTGGACAGTTCCCACCTAAAAATTCGCTCTGCCCACCTCAAAAAATTTGGAAATAAATAAAAATTATAATTCAAATGATTATACAAAATTGAACTTAAACCAGGTTATAGTTGACTTTGACTCGAGCCACCAAAATAAGAAAATTATTTTACACTAGGGTAAGTGCATTTTTTAGTCATAATTTTGTAGCCCTCTCCAGAAATGAAGCGGCCCAAACTTTGCCCACCCAATGTTTTAAGTCTAGCTACGTCCCTGCCGTTTGGCCCCAAAAAGCATTTGGCCCCGTCGGCAATTGCCGACCTGTCCAGTCCGACCCTGAGAATAGATGACCAGAAAGTATTGATCAAGCTCCTATAATAAAGCAACTCTAATTTTGATATAAAAATTACTGTCAAATTAATTTTATCTTGGCTAATTAAAAAGTATTTTGAATATAAAAGCATGTAGTGGCAATTTTATTCTAACACACAAAACACTAATTCAATACGCCGAACGCATAGGCAACCCACACAATACTTGTATAGAAAATGAAATTATTTCGAGTAGGAAAATAGCATAATGGGATTGTCACGTGATCATAAAACCTAATATAAGGCCGAGTTTTGTCATTCGATTGAAAAATAATCAGTGCCTCAGATCTTCAATTTTTAGAAATTTAAGTGTTACTATTGTGAAAAATCAACTTGAACTTTTGAATTTTTTTTTTATTGGAAATTGTTCCTAGTATTATGGTATTATTCTGATGTTTCTACACAATTTTAAGTCGTAATCTTTATAATTAGGAGCAAAAAATTAAATTTGCTAATGAGCAATTTATAAGTTTGAGTTATTTATAAGTTTATGCAATGTAATATTTATTTTTAAGTTTCCTTTATATTTTTTATGGAAATAGTGACTATTAATTAATTATATCCTTGCTTTAAAACAAACTATAAACAATGTATACAGGGTGTATCCGAAGTAGGTGGACAAACTTCAAGGAGACGTTCCTTACCTAAAATGAAGGTACCCGTATTTTTTTGTTTTGGTCAATTCCAATTTTTGACCGGTGTGGGAGCCCCTAACAGAGGGCCCCCTAAAACACTATTTTGTTAACAGTTTAGAAACCCCTTAACCGATTTTAATAAAATTTGGTATGGGAACTAACAAAGTGAATTAACATAAGTACCATATCCGACTTTTATAAAAGTCGCTAGAGGGCGCTAGTTACAGTCAACTGATCTTGGTTTTTCTGCAATAACTTTTTTGGTCAAAACATTTTTCAATTTTTTTATTGCATAATTAAATGTACAATTTCATTATCTAAAAAAAAGTATTTTTGATCTTTTTCGTAAGATACACAATTAGAAAGAAAAAGACGAAAAAATACAGGCCGAATGCATAAATTTTGAACTATTTTCTCAATCAAAAGATGTCGGAAAGCTGATTTTTTCATTTTTAAAGATTGTGTTACAATTTCTAAAGTAAAATTGCACTAAAATTAGGGGAATTATAAATACAAGCTTTAAAAATGAAAAATCAACTTTCCGACTATCTTTTGATTGAGAAAATAGTTCAAAATTCTCGCATTCGGTCGGTATTTTTCGTCTTTTTCTCGAAAACTGTGTATCTTAGGAAAAAGATACGAGCACACTTTTTATAGATAATAAAATTTTACATTTAATTATGAAATAAAAATATTAAAAAATGTTTTGGCCAAAAAAGTTATTACAGAAAAACCAAGAACAGTTGTACGTAACTAGCGCCCTCTAGCGATTTTAACAAAAGTAGGATATGGTACTTATGTTAATTCACTTTGTTAGTTTTTATACCAAATTTTATTAAAATCGGTTAAGGGATTTCTAAAATGTTAACAAAATAGTGTTTTAGGGGGCCCTCTGTTAGGGGGTCCCACACCGGTCAAAAATTAGAATTGACCAAAACAAAAAAATACGGGTACCTTCATTTTAGGTAAGGAACGTCTCCTTGAAGTTTGTCCACCTACTTCGGATACACCCTGTATACAATATATATATATTTTATTTATATTGCTATAAATATTTATAAATTGTATAATTATAATAATTAACTGTAAACCAAAAATTATACGTATATTTTTATAAATTTAAATAAATGTGCATTGAATTATTTAAAGAGGGTGCTTTATTTACTGCTTTATGGCTTTATTATAAACAGTTCTGCCTTCTTCTCAACACTTTCTCAAAAGCTTAAAAAGAAATAAGATTTCGATAACGATATTATCGTCGTCCATCACAAGTCTATTAACATCACCCTAATCAAGATTTCTCTCCGTGATACGTAAATAAACAAAAAGTTAAAAAGTATCAAATCTGCAAATTCTATTTTAGGATGTACAGGTTTTTTTTATCAATATTTAAGGAATGTTAATTATTTACTAAAAGTAAATATTGATTCTATATTGTCTACACCAATTACATTAGTTAAAAATGCCCTAATAAAGCTAAAAATGGCAACAATAATTCTTATGGAATAACATGGAGAAGAAAAGAAAATGCTTCACAGGAGTTAAGAAAGATTTTAAAATAAAATAAATATTATATTTATTTAAAAGAGCATAAAATGCACGACCTTATCTTAACGTAACAAGATAAGCTTTCGATAAAAGGGTTTACGTAAAGCTCTTTGCGAACTTCATTTCATATTTTTAGTTTTAGTGATATCCTATAACATTTCTGCTCTCCTAATCCATCAACTAGTTTATACACCGACTCTTAACCAATTTTAACAAATTTGGACAATTTTTATGGCAAAAGAAGCTGATTTTTACATTATACTTTTTTAATTGGCAGGGTTAGAAAGTTGATATAAAATATAGGTGTAGTCGAGATGTTATGAAAAGACGCATATCAATCAAAATTTGATTTTCTACCCTTTTAATCCAAATGATAACTAAATAAAATCAAATTAACAAATCTGCAAATCCTATTTCGGGCTTCAGAGGGTTTATTTAGCAACCTTTAAGGGATGTTAATTAATTATTAGAATTAATTAATGATTATCTGTCGTCTACACTAATTAGATTAGTCAGAAGTGCTCTAATAAGGTAAAATCCGCAAAAATAGCTCTTATGGGATTTCAACATGGAGAAGAAAATGCTCGAAAATTTCAATTCTTGCGACATCGTGACAGGATCACAGGAGTTAAATAAGGTGTTAAAATAAAATAAAAATAAAATATTCAATTTATTTAAAAGAGCGTTAAATGCTCGGCCTTATCTTTACGCAATAGATAAGCTTTGATAAACTTTCGATAACAGCTTTTAAGTAAAGCTCTCTGCAAATTTAATTTAATATTTTTAGTGATATCTTATAACATTTCTGCTCTCCTAATACATCAACTGGCTTATACACCGATTCTTAACCAATTTTAACAAATTTGGACACATTTGGACATTTTTTGTGTCAAAGAAAGCTGATTTTTACACTAAACTTTTTAATTAGAAGAAATAGAGGGTTGATATAAAATATAGGGGGAGTAGAGACGTTAAAGAAAGACACCTATCAACAAAAAATCTATTATCATCCCCCTAATCAAAACTATAAGAAAATAAACCCAAATTATCAAATGTTCAAATTCTCTTTCGGGCTGTAGAGGGTTTATTTAGTAACATCTAAGGGATGTTAATTAATTATTAGAATTAATTAATGATTATCTGTCGTCTACACTAATTAGATTAGTCAGAAGTGCTCTAATTAAGTTAAAATTGCAAAAATAGCTCTTATGGGATTTCAACATGCAGAAGAAAATATGCTCGAAATTTCAATTTTTGCGACTTCATGACAGGATCACAGGAGTTAAATAAGATGTTAAAATAAAATATTCAATTTATTTAAAAGAGCATTAAATGCTCGGCCTTATCTTTACGCAATAGATAAGCTTGGATAAGTTTTCGATAAAAGCTTTTAAGTAAAGCTCTCTGAAAATTTAATTCAATATTTTTAGTGATATCCTATAACACTTCTACTCTCCTAATACATCAATTGGTTTATAGACTAATTCTTAGCAAATTTTAACAAATTTGGACACATTTGGACATATTTTATGTCAAAATAAGCTGATTTTTACTCAAATATTTTATTTTGTCCTTCTTCTCTTCTATATTAAAACTTTAGTGTAAAAATCAACTTATTTTGACATAAAAAATGTCCAAATGTGTCCAAATTTGTTCAAATTTGCTAAGCATGAGTGTATAAACCAATTGATGTATTAGGAGAGCAGAAGTATTATAAGATATTATTAAAAATAAAAATATTAAATTAAAAGAGCATTAAATGCAAGGCCTTATTTTCACATAACAAGATAAGGTTTCGATAAAAGCTTTTGCGTAAAGCTCTTTGCGAATATAATTTAATAATTTATTTTTAATGATATCCTATAAAACTTCTGCTCTCCTAGTACATCAACTGGTTTATACACTGATTCTTAGCCAATTTTAACACATTTTGACCCATTTGGACATATTTTATGTCAAAATAAGCTAATTTTTATACAAATATTGTATTTTGTCCTTCTATCTCCTCTATATTAAAAGTTTAGTGTAAAAATCAACTTATTTTGACTTAAAAGATGTTCAAATGTGTCTAAATTTGTTAAAATTTGCTAAGCATGAGTGTATAAACCAATTGATGTATTAGGAGAGCAGAAGTATTATAAGATATTACTAAAAATAAAAATATTAAATTAAAAGAGCATTAAATGCAAGGCCTTATCTTCATATAGCAAGATAAGCTTTCGATAAAAGCTTTTACTTAACGCTCTTTGCGAATTTAATTTAATATTTTTATTTTTAGTGATATCCTATAACACTTCTGCTCTCCTAATACATCAATTGGTTTATAGACTAATTCTTAGCAAATTTTAACAAATTTGGACACATATTTTATGTCAAAATAAGCTGATTTTTACACAAATATTTTATTTTGTCCTTCTTCTCTTCTATATTAAAACTTTAGTGTAAAAATCAACTTATTTTGACATAAAAAATGTCCAAATGTGTCGAAATTTGTTCAAATTTGCTAAGCATGAGTGTATAAACCAATTGATGTATTAGGAGAGCAGAAGTATTATAAGATATTATTAAAAATAAAAATATTAAATTAAAAGAGCATTAAATGCAAGGCCTTATTTTCACATAACAAGATAAGGTTTCGATAAAAGCTTTTACTTAACGCTCTTTGCGAATTTAGTTTAATATTTTTATTTTTAGTGATATCCTATGACACTTCTGCTCTCCTAATACATCAACTGGCTTATACACCGATTATTAACTACTTTTTACAAATTTGAACACATTTGGACATGTTTTGTGGCAAAGAAAGCTGATTTTTACACTAAACTTTTTAATTAGAAGGAATAGAGGGTTGATATAAAATAAAGGGATATTCGAGACGTTAAGGAAAGACACCTATCAATAAAAAGCCTATTGTCACTCCCTTAATGAAAACTATAACAAAATAAACCCAAATTATCAAATCTGCAAATTCTATTTCAGACTGTAGTGTAGAGGGTTTATTTTGCAACATTTAAGGGATGTTAATTAATTATTAGAATTAATTAATGATTATCTATCGTCTTCAGTAATTAAATTAGTCAGAAGTGCTCTAATAAAGCTTAACAATTGCAAAAATAACTCTTATGGGATTTTAACATAGAGAAGAAAATGCTCGAAAATTTCAATTTTTACGACTTGGTGACAGGATCACAGGAGTTAAATAAGATGTTAAAATAATATAAAAATAAAATATTAAATTTATTTAAAAGAGCATTAAATACACTGCCTTATCTTCACGTAACATAAGCTTTGATAAGCTTTTTATAAAAACTTTTCGGTAAAGCTCTCTGCAAATTTTATGTTATATTTTTAGAGATGCCCTATAACACTTCTGCTATCCTAATACATCAACTGGTATACGTTTAAATAAATATAGGGGTATTTTTATAATATGAGATAAAAATAGTGGTAATTTAAAAAAAATTTATTTTAATACTTATAATTATTTACATTTCACTTGCATAAATTTAAACAATGTATTTTATTGTAAATCTTAATTGTAACTAATTAAATGAAGTCATTATTTAAACAATTACAATTTCTTAAACTAATGTACAATACGAAAATAATAATTAATGAGCATGTAGTAATTCCATTAATAAAATTAACATTTTCTTTCAATGATTCAAACTTTCAAAGAATTTTGAAACACTAAAATTTAGTAAAAAGTATTCAATAATAAATTCGATTTTTTTGTGCTTAATTTTGAAGTTATTGATTTAAGACATTGTAGTAATCATATCAATTTTAGTGTTTTTTAGACCAAGTAATTATTACAATTCATTAAAATTAAATTTTAAGTATAAAATTTACAAATAATTATTAGTAAGTTGCATTTTCTACACTTATTTATGAAGTTTTTGATTAACAACTTGGTAGGAACACTTAGAATAAAATTAGGAACAACTTCCAACCAAAAAAATTACAAAAATCAAAGTTGATTTTCAACAAGAGTAACCCTTAAATTTCTAAAAATTGAAGATCTGTGTTACTGATAAAAAAGTCAACTTATGGCGAAACTCGGCCTTTTATTGACTTTTTGAACCACGTGACAACCCCACTCTACAGATTAGTGTACAATTTAACATTCAATTTTATAGTGGGGCGTGCTAAGAAGGTTGTCTCTCTATTTAGGCGTAATATTTAACAAAATTATAGGTACACAAGTATTTAAATTAAACTTAAAATTAATAAGTAATTAATAAACAATTACGGCTGTTTAACGATATTTCAAGAAATTATTTACTATATAAAGTAAATTTTTTATTATTTTCTATTGAAATAGCAATCCCATAAGTTAAGCTTATATGGGTGTGATTCTAGTAATTTAAATTTCTTTAAATATTGTTAAAAAAAGAACTTTAAGTAAATTTTAAAATGTACAGTAATTATTATGATCTTTGTGATGCTAACAACAACTCTTCAATTACCAATTAATTCTGAACACATGTTCAGTATTTTTTTAAATTAAATTAAGCTTAATTCTCAGCTATCCGAAACCGTCGTATACGACGATACGAAAGTTTTCCTATTGGTGGAATTTCAAAATTTTTCGAAATTCCACCAATAGGAAAACTTTCGTATCGTCGTATACGACGGTTTCGGATAGCTGAGAATTAAGCTTTAAAGTACATTTATCTAACCCCGCTATGAAATGTCAAATTTTAAATTCATTTTTGACGTTTTGAAACGTCCAATTTTACATAACTAGTGATGCTATGAAATATTACATAACTGAGGTAATATCCGTCATCTATGACTGAGGTGATATTACATAATGTATTTGTTTGTTTGCAGCAAGCTTTGATATATTATTCGGACCTCCGCAATAATAATTATTTTTCATTTCATAGCGAAGTCAGATAAAATTTTGTACCTAACACGTTATGAAGAGATTAATTTTATTTAACTCACGTAATTTACAAAACTCGCTCACTTCGTTCGCTCGTTTTAGCAAATATTACGTTCGTCAAAATAAAATTTGTCTTTTCATAACTGGTTAGGTAAATATCTATTATGTAATTACCAAAAAAGTTCTTGTTTGCAAGTTAATTGAACATACAATGTAATGTATTAAATAAAATATAAGCATTCATACACACTATCTAGTATTTTTTACTTAAAGTAATTATTACAGTTCATGAAAATCGAATTATAAGTATAAAATTAGAAAAAATTTTCTAACAACAATAATTCATTAGTAAATTGATATTTTTGTGCTTAATTTTAGAGATTTTAATTTAAAATTGCGTAGGATTACTTAGAATAGTATTAGGAACAACTTTTAATTAAAAAAAATTTCAAAAACAAAGTCGATTTTCAACTAGAGTAACCCTTGAATGTATAATGATTTTGGTCTTCATAATGCTAACAGCTCTCTAACTACAAATTCTGAACATAATGAAAATAAAAAAGTACATATATCTTTTCATAATGCTAATAACTACAAATCGTAAGAAAACATCAAACTACAAGTTCTACATTAATAACTTCACATAAACTTCAATTGCTTGTTCTTCATTTTGCTTATATATTAAATTAATTAAAATTTTCATTGCTATTGCCATTGTTTTGCTTTTAAAGGATCCCTGACACGATTTAGTTTTCTGAAATGCAAGAACAAAATTCCATTAGAAATAAGCAAACAATTAATTAATAAGTAGAAAACTTCTATAATCTATGATCATATTACTACATTGATGACATGGTCATTAATTTAATCTAATTAAATCAACTCATCTAATTATTGTGTAAAAAATTAAATATTAATTTAATTATAGTTATTCCCTATATGTAAAGAAGGAACTCTTGGATTTACTTATTTAATATTTAATGAATGATATTGACTAAGCATTTCTAATAATTACTGTAATCCAATTAACACTTGATCTTGGTTCACAGTGTCAAAAATGTGGGAAACATTAAAAATTAACAAATAATTATTTATTAGTGAATTGAATTTTGTACACGTGAGTATGAAATTTTTGATTTAAAACTTAGGAATACTTAGAATAATATTAAGAACAAATTCCAATTAAAGAAATTTGAAAATTCCAAACTCATTTTCACATACCAGTAACGAGTAAGTAAATTTGGTATATTATACTGATTGTACCCATAAAATTTTATGCTTACTGAATTCGGTATGTGTATTTTATACCTTTTCTTGCTCGATCCGATCTAAATCTGTTTGTTTATTGTGAAATCTGTTCTCAGTTTTGTCACTATCGTGTTCGTTTAACGTAAAATTGAGCATTCGAAGCATAATCTGAACGCTCGGAATTTATAGATAGAGTATACGGATTATAAGGCATAAGCAAGCAGCCAGCATTCATCAATAAATTTTTATCAAAATTTAAATACATACATCTGACAGAAATCTGCATCTGCTCACTCTGCTCTGTAAGGAACCAAACCAAATGCAGTAATTGTACCTCAAAGTTTTATTAACAAAAAGTGTAAATAATTGTTATAATTTGTGATACCTAAAAGTTTTAAATATAGTTGAAATGATAAATTAAACTTTTCTTTTTTTTGTATACTCACTTAAAATTTTTATAAGCTTCTATTATCGTAGGTTCGATAACATCTATTATAACTTACAAAATCTTCGAGTAACAACTGCATTCTATATGAAGGAACTTCAATATTTTCTTTTGCACCACTTGAATTTCCTTAAAGTTCATTATAATAGCGAGAAGTCACAGATTCTTAAATGTTAGCAGGTGGCATCGATACCTAAAAAAACACAAATTGAGCTACATGACATTTGACAAGAAGAGAGATATTCAAGAAAATGAGGTTAAAATTCTTTTGCAAACTTTTGAAAACTTATAAACTTCCATTCTTTACTTATTTTAAAATCCTTAGATGTAACATAATTTTACAATTATTAAGTTCTACCTTTACGTATGTCAATTGACAATGGATGAAAACGGCTTAACATTCCATCACAATTTTTACGTCCCAACACTAGCAATTCATCTCATCCCAAAGCTCCAACTCATCTTCTTACCTAAGCAAAACGTTAGTAATTACCAATAATTTATAATTTTAACTATTTAGGTTAAAATTTTTACATGACAGGTGTAGATCTTTTGTTGCTTTTAATTTATTTTTGTACCAATTTGCACTTGCAAATAAACGAAAGTAGTAGGTTTTTCGCACTGTGCAAATGAACTATCGAAACTTTTTAGTGACATCTATATATAGAGTAAGGAATTAATAATCGATGCCAATAAAGCAGTGCTCTGTAATAATGTTATTTAGTTTTTTTTGTTGATGGTAGATGGCGGTATTGAAGTGAAATTATTATAGAGCACTACATTATTGGCATCGATTATTAATTCCTTACTCTATATATAGATGTCACTAAAAAAGTGTCGATAGTTCATTTGCACAGTGCGAAAAACCTACTACTTTAGTTAATTTTCAAGTGCAAATTGAAAGAAAAATAAAATAATAGCAGCAAAAGAACTACGCCATTAATTTAAATTTATAAAAGTAGTAAAAATGAAATTAAACACTTTTGAAGGAATTATTAATACTTCTATAATAATTTTAATTGCTACTGAAGTTCAAGTTTTAAATCATTTGAAATATTTCTTTACTGTATGTACTTAATGAATTAATTAAAACTATAAGGCCTACCTCAGTTGCTATTAAATAAGTATTCATTTACTCCAAGAAGTGTTGATAATGCTGCTAAATTCTGCATTATCCAACTAAAGCTCCCAATGGTTTAGATTTGAAAATAGCTTTAACAAACAACAGCAGTAGAGAAGACAAACACTAAAATGAAGTATTTAAATAAAATTGTCGACAATAATAAGTTCTTGCTTACAGTCAAAATCTCTTGCTTTTGAATTAAATAAAGTAAAATTAATAAATGCCCTTCTTGAGAGCCAGTAAGAAATAATCTTAGGCAAGTATATAAAATTCCATTTACTCCAAGAAGTGTTGATAATGCTGCTAAATTCTGCATTATCCAACTAAAGCTTCCAGCAATGGTTTAGATTTCAAAATAGCTTTAACAAACAACAGCACAAGAGAATCCATACACTAAAATGAAGTATTTAAATAAAATTGTCAACAATAATAAGTTCTTGGTTACAGTCTAAATCTCTTGGTTTTGAACAAAAGAAATTAAAATTAATAAATGCCCTTCTTGCGATCCAGTAAGAAATAATCTTAGGCAAGTATATAAAATTCCATTTACTCCAAGAAGTGTTGATAATGCTCCTAAATTCTGTATTATCCAACTAAAGCTTCCAGCAATGGTTTAGATTTCAAAATAGCTTTAACAAACAACAGCACGAGAGAATCCATACACTAAAATGAAGTATTTAATGCTGCTAAATTCTGTATTATCCAACTAAAGCTTCCAGCAATGGTTTAGATTTAAAAATAGCTTTAACAAACAACAGCACAAGAGAATCCATACACTAAAATGAAGTATTTAAATAAAATTGTCGACAATAATAAGTTCTTGCTTACAGTCAAAATCTCTTGCTTTTGAACGAAAGAAATTAAAATTAATAAATGCCCCTCTTGCGATCCAGTAAGAAATAATCTTAGGCAAGTATATAAAATTCCATTTACTCCAAGAAGTGTTGATAATGCTGCTAAATTCTGCATTATCCAACTAAAGCTTCCAGCAATGGTTTAGATTTCAAAATAGCTTTAACAAACAACAGCACAAGAGAATCCATACACTAAAATGAAGTATTTAAATAAAATTGTCGACAATAATAAGTTCTTGGTTACAGTCTAAATCTCTTGGTTTTGAACAAAAGAAATTAAAATTAATAAATGCCCTTCTTGAGAGCCAGTAAGAAATAATCTTAGGCAAGTATATAAAATTCCATTTACTCCAAGAAGTGTTGATAATGCTGCTAAATTCTGCATTATCCAACTAAAGCTTCCAGCAATGGTTTAGATTTCAAAATAGCTTTAACAAACAACAGCACAAGAGAATCCATACACTAAAATGAAGTATTTAAATAAAATTGTCAACAATAATAAGTTCTTGGTTACAGTCTAAATCTCTTGGTTTTGAACAAAAGAAATTAAAATTAATAAATGCCCCTCTTGCGATCCAGTAAGAAATAATCTTAGGCAAGTATATAAAATTCCATTTACTCCAAGAAGTGTTGATAATGCTGCTAAATTCTGTATTATCCAACTAAAGCTTCCAGCAATGGTTTAGATTTCAAAATAGCTTTAACAAACAACAGCACAAGAGAATCCATACACTAAAATGAAGTATTTAATGCTGCTAAATTCTGTATTATCCAACTAAAGCTTCCAGCAATGGTTTAGATTTAAAAATAGCTTTAACAAACAACAGCACAAGAGAATCCATACACTAAAATGAAGTATTTAAATAAAATTGTCGACAATAATAAGTTCTTGCTTACAGTCAAAATCTCTTGCTTTTGAACGAAAGAAATTAAAATTAATAAATGCCCCTCTTGCGATCCAGTAAGAAATAATCTTAGGCAAGTATATAAAATTCCATTTACTCCAAGAAGTGTTGATAATGCTGCTAAATTCTGCATTATCCAACTAAAGCTTCCAGCAATGGTTTAGATTTCAAAATAGCTTTAACAAACAACAGCACAAGAGAATCCATACACTAAAATGAAGTATTTAAATAAAATTGTCGACAATAATAAGTTCTTGGTTACAGTCTAAATCTCTTGGTTTTGAACAAAAGAAATTAAAATTAATAAATGCCCTTCTTGCGATCCAGTAAGAAATAATCTTAGGCAAGTATATAAAATTCCATTTACTCCAAGAAGTGTTGATAATGCTGCTAAATTCTGTATTATCCAACTAAAGCTTCCAGCAATGGTTTAGATTTCAAAATAGCTTTAACAAACAACAGCACAAGAGAATCCATACACTAAAATGAAGTATTTAATGCTGCTAAATTCTGTATTATCCAACTAAAGCTTCCAGCAATGGTTTAGATTTCAAAATAGCTTTAACAAACAACAGCACAAGAGAATCCATACACTAAAATGAAGTATTTAAATAAAATTGTCGACAATAATAAGTTCTTGCTTACAGTCAAAATCTCTTGCTTTTGAATTAAAGAAATTAAAATTAATAAATGCCCCTCTTGCGATCCAGTAAGAAATAATCTTAGGCAAGTATATAAAATTCCATTTACTCCAAGAAGTGTAGATAATGCTGCTAAATTCTGTATTATCCAACTAAAGCTTCCAGCAATGGTTTAGATTTCAAAATAGCTTTAACAAACAACAGCACAAGAGAATCCATACACTAAAATGAAGTATTTAAATAAAATTGTCGACAATAATAAGTTCTTGGTTACAGTCTAAATCTCTTGGTTTTGAACAAAAGAAATTAAAATTAATAAATGCCCTTCTTGAGAGCCAGTAAGAAATAATCTTAGGCAAGTATATAAAATTCCATTTACTCCAAGAAGTGTTGATAATGCTGCTAAATTCTGCATTATCCAACTAAAGCTTCCAGCAATGGTTTAGATTTCAAAATAGCTTTAACAAACAACAGCACAAGAGAATCCATACACTAAAATGAAGTATTTAAATAAAATTGTCAACAATAATAAGTTCTTGGTTACAGTCTAAATCTCTTGGTTTTGAACAAAAGAAATTAAAATTAATAAATGCCCCTCTTGCGATCCAGTAAGAAATAATCTTAGGCAAGTATATAAAATTCCATTTACTCCAAGAAGTGTTGATAATGCTGCTAAATTCTGTATTATCCAACTAAAGCTTCCAGCAATGGTTTAGATTTCAAAATAGCTTTAACAAACAACAGCACAAGAGAATCCATACACTAAAATGAAGTATTTAATGCTGCTAAATTCTGTATTATCCAACTAAAGCTTCCAGCAATGGTTTAGATTTAAAAATAGCTTTAACAAACAACAGCACAAGAGAATCCATACACTAAAATGAAGTATTTAAATAAAATTGTCGACAATAATAAGTTCTTGCTTACAGTCAAAATCTCTTGCTTTTGAACGAAAGAAATTAAAATTAATAAATGCCCCTCTTGCGATCCAGTAAGAAATAATCTTAGGCAAGTATATAAAATTCCATTTACTCCAAGAAGTGTTGATAATGCTGCTAAATTCTGCATTATCCAACTAAAGCTTCCAGCAATGGTTTAGATTTCAAAATAGCTTTAACAAACAACAGCACAAGAGAATCCATACACTAAAATGAAGTATTTAAATAAAATTGTCGACAATAATAAGTTCTTGGTTACAGTCTAAATCTCTTGGTTTTGAACAAAAGAAATTAAAATTAATAAATGCCCCTCTTGCGATCCAGTAAGAAATAATCTTAGGCAAGTATATAAAATTCCATTTACTCCAAGAAGTGTTGATAATGCTGCTAAATTCTGTATTATCCAACTAAAGCTTCCAGCAATGGTTTAGATTTCAAAATAGCTTTAACAAACAACAGCACAAGAGAATCCATACACTAAAATGAAGTATTTAATGCTGCTAAATTCTGTATTATCCAACTAAAGCTTCCAGCAATGGTTTAGATTTCAAAATAGCTTTAACAAACAACAGCACAAGAGAATCCATACACTAAAATGAAGTATTTAAATAAAATTGTCGACAATAATAAGTTCTTGCTTACAGTCAAAATCTCTTGCTTTTGAATTAAAGAAATTAAAATTAATAAATGCCCCTCTTGCGATCCAGTAAGAAATAATCTTAGGCAAGTATATAAAATTCCATTTACTCCAAGAAGTGTAGATAATGCTGCTAAATTCTGTATTATCCAACTAAAGCTTCCAGCAATGGTTTAGATTTCAAAATAGCTTTAACAAACAACAGCACAAGAGAATCCATACACTAAAATGAAGTATTTAAATAAAATTGTCGACAATAATAAGTTCTTGCTTACAGTCAAAATCTCTTGCTTTTGAATTAAAGAAAGTAAAATTAATAAATGCCCTTCTTGAGAGCCAGTAAGAAATAATCTTAGGCAAGTATATGAAATTCCATTTACTCCAAGAAGTGTTGATAATGCTGCTAAATTCTGTATTATCCAACTAAAGCTTCCAGCAATGGTTTAGATTTCAAAATAGCTTTAACAAACAACAGCACAAGAGAATCCATACACTAAAATGAAGTATTTAAATAAAATTGTCGACAATAATAAGTTCTTGCTTACAGTCAAAATCTCTTGCTTTTGAACGAAAGAAATTAAAATTAATAAATGCCCCTCTTGCGATCCAGTAAGAAATAATCTTAGGCAAGTATATAAAATTCCATTTACTCCAAGAAGTGTTGATAATGCTGCTAAATTCTGCATTATCCAACTAAAGCTTCCAGCAATGGTTTAGATTTCAAAATAGCTTTAACAAACAACAGCACAAGAGAATCCATACACTAAAATGAAGTATTTAAATAAAACTGTCAACAATAATAAGTTCTTGGTTACAGTCTAAATCTCTTGGTTTTGAACAAAAGAAATTAAAATTAATAAATGCCCCTCTTGCGATCCAGTAAGAAATAATCTTAGGCAAGTATATAAAATTCCATTTACTCCAAGAAGTGTTGATAATGCTGCTAAATTCTGTATTATCCAACTAAAGCTTCCAGCAATGGTTTAGATTTCAAAATAGCTTTAACAAACAACAGCACAAGAGAATCCATACACTAAAATGAAGTATTTAAATAAAATTGTCGACAATAATAAGTTCTTGCTTACAGTCAAAATCTCTTGCTTTTGAATTAAAGAAATTAAAATTAATAAATGCCCCTCTTGCGATCCAGTAAGAAATAATCTTAGGCAAGTATATAAAATTCCATTTACTCCAAGAAGTGTTGATAATTCTGCTAAATTCTGTATTATCCAACTAAAGCTTCCAGCAATGGTTTAGATTTCAAAATAGCTTTAACAAACAACAGCACAAGAGAATCCATACACTAAAATGAAGTATTTAAATAAAATTGTCGACAATAATAAGTTCTTGCTTACAGTCAAAATCTCTTGCTTTTGAATTAAAGAAAGTAAAATTAATAAATGCCCTTCTTGAGAGCCAGTAAGAAATAATCTTAGGCAAGTATATGAAATTCCATTTACTCCAAGAAGTGTTGATAATGCTGCTAAATTCTGTATTATCCAACTAAAGCTTCCAGCAATGGTTTAGATTTCAAAATAGCTTTAACAAACAACAGCACAAGAGAATCCATACACTAAAATGAAGTATTTAAATAAAATTGTCGACAATAATAAGTTCTTGCTTACAGTCAAAATCTCTTGCTTTTGAACGAAAGAAATTAAAATTAATAAATGCCCCTCTTGCGATCCAGTAAGAAATAATCTTAGGCAAGTATATAAAATTCCATTTACTCCAAGAAGTGTTGATAATGCTGCTAAATTCTGCATTATCCAACTAAAGCTTCCAGCAATGGTTTAGATTTCAAAATAGCTTTAACAAACAACAGCACAAGAGAATCCATACACTAAAATGAAGTATTTAAATAAAACTGTCAACAATAATAAGTTCTTGGTTACAGTCTAAATCTCTTGGTTTTGAACAAAAGAAATTAAAATTAATAAATGCCCCTCTTGCGATCCAGTAAGAAATAATCTTAGGCAAGTATATAAAATTCCATTTACTCCAAGAAGTGTTGATAATGCTGCTAAATTCTGTATTATCCAACTAAAGCTTCCAGCAATGGTTTAGATTTCAAAATAGCTTTAACAAACAACAGCACAAGAGAATCCATACACTAAAATGAAGTATTTAAATAAAATTGTCGACAATAATAAGTTCTTGCTTACAGTCAAAATCTCTTGCTTTTGAATTAAAGAAATTAAAATTAATAAATGCCCCTCTTGCGATCCAGTAAGAAATAATCTTAGGCAAGTATATAAAATTCCATTTACTCCAAGAAGTGTTGATAATTCTGCTAAATTCTGTATTATCCAACTAAAGCTTCCAGCAATGGTTTAGATTTCAAAATAGCTTTAACAAACAACAGCACAAGAGAATCCATACACTAAAATGAAGTATTTAAATAAAATTGTCGACAATAATAAGTTCTTGCTTACAGTCAAAATCTCTTGCTTTTGAATTAAAGAAAGTAAAATTAATAAATGCCCTTCTTGAGAGCCAGTAAGAAATAATCTTAGGCAAGTATATGAAATTCCATTTACTCCAAGAAGTGTTGATAATGCTGCTAAATTCTGTATTATCCAACTAAAGCTTCCAGCAATGGTTTAGATTTCAAAATAGCTTTAACAAACAACAGCACAAGAGAATCCATACACTAAAATGAAGTATTTAAATAAAATTGTCGACAATAATAAGTTCTTGCTTACAGTCAAAATCTCTTGCTTTTGAACGAAAGAAATTAAAATTAATAAATGCCCCTCTTGCGATCCAGTAAGAAATAATCTTAGGCAAGTATATAAAATTCCATTTACTCCAAGAAGTGTTGATAATGCTGCTAAATTCTGTATTATCCAACTAAAGCTTCCAGCAATGGTTTAGATTTCAAAATAGCTTTAACAAACAACAGCACAAGAGAATCCATACACTAAAATGAAGTATTTAAATAAAATTGTCGACAATAATAAGTTCTTGCTTACAGTCAAAATCTCTTGCTTTTGAACGAAAGAAATTAAAATTAATAAATGCCCCTCTTGCGATCCAGTAAGAAATAATCTTAGGCAAGTATATAAAATTCCATTTACTCCAAGAAGTGTTGATAATGCTGCTAAATTCTGTATTATCCAACTAAAGCTTCCAGCAATGGTTTAGATTTCAAAATAGCTTTAACAAACAACAGCACAAGAGAATCCATACACTAAAATGAAGTATTTAAATAAAATTGTCGACAATAATAAGTTCTTGCTTACAGTCAAAATCTCTTGCTTTTGAACGAAAGAAATTAAAATTAATAAATGCCCCTCTTGCGATCCAGTAAGAAATAATCTTAGGCAAGTATATAAAATTCCATTTACTCCAAGAAGTGTTGATAATGCTGCTAAATTCTGTATTATCCAACTAAAGCTTCCAGCAATGGTTTAGATTTCAAAATAGCTTTAACAAACAACAGCACAAGAGAATCCATACACTAAAATGAAGTATTTAAATAAAATTGTCGACAATAATAAGTTCTTGCTTACAGTCAAAATCTCTTGCTTTTGAACGAAAGAAATTAAAATTAATAAATGCCCCTCTTGCGATCCAGTAAGAAATAATCTTAGGCAAGTATATAAAATTCCATTTACTCCAAGAAGTGTTGATAATGCTGCTAAATTCTGTATTATCCAACTAAAGCTTCCAGCAATGGTTTAGATTTCAAAATAGCTTTAACAAACAACAGCACAAGAGAATCCATACACTAAAATGAAGTATTTAAATAAAATTGTCGACAATAATAAGTTCTTGCTTACAGTCAAAATCTCTTGCTTTTGAATTAAAGAAAGTAAAATTAATAAATGCCCTTCTTGAGAGCCAGTAAGAAATAATCTTAGGCAAGTATATGAAATTCCATTTACTCCAAGAAGTGTTGATAATGCTGCTAAATTCTGTATTATCCAACTAAAGCTTCCAGCAATGGTTTAGATTTCAAAATAGCTTTAACAAACAACAGCACAAGAGAATCCATACACTAAAATGAAGTATTTAAATAAAATTGTCGACAATAATAGGTTCTTACTTACAGTCAGAATCTCTTGCTTTTGAATGAAAGAAAGTAAAATTAATAAATGCCCCTCTTGCGATCCAGTAAGAAATAATCTTAGGCAAGTATATAAAATGAAGTATTTAAATAAAATTGTCGACAATAATAAGTTATTACTTACAGTCAAAATCTCTTGCTTTTGAATGAAAGAAAATAAAATTAATAAATGCCCCTCTTGAGATCCAGTAAGAAGTAATCATGAGGATGTATATAAAATTCCATTTACTCCAAGAAGTGTTGATAATGCTATAAAAATCTGTATTATCTAACTAAAGCTCACAATGGTTAAGATTTCAAAATATATTTAACAAACAGTCGCACAAGAGAATCCATACACTAAAAAGAAGTATTTAAATAAAATGGTCGAGTTTAATAAGTTCTTGCTTACAATATAAAATCCCTTGCTTTGATCCGTCGTCTGCGTTGATCTGTCGTAGTTTTATGAGTAGCGAAAAACTACGACAGATCAACGCAGACGACGCTTTGATCATATATGAATTTCAATAGTCAGGGGCGGACTGGCACGTCAAAAGGCCAGTCGGCGATTGCATTTAACAGGCCACTAAGGACCTCCCTTTAAAATAGAAAAAAATTGTGTTTTGTAATAATAAAAGATAATATTTACTATAGAAAGTTCTCGTTTGGTATCAGAATTTAATTTCTGCAAAAAAACAGTAGCTTCCCATAATAAAATGAAAAGTTGAACGTCACGACACCTAACGTCGAGTGATAAAATGTGGAGTTTAGTATCGTTTGATAACTTTTTCGACCCCCTAAAAAAATTTTCCAAGAACTTTTTCGCTAAAGTAAACCACTTTCAATTTACAGTCGAAAAACAAAATTGCCAATTTACAGTTTTTTTGCGTTATCTCAGTAACCTTTTTCAAATTTGATATTTTCTAAACGAATTCTTAACAGATTTGGACTGGCTAGTGGTTGGCCTTACTGGCTACAAAATAAATGAACTCCAAATGAAGTGGCGTAGCTAGTAGCGACACTATCACGGGCCTAGGTTCCAAAGATTTCCCACAGGCTCCATAGCGCCGCAGGCGGAAATTTTTGGAATTTTCACGGTCGAACTTAGATCAACTTTAGGAATTTTTAAACATATTTTTGTACTGTAAAATTAAGCAACAAAAAAGTTATGCATGTGTCCTCATCGAAAGTGAAACACACTGTGTGTTTATTATGAACATTTTTCTTCATTTTGATTTTTTCATTTATTTTCATTTGACCTCAGTTTCACTTGGCCCCACCGGCAATCGCCGGTCATCCGGCCGAACCAGCCCAGGCCTGATTCTTAAAGCTCATCAAAATATGCTACTTTTTGTTTAATCAATCTCTTAACTCTTACCGTGTCCGAGATTCGAATGCTAGTTGTCACTCTTATTAATATCCTGATCATTTTCACCACCACAGCACCCGAAAAAGTTTTTTTTTATCTTTTATGTTCACTGCATAATTTCAATTTTCCTTTTTTACTGTCTTTCTGCTTTTCCCACCCAGATTTCCTTTTTTTTAATTATCCGGCATAGCAAAACAAAATTCTAAATTAATTAAGATCTTTTAAAGTCTTTGTCGTCCGTTTACACAAAATACAAACTAAAAATAAAAAACCAAAAATTGCTAAAATTCAAATAGCAAACTGCAAACAGGAAGTTATAAAACGTCTCTAATAAACAAAAAATTTTGAAAAAAAAAGAAGTGACAAGGGATGTTTCTACATATTTCAATATTATTGTAGAAAAGATTGACCATAAGAAAATAATTTTGCTTTCATTTTGCCGTGCTCCATGATTTTGTTTAGGAAGTTTTGTTCTAGCAACGCCCATCCATTATACTTACGATCTTTTCACGGTTGATTATTTTTAAAGACCTTAAGACCAGATGTGTAACTTAAGATTTAAGTCGCATTTTGAAATTATTCTTTGAGAATATTAAAATTGGTTGTTCTTTGATTTTGATGGATTTTTAAAAACAGACAGACTTAGGAATACAGGCCAGGAGCAGGACAGGCCAGTCGGGGATCGCCGACCGGCCCAGTCCGCCCCTGTCAATAGTATATCTAATCCATTTTTCATTAGCATTATGTTTTGAATGCACCAGATCGTTTAAAAGCTTTTGGTATTGTTAAAGAAATTCTTAGACCTTTGAATATCCAATTTTACGCTTTGCTAAAAAAATACCAATGAGAGAAAATTAAAAAAATTAGTTAACATGAATTATTTCTACAAATTACCTAACAGAAACGAAAGTTTTACTTCAGATTAGTTTGTCATGAACACCGTACACGCATTTTCAAACTTGAAGTATATCTATCACTAATCAAAGAGCACTTGCAGTGAATAGAGTGGTCCTCTTGGAATCAATCAGCTCAGTAAGTTCTGCAAAATTCCATTAATATTAAAGCATTAACCTCCCTTACTGCTACCAGAAAGAAATTATTTCGACTTGGCCGAGTTTCATCAAAACCTTCCATAGCACATTTGGAGGAAGGGAGTGCTTATTACTATCTATTATCTTTATCGCTAAAATTGATGCGACAAGGTAAGACCGGACACATTTTCGTTCTGACGCGTCGCATCAGCTCGGCCAACAAGTTCTGATATCGGTCTGTCTACTATAATATAAGCAAGAAATAATTTAATTTTACTAACCGTTATACTCATGGCCTTGAGATCCAGGGTGCATACTAATTTAGGATGCAAGTCTTTTTCGACTAGCAAAAGTTATTTAGCTCCATTGTTGCATAAATAGCTCTCAATTTCTCACAGCTTCTCAATATTCCTTCTGTTGGCTGCACCGATTAGTCGAACTAAACTCTTCTGTTGGTGAAGATTCATGCAATTAAAATCCATTATTTGACAAACTTTAGAAGTGTTAATTCCATAAGTGACACTAAGAGAAGAAATATACATTACACTACCCAATTATTAGCATTACGTACTATCTACTGTTAATTTCCTTTGAATCTAAAAATGTAGTTGACAGTTGAGTAGTTTTGTAGGTTATTGTGCTTATGTGCTTACGTTTGGTGGTTATTGCAGTGACCTACTTACCATGTAGCTAATTAGGTCGCTGTAAAATGTAATGATAACTTCATCTAATTTATCGTCGTCTTTATAGATGGAGCCACCGACATTTTTAATTAACGTTAGGCAACCTGTAAAACGCCAAATCTTTTTGTGTATATGAAAAAAGCTATCCTATAGGCGTAATCCTTAATAAAATGATATATTTCGACTTTTTGGTTTTCAAGTGTTTAAAAACTGAAGAAAGTCTTAAGGTCTATTCCCACACAACCGTGATTGATCCGTCACGTCACGTCTCCGGTCAGTCAAATTTTTTGTGATTTTATTTTGACGGACAGCACGATTCACACACATCAGTCATGGATCCGTCATTTACCTTTAGTTATAAAAGGATTTATAAAAATAACGTTGTCGACGTTATTTTATTTGACTGACCGGAGACGTGACGGCGTCAAAAACAAAATCTCCGAACCATGACTGATGAGTGTGAATGGATTCATTTAAAAGCACGCTTACGATATTTTTTATACCATTTTTGACTGACCGGAGACGTGACGTGACGGATCAATCACGGTTGTGTGTGAATACAACTTTAAAAGGTGTTGATCTATATTCACAAAGACTAGAAACGCACACATGTAACCGAATACCAGAAGATCACTTGTGCTCTCCAAAGCAATAGAAATTAGTATGAGTGCTGAAGGGGAAGTGAAGTTTTTCTAACTCAAAAATATCATCTCCTAGTGAAAAGCCTTATTTAAGCATAAATTTTGCCAGGCCGTTCTCATGCTGAATTTGCTAGAAATTATCGTAAGATCAAAATACGCGCCTGTCTAGACGAAAGATCGAACATTTTCTAAATAAACAGTTCTCAAATAGGAATTGTTATAAGATCCAAAATACGTGCTGACTTTTGCACTCGTGCTTGGTTTGTCTAGACGTTTCCAATTTTAGGTGTTCGCACGAAGAGATGTTACCTTTAATGAATTAAAATGATTAAATATAAAGTTAAATCTAAAATAAAAATATTACAAAATAATTGGCAGGGGGTTACAAATAAGCTTAGTTTGCCGATGAAATAATTTTAAAGTGACTAAAATCAAATTTCATCAAAATCGGTTCAGTAGTTTTTGCTCCACAGAGTTACACACACACATTTCAGTTCAAAAAAACGAAAAAAATGTTTTTCGATTTTTGGAGTCGTCGACTCAAAACGTCGAGAAATGAAAATAAAAATTTATTATTATTATATTTTTTTCTCGATTATAACTTTTTCTTGGATTGGAAAAAGTTAAAACAACGGAGATGTGGCCATACGAAGAACTTTTTCCTGTCCGTCAAATATTATAATTTTATATTTTTGTTTATTAAAATTTAATTTGATATCGTATAAATGAAATACATTAAAGAAAAGCTTTAAACTATAAACTTTTAAAGAAATAGGAACACAAAAAAAATACAACAGGAAAAAGTTCCTCGTATGGCCACATCCGTTGTTTTCGAATTATTTTGATCGTTTTTTGATATTTATTTATTTAATTCAGTTGTTTCTTTTTTATGAAGTTGTTTCATAGCAAACTTGATTTTTAAAATTTATTTGAACATAAATAACAAAATATTATGTATTCTATTTTAGTATTACCGTAAAGGAATTAAAAAAATCAACCCTATCAACCCATATATTTTTGACAAGAGAAAAAAATTAGCATTTTAAAAACATAAAAATGAGGTTAGGTTTGTATTTAAAAAAACATAAGTTTGCACCATATCTCCAAAACGGCGCACTAAAAAAGTTATTTTATGAATTAATTATTTGCGTTTTACTAGTGCCTATTATATCTTTTTGGAAAATTGAAATTATGTCCATTAATAAAAAAGTTATTAGCATTCAAAGAAAATGCAATTTTTCAGTTTTTCCTCAATATCTCGAGTGCTAATAGATTTAAAAAAAAAAAAAGCAGCATCGAAGTGGCCATAAAATCATGCACAATTTTCTCCATTTAACCGACTTCGTATCTCTTACGGTGTCCGAGATCCCCATGCTGTACACGTTATACTGGACACAATGTATTTTAAAATATTTTGAAAGCTCGTAAAATTAACTATAAAGCAAGGTTCAAGCAAGGTTCATAGCTCTCCGTTGATACGTTTCCGTTGGTACGTTGGCCAATCAGAGCACAGTATTTTTCAAATTCATCCGTAGCGCGAAAGCAACGGAAAAGTTGGTCGATGTGGAACTTTATCCGTCAAGTTTATCCGTTGGAGCTGTCAATTGTCAAAAGTTGACAATTTTACGTGTATTAACGGACGACGGATAACGGATAGCTGTGAACCGTACCACTTCAAAATATACGTCAACGTACCAACGGAGAGCTATGTACCTAGCTTTACATGATAGCAAGCACTTTATATATTCCGGTTTTTTAGTTTTTTAAACAGTTTATACCTAAAAATTCTTACACACAGAAGTCGCAGGTTCAATCCTTGACGGAAGCAATTTAAAAAAAAAATTTTTTCTTCAAACGTCAGAAAAAGTCGCCTTTGTGTCACTCAATAGGTAACGGTGAAGTTTAACTTTCCCGCCGAGGCAGGAAAAATTGTCAGAAAAGTAATTTTTGTCTGTCTAGGAGGGAAAAGTAAAATCTTAACCGCACATTATTTTTATTTTTAACGTAAAAAATGTTTTTTAAGCATTTGTAATGTAAACAATTTAATGTTTTTTAAATTTTCCTTTATAATTAGTTCGTTGCTTTTAATAATTAGCTTTTTTTTACAAATTTAAGTTAATTTTAAAAAATATTTGACAATTGAACTACAAGTAAATGACAAGAGATGGTGCTCTTTCAAAAATCAAAATTTTCAGTTTTACGCTTTACGTTTGCAGAAAAAATTTAATGTTTTATACGGAGTCAAAGTAGTTTTGTGTGACTCGCCTGTATTGCCTGACTCGCTCGCTACGCTCGCTCTTCAGCCAAACACAGTCTTGTCACACAAAACGTCACTTTGTCTCCTTATAAAACAAATAACTATTAATTTAAAAAATATGTAATTTACATTAACATAAGAATAAATTTAATACAAAATTACAAGATTTGAGAACGGAAAGTTTGTTTTCTTAATATAATGACTTGTAATAAAAGGTGTTTTATTACATTACGAGCGCATGGCTTGCCATACTATCTCATGTGGGATTGTTAACTTTGACCCGAGGGGTCAACCACTGTTCTGAATTTGTACACTGACTGCAGTTGACTGCTTATGACTGCATATGCTATGGCTGCCATTGACTGCAGATGACTACCAGTGACACCTCAATTTCTGTACATTGACTGCAGAGAGTGGATAACCCCTTGCTTTGACCCGTTAACGGGGTTTTAGGATCTCGCGAAGTGGATCAAGATTAAGAAATCAATTATAGTGGTGATCTTTTATTTGAACGTGTTGATTAAATCTTGTACATGATTTTGCTTAAACGTCTGAACTTAAAACTACTGATTTTTCTTAAACTCTTCAATTTTAACTAACTTAAAAACTAACTAAAATTAGAGAAGTAGTGAAAAGAAGAGAAGGGTTGAAAAGACTCAGGATTGGGTCGTTAGAAAAGCAATTAGGAAAGTCCAGAAAAACGGTTAGAGAAAGGTTCGAAGGAATGCTTTTAAAATACAAAGAAAGGTAAAGAAGGCTTAATATTTAAATAGAAGAATGTTATTGTTAACTAAAGGTGGTGTCTAGACATGGACAGTTATTAGAAAAAGGGTGGTTATAACAGGATTAACGTTTAGCCACCTCATTAATAAACAAGGATACATTAACTTACCCCCTAATCATCTTGAATATCAAAGCTTGCTTCACATTTCTGAGATACATGATTTCTTATTCAAGGGGTGAGCCCATCCCTTTGAGAAAGTATTTTACAAAAATATTATTAAACTCGTTATGATGCAAACCCAATGGGATCACTTAATTTGGTATTGGATCTGTTTAGTAAATTCATAAACTTTCATAAAATATTTAGGTATTGTAGTGTCGTCAGTAGTGTATCAGTTTTAGTCAGCTCTTTGAAGGTTTCGTGGCAATGATCAAATGATCATTAATAAAATACCTGATTAAATTTATAATGCAATTTATTTTACAAAATTTTACATAGTATTAGAAATACAGATTATTTTTTAATTTGTACAAATATTCTGATGTTTGTTTAAAAAAATATACTTTGCATTACATATCGATGATAAACAGTAGTTCTTTACCCAACTAGAAAATGTTTCTACAGGGTCTTCGAAAATACACTCAACTCAAACACCAGCCAAATGTTATGAGATATGATGATGGCCTACCCAATTGATCATGTGAGCTGAGTGTATTTTCGAAGGCACTGTAGATACTCTCATGTGTAAAATTTACAATGATGATGTTAAATACAGTGAGTGCAAGTTTCCAGAGATTATAACGTATATTTTAAAATATAAATATTCCTTCAATGTAGTAAATATAATTAAACAATAAATACCAACAACTGCAAAAATAAAATACAACTTCAACATTACATAGCAAATGTTTGGCTATTTTACATAACTGAGCGTTATAATAAATTCTTACACAATAATAGTTATTTTGTCTGATTAACAAGCACTACTTTGCGCCCTCAAAAGTCGCCGTAAAGCGAGTCTTTTTTGCCCTAGGGCGAAAAAGTGACAACTGATTTAATTTATGAAATTTAAAATATTGTTTGCATCTTTGACGTAAAACACGTGCGAGTGTTTTCCTTGACCATGCCTTGTGAAACATCTCACACGTATGAGCCAAATCACACCCTTAATACAAAAACATTTTTCTAACAATAAGTGGCCCCATTCTTGTAATTTAGTAAGACAATTATTATTTAATAAATTAAAATTTTGTGCATTTGTGAAACAAGTATAATATGGAAATTTAAAAATTTATTTTTAGGCCATCTTATATCACAGTTACTACAACAGCAACGCAATTTTTACAACAACGAAATTTAATTTTTAATAACCAACAATCCATTTTTAAATGAACAAATAAGGAATACCAAACCTACATTGTTAATATTCGAATATTCCAGTATTACATATTGTCTTATCACTACAATATTGCTTTTTTCGTTTTGTAAACTTTTAAAAATATTTGCATGACTCATATATTTTTATTTTATAATCGAATGATTGCTCACTCGCTTGTTGATATATTTTATATATAAAATAAAATTAACACTGTTAATTTTATAAAAATGTAATTAAATTCGTTAACATTAAACTTAAAATTTGGAGTGCAGGCCAATTAAAATAACAGTAATTATTGTGCAAAATGTACATTAACCATTTTATTGTAACTTAATTAATAAAGATGAAATATATTCAGGAAAGGTGGTTAAAAAAGGAAATCTGTAAACTGTTAATAATTAAAAATGAGTTTATAATTTACAGAAACACAATAAATTTAAAGACACATTTCATATACAAATAGTTGTGGAACTGAGCATTATGCTTAAGATAAATAGATAGAAGCATTTATATTAATTTATCACTATACTTATAATTTACTCTTACCAAATTAATTTCTTAAGAAATATTATATATTTTTTGGTGTTCTACAAAAAGCTTTAGGGCGTTTTCACATACACGTTCGATTGAAGCTTAAAAATAGTACTCCTATTTATTAGGTACTGAAAAAGTACACAATACCTATAGGGACCCCCGTTTAACAAAATTATATCCTAGTGTCTAAAAAACGTTTTTGCAGAGATAATAATACCCCCTTTATATATTATTTATTTTATATCTTCTATTATCACCACACAAAATATACAGCATTGAATTAAGAAAATTTGAGCAATATTTCAAAGAAAATGTAAGACCAGGCATCGATATTTAAATGCAATAGATTTCCATTTCTGAATTGTGAAAGATAAATGGTCATCTACCATGTCTAAATACGCCTCTGGTATGATTTTTATCTCTAATGTAGATGCCTGACTGATTAAGATTATGAGATCCCTATAATAATATACTGCTATAATTTTAAAAACACCCTACAACCAATTTACTTCTATGAACTGGATATATTTTACTAGTTTTGGACAGAATTACAAATACAATTTTTAGTAGAAAATATGTAACAATATCAAAAGTTTGGACAAACGCACAATCTCGAGCTTTATTGCATTGCTAGTTAAAACATCTCTGAAGAAATTTTACAATTTGATCTGAATAAAAATATTTTTTAACAGTTTTCAATGTCCACAAGTTAAGATCAATTTATATACATTAATTTAATTAAGAAAAATAATAAATAAAACAATTTACAAAAGTAATTTAATTCTTGGTATATTACAACCAAACAAGAACTAATTAAAAGATGTTGGAATGTATAAAACTATTAATTGCAAGTTTACAATTTCGACTATTCCGATTCAATGTAGATAAAAGTTTAGCGATTGTTAAACAACTTTACTTGTTAACAAGTTCATTACAACACCAAACCTCATCAGCCTGTTCACAAAAATAACAAGATGATCTACTTTTGTGTAAATTACTATAATTATATTAATATAAAAGTTAAATAAAATGATGACGAACGTGTCGTTAAAAAATTATCTGTAGCTCTAATGTTGTTCATCAGATCTTTCATTATCCCCATAGAACTTGGGCTGTATAACAAAATGAAAACACATTAACAGTAATACATTTTTCATCCATAATATTGCGGAGCAAAAATAAGCTCAACTATCGTCAAATAAAAATCACGCAAGTGAACACTAAACACAAAGCGACTTACATAATAATTAACATGCATAACCAAGACAATGACTCTGAAACTGAAAATATATTTCTTTACCACAAAACGTTTTAATTATTTCTTGAATAAAATTTTCAAAATATTTAAATGTCTGGTTATGATTCTGGGATGATTAATACTTCAACTTCTCTAAGTTTTCAAAAAAAAAACAAAGATGAAAATTACTCACGAGATCGTGCAAATCTGGTTGCCCTTTTGTATTTTCTTCATCATCGTCAGAATCATCTTCTCCCGAAGTGTCTGCATTTCCACGATCTCTTTCTACAAAATTCGTCATAATTAATAATGCATTATTTATTTTAACTTTGCCATACCATTTATAGAACTATTATTATTAGATTTTTGATTTTTTGCCAACGTAAGACTATCATAACAGTGCAAACAAACACGTAAAGGTTTTGAACTTTGATTAGGTAATAAATATCTTTTGTTTGAACATGGACCACAAACTACAGCTCCACACTTACGGCAGTGATGCTAAAATGAAAAAGGTAACAATTATGAAATTATTACGTGTCAGCTACATACTCTTCTATTGAGAAGTGTGAATTGTGTTTTTTTGCAGTGCATACAGAACGGAGCTTCACCATCTGGTACCCATACTGCCGCATGTACTTCGGCAGCCTTTTTACCACCTGAAAATACACTTGTTAGTACTAATCAAACTTAGTTATACTCACAAACTTTTTCTTAGTAAATCTTCGATGCATTTGTTTATGTGAGCCATCCATTCTTGTTTTTCAGTGGCAGTAGCTGCATATACAGCAAATGATTTTGTAGTTGTTCTTATTAACCAACCATTTCGATACTCTAAAACAATTATAAAGCATAATACAAGATAACTAATTGTATTTTTTACAAATGACCTCATTAAGTGGGTACATTTATTTTTTACTACTAAAATGAAAGTTGTAAAAATGTATAATAAATTTATAGCACTTATAGTCAAAATAATATGATTAAAGTCTACTTACGACCATCATCTTCCAAACTTTCTAATTTCACTTCTTCTAAGGGAATAATGTGTTGCTTATTATACTTTTTCTTATTTATAACAATATTTCCATAAACTAATATATCATTAAAAAGGAAAAATTGACGAGCTTTTGGCTTCTTTCTACACATTTTAGTTAAAACTCCTTCTCCAACCAACACTCGACCAGGAACTCCTAAAGGCTACAAGATTATGTTAACGACTTTCATATTATAAAAATTAAAAGAAACTTACTTGTCCTGAGCTGCCAAAGCAACTCTCAACCATAGCAATTCGTCGAGCATTTGCTTCACTGTTTACTAAAACGGCCATAATAAAGTAGTTAGTGTTAAAAAAATGGTAAGTACATCTGTGAATGATTCATCAACATACTGAGTAATTTTATATTGATAATATCCCTAGCACATAATTCTTATAAAATAAGCGCTTCAAGAGATTGAAAACAAAATTAATTCCTACCACTAATATGTTCAGAGAAAAGAATTAGACCAGAAAGTATTAAATAGACCAGAAAATTATTATTTATGACGCACTGTTCTAACCTAAACTACAATGAAAATTACGCTAATTGAAGTGTAAGCAACGCCAAACTTTAAACATGCACATAAAAATGCTAAACATACAACAAAATGTTATTAACTTTAAATAATAATTAAATTCTTACCTAATCTATCAACCATCTCGAAATTAAAAATCTCTCAAATTGACATTCTGTTATGAAGTTGCAGCTTTGGTTATTGGTTTTATTAAAACTCATGACATAAAACAAAGTCCCTAGATTGTACGTACTTGCTGGATGGTGGAGTGAAGTAGGAGAATTATTCTGATTTATCACATGATAATATAGGTGTTGTTTAATAAGGCTCACTTTTTAATAATTATTATAATAAAGAATTAAAATGCCGGTGTGTGGGCCTAAATTATCGCTTTGCGGATTGGTTTTAAGTGTTTGGGGCATAATTCAATTGGTAAGCAAAAATTGGTACATACATAAGTATATTTTTAACTTACATTCTGTATTGTAGACCTTTATGGGAATATTTTATTACACCCATGCTCTTGCACTTGCTGAAGATTTACCAGAAATTGAAATTAAAGATGGAAATTTAGATGCTTTTTATCGAGAAACAGATCGCAGTTATGCTCAGGTACAAAAATCAATTCTCTCTATTCTACGGCTAGCTGAAATGCTTATATAAGTATTTATTACTACAAACATGTAATAACTTTTTTTGTTACAGAACGCATACAATTGTTGGATAGCAGCTTGTTTGTACATAATAACATTAGCATTTTCTGGTCATCAATTTTGGGTAAACAGTCGTTCTTCATTAAGAGTTTAATTTAATTTCTTAAAATGTAGTTGCTTGCACTTGATGTCTTGTAAATATAAATTTTATCGATTTGTATAGGTTGTTAATCAATTGTAATTACATTAGTAATTGTATTGTGCTGAAGTAAAACTTTTAAGTGAAGAAACTCATTCCAATATTATTTAAGTATTACTGTAGATAATTTGTAAAAAGTATGTTATCAATGGAATTGTTTTTTGTTGTAATAAATTATACTCTATAATTTTTAATCATTTTGTCATGAAAGTGCTTCCCGAGGTCTATACTTGGATAAGGTTTATAGATTTTATATAATAAAAATTGGTTTTACATTTAATTTATTAAATATGAATAATAATTTCCTTAAACAAAATAATGTGAATCTTAAAAATGAAGTATCACAACAATAATATACTTGTTACTCTCAAGTTTACTGAAATAAACGATATAAGTTATCCTAACTTATTTTTTTAATCAAAACGAATTGAAAAGTATTTGAATCCCATTTATGTCCGAAGCAACACAAATTAACAAATTATTGATAAAATAATTGACAATATCTTTGGAAATTTATACTTTGAATAAGAAATTGACTACACTATACAAAAATTTAAGTTAGAATACCAGTACTAGAGTGAAATTATTTTGTTAAGGCTTTGTTACACAACAAAAATGTGTCTAGTTGTATTCATTTTAGTGATATAGGAAGAGAGAGTACTCACTCCCTCCAAATGTACTATGCAATATTTTGGCTTCGCCTGGCCACCACAAAATAATTTCACTCTACAATATTGTGTTAAAAATAAAAAGAAAGAGCAATTGCTGCCTTAAATTTATCTACACGTTAAAAAATTACCTTGAATAAAAAAAATTAATTAAAAATGAGGATTTGCCAAAATTTTTTTTTTTGGTTTTTACAAAACAGATCATACTGTACAATAATAAGTACTATGTCACAAACTGTAAAACTTTTTATTGCATAGAAATAAAGTTTCATACGCCTTGCAGAAAACTTTTTTGTAAAACTGTTCAACAAAGAAAAAGTAAATCGTATAATGTTCTATTATAAATCTGTTCAACAAAGAAAAAGTAAATTGTATAATGTTCTATTATAAATCTACCGAAATTTTAATTAATTCTAAAGTATAACCTATAAAATATAAATTTTAAGTATTAATTTGTTGCAAAGAGCGCAAATTATTTAATAAACAGTAATAAATTCTACTTGAAAGGATTATATTCCTTCGTTAACGAGCACATTATATGCTGTGGAACATATACCAACTTATTCTTTTTAGATACAGTAAGGATTATTTTTTATAAATACAAAATTAAATTTATAACACATACGGTTTTTGTAGAATACAATTTCATATCAACGGAAATTTAGCGTAACTTCTGTAATTAATTGCGTAGATCATATCTGTATATCAAATAACTTAACATATTAAAGCAATAAAAACAAGTTACAACGGTTTTAAAAGTCTTGCAATTAAATAATATATACACGATTTCCTTTAAAAGTCAGGTATCATTATTTAATAGTTTCCCCATTTACCGAAAGGAATGTATTACAAATAAAATTTGTTTTGTGCATACAATTAAAGAATAGAATTATCAAAATTTTAATTTCCAATTGCTTGTGATTTCTTAAAAACAATTTGAAGGACAATATTGGGAACTACTTAATGTATGCACAAATTTAAATTATTCAGACAATTATTTTAAATCAGTAATACCTGAGAAAATAAATAATTTAAAATCTAATTTCTTAACTATCAGAACTATCAGAACATACAAAATAACCGTGTTGGTTTGAAGTTTCTTTTTTAACAATTACGCTCTGCAACCTTCTATTACTACTAGTGCTACTACTAGTAGCACTACTACTACTACTACTACTGGAAGCAGGACAGCAGTTATACTCTGATTTTGTAATTTCAGTTTTAATCGGAGAAGTACCTACATCTACAGTAAGATGTGGTGGAGTTTCCATTTGCCAGGGGTAATCAGCATAGAGTCCATGTGAATTACCAAAATATTCGTCGTTTCTCTCTCTAAAGGTATTAGAAACAGTAGGTGCCGGTAAAGGAGGAGTATAACTTTCTAAACTTCTCTGAAGGTTGTAATCCGGACCATCATAATAACGATTTCCAATTTGTGGTGTATTATACTCCGGCATTGAAACACACAGTAGATTATACCTCTAAAAAATCATTAGTACTAATTAATAATTTCTGAAACTTTGAACAAAACTTACATTAGAGTTATCTTCATATCCAAAATTTGACATAGAATAAGGCATATTCATATATTCATTGTTAATACTAGGTAAATTACTACTTGCCACTGCATTATTAGCAGAAGAATATAACATACTATTACTAGCTTCTCGATTATTTCTAAGTCTATCATCAGCAAGATTCCACGAAGAACAAGATGGGTTGCAATCATTGTGGTATTGTGATGCAGAACTAGTCACACTGGTATTAGATAAAATTTTGCTAGTAACAGTGTGCGTTTTCGATGTAGAAGCACCTAGTCTTTGAACGTTTTCACTTCTTTTATTAAGATCTTTACACTTAAATTTGGATAAAGGCAAGTTATCTTCAGAATCAAACATTAAATTATTCCCAGTCTCAATATTTGAACTACTACTTTCTTGTTGTACCACTTGTGCGCTAAACTTGCTTTTATATTTTTCTTTATCGATGGACTTTCGATTTTTATGGCTCCTAAAGAAAAAGTGGGATTTTATTAAAATTTTAATGTTAAATATTGAATCTATTATTGAAAACATTTATAAATACATAAGGTCTCATTTAGAACTTCCTCAATTAATGCTTATTTAATATAACTGCTAGAATTTGTTTATTCATTATCATTACGCCATAATACGCCAAAATCACGAAATTGTTAGCACAAGATAAAGCATTCAAATTTGTTGTTTCCATTTCACTTATCTGATATAAATGAATTTTGTACTATGCAATAACACGAATGTGGTGCCATTGGTGAAAAAAAATTTCCAAAAATAATATTTTGCGGTGAACTTTTTCACGAAACTACCACTTTGGTGATTTTGGCATATTAATTTTTAATGCGTTACCTATAGTATTGCAAGCGCTTTCTAAGTGCTAAAAGTCAACCTGCTGTAATAAGTAGTTAAATTTTAGGCATTAGAAGTCCTATACCTAATTATGAAGAATTTAATTAAAAATTAAATTTTTTAGCCGATTATTCTCGTCATCTTTATACAGGGTTATTCTGTATCAACGTCAAAAATAATAGATATTCATGGGATTGATATTGATACACATATCCATTTTAAAGTTGTCATTTTTATTACAAAAGAAATTATAGATTTAAGTTGCGACATTCAAAAAATCATTACTCCAAAACGGCTTGAGCGATTTTGATAAAAATTTATATTTCGATAGAGAATTACGTTGTCTGTAACTTATCCAAAAAAGAAAAAATATGGCAGAGGAAATTTTGTAAAAATCCATTTCAAAATTTTGACCTACTTTGGCCCCTTAAAGGTAGGCCATTTTGAAACAATTTTGAAAATCGACTTCCTTAGGGCGAAAGCCCTATTTTCGGCTGTACAATGCTGTTTTGAAATTTTTATAATAATAATTACCGGCCAAGTTATAAGAGAAAAACTACAAAATGAGACAATCGTTCTATTTGCCGCCATTTTGAATAAAAAAATTTTTTTTTTCAATTGGGGCTCAGATGTACTATCTTATAACCAAGTAAAATTGAGTTTGGCCCAAATTTGCAAATATGCGTCCAAAATAACCACCTTATTTTTGAACACCCTTTATATATTTCTTATAAAAGTTTAATTTGCCACTGAAATAGGTAATTTTAAAGTGCCTAAAATCAAATTTCATCAAAATCGGTTCAGTAGTTTTTGCTCCACACAGTTACAGACACACACACATACAGACATTTTGGTTCAAAAAATTTTTTTTTTACATTTTTGGAATCAGACTCAAAACGTCGAGAAATGAAAAAAAATTTGTTTTATTGTTATTATTTTTTTGTCTTGATTATAACAACTTTTTCATGGATTGGAAGAAAAAGTTAAAATATACTAACCTTGGTTTTACTATCTTATATGTATGTTTTCTTTTGCGCTTATACACTGGCGGTGTACGACTTGAGTCTGAAGAATCACTACTGTCAGTACTTGATGAAGTTGACGAAGATTGTGTACTAGACGAAAAGTAATGACGTTTATTACAAAACTTCTTATTATGAGACCTCTTTTCTCGAGATTGTCTTTTACGTTTTAGCCGTATTTTTAAAGGTAAAATGGGCGAGCGATTATCTTCAGTTTCATCACTATCGACTGGACGAGAATTAACAACAGGAGCATCGGTTGAGTCAGAATCAACTAAATTTACTATTTCTGGTGCAGGTGTTTCACCAATTATTACATCAGATTCGTGACTACTATCAGAATTTATTTCAATAACTTCAATTGTAGGTCTTTGAAATGGATTATTGTCAACAGCAACCGGTTCAGAAATATTTACAATTGTGACATCGCTATCCTCTTCTATATCTGATATTAAATAAGTTGGTGAATGTGGTCTATCTGTGTATATAATTTGACGATCATATGCAATCATATCATACGGAGAACGCATAAAATTAAAGAATTCGTGAATAAAATGATTTGTTTTGCTTGACAAGTAAGGTGATAGTAGATTCTTAAATGCTCTACTACGAATATGCCAACGAGCTAAATGATCCATTATTACATCAACTAAATGCATTACTTGTTGAGTATTTTCTCGAAGCAAAGCATTAAGCTCTCTGTTTAACCATGGTACGAGACGATTTCTTGCAGCAGGATTATCCCTAGGTAAATAAAAATGATTAGTTTCAACAAATTGACAACATATGTGCTACTAATATACCTATAAAAACTTGGATGAATTTCTCTATAAGGTCCAACAGATTCTGGATATACCCAAAGGTTTAAATTGTAAATTGATCGTCTGAAACTTGTAGCAGAACTTGCTCTACGTGTTTGTCTTAATCTACCAAATCTTGAACTGCTGAAAAATTAATAAATTATAATCGGGATATTTCCAAAACGCCGTGTCTAGAATCACGTTAACGTGACTGGTTATAAAAATTCAAAAATAATTCATCCACGTTATTGCGCCTGACCCCAGCTGACGTCATGCGCGGCTTGAACGAATTTCCTACACAGGAATAATTACATTATCTTTGCCGGAATGGCACACTTATAACTTTGTTTCATATTCGTATAAAACTAAAATATTTACGCCACGTAGAACTACATTAATGGGACTTATTATGAAAATAATTCCTCCACATTAACTGCAACATAACTGATATTATTAGTTACGCTATTACCTTCGATAAAAACTAAGCGAACATAACTTGCATTTACTAAAGGATAAAATGTTGAAACCAGACACCACATTTATGTCATCAACGTCAAATCAGTTAACGTGGATGAATTATCTTTATAACAAGTCACTTTAAAGTGGTTCTATACCCGATGTTTAATAAACTTTATCATACCTATTTGCTGCTGGAAAATAATTCCCTGCATGCATGTTATAAAGTGTGTTGGTAAGTGGATGAGACAGTAGCATTTGCTGAATTGCAAGTTCACCACCGGGATCAACGGTAAAAGTTGTTCTAAAAAAGGTGAAAATAGTTAGACGACATATTGAAACAAAGGTTGTAGAAGTACAATACCTAAATTGAAAATGTCGAGAAGGTGTAGCTCGTAGATACATATAATTATCATTTTCCATAAATCCTCCTCTTTCAGGTACATTTGGTGTAATAACATGTTCATCGTATTCATCGTTTGATTTAATATTATGAATAATAGTTTTAAACGGTTGTTTGCACAATGGACATTCAGGTTTTACCTACAAATTAAAAAAATTTATCGAAACTTATAAATATAATGAATCGCAACCTACCTTGGACCACTCTAACAGGCAAGTAAAGCAAAACTGATGCATACAAGAGTCTGAAAAACACTTGTTAGTAAACGTTCCCAAACAAATTGCACATTTTGGAGGTGGACTCGCAGAAGAGGGCAGCGGAGGTGTCGTTAACGGCGAATTTACTTCGTTCATATTTAATATGATGCACTTATTTTATTTGAAACTTTATTAATCTCAATACGACCTTGATTAGATGTCCGATTATTACAATAAATTTTATAAACCATCAACTGTAATTATACAACATTTCATAACCGATTTAACTACAATTTAAGCACTAACAATATTGTCTGTCAAGTAAACTTTTGATCTAAAATTGTAGTTTGTCCTCCATTTATACCATCAATGCAAACATCAATGCCAATTCTGCTATGGCTGTCGAATGAATGTCTCAATGTCTCTTTCTATTATTTTCTTTCAAGTTTTGACACTTTTAAGCAACGTTGTCAAATCGTATATTTTCTTGGAAGTATTTACTTTTTACCTTCACCCACCCCTGACTCACCCTGACTTTACGATTCTACTACACTACTTGACTACTGACTACTTTGACTACTTTTGGATAACTTGGCGTACTGCTGATCTGCTGCTTTAATTTTGATTATTTTTTAAATTTTATTCGTAATACGAATACCCAGTAATACCCATCAATTATCTTAACGGATGTTTACTTTTTCGCGTTTTACATTTTAATCATAATCAAAGCATTTACTTAAATTGATACTTGAGGAGATCCGTAAATGGAGAACATCTGATTGTGTAAAAATAGCAGCCCGTGTAAAACGGTCTTTACTACTTACTTATAAAAAAAAGTATGTCATGTGGTACTTCCATTTGGCTGTAACCGGCTATATTTCTAATGAACCCAACAATTAAATTATAAATAAACGAAGACAGTATGTAAATTTAATTAAAAAGAAGATAAAAAAATTAATGGTTAATTATTGCAACGATAATAACGTTTTTTAAGTAGTCAGCTCTTTAATTTTTATAATTTTAATAAGTTTTAAGTTCAAATAAAAATGTGGATAGAGGAAGCGGAAGAATTATTTAAGGGATATCTTCCCTATTATTTATTATTTGTTTTACCAGTGTTCATTATGATATCGCCCATTAATCCTGTTAGTGCTTCATACGAATTTCCTGTGTACAGAATGCAACATTTTGATTTACACGGATCTGCTCATGGTACTAGTACAAATTTATTTTTGGCCTTACCTTATTAAGTTTATTTTTAAGGATGTAGAAGTGCTTCGGTAAATCTTGAAGCAAGATCTCTGACTAGTTGGGGAACATCTCGACACTGTGTTGTAACTCGAGTAAATGATTTATCAATTGAACATTTTCGAAACATTCGATCAAAAGCAGGAGCTTTATTAATCGTACTACCAGAAGATTTATCTACATTAACATTTGAAGAAAAACAAGTAGGTACATCTAAATAGTTTTATATAAAGAATTAAAAAAAATTGCATTTCAGCATTTGATGGCGGTCGAAGATGAAATGTTGTCTCAGGAAATTTCATTGCCTGTTTACTTTGTTACTTGGACACCAGAGCTAGAAAAAATTTTAGGAGAAGTAACAAGTGCAGTTTCTGCAGACGATAAAGCTAAATCGGCTGCTGAAACTTTATTGAGCTCAGTTGCTGCTAACGGATATCAAGTGGTTATAAATCCTCGTAATCCTAATGCTAAACAAGATATAAAAGTGAGCACAATTCAAGGCAATATCGTTGGTCAAGCTCAAGATGGAAAAACTTCTACAATTGCCGTTGTAGCTCATTATGATAGTTTCGGAGTTGCACCTGTATGTCTTCTTATATATTTTTTGTTTTTGTTATTACTTAAATTTTCCAGGAATTATCATTTGGAGCAGATTCAAATGCATCTGGTGTTGCCATTTTATTAGAAATAATGAGACTTTTCTCTATATTGTATGCAGATCCTAAAACACATGGAAAGTATAATATTATTTTTCTCCTAACTGGCGGTGGTAAATTAAATTATCAAGGTAGTAAAAAATGGTTAGAAGACCAATTGGATTCTTTAGATGGTTCAATTATTCAGGTACTGCTTTTATATTGTAAAAATTAACGATTTTTATTGACGAATTTTATAGGATGCAGCATATGTAATGTGTCTTGATACATTAGCTTCAGGCGATTCTCTATACATGCATGTTTCTAAACCTCCAAAGGAAGGATCGGTATCATCTGTCTATTTTAAAGAATTAAAAGCAAATGCACAGCGCCATTCAATAGCAAGTGTTGATGGAATTCATAAAAAGATTAATTTAGCAGAAGATTTATTGGCTTGGGAACATGAACGATACAGTATTCGTCGATTGCCTGCTTTTACTTTATCGTCTTTAAAAAGTCACAAGGATTTACGACGAGGAACAATTGTTGACACAAATAATAATCTTAATTTAGATCGACTTGTTGAGAATACTAATTTAATAGTGGAAGCTTTAGTTACACAAATTTATAATGTTTCTGGAAAAGATGTTTTTGGTGGAACTTTGGTAAGTTAATCAAATTCCAAGTTTTTTTAAAGTAATCGTATTTCATTTTAAAGAAAGTCGAACGAGATTATTTAGAATCTTGGATAAATATTTTGACTTCTCAACCTCGAGCAGCTCAGTTATTGAGCAATAAGGATAATCCACTTGTTAATTACTTTAAAGATGCATTTTCAAAATATGTACGAGATGTACGAGTTAGTCATATAACTCCGGATAAAAGGGATCCTGATTTTATGTTTTATGATATTACAAAATCAAGTCTTAATGTTTATAGGTAAGTAATAATGATATATATTTAGAAATGATTTTAATTAATTTTTTTGCAGTGTTAAGCCTGCAGTTTTTGATCTCGTATTAACTTTAGTTATTCTCGCTTATTTGGGAGCAGTCTTTTTAATTGTACAAAATTTTTCCTCTTTGTATCAACTTGCATGTAGTATAACGATTCGAAAATCAAAAGTTAATTAAGTTCTAGATGCCATTGGTTTATGTTTAGTAGATTGATTTAGCTCAGGTTGTTACAGTAATAAGGATTCATTACGTATTATTTCTCGTTTATTAGATGAATTAGAGATTAATAAGGATCAAGTCAAAACGTTTTGTGAAAATGTTGTCAATATTTGAAATAAATAGATAAACATGTTGTTATAAAAGTGTATTTAAAGTCCCTAATACCTTATAAATATTCAAATGATAAGTGGACTTTGGTAAAAAGTTTTAATCAGTTTTAATTAACGAAATAAATGTAAATGGAGTCACGAAATCACCACTTCATGAATTTTAAGGGAAGCTTTGGATTGGAACACGTTTGGAATGGAAGGTCAATTATTTGCATTAAAATACAAATTTTAAGTTCATTTTTGATTGAATATTTCAAGTTAACGTAAGCTTATTTTGTATCAATTTAAATTGTGAATTTTAGCAATTTAAATTCGAAATTCAGCAAAATTCAAGAAGTGAAAAAAATCAATATTTGAACTGCTGATCTTAACCTTTAACCTCACTTTTTATTGTATTGCGTTGCGTTACTTGCATAATAGTCGCTTATTCACGCTTATATAAAATTTTATGTAAGTACGCTTGTTGGTTTGTTGATATCCATCTAAATATTTAAAGATTAGTGAAAGTAAAATAATTGGGAGAAATTTAAATTGCTTAATCAAATTAAAATTGCGTTTTAGTTGGTAAAAGATTTGAATTTGACAATGTCTCGAAATGGAATTTTTAGCTACGAAACATGCGTTCATGCAATTGCAGGTTCAACTGTAAGTATTTCTTTTTAAAATCCAGAAAAAATCAATTTATCGTATAAATTTTTAGGGAAGTATATTCGCCATGTCTGTGTTTTATCCTCTCGAAATAGTCAAGTTTCGTAAACAAGGTGAGTTCGACTTCTTTTGTATAGATAGAGGCCAATTAATAAACATAGGTATCTAATGCAATATAAATTTTAGTGGAAGTCGAAGCAGAAAATTGTAGTACATTTGAAACAATTTGCAAAATATTTAACTCAGGAGGATTGTAAGTTATTTATTTGAAATAAATTAAATTCGAGTAATTTGTTAAAATGTTTTTAGATCATCTTTGTACACAGGAATTAAACCAAATTTAATTAGTTTAGGTACTTCTAATTTTATTTATTTTTACACATTCCATGGGCTGAAGAGTGTTTTGAAGTCATCTCCACAAAGTGATTTAGCTATTGGTATGATAGCGGGAGTTTTTAATGTTTTATTAACTACACCGTTATGGGTTGTTAATAGCAGACTCAAGGTAATGAACAAAAAATTAATCATATATTAAGTAGTAGTAACATAAATAGAATGTTTATATAATCAAGACAAAATTTTAATACAATGAAATGACCTATGTACTTACAGATAAAAATAAGACAAATTTGCAAAACTTACAAGATGAGCGTATTTTAAATTTTAATGTCAGCTTTTTTGTAGGTCAAAAAACAAGTACCTTATTTAGGCCTATTGGATGGTCTGATTTATTTGGCGAAGACAGAAGGACTTGATGGACTTTGGTCTGGTGTTAGTCCATCTTTGATGCTAGTCATTAATCCGGCGCTTCAGTTTACTGTTTATGAATATTTTAAGCGGCGTATATCTACAAACTCTACATTGACAATATTTTTGATAGGAGCCGCTGCTAAAGCGGTAGCAACATTCCTTACTTATCCCTTACAATTAGCCCAAACTCGACAAAGATATGGAAGTGGAGGTAAAATGGGTATGGCGGCCTTGTTACTATCAATTTTGAAAAGAGGTGGCGTTAAAGCTTTATTTCAAGGACTCGAAGCAAAGCTTTTGCAAACTGTATCAACAGCAGCTTTAATGTTTGTTGCTTACGAAAAAATATTTCGTTACGTCTTTATATTGTTATTAAGAAGACCTTATGTAAAGGTGAAGTAAATTTACAATGGGTATTTTTATTTAATAACTTAATTCAATTTTTAGTTCACAAAGAAATTGTGATATAAGTAGTTCAAAATTGTATTTTATTAGGGTTTTGATACATTTTTTATTGCATTTAATGTACTTTAAATTAATTTTTAAATTGAGTGTTATTTTGAAATTTTTATACTCGTTAGCATTTATTTACACCAAATGTAGTCTAGTCAAATTCACAAGGGCATTAGGATTTTGAGTTAATTTAAGATGTTTGTGACTAAATATTTATAAAAAATACAAAATTGAGTAGATTTTAACATTTTAAATTTAATAATTTTGAATTTGCAATTTTTTAACATGTTACATTATACAATGGTGAACGTTAAAGTTCTACTTTCTAGGTATTAGTGATAAATTATTTGTAGTGATATAAAGGGACAATTATATTTAAAAATGAGACTACACAATGTGTATCTCACTATTATGACTCAAGTCATAAACTGAGAAAAGTATTCAATACTTTAGATTAAAAATTAAAATTAATACTAATCTATTAATTTTGAATAAAGAAATTCTTTTAAATTAATAATATAGAAGTGGTATTTCCGTTTCTTGAGATTATTTTCTTTCTAATTTCTCGTATTATTCATTATCTTAAATAACTGACATGATATAAAACCAAAGACTTGCATTAGTGCCAATACTAAGTAATTAACTAAAATTCAAAATTTCTCACAGTGATAATAGGTTGTTTATTTGTAATAATTTTAAGAGTGTAAAAAAATTGAAACGATCAATGTGTATACCTTATTATTACGACTAAATAAACAGAGCAATTTTTATTTTGTATAAATAGTTAATGTAAAATGCTAGTGAAAACGATTTAAGAATCTACACTTGCATTTGGATCTGGTGGTACAGTCAACGTAGTCGGTTCACGTGCTAAAGCCAGAAGCTTGTCTAATTTCATTTGCTGTAAAGTGAATTGATCTAAATACTGTTGTTTCTTAGGTGGTTTGCACGGTACTCGAAGATTTGGTGAAAGCTTTAGTAATGTAGTACAACCCCTACGAGAAATTGCATAAATATTATAAATAAAACAAATCTTCACAACTTACTTGTCATCACCACATGTAATTACTGGTAATTTACGATTGAAAGATAAACGAACAAGCTTATTTCTTCTTCGTGAAACCACAGACTGTTCGCAAATTGGTTTATATTTGCTAATATTAATATCAAATACGTAAGCTTTTCCTTTAATAGTTACAGCTCCAAGAACTGTAGTAGAATAAGGTGCCCATTCTACATCTCCAACACTTGAACCCAAATCAAATACATATAAAGGCTCTCTAAAAGGAAGATTATTTAAAATTTTGTGTTAGAAATACTATTTTATCAAATTTTACAATCTATTATCTTCCCAAACTTTTATTCTCCAATCAGCACTGCATGATACAAATAGGTCAGAATTTAATTTGTTGTAATCGATGCGATGAACAGGCATTTGATGCGCTTTGTATGTTAATAAATATGAAGTACTATAAGCTACACTACATTTATAAATATATCCTTCTTCTGTTCCCACTAAATAAATGTCGGGATTTTTTGGATGTAGTCGTATACATGTTGCTGCCGCTAAAAACAAACGATTAAGATCATATTTATTAGATAATTTAACTTATTACCTATTTTTCTAACTAATGTACCATCAGGACCACGAACAGGTGGTTTTTCTAAATACAAATCAATGATAGTTGTTACTGCCAATTCGTTTTGCATTAAAATCCAATTGTTAACTTTACCATCACAAGAAACTGAATAAAAATTCATTTCACCATCAGCCATATTGGGAGCCCATTTTACCTAATCGTTTAAAATGTTAGTTATTGAAATTAATAATTAGGTAGATGTTAAGTAAGACTTACCTCCCAAACGATTCCACCATGTTTCTGTGTTACAGAATTACTCACATAAATGGGCTTTTTGCAAGTTGTTTGTATATTATAAACCATAACATTTCCATCATTTAATCCAATTACAAGCATGTAAGGCTGATCTTTATGAATATCTACACACATTACTCCAGCTTCTGTAAGACACACGTAATCGGGAAATGCTGGATTTTTAATTGTAAATAAACAAACAGCTCCTCCTCTTACAGGTTTCATAAAATCCACTATAAGTAAAGAACATGGTTAAGCTAAATTAGTTGTTAGTAAAAAGGTGACTTACTATAAGCAAAAGTTACTGCATAGAGATCATAGTATTGGGGATTCCAACAAATATCGGTGACAGTATTTTTCTTAGTTTTGTCATAGGAGAACTTCCATAAAGGTAATAAAGTACCTTCATCTTCACGAAATTCGTCAGAAGGATCTTCCCAATATCTAAAATCTTATAATAACCAAATAAGTTTACTACGGTAGAGTTTTTATTCATGGTTGTTGTCAGTTGTAAGGCTTCACTATTTGCAGGCACTTAAGGCACACTAGGTAACTACGGGAGGGCCAGGGTGGTCCCAGAACCACGTAAAATTTTGCTGAACCACCCTTGTGCCCACCCTGATAAAATGACAATAATAAGCGAAAATTCAGATCTTTATAGTATAATCTGAATTCCACACAAAATACTTCATCTTTAAAAAGCTGTATGGGCTATACATATTATGTATTTGGCCCACCCAAAAAAATTTGTGGCCACCAAGTGCCATATTAGGAAGCAATGTGCCAGACTATTTGAGTCTTAATGGTAAAACTACGAATAGAGTCGAAACTTGTACGTGTGAAGGTTAAGAAATGTGTTAAATGTATTACCTTTTCCCATTAAATCGTAAATATTTTGATTAATCATTCTCTCTAGTGTTTTCCAACATTCGTAAACTCGTCCCTGCACTGCTTCACTAAGCTGTCCTCGTCCTCCTTTTTTAGGCGCTACATGTTTAGTTGTAGGCATTTTATCTTTTTCTCTTCTTTCCCTTTCACGTTCTTTCTCAGCTTCTTGTTCTGCGAAATCCTTTAGATACGAATCATATATATTCCATTGCAGTATATTATCTCCAAACGTTAATTTAAATGAAGGAATTGTTTGTGTGTCTCTACCCTGTAATAATTTTCATGTCAAGCGGTGATAATAGAGAAGTATTATTTATTACCCGAACAGGATTTTTATAAGTCAATGCTGCACGTTCACAAAAATTAAATTGATTAGGAAGTTTTTTTGGTTTAGCAGCTTTTTCTTCGGCATCTACATTTTCTCCTCCTTCGTCACCACCTTCACCACCTTCATCGCCTTCCTCCTCTTCCTCTTCACCTTTAGCTTCTTCAGGAGGAGGCTCTTCTACTACTTCCTGTTCCTCTTCTTCTTCTTCTTCATCGGCTTCTTTGGCAGTCTCTTCGGCCTCTTCAGCTAATTAAGCTTTTTGGTAAATTATATAAATTATTAACTGAGATACTCATTACCTCCACCGTCACCCGTAAGTTGTCTTCTAGCTTCATCAGAATCGATATGAAGATACGTCCCTCGTTGTAGAAAGAGAACCACATAATTTTTAGGTTGAGCAAGCGGTACAAAACCTCCTGAAGCAAAATCGTATATTACAAGACTTTCTTGTAATAGTGGATTTATTGTTTGTAGTACTCGAGGAATTTCCTCTTTTATTTCCTAAAATAAAGGTACAAAATTAGCATAAAAATTGTAATAATTTTGTTACATACATACGTCGTCGGTGAGTTCTAGTTGATCGGGTGGTTTAAGTAACATACGTGATTTTTTCCATTCGTCCATCAAATCATCTTGGGAAGTTTTCTTTTTCTAAAATGTACATTTTTTTAATAAATTAAGTAATAAAAATTCGTTTTTTACTAACAGCTTTTGCCTGAGACTTTGGAGGCATTTTTAGTGTAAAAAATATAAATATTAGAATAATAAACAATCAATAAATAAAAATAATTAACAGTACGAAGAGCTACTTTGACAAATAGCTCATTTTGACTACAAGATTGTTTATTTGTTGCTACAGTAACTAAAATAAATAATCGAAGAATAGTCAAAAAATTTTCAAAAAAAGTAAGAGGAAACCAATGGCATTGTTATGAATGTAGTTTTTAAGGCCAAAAATGTGTTTGATTGTCGTTATTATGATATAAATTCCATTTTGAGGGTTTAAATTTGAATCTTTTGGTGCGTTTGTGTGAGAACTAGATTATTGATCTTCTGTAGTAAAGTGATAACGTTGTTGTCTAGTGACATGGCTGACTTTTATACTACATTTATATTTTGAAGAGCCTTTTAAATATGTATGTAATCCACTAAATTAATTTACTACATTATTATTGTTGTAAATAATGCATAAATAACCTATTGATGTTTAGAAATATATTTTAAGTTTATGGGTTTTCCTAAATGTGAATTAATAAGTAATGGAAGATAGTGGAATAGATTCTGGGGACCATAATGGAGATTCAATACTTAAATTAGAACAAAGTAACGATCGACGTTTAGCTGTAAGATTACAATCATTGCTGTAAAATAATTTTAAAGAGTGTAAATTAATTTTCAGATAAGTGACAGTTCGAGTGCTGATAGTAGTTCTAGATCACCTACAAGAGTTTTATCCACATCAACAACAAGACAATTACAACGTAAACTGGAATCTCGCATCGAACATGCACGTAGATTACACCAAGAATATCATACAACTCCAGGTCTGATACCTATTCAAAGACTGTCAATTCCAGGTACGAGAGACCATCAGCCTCTTGTACAGTGGGAAAGCGATGATAGGTAAGTTGTATTCGAGCAAACTTGAAAATAATTAACAGTTTTATTTTATATTTAGTGAAGAAGATATCGTCAACTTTTTTCCATTGTCTCGTAAAGAGTCTAGAGCTCATCAAGAATTAACCGACACATTTAGCATTGAAGAAATGAGCATATCTGGAGATGAAGAAGAAGACTTGCACTTAGTGCCCCCGCAACCTGTTTATAAAAGATTTGCTTGTTGCCCATTTCCAGGGTGCGTCATACTGTAATTTTTGTTACGTATTGTTTGTTAATATGAGGCCTTTATGAAGTTTATATGTGCCAAAAGTTAAAGAGAATGTTAATGAAAATAGATTATATTATAATAATTAAATTTTAATGATAATTTTACAAGAAGTCAACATGCTATATACCTACATTTTGTGTTTTTAATTTATTAGTAAACAATCAATTCTCTTTTTAAATAATAAATAATGAATTATTAAAATACGAATTATATTATTTGTTATAGAATTTTAATATAGACAATTTTAAGTATATTATTGTAATTAGATAAATATAAAATATGATTTTTCAACTGCTATTTTTTATACTCCGTCATCAAGCTAAAGATCATTTTTGAAATGTCAGTCAGAGACCTTCTGCTGTGATCTAGGCCATTTCCAGAATAAGTTGAGTTTACTATAACAACCCATCGATTTAAAATTTTCAATTCTAAATCCATAATCAGAACCATATCACCCCAAATAAAATACTGTTGCAAAGTGCTTTTTTACCAATTACCAATATTTAATAATGTTTTATAATTTGTTTTCACCCCCTGAAGAAGACTGAATTTGAATATTGAATACATAAGAAGAGAAACGTTAGAGGAAAGTCGCCTAATATGACAATATAGAGCAGACCGAGCTGGCGCACGAGTAGGGAAAATTTTCCGACGCGGTTTCTTTCTTGATTCGTATTCTTGACACTTTAGACAACGTAAAACTGCAAGGTGCCGGCAGTTCTTGTGGTCACGTTTCCCTAGGACCGCTGTTGAAAATTGCAGACGATTGACGTCATTATTTCAGAATTTGTTCATCAGATTTCTAAAAAAAAATTTTTATCTGAAAGCTTATAAGATATTATTCATAATTTGTTATTATATATTTTTGAATATCTCCTCTAGTTATCTTGAAAAACCTCAAAAATCATTAATTTTTGTTAAAAAAAAAGTGATATGTCATCACATGACTTTTTCATTTTAGAGTGCCCCCTAGTGAGGGGATTGTAATCAAAATCATATGGCTTCGACTCACAACTTCAAGAAAGCTCTATATGAAATTTGAAGTCAGTCGGTTAAGTCAGTCCAGAGTTAGCTGGCGGAGAAGAACTTCTCTAAAATTCATAGAAATTATGGAAAGTATGGTAAATTATATAAAGTCTTTTTTAAGGTACCAAAAGACGTTTCTTGAAACAAACTTTACATTATATTAGTTTATTAATGTTAGGTACATATTCGGTAGGTAAATTAACACTTCAGAAGTATAAACAAGGTCTCTAACACAAAATTTAGCCGTACAGCAAGAACATACGAAATAAACATAAATTCACATAAACCATCATAAAAGAAGAAAATCGGGGCGAATTTTGAATATAATTTTTTTCAGGAATGAGAGATAAGTATAATGTCATATATGCATGCTCCGTAGAATGTGTGCTTTCCTGGCAGAGGTACTGAAGTCAATTAAAGAGCACCAAAATTTATTAGTTGCTCTTCCTATTATTATTATTATTAGTCCTTTCACGACTTCGCAATTATCATCTCATACACCACCTGTATGAGGTATTAAAGTAGTATCTAAAGCTACCCCTGTACCCAGAGAACGTGAAATGCACATGCACAAGTAACGAGCGTCGTCAGCAGTCTCACCTGGTTTATTAATTAATTTTAAATATATATTTTACAAAGATGATAATTGCGAAGTCGTGAAAGGTAGTCCATTTCCCAATGGCGTAAAAGCTTCTTGCACTTCCCTCTTCTTTACAATTTTAAATCCAGCATTTTTTGTAGATATTTTGCTCGTTGTATCGCACCCTGTAAAAGCATGGAAAGCAGGTAAAATATTCGTAATTGTGTCTCCTAGGAGACACAATTTATTATAATGAATTAGATACTAAGGCCGAGTTTTTCATTAGGAGTTTAAACTACGTTCCATCTGAACGAAGATCAATCTCATTCGCTGTTCTTTTACTGTAACGTAAACGAGTTACGGCGCATGAGCTTGAACTTCGTTCAGATGAAACGTAGTTTAAACTCCCAATGAAAAACTCGGCCTAAGTGGCACCCAAGTACACGCGATCTTTTGGACGTGATTTTTAGCCAAAGACCCAAACATTTGAAATTTCTAAGTTTTGGCCAAAAATCTATTGATAGAATACAGGTGGTGTGGAAAAGTAAACGTACTTACCGATCGTTTCGCCGATCCGAGACGGATCGGCGTTCGTCATAGACCCAGCAGTCCGTGCCACTTCCTTAGAGGTAGTCATGAGCCTTTGCCGTAGCTGCGACCTCGAGGACTCCACTCCCTCTCCCGGCTTGGGCTCCCCTCCACAGGCAACTTAGCCGCTCTACGGGAGCGCATCCAGGAAGCTGTGAAGGAGGATGTATCCGCTTCCACCATGCTGCGGTTACTCATTCAGCCCCCAAGCCGCTCCCGACGCTCATCTCCGCAACGACTCTCTCAAGCAACCCAGCTAGAAGTGCCACCAGCCGAGCCCAACCTCGACCCTGTAGCTACCGTCAACCTACAGGTTCAGGCGCCCCCCTCACAGCCGCAATATCCCACCTCCAATCTCGTCCCCTCGTTCCTGCCTCGCGCAGCTCACCTCTGCGAGGTAGTTCGTAAATGGGGGCTGCGCTACAACGGAAAGGGGGACGTAAACTCATTCCTGGAGGATCTGGAGGAAAGATGTCGGGCGTACGGTTTGAGTTGCGAGGACCTCCTGCTAGCTGCGCCGGAGATACTACGTGACGATGCATCGTTGTGGTGGAGGAATCAACGAACTTCCCCCGTCACGTGGGATTTATTCAAGAGAGCGATACGCCGGCAATATGCTCCTGTAGAAGACCTCTGCGAGCGCCGTCGCAAGGTCCTATGCCCGGCAGCAGGGTCCACAGGAGACCGCGGCACACTACATAAACTCACTGAGGACTCTAATGCGTCGAACGGAGTTTCCGGCCCTCGTGGAGCTCGGAGTACTCTACGGTGGGTTACCAACCGAATACAAATTTTATATATACCGGGACTCTGTGGCCACCGTCGACCAACTGCTCGACCGCGCCAGAGACTTTGAAAAGATCCGGCAAACCAACTCTCCCAGTCGCGGTCGTCCTCCAGCAACGACTCAAGTCCCCTATGCTTACCCAGCGGCTGGAGCCCCACCAGAGGGTAACAGTCAGTGGCGACAGTGTTTGTCGTGTGGCAGGCAGAACCCGAACGGGCGGACCTGTAAGTGCTCGGGAAATGCCCAGCGCAAAATACTGAATTGAATTCAATACCTCTGCCAGGAAAGCACACATTCTACGGAGCATGCATATATGACATTATACTTATTTCTCATTCCTGAAAAAAATTATATTCAAAATTCGCCCCGATTTTCTTCTTTTATGATGGTTTATGTGAATTTATGTTTATTTCGTATGTTCTTGCTGTACGACTAAATTTTGTGTTAGAGACCTTGTTTATACTTCTGAAGTGTTAATTTACCTACCGAATATGTACCTAACATTAATAAACTAATATAATGTAAAGTTTGTTTCAAGAAACGTCTTTTGGTACCTTAAAAAAGACTTTATATAATTTACCATACTTTCCATAATTTCTATGAATTTTAGAGAAGTTCTTCTCCGCCAGCTAACTCTGGACTGACTTAACCGACTGACTTCAAATTTCATATAGAGCTTTCTTGAAGTTGTGAGTCGAAGCCATATGATTTTGATTACAATCCCCTCACTAGGGGGCACTCTAAAATGAAAAAGTCATGTGATGACATATCACTTTTTTTTTAACAAAAATTAATGATTTTTGAGGTTTTTCAAGATAACTAGAGGAGATATTCAAAAATATATAATAACAAATTATGAATAATATCTTATAAGCTTTCAGATAAAAATTTTTTTTTAGAAATCTGATGAACAAATTCTGAAATAATGACGTCAATCGTCTGCAATTTTCAACAGCGGTCCTAGGGAAACGTGACCACAAGAACTGCCGGCACCTTGCAGTTTTACGTTGTCTAAAGTGTCAAGAATACGAATCAAGAAAGAAACCGCGTCGGAAAATTTTCCCTACTCGTGCGCCAGCTCGGTCTCGTCTAATAGTGAATTATATGGGCTACTTTAGTTTCCCAGGTAAGTAATGCACTGATATCTACTAATTAGTGTTTAAACACTTTATTGCTGTAAGGAGAATCTCCCGTGACTCTCAGCTGATCAAAATAATAAACCGCCGAGAATTCAAACTTAAAATAAATATACAGGGTGTCCCGACTTTGCCTTATAATTTAACAATAAAAGTTTAATGCATGGTTATTAGTTCTCTGAGAGCTGCACCTCTTAAAAATATTTTTACATATACCGGGTGATCCATTTAAATGCTATAGGCCACACTTGTATTTTTTTAAATGGAACACCCTGTATATTTTTATATATTTGGATTCCCCTTTCGAGAACGATTATAGTAATGTACGGTTTAATGGGTCTACCGTAGATTTGGGCCAAGATACTGCGAATTTTAGGAAAATACAAGTCAACTTTGCTTATCTTCTATAAAGTAACGACTTAACATTTTTGACTGCGGTTTGCATTAGAATAATTCTAATATCGCCTTCTTTCTAAAATATTTTTCAAAGTTGACAAAACCGCAATAATTGTGCCGTGTAGATCTCCAACGCAAAGTGTAATTTTTCTTAATTTTTTAAATGGGATAAAAGTTGAATTTTAAAAGTGAATAGATTGAGAAAATATTATATCATTAGAAAGCTTAGAAAAGGGGCTCTCTTTTCCTGAAATCGAAAATAGGGGGTGCCATTTAAAAAATAAAGAAAACTGACATTTTGCGTTGGAGACTCACATGGTCTCATTTTGACGTTGTATGTCGCTTTGAAAGATAATAAGGAAAAAAGACGATATTAGCATTATTTTAACTCAAACCTCGGTTAAAAATGTCAATTCGTTAAGTCACAACAGGCACGCAAAGTTGACTCGTTTTTAATATAAAATACGCATTATCTTGTCCCAGGTCCATGGTGGACCCATTAACCCACACATGACTATAATAGCCTTCGAAAGGGGAATCTGAATATACAAAAATATACAGAGTGTTCCATTTAAAAAAATATAAGTGTGGCCTGTAGCATTTAAATGGATCACCCGGTATATTTAAAAATATTTTTAAGAGATGAAGCTCTGAGAACTATAGTTATGCATTAAATTTTTTTTTGTTAAATTCTACAGCAAAGCCACAGTTCTACGATAACGCACCGTTGGGACACCCTGTATGCGTTGCGAAATTTTATTGGTGGTCATTCAAAGTGCATTTCCAAAACGTAAAAGGTAAGTTATTATTAGGTCTCTTCGTTTACCTTGCACTGTTTGCTCGAAACTCGGAACCGTTAACCAACGTTCGTTTGACCATGCTTTGGACAGGTGTAACGTGTTCAGTTCATGTTCAGTTCTGCTTTTCTTACTCCTAGCATAGAGTAATTAATTCTCCTAAAGAAGAGGAGTACCTAGTTAGTGCAGGGCAAACGAACAAACCTATTGATTTTTATTTTTCAACGCGTACTAGATATCAGATGCAAAACCGTTTTTCTCAACAAATTAATCTTAAACAATAAACATAATTCTTTTTCTAGGGAGTTCTTATTTTTCTAATATGGGGTACTTTGCGCCGCTTAATATGGGGTACCCCATACCCCATACCTATTACTTCGCCCAAGGTTCACGTACTAGAAGTAGAATGCATATTTTATAGAACCTCTGATTCAATCTGGATCAGATCAAACAGAAGAAGAATATATGGGGTTCTCAATTTACAACGTATTTAAAAAAAAGAAACCCTCTTTGTTTAGGTATTATCCTAAGTACTTCTAATGAACAATAGATATGTCACTATATGATTTCGCAAAATATCAATTATTTATAATAACGGCGACTATTTTTTTCCGGCGTTACAAATAAAACCACCCCATATTAGGCGACTTTCCATTACAGGAAAAAATATTTTTCTTCAAACGTCAAAAAAAGTTGACATTTTGTTACTAAACAAGTAAGGTTAAAGTTCTACTTTTACATCCTAGGAGGTAAAAGTTCACTTTTGCCCCCTAGGAGGTAAAAGTAAATTCTAAACCAAAATATTTACAACAAATTGTAACGTAAAATGATAGGGGGAAAGCGCTATGAAAAAGACTCGATATGAAACGGACAGTATCAGTATCTTGAAAACCAAAAGGCATTTAAGTTTGAAATTTTAGTATATGTAACTTAATATACTTATAAATAAACTATGACGTGGACATAGTCCTCTCGTTTAATACACCGGAAGTAGAGTGTTTTGTTTTTTATTCATATACAAAGTAAATATTGTTGCAAGTTTTGGAAGCTTCAAGATAGGGATGTATTTACTTATTTTACTTACTTTTTTGGCAAAACGTATATCAAGGTATCTATTTATATGGACAACTATTAAAAACAAATTTGGTTTTTGCATTTTAGTTTTGAACAAACATTCTTAAAAAATTGTCGGTGTTATGAAACGGACAGTTCATGGCGCATTGAAACGGACGTTAGTTTTAAAGCGTGTAAAAGATAGAAATTTTTAATACATTGGAAATACTCGTAGATGTTTCAAAAACAAAAAATATTTCTATTGCTTTCAGATGTGTTCTGCACACGTAAATTAAGGCCACAAAGGAAATTTAAGCTTTTTTTGCAAATTTTTTTTTTAAATATTCTACTTTGTTTATTTTGTTATTATTAATTATTATAGCTTATTTTTAAAAATTTTTCTTTTTGAACAAGTTTGTAAATGAGTCTACAAATCAATGATTTTAAGTTTCTTCAACTTTTTTGTGCGAATGTTGCAAAACTAAAGAATGTCCGTTTCATAACCCCATGTGTCCGTTTCAATGCGCAGGGTGCCATTTCCCATTTTCAACGGACATTTCCCGATTTTACTTTGAAAGCTTACAACTTTTCAGTTTTGATGAAAAACTTAGTTTTTCTGCTTGGTATGTTATTATGAATAATTGTTTTGTTACGTTACCAAGTATTTATTAGAACTTATGTTTTGTTCAGAAAATAGAGCTATTTGAAAAAAAGTGTCCTTTTCATTGCGTCTTTCCCCTATTTATAAGCATTTGTAATGTAAAAAGGTAATGTTTTTATAAATTTTATGTTATAATTTATTCGTTGCGTTTAATAATTAGCTTCTTTTTACAAGTTAAAGTTAATTTTTATAAATATTTGACAATTGAACTACAAATAATTTTCAAGAGATTCGGAACAAAAGTGACTTTTTTTCGCTCGTCAGTAGTTATAGCCAAGATGAAACGAAGTTGAGTCTGACAATAGCTACTGACTTGCCAAAAAAAAGTGACACTTTTGGTCCTAATAAAACAAACTACTATTTTTGTACGATCAGTCATTTCAAGCTATTTACTTCATATGTTTTCACGTAGGTAAGTTGAATTTACTAGTTGCTAGGATATAATGCGCGACGGTAAGTGTTTTTGCCGTTCTAGAACGGTAAAACGTTTTGTTGTCGACTTTTCATATAGCAAAGCTACTTAATTTCATAAAAAAATACAAATGTCATTTTTGACATTTGATATTTTTAGTAACAAATTTATTTAAAATTAAATAAATCTATTATTTTTTTGTCTCTGATCGTACAAAAAACGTTATAAGCATGTCGAACGTTAAGGATTACCGGTCTCAGACAATAATTGTAGGCTTCGATTCTCTCAGCCTCCAAACAATTGTCTTTGAACGGTAAACCATCTTTACCGTTCTTCATACTTAATATGCTATTGTGTAATCATCTCTTTCTCAATCCCAAAAAATAGTGTTGGTTTTAAGATAAAAACTTTTTCCTCTGCGCTTTGATTAAAAAGGCAACAATGGCTCTCTGGAATATCTGTTTGTATCGTAAACTTTTAAAGCGAGTTCTATGTATGCATAAAAGAAGACAGTGAAATTACATAAATGGTTTTAATCTAAATGAAATACCCCGTATATTTGTAGTTTTTGAAATCAACTTTCTTAATTTGAATAAAATGCCTCCTTCCCCTCATATATTGTAAGTTTTTAAAACAGTGACCATACATGACCATTATTTTAAACATACAGATAATCTAATAAATGAAACACCCCGTATACTTGCGGTTTTTGAAATTAAGGGCCGACCCTGAACATAGACTATTGTTGATACTATTTTTTTCTAATTGAAATTTTATTTCAATTAGAATGCAAGAGCCATCTATTGTAGAATAATCTAATATCGCAAAATCGAAAGCAGTAAGTAGAGATACGAAAACAGAGCTTCATGGCGATGGCATGGTGGTGGGGTTTATAAAAGCAGTTCTAATTTCTTAATTACAAAAACTCATTTTCTTAATCGAAGTAACTAAATGTTAATTTTGTATTTCAATCTTCTCGGAGACATCAGTTTTCCCACTTTATAAAAATATCCTATAAATGTGAATCATATTACTATTCTTATAATTATTAGTCCCGGGTCCAATGCTAAATGCACTGTAGTAATAACAGAACAGTGCATTAAAAATAAATTAAAGTTAATTGCAAAATTGGTTATTAAAAATTGATTAAATTTTTACCTTTACAAAACAGGTAGTGTAGTATAATTAACAATTACTAGAGGGAACTTGTGGCTCCTGTGGGTGCGAAAACATTTTTAATTGAATTTAAATTAAATTAATTTTAAAATACAGTTTACGAGAGCTATCTCTCATGTTTATACATTATAAGAAAAATCTTATAACAATCGTGTACAGCTTTCCACGGAGGGGTTGATATCAGCCATTTATCTACAGGGTAGACTTTAAGGTTGAGTCTCATAAAGGGTGCTGAGCACTTCCGAGACTTAAGTTCGAGTCGATCAAGCTTTCTCAAACTCGAACAGTTACGTCGCCGCTTTCGGCGGTTATCGGTTGAAACAAACTGCCAACCTTTTCGAAACTTGGGCAACTCGTTCTTCACGTTTGTTTTCAACCGATAACTGCCGAAAGCGGCGACACGTAAAGGTGCGTCCATACCAATAAAAATTTGCGTTGAATGTTGAATTCAAGAAAAATATTTGCGGCGCAAATTTAAATAATTTCGCACGTACAAAACACACTATCGGTGGGGATGTCGGCTTTTAGTAAACTTCAAAGAGATTTGCGTCGCAAATGCATTTAAAAGTACAAAGAAAAGGAAAAGAAATATTTAAATAAAAGAGGCTTTTTTGCAAAACAGATGTTTTAACACCAATAAACGGCATTGTTGACAAACTTCATTTAAGTGGTAAATGGATATTTCAATTTGCGCCGCAATATTTTTCTTAAATACAAAATACAACATTCAACGCAAAAATTTGCGCCGCAAATATTTTTCTTGAATTCAACATTCAACGCAAATTTTTATTGGTATGGACGCCGCACCTTAACTGTTCGAGTTTGAGAAAGCTTTATGAAACGGACTTAAGTCTGCGATCTCGAACTTAAGTTGAGCAAGTGCTTAGCACCCTTTATGAAACCCGCCCTAAGAGTGGCACGATTATTTAAGGGCTAAAATATCAGAGAAAAGAAAAATCTGGGATAAAAATTTTTATTTTTATCCGAAAGCCCATTAAATTAATTACATTTTAAGAGAAAAATTATTTCCATACGACCAATTGCTAACAGTAATAATACAGAAGCAGATTTAAACCAAAATCCAAATTTTGATAGTTGTTCTTAATATTTTTGGACAAAACTTGCAACATGTACTTGTTTCTATAAAAGATATACTTAACTTTCTCCAGTTTTACACCATAAAACGAATTTTTTTGGTTCAGATCTGACCAATAAGAGCCAAGATATTCAAAAAATAATGAAATGGAAACTTGAAAAGGTCAAAATTATGCACTGAAGTCGAAGAAAAAGCGCCGTCCGGTTATACACAAACTCACAGCTATCTATAGCTTTACAAATTTAGAAAGAATTAAAAAAAATTTCTTTTACGAAATTAAACAATAAACAACCCCTTCCACCCCAGCTAAATTTTAGTCTTTACAAATAATAATTTGTAAATTATTTTTACGTGTAAATAAGTTTTTAAGTTTGTATGAACAATTGAACGCTAGGGACGCTACGTAGAAATAAACAAGTCCGTGCTTGCCGTGCTTGCAGATTTGTGTTAATTCAATTAATAATAATTAGTTTTGTGTTCGATAATATAAATGCTCGTGTTTAATACTTTCAAAGCCATTTTATACATTAAAAATTAACTTTTTCGAAATTATAGCGCTTATCAAACGTGTAGGTACCTACATTAAATTTTATTTTAACAAAATTTAATAATTCGTACCCAACTTGGAAAATCGGGTTTATTGTTTTAAAATCAATTTCGGTGATTTCGGTATCGGTGTCGGCTGGTGTTAGGTGTTAAATTGTGGACAAAATATTACTTTCAATAAAATTGTTTGAATTTTCAAAATTTATTCGAAATTGGTTTTATTAATTGGACTAAGTTTGAGTGCTTTTCGACGGCGATAACCAGATGTTATAATTTTATGAACAAAATTAAGAAGTCTTCTAATAAGGTCAGTGTTATTTTATCAATTTATACGTGCTTTATTTTTCTTTATTTACAAGAAAGATAATTAATTATTAGATTAGCAATACAAAATCAATCAACAGAGTGTCGTAGCAACAAATTATCCTCTGGAAGCTCATCTCTATATTTATCTCCATTTATCTCTTTCTAAGAGCTGTATGCCACTATACAAATTCAATGCTGAATTCAGGACTAAAAACAACGGATGTGGCCATACGATGAACTTTTTCCTGTTGTATTTTTTTTGTGCATTTCTATAAAAGTTTATAGTTTTCTTTGATGTATTTCATTTATAAGATATCAAATTAAATTTTATTAAAAAAATACAACAGGAAATTTTTATTAAAATTTAATTTGAAAATTTTAAATTATAAACTTTTAAGGAAATGCACAAAAAAATACAACAGGAAAAAGTTCCTCGTATGGCCACATCCGTTGTTTTTAGCATTAATATAAATTATGTCGTCCGAAAAAAGGGGTGTAAGGTAATAATAATAAAATACACCTGTTTTATGATTATTTTGTGCATTTCTTTAAAAGTTTATAGTTTAAAATTAAACGGAATTAAACTTTTGCGTGTAATCACAATTTTTAGACATAAATTGTCTGAAATACTAATTTCATTTTTTATTTTTTTAAATTTGGCTTAAATAGAAATTCAAAATATACATTATTTTATATGTTCAGAAAGATAATTTTACGAGCTTTCAAAATATTAAGAAATATTATTCCATTTCCGGTTAAACCGGAAATCAAAATATAAAGTGTTTGGTATCGTGTCAAAGTTAATTTTACGAGCCTTCAAAATATTTAAAAATATACAGGGTGTTCCAAAAAATTTTGATATTGTTCTAATTTCCGGTTTAACCGGAAGCTTTTGTTAACCGAAAATAGTGTCAAATAATAGATATTCATGAGATTGATATATATATCCATTTTGAAGTTTCCATTTTCATTACAAAAAAAATTAGAAAATTTTGAAGTTTTGACATTCCAAAAATCATTACTCCAAAACGGCTCGGGCGATTTTGATAAAAATTTATTTTTCAATAGAGAATTACGTTGTCTGTAACATATCCAAAAAAGAAAAAATATGGCAGAGGGAATTTTGAGAAAATCCATTTCAAAATTTTGACCTACTTGGGACCCTTAAAGGTAGGCAATTTTAAAATAATTTTGAAAATCGACTTATTTAGGACGAAAGCCCTATATTTTGGCTGTACAATGCCATTTTGAAATTTTTATAATAATAATTACCGGCGAAGTTATAAGGGAGAAATCACAAAATGGGACAATCGTTCTATGTGCCGCCATTTTGAATTAAATAATTTGAAATTTTTTTTTAATTGGGGCTCAGATATACTATCTTATAGCCAAGTAAAATTGAATTTGGTCCAAATTTGCAAATATGCGCCCAAAATAACCACCTTATTTTTGGACACCCTGTATAGATTTCTTATAAAAGCTTAGTTTGCTGATGAAAAGTGGCTAAAATCAAATTTCATCAAAATCGGTTCAGTAGTTTTTGCTGTAAGGGGGAGGGGGGCATCCATACATACATACATACATATGGACATTTTCAGTTCAAAAAATCGAAAAATTTTTTTTTCGTGGAGAACGTCAATAAAATTTTTTTTTTTTCTCGATTCCAACAACTTTTTCTTGGATTGGAAAAAGTTAAAAAAAATTGGTTGAAAAAGAAAATTAAAATTTGACGTTTTTAGACGTTATTTACATACAATAATTTAAAACATATTCGAGTTTATTGTCCTGTTCCAAATTATTTTATTAAAAAACGTCAAGCTTCGATAATTTCAACAAAAAATTTTCATCCAATTTTTTTTAGTTCTGGAATTCAGCACTGAAATTAGTATAGTCCAGTATAGTGGCATACAGCTTTTAACACATTATGTTAAAATAGGAAATTTTGACGGTATAGAATAGATGTTCATATAATGTCACAAGTGACTATGAAATTTCCGGAAATTTCATAGTCAAGAGAGACATTCGGCATGACAATTTACTTCATAATTAAGAGACCAATGAAACGACCTTGTTTTTTGATATTCAACCAATCAAGAAGTGATTAGGCGGAAATTATCCCTAGGGATAATTTCCGCGGAAATTTGTCTGAAGTTGAGAGAAATTCTTCAAAAACTATTTTTTATTAAGGTAAATTAGCACAATTATTGAACGTACAATTATTATAATATACGGTCTTTGGTTGGAGCTGAGTGACTGAACCGTTGTCTGGACGAATGTTTTCTGCAGATTTGGATGACTCTCCGGTGTCGTCACTCCTGAAGCATTGAATCAAACGAGCATGATGCCCTGAATCCAATTGTAAATATGGTTTGAGGGAAGCTGCTGAGCTGTGACCCGTGATCTTGATGAGCTGCTGCTCCCCAATCCCCGATTTTGCCAGATGCGTCACTGCGGTTGATCTAGTGGAATGGTTAGTAATTTTTATTCGTTTAATGTCCAGTCCAGCCTTCTCTGCACTCAATTTTGTCCATTTCGACATTCCATTCTTCCCAATTGGAGAATTTTTATACAATCCTTTACTATTTGGTTTATCCCAAGCTGGATTCACCGTGAGGAAGAGTCTTTCTGTCGTTATATTTTGGCCACGTTTTGACAACATTTTCTTCAGTAATCTGAAATGGAAATGATGATTAGGTATCTACTTAGTTCTGACATGAAACATTTTTCAGTATTACCTGAATGGACATAAATTTGGTGTGACTTGATTGGAAACCAACCATTTGCTGTCGCTCAGTCTTTGAGCACCACCTTGGCAGGTTTTTGAAAAGACTGGATTGTATTCCACTCTATTAGTTTCATTTCCGCTATTATCCAGTTCCGGTTTAAAATATGACACCAAGCAACTTGAAGCCTCATTGCCTCTCCACGCTAATTCTCTTCCAACAATTTGATAAAACTTTTTCTGCAACTCATCCGGCTTCTCTTCATCCCAAACATCGATCATTTTCAAGTATTCTTCATGGGTTAAGGCGGCCGAAGACGTTTTTCTCTTGGAAACATTCATCTGTAATTCACGTCTCTTGGCATTTTTTGCATCTCGTGCTTTTTTGAACATAACATCGTTGAAGGGGTCAAAGGTAAGATGAAACTTCTCGTGGTACAACTCTTGTAGCAATTTTGCTGTAGTATTCCATAACACTTTTACAACACCTTCTTTATAGTCTTCTCCATCACTCCGGCGCATGTTAAATGCATAATCTGCCAAAATTTCAGAGATCTCTTCAGTACTTAGTGCTGTAGACTCGTTGACAAGGTAAGACCTTTCCTTGCAAAAATCTTGAAACTGTTTCCATGCTGAGTCGTGGGCTCTCTTTGTATTCACCGGTGTATTATTCTTCACGGCTTCTTCTCTGGTTTTAGTGTCACTTTTACCGAATCTTGAAGCCATTTTACTTTACACGAATATGGAAAAAATGTGAATTGCAAACTTGTTTGCATTGTTTATAGCGTTGCTATCACACAGTTGCTATGTTATGTGGTTGCTATTGACACCTTTAATTGAAATGGGCAAAGCTAACTTAAAAGTAAACATTTTATTTTATTAATTATGAAGTAAATTGTCTTGACAATCCGACTCACTTAATTTTAGACCAATAGTATTACATATTTTAAACAAATTAAACCAATCACAGCAGAATTTGGTGACAATTTATGACTGTCCTATAGGACAGTACTAAATTTGAGTGACAATTTTTTTGCCTTCCTGTTTTTAGACTTAACTTCCTGTTTTACGTCATTTTTTGACAAATGTGTAATTTAAATTTGTTTCTTATGCAGATCATAATTTATTTATAATTTTTTATAATTTTTTTTAAACCTACATAAGGAAAATGACCTGTAATGTAATAACCCTCAAGTTTTATTCATAATTCAATACACTTTTAGTTATTATTATTGATTATAAAGGAACAATTATTATACACGATTTGATGAGGTTCATTTTTACTGGAAGATGGATTGCTTAAAGTACTTCCCACGTTAATGGCAGTACCAGTTACTGTTTGCCGCATTTGTTGTATTATTTCTTCGTGGTATTCTTGATCCATCTGAAGATATGGTTTTATTGAGTTTATGTTGCTATGCCCTGTAACTTTAATAAGACTTTGCTCTCCAACTCCAGCCTTCGCTAACATTGAAACTGCTGTAGAACGAGTTGAATGATTCGAAATTTTTCTCTTTTTAATATCTATTCCTGTTAACTCGGCTGTGGAGCTCACCCACTTCCCAATTTCGTGTATACCAGCTGCACTATTTTTATACCATGCGCTCGTGCTAGTTTTTGCCCAAAATGGGTTTGGAGTTACAAAGAAACGAGTGATTTTGATTGTACTTCTTTTTGAAAGAAGTTTTCTGTATAATCTAAAATATTCGCCAAAATGTTAAATTCTGCCATAAAAGTTTTTTTATTTCTTACCTCACAGGACACACATCTGGATTTTTATTTACAACCAGCCACTTAGATTCCGCCAGCTTGTGTGCACCCCCTTGACAAGTTTTTGAGAAATAGCTGTTGAATTCTATTCTTCCGGTCATTTTTCCAGTGTTGTCGATTTCTTCTTTAAAAAATTCTAACTTGCAATTAACGGCTTCCCACCACGCCATGCTAGCTCTAAAGACACTATAAAGAAGAATTTTTTTTGGAGACCGCTTGGTGTGTCTTCGTCGCATGCATTAATTAAATTGATATATTCGGCTCCTGTTAATGCATCACAACTTTGTTGGGTTTGTCTGGTATACCTTGAAGAAATTTTCTTTTTGCATCTCTCGCATCTCTTGCCGGCTTAAAAATAATATCGGAAAACGGATCTATTTTTGTATTGTATTTTTTGAAAAACATTTCCTGCAGCAATTTTTTGCGGTTACGTTCCACAGCTGCTTAACGACACTTTCTTTATAATCTCTTTTATCCTTCCGCTTCATATTTTGGGCCCAGCTCTTCAAGATGATATTCAATTCTTCCGAGGTAGTTTTCTTTTCGATAATATATTCCTTTTCCGTACAAAATTCCATAAACTGTTTCCATACAGAATCGTGGGATTTTTTAGTATTTTTTGGAGTTTTACTACTTATCAGCTCGTCAATTTCTTGCATACTACTTTGGCCAAATCTTTTTAATTCCATTTTAATAACAAAATTGATTTATTTAAATTGTTTAAAAAACCTGAAATTAATTTTACTTAATTTACATCAATTTGTTTTTGTTTATAACAACATAACAACCATAACAACCGGAAAGCGTAACAACTCCAACAATTTTTTTTCCAAAGCCGCAGTTATAAATGGTTATGAAAAAATGACAAATTCTGTATCTTGATTTTAATTAATAAAAATAATTTTGTTTTGTCAAATATGAAAGATCAAAATTCACTCATAATAATTTATATAGTTCGTCAGATTGTCTTCCGAATACTACTCGTAACTAGGAAATTGCCTGCAATTTTTGAATAAGTAGATACTCGTATGCTTGTTGCTTTTGTAAATTCGTTACTCGTCCTAAAGGACTCGTAACGAATTGATCAAGCAACAAGCACACTCGTACCTACTTAAAAAATTGTCGGCAATTTCCTAGTTACTAGTAGTATTATATATGACAATAATTCAATATCGTGCGATTTAAACGTGTAGGCACGACCAACGACCATGTAGGCTATTATCGTTTAGTTATTGAAATTTCATACTTTACTAAAAATGTATTGCCTTACTTTTAACTTTATGATCATTACACCTATTTTATTCATTAATTTAATAGTTGGAAGTTGATTACAAACAATTATTTAGTGACCTAATGAACTTCTTGGACACTTCTGGAAACGTTATTATGATTATTTGTTGGAAGTATGGTTCTTTGTCACTTTGTCTACTCGTAGTATGACAAAAATTATTTTTGCTGTTTATTATTAGAATAATTACTAACTTACAAGATTTTATACGGGAGTCTAAAATCAAAGAAAATACTCCTTTGGAAGAGAATCATCTTGTAGCACTCTCTTTCTCTAGACTTCGCCACACACACAGGCTTACCTTCCGGTTTGGCTTGTGCAGGCCTCCAGAACGATGTCCAGATGCTCCGGTTTGGCGGCGTGCAGGCGCCCTGCACGTGCATTGTCCACACCGGATAGCAAGCCTGTGTGTTCGCTCAGGCTTAAGTACTAAAAGTTACAGCTGGATATCAAAGTCAACAGGTTGAATTTCTTTAAATAATAGGCCCGTTCACACAAAGGCTTCAAGTTTCACTTGTGCAGGCGGTTTGCACACTAGCGGATAGAGACAGCTTGCGATGAAATAATCCCGCAAGAGAGCTTGCGCAAAAGCACTATAATATTGGCGCGAAAGTGATAGCTTTCTAAACGGAAATCCTATTTCTTGTGTCAAAGATTCAAACTGTGATTGTGTCTTGTAAGAGTGTGTATCTTTTTCTTAACAAGTTAACAAGTAATTTGTAATTTTAAGTTTTAAGTACCTATTTATTGTGTTTCTTTCTCATAAATGATGGATGTACTTAAGTGTAGCGAGTGTGAAAAAAACTTTACAGCCCTTCACAACTTAAGACGACATGCTAAAAAGTTCCATCCAGGTGAGTGAACGATGATTATACAATAATAATATAATAGATAATCTGTTCCATGATAGTTAATAAATTAATATTTTATTTAGTTTAAACAAAAGTTAGACATTATAAATGAGACTTTTTGCCTAATAAAATAAATACGCGTATACACTAACTAAATCCGACCCGATTTTTATAAAAAAAATAATTGATGGTGTAGATGTAGATTCATACAAGTATTTATACAATATCTATTACTTGTCAAAAAACATAAATAAATAGTTTTTATGACCTTTAGTTTGGTGATCATAACATTATAACTCTAATATCTACACAAAGAAAGGTTTATGATGCTTAACCCAAACGACAAAATAGCTTATACTTACTTATACCATAAAACTACCCCTGAGTTACAAAAACCAAAACTATTTATATGGGTCTTTCTTTAATGCCTCTTGCTAAAACTTTAATTTTTACTACAAATCGATCCAAACTCCATAGAACAGATTTATTTATCAAAAAATAAAATTATTTAATTAACAGTTACCGAATTTGTTTTTATAGATAAAATTAACGTCATCGCCCCAAGAAAAATATATAAAGATCAAACGTATAAATATCAATGTGAACATTGCAAGAAGAATTTCAACCATTTAAGAGATTTTAATTATCATAAAAATAAAAACCATGCATCGTCTAACGCTCCATCACAAAAAGCAATTCTAAACCACCAGTGTCCTCTTTGCCAATTTAAAGCTACAAAACTAAATTTATTGTCACATTTTCAAGCAGATCATGACGTACAGATTAAGACAGACATATTTGAATTTACCTCTTTTGATAAATTTGCTACTTGGAAAAACCAAATTGAAAAGAGCACGAAGTCGCAATTTGTCAAAGAAAGGGGAACATTTTCCACTCATTTCCATCATTCTACCATTAAATATTACTGCCATCGCAGTGGCAATTATAATTCAAAAAGTAAAGGAGTGCGCCACCTGAAAACACAGGGAAGCAATAAAATAAACGGTTTCTGTCCAGCCTCAATGAAGCTTGTAATAGAACAAGACTGTAAATGGAAAGTGTTTTTTGTTGATAAGCATGTTGGACATGAAAATGACCTGGGTCATTTAACTTTAACGTTGGAGGAACGAGAGACATTGGCTAAAAAAATGGTTTTAAAGATTCCCTTTAGCCAAATACTCGATGAAGTGCGAGATTCAGTAGAGGGTTCACAGTTAGAACGAATTCACCTTCTCACTAAAAAGGACTTGTATAATATTGAGAAGAGTTTTAACTTGCAGTCCACCGTAGTTCGCCATCAAAATGATGCAATTAGTGTCGATGCCTGGGTAAGAGAAATGGAAAGCTCTGGATGCGTTTTATTTTATAAAGCCCAAGATGTAGAATCAGTAGAACATTCGGAACTGAGAAAAGAAGATTTTGCGCTAATAATTATGAATCCAGGTCAAGAAGAAGTATTCAAAAAATATTCATCTGATTGTGTCTGCCTCGATGGAACTCACGGTTTGAATCAATATGACTTTGAATTGCATACCCTTGTAGTCCTTGATGATGTAAGGGAAGGATTTCCGTGTGCGTTTTTGATTTCCAACAGATCAGACGAACACGTTTTAAGAATTTTCTTCGATCATGTGAAGGACAGAATTGGTCATCGCGTCAATTGCAAAGTCTTTATGTCAGATATGGCGGAAGCATACTATAATGCCTGGAAAGTATCAATGGGGCCGGCACAGTTTAGGTTGGTAAAAATAATAATTATTATCTATGTGTGATACAATATTAAACTTGTTTACAGACTATTTTGCACGTGGCATGTAGATCGTAGTTGGCGAAAAAATCTATCCAAAATTCATTCCAAAGAACAGCAGGTACATAAAAACAATGAAATCGCTTGTACGTAGGTATGATTAAAATAAATTGTTTTATTAGGTCACTGTATACAAATATTTGCGAACCATTCTGCAAGAGAGGGACGAAAATGCATTCTCCTCAATGCTGAATCATTTTATTACCACCATGACAACCGATGAGAGTACAGCAGACTTTGGCGAGTATTTTGCTAATAATTATGTTAGTAACATAAAATCATGGGCGTACTGCTATCACCTGAATAGCGGTTTAAACACTAACATGCATATTGAAAGAATGCACAGAACAATAAAATATATTTACTTCAACGGGCGCAAAGTAAAGCGCCTTGACAAAGCCATCCACGAAATTCAAAAATTCGTCCGTGACCGATTATTTAATCGTTTGATAATTCTCAATAAAGGAAAATTGTCCAGCAAATTGAAGGAGCTGCGTGTACGCCACAAAAATAGTGAAAAACTTTCAGGGGAATCGATTTTGAAGAATGGAGTTTGCTGGGAAATTCCTTCAACGTCACCAAACTGTTTTGAAGTTTATTCAGTGGAAGAAAATCACAGCAGTGTTTCGTGTAATTGCAAGTTAATCTGCATAGAATGCAATGCTTGCATCCATAAATATTCTTGTACATGTATTGACTCCTGTATAAAATGGAATATGTGTAAGCATATACACTTACTGTGCAGACACTTAAAACAACAGCCCGGTGCAACACAACAGCCACTGAATAATGCAGGTAAAAATTAAATTTATAGATAAATATTTACTTATAACTTATAAGTAATAAGTTTATGAATGAATATAATGATAATTATGGAATTGTGTGATAATTTATATACTTAACGTTACAGTTTACAGAGGACCCTGAGCAACTTAAAGTTTTATTGGTTGAAATCGTGAGTTCTATCGAAGCAGACACAAACCGAGAAATATTTTTGGAACATTTAGCAGGAAATTTTTTTTTCTCAATCCTGGGTGCTCTACTGATTCTGTATTTTGGGATTTACAAAACGCTATAATTTTCTGTTTCTCTTCGGCGGTATCAAAACTAATTGCGTCAGTATTAATGACCAACTGTGGTGAACTGCAAGTTAAAATTCTTAAGTATATATTGACAAGTTCTTTTGCTCTAGCTGTGAACCCTCTACTGTTAATCCCACACTTCATGACTTTATCAAGTATATTTGAGTAAAGGAAATCGTAAAAATCCTCATGAATAAAAATTTGTAAGGATTATTTATCTACTTCAATTTTACGATAATTTATAGGTACCCATTGACTTGACAGTTTTCATTCAGAGGACCCGGAGTTTTCTAAGGTCGGAGGTCGGTAAATTATTTCTTAACAAACTTACATCTGTGGTATTGGATTAGTACTTTTCCTACTTCTACCTCTCAACGTTTTAGTAAACAATTGGTATCAAGTCTAGCGTCTGATTTGAGATTTAGGGCAAATAGCTGTGGGCAAAGGGTGGCGATGTAGAGGTGATGGTCAAATGCTTTTCTTAACGATTTAATATTTTATAATTTTTGTCTGACTACTTATGTTCTTTTTACATGTATAGATGACAGTTTATTTGTAAATGTGTGGTGGTGATGGTTAAAATAATTTTCTTAATAATTTAATCATTTTTGTATGACTGTGTCCTTTCTAAATGAAGATGCCGATTTGTAAATGTATAGCGGTGATGGTTATAAAATTTTTTTTTACGATTTATGTATTTATTAATTTTGGTCCGATTAGGTCCTTTGTAGATGACGATGCAGGTTTATTGGTAAATGTAGCTGTGATGGCATGATGACCATGATTCTCTTAAATAATTTATTATTTCATAATTTTTGACTATGTCTTTTTTAGACGATAACGATAGTTTATTTATAAACGAAAATCCAACTTCAGATGAAGCTAATGGTATTTTGACTGGCCTGAAGCCTACATGCAGAACAACAAACACAGTGGTAGATGCGGCCATGATCGCTACAGAAGCGCAGAAAATAATAACAAATCTGCAACACGTTGCTGCTAATATTATTTGTGTGGAGCAGTTGGAAGCGTTTAAGAAGCTGTGTGCTCCTATAGCACCAACTGTAGCAGCAATAGCAAATAGCCAAGTAGAAATGAGGAAACCAGCGCTTCCTCATGTTTCGTTAAGTCCATCCAACAAAAAAATAACTCAACAAAGAAAAAAATTATATTCAACAAAAAACAAGAAAAAGAAAGATTCATCCCGACGCCTTGCTGAACCAAGCGTACAAGAAAAGCAAGAAATTGCGTTATGCGCAATTTTAAATCAAAAAAATTAAACATTTCTGGCTAAAATATTTGTTTATAACATGTTCAGATTATCGTTAGCGTGTATTCTAAGATATTAAAACTGTAAAAATAAAAATGTACCCATTTAAAGCATTTTATAATAAAAATTTAAAATGCTCAGCAGGTACCTAGTAGTGGAGTGAATTTTTTTCTTTTATTTTATAAGTGGAGCCTTTTACTTAATAATTGATAGGTAATTTTTCAAAATATCTTTGCACAGGAACATGTAACTGACAATATTATAAAAATTGACACTGCAGTAAAGTTTTAATTATTAGTTGTGTATTGATGCATTTTTTTTTAAATTACCATTACTTTTACAAGCATTTTACGGTTTCACAAAAACGTACACATTGATATTTGAATTTTGCGCATGCTCCTCTAGCGGGAGTATTTCATCGCAAGCTGTCTCTATCCGCTAGTGTTTGCACAAGCCAAACCGGAGCGTTTGGACAGCGTTCAGGTGACCTGTGCAGTGCAGGCCACCAGCACAGGCAAACCGAAAGGCAAGCCTGTGTGTGTGGACAGGCCTTAAGACTGTAATTTTTGTACCCTATCGATAGAATCACTGACCGGGTTTTAGTAATCTATAATCCATTTTTGATGTTGTCTAGTCTTCTATGTCTCTCTATCGTTGGATGTTGGATGTTGGATTGTGGGTATAAATTTAGAAGTTTTAGTGATCTTATGTCCTATTATTTTCCCATTTAGCGTTAGCTCTGATGCTCATTTTCAGACTTACGTAAACGAGCTTGATATAATGTTATTAATTTTTGTTTGTACCACTCTATTACTCTGGTTGTCCAACTATTAAATTCAGCAAGTCCTGGAAATGCCTGCGGACAAAGATTTTTTAACTGATTCTGACTAAGTTTTCTTCGCTAATTACGCCATCGAGGAAGAATTGTGACTTACAACGTTTTTTTGGTTCTGTTTCATTAACCGTTAAGACCCGTCCACCCACACAGGCTTGCCTTCCGGTTTGCCTGCACAGGTCACCTGAACGCTGTCCAGACGCTCCAGTTTGGCCTGTGTAGGCCGCCTAAACGGTGTTCACACGCTCCAGTTTGGCTTGTGCAGACCACCTGACCAACCGGAAAACAAGCCTGTGTGTGTGGACGGGTCATTAGTACTACATAAATTTTATTCTGAGATGATCCTGATTGTCCAAATTTATCCTGATTTTTGGACTTTTTTTGTAACAGCAGTTTTTTTCATAAATCGGTCGAAACCATTTCTGTAAGTTTGTGTATAAAATGTCTCAACCCAATTTTGACCGGAAGGCACTTATTCTTCGACTTTAGTGTAAAATTTTGACTTTTTTAAGTTTTCTTTTCACTATTTTTTGAATAACTTCGCTTGTATTGGTCGGATCTGGATCAAAAAATTTTCGTTTTGATTGTAATGAATCTCTCTTTAAAACTGCCTGGGTTAAAATAATTTATATTCATTTCGTAACCTAAAAAAAATCCAAACTGCCATCATTAATGGGTCGTAGTTTTTTCTAGAAAACTCGAGTAATATAATATAAATATATATATATAATATAATATAATAATTAATGTCATGGTATGAAACTTTAAGAAGTTGTGGCTGATATAGTAACAAATCTATATTGCAAGTTGGGTCCAAAAATATTAAGAACAACGGTTAAAATTTGCATTTTGGTTCAAATTTGTTGTGAGCAATTGGTATGGTGGTATCGTAACAATTCATTCCTTGAAATGTTGGAAATTTAATGCTCTTTTAGATGAAAACAAAGACAATCACATTAGACTACTTTTTCTTCCGGTTTCTTTAAAAAAAAAAAATTTTCAACTATTTGCCCACAAAACCAATTTTAGTGGTCGAAATGGTTGACCCTAAAACCAGTTTTAATGTTCAAAAATAGTTTATACTAGTTTTTTATAATTAATTTCAAAAATACGTAAAAGAAGAATAAAATTTCGACCACTAAAATTGATTTTGTGGACAAACAGTTGAAAATTTTTCTTTTTATTTTCAAAAAAATCGGAAGAAAAAATGGTCTGATGTGATTGTTTTTATTTTCATCTGAAAGAGCATTAAATTTCTTACATTTCAAAAAAAAATTATTGCGATACCACCAATTGCTCACAACAAATATGAAAAAGAAAATTTGAACCAAAATGCAAGTTTTAGCCGTTGTTCTTAATATTTTGGGATCCAACTTGCAATAAGGATTTATTACTATATCAGCTATAACTTCCTAAAGTTTTATAGCATAACGTTAATTAAAACTCAAGTTTTCTATAAAAAACTACGACCTACTAATGATGGCAGTTTTGAATTTTTTTGAAGTTAGGAAATTAATATAACTTATTTTAACTCAGGCAGTTTTAAAGAGAGATTCATTACGAACAAAACAAAAAATTTTTGGTCCCGATCTGACCAATACAAGCGAAGTTATTCAAAAAATAGTGAAACGGAAACTTGAAAAAGTCAAAATTTTACACTAAATTCGAAGAATAAGTGCCTTCTGGTCAAAATTGGTTTGAGACATTTTATACACAAACTCACAGGAATGGTCTAGACCGATTATGAAAAAAAATAGCTGTAACAAAAAAAGTCCAAAAATCAGGATAAATTTTGGTTGGTTGACTACACTATTAAATACTTTCTGAAAAATTTGTTAGAAGTAACTTAAAATTTTAATAATAAATACATTATTATCTTGTAACAGAACCCTTGAATATGAGGGATGTGGTGATCTGGAATCTTATGGTTTTGGCGATTATCTTATCAAGTATCCATGAATTCTAATTAAATAGGCCCCACTTTAGAATTTTATCGTGAGTAATTTGTAACTTTTAGTATGCTATCAAATAATCCACCTTACAAGATCTTAACAAAAAGTTTAAGCCTACTAAATCACAGCATAGAAACTAACAAATCTTAAAAAACATCAAGTGTATGTTATATACCTACTAGGTCTTTATATTAATTGATATAAATAATCCAAATCCAAAGAGAATCCATACAACGAGCTTAAGGGTGTCTTAGTGAGGTCAGAAATATTTGTAGGTAATAATCACTTTAAGCTGTTATAATAATAGCAAGTTTATTTTTGCCAAGCAGTTACGGTTTTTATTTGCAAAGAAAAATTATAAACAACTAATACAAGAATATATTAATTCAAATATAACTTAAATCAAAAGTTCTCTATAACATAATATTTTAACATCCAGCTCTAAAAGCCTTCTAGCAACATTTTCTTAATTCTGCTTTTAATTCTACTGGTAGTTAATATATTTCTGCAATCGATTTGTAATTTTAACTTGTCTTAGGGGCGATTTGATAAAAAAAGCACATTCGTTCTCTTAGTAGTTTATGTTATGTTGTTGCAAACTAGTGACTTTTGTACAACTTTTTTTATTCTCTCGAAATTTTAAACTTAGGTAAGAAGGTAAGCTGCTTTTGTAAAATGGATAAACTTAAACTCTTATAGCTTTGTTTCAATGATGTAGGTGATTGTATTTTATGTTCAGGTTTCTACATTGCTATTTTTAACATAAATTTGCGTTTAAACAAGTAATTTTTATTTTTTAAAGATTCAAATTCATTAAACGACGCGAAGTCTTATAATTATTGAAACATTGGTACGGAAAAGTCTTATGAAGTTACCTGAAGTTTCTAACATTTTCAGAACTTTCATTAAAGTTTAAACTGATAAGTCGTTTAATCTTTGAAATCGCAGGTTCTGCATTAACTTTCGAAAGAAAATGCAAGGATGCAACAGTAACTATGTGTAAGATAGATGTTAACCCGAGTGTTAACCTATCTGTTATGCTCAACGTTTTATTAAACGAGATAGGGAATAAATATTTCAACAGTCTGATTATTGAAAATTGATTTCTCAAATTCAACTTACCAGCTGCTCTAATAATAGAAATAATAGTTAATAAGGTAAGCTGGTAAGCTCTTAAGACATGCTTAAATAATTAATCTCGTCTTTGAAGTTTGTACGTATTCCATTGGCGAATTGGCATGGGTGAATCGGCTATGCAGGTATAATAGGAACTTAACATGTAAAACCGTGTAAAACCATAGTCGTTATTTTTCTTGCTTCTCCTCAAACTTCAAACAAAAAACGTAAAATATAAAAATAATTTCAAATTGAAAACTGTACCTATGATGAGTAGGTTTAGAATCTACAAGCTGCTACCGGAAGGCAAATCGTTTTTTTCTAATCATGAACACCATAAGAGCTGCAGTTAGTTTTGGCACAATATTTTTTCCTTTTCGGTTCATCACAACACGTACAAGGGGAATTTTTAAACTTTACTTTTCTAAAGAAGGAAGTTCTAAATTAAAACTAATTCTTAATCCAGCGTTTCTTAATTTTTTTTATCGCAGCAACCAACAAAGCGTAAAAAATTGACACCTCGCGACTCCCTTGTGAAGCTTTATCTCTTGTTGATTTGTGATAACTGTTGTCAGATTGCAACATATGAAAGCGAACACGCAATGACTATTATTATGTCTCCTCTATTACTTTATTTTACTACGACCCTCACAGGTTGAGAAGCGTTTCCTCAATGCACAATTAGGGTTGCCGATTTCCTGAGGCGCCAGGAAAGGACACACCGGTCAAAATACTGAGAAGTTCTTGTAATTAAAATCTATATCACAAATTGTACCAATTGTACAGGATGAAGAAAAAATACGAAAAAAATAAAATTTGTCATAAACTCATTTTACAAAAGATAAAAATCTTTATTCTTTTTTCCAATTGATTTTTAAAGTTGTACTTATTTTCTTCTTGTCGCGTTCAAAAACGATTTCTCTACTTTCATATCCTTCAAAACATGTTGATTAAATATTAAAATAAATTGACAAATCATGTTTTATTAAATCAAAATGACACCTATTATTTTCGTCACTCCATTTAATATTTACTATTACAAATCTACAAATGCTTCCTGAGTATGCAATGCAACTTTAAACAGTTTAAAATAACTTAAAGAGTTTTCATTAATTTAATGCAGGGTGGTTGGTTTTTTACTGTCCAGCTAATATCTGCTGAAACATTGAAGATACAAAAAAAAGTTAAATTAGAAACTTTTCAAACACCTTGGTACACACCATATAAACCCCATTTTTAACTTCCTAACTTCAGTCTTCTACACCTGATGATGCTTTTATCAAGCAAAACCGGTAGTGTAATCAAGAAGAATATTGTGATATTTTACTAAGTTATATTGTAATTATTTTTTAAATAACTTTTTAAAAAAATAAGTCCTCTTTATCATGACTAAATATTACCAAGTCACTCTGGAGTCAATCACTTCAACCTTATCTACAAAATAACGCAAACAATTTTTTTTCATGGCCTACTTGTTTTCCGGAAAAATATGTAACTTTGATTTTTTAAATAGAATACCCTGTATATTTTTACGTAATCGTGTTCTAAATCAATTTCTCTTTACAACGGTATATCACAAGTACCATTTTGCTTTCTAATTATGCCCAATATTTAAAAAAATTACAGGATGAGTTGTTGCAGAAAAAATAGTCAAAGAGGGCCAAAAAAAATCATATTGTTCCTTTTTTTGAAATATTGGGCATAATTATTAGAAAGCAAAATAGTACTTGTGATACATCGTTGTAAAGAGAAATTGATTTAGAATACGATTCTGTAAAAATATACGTAGCGTTCTATTTAAAAAACCAAAGTTACATATTTTTCCGGAAAACAAGTAGACTATGGAAAAAAATTGCTTGCGCTATTTTGTAGAAGAGGTGTTGTTTTTAAAGTTTCTAATTTAACTTTTTTTTGTATCTTCAATGTTTCAGTAGATATTAGCTGGACAGTAAAAAACCAACAACCCTGTATAGTTTATTCATTAGGTTATGATAAAATCTACTTTTTAATTCTTATTGCCCTATTGGCAACATACTGGGTTGCGTTGCAGTAAAAGCATTGAGAAAAATTTAAGAAGTTATTATAAAATAACCTTTTCCAGATAATGAAACCTTGTCACTTTACAAATTTGCAATACCTCAAAATATTTAAATTTTATCTTTGTCAACGAACCAAAATTTAGTGTAAAAATTTAATTTTTTCAAGTTTCCGTTTCACTGTTTTTTGAATAACTTAGCTTGTGTTGGTCGGATCGGGACCAAAAAATTTTCGTTTTGTTTGTAATGAATCTCTCTTTAAAACTGCTTGGGTTATATAATCTAAAAAAAATTTAAAACTGCTGTCATTGGTGGGTCGTAGTTTTTTTATAGAGAACTTGAGTTGTAATTAATGTTATGGTATGAAACTTTAGGAAATTGTAGCTGATATAGTAACAAATAATTTTGTTAAAATTGCAAGTTGGGTTAAAAAATATTAAGAACAACGGCTAAAATTTAAACATTATCAATTTTTTCCTATTTTCCAAGTCCTGTTTCGAAGCATAGTGCCTCAAAAAATGAAATTTCAAAATGGCAGTTTTCTAAGTTGAACCTTTACTAAGTTGAATTTTTTCAATAGAGTTCCTAATTTTAAAGATCTTGCGGAATAAAAATGTGTCTAAACCCCATTATTTCTAATGGCATAAATGCTACCCTGAAAAGAGTTTCTATGTATAGTCTAGTTTATTTTAAAATGCGTTTTTGAAGTTTCGTAATGACAGCTCAGGGTTGCCACATATCAACAAATCAAGCTAAAAAACACATTGAATTTCAAACAAATTAAATTGTAATGTGACAACTTTGTACAGGGATGCCCAATTAAAACAATCCCTAACTGCATTGTCTCTTCACATTTTTAACTAACTTTAGGTTTGCCCCGATAAGTGTTAAAAACGCATCTTTAGATAATCTGGACTATACCTGCACTTGTCATACAGTGTTTACTGTTCTTTTCTGTTCACTTTCGTTCACTGTTCACTTTTCTCTAAGCTTTTACTCGTCTTTTATTGTTGCCCAACCCAGTAGGGTGCTAATAAGTTAACAAGGATTAAGAAGTCGATTTTGTCATAACCTAGTGGATAAACTATGCAACGCAACGGCACAAATGTGCAATGAACAAAAGAAGAACAATTCAGGTGCTTCCTGATTTCGCAGGACAAAACGCCCGGTAATAGAACTGTCTCTTCTAAAAGTACGACAGTTCTATCCAAAATATTAAACATACAGGGTGTCCCAACGCTGCGTTATCGTAAAATTGTGACTTTGCTGTAGAATTTAACAAAGAAATTTTAATGCACAGCTATAGTTCTCATAGAGCTGCACAACTTATATTCTTACATATTATACTGGGTGATCCATTTAAATAATACATGCCATACTTGTATTTTTTTAAATGGAACACACTGTATATTTTTATATATCAAGATTCCCCTTTTGAAGATGATTATAGTAATGTGTGGGTTAATGGGTCTACCATGGGTCTGCGCCAAGATAATGCGCATTATACAGTGTGTCCAGTATAACATGCACAGCATGGGGATCTCGGACACCGTAAGAGATAAAAAGTCGGTTAAATGGAGAAAATTGTGCACGATTTTATGGCCACTTCGATGCTGCTTTTGTTTTTTGAAAAAATTTATAGCACTCTAGATATTGAGGAAAAACTGAAAAATTGCATTTTCTTTAAATGCTTATAACTTTTTATTAATGGAGATAATTTTAATTTTCAAAAAAGAGATAATAGGCACTACTAAAATGCAAATAATTAATTCATTAAATAATTTTTTTAGTGCGCCGTTTTGGAGATATGATGCAAACTTATGTTTTTTTTAAATACAAACCTAACCTCAATTTTATGTTTTTAAAAAGCTAATTTTTTTCTCTCTTCAAAAATATAAAGGTTGATAGGTTTATTTGTAAAATTTTTTTAAAAGGTACTTTTTTTCGAATTATTTAGATCGTTTTTTGATATTTATTTATTTAATTCAGTTGTTTCTTTTTTATGAAATTGTTTCATAGCAAACTTAATTTTTAAAATTTTTTTGAACATAACTAACAAAATGTTCTATTTTAGTATTACCGTAAAGGAATTTAAAAAATCAACCCTATCAACCCTTATCTTTTTGAAAAGAGAAAAAAATTAGCTTTCTAAAACATAAAAATGAAATTAGGTGTGTATTTAAAAAAACATAATTTTGCATCATATCTCCAAAACGGCGTACTAAAAAAATTATTTCATGAATTAGTTATCTGCATTTTAGTAGTGCCTATTATCTCTTTTTTGAAAATTGAAATTATCTCCATTAAAAAGAAAGTTATAAGCATTTAAAGAAAATGCAATTTTGCAGTTTTTCCTAAATATCTAGAGGGCTAATAGATTTAAAAAAAGAAAAAAGCAGCATCGACGTGGCCATAAACTCAAGCACAATTTTTTTCATATTCGTATCTCTTACGGTGTCCGAGATCCCCATGCTGTGCACGTTATAGTGGACACACTGTATACCGAGCTGTATACTAAAAACAAGTCAACTTTGCTTGCTTGTTGCAACCTAATGAATTGACATTTTTGACCGTGAGTTAAAATAATTCTAATATCCTCTTTTTTCATGTTTTCTATACATTTATAATGTAAAAAATTTAATGTTTTTTAAATTTTCCTTTATAATTAGTTCGTTGCGTTTAATAGAATTTTAAGTTTTACGCTTTACGTTTGCAGAAAAAATATAATGTTTTGTACGGAGTCAAAGTAGTTTTGTGTGACTCGCCTGTATTGCCAGACTCGCTCGCTACGCTGCTCTTCAGCCCTACACAGTCTTGTCACACAAAACGTCACTTTGTCTCCTTATAAAACAAATAACTATTTATAATTCTATTCACTTCTAAAATTCAACATTTTTCCCATTAAAAATTTTTTTTTAAAATTACACTTTTTACACAATTTATTCCGTTTTATAATTTTCAACAATTTTCGCCATCTCCTGGGGGAAAATTTGCTCAAATACAATTCGAATACTTGTTTTGTTCAATTTCTTAACATATTTACTAACCTATACACAATTACACATACAGATAGACACACTGAAATTTTCTTATGCTTGTAAATAACTTTCTCAGCATAAAAACTGAAATTTTAGAAAATTCCTCGAAAAATTCCAAACAATTTTTTTTAATATGGGTAGACTTCTTTTGTCGCTGTTTTTTATTTCAGCAGCTTGATTTTCTTAAAATTATAGCCACCTGTATTTATACTGGGTGGTAACTGAAATCCCTGAAATCGGACCCCTTCTACCGTTTATTATAAAAGTTGCATATTTGACAATTAATTTTTTCCTTTGGTAGAAGGTTATGCAGTTTGAACTTCGTTATAAAGTACTGTCATAGCGTACTCAATTCTTGATCCCGTTTAGAGGCATATGTAATGTAAAAACATCGGCACCATGCCAAGGGTGGCCCTTAACAGGGGTGTTTTTGAATTTCTTCGCTCCCAAGGATTCAAACGGTTTCTTTTCAAGAAAAAAAATTTAAGTAACAGTAATAATACTATAAATACTTTTAAGAAGTGATAAATTATCGACAAATTAAACCTAATAACGAGGCAAAAGTAAAAGATTCAGCTGAGTATTTATTAAATAAATGAAAAAAAAAACACTATGGCGGTCGTGCGCAAGATGTTAACATTCAGATAGAGCATTCAAACTTTATGAAAATTTTTTTTCTTGAAAATGAACCGTTTGAACCCTTGGGAGCGAAAAATTCAAAAACACTCCTTTTAAGTGCCACCGTAGTAAACTTAGACAGTGTGTTTCATTTTTTGCATAGTAAACTTCGTATTTGGGATTTTTAGTTATTTGAGACAATTCGTTCTAATATACATTTTTACTCTCAATTGCTATTGCAAAAACTATGCCTTTACCTAAAACGTCACTTTTATTTTAATTCTAATTGGTTAAAATATTAAGTTGTGCATTATAGGTATCCTCACTAAAAGTCAAACTGACTGTGTAACATTTTTTTCGCATGTTCGTTAAGAAGGAACATCTTTATTGTCTTAATTTTTGTTACCTACATCGAACGTGACTTACTAATTTTGAAGCTCCTTGACGGCACGTTATAACGGAGTTCTACTGTAATAAGCATAGAATGATTATTCTAAATATGCATGAGCCGCAACGTTAAAAATTACAGCTTTCGTCTATTTTTGGCAGAATTTGTAAGTTTACGAAAACAGTTTTTTTAAATAATTTAAAAAATTTAAAAAAATGAGCCCATTCGGTCGCTCAGCCGCTGATTGCCCCCAATAACCCTAAGTTCTTGGAAAATATAGTTCTTGAAAAACGATTATTCTCTTATTTACCAATTTGGTCGATGTCTTGTATCGAGATTCACTTACTACATTAGATAGCTAGCGAAATCGTTAACTAGCGATTTTTATCCCTTGAACTCTTGCTGCAAAAAATTTGCTATTCACTATTTTATATGCTTAGTGGCCAGTGAAATTAACTATAAAAAAACTATAAAAATCACAAACAAAAGTTATAGAACTATGCTGCTATCAGCATTTATCGAATTCGATAGTTAACGATGTCGCTAGCTATACCGAATTTAAGTAGTTAGTGATTACGTGATTAGTGAATCTTGGGTCTTGGCATTGGGCTAGTTGCAAGTTTCATGTAAAGAAACTGAAGATATCATCAATAAATTGTAAGTAGCTTCAGAAAATTTTGTACGTACTTCACCAGAGGTCAACCGCTGTTCTAAATTTACACCGACTCCCCATGACTGCCTGTGCTATGACTGCCGATGACTACCGTTGACAGCTCAAATTTTTTGGAGTAGATGACTCCTCAGTATTTCAAGTACATCGACTTTCAGTGTGCAACTGAATTTTGCACCCTATTTTATAAGATGTGCAATCTTATAAAATAGGGCATATCAGGGTTAGTTTTTAAAAATTTTTAGTCAACTTTCTTACTTCATGTTTAGTTATGAACCTAAATTAAATTCTGTTATGACCCATTCTACTTGGCTAGGTACCGTTAATTTTGTGGATACAAATGTCTGCACTATATTGAGACTGTGAAGGAATTCTTGAAAGTAATTGTTGAATACCTAAAAAATTTATGGAGATTTAAGAGAAATTGCGGTTAACACATTTTAATTTACGTGCATTCTGAGAGTGTGACATTCTGAGTTATCCCTGAGACTAATTTGTTTCTTTCAATTAAACCGTGGGTTATGTTATCATTATGTTTGTTTATTTTGACTGGCGAATAATTAGTTGTCGTTTCGCTCTTTAATTAAAATTCAGGAGCGGTTGTTTTGTTCTGGTCACCTAGTGACTGATGGATTTTAATGTTAATGCACCGTCGAATGCTAATGGTGATTGGCGACAAACTCTTATTATATAAGTAGTTTGATTGTATTTTTGATATCATTGAAATATCATAAACGCTAGTAAATAGATATAAATGTAAATTAGGGGAATGACCTTCTTGTATGTTTTATTAAAAGGGGCGTAATTATAATAATTATCGAGGTAAAACGTAAAATATGTCATAGCGAACATGACCTTCCATTAATAATTATTATATATTGACAATTGTGACTACCGCGGTTGCATCAAAGAGTTTAATCTGATAAGGTGTTATATAAAATTGTTTAACATATGATTGCGTGGGTGAGCATGCGCGGGGTCGTTGTTAGATACCCAACAGGAGGCAGTTAGCGGCGCACCGGGGTCGCAGGAGGAACCCCCGCGTAATGTCCGGGAGTGAGCCAGCGGTGACCGCGGGGCGATGCTAGTCAATCTGGACCTATGTCTGTCAAGAGCCTCCATCGCCGGGTATCAGGACCCGGTGGATATGTGCAGCACTTCCACAATCAGTAAGTTTTGGAAAATTAGCCGTCGACGTTCCTTTGGGAGATCATCCCTTGAAAACGTCCCAACGATGTTATGTAATACTCGAAATCATTTATGAAAATGTTAACTGGAAATGTTTAAATTCTACAATTACGTTATTCGTGCTTTGTTTCAATTGATCAACTAATGAAATTTATTTAAGGACATCGAGTGTTATGTGAATTTTTGTAGGTTACAAGACAATTTTTTTGGAAAAAGACTAATAAAACCGAACTCGACAAAAGAAATGTGATCGATACTAAATATCACAGATATTAACGTTCTCTTTTATTTTTATTGGTAAAAGATACAAAGTTTTGAAAAAATTAAATTATCAAAAACACGTATCAGCACAACATTTTTGCTTGAAATTTATCAACATGCGCGTACAAGAGAGGATGCATTTTAAATTTTTAACTCGGGATTAGCTTAATCACTGTTTTCTTTAAGGATTCTTATCCTTTAGATTTCCAACCCTAAGGACATTTTAGTTGGAAAACAAAGAATTTCAAAAAGACATTCTCAAGTTTCATTTTGACTAATTTTCATAAAGGAACATCGTACACGTTATGTCACTCACTTTATGGATTAAATTTTGTTTATTAATTATTATTGTATGTGTATTTCTATTTTTGATTACTTTTTATTGATGTTCGGTACAAAAGTAGTGTAGTCGATAAACCGATAGCTATCATTCCAAAACTATCGTCTAGTGAAAATTGTTATGTTTGGATTTTCCTTAATTATGATTTTTAAATTTCCTTCACGTACATCTACTAATTTTTTGAAAATAATGCAGCTAACTAGATTCGTTTAATAAAAACTTGCAGAATGAGCAGTTTGTTCGGTAAGATGGTAAAGTAATTTATTGGACTTAATTGAGAGGGTAAAATGGTTGAGTTACGAGAAATAAAATAGTTTGAGCGTCAGGAAGACTTGGAAAAAGCACGTGGTTTTGCAAAATAGTCTATGGTTTAAAAATTAAAAAAAAATATATTAATTGTTCTCCAAAAAAACGTTAATTTTTTCTAAAACAATTGATTATTTTCCCAATTTTTAATTTTTTTCAAAAATTGAAATTTCTCCCTTGTTATAGAAGAAATCAAAAATTAATTACACTATCAAACACAGCATCGGTACTATTTATAGATATATCAAAAACCTTTAAGCTTTAAAGAATTAATTAATTCTGAATTTGTAATTAATAAAGTTATTTTGCAATTTAAATTTATTCTGACTAAACATTTCACTACAATTTATATTAAAAATTATTTTTTTTTCAAGTCTCGCTTTGCCTGTTATAATTGAATTATTGAGCATGTCATCTTTAAAGTTGATGTAATTTTCATTTAATTGAAGTGTTTTTAAATTATTTATGTATGTGAAGTAGATTTTTAATTAGATTTTTCGGGCGTGTGATTAAAATTGAAAAACTTATTGAAAAACATTATGAAAAAATTTTTCTCATCTTGGGGTTAGATTTTTGTGATTTTCATTTTGTGGCATCATTCAAATCTTGGTAGTTTTGTGAAAGCGTGTAATTTGTTAGGTTTTAAAAAGTTTTTCACCTGCCTCTGTATAAATCTGTTGTGAAAATAAGAGGGTGACATTAAAACGCAATTCCTTAACTCTGGGGGTTGGAAAAAAGTTGGGAATAAAAATATACATTTCTTTAGACTTGGTTGTTTTGTATGCTTTGTTCCATAATTTCATGGGGGTGTGGAAATTACTTTTGTATTTTTATGTGAGAAAATGAATTACATCAATAAACATCTCTTAATTAAAGAAGTAGCATTTTTACAACTACTTAGTGTTATTGTGAGACTAAACTTTTTTATTAGTGTTATCTTAAAAATTTACTGCATAAAAGGGCAAATCTACTTATGGAACAAAAAACTCCTATTCGCAGTGAATTTTATTTTGTAAATTTAATTATTGTTCTATTGGTTGAAATTTTTATTATACAAGTAGAAAAAGTTTCTTTTTTATACTTAACACTTTTTTTACGTTGGAAATAAATTGATAAAATGCAAAATAGTACAATTAAATTAAAAAGGGCAATACTCCACTTGAAACTTAAATTGTTTTGTACGTGAGATAATTAAAAATAAACTCTTCGTCTCGTGCATGTGCCTATCGTGAGTCCCCATTTCAATACACTTGGAAAAACAAATCAATGCCTGAATTGCCTGATGAACTTATCATCACCTATACTTATCAGTTATTATATTATTTCTATCTACAGGGAGCCTCTAGTACACAAATGTCTTCTCAAATATTTTGGTTGGTCTTGCAGGCACTTTGTTGATATTTTGGTTTTGGACTTTTGGTAGTCATGTTTAGATCCTAAACAGTCATGTTGAATTCCTAGAACTAAAACTAAACATACGCTTTCCTGTAATATTTCTGCATCCGTGCTTTGCTATTTTAAAGGAAAATCTAGATTTCTAGACGATCGTTATACAGAGCGGTGCCTTGCGCGACGCAGCATAGGAATTTCAATGGTATACATTTATTCTTAAATGTTAAAGTATTTGCTTCCCAAATTATTCATGAGCTAAAGTGTATTGATATTTTTTGTAGAAAGAAATACTGTATCTGAACAATTTTCAATTTACAATTTTACATTTTATTTTCCGAAATCGTAAAATCAACAAAATTAAAAATGATATTTTTATAAAAAAAAACAGTGATGGCTTGGAATCATCAAAACATGTGCATTTACATTTGTCTCATTTTACTTTGACGTTTATTAAATTATTATTATTATCAAATTACCTACTACTATTTTATAGGTTTGTTTGGACAATTGAATGAAAAAAGTACCCCCTACTCTACCAGGAAAGAGCTTTTTAACTAATAATATGGATCGCAATGGAGTAAATATCGCAAGAGTAAATATTAGAGTGGTCCTTAACAGAGGTGTTTTTGAATTTTTTCTCTCCCAAGGGATCAAACGAATCTTTTTCAAGAAAAAAATTGTCATAAAGTTTGAATGCTCGATCTCGATCTCAATTTTAACATCCTGCGCACGATCGCTTAAGTTGTTTTTTGTTTATTTATTAAATGCTCGGCTGCATTTTAGACTTTTTCGTCGTTATTAGGCTTAATTTGTAGATAATTCGACACTTCTAAAAAATTCAAAAAGACCCCTGTTAAGGACCACTCTAGTGAATATAGCGATTTCCGGTCAATTTCTCCAATAGAAATGGTTGCTTATACTCCGACTTATAAGGAAAGATCACGATAACCAATGATAATGTAAAAGCGATAGAAGTCCAAAATGGCATTTCCGTCGCATTTTCCCCTATAGACAATGGTTGTCAAGGCTCGTTCCTGATGTTTTATGTTTTAAGGTTTGAACAATTCCATGGCATTTTTGTCAATTTGTCAACATGACAAGCGTCATTTTGACGTTTATCCAAAAATGGCTGATTAGTCAGCTATTATTGTGACCTAGTCTATGATACTAAAGGCACCACTACCATTTATTTCTATGAGTCACGACTAATACCGCGATTCTGAGCAAATCAGGACTGGGGTCCTGTAATTATTAGCCTATACCTACGCTACGCTAAGCTACCTACCTTTTACCCTTCTCCTATCAATTTCTAAAAGTTTGTAGGAGAGGGGTGGGGAGTAAGTAGTGTAGTGTAGTAAGTAGCCTAGCAAAACGCTAATAATTACAGGATTCCAGCCCTGTAAGTAAAACAGGGCTTTGATAAGGTCGTTAACAAGCCTACTGGAAAGTTATTACAGATACGACGAAAACACGTTACCGGCCAGTGCTCGGAATCGCAGCATAAATTAGGTTTGTGTGTTAAAATCTCTCCTGTCGGCTATAATCTATTGCACGAATCTGGAAAGAAAAAGTATCTAAGGAATGCGGGTTCTGTCTATTACAATTAAATAGCGGAACTCACAGTTTGCATTACATTCCTTGATACTACATACATATTAATTGTGCCGCTTCATTAATGCAGTCGCACAAATAAATTATAAAGATAACGTCGCTACGTTATATTGAAGACTGGTTTGGGCAATCGGTTTTTACCGTCTACTCCATTGGTGTTGCTAAGAATTTAATTTAATAAAAATGAATTACTAACATAGCTGTAAAAATAAAACTCACGGCGCCTATGGTTTCCATAGAGATAGTAGCCCCGCTTCCTTACCTCTAACGCTTTCTTTCCAGACTAGTACAATACCAAAAATCGCTTCGCGATCGACTAGTCGATCGCCATGGACTTGTTGATCATTCCTGCTCTAAAGTACAAAAAGGTTGGGGACTCCTGTTCTAGAGCTTATGGAGAGCCTATGAATTATGAGCCTATGAAGTAATCGGTTACTGGCCAAACGATATTAATATTAATAAATCAACATTTTATGTTAATAAATTTACATTAATGAGCTTAAAAATTGCTCAAAACGATTAAAATGCACTCAAGTATTCTAAATAGTCCCAGAATCACATTTCAATGCAACGGGGATGAGTTATGGTTGGCCAAGAGATTTTGAGTTTTAATTTTATTTTTGGACATTTATTTCGTCCTCTCTTTTTATTTGTCAAGATTCCTCCTTTATAAAAAAATGACAGATTTTCAGATTTATTAGAAATTGTTATTCAGCATCTCATTACATGTCCCCATTACATAATTTTTTTTATTTCCATTCCTTCCTATAAAATGTCAAATTGCACAAAGAAGACTTAATTCCAAACTTTTTTAACACTAACTTGTCGAAATTATCCTAATGAAAATTTAATCCGTCACTTGGAGGAAAAGAGCTTTATAGAAATAAGAAAAAGTTTCGTTATTTTAGAACTTTTGTTTTAAACAAATTATAGTGCGCTATGAAAAACATTTATATAAAACATTAACGTTGTTAATATTTAAGGGATTTTCAAATAAATTTTTTGTGGGAAAGGTTCTGATTTATAGGGCAACCAGCTATGTTAAATTTAAATGATTATACTCAATTCCTATTGGTTAAAAGCAGCAGGAAGCACAATTTTAGTTACAAGCAAATAAAAGAAATCAAGGGATACGTTTTTCGTTTAATTCATATAGGATTTTTGTCTTGGTCTGTACGTGTACTTATTTGACGTTAGTGACAACATTTTAAATTTACAAATTGAACGACTTTCAAAAACTTCAAAAGACTGCAATTGACTAAAACTTTGTAACTTTGGATTGATGTTTTATATAGATTAAGGCTTAAAATTTGGCTGAACACGCAAATTTCTTTATATTAACATATTATTTAGTTCGAAAGTTTTTGTACGTAAAAATAGCATGTACCTACTTTTAATCAATAGTTTGTAAAGATTTCGATCTTAATCAAAATTTAATAAAAATTTGTCTAACCTGAAAAAGGATTAAGCAAATGTTTCTCTAGTTGACTTCCAAAGCTCACTATACTTAGAGAAATTAGAACTTATTTTTTAAAACAAATTGAGTTAGAACGCATTTTCTAACGTCAATTTCATGTACTACAGCTTAGTTTTGGGGCCTACTTTTTGAGGATGGTCACTGTAAGATCGGGAAAAGTAAAATAAGAATAAGAAGCTATTATCTTACCTGTAATAATTCCTTCAACTGAAATAACACCCACTTTATTATTTACATCATCACAAGAACTCGATTTCCGTGGAAATCTTCAATAGAATATAGAGCAAGCTGTGATTGTAAATACTTCTTGTAGAGAACTGTTGGAAAATAACATCTAGGACAGGACAATAATCTTGTTTAGTACCCATACCATTATTAAATCGATGAAAATTAGATTAAATTAAACTAAAAAATAGCAATAATAATAAAATTGTTAATGTTATTTAATACTAACACGCATATAGGGCTTTACATAAGTCAAAAATTAAAAATATCAGATCGTACACGATTTAGAAAAATATTGACTTTACTTCAACTGATGCAATTACCAATTTTAATTAACGAAATTTTTGTAATTTCTATGAATTTTTGGTGTAGTACTTTATTACATTAGTCGAAAGCATCAAATTATACCATTTGGGTACATAAAAATTGGGTCCATTCAGGCAAAATCAGTGGCTGAGATGCTGACCAATCACTATAAAATAAATTAATTATTAATTACTCAGCATCACAGTCACTGATGTTTTCTGTATAGGCCCACTGATGCCAGTTGTAGTAACTCTTGTTTTTACAGGAATCTACGTGTAGATTTTATTAGTCAATTTTCAAAATCTAAAAAGCCCGTAGTTTTAAAATATCATCAATCATCATTAATTTATAAAAGATTCTCATCAGTCATTTATAAGTTACTCCGAGAATTTAACTAATATTTAACACTTTCGCTACCGACCCGCTCATATACGTATGAGCAATGACGACATTGATGTATAATCAATGGTATGAACCACACCATTATTCGCACAGACTAACGTCTCATAGGTATATGAGCCACAAAAAAAATCAAAACGTTAGGAAAAAACAACCCTGAATTTTCATATTGGAAGGACTTTTTTATTTTTGAAAATTTCACTTTTCAATTTCACGTCGGTAGCGAACGTGTTAACGCTTCTGAAACCATGGGGATTCATGAGTCACTCTCAGAATAGCTTTTCGCGGTTTATACTTTGATTGTAGCCCTGCCCTACTAAACTGGGTGAAAGTGATCAAAGGTACCCATTTTTACTCCCAAATGCAATTTCAGCGAGATTATGAAGAACATAGATCGATGAACCTAGTTTCTTATACAGATGGTTTATGAGGGCTTCTCACAGCAGTAGCTAGTATATACAGGGTAATTCTGAATCAACCTCAAGTAATTTCAGGGATGATAGAATAAGTCAATTTTATCTGCGTTATTAATTAATTAAATTAATTAATTTTAATTAATTTATTTCTGTGTTGCCTTCAGCAAGACCGTGATTTTCCCTAGTACACTAGGACTTAGTGGTCTCTTCCTTGTTAGAGGTCTCGGGATCTGGTGGGCAAAGCCCTCTTGTTCCTCCAGGAATCAGTGGCTTTCCTTTTTGTAAAGAAGGGTCTCGAGGTCTGGTGGAAGGCAAGTAAACTCTTAGGTTCCGGGACTCAGTAGCCTATCTAAGAAGAGAAGGGTCTCGAGGTCTGGCAAACAACGTACTCTCTTAGTTCCGGGACTCAGTGGCCTATCTTGCAAGAGAGGGGTTTCGAGGTCTGGCGAGCGACTTCCCTGCGTCCACCAGGACTCTGTGCTCTATCTCGTGCGAGAGGGGTCTCGAGGTCTGGTGAGATTTATTCTGTAAATACTTCGAATTATTCAACTGATTCTCACAAAACCAATCTTTCAGTTTACCATGCTTCTCTCTTTTACATTATATGAGAAACAAAATTGGACCCAAAGCATATCCTTGAGGGACACCGCTTTCAGTACACGTTAGATTCGATTTTTTGACACCTACTCACTAGTATATGACGTTCACGTAAATACTATTTAATTAAATGTACGCTACATTACTGTAACTCATTGATTAAAAGATTGTGGGAGTCACAATCGAATGCCTTGCTCAAGGCGCAAAGCAAAGCACCCACGCTACAGCTAGATTCACTAGTAGAGAGAGCAAGAGTGTTGTTGCCTTATATTTCGATTTAGTAAACAATTAAATTTATTTTATTGTTGATATTTAAAAAGCTATACAATATTTCCGGCGGAGTAGGTAATAAATGAAATAAAATCATATTCAGCAATTTTTAGTCATAACTTTATTGAGAAATCGGGTTTAATCCATTTAACAACCATTTCTGCATGAATAAAATTTTGATATTCATAACATATATTTTAAAATGGTTTTAGATTTTTATATTAATACAATTTATGTGCAGTTTTAACTGGAGTACAATGGGTGTGATTTGAATTTTACATAAGTATAGGTCACAAGGGTAGTAAATTTTTTATACCGTATTGATTATCTTAAACACAAAAGGTATGCTACTAGATATAACTACAGAAAATACCTAGTATAGATAGCCTACTTATATGACTTATCAAGAAGAATCGATAATCATTGTTTCGGTAAAAATCTATGTATTATTTTTTTTTACTTCTTCAAAAACTTTTGTACTTTTATATTTCAAGTTTTTTGTATGTAATCAACCTAAATTGAAAATAAATTTCCACGTGAATTAATTTACTTGTACCTATTTCTATTACAAAAGTAAATTAAAAGTAATTGTAACTTAATGCTCTAATTTTGTTTAATCTTTTGCTTAAACACACGCTTTTATTTCCTTTTTTTATAACACATTTTGCCCTATTTTTAGTACGTTAGAACCTGCAATTATCGCCCAAATTTTTGTTAAATTAATCAATTTCTGAAACGTTGGGTCCTATTTTTAAATCGAAATTTATTAATTATTGTTTTTGAGTGATGGAGTAATTATGCATAATTTCCGTTTGTGTGACCTTCATAGTGTGAGTTCAAACCCCAACCTTTTACCCTTTATAAATATGTATTAATACATACCTAAGTATAGACAGACTCGCAATGAAATTTTTTGCAGGGGTAAAAAATTAAAAATTTGTATAGGAAATTGAATGTCATTCGTTTGCAACTTAATAAAAAGATAAGACCATTTTAATTCTAAAACGTGTTTAATTATTATTAGTTTAATATTCGTAAAAATTGGATGGGGTTTATCAAAAACTATCGATTACAATCGCCATGTTCTTAGGAAATTTGTAGAATATTGGCCTTATAGTTTTAGATCAAGTCAATCAAATTTCATTGTACTACCACAGGAGGTAAGAGTTCTGATTTTGCTACCAACTCTATCAATAATTAAAATTTTTGTTTGCCTAGAAACTTGATGAATAACATCAACGTAAAAATGGCGAGATGTTAGTCAAAAAAATCAGGAAAAATTTAAGTCGAATGATATTCGTCCTGGTTATTTTATGAAAAGGCCAAAAAATTAACAATGGCTAAAAGACAGCTTTCATAAGTGACAATATACATTTGCTTACCAATTGCCATGAAAGCCAAAGAAAATACATGTAGTTGCCTCATTTTCATTTGTACAAACCGTAAACCAAGTTGGAGAGGTTCTCCAAATTCAACTGAAGTTAACGATTTATTGATTGTTCAGAGGAATGACCTGTCAATTTTATACGGTACTGTTCACCAACTCCTTTTTGTTTACGAAGATATTTATTAGATGGGCAATAATAGTGGATTAGTATTTTTATTTTCTTTTTCTGAAGACCAACGCTATATATCTTCATTTTTATCACTTATTTCTCTATTTTATTCCATAAAACGCGCTTTCTTCAGCATGATGAAGCAGTAGCAGCCTGTTTATGATATTTCAAATCATTGTAATGAAATTAATGTGTGGGATTTAACTTAAATTCATTCATTGTTCTACTGCTAATGCGTTTTGGTGATTTCATTGTTGATTATCTTTGTGGTTATTTTAAGGTAGCGACGAGAAAATTTATGCCTCTCATGTAAGTTCTCTATGTGGGAATATTAAATATTACTTTATAATTATTTTTCATATTCTCCTATTCATTACTTTATATTGCTCATTTGCGTCGTGATTTGAAGGTAGTCCTTTAGTCGGAGTCCTAATTGCTTAAAAATATCTTTATCGGCAGTCTTTTGTTTAATAGGCATTTTTTAAAACCATTTTTGCTGATATCAAAAATGAAAGTATTTTTAACTATTTACTTACTTTTAAGTTTCGTACTAAAATTAGCCCAGTTTCCACATCCATATAAGCATATGAACCCAAGAAAATTAGGAAAGTGCAAAAAAATTCGGTATTCAGATAGATTAAGACATGGCGAAAAAGATGCAAAAAAGTTTGCATTCAATATAGGTGCCGCTTCATGGAAAAAAATGGACTTGAAGAGGAAAAAATGTGTTTTTTTAAGAATATCTCGGAAAATATGCAATCTAGAGAAAAATGACTAGACCTTTATTTTATAGATGAAGCATTTTTACATAAAAAATGTCCTATAAAATTTTTCCGTTAGAGCAGTGGTTTTCCCAAAAAACAATTTAAAAAATATGTTGAAAAACAGGATTTTTAAATTTTCTTTTTGAAATTATAATTTTATCAATAAAATCGGGCAAGAACATTAAATTTTTTTAAATGTAAGTACAAATACATTACCTATGTACTCTCGGAGTGTTCGAGAAACGATGGTCTTTATTTATTCGCCTTCTATTTTTGATTGGTCAATTCGGGTTATGATTCTAGTAAATGCTTCTAGTAAACGTTCTTAGCGTAGCAATCTTTTGTTTTACCCTGACATTATTATCAGTATACACTATACAGTGATTCTTAATTGATCGGGTCTTCGATGTTAAGCCTGGCACAAAGTGAGACTTAAAATTTAACGCTTAAAACGTAAGACTTAAAACTTTAACGTAAAATCATTATACAGTATGTCTGTAAATACACCTTACAGCACTTTTATTCAAGTTCCACCTGTTTATTAGTAATTTTTCTTGATCTTCTGGTGTACTTATTCGGTGTTTTGAGTGCATCTTCTGAGGAGAGCTTTCTAGTTAGTACTCTCTAAATATACAAATAGTATGCTAATTTTTGTCTATGAGAGACAGCGAACACTGAATTTGGATTATAAAATGTCATATGAGTTTTGTTCTAAAATGAAAAATAAATTACCGATTTCGTATCTTCAGCATTAAACAGATACAACAGTAGTGGCCCCTTGGCACGAAAACCCTGTATTTTTATACAAATTTAAATCCCTAGTAAAATGTAGATACTAAATTAGCAAGAATACCGAGCGTTCATGCCAAGTGAGCCACTATTGCTTTATCCGTTCAATACTAAAGATACGAAATCGGTACTTTATTTTTCATTTTAGGACAAAACTCATATGACATTTTACACTCTAAATGCAGTACCTTTTTCAAATATATAAAAATATATAGGGTGTTCCATTAAAAAAAAGTTATTTTTGTGAATATCTTGAAAACTAGATGTTCAATTCTTTTTTTGTGTTGACCATTGCAATCAGCGGAAAAAGTTATACTACTTTACCAATTTAACCAACCTCGTATCTTTAATATTAACGGATATAGCAATAGTGGCCCACTTTTCGCGACACCCTGTATATCTATTGGTGAAGCGATAACTATCTTTCTAGAAACTGAGAATAGGAGTCGCGTTTCTGAAAATCCAATTTTAGTGGGTGCCCACTTCCTTAAAAGAATGTAAAATGCTAGCTAGTGTCTTTTAAAAACTAATATTAAAATTTTTACCACTGCAACCTCTTTAGGAGTAACATTTCAAAAAATACCTTCTTATAGTAGGTTCTTACATAGTCAAAAAAATATGGAAAGCTAAATTGTGTTGCTTAATGAATACTATTAAAATTTGAAACATCCTGTATAGCCCTTTCGAAAAATGAAGTAGGGATTTTAAAAGAATCATGATTGGTAACCCTAAAAAAATGCATGTTTCGACTAATATTTATCGCAGATTCTTCATCCTCGCGGGTCTTTAATTTTAACCAACTATTTCAGAACCACCCTGTACATACAACTGTGTTGGTTTATGAAATTATCTCTTTTTGGGGCATTACACAATTACACATCTCTAAAAGGCATAATAAGGTGTTTTTGAAGATAGTTTCGTGAGACTAATTTTCAAGTTTACATATTTCCATCAATTTACCTAAATTCAACAGCCGCTTCTATCGTTCCAGTAAATCTGAGAAAGTTCTAGCTTCACAGATTTAAAGTATAACTTATTATCTTTCATTTCCAGAAAGGAATTTTAAAAAATGTACAGTGCTTCAAATTTATGAAGGATTTGCTTAAAAAATTGCCACTTTTGTTACTTCTAAACTATAAACAATAGATACAGAAAACTTGAAATTGTAAGTTAATTTTCATTAGTGGATCATAAAGCAGACATATTTTCCTTTACAATTACTATGCAATTTTTTTAAATCCGCTTAATATTAAAGATTTTGGAGCTCTTTTAAAGTACAAATTTTGAAAAAATTTTAATTTAGAAAAAATGAAGAAATATTAAATCCATGTACTTTTATACAATAATATATAATCAATTTTTCATGATGTAACTTTGAAATGTAATTCTTATACAACGATTTGCTTCACCGAATAATTTTTTTAAATAATGTTTTCAACAAGATAACATTAATTCTTTAAAGAACGGCACAAAAATAATTTCATTTGTTGTTTAAAACTACAAGATGTTACAGAAGTAAACAAAAATACATGGAACTGAAAGTTGAAACCGTTAGGTTTATATTCATTTATATTTTTTAATTTTATCATTGCTCATTTTGGATTAAAACAGTTTTTTCTCCATCAACTTGCACTTATTTTGCAATATTTTAGCTCGCCTGCTTAACAATATTTTTGAAAACATGGCATTTTTATAACACATTTTTCGGGAAAACCACTGCTCTAACGGAAAAATTTTATAGAACATTTTTTATGTAAAAATACTTCATCTATAAAATGGCGGTCTAGTCATTTTTCTCTAGATCGCATACTTTCTGAGATATTCTTAAAAAACCACATTTTTTCCTCTTCAGGTCCATTTTTTTCGATGAAGCCTATATTGAATGCAAACTTTTTTGCATCTTTTTCGCCATGTCTTAATCTATCTGAATACCGAATTTTTTTGCACTTTGCTAATTTTCTTGGGTTGAAACCTTTGGAAACTGGGCTAAATGGGCATTGATTAATAATAATTGTGAAGGATCAAATAGGCTTTGGAATCCCGAGATCCTTCCCGATTATTGAATCTCAAAATTACGGGACTACTAATTAAGAAATCCTGGATTTCGGGGTTGATCTATAATGCATTTTTAGAATTGAAAGAGAATCATATTTTGGAAATTTAGGAAAAATTATTTTGTTTTTGAAAAAGTAAATTTTTGCAATAATCGCCTAAGAATTTGTGGAAGCTGTGTTCCTCTTGGCAATAGGAAAATCGATGAGAAATTTCTCTCTGCACGCGTGAACTGAGTTTTTTTGCTGAATCTATTCATAAAAACCCCCACAACGAGAAAACGGATCATAGGATTTTACTTCAATTTGGTTCATATTTTGTAACCCTAATGTTTAAAAGTTGTCAGGGGGGTGGGAGACGTTAAACGCACACTGCATAATACCAACTATTATTTTTTAAAACTCTCAGGCCCAGTTGCATATTTTTGGGTGAAATTCGAGGGTAGTAAAACCCGGCTTGGTCTGAAAGCTAAGCTTAAATTATCTTTCGGTTTCACATCAGTATTCGGTTTAACCGAAAACTTTACATAATAACATAATATGACTACCGAAACCCATATAAAAAATGTAAAAAGCTTTTAAGGTCAAACTCGCTTAAAATCCCTCGGAGAACAAACTTGTTTTTATTCATTTCTTTGTTACTCTCACCTCAACAAACTATCTTATTCACTAAAATGTATCCATAACGACTAGCGACATCTACTTTAGTGGGTGTTTTTGGTTCATTAAGCTTTAAAGAGGCATGGTTTAACTAAGTGCATTTTTCGGAAAATAAATAAATTTTAGGAAATTATACAGCTACACCAACCAATTTTGCGTTACGGAAAATATGTAAAAAACTAATATAATTTTATTTAAAACATTTTTTGCTGGAAAAGATTCGTCCAATCATAATCAAGAATTCAGGTTATGTACAGGCATAGTTTAAAGTCACGTGTACGAATCTATAAAGAAAAAGTATCTGGAATACGGGTTCTGTCTATTACAATTAAATAGCAGAACTAACAATTTGCATTGCATTCCTTGATTTTACATAATATTAATTGTATATCGTTTTGCAACAATGATCTAACCCACATCTTGTTTTCTTGACGTTTTAAAATGCCATTGTTAAGCAATTTTTAGTTAATTACAAACTTTTCAAATTCACTGCCTTAATATTAACCTATATTCAATTTTAGTGACAGTTACTTGTCAAATTTAACGACTGAAATACTTTTAACTCGTAGTGTACTTCAAAATCTATGACAGTGCTGACCACTGGCTCGCTAATAAAGCTGGTGGGACTGTACATAGATTTTTTTAAACCCAATAAAAATAAATTGAATTATGACAATCTTATTTGAGGTTAAAGACATGTCATTTGTTGACAAAACACAAATGTCAAGGTGAAGTTTGAAGCTTAAGCGAAATGTCCGCCTCTTAACATAAATTATAATTTAAACTTCCAAATCTTCCGTATGAGTCGGAACATCAATGTATTGTTCAGTTGACGGATGTTTTCTGACACGTGACCAATTTAATATTATTTGTGAGTTTAATTATTTAATTTTATTATAGATTTATTATTAAATTAATTATTTAGTGAGCATTCTAAAAGTTGCTTGTCAGAAAACCTTCGTGTACTGAACTATACTTAAGGTTTGGTTTATTTGTTTTAAATTTGATTTCTATGTCTTTATCTACCCTCAATTATAATCGAGACAGTTTATTGACTTTAAATTAAATTACTCATCTTAGTTTAAATCAAATCGAACGCCATCGACCAAACCTTTATGTGTAAACCTCAATTATTATTATGTCTGCACAATTAAATAATTTATGTTGAGATGATCTCCATTTTAATGGAAGAAATTTAAATCAAAATGCAATTTTATGATTACAGAATACATGAAAACTAAATCTATTTTATTTTCTATGTAAGTGTAACTACTTAATCCATTTGCCAATACCTATAATAACTATCGTAATAGATGTCGTATATCATGTTGGACGATTTTACTTTTCGAAAGCTGAAAGTGACCAAACTTTTTAGAGCCCCCGTTTTATGCAAGCTTAAAACTTAAGCTTCCTCATAAATTTCACGTTGAATTTGTTTCGTATACCTTTCAGTCTTTTTCTTTAGACCTTTCTTGTGTTGTAAAGTTCTAAGCTCTAATTTATCTGAAAGTATTCATAATACTATATCAAAGTCAGATATATTTCAAAAAGAAATCTGAAAACCTTCCCAGCTTCCCACTTAATCATTTAATAAAATTTTAAATTAATTATCCGCACCTTAATTTTTGTACTTATCTCATTATTTTCCTTCACATCTTTTTGTTAAAGAGGAAAAGAGTTTGCTACACTTTCAAATTATTGGAGATGCAGCAGGGTTTCTTTAAAACGGTAAAAGACGCTTGTTCTCATTCACGTAGCCGAGTGTTCCGAGTACAAAGAAATTCTTGCCTTTTGTGATATTTTTATTTAAATGAAAACATCTCGTTTCTTATAACTAGACTTATTTTACAAAATCATTAAATCGAAGCCAGCTAGCGAAGAATTATTTGTTATCTAACATAAAATTCGGTTACAACAAAAAGGTGTAATATTCCAAAAAAAATTATTTGCCCCAGTGCAACTGTTAATTGGTATAAATATTTCCTTTATATTTATAAATAATATTTTGAGTTGGATAATAACGTGTTACGCCTCACGCTTCGACGATGAAATTAATTAAAATTTTTATCAAATATTTGAGTTATTAGAGTTGTAATCGTTCGTTGATAATGTATAGGTTAAGTATAAAAAAGTATTTTTTATTATTATTTTGAATTACAGTATTTAAATTAGTAGTACCTTTGAGTCACTAGGATTACAAATATGCTATTTCCGTTTATTCATTATAACAATATTCGAAATAATAGGTTGCGAATTAAAATTTTTTCATACAATACATTCATTCCTTTGCAATAATGACAGGTTGGAAGATATAATTTTATTTAAATTTTATGTCCTTTAATGGTATTTTTTAGTTTTTAATATTTTAATGAAAATAAAATGAGCATTAGTATAGGACTGATGGTATGGTTAATTTGTTTGTTCTGCTTTACACAAGTCGAAAATCCATAGAAGTGTTTGTTTTTAATCTCTTTTTAATACTTTTCTATTATATTTTATAATTTCATTTGGAATGAAGTAAGGATTATGTTTTTTGTTATTAAACTATTCATTATCACTTTAAACGAGTATTTAATTTTATTTTCAAGTTTTCAACAATAGCATATTTATAAATGGCATATTGATTTGTGTTATGTCTTGTTTCGAGTTTCGTATTCTTATATAAAGAATTTTTTAAATAAATATGAATTTCGTATTATACTGGGTGACACCGAATGTCTGGAAGTTTTCATAAGGTTTTTGTTTACCGAAAATGTTCATACAGCTCCACCAACCAATTTTGCGTTAAGGAAAATATGTCAACTATAAATATTTTAAATATTTTTTGCGGGAAAAGATTCGTCCAATCAATCAAGAATTCAGGTTAGGTATATTTAAAAGTCGCGTGTATCTTCAATTATCTTAGGTTATGATAAAACCTTTCAAAATGAGCCGTGTGCTGTAAGCAACTGTTTATAAATACCGTCAAGGTTGAGTCGTTAAACGAAGCTGGATATATGTCTCTTGCATTGTGTTGAAGAAAGATAAAAGACTGAACGTTAGCGTTATATTATTATAACCGGTCGCATACAGCACACCACCAAATGACAGTAAGTTGTACTTTTCAAATTCACTCTCTTAATATTAGTTGTCAAATTTAGCGACTGAAATACTTTTAACCCGTAGTGTACTTCAAAATTTATGACTGCGCTGGCCATACTCCCTCAGCTCGCTAATAAAGTTGGTGGGACTGTAGTTATGGTGGAGAAGCATTTGGCATTAAATCTCTCTTGCCATGCAAAAACAACTAGAATTATTATTTTTGACGTTTTAGATTTTTTGTTCGACTGTACTAATACAGTTTACAGTTCATAATCTGATTGATTATGTTACTAGTACTATAATGATAAAGTAAATTGGGCTCGAGTGTCAAAGTCACATTTTTATACAATTTGATTGGTTAATATTTTATATCAATTTTGAAATTTAACATAAAATTAAATTTGACAATCTTAAGCACTTGTCAGATTGGTTTTGGCTATAACATTAAATAAATAACCTCCGCTACTCCACCAGGAAAGAGGCATTTAGTTAATAATATGGATCGTAATGGTTTTTTAAATATAGCAATTTCCGGTCGATCACAGATCCAAGATCATCACAGCCAATGATAATGTAAACTCGACGAAATGAATGAGTCATCCATAGCGTTCCAAAATACCATTTTCGTCGCATTTTCTCTTATAGGCAACGGTTGCTAACCTTTCGTCCGGATTTTTATATTCTAAGGATTATAATCTTAGAACATAAAACATCAGGAAGGAGCCTTGACAACAGTTGCCTATAGAAGAAAATGCGATGGAAAAGCCATTTTGAACTTTCATCGCGTTTACATTATCAGTGGTTGTTATGATATTTTCTTATGAGTGGGATAAGCATAAGCAACCATTTCTATAGGAGAAATTGACCGGAAATCGCTATATTTACTCTTCCGTTGCGATTCATATTACAAGATAGAAGCTCTTTCCTGATAGAGTAGGGGTTATTTTTTTATTCAATGCTTATAATTGTTGTTACAAGGCAACTTACAAAGACACTCGCTTGAGAAAAATTAAATACAAACTTTTTGAGGTAGTCGAACACAGAATTTGGCATGTGACACGTGCATAATTAAACTTTCTTGGACTCGTACTCTATATTACAGTATAAACTCTATAAATACAGAGTTGTGACTCTAGCTCTTGGTGATAAGAAAATATCAAACATTTGATAGTTTTTAATTTAAAGTATTTCATGGCAATCGCTATTTCTGCTAGTTTTTGAGATTAAATTTCTGACCTTATAAAGTGCTCCAAATAAATTTGGTTTACTGGACTAGCCGTAGGATTTTATGCCCAAAAACTTTTATCTCAAGATTTTTTGTCTAAAATAAATTGAGAAGAAGGAAATCATCAAAGTATGAATTTACATGTTAAATCCCTATGACCGAGAACTCCGGTCACCACCCGGTATGTTTTCATGGCAAGAGAGATTATATTAATGTAGCAAGGCGGAAGTATAATTTTACTTTAAAATTTTAACTGAATTAAAAGTCCTCAATTCATGAAGTTTTTGATACTATATCGGTAAGTATAAGAAAATTATTTCCCTTTTGCTACCATTATAACCAGCCCCATATTTCAAATGGGAAAAGCTTCTGTTTGGTTAAATACAAAGCTATGTTTCTTAAATTTTTTTACAAAGGAATTAAGGAAGGCAGTACAAAAATTTGTTTGATTTTGAAGAAACTGTAAAGAATCCTCAGACAAATATTTAAATTTGAACCGTCTAGTGTCTAGGCGAGACAATTAAGCTTGTGAATGTCATGACATAAAAGTCAACTGCACGAGTATAGTGTATGTACTGTTTTTTATTAATTTTATTTGTGTGTCTATCGCTATTTCTTTGTGCATTTAGCTTTACATTTTTAAATCTTTGAAAACTAAAAGAATTGGATAAATTCTAAAGTTTTGTTAAATTTAACTGTTATACAAAAGAAAATTCTTTTTATTCGGAAAGCAACAATGGTACAAAAATTGAGAATTTAATAATCACTGTAAGATTTGTTCTATTACATGTAAATTTGCTAATAATAGAAATTCTTTGTAAAATAATGCCAAGCATTTTTATTCGATGTAGATAGAATGTCGTGGAACAAGTTGAGAGAAAAGGGATGTTTCCTCGTTTACTAAATTCTTGAAGCGTCAGCACCGAGGAAGGATTGTAGGATTATCCTTTAATTGCTTTACTGTGTTTAACGTAGTTGCTTGCAATTTTCTGCAAGATTTTTAATTTTTCGGCACAAAAACACGCTTATTAAAATTTATTTGCTCGAGGCTTAATCATTTTTAAGGAATGGGGTAAAATTTAGCCGCAGGCCATTTTGAAATTGACATATTAACGGATTTTCAATTTTGACCTTTGCGTTCGAAGCGAGACTTCAATTTTGTGTCAAATGCACTCGTCTACACTGTAGTATTTATCGTTACTGCTTTATCGCACAAATCCTTTAACTTTATTATTTTTCTCTTCTTATGTTGAGAAATTAAACACCTCGATTTGATTGTATTGTTTCACAATATAAATCAAAACACTTGCTCGATTTTAAGATGCATTTATCATTTATGAAGTAATTTATCAAATAATTTATAAAAAATCTTTTTTACTGTTTTATTCTGAAGATATAATGAGCTTTTGTTCCAAAGGTGTTTCCAAAGCGTTACTACAGAAAATCACGGGCGTCAAAGTTGCTTATTCAAGCCTATTTACATGTTGTTTACATGAAGAATTAATTAAGGATTTTTGTGCCTACGTAATCAGCTTAGATTGATTCTATACCTTAACTTTCTGCAGCGCTTCTTCGAGGGCATGTAAAGCCATCAATTGCGGTTGCTACCGTCCATTTATGTACGATTGTAAAAAAAGTTTCTGAAGGGTCGATTGACTTCTAAACCTTACAGAACTGCTACCATTGTTGATCTTTTATTCATAACCCTAATCGTATTTATGTTCTCAGGAATTCAATCTTGCCAGCGAAGCTTAGAATGTCCCTAATAAGTTTGATTTTCACTTCTTCAGGCGTCAATTGAACCTGCCTTAAGCTTTTCAGCTTAAACCGAGCCAATGCATCGCAATTACAGAGAATGTGTTCGGCGGATTCGATCTCTGATTCATATAGTCTGCATATGCGATTATCCTCCAGTCCCAGTTTCATGAGGTGGTACCTCACTGGGCAGTGTCCAGGAAACAGACCCGTGAGGAGTCTGATTTCGTTCTTTGATAATAGAAGAAGCTTTTTAGCATTCGTGGTCGAGTACTCAATGAATTTCTTTGGCTGTCTTTCTCATGGTGCGTTTTTCAAGTGAGAATTTCTGTTTTCAGTTTCCCATTTTTGGATTTCCGCCTTTATAGGTGTTCTAGATAGTCCACAGAACGGTTCGGGTCCAATCGGTAGGGCTTCCGAGCACGTTCTAGCTAATTCATCAGCTAATTCGTTTCCTTCAATTCCCTCATTCCCAAGTGGATAAAGACTCAAAGCTATTGGCTTTGAGTGCCTTTATCGCAGCTTGGCTGTCAGACATTATGTAGACTTTTTTGCTCTTTAAATTCCTTCGTACTACCTTCAACGGTGTCTGGAAGTCAAACACTCTTGGAATGACAGCCAATGGTTTTTCAAACAATTCTGGCTGTAGAAAGTCCAGGATCTTTAGGTGGCCTGTTCTGTCACCCAGTTTTATTTTCTTGCTCTGTGCTATTTTTATAGCGGTTTGAAGACCCCCCCCTTCTTCATCCGTAGGTAAAGGGGTGGTAGGTCTAAAAGTTTATTTATAAAATAATGTTATAGGTTAGTCTAGTTATTCTTATTGAAGATGTTGTTCTGACTTGAGATTTCTATGCAGTCTCGTCTCGAGCCTCATTTTCAGCTTTATAATCTCTTCTCCTTCGTTTCCTAATTTCCAAAATTTTTTATTCTCATTCTCATCTTGTCATCTCAAGTATCTCGAAAACGAATAAACAGATCATTCCTTCGTCTCTCATTTCCAAAATTTTAAATTACAACATACCCCTCGTGATATAATTACTGACCAGTAGCTCTCGGAAAGTGGAAACTTTCTTCAAATGCTTTTGAAATTGTTTGCAGTTTTGTACCCAAGGCTGTTTTGCACAAAATAGAAATTGAAGGGAGAAAAATTCAATGATGACCAAAATAAGAACCACGTAGGTATTGTTTACAAAATCTGTAATACACGTAGGTAGATACCTATTTGAGTATTAACATTGGTGAGCGTGGAGATTTATTACGTTTCTGACCCCAATTGTGTCGAATTCTTATTCTTTGAGCCCTTAAACAAACATGTTGATGTTACTTTATTTTAGGACATTCTACATCTCTCTAATTCAGAAAAATTAATATCCTTTGTTGTTACATTGTATCGTAACACGCAATAATTTTTATTATTGTTAAATTACATACAATTTTGATGCGACAGTTACGTTTAACTTTGTTCCGACAGTGTAATAATTCACGGTCGAATTAAGGAGAAGCACACAACATAACATGAATGATACCGTATCCCAAAAGGCTGGAAGAACTTATTAATATTTAATTTCGAAATAAAACAATTTCCACACGTTTAAACATTTTTACATTTACACACTTTGCATCTTTTAGTAACAATGAAGAAGGTTGGGTATGTGGCAAATAATTAATAATTTCGTTAATTGGCATTGTAATAAATATTCAACTTGTGTGAAATAAACGATCACTAATTATTATTTAGACAGTTAGATACCATATTTTGTTTATCAATGCACTATTAGTTTTCTGAATTTGACGTGGAACGTTGAAATTGAAACCAATAATAATTATTGAACCGATTTCATAATCCAACGAATTGTCTCCAACAAAAGTTTATTGAAAAGACAACGGACAGTAGTCGAATCTACTCATTAATTGTTGTCCTTTGTGGCTTAAAAGGATTTTTAAGATAGTTCTATCGAAAGTCAAGAAAACATTTATTTTTACTCACAAAATAGAAACTTTTAAAACACTTTATTATAATTAAATCATCACCTTTATTCGGGTGTTATTTGATTTAATTAAAATTTCTCTTAAAGAAGTTTAAATCTTGATTTTCTCACATTATGAATTTATGGCGTTAATTGAAAGTTATTGTATGTCTCTTCTTGAAAATAGTTATTTGTTCGTGCTTTTAATTTAATGTAATGGCGTAACATTCATTTATCAGAATTGACTATAAATTGGGAAAACAAGAGCATACGAGAAGATTTAAGACAATTGCTTTAAATGTCTTTTAACACATATAAAGTGTTAATTGAAAAAGAAAAAATACAAAAAACACTTTATGCTCCCAAAACGATTTTCAATAACCTAGTGTAAGTAGAGGGTAATTAATTACAAATTAACATTAAAATTTTCAAACGTGGGGTATTTAAATTTTCATTGGTTTATTAATTCCTCTTGATTAATGTTGAAAATGTAAGAACTTGGAAGCTCGCATAAATGGATTTATTTGTGCTTACCCAAATTTCCGCAATTTAAACATAAAATTACGCATTTTCTGAAAGAAAAGTAAATAGTCGAACGAGTATCAAGCTATTTATTTAAGGTTAATTTGTTCGATCTTACTAATTACTTATATGTCTGGAAATTAGTACTTTTAAAACGCAATTAATTTACAAACATTCATGTTAATAATTAGAAACGTTTTAATTATTTCATAGCTTAATGGATGTCACGAGTGTGGTCTTACATATCCATTTAGAAGTCTTTTTATGCTTTATTAATGTAAAGCGTTTTGTTTCTAATTTTTAAGTGTTTTAGTAAAAATGTAGTTTTTTGAGAACAAGTTGCAATTAACCTATGAGTACAATATTTATTAGAATAAACTTCTAAACTTGGTGAATTTACTAAAGAGAATACGAGTTCCTGTTAATAATATTATTTTACAAAATACTTTCAATTTCTTTGATGAAAAGCTTGGAAATTGTGAGGTTGTAGACGACATTGTAATGTAAGCATTTACTTTTGAATAATTCTGTTTAATTTACTTATGTCTTGGAGATAATTTAATTTTACACCTTCTTGGTATAAAAAGAACCTCATATATTTATATCTTCCTATCCCGTTTTCTAAAAGTGAAATATCTGAAAAAGTGAAAACCATGAGAATTTAGAAAATAGAAAAATTTATCTATAGATACAGCATTTTAAAGCCCCATATTAAATTTCAAGTGCTCTTAGTATACAGTTTTCAAGACATTCGAGTTTGAATTTTATGCCTTCCTATGGGAAATATGAAATCTTCCATCAATTTTGCCAAAACACTTTGAAGGAAAACTTAATTTCTTTATAAATTCTGTATGCAAATTTAATATGAGCATAGTAATATTTCTGAAATATTGTTCAGAAAAATTATCTAATCTTTAAGATTAATACAGCTGGGGTCTGTCCTCTCTAAAGTAGATTATTTTATTATTGGTTTTCAACCCCTGAAGAAGATTACATTTTACTAAAGCAAGAAAACAAATTATTCATTTCAAGAAAATGCATCTTTTTGAAATCACCTCTATCTTAAAAACTGTTTCTTTTACAATAGAGTTAAAATAATTCACTTTTTAATAAATCATTTTTAAACACACTTTTACATCCTTTCGTAAGGGGTATAATTGGGGTATTAAACTATTTCGCTTATTTTCAACTTCAATTATTAATTTTAAGCCAAATTTTCAACTCTTGGAAAAACTTATATGGCATATGCTTTTTATACAGGGTGTTCCGAAAATAACCAATATTTCCCTTAGTTATCTTTGACATATGGTGACCGATCGACATTATTTGACACATGAATGAAATTGACGGTGACAGATAACACATACATGACACACATATGGTGTCAGATGACGACATTGGCATATGGTGTCAGATGACGACACATGACACATGGGAACTTGGTGGCAGATTGACATTTGACACATGGGGTAACTATGGTGACACACCACTTCCCATTTCTCTAAACCAATCCCTGTCCTACTTCTCCACTCTTTCTATCTCTATCTTTTTTTATATATATCTCTTCCTCTCTTTCGGGCCTTACTGCGCATTTCCAATGACCTATGTGTTTTTAATTGTGTGGATTATATTATACATCGTTGAAATCAAAATATCGAAAGCAAATTATTTATGGCAAAATCCAATACGGCGTTCTTTTAAAACAAGAAAATTACCATCAATATTTGGAATATTCCAACTTTTGACTGTTTTTACCCCTTCATGAGGATTGTTACAACTATAATGTTGGATTTTTACATAATAGTTAAATGTTGTGGTCAACAAAGTCAATAAACAAACGATGTTCATGTTCACCGCCTACTACTGCAAGTGAAGCCAGTTGTTTGCACTTAATGATCGATTAATGTCTTTGATTGATTAGATAACTCTGTCGTGTGTTAAATCGTTGCAAAGGAAATTTCATGCACTTTTTCTAAATTTTGAATATATTTGAAATATTCGATGTTCAATTGTTTTTCGATTTTGAAAAATTCTTACAGTAGCAGAGTAGTAGAGAGCCATGAGGTTGCACAAAATCAAGCAGATTGAATGTGGGGAAATTTAGAATATGTTCTCATACTTCTCTTACTGTGAGTTTCTGGTAAAGTAAAACAATATTTGGTTAAAATGAAAAAATAACATTTTTAAGATTTATGGTCGATTATGGTACTTAGGGATTGTCTAGTAATTACCTGTTTTGAATGTTTGATAAGACACATGGTTGGTTTTAAAGGGCGCATTGAAAATGCGGCAAACTTTCAAAGCAGCTAATTACTTGACAACCTCTAAGTACCATAATCGACCATAAATCTTAAAAAGGTTATTTTTCCATTTTAACCACATTCTGTTTAGTTCTTCTATACCTAACTATTTATTCTGTCCTTAACTTAACCTTATGATGGGCCGATACACTGTTTGAAACCGGTTTTTCGACATTTATGAATAAGATTCGTGAAACGATAACTATGTTTCTAGAGACTCGGCATTAGTCGAGTATCTAGCATTACCTCTGAGACACTCTGTAGTTAGCAGATCTTTCAGTTTCAGTTACACCTCCGTGCTTCTGTCTTATCATCTGAAACTCTAGAGTCCAGACACCAGGAATTAAATTTTTTTTTCCGGGTTTTTCTAAAAGTTTATTTTGCTTTCTATTCTTTACTTGCTTATTTTGATTAATTTTGTTCTTGTTCCTTACTCTGCAGATCGTTTTTGTTACAACTTCAAGTGAGTTACCAATTTGCTCGGACAATTTATCTAATGCTATACATATACATTGTTCAAGTAGTTTTAGTGGGTTTAGTTTATTTTGAATTTCTGCTTTTGGTCATTAGGTACTAACTAAAGGCGTAAAAATATTTGCAACTACCAGATTTTTTCTTATAAGTAGCTAACAATTAGAAAAATGCAATTCATTTTTAACTTCGTACCTTAAAATTTAAAAGGTATTATTTTTACAATTTTTAAGGGTTTTTTTAACTCAACTTTTCTCGTCTGTTTGTTTCACTTCGGTAATTAAAAAATTTAACTTTTAAATTTTTAATGGGGAATAGAAACTTTTAATTAGACTTTTCCAATGTTTTCTAGTCATTTCTTCTGTAAATTTTTTTTAAATTAAATAAATATTTGTAATAATTACAGTTTGAGGTCAACAAACTAACGAAAATTTTAAATAATTGATGTTATAAATATTTAATAACTAAGCTTTGGTATTGATGTTGAGTCTATTAAAAATATTATTTTCTGTATTTTATTATATTATTTATTTGTGTTTTAGTGGGATTTCGCAATAAACGTAAAATATATTTTTGTTATTAAAAGGTTATAAGGTATAATATGCGTATTATAACAATAAAATTATAATTGTATAATTCTTGTCATCGAAACTCTTTAATTATGTTAAGGTTTCCATTCAGCTCAACTGAGATTTTCGTGTCATTGGCAAATTACGAAAACAAAGATATAACTTAATTATTTGAAAAAGCTTTTATTTTCTTTAACAAAAATTCAATTACCTGATAATTTTAGTTCGTTTATTTACCTACTTATTATTGGAACAGTTCCAAATACAATAAATATCGTTTTTCACGAAATTGTATGTTATTTTACTTCAGTATGCACCTCCGAATTAAAGGTCGCTACACACGTTCAGTGCACGGTCGACAGTCGATGGCCGGCTGGCCATTTATAACTACACTCGAACAATTTTAGCGACAGCTTTCAGCTGGTCGATGACGGCATGCAAAACTTTACACACGTCAGTTTTTGGTTACTGGGAAAAGAAGACCCGCTAAAAACTGTTCGTGTGTAGTGATAAATGGCTGGTCAGCCATGAACTCTGACTGTGGACGAATATTTAATTACAAAATAAAATAAAACAAAATAAAACCACGGGTGGTTCGTCCACCCGTGGTCCATCCACCTGTTTGTCCGTCAGCCTGTTATCTTATATTTTGTGTGTATTGTCCTGTATGTCTCTAAGGTGTAAGGCATCGATGGTTGCGGTTTTCATTACTCCTGTGGTTGCTAGGTAAGCTAGTCATGGCGCATGTGAGATTATGGTAGTTTTTTGCTTGATCCTAGGCTACCAAGTAATATGTTAGCGTAGGTCTGATAATGGACGTGTAGAGCCGTAGTATGATCCTTATCCTCGGGGTAATATACCATGTTTTGCCCACTGCTGTTCAATACTATACCAGAAAGCATCACCAATCAGAAAGTGATTTTTCTATTTTATATTTGAGGTGGCATCTCCAATTCAGTTTCTGATCATCACACGTGATATCCATGTACTTGATAGTACTTACTAGTTTGAGAGATGTTCCTTCCTTCTAAGTTGGGCAAAGCCATATTGTTTCTGATGAACAGAACTAACTTCGCTTACTCTGTTAGTTCAAGTATTTTTTTTTGACTCTATTGTGCCAAGTACTTTATTTTGAGTTGCTGCAGTGGGAGTTGTGATTCCTGGAAAAGTCATTTGAATTTGTTTAAGTCATATTATCCAAATTACATCGCTAGTAAATCAGCTCTCGATTCCACTGTAGTCTCTCGTACTGACACGCATTATTTATTTATTATGCTCGACAACTTCATTTAGAGTGTTGGAATGTCAGTATTAACTATGTCAGTATTAACCTGATTTTTTTTAAGTTTTCAGGACATCCTGACTGTGTAATATCATGTAAATAGTTTTATGTCTGATCTGATCTTCTTTATTAAAATCCTTCCAGCATATTTAAGTACGGCAAAGGCTCATACTTGACATATGAGGGAGAGGGTGACCTTATTTAGAGGAATAGAATATTTCTCTTGTGTATGGAGGAAGTAGACACCCGCTCCTGTTCTTAATGCGGTTTTTAAACCACCCATCCACCCAAGCTATAGTTTCAAGCATTTACCCCTCAATAAAATTTTAAATGTTCATCATAAGTATTTTATCATGTTTTTATAGCAAATGGTTTTTGAGTTATGTCGAAAATAATATTTTAGGTCATCGTCTACCTACCTACGATTCAAATCAATATAATTTTTAATTAAAAAATGTTTTTGATATTACAAACTTTAAAATATTTATGATGCTTTTTAAATGCAAACCTAGTTTCAATTTTATATCATATTAAAGTAAATTGGGACTTGGAGGCTAATTTATGCGAATCTCTTCTCTTCAATACCTTAAAATGTTTTCTAAGCCATCTTATACAAAACCAAAGGAAAATTAAGCTTAATTAGTGCACTAAATTTATTTTATACTCGTCGAAAAGAAGCCTTATACTTAATCCTCATAAAATACAACTTTAAAACTTAACTTTCAATAGTTCATTTCTTAGTAAAATAAAATGTAGTTTTTCCTTAGATGGTTTCCTGAATATATATTTTTTTCAAGAGAGGTTTTCAATAAACGAATTTAACTTCTACAAAAAAATATTTTCATTTGCTTTTAGGCTCTCAATATTTCTGGGAAAATTGTACGTTTTCATAATCTGCAATTCAAACCTTCTTGTATTGATTTTTCTACTCTTAAAAATATTAATATTGCCCTATTTTACGTAAGTCGCTCGGCAATATATTGCACTTGACTTTAATTACATTTTAAAATATTATAAGCGTTAAATTTTTTTTTAATTAAAATTATTTATAAAAATTAAGGGATTTAATAGTAATATGAAATTACAAGAGCTGAGTAAATTTATTCGTCTGGAACCAATTAAAAAGCCTGTGATTAATTAGTAAATAAACTGAGTTTTAGATATGTGGATATACACGGGGTAAAAACAAACCCAATTTAGGTTAGAGCAAGGTTGGTTGGGTGCTTGATTGCGATTAAGTAAAGAGAGAAAAAATAAATATACCTATAGATACTTAACTAAATTATATGGTAATTTTATGCGAGAAAATGTTTTGTTTAGTATAAAATCTAAACGAATATTTAAAAAAAAAGAAGGGAGTGGGTTGCAAATTACACTCTTTTTTGTTATTGGATTTTAATTAATTTTTTACATAAAGCATTTGTAGTTAAAATAGTGCAGCGAAACTAGTAAAACCCAAAGATTCTTTTTGAGCCATAAAGAACTGTATGGTGTTTGTAACAATAGAAATTGAAACTACCCTATTGTTCTCATAGACAAATACGAAATTTTAGGTACAATTCACAACCTCAATAACTTAATATTCATTTAATTAATGTTATAGTTTACCTTGCTAACTTTCACAACTATTTGTTTCTAAACGTTAATTTTGGATAAGCTTTTAATGAAAATAAATTAACAAGTTTTTCTTTTTAACTCGACGACATCTTGTGCTTAAGACTTGATATTCCATCTCAAAATTTTGTCTTCTCTTATATTTTATTTTAATTAAAAGCGACTGAGATATTTAATTACAGAAAAAATGTTGCCAAAAATTTAGAAAGGGAAATTTATTAATTTGTCCTCCGGATATATATTGAAAAACAAGTATTGATCATATTATTACATAAAGGGTGAAAAATAAAAATATAATTGTACATAAATCCTTTTAATATTGTTATAATGCTCACATTAAAGTAACTCTAATGGAAAATTGTATAATGCTTTGAAATGTATAATATAAGGTATACGTTTTGTTTTTTTTCTTCATTTGTATACATGGTGAAGCTTTATTTTTATTCTTTTTTGGTCCATTTTATGCTTATTTGGTAAATTTGATCTATCAGCATAACTTCAACAACAGATACCTACTCCTACTGCATACAAAATTTGAAATTTTATCATGAATACCAAATTTGATTCATTTCTCTACTATTACACAAAATTTGGATTTTTGTTGTTATTATGAAAAGTTTTAGCTTTCTCCTCTAATAATAAAACAAAATTAACCTATTTGGTTTCATAATAAAAATAAGATTTGTTTTTGAGTTCGTGGAAATTATAAACGCTTCGGGGTTACAAATAATAATATATTTGTTGTTCTAGGAATTCAATTTTTATAGAAAAAGCACACAGAATACCTATAATGAATAGGTTTTTTTAAAATCCAAAATCGAATATATCTAAGCATTGTGTCCTAGGATTGAGTTGAAAAAGTTTAATTTTGTTTCATCAATTATTATGCTAATAATGTTGCATGCAACTGCTTCAAAAATAGCAAAATTATTTGGGCTTCATTAAGCCTCGCGCTGTAGCCAGCCTCAGTGCTTCGCCCCTTAGTCAGCTATCTTAGCCCTTGGCTGAATCCCGCTTTTTGCACCTTGGTATGTAATATACTATTGTACGAAGGTTCTTGAAATCAAAGTTATTATTTTTACTATTTACTTTGGCGTGTGTTTGGATTCAATATGGTGGTTAATTTTTACGTAACTGCAAGAATTGATATTTCTGTATTATCCGACAGATTTCAGTACAGCTGTAAAATTGATGTTGGGTACGTGTTGCATTATCAACTTCTCTAACATGATCAATATGCAGTGGCGTAACAAGCACTCCAGGGGTCCGTGTGCAAAGTCAACTCTATTTATTAATACATAGTTTTTTATTCATATTTTTTTGGAAACCATGCAGTAAATTCTAAAATTAAGGCCAGGAAGCTGCCCATTAGAAATAAATAGTTTTCCGAAACATTTTGATTCTCTGCGATCTTTAAAAACAGTGGCTCTAGAGATGTTTTTAGGCTTTATGGTGCCTTGGGCTAAAAGTTAATCGGTGCCTCTGAAAGTACGAGAAGTCTCAGACGTTTACATCCAAAGCGCCGCAGGCAATAATGTTGGTCATCTGAAGGTCAACGTGTTTTAACGTTGTACGTTGTATATTGAGAGTATTGAATCAATCTGTCCCAATAACGAATCCATCTGAACATCCCCATAGGCACATAACCGCCATTTTTCCCTCTGGGTCTGTAAAAGCGCTCTTTCAAAAATTTTAAAAGAGGTCAAGTTAAATTATATTTGACTTTTCGTTAACTGGTTGCATACTTTATTGGAACTATAATGAAGTAATTTTGTCCGATGAGACCAAAAGAAATTCTAGGTGGTCGCTGCACACCCTCTTTAATGCGGGCGATGCTAGGCCAAAGATGGTTTCCGATGAAACCAAAGAAATATTTGAGGGGGGGGGTGCACACCCCCTTTTTCTCAAAAAGTGATACTTGACGTACTTCTTTGTGAAAAGTATCATTGCCGCATATTTTGTGGATGCTGAATCGATATGTCACAATAACGAATCCATGTGAAGATCCCCATGGGCACAAAACCGCTATTTTTTCCTCTGGGGCTGTAAGGACGCTCTTTCACAAATTTTAAAAGAGGTCGAGTTAAATTATATTTGACTTTTCTTTAACGGAAGGAAACTGGGCACATACTTTATTGAAACTATAATTAAGTAATTTTCTCCGATGAGACCAAAATAAATTCTAAAGGTTCGCCGCACACCCCTCCATGAAACTCGGCACATGGTTTACTGGGACCATATGTACATATAGTACTGCTGAATTAATCTGTGACAGCGACTATTCCATCTGAACATCCCCATCGGTGTAAACGCGCCATTTTTTCTTCTAGCGCTGTAGGAACACTCATTCTCGCTCTCATCGGACAAGATTGTACTATATGGTCCCAGTAAACTATGTGCCGAGTTTCATTTCATTAACCCAAAGTGCAACGTACCTGAGGTGCTCGCTAACATCGCCCGCATTAAAGGGGTGGGCAGCGACCCCCTATCGGGGCCGTCGGACAAAATTACTCCATTATAGTTCCAATAAAGTATGCAACCGTTAACGAAAAGACAAATATAATTTAACTCGATCTCTTTTAAAATTTTTGAAAGATAGCTCTTACAGACCCAGAGGCAAAAATGGCGGTTATGTGCCCATGGAGATGTTCAGATGGATTCGTTATTGGGACAGAATTAATTTAATACTCTCAAAATATACGGCAACGATACTTTTCGCGAAAAAGTACGTCGAGTATCACATTTTGAGAAAATGGGAGTGTGTAGCGCCCCCCTCGAAAATATCTCTGATATCATCGGACAAAATTTGCCAATATAGTTCCAGTAAACTATGTTTTGAATTTCATTTCATTAACTATAAGCTCAAAGTACCTGAGGTATTCGCCGTGTACAATCCGCATTAAAGGGGGTGTCCAGCGGCCCCCATCGAATGTCTTTTTGGTCTCATCGGATACAATTACTCGATATAGTTTCAGTAAACTATGTACCGAATGTCATTAACCAAAAGTGCAGCGTTTCATAGTAGGCTCTACTACTAGGCTACACCTAGGCTCTAGGTACTAGAAGAATTTGCCTCAAAATATAAGAATAAATTTTTTATAAACGTCGAGAAGACTCGAATTTATTTTTATGAAGTTTGTTGAAAAGATTTAAAGGGCTACTAAACGTTATTCACCGACAAGATGCAGCTAAGCCACTCCCAAAAAAAGCGCACGATATTCGAATAGAAGTTTTCTACTGATCGAAATTTAAAAATCCGGTTTACAACACTCACACAAGAATTGACATGTGTCAACCTTATTTGACAGAAATTTGTAGGGAGTGGCTTAGTTGCATCTTGTCGGTGAACAATGTGTAGTCATAAATTACGTACATAAGGAGATTTGGTAGGTTGGGGTTCTAAGAGCAACTATAGGAAAAACTATTACCTTGTCTGATAGGGTGTCGATGGCGCCCATTGAAGTAGGAATAATTATTAGAAAAACTTTTTAAAAATTTTAGAGTAACTTGTGCATTTTCTTTTATTTCTATAAGTTACGGGCGCTAAATTTCGCACAAAGGTGGAATATACCCAGGTTATTCCTAGATTAAGTAAAAACAGCGCACTTTTATTGTGATATAGTCTGCTGATGATGTTTGTTGAAACGTCACAATTAGAATACTCCAGTTTGATGGTAGACTGGACATTTTAGTAACGCTCAATTTTTGCTAAGCGTTTGATTGGGTATCGGTATTTGATAATCCTACCTTTCAAGACGTTTTTAGACTAGAGTCTGCAAGAGACTATAGTCTCTTGCAACTATAGTTGCCAAAGACTCTCTGTCTGGTAAAGACTGTCGCTAGGAAGACTACCTGTGAATGGGTTGAATTTCACAGACAATTTCCTCAGTCGCAAAGCGATTTTACTGTAGCCCTTTACATTGTGCGTTTATGACTCCCTCCAATAACTTTTCAATGAAATTAATTCAAAACTAAAACTCGGAAATTAAAAAGGGGGTCATATTTTTTTACCTCATTTGATAGATTTTTCAATTCTCTATTCCTATACAGTCGTTTTTTAAAATTTAAAATCCTATTAGTATAAGCCCCTTGTCTCACTTTAGTTGGCTCACCTGCTGTAATTTTAGTTTTAAAAGGAAAAGGGGCGTCGTTTTTGCTCTTGCAGGGGGGCACCATGCATATTAGCGCCGTCTCTGAGTATTATAATTTAAAATACGCGGAAGTACTTGCTTTATTCGTTGCAAGATCCACCTACAATAATAAATATTTTCCAGTAATGCTGGGATTTTAATAAAAATTTTTGCCACAAATATAAAATTTTATTAGATCGAGTTACAAATTTTCAATTTAAAACTACTTCTAATTTTGTGAATAGAAATACTGTTTGTCTGCAAGCCCTTGTTCTTTAAAACTGTGCCTTCAGACAGAGTAGGAAAATATCAATTTCGTCGCTTACAAGCATGTTTGTTTGTCATATAAAAATACAAATTATTTAAATGAAAATTTACAAATATTATTATACAGGCAATCAATAGCCATTGTTGGATTTAATAATAAAACTCTCACAAACACAGTTTTTAATTGTTTTCATAAAAGTAATTTTGTTTATTGAAACAGGTTTTATATAATTTGAAAACGAAAATACACAGAGTTGCAATTATTAAGGCGGATTTCCACCAAACCGACAAAACTGCAACAAAACAGAAACTCTGTTTATTTCAACTGGAGTTTCCAAAATCAGAAACAATTTAAAGACTTTGAGTCGCCGGCAACTGTTTTCAACAACAACTGAAAGTCCCGTCGGGTGGCGGAAAGATCAAAGGGTTTCTGAAAACTGTCTTTGTTTTTGTAAACACAGTTTGCTCGGTGGAAACGAGCAGCAACTGTTGGTTGGTTGTTGGTTTAAGTTTAAATGTATTTATACGGCCCCCGTGCCGTATTTTGGGTGTTTGTCCGTGTAGTGGAAATGGTTAAGAACAAAAACACAACTGCAACTTAATTTCAGTCGGTTTGGTGGAATTGAAGTTTCCGTTTTGTTTCCGAAACTTAAAACTTGTTTCCGTTTCTGTTTTTAGAAACAAAACTCAGTTGCAAGTGAGTCGGTTTGGTGGAAATCCGCCTTTAGAGATACTTTTGTAAGTAACTCAATGGAGAATATGAGTTTATAAAATGTCTTCAAAAGCAATTTGTCTTTTCCCTTTTATATAATAGTGACGGCTCGGGGGAAGTAATTGTGGTAAAATTTTCACTTTAGAAATTTATTGCAACATTTGCAAACTAAAATTTAATTAATTTAACTTCAATCAAATGCGTATTTGTACCAGTACTTTTCTGAATAGAAAAAATAAAATAATAAATTAGTGTTTCTTCAAACGTAAAAAAAAAGTTGACAATTTGGTACTGAATGAGTATAGTTGAAGTTCTGTTTTTACTTCCTTAGGATGTAAAAGTAAATTCTAACCTTAGTTATTTACAACAAAATATTTCTAAGCATTTGCAGGTAACGTTTTTTAAATTTTCTTTTATTATAAATTTTTTTACGTTTACGTATTAATTTAAAGTGCATCTCAAAAATACTTGACAGATGACGTACAAGCAATTGATACGAGATGGCGCCTTATCATAATCTTTTATTTTTCACGTTTTAAAGGCTTCTAATTAATTTTTGAGGTTTCAAGAGAAAATAAATTGTTTCATGCATAGAAAAATTCTTTTTTTGACTCTTCAGTAGTTGTCAGACTCGACTTATAAAATAATATGCCTAGTATTAAATACTGACTGAAAACTTAAATATTAGTAAAGAAACCTAAAGTATAGGTAATTTAGTAAATTTTTTTTATAGTAGGTAATTTGTTTGCTAAGCATGTATTTACAAAAAAGACGTTTTTATTCCGTTTATATCACATTCGCACATATATCGATCCTGCTGGATATTAAGTGATTTAAATTTCCCACTCATTGTGAAAATATTTATTGCATTATTCCATTTGAAACACAATTTAATTAGGATTTTCACTACCAAAGGCTCGTTACCTGCACGTTCGTTCGTGCTTAATCATCAAATTTTTCGTATAAATTTAAAAAAATGAAGATTAGGCATCTTATAATAAACACATGTAAAAGTGCTGTAACAGAGATGTGCCATTTTAGTTTGCAGTTTCCTGCGGAGGTAGAAAGATAATAAAAATTGTGATTGCGGGAAGAGCTTATAAATATTTTTTATTTCAAATCATTACAAATATTTTAATATTTTAATATTTTATAGAGGTAATTATTATTTAAATGCAATTTTTGAAAGCTTTATTCCTAAAGGTGTCATAGTGTGAAAAAAAATTCTATAAATCTTATGTAAAGAAACTAATGAAAATCGTAAAAACACTTTTCTTTTTTAAAATTGATTTTGAAAAATTTTACTTAGAATTAGGTATTTTGTACCGGGTGTGGCAAACAATCAGATTATGTTATTGTTATTGATTGGTGGTGAAAATATTCAATACCTACATAGCGTCCGAGGTTTACAGTTAGCAACTTTTATATAAATATCATAATGTCAGACGAGGGTCATTTTCACCTTTATGTAAATAAATAGAATTTTTAATATTGGAATGGCAATCCGAATATCCCAGGATAGCGATCGCAAAAAGCGTTGGCAATGTTTGTCGAACTAGATGGTAACAGCAAGATTTGGTTCCACAGTACACACTAAAACTTAATCAATGAACTTTTTGTAGACAATTGTGGAATTGAAAAAAAAATAAATTTGATGAAATTCGAGCAACTGATGCCAGATTGTCCACTATGTCATTCGGAAAATGTTATTTTGAAAAAATAATTGGATGTTAAACAATTAATTGTATTAGTTTCAAGTTGGGTATTTTACAACAGCGTTATGGAAACCACTACATTCTGTAGCTGCACCCTGTACTTGGTAAAATTGTTACATTTTTGAAACAACAAATGCGAGTTACGATAGCTTAGGCTTAAATAGCTATGAAAAGTTGAGAGATTAAAAGTTAATCGAAGCTTTACTGGCCACAAATTAAAGCTACCCCTTGATTTTCCGCACCAAAAACGATTATGCATGTTTTGTTCTTTTAAATTCCGGCTACGAGAAGGGTTGTATTGGAAATAAGCTATTTTCACTTTTTTTTTGAGTATTTCTTACCCCTAGGAATTTAATAAAAATTTACAGTTAGGTAATTGTGACCATTAAAATATTGCCATCCGATATTTTAGTAGTAGGTACGCTATACACCGGTGGTCTCGGTCATAGGGATTTAACATATAAAATCAAATTAGCAGAAATAGCGATTGCCTTGAAACACAAGTAAAAATTTATTGTCAAATGTTATACGTTGGAGGTACTGCAAGACAGATTTACGCTGGCGAGCGGTAGGGATAAGTTCGCACAGATTTGGCCACGCCTCTTTAATAATTTAAATCCGTATAATACTGCGTTGGTGAGCGGTAGGGATAAGTTCGCACAGATTTGGCCACGCCTCTTTAATAATTTCAATACGTTTAATACTGGGTTGGTGATCGGTAGGGATAAATTCGCACATATTTGGCCACGCCTCTTTAATAATTTCAATACGTTTAATACTGTATTGGTGAGCGGTAGGGATAAGTTCGCACAGATTTGGCCACGCCTCTTTAATAATTTCAATACGTTTAATACTGTGTTGGTGAGCGGTAGGGATAAGTTCGCACAGATTTGGCCACGCCTCTTTAATAATTTAAATCCGTATAATACTGCGTTGGTGAGCGGTAGGGATAAGTTCGCACAGATTTGGCCACGCCTCTTTAATAATTTCAATACGTTTAATACTGGGTTGGTGATCGGTAGGGATAAATTCGCACATATTTGGCCACGCCTCTTTAATAATTTCAATACGTTTAATACTGTGTTGGTGAGCGGTAGGGATAAGTTCGCACAGATTTGGCCACGCCTCTTTAATAATTTAAATCCGTATAATACTGCGTTGGTAAGCGGTAGGGATAAGTTCGCACAGATTTGGCCACGCCTCTTTAATAATTTAAATCCGTATAATACTGCGTTGGTGAGCGGTAGGGATAAGTTCGCACAGATTTGGCCACGCCTCTTTAATAATTTCAATACGTTTAATACTGGGTTGGTGATCGGTAGGGATAAATTCGCACATATTTGGCCACGCCTCTTTAATAATTTCAATACGTTTAATACTGTATTGGTGAGCGGTAGGGATAAGTTCGCACAGATTTGGCCACGCCTCTTTAATAATTTCAATACGTTTAATACTGTGTTGGTGAGCGGTAGGGATAAGTTCGCACAGATTTGGCCACGCCTCTTTAATAATTTAAATCCGTATAATACTGCGTTGGTAAGCGGTAGGGATAAGTTCGCACAGATTTGGCCACGCCTCTTTAATAATTTAAATCCGTATAATACTGCGTTGGTGAGCGGTAGGGATAAGTTCGCACAGATTTGGCCACGCCTCTTTAATAATTTCAATACGTTTAATACTGTGTTGGTGAGCGGTAGGGATAAGTTCGCACAGATTTGGCCACGCCCCTTTAATAATTTGAGTACGTTTACTACTGCGTTGGTGAGCGGTAGGGATAAGTTCGCACATATTTGACCACGCCTCTTTAATAATTTCAATACGTTTAATACTGTGTTGGTGAGCAGTAGGGATAAGTTTGCGCCGATTTGGCCACGCCTCTTTAATTATTTTAGTATGTTTATTCTTGTGTTGGAGAGCGGTAGGGATAAGTTCGCACATATTTGGCCACGCCTCTTTAATAATTTCAATACGTTTAATACTGTGTTGGTGAGCGGTAGGGATAAGTTCGCACAGATTTGACCACGCCTCTTTAATAATTTCAGTACGTTTACTACTGCGTTTGTGAGCGGTAGGGATAAGTTCGCACAGATTTGGCCACGCCTCTTTAACAATTTTAATACATTTAATACTGTGTTGGTGAGCGGTAGGGATAAGTTCGCACATATTTGGCCACGCCTCTTTAATTATTTCAGTACGTTTACTACTGCGTTGGTGAGCGGTAGGGAGAAGTTTGCACAGATTTGGCCACGCCTCTTTAATAATTTCAATATGTTTTTGACTACGTTGCTGGGGTTAAATATCAATTTGGTAATTTGCGCATTCCCACCGCTCGCCAGCATAAATCTGTCTTGCAGTATCTATCAAAAAATTTCGTATTTTATATTTCACGAGCGGGCACCCCCGTCGAAATTCGACGAAGTAGTTGTAAAGATGAATGTGTTACAAAAATGAAATTTTCAAAAATTATTATAATAGCGGTCACCCCCGTCGAAATCGACAAAGTTTTTGAAGATATGAATGAGCTATGACTATTTTATAAAAAAAATAAGAAAACTAACCTTAAAGATAACTAAAAGCCAAAGACGGCAACATAAAAAACCGTCTCAAAAATCAAAAATTCACAAAAGCACGAAACGTAATTAAAAATGCACGCACCAACTTGACCATATCGCGTATTAGAAACGTACTGGTCGAATAAAAGTATTGAAAATTTTGTCACCACTACCAAATGTATAATGTGTGCCTTATCGTATAAAACCAAATACTATCTACATTTCTTCTCATTTATAATTTTTAAAATTGGATTATTTTAAATTATAAAATTGATTATTTTATTATGTATATTATAAAATATAAAACAATGTACGAAATTAATAATTTTGAGAAAAAAATTAGTGGTGACATATCTGTGGGTCAAGAGCTTCAATTTAAAAAAAAGATCATCAAAATCGGTCCAGTAGAAGTACGCTAAAATTAGCGGAAAAGAAAAGGCTTCGCGTTTTAAATATATGGATTATTTAATTTATTTAATAATTAGCAATATTTAGATTGAAACACCCAACAATAACCTTATTTTTAGTCTTAGTTAATTCAAATTACACCCCTCAACCCTCAAACGTTTACGGTAATCGCTATTTCAGCGAATTTTTGAAATTTTCAAACTAAACTTATCATTTTTCGATTGGTATACCATCACTAATCGATGAAGAGCAGTAACAACGGAAAAACTATTTTCCTATGTTCCATTATTTTTTTTCGTTTCAAAACCACTCCAAATTATAGGCAAAACTTTGTAATAATCATAGATGTCAAGTAGCTACGGTGTTGAAAACAAAGGCTCGTATTTATGTGTTAAATGTATTTTGGTAAAAGCCCTGTTTTGGGATTTAATAGATTTACAAAAGTTATGAGTTGGTTTAATTAGCAAAAAATGGGAGAATTTATACATTTAGCTTCAAAGAGAAAAATTGTAAATTAACAATGCAGAGTTTTATTAAAATAATTTAATAAAAACAAAACATGTTTTTTTTTCGGATGGAAGTTCCATTATTGTAATAATTCGCTTTATTAGGTAATGAGAAAAAATCCAATTATTTTATAATCAAAAAAATCATAATTGTCTATAATATAATCTTTCTTTTAATCTGTCATGTCAAAATAGTTTAACACATCCGAATTTGATAAAACGTTTTATTGTTGCGTGATATACAGTCATTTGCAAAACTGTTAAAAATTTCGAATATTATATTGCTATACCACTTCATTAATTTGCTTGATGTAGCAGAAAATTACTCAACGAAGAATGATTGGATAATTTATTTATTAAATTGGAAATTAATAAGGATCGTGCGTCTAGCCAAATTTTGATTTAAAATAAACCGCCGACATCACCAACATATTTAGTTATTATTAACATTATGTACAAAACCGTTTAATGCTAAAATGTAATAGATTAATCTTAAGGGCATCTCTGTTTGCTTTGTTGTTATAAAGCCTAAATATCTAGTACTTAGCACAATATACTATTAATTATGGTAGTTTAACCTACTGTGTTTGTCTTTTCACAATACATATTTTAATTGACAAAAAGCTACACCTAAAACATAAGCTTTGAGAATCTTGTACAAGCGGAAGATATGGTAATCGAGTTTTTGTTAAAAGTCTTGGTATTGAATTAAATTATTTAAATTTTCTATAGAGAGCCATTATAGGTATCGGAACCATGCAGTTATTACAAAAACAGTTTTTTTTATAAAATTTTCTAGTTTCACGATTATTTTATTGGTTAGACTAATGTGTTGTGTGGCTTTCACCCCTGAGGACAGTATTCTCGTTAGCACTTTTAATTGTAATGCATTTATGTAAAAATTTTTTAAATACTCGGGATTGTAGCCTAAACCTTTTATAACAAATGGGTCGTTTAATCAATTGGTTCTTCTATTTGTTTCTGCACTCGTACAACAAACATATCTTTTAAGGTTCTTTATAGTCATTAAAACGTTCAACTTCTCGTCGTATGAAATGTCATTAGGAAGTAAAGTTGTATAGGTACGAGTATATATAAATTTATAAGTGTAATTAAGTAATGGCCTAAACAAACTTACGTTGTAACTGTTAATTTATTTATTAGCTTTTTATGGAGGTACTTATCGATCTTTGTCTTCATATTTCCTTACTGTGACACTGTTTAATAATTAGTCAAAGTAATGCTACAGCACATAGCTCTATCTATTATAGTCAGCTATTTCTAAAACTTAATGACTCATCATTGATTTTCCAAAGATTTGGTCGCTAGGAAAAAGAAACAAGCTGTTTAAGTACTACTGTCGCATTGAGAGTCATCATTCAAAGTAAACCAATTTTGTCACAAAAGCATCTGTCTTATGACTCGCTCTCGTGAAATCCCTAAAACGACTTTTTAATGTTCCCTTTTAGTGCAAGGTGTTAAAGTTTTTACCGTCTTCCACATATTGACAACCACAACTATACATAAAATGATGCCTTTTAAGCCTTGATTAATGTATGAAAGTATAGTTGGTTGTGTTTATTACTTGGTGATTCTTGCTTGACCTCTGGGAATTAGACAGTATCGTTCTCACCATCTGAAGCTTACAGTTCGTGCAAAAATAACTCACTCATCTCTGTCACATTGTGAATCTCTCTGTTTGACTTTGCACATCTTGGAGGCTAAGCTATGGAATTGTGGGGTTGTAGTTATCTAAAATTTTGAACTAATGATTTTTATGGCATAGAAAGAAGCCATAACTTCAAACTGCTTTTCTCAGGGAACGAATGAAGCCAGTGGGCTTTACAAGACCCAGTAAGGACCGTTTATGATCAAAGTTCGTTATTTATGTTTGACCAGTGTCCGGTTCTCACATCCTTCAGTAAAAGAAATTATCTTTTGTAAATTGTTGTCTAGCTTGTATCTCGTATGATGTCACATTCCAGATGATTGAAAATGAATGGATTTTGAGCCATGAGAGCCTGGTTCGTTACTAGGAAGTGGGAGGCTCGTCATCAAGTTCTTATCTGTTTTAGATAAGCTCTGATAGACCTAAATACAGTAGAACCCCGTTATAACGTACTATCAGGGGTCGATAAATTTGATACGTTAATCGTACAAAATATTAAAATGGGACGAAATATTTAGTCCATTATATCTAGAGAAACGTTATAAAGGGGTTCTACTGTATTGCCCTCATCCAGGTAACTTACAGTTTTAATGTTTTACGAACCTCAGTATTTAAGAGAAGTTGTAGGGTAAGCTGATGAACAATCATAAATCTCTAAAATTACATAATTTTGTCTACAAAATCGTATTTTTTCTATTTGTATTTTCTTAATAGCCAGTCTCCAGTCCGATTTTTGAAGTCATTTTACCTACAACTAGTAATACACGCTAAACTGTTTCAAAAATAATCGATAGAGATTTCAATTAATTATTAAACACTTTAATGTAATTTTGGATATAGTAATTAATAATTGATAAAAAAAACATTAAAAAAAAACCTGAAAATATTTAAATAAACGTTTTACATACAATTTCTTTGTTTTAGTTTATAATGCGATAATATGTGTGTTTTTACACATTTGGTTAGATATGCATTTAAATAATTTTGCCATAATAATCATTAAAATTAAAATTTTAAATACTTAATTTTTTAGTATTTTTTAAACTCGACCTGCTTTAAGTTCGTGTTATCTAATAGTTTGTTTTCTTCGTGCTTTTTAATTTTTAACAAGACATTTAGTGCCCATTAAATTAACAACTTTATGAAGGTTAGTTAATTTTTCTTCTTAAAAATTTTAGTTACAAATTGTCTTCTTTTTGTAATACCTAATTGTACAGTCTTCGTGATTGTACAGTCAGCCTCACAATTAATGGCCACTCTGGTTATACATTTAGCACGAATTAATGGATGTAACCATCATAAAATCCCATACTTAAATTGAGGGGTAACTTTATTTTGCCAACAAGTAGTAAATCACCAACCTCCTTTTCTGTCCGTTTGTCGTTGTTGGCTAATAAGTAATAACTATTCGCCAGGGTGGCCAATGATTGTGAGGCTGTACACGCTGTAGGAGATGATTTTATGGTCTTTTGGGAATTTTGAGAGCTCATTGTAACTCTAGCTTATTTAGAAAATTTGTGGACATTATTAAAAAAACACCCTTTTGTAGTTTTTTGACCTAAACCTGTGGTCTAATTTTTTCTAAACTTTTCAAAAATGTTAAGATTCTTTGTAACTTCTCACGTTTTCAATCCAATACTAACAAACTAAATAATAATATCGATTAAATGCAAAAATATTACTTTTTCAAAATGACAAAGTCAACTATGTTTTCCATCTAGTTTTTTGAAAAACTGGCTCAATAATGTAGAAATCATTTATTTCTCTAAAGTTCCGAGATACTTCGAAAAAACATAAAAAACGAGAACGCTCTGTACAGAAGTACAGATAATGTTTCAGTAACCGACGTTGTGTTTCAGTGACCAATACACAAAGCTGTAGTTGTTGTTATGCTAGAGGTATATTTTCTAAATTCTAAAATACAAAAATATTTGCTTCATTATCCATGGTTTTATCTTGTAAAAATTCTGCATCCTAACCTAATTTTCTTATTTAAAGGTTTAAAGCAAAAATTTTTTTCACTGACAATTTTTTTTTTGTACATAATCACGTTACCTTTTTAAAAAAAAATTGTCTTATCGAATATAATTCGACTTCATTTTTCAATCTACAAAAAATTGACATTTGCACTCAAGTGCCAAAATGCCTAAGGTAATTTATTTCGACCTTTTTGAGCATTATTAATGCAAGAAAAAAGCCCTCGCGCTGCGCGCACTTTCATGCAAATGTCAATTTTTTATCGATTGAAAAATGAGGTCTTGTGATATTACAGTTGAAAAATGCCCAAAAAATATCTATAAACAACGGTAAAAATCACAGATTTTTAGCACAAATATTAACTGAGATACAATCTCTTAAGTTCGAAATTTGTGACGTCATACCGCCATGAGCTTCGCGATTTGCCCTTATTTAGCGATTTAGTTTTTGTATATTAATTTATAAACTGCTATTAAACCGATTGCAACCGTTATCCTTGTGACGTCATGAATTTTTTACTTTAAGAGGGCGATATTTAACAAATGAGCGGGGAAGTTGATATTTAGACATTCCACTCGCAAGCTTTAGCGACTTTAATATCCGGTTGATATCCCTAATATTTACAATTCCTGATAGGGTAAAGTTCAAAAAAGGCACTAAAGTATTTGTATATAAAAAATAAGAGCCTAATTAGTGAGAAAAATGCAGTTGAACTTGGCATAATTTAAAAAAAGACAGGATGTTGTTTCTACCCAACATCCGTTGTTTTTCTTGAATTACACAAAGTTCAACTGAATTTTTCTCACTAATTAGGCTCTTATTTTTTATATAAAAATACTTTAGTGCCTTCTTTGAACTTTACCCTATCAGGAATTGTAAATATTAGTGATATCAACCGGATATTAAAATCGTTAAAGCTTGCGAGCGGAATGTCTAAATATCAACTTTCCCGCCTATTTGTTAAATACCGCTCTCTTAAAGTCTTATACTGAACGTTCCATTATAGCGATATCCACGGTTTGAAAATTAATTCTTAAAATTTTCTATATTGTACCTGTCATTTTTAGTTTCCCTCTAATTTAAGTATCAGAAAGAGGTGTGTAGTAATTAGGTAGGTTCATTTTTTAATTTTAAATATAAATTACGTAAACTAAAAAAAAGTATAGCATAGGTCACGCATACAGGTATCAATATTATTTAAGCATAGAAACATAGGTATTTTTAGCTTTTTAAGCGACGAAATGAAATTTTGTGAAAACCAATTCTCCCAAAGCAACAAGAAGGTTATACACAATCGATTACTTAATTTGCATTGTAATTAATTTCAAAAAAGGAATAAGTTTATTTCCTAACGTTTGTTACCAATTTTGATGGCTCAATTAACGATGTCAAGTGTCGAGGAAATTATTTTTTTTCCTCTCAAGGTCTTTTTTATAAGAGAAGAGGGTTGATAAATTATGTAGCCTGGGCTGTTATTATATTAGCTCTGTTGTTTAGAAAAGCGATCGAACTATACCTCCGATGTAAAACATGCAATATTAAATTAAAGGACCTTCAACTATGTAATTCGCCAATAATATTTTAAAAAAGTCTTGTTTTTCATTATCATTAAGTTTTCTCAATTTATTTTTATGTTTTTTAACTAACTCAAGCGTGGAAAATGTTGATTTTTCATAACTGTTACCTCTTATGTCTTCAATACGTAACAGATCTAGATTCTTATGGAAGAAGAGTTCCTTTTTGTAAGACAAAAGCATTCAACTCTCTGATATTTGAAATTATTTCAATATAGTCTTTGTTTAGATATTATTTAATCAAGGTATGAATATTTATAGCTCGAAAACCATTAAGAAGCGTAAGTTATTTTAAGAATAAATAATTTCAAAATGATAGTAACGGTGTAAATCTGGGGTATTTATTGATGAATATGATTTGAATAACAAATAGATATTTGTAGGCTTATAAATATTCATCAATAGTGTTAAATACTGAAATATTTTAAGCGACTGTTTGTAGGTTTAGTAGTGATTGAATAAAAATTAAATGAACAAACGTAATCAACAAACTGTTTCTATTATGTTTTACAATTCAAACGTTATTTATTTAGGTGAAAATAATAGCTGTAAAGCTTAAAACTGCAATTGGTAATTGTACAAAGTACTATTATCAACAATAATGAAATCACCACGATTTTAGATTGCATACACCTTTATCATCCTCTATTTAGTAGTTTCAAGTTGGCAAGCTTTTATCTGATGACCTAAATCTACCTGTACAGTTGATCTAGTTTTCAATACTAATTTGATTCCAAACATTTTGAATTTACTTTTAAATAGAAGCGACGTATTTTTACATAAAATGGACATTAAAGTCAGATATCTCAAAATTTTGAGCAACCTATCGATATATATTTTTTATTTTTATCTAGAATTTGTCCTTTCTAAATCGATCGGGTGCAAGTTTGAAAAATCGCACCACAACTACGATAGAGCCAGAATCGTAAAATCGAGTTTTCCAACCATGCATGTGTCACTTATACATTTCAAACTCTAGCAATTACTACTGTTGGAAAATTTAGTTTAGTCAGCTTCCAAGAAATTTTAGCTTCAAGTTAATCATTGTTCTTTACACGTTAGGATGCTAAATTAAATAAACCCCAATAGACAAGCCTTTCTGCGCGTGGGTGCGCTAGTCCATAAGTAATTAATTTTATAGACGTGAGGGTCGTTATAAAACAAAATGTTTTACCTACTTATTTACTTAACTTGAGATTAAATTGATGTATAAAGATTCAATATTATGTTTTTATTAATATCATCCTAAAAACACACCCACCCAATTTATGAATAAAATTTAAATTGTTAATTTAGACGATGTTATCGCATTTTCATACTTTCAGGTATAAGAATAGCTTTGTTTGCAGGAAACATTGTTTAAACGTTTAAATATTAAACTTTTTGTAACTACAAATATTAATTTTAGCCAAAAATGATGTCGCCTTCGTGTTCTAAATGTCGAGAGCACCGAACTGCATTGTGCTGGTCGATTAACACTATTTTTATAATCCCAAAAATTGTTGAGACATTTTTGTGCTATGGACAGTATGTACTAGGGCTTTAATTTAATAGACAAATGAAAAAATCACAACACGTCTTACCACATCGCAGTGTTAAAGAGGCTACTTAACCCAATTAATCTCTCAGTTGATACAAATTTAATGTGGCAACTCCGTGAATAGTAATTGTCAATTGACACAATCAACAATTCATTGTTAATTAATGCTTTTTGTTGTGTTTTATGACACAGTTCAAAAATAAAATGAGGATTTTAAAACAAATAAAAACATCGGTTGTGGCCATATCAGGAACCTCTTCTTGTATACTCCTATTTGCGGTTAAACCGGAATTAAATTATGAACTGTTGGGTATCTTTTGATTGTTAATTTTACTAGCTTTCAAAATATTGAAAAATACGTCAATGACAAAATTCAATTAAAGGAAGCCGTTTTTAACTTTAACAACGTCTGTTAAGTGCTTAAAAGTTGTAGTATTGGGGTAGTACAATGTTAAATTTATTTACTACTCCTAATACAAAAGGAAACAATATTATTTGCAATAATATGCGCAATATTATATTGCAATATAAATTTGCAAATATGCGCCCATAATCTTATTTTTGGACACCCTGTACAGATTTATTATAAAAATTTTATGGCTAAAATCGAATTTCATCAAAATCGCTTCAATAGTTTTTGCTCCAGGGATATTGGCAATAGACATACATGACCGAATTTTTTTTTCGATTTTTGAAATCAGCAATTCAAAACGTCGAGAAATCAAATAAATTTTTTTTTGATTTTTCTCGATTTTCACAACTTTTTCTTTGAAAAAGTTAAAACTATGTGGGTCCGAAAATCAACTGTTGGCAGAGACAGAGTTTACTCGCATTTTAGATTAACGTCACATTTTTTGTTATTTATCTGTCTTTAAAAAACCAACAAATTTAAACATCCACAAGACAACGAGTTTAGTGAGGTCCAATCAAGAGATGAACACTCATGAGCCTCACAATTAATGGCCACCCTAGCTATACGTTTAGCACGAATTGTGGATGAAACCATCATAACACTCATTACTTAAATAGAGGGGTAACTTTATTTTGCCAACAAGTAGTAAATCAACAACTCCCCCTTCTGTCCTTTTGTCTTTGTTGGCTAATAACTACCCTGGCGTATAGCCAGGGTGGCCAATAATTTTGAGGCTGACTGTAGGTAGCCAAGCAATTCAAACTATTCATCTGGTGTTGTAATTTTGAGTTTATAAATCTCGGAATATAACTGAAAAATACGCAGGAGTCTCATTGTGCATCAGTGATAGTCTAATAGTCTAGTGGGGTCCAATCAAGAGATCTAGAGGTGACCAAGTCATTTAAACTGTTCATTTGCTCTAGGCTTGTAAAATATTTTTTAAAAATATTGAAGTTCAGTAAGTTGTACAGCGATAACGCTCCACCTCTTTATGTTCACTTTTCGTGAAATGCCCCTCTGTAAGGCTAATGACATTGTCAGAAATAATAAAAAACTTATTTTTAATGTCTTTAATATTTTAGAAACTCAAACTGTAGGTATGTTAGATAATGTACCATTTTATCTCTATCTTGCGTCGTGCAGAGTTTTCCTAGAGGTTGTACATTTTCCTTTACTTTTATCTTCATATGAAATTGAACGTTTAGTACTTCATTTAAAACCTTGTAAATGTTTTATTTGTCTTTTTTTCTTTTCATCATTATCGAATAAAATAAGGCGTATAGAACATCGCTTTGTCTGCTACCTGCTTCTGTTTTTATAGTAGTTATTCTATTGTGTACCTACCTACTTAATATTATTTTAAAAAAACCTTTACTTAATGCATTATATGTTATATCGTATGATGGCCATGGCCACGCACGATTATTTCTTTTTCTAAAAGGTCAAATTTAATCAATTTTTAATCAATAATCTTTGATTTAACATTTCAGTTTTGAAAATGCTGGTAAATAGATAAGTTTGAAGCCCATCTTCTGTTGATATCTCCAGAGAAACGAATGAAATTTTTTTTTAATATTCCCTTAATAGCCTAATTAGTTCGTTGGTTCCCAATAATTCTTCGAGAGAATTGCTGCCATTTTAGAATCACTTTGTATGAAATAGAAAACACTGACTGTCAACCAAATCTGGAAACTAGCCTCTTTTTGACATATATAAAGGTAATAGCGTTTGTAATTATGTGAGTCAGTAATGCCTATTATCGTAATGATTTACGATATTTTCATAATATTTCTTGCCATGGAAAACAATATAAAATTTAAAACGTTAAAATTCTACATGTTACTATGTTCTCGGATTAGGTTCGCACCCGCTATAAAAATAACCTAACTAAAGAGAAAAATAGAAGTTAACATATAAACAATCCTGATACAATCTTGTGTTATTCTTCGGATAATAGAGTTTAGTTTATAAATTCATTATCTTGGATGTAAGTTAAAGTGGACAAAAGTCTCTTCCAATCATTTTTGTATTGTTTTGCTTTAAATAGTATTAGTAAGTTATTGCATTACCTTATTGTTATACAACGTACAATGTGTCCTATGGGACACGACTATCTCTGTTATTAGTTAAGATAGAAAGTGCCTTGACCTGGCAAAGTTGTGCATTAATATGCCTAACAAGAAGTAATTGAATGTGGTAGCTTTCAGACTACAATTTTCGAAAAATTTTCTTTATTTCTAGAGCTATCAAAACGGAATTGTATGTAGCACTTTACGACAGTATCACACTTTTTATTAAATTGCCCCAACTCCATTTATATCTTTTAATTGGCTTCGCATTTTTACATTAATAAAATAAGTGTTTTTTGTACTGATTAATTTGATATTGCATACCAATGTTATTGGTTAGATCTAAATAATCACGAAGGGTTATTACGACAGAGTGTGCCATGAAATTTTATAATGACAACAGAATCTATTAGTAGCTTCATTAATCTATTATTAATTTACCTGTTTTATGTAATGTAGTTGCTACTAAACGCCATTTTTGTAATTTCAAGGCAAGTAGTCAATAATTTACCAATTTTTGGGTTTTTCAAACCATTTCGATTATTTCCTTTGTGATGAACTCCTGTTGTATGTGTTGGTGTATGTGATGTATGTGACTTTTTGAATTTAGTAGGCTCAAAAGCTAATAGTATATTATCCAACGAGCGGGTAATGAAGCTCATTACTCACAAGAATGAATTTGCGACACGAGCCGTATGGCGAGTGTCGTAATCATTAGAGTGAGTAATGAGCATTACCCGCGAGTAGGATACTATACTTTATCCACGACTGCAAATATTATGAACCAAATATACATTGAATACGCGAGTATTTTTTGAAAAAAAATATTTTATTTAAAAAAAAATTAATTTTTAAAAAGAAATTAATTTTTTATGGAAATGTATTCAAAATGTAATGTAGAATTCAAAAATGTAAAAATATATATGGTGTTGCATTTAAAAATCTAAAGTTTACCTCATTTCCGGCGAAATCGGAAGTGGAAGAATTTTCAAAAGTAGTTAAACAAATTGCAATTTATATGACTACAACTCACAGCTAATTTCATTTCGATACGTTGACAAATAACGGAGCTATAAAAGTTTTCCAATCCCCTGTGTCGCCCGGTAAACCATTGAGTAATGTAATAGTCATTGAGTAATATGTATATTATTCAATGATTTGCAACTAGTGAGTAATGACACACATTACTGGTCAAAAATCATAGAGTAATGAACGTATTATTGGACGGTCGTGGATAAAATAATTTAGTAGGCTCAAAAGTTAAATTATTTTTTATTATACTAGCATTATAATCTGCCAATTTCACACTAAAAAGCGTTCATAAAATCGTCTTTATAGCACAAGTGCTCTATAAAGTCGTCTAGGTAATAACAATAATATTAACTGTTGTGCGACTGTTGTTCTGCAATGTAAACCACAGTATAATAATATGCTACGCATACAGTAGTGCCGACGTGCAAAAATTGTGTCGCTAATATTGTTTTGCGCATGCGTGAATTTGTACTATCCGATTAATGGCGGCTTATTGTTGAATACAGTGCACATTCAATATAGTCACCTATGATAAAAGAAACCAGGCAACTATTTTTTATAAATTCGCATCATGCGTGAATTTGTACTATCCGTTAAATGGCGGGTTATTGTTGAATGCAGTGCACATTCAATATAGTCACCTATGATAAAAGAAATCAGGCAACTATTTTTTATAAATTTTATGTCAGCATGAACGAGCATGAATGACAAATCGAATGTGCACGTTATTATTATATTTTTTATAAATTAAATATTTTTTATTTGCATCAAAAACCGAAACGGAAGGTACCTTGTACTAATGAAACATGATTTCAATACATTCAGATACTTATTTATGCTACCCTTTACAAATAGATATAAAAATAACAGTGACAGCTGACAGAACCTATAAAAATAATTTTGAATTTACGCGCGCTTATATACTTCATACTATCCGATTAATGGCGGACGGTGTTCAAGGTCACTGATTTTGGCGACAAGAAATACAATGGTAACCATGGGGTTGTCACTACTGTATGCGTAGCAAATAAGTATACTGTGATGTAAACACAAAGCATCTCTGTGGCAACAAATATATCCAAAATCGGCATGCTTAATTTTCAAATTTTAAATACAGATTTTTTCTCTTTTATAGAGGTTTTAGTTGCAATTATAATAAAAAATAGCGTATAATACTCGTGTATAAGTAGACTTTATAGCGTACGCGCCGTTACAAGCACTCGCAAGCTCGTGCTTGTAATTTTCGTCGCTAATGCGATAAAGTCTTTCTTATACACATGTATTATAATATACTATTATGCAAACGGCGTTTTAAATAATATTTTGGTAACCGATGTTTTCCCAATATTTCAACCCTGCTGAATACGAAAATTGCGGTTAGCAAAGCGAAATCTAACCGGAAGCGTGATATTCAAGATGACACCCAAGACGTCTGATGCTTTGTTATTTTTGATAAAATAATTATGAACAATTAGGACAAATATTGTCATTGGTTGGGATAGATAATTTTATACTCTACAATTTTTATTAGAGGTAAAATTATCTTCAGATCGTCTGTAAAAGCACTGTGTTGTATAAACATTAAACAGTCTTAATATATAAATCAGTATGTGGAAGCATCTCGGTGAGTTCAGTGAGGTAGCTTTTCTCGTATTCAGCCAGGATGTAACTGTTTAAACATCAACAGAGCAAATCATGTCCATAACAGACCACCATAAAGAGGATATTGTGTCTTTTGTTTTGACAACACGAGGGATTTTACGGTAATATTTTGTAGACCATGAAATTATCTATCCGAGCTAACAAAAATATTTGTCTTAATTGCCATGATAATTAATCCATCAAAATAAATAAAAAGAGCAAACAGGTATATTACGACGATTTTTACGCACACGGTGTCTTTAGCTGGCTTTAGCTCCTTAAGAAGCAATATTACGGTAATTTCACGTCTAATAAAAATTGTAGAGCACTTTGTATATCTGATTCAGTCAAAATAATTGCCTAGTTGTTATATGAAATTCCTCTAGCATTTTGATATTGGGATTTTGTTCCAATTTCACGATGCCTCTTGCTACTCTAGCTTCTTATGGAGTGATCTGAAGATAAATTTACCTCCAATAAAAATTGCAGAGTATGAGTATGAGTATGAGTATCTCTGCGAACCAATGAAAGTATTTGTCCTAATTGTCCATAATTATTCTATCAAAAATAACAAAGCAGACATCTTGGGTGTCATCTTGAATATCACGCTTCGTATTCATCGGGGTCGAAATATTGGGGAAAGATCGGTTACAAAAATGTTATATAAAATGCCGCTTGCGTGTTTAAGGAGACGTGTTTTTCCAAAGGATTCCTTGTCTATAATTTTGTCAAGCATTAAATAAATAATTTGAACTGATTTCATTTCTAGTAGAACTGAAAGGTCTTTAACCGTTGAGTTGCATGTGCATTAGAAAAATTAAAAATGTAATATTTATAACACCAATTATTTTCGTTCAGGAAAGATATTTTGAGTACATACAATGAAAGTCGCGAATAACGACGTCGCTTATAACAAAAAATCGCATATTGCGACGGGAATTTGAATGTTTGGTTGGATTTGTATTCAATTGAATGTAAAATAATCCGGTTATAGCGACGCCGGATATAGCGACGAAGTCGCTTTCAACGTCCGAAAAAAAAGCAAATTTTTGGTTTGGCAGACCGGATATAACGACGCGACGCGATATATGGTAAAGACTAACGCGTAGGCGTGGTTCTTGGTCCCACCTGGGTATGTTTGTAACCTGTGGCTGCAAGCAATTCTCGGGGAATCACCCAGCCGCGGACGGGAAAAAAACGTAACGCATTTATTTTGTCCCTTGACTGTGTCTCATAATTTCGTTACGTATACAAGTGCTAACTTATCGTGTAAGAAAAAATGGCTTCTACATAGGAAAAACTTAACGCAGATTTAAAGCAGGTGAATCCAAATCCAACAATAACATTGCAAATGAGTTCAGATTATCGCATTCAAGTGTCTCTACGATATGGAACAACCCAGTTAAAATCAAGGATGCGTTTAATGAAAATTTGTTGCCAAAAAAAAACTTCGGCTATCCAGTATCCAGTCATGCAGATATTGATCAAGCATTAGTTCTTAGTTTATTTTTAATAATTATTGTTTTTTAATATTTCTTTATTTATTTTTATGTCCCTTTCTTAATAACATTTTTTTTTAATAATAAAAATGGGTGTCTTGATATAACGACGACCGGGTATAACGACCCGTTTTAGTCGGTCCCTTCGCCGTCGTGATATCCGACTTTCACTGTATTTATGAAAATTTGAAAACGATCTGCTTTCAGTAATTATATGTATTTATAACGTGCTAATTTAGGTTTTTGTTGCCATATCAAAAATTTTCTGTAAATTTCAACACGTTTGGATTCAATAAGAAATTTATTATATTGGATTTGATACTAACGGTAATACCTTTAATCACAATACGACAGATAGTAATCTCTAAACCGCAATATAATTTGATATACGGCACCTTTGCATCGCAATGGGAACATTAAACAAGAGATAAATACAAGCTGATTTTCACCGTCAGGTGTCAAATATCTTAATTTGACTTAACATTGTCTACATTGTTTTCATTACACTAATTACGAGCAGAAGCTCTTGCTTTTGTGGTTACATATTAAATTAATCTTAACATTGTAAGCTGATGTAAATACATAACACAAGTCATTTACTGTAAGGGACTATAAGGGTGCAAGTGCAACATGGTAAAACTAAATTATAGATGAAGTTTAATATACGTCCTGTTTTCCACCTTAGTATATTATTATAGGAAAACCTCATTACTTGTGGATATAAATTTTAAGTCCACTCAGAGGCTCGAGTTCGTGACTAAAAAGTTGATGCTATCGTGTAAAAATATTTTATATTTTACGAATGATTTAATCCGAACGAATTCTTAATAATTAATTAATTTCTATTTTTAAAACTAGGTATTGTTTGTAGTATTTTTCGCTATTTTAAGTTAATATTTTAAACGGGCCAAAGTTACAAGCTTTCTTTTGTTGTTTAAAATCAATCTAAAAGAAAACTAGGGAAAAAGTTTGCTAGTAAAGAAATATTTTAGTGCTCACTATAAAAAATGTTTTTTTTGGCCAATTTTTGTTTGTTGTTATAACAATAAATATGCATTTTAAGACCTTTTTATCACTTTCTTTATTTGTTTTAGGGTAATTATTATTACAGGTTGTAATTTAACGATCTCATTTTATAAGGTATGCAGCGCTCTATAAAGTTCTGTTGCTATGAATGGTTAAATGGCTGGAATATTTCAAAACCGTACACTTTGAATAAATGTTTTCAAGTCGTGCAAGTGTTTAAATCAGTGATAAACTATTTTTATTTTAATACACTTACATACACTTTTGAATAAAACTTTAGCATTTTGGCTGTTTGGTCTATTAAACTTCTTTGAAATAATTTTTTATTCTATAAGGGTAAGTCTTCACTAGCAATTAATTTGTATTTTGTTGATTTGTGTAAATCTGTAAATCAGCTGAGAATGAATCAGCAGCCCAAGTTCGGTTTGTTTGCCATAGCTAGTTTTGTAAATTTTTTTCACGTAATAGTGTAAAAGACAAAGTTTCATTTGAAATAAAAAAAATTTAAAAGTAGGGACGTATTTTGATCAGCTTTAAGAACTCATTTGGAAAATTCAAAACTTCAAAATGGTTACCGAGATAACGAAAAAAAAACTGAAAATTAGAAATTTTGTTTCTTGACTGTAGTTTGAAAGTGGTTATCTTTAGAAAAATAATAGCGGGGAAATTTTTTAGAAGGTCAAAAGACCTACCAAACGATACTAAACTCGACTTTTTATCACATCGATGTTAGACGTCGGCCGCGTCGCGACGTTCAATTTTCTTACGTGAGCCTACTGTTTTTTCTTGCATAAAATTATTCAATTCGTGTACCAAATAAGAAGTTTCTATCTTCATCCCTTTTTTAAGTTAGACAACTTTTCCGGATAGGTTCCGTTATGATTTATGTTACGTTATGTTTGTGTTACTTTATGTTACGTTATGTTTATGTTATGATATGTTTATGTTATTTTATGTAATTCTTTTTTGTAAAAAATAATGAAAAAACTTTCTGTGTGCGTTACAAAGTGTCTTGAATCATTTATGTCAATAGCATCGAAAACATTCCGTATAAAAGGGTGGAAAATTAATAAAGATTGTGTCCAGTCGTAGAAGGCGGATAAATTTTGTAGATGAAAACAAGTTAAAATAGAAATAATGTTTTGGAAAAAGTTTGCATTTGTTTCAAAATTATCAGCAAATCAAATCTTCTGCTAGCAATTTTCTTAATGAATGAAAATTGAAAAACTATCCGAAGTAATGAAATCTTAAGTAAATAATAAGTGCATCATAATTGACTTTAGTTTTTACTTTATTTTGATATTTTAGAACGAATTAGGAAGTTACAAACTCACGTCGATGTTAATTAGCATTATTTAATTATTCATTTTTTAACAGAAAAAATAAACAGTTAGCATTTGTTGTTATAGAATTAATTTGTTATACATTTAATTTAAAGTTGTGCTATTTAATTTGGTAATTTAAAAAGTAAATATAATTTATGAAAAAAAATATTGGGCTCGTCCGGGATTTGAACCCGGGACCTCTCGCACCCTAAGCGAAAATCATACCCCTAGACCAACGAGCCATGTATTTCTACCTTTCAATTTTAACTATACAGGCAGGAACCCAATTTTTTTAATAACACCTTTTTTATTACAAAATCAACCCTAAATTTCATTTTACCCTGTATGTTAGAATTATAAAAGTAAAATTCCAAAACATGGTTTTCAGTAAGTTTGGAGCGAAGTGAGCATTTACGTCGAGTTTCACTATCCCGACAATGAGGTTTGGAAGATATTTGGAAAATGAGAAACTGATCTCAATTCACCCCCAAGGGGGTGGTTCAAAAGCAACTCTAAAATTTGTTTGTTTTTAGGCACAATGTTGAAGTGAGCATTCGATATAAAATTTTACAGTCTGTCCCAATCGATTTCGCATGGAAATATCGTAATAATTATTAGTCATTTAGGCTTCAGAATCTAAAAAATAAAGTTTTGAATTGTTTTGGTTTTCTAAATATCGTGAAAAAAGTATCTACTAAAATAGTTTCTCGATTCAAGTTTTATCCACTTATAAAATGTACAATAGTTTTGGAGAATGCGCCGTAGAAGGTTTTTTAAAACCCGCCTTCGCTTTCTTTAGTCGTCTTAAGCCAGTCCCACATTGTATTTTTTTCATAAAAATTCCTAAAATATAATCATGAAAATTTTTATAAAAACTTGGCGTTATTTGGGTATACCACACTGTAATAATTTGGTAAAAAAAAATTACTGATTGTAAAATGGGTTGCATAACTCCAAGGTCCAAGAAATGCATTTAAGGCTTGCGTTTACTACTCGTTTACGGGATCGCGGACTAACTCACATCAATGCTATATTATAGGCGGCATAACTTGCTCTGTAACGTTGGAGTTCTCTTAAGAGGGCGATATTTTTCAAATGGGCGGGGAAGGTGATATTTAGACATTCCGCTCTTAAGCTTTAGCGACTTTAATATCCGGTTGATATCACTAATATTTACAATTCCTGATAGGGTAAAGTTCAAAGAAGGCACTAAAGTATTTGTATTTAAAAAATAAGAGCCTAATTAGTGAGAAAAATGCAGTTGAACTTTGTGTAATTCAAAAAAAACAACGGATGTTGGGTAGAAACAACATCCTGTCTTTTTTTAAATTTCACCAAGTTCAACTGCATTTTTCTCACTAATTAGGCTCTTATTTTTTATATAAAAATACTTTAGTGCCTTCCTTGAACTTTACCCTATCAGGAATTGTAAATATTAGTGATATCAACCGGATATTAAAGTCGCTAAAGCTTAAGAGCGGAATGTCTAAATATCACCTTCCCCGCCCATTTGAAAAATATCGCCCTCTTAAACTAAAAATATTTTTTTGATTTTTTTTTTACTTTTAAAATCTACTAAGATCATTTTACAGCCTGAAACAAATTTCAAGTCAATCGGTCAATTACTTTTAAAAATGCAGCGGTTTGGAAATCACCTAAAAATTCTCGCTTAAATTTTCCTCTTTATTTATTTTTTTCTGAGGCCGTTTTAAAGTATATGTGTATATGATTATAAAAATTGTATCGGTCGCTTCAGCAAATCATTGTCTTTCAAACACAACAAAAAAAATCTGAAATTTTTCTTTACTTTTTGCAAACTCCCACGTTTTCGGTCAAGGGAGATTAATAAATAAAAATTTACAATTACTTGCAGAATGTTTGTAGCTACGGTTCGAAACTGTGGTTTTTATCTACTATTGTAGTCTAGCGTTTTTAGTCAAGAGGGCGCTGATTAATGGCTTTAAAATAGGCACCTAATTATTTTTTCAATTTAAAAAAATATAAATTTATTAATTGTTATTATAATTATGTATTTAGAATTCTGCAAAAAAATAATTAAATCAATAATTTAAAAACACATATTTTATTACATTTATAATAATTATTACTGTAGTAGCACTTTTTACCATTACAAAGGTACAGGGTGACATTAGCTCAGCAACAAACTTTGCCATATGAGAGCTAATGTAATTTTATGAGAAAAACATTATTTCCACATGTGTCCGATTGTACTTGTTTAGGAATTAGAAGACTTCAAAAATTTTTGCTGATAAAGGAGAATTTAATAAAAATCAGTAAAATTCATTGTTATTTTTTATTAATAACCAAAAAAGTAGGCTTATAAACAAGCAAAAACATAAAGCGTACATTTTAAATTGTTGCTACCTGTATGTAATCAACAACACTTACAACCAGACAAGTGTATTTTTGCTTGTTTATAAACCTACTTTTTTTGGACTAAATGTCGTATACTAAGATAATTTTGTAATGAATAGGGCGGAGCCAATGCACAGAAACGAAAATGTGTTTGGTAACATCTGGTTGCATCAATTTTAGAGATACAGAGAGAGAGAGAGAGAGAACTCGCTCCCTCCATCTGTACTACGCAATATATTGGCTACGCCTTATTCTTTACGTAAATATCAACCTATACTAACTTATTAGTACCGAATCAACTCAAAGAGCAAAAGCACGGTAATCTAAACTTTGACTTCTGCTCCTTGAGTTGATGCAGTAGTAACAAGTTAGTACGACTTTAAGTTCATGTAAAACGGCTCCTAAATTTCAATTTCTTATCTTTATTACAAAAACTACCACCAAACCAGGCCCGGATTGTCCCACCGGGAAATCGGGATTCCTTAGAATTTTTTATTGCAATTATTAATTAAAAATTAAAATTCAAAGATTGAATAATGTCAAATATAAAAGGGTGATAAAAAATCCAAATGAATGGAGGTTGCATGGTCTGAGTTTCTTTATCTTTACTTATCTTACTGAGATTCGCGGTAGTACGAAGAAATTTATTTTGTAACTTGATTCTTCTTTATATCGTGTGGATAAGAAACTCTCTCGGTAATTCATGGAATCCTTTTGACATGCTTTCTGACAGAATCAGATCAGCTTATGATTATGGCCACCGAAAAGGCTTTATTTTTGGATATTAGTAATGAAAATTAGTCATCTATCAACTCTCGTGCAAAAGCAGCCTGCTTGCAAACCTGCTTCGGTTTTAAATTTTTAATTAGAGTAAGCTCATCTGATGACTTTGTTTACTTTGTATTATTAATTATATGAATTGATAAATAATCTATTTAAAAAATACTTTTCATTTAAGCCTTGCTGACCTTGAAATGTCAAAAAAAATTTGCCTGCGGCGCTTTTTAAAATTTTATACGGTGTGGGGACCGGTGGCCGGCTACGAATCCCGGTAAATAATTTGCTTCCAATCCGGCCCTGCACCAAACAAACCTTGCTCGAGTCGATCGTCGCTAAAGATACTGATTCCGAATTAAACTCAAGCCATGATGTTTTAGCTTAGGCCAGGAAAATGGTTCCATGAGAAATGAAGGGCCCTTTCACCGTATAGGTCAAAATTTTGAAATGGATTTTTCCAAATTTCCTTTGCCATATTTTTTCATTTTTGGATATGTTACTTGCTGTTCAACGGCATAAAAGGTATACCTTTTACTTATGCCCAAAAGTCCAACTTTGCTAATTTAACCGACTCTGTATCTCTTCTAATAACAAAGTTACCCATGTAACGTTGTGAGATTATTGTCACCCTATGTATCAATCCCATGAATATCTATTATTTGATACTATTTTCAGTTAATAAAAGTCTTCCGGTAAAACCGGAAATTACAAAAACATCAAAATTTTTAGAAACACCCTGTATATTTTTCAATATTTTGAAAGCTCGTAAAATTAGCTGTTATATGATACCAAACACTTTATATTTTTACTTCCAATTTAACCAGAAATAGGATAAAATTTCTTAATTTAAATGTAACACCCTGTACATTTTTCTATATTTTGAAAAGTCCTAAAATTAGCTTTCTGAAGATATCAAATTAAATTTTAATTAATAAAAATACAAAATTAAAATTTGACGGGCTAGAAAAAGTTCTTCGTATGGCCACATCAATTTTTTTACAAGTTAAAGTTAATTTAAAAAAATATTTGCCCTAGTGACTCGCCGAAAAAAGTGACATTTTTACTCTTTATGCAACAATATACTATTCTAATGCACAAAGTTTGAAATTATAATTTTCAAGACGATCGGCGAATAAATACAAAAACCGGTTTGTAATAATCTGCTCGAAGCCGTACCCCCATGTTACTATTTTCTTATCTAATTATAACTTTATAAAACTGCCACTATAAAAGGAGGCAGCAGTTTACCACTCTCGAACGTAAAAGTTGAATTCTTGCAACTAAAGGGCAGCCTTAAGTACAAAAAATCTGCTACCAGACAACAGAGCAAGGCGCACCCCGCATCAACAACCAATGGAACTCGTCTTTTCATAAAAAAAAATAGAATCGTTTGTATTAATGTGACGTCACGTCAAAATATTTACGTGCAGACGCATAATCTCATACAGTTTTTATGAAAACTTCGTAAATATAGCCGAGCACACTGTAAAAACCAGTTTTATCAAAATTTTTGTCAAAATATTTGGTGCTTTTTTTACAGTGTGAATTCGGTATTAGAGTTATGAGTTAGTATGTTTGGGAGTTATTTTTAGATTTAATTAACTGACTCGATATTTTAACGTTAAAAAATTATTGTAGTTCAATTTTTAGATTTTAATTTAATGTTAAAAAAATTATTTTTTTTTACTATAATTTTTTTCAATTTATTTTACATTTAATTGAACTTAAATTTTTTCTCACTATAATTTTTTTTTAAATTTAACTACCTCCTTATTCTACCATAAAAAATATTGAATCTAAATTATTTCTTTTTATAATCGTTAAGAAAAGTAACTTTGACATTGCTGGGAGCTATTTTGCAACTTATTGATAAAAAACAAAGAAAAAACATTCTGAATTGAACTTTCCCAAAACCTGTGGCTCTATTGTCAAAATTAAAAAAAAAATAGGCAAAAGTTGAACTTCGAAACTGATGCTTTTTTAATTTAAAACTTTTGGACATTATGTTGCGAGAAAATGCTTGCAAAATAGCAAAATGATAGGAAAAAATAGATCATATTTAAGTAATAAAATCAGGAAAAAATAGATCATATTTAAGTAATAAAATCAGCAAGTATAGTGAGAAATATTTTTAAATTCTAAAACCACCAGTCTCTAAGTTGAACCTTTGCCTATTTTTCAACTTCTGGAGAGTGAAAATGGATACTTCGTTTGTATGAAAAAAACTTCGACCTTACTGGCAGTTTGAAAAAATGATTGTTTTACGTATTTTAACGTAAAAAAATTTTTGAAGTTAAATTTATTTTCGACTTTATACTACAATAAGAGTACTACCTAGAAAGATAAAAACAAGTAGAAATACAGCCAAAAATTAGAGTACAGGCGAGATTAGTTTCATTTTGTTTATATTGACAAAATAAGAGTACAATTAAATTACCAGAAAGTGAAAACCAAGTCAAATTGTTAAGAAAAATAACTTCGACCTTACTGGAAACTTTTTTTAAATTTAAATAACCCCATAACGCTTACGTTAAATTCGTAGCTTATTATTAGGGATTGCTTTTAGAATTAGTGAATATTTTTGTAAAAATTTTACCTAAAGTTATTGAAGTTAAATTTCTTTGTTAAATCATGAGAATGAGATAATTCACGTGAACGAAAATTATATTGGTGCAATGACTATTGCTTGCATACATTTGCGGTGCAAAACATTTTGTATCTGAAAAAGTTTTAAATAAAAACAATTCATTTAATGATTGTTGTAATCACGGCGAAGTATGTTTGCAAGCTTTACCTGTTTTCCCCCCTGTTTTAAAATCATTATTTAAAGGTTCACATCCAAAATCGAAACAATTTTTTGAACATATTCGAAGTTATAATAACTCATTTTCTTTTGCATCGTTTAATGCAAACTTGATGACTTTTAATAATACACGGAAAGGTCCGTTTTGTTTTAAAATACAGGGTCAAATATATTATCAAATTAATACAGCACTTTATCCATCATGTGATGAGATGCCAACCTATGGTCAACTTTTTATTGCAGATTCCCAAGAATCAGTAGAATTTCGTTTAAATCATAATACTGAATGTGACAAAGAAGTTATGAACATAATTGAAGATTTGATGCGTGAACATAATTTATTTGCACAATCTTTTCAAATGATGAGCGAAGAATTGGCTAATCAACGTCTCACTAATTCAAATAATGCAAATGAAGACCCTGAATTCCACCTTTTATTTACAATGAAACCTGGAATGGACCGAAATCGTTATAACTTTCAAAGAGTAAATGAAGTTGCCGCAGTATTTTCCACAACTGCTGATGATTCAGAATCAGATTCTGATCCAGAATCGTACGTAACAATGCGAAACAAAAGTGATAAATCATTGCAGTTTGTTAGTACAATGGATGGTAACGTAGAACCTTGGATTTAAGCTTAATTCTCAGCTATCCGAAACCGTCGTATACGACATAAAATATTGGAATTTCGAAGTGCCGTATGGATAAAATAGAGGATAAAGCTTAATTCTCAGCTATCCGAAACCGTCGTATACGACGATACGAAAGTTTTCCTATTGGTGGAATTTCGAAATTCCAATATTTTATGTCGTATACGACGGTTTCGGATAGCTGAGAATTAAGCTTTATCCTCTATTTTATCCATACGGCACTCTTGGATGGCACAGAGATTTGCGTTGTACTACAAAAAACAAACGAATTACTCGAGCATGTTATATTAAGTACAGAATGGCTATTCGCGAAGACACAAATGTTTTTTTGATGGGACGGCGAACGGCGATTGTTTCAACAATGGATAGTCGATAGTTACGTCAAAATTGAAAAAGATAGGTTAACTTTTTGTAGAAATAATCAAAAGAAATTACGTGCGGAATCTTATCAAGGGTTAATTGATCATCTAGAATTAAAAGCACAAAAGAATCATCAAAGTATTGGAAAAATTGTAATTTTACCATCATCATTTCAAGGTTCGCCGCGAAATATGTTACAAAATTACCAAGATGCTATGGCAATTGTAAGAAAATTCGGTAAACCAGATTTATTTATTACAATCACTTGTAACCCCAAATGGAAAGAGATTTCTGAAAACTTAATGGAAGGCCAAACTGCTTCAGATCGACCTGATCTGGTAGCTCGAGTATTTAATCTCAAAAAAAAATTTCTCATTGATTTGATAGTAAATAAAAACTTTTTTGGCAAAGTACGTATGTTTATGTGATTGAATTTCAAAAACGGGGTTTACCGCATGCGCACACATGTTATTAACTTTAAAACAGTCTCACAAAATAACTGCTTCAGAAGTAGTTGACCGATACATATCTGCAGAAATACCAAACCCGGAAATAGATTCTATACTACATGAACAGAACAGAACAGAAAGTATGTTCAAAGAATTTTCCTAAAACATATAATGAAGTAACAACTCTGGATGAACAAGGATATCCAAATTAGCGACGTAGAAATATACTGGACTTTTTTATAAGCGTTCTGATGGTTATGTTTGTGACAATAAATATGTTGTGCCTTACAATCCACATCTTCTCAAAGTGTTTAATTGTCATATTAATGTTGAAGTGGTTTCTAGCATTAAGTCTGTCAAATATTTGTATAAGTACATTTACAAAGGGCACGACGCTGCAGGAATAACAATTAGCGAATCAACTAATGAAACTATTGAACACGATGAACTACGTAGTTTTATGGAAACAAGATACGTTGGTCCGGTAGAAGCTGCTTGGAGAATATTAAATAAACCTTTACAAGATAAGAGCCACTCCATTACCAGATTACCAGTGCATTTACCAAATCAACAAAATGTTATTGTTAGTGATGATTGTGATGAAAGTGAAATCAGAAATGCATTAGAAAAACAAACAATGCTTCTAGATTATTTTGCACTAAATGTAAGAGACCATGAAGCTACACAGTACGTGTATGGTGACATACCAACCCACTATGTGTTTAAAAAAAACAATAATCATATTAATATCTACGGGTATCATTGGCAAAGACGTCAGAAACAGTTCAACGTTATTGGACGAATGTATTCTGTAAGTCCCAGTCAAACTGAATTATTTCATTTACGTTTATTATTAATTCACATTAAAGGAGCAAAGAGTTTTGAAGATTTAAGAACAGTAAACGGAGAAGTTCAAGAATCTTACATAGCAACATGTCTTAAATTAGGACCGACTGATTGAAAATGATCATGAATGGAAGAGAGCTATGCACGAAGCTGAAGTTTGGATGATGCCGAAACAGTTCAGATGTTTATTTGTTCGAATTCTGATGCATTGTCAGCCAACTCATCCTGAAGAACTATGGGACGAATTTAAAAAACCATTGTCAGAAGATTATGTCAGACATTTTGGCGAAATTAGAGGACAAAACAAAGGTTACGCTGACATTAACTTGCTTCTCGGTGCTGAAGGTTTTGATCTTACGATGTTTCCTACTATGCATCAAATAAGTGAGATTGAAACTAAGGATCATGTTTTAGATGAAGCGGAAACGATCGAAGATGCATCAAAATATTACGCAAATTTAAATGAAAAACAAAAACATATTGTTGATATCACACAGTAGTCAGAGCGCGCGTAAGCGCGCACTTTGGTGCTAGTAATTTCTAAAACAGGCTAAAAAAATTTTGATTCTAGTAATTAATTTCCATAATATCACTAGTAGTTCAGTCAACGAACGCCCAAAAAAGGGGTGGGAGAGGGTGCAATTTTTTCTTTAGAAATATGTATGTTTAAACTAATTAAGAGGCGACGTCACCACTGTTAAAATGCAGCAAAACACTACTCACGGCATAGCTAATTGTGACTTTATAAAGCCATTTTTCATTAATATGAAAAATAATATCTAACAAGAGATAATAGTCAGAGGTTTCTTGCCTAAAATTATTCAAATCGATAGGTTAATTAATTAGGATTTTGCAATTGAAAACTCAAAAATTAGAGGTTTTTCAAACATTTTTTTTCACTATTTAAAAGATGATTTTACGATCCAACTTAGGCAATAAACCTGCATTTAGGGGTTCTGATACCACTTATATTTTTTTAAAAGATTTTTTTTATTCGTTTAGGCACAAATAGCTATTTTCGAAACCAATATTTTTAATTTTTTACCACTAAATAGAGAATAGTGGCATAACGGCATAACTTTCAACTTAAATTTTATGATAAGAGTATCTATCAATTTGCACCTGATAAATAAGTTCAGTTTTTGAAATGTATTTCTTCCGCCTGCTTCTACTTTTTGTAAATACTCAAAATGGCGCCTGACGTTGCCTCTTAAGAGGTAATAATACACTAAAAGTCCCCAGTTCTAACTAGATCGTTAAGAGAGTTGTCAAGGTCCAATTTTTTGGATTTTTGCTTATATCTCGAAAATAGTAGATCCTCGGGAAAAAACTACTCTTAGTAAAATGAAAGCTTATTAAATTTCATAAAATATTGTTTCTATTCATTTATTTTCTATTCTTTATAGTTTGCGAAATATTCTTCCAAAAAAATCGTTAATAAATGAAAAAAAATTTTGCTTCCCTTTTTTTGTGAAACTTTTGTCTCGAGCACCTCAGCTCTTTGTTTACAGTAAAAGTCTTCATAAAAGTAGCCGTAGAGCATTAAATTAATGGTGTTATGCAACAAAGAACTAACCCTCATTTTTCACAAACCGAGATAATCACGTTTTAAAGTTCTGTGTTCCTTAGTGTATAGCTTGATGGCATGGGCGCCCGCTGAAAATTGTCAGGGGGGTGGGAGGTAAACCGTGAGCGAAAACTGAGCTAGACAATGGTAAATTTTCGGGATTAGTCATCTTACATTTAAAGTATAATGAGATTCCAACCTGTTTTTTTTAAGAAAAATTGCTATTTTGAAAATTGCTAAAAATTTAAGAAAATATCCATTGTTTTCGCGTTTCACCCGTCCCGTTTTTTGGGGTTTACGCTTATATCTCAAAAACGGTGGGTCCTAGGGAAAAAATGATTCATAGCAAAATGAGAACTTATCAAATTTCCTATAAGATTGTTTCTATATATTTTGGCTCTATTCCTTATAGTTTTCCATATATCTGCTCGCAAAAATCGTTAATGTATAAAAAAAATTTTGCCTAAGGAAATTTAATGCTCTACAACTTCTTTTCTGTAGACTTTTACAAAACGAAAGGCTGAGGTGCTTGAGGTAAAAGTTTGACGTTTGATGTTTCATTTTGGATTCCAGTATTTGGAACGTTACGTAATTCGACGAACACTAATGCCACGTTATGTTCTCTCTCATGGCATTTTAATTAAATTATCTTGAGTCAACCACTGCTGAAGTGATTGGTTTAAGACGAACATCTTTCCTCAGCAGCTTAATCGAGCTAATTTTAAAATCTTTAATTCCAAAAGCATCCAAAAATTTTACAAAAGGACTCAATATGCATCTAGTGTTAATTTAATCAGGAGCATGAATGATAAAATTTAAAGGTTGATATTGGGCAGAATTTGTTTGTGATGTCCTGTTTTTATTCAAGTGTAGTTCCGGCGATACGTCGAGAAACGAGGATTTTGTAGTGCCAAGAGTTAAACAGGAACAGGACGTATTAGAAATAATCTGTTTAGGATTATATTTCGAGCATTGCAATTTCGAAGCTGCTTCGCTATAATTTGATTTCAATTTACAATAGGAAGTAAAATGTTGTTACAAAGTGTAACTATTATTGAATTGTACAATATCAAGTAGTAACGTACCCACCTACCTATATGAAGCTACTTTTTAAATTAAATTTTATAGTAATATTGCCATTTCAAATAGTCGAGATCATTGAAAAAGATTGTAAGTTGTAACTAGATTTATCGATTGCAAGATAAACAAAAAAAACGACACAGAATGAATTCATTTCGGAAATATGCTTGCCTCATTTTTTCTCAATATGTCGACATATTTCTTTTAGACCTACTTCTTGTTTCTGTTTCAAGGCTAAAAAGTTTACAAACCTGGAATTTTCCAAAGGATCATTATTTGCATTAAGAATTTTTACCTTTTAAAACCGAGTTTTTATTCTTGGGAAAATAAATCTTGTTATCTTTAGAAATAATACCGCTTTTAAATTATTGCGTGCTTCATGTACTTCATAAAGATCAAGACCACGAGTATGTATAACACTTTTTCACTTTATGTATTTGATTACAGTTTACAAGTCTCTCTTAGTATTTCATTTACATTTTAACAGCATTTTAAGTAGTTGCAAATAAGGTTATCAAGTATGTACCCTCTAAATGGCCTAAATACATAGGCAATTATTTTTATTAAATTTATGAACGAAAATATAATTAAATTATCCACAATAATGAATACAAAGAAGCGACTGCTCGAGTAATTTCTTTGAAAAGAGGGAGTACAATATTTCCTTTTCGTGTAAATTTTACATTTCCTATGTATATTATTTGAGACTTTTACAGCAAGAAAGTGACATTAATGAATAACCATAGTATAAAATATTGGCCCTTGTAAGGCTACGCCCCAAATTGGGGCCCAGACGACTATTGCCTTGATCCTCTCCGTAGGGAAGACCTAAATGTCATTTCCGCTCTTCTAACTGGGTCGTAAGCGTCTGATCAATAGGTTACTAGCTTGTACTTTACATACCCTACTTTAACGTCTACCTTTTAAAAATTTTCAACACTTGTAATTAAAAATTTTTCATTTAAATTTAACAGGATTTTTTTAAAACAATCAAGCTTCAGCTGGTCAGTGAGGCGTTTAACGTGTAATTAATTAATTGTAGCAAAGTTTAATTACATGATACTTTGGATTTAAAACAGTAATTAGTGAAATAATGAAATTTTTAGTTTGTTAAAAAATACAACAGAAATTCACTTTCAAAGAAGTTTCAAGTAATACATAACAATACTAATGTTCTTTTGAGCACTCTCGCACTCACTAAATAGGTGCTTAATTTAAAGTTAGATTTCGCAAATAACTTATTCATTTTAATTTAAAGTTTGAGAGTTAAACCTATAAATAACCACATTATCAATTTCGATAAATTATCTATTGTTGTGTAATTCTCTACATTTTCTATCAAAGAGATAAAGAATAACAAAATTGTTTTGAAATAAATAAAACGAAATATTGAAAAATACAGGGGTCGGCTAATGTTCCGCTACATCCATTTTTCAAAGAAAAACTTTTTTTTTTGGAAAAGTGCGTTGAATTTTTGTTTATAATTTTTTTTCTATTTGATGGCATGTTTTGATAATTTTATCTGCCAGAACTTGCACACGGTTGAGTCATTGATACTGTTTTTAAACAGCACGCTTTGGATTTCTCTTTTCTTGCCTTTTTGGATAGAGGTTTCTGTTAAATTTTTTTTTAACAAAATAGGTCCTCCATTTACAAATTTCACTTGGATATATTTATTCGACAACCACGTCATGTGTTTCTGTGGTTCTATCTTACACACTGAGTACCTACCCTACGGTAAAGCAATAGGAGAGGAAAATTTTGCAAAGTGTTAAATTTATAAAATTTTCACTTGAATTTGAAATATTCTAGACCTAGACTTTAAGAAAGGCACTTAAAGTAGCTAGTTCAAAAACGAATCGAGTCATATTATAAGTTAAAAATTAAAATTTATAGTTTTAGAGATAAGGATAACCGGAACAAATCTTCTAGATACCTATTGCTTGTAATTTAATCAATATGGATAAACTTTTTATTGTTTGTCTTCACTGTATTTTTCGACATTGTCAACAATTTAAATCCTCTTACATAATCTTATACGAAAATATCTTGAGACTTGGAGGTATTATCTTGTATTTATTTTTAAAATTAATGGTCTCCTTTGTATTACGCTTTACTTTAATATTGAGGATTTTTTAATGGTCATGTGTTGTAGGCACTTAAACTTGAATTTTTTTTCTTTACCGACACGTGACTTTTAAAATACTCAATAAATAATTAATTAAATAATAAATTTTCTAAAGAACTATTGCGTTACAGATGTAAGCTAGCGAGCGGTAGGGCACAGATTTGGCCACGCCTTTTTAATAATTTAAATACGTTTGCTGCTGCGTTGGTGAGGTTAAATACGAATTTAGTGCTCGCCAGCATAAATCTGTATTGTTGTATTAAATAATAATTAGCAATAAATATATTAACTAAATTAAATAATTAGGCCCAATGAAAACGTCGTTTTCATCTTAATTCATACATATTAAGGTGGTCACGTGTCGGCAAAGAAAAATAATCCAAGTGTATTAATCCAAAATTTTAATGTTCATTAAATCATTTTGTTCACTATCTGTCAATTAAGTGACATATTATTTGCGATTTCTGGAAAGTAGGTTGATTTTACCTCATAATTTGTGGTTGCCATGACACTAGGGAAGTAAAATTTACATCCCTAGGGAAATATGTAGTATACTATTCATTATTAATGAATAGTATATTATCCAACGAGCGGGTAATGAAGCTGATTACTCACAAGAATGAATTTGCAAACGAGTCGGATTGCGAGTGTCGTAATCATTAGAGTGAGTAATGAGCATTACTCGCGAGTAGGATACTATACTTTATCTACGACTGTAAATATTAAAACCAAATATAAATTGAATACACGGGTATTTTTCGAAAAAAAAAAAATTATTTTTTTATGGAAATGTATTTAAAATTTATAGTGTAGTCATATTAGACTGAAAACAGCATAACCTGCGAAGAACGCACGCCTTGAATGAATTTTTATGAAATTTTTTTTATTGAGTTCTCAATACCCTAAAGATCAAAGTTTATATTGTAAAAAAGTGTGCATTTGCCTCATCATTTTTTTAAACCACTTCTTGTTAATTTAATTTTCAAAATCTTAAATATCAGCTAAAATAGACGCTTTTTTTCATATTTTTTGGTAGAAATGCTTACATTTTTGATAATTATTAGTACCTAAAGAACGAGTGTACGTAAAAAAAAATTTCAAAAAGCCATGATGAAATTCTTCTAAACATTTATGTGTCAACAACTAATGAGGCACTTTTAGGCATCTCATAAACTTCAAATTTGGCACCAGTGTATATCATGTCCTCAAGATTTATAAAAAAAGTCGCCAAGTCCTGAAAACCCCCTTAGGGGACAAATTGAGGGGGGGAGACAACACCCCCGTTTTCTATTAGAGAAAATCAGACCTATGTAGGGGTTTTTAAAGTGTGTTCTACAACCACACCAAATTTCGAGTTCCTAAGATGCTTAAAAGTGCTTGTGACTCGAGGTAACATCATCTTATGATCGTGGATAAATTGTTTTATTAATTTAATATTGATTTACAAAAAAAAGGCTAAGCACAAGCACGGCTACTATTAATATTTTTTATAAACGTCAAAAAATGTCAGACTTTAATTTTTCAGCTACTACTATTTTTTTATAAACTTAAAAAATTATGGTAATTTTTGTTAAATTTATTTAATTGGTAGTGAACAAAATAATGTACGTTACACGGAAAGTAAGAGATTTAACTCTACCTCATTTTTGCCTTAGTTGCAGTCCTCGCTGCACTCGGGCTTCAAACCATTCTCGGTAGAGTAAATCTTACTTACTTCCCTTGTAAAGTAATATACTATTTCGGAACTTAAAAACGTTTCTTACCGTTTTTATCTCAAAACAGTATAATTTAAATTATAGCAACAATGGATGATATTTATAGCGACATCTAGGAATAATGGAACGAAATGTTAGTAACAGTTGTTCTAATGTTTCCGTCATTAATAAAAAAATACCAATCATGAAAATTGTTTGAATTTTTAAAATATTATTTTAATAAATGTCGAAATAGAAAAAGTAGTACGAAGCACTCGTCCTTTAGTAAACTCACCATATAGTGCGGCTCGTTTTCTAAAACTCGCCTCGTGCGTAATAAGGTGCCATATGCAAGTTATCCTTTATTAAAACAGTCATCAGTTGGCCCTATACCTAATGCTTTCGAATCACTAATGTCGGCATTAAATTTTACACGGATTTTTGACACACGTCAATTCTGATTGGTCAAGGATAACAATAATAAGCAGATCAAATTAATTCAATGCGGAGATTAAAATTTTAATGTCGAAATAAAAGTTTTTAGTACTTACCGGTTGTGTGTGTAAGATTTTTATTGAGAAAATTAAAAGAAAAATAAATTTTCGAAGTTTAACCTCTGCCTTTAACATATCTTTTCAATTTTGGCAATAGGATTACTTAAAAGACCACCGGGAATAAAAATATATCTTCACACCATTTATTTCTAATGAGAAAAGTACCACCCTTAAGACTATGGTTCATCCAGGATCCCTGTGCACACACCATGAAATTATGATATTTTCCAATATTCTTTTTAATATTAAGAGAAGCTCATAAAATCCCAGTACAATAGAGGTATAGGAAATAACTTTTTAATCTTAACAGTTTTATTACAGCAATAATAATTAATTCAACAAAGCTTCTTTTTTAAATAAACGATTTATTTTTAATAACCAAGTGCATGCAGCTTACAAGCTATAAAGAGTAAAGCTTAATTCTCAGCTATCCGAAACCGTCGTATACGACGATACGAAAGTTTTCCTATTGGTGGAATTTCGAAATTCCACCAAAATTTGTTTTGTTTTAAAACTACGTCGCTTATGGGTTTCTAAGGGATGCTGGTTCTTTTAAATACATTGTTGATACATAATTTTTTTAAATGATCCTATTCAGAAGCAATTCACTTAGGAATTCAAATATCTATTTACCCAGTAATTGAGTAAACAATTAAACGTCAACATAAAGTTCACGTTGAGACCAACGTTAATTACTTGGTAAATTTCAAACTAGCAATTAATATGGAAAGTTAAAAATTGCCATTTATAATTAAATTTTGATAACAGTTTACAGTTGACAATGCAATTTTGAACTACTACTACTACAAATATTTGTTTTTGAATTATTTTACAGTAATATGCCCTATAAATAGAGGATTTGGTTCGCGAGTTATTTTTAATTATTTTTGTTCAAAAATGGAGGCTAACTTTCACTAATTTTCTAAAGTACATTGCAGACTACAAATATTTTCATAAATATATTTATACAAAATTTTATAAAAATAATTATAATTTATTATTATATAATTTATAAAAATCAAAAACCAATAGAACTTGTCCTTTCATCAACATAAATGGAGCCGTTTGTATTTATGTGACGTCAAGTCAAAATATTTACCTGAAGTCGCATAATTTCATAAATACACTATCAAACCAAATTTTATAAAAAATTTTATAAATAATTTATGAAAATTTTTAAAATGTGCTACTGGTTTAAGACAACGACTATAGGAAATTATGTCGAAAGTATATGTAGTATATGAAACAATCATCTTAAATATCGTTTGTACTGCGCTTGTTGCCTGCACGCTCGCATGGTTGAAGTAATGATGTTGATGCATGATCTCTTCACACCATCTTGACAAGTCCTGGAGAATACGATATTGTACTCAACACAATCGCTGTAGTAAGTCTCAAATTGCGATTTCACCATTAAGTCAAGCTAATTCATAAAATCACAATTTAGTTGTTTACAAAACGCATTGAACTGCTTCCAAAAAGAATGTAAGGCATTTACCGGTACATATCAGTCGAATTCAAGCCAAACGTCAATATAAATAAATTTTTTTGACTTTTAACCATATCAAGTAGGTCGTTGTTATAAAGAACGTAAACAAAAAATATTCGCGTTATGCATGATTTATCCACTTCCATTTTCTCTTCTTGCGTATTTTATTGGCAGCAAAACTTTTTTAAATAAATTTTTTATCTATCATTCGATTGAACCATATAATTAGATTAATTAATAAGTCTGCTATTATTGTATTATTATGTTAAGTTACGTGAGGATGGGACAAAATAGGTAAACAAAAACAGAAGCTTAAAATATGTAGTAATAAAATATTAATAAAAGAGAAGTTCCACTAAACTTAAAAAACTAGAAAATATTTTTTTTGTAATAGAAAGAAAACTGTTTATGTGTACATGAAGTAAAACTATATAAAATCCCAAATTTAACTTCCTGTAATGCATATTTACCTGCGATTTTGCTGTAGCTATAATTTTTAATATACCAAAGTTTATTTTTTTGAATTGATAAATAGGTTAACTTACGTTGGAGATAAAACGACTGTAATTTCTGGTTATATTAGTCTATAAATGTAAAATTGAGACATAAAATGCAGCAGTGCCTGTAAATAATTATTACGGTTGTGATATAAACGTCTACTGGAACTTTAAAAGTAGCTTAAACCAAGTTTTCAGCGTGTAAAATAATTTTTAAAATTTCAAATGTTTATTTTTGTTTTTAACTACGAGTAGGAATTTTTAATTATTTATTTTGTAATGACGTTTAAACTGAGTGGTGTATCAGTAAACTACTGAAAGGGTAGTAAAAGTTTAATGGTCAAATAAGCCATGAAGGAGAAAAATAAACATAAACTTAATAAAAATTTAATCTCTTAGATCAAAGTAGCTTTTGTTGTGATTTTTTATCACAACTTTACATCTGGTGGAAACTTCATTAATGAGAACATTTTTATACGTTTTACGAAAGAAAGTGAAACCAAGGTGAAAATTTGGACTAATTTTGTCACGAAATAGGAAACAAATATTACTGAACCTCTTTACAAGTGTTTTTCGTATGCTCTATTCGATTTTTAGTAGTTTTCTGGTGATTAATGGGAGGGTCGTAACCATGGGATTTCTCCAGATTTCTCTAACCGTCTGGACTTTACAGGGAAATAATAATAATCTGGTAAGACTGTGATTGCTGAGACAGCACAAAGAAGATAGGCGAATAGTCAGGACGGAATATTACTTAGAACATCAGCCGATTTTTTAAAAACAATAAGCTTCCCCACTAACGTCTTTAAGCCAGTTGATCTGATGGTAATTTTACATCCGTTAAATATTATAGAGCAGAGGTTCTCAAACTTTTTTTTTCGCGTACCACTCATGTGTACCACGGATTAGTCGCGTACCACCAAATTATTAAAAATTTTGTTACGATATATAGCTACGTTTCAGAATGATAAAGCAGTAAAAAAATACATTTGTTTTTTAAAACTATCCGAAATAGATGGACAAAGGTTGAGGGTACGTTCCTTAACTAAAATTAAAGTACCTACCCGTACATTTTTTGGTAAATTCCAATTTTTGAGAGGTGTGGGAGCCCCCAACAGCGGGTCCCCTGAAACCCCATTTTGTTAATATTTTAGAATCCCCTTAAGGTGGAAAGTCCCGCTTTAGTAGAAAATTCTTCAATGACGAACGAAGCGTACGAAAATAAAAAATTTGAAACGTCTTTACAGTGTAGATGTCCCTGTGACTGGTTTTCTCGCTAAAAGATAAGCTGCCTTTGAATAGTAGGTAATTGTTTACCGAAAAATGCCTAAATACGGGCTAGCTAAACTGAAATTCTAAGAGAGCATGAACACTTATTGACGATTTTTATAGAAAAATATAAAATATAAAGATGGATCTAATGCGGTACAGAGGTATTTTCATTGTTTTACTTGATGATGCGCTTCACAAGCATGACACTTGTAAGCAAAATTAATCAATTTTCATTTCATATTTGAAAAGCCAAGTATTAATAATTTAAAAAAAATGCCTTGTACCGCACTACAATACACCTTGCACTTTAGTTTGTAAAATTTTTTTTTTGAAAACAGTGACCAATTACGGCGGAATTTAAGTTGGCCGAACCCATTAAAATTACTATCGGAGCTTACCCCCTTAACCAATTGTAATAAAATTTGGTATGGGAACTAACCAAGTGAATTAAAATAAGCACCATACCCTACTTTTGTAAAAGTCGCTACTGGACACTAGTTAGGGGTTCCCACACCGCTCAGAAATTGGAATTGACCAAAACAAAAAAATACGGGTGCCCGAATTTTAGGTTAGGAACGTACTCTCGACGTTTGTCCATCTATTTCGAATACACTCTGTGAATTTATAAAATATTTATACAAACTATCTTACAAATAAAAAAATATATTTTAAAAAAGTTAATGAGCAGGATGATGCTGTATCTTTGAAAGGATCAGTTGTAGGGAGTTTTAATCTTAAAGGGTCGATGTTAAGTTTACTTCGAAATTTATTTTTTACCGTCAGCATGGCAGAAAATCCAAAATCCAAAAATTCCGCGCCAAACGTATCATGTTGGTTACTTATCTTATCGCGTATCCTTGCTTGGGGCTTGCGTACCACCTTGAGAAGCTCTGCGTACCACCAGTGGTACGCGTACCACAGTTTGAGAACCTCTGTTATAGAGCATAAAATTATTTATCCGATCCAATAGCAATATTAGCCTTAATTGCCATAATTAATCAAAAAGAAAAAAAATTGTGTAAAGTCTGTTCTTACAATATATTATGTCTCTCCCGACTCTAGCTCTTTAAAAAGTGATCTGATGGTAATTTTACCTCTAATAAAAATTATAGGACAGAAAATTATCTATCCGATGCAATCAAAATTATTTGTTCTAGATGCAATAGGTAATTAATTTATAAAAATTAGCAAAAAAGAAAAAATACTGTATTAAGATGGTTCTTACAACATATGGTGTCTCTTTTGACTATAGGTCCTTAAGAAGTGATCTGATGGTAATTTTATCTCTATTAATAATAATTATAAAGAATAAAATTGTCTGACCGACCCAATACAAATCTTTGCCCTAATTGTCATAATTTAGTAATCTATCAAAATTAATAAAAAAATATACTATTATACAGAGAGGTCTAAAAGTGTGGAACGGCCTTAATAACTTCTAAACGAATTGACTAAATGGAATGAAATTTGGGAGAAGTAAATAACGTAATTTTCCCTATTTTTTGACTACGTTTAAAAATTTTTATCATTTAAATCTTCAGAGTAATGGCGTTGGGATCAATTTTTTTAAATAGCGAGGGGGTTTTTTTGGTATTTTCTGAGAGAGCATTTTATTCTGATTTCAGACATGTGCTACAAATGGGGGTTTCGATTAAAAAAAGTTAAATAATATAACTGTTTAGGTTACTTACCTATTTCAATGCTAGTAAAATGATTAACTTTTTATTAGAGTAACATTTCGTTATTTCTCGCTTCAGAAAAGTACATTTGTGGGTTTTCCTTCTTCACTAACAGTTTTTTCTTCTTAGAAGTGCATTTGGAAAACTTTTTGTAAAAATCCTCTTATTCATTTTCATTGGAAATCCCAAAAATTTTAAATTTTTTTTAATCGACATCCCTATTTGTAGCACATGTCTGAAATCAGAATGTAATGCTCTTTCAGAAAATGCCAAAAAATACACCCCTTGCTATTTAAAAAAATTTACTCCGACGCCATTCCTCTAAAGATGTTAATGATAAAATTTTTTAAATATAGCCAAAAAATAGGAAAAATTACGTTATTTACTTCTTCCAAATTTCATTCGATTTGGTCAATTCGTTAAGAAGTTATTAAGGCCGTTCCACACTTTTAGACCTCTCTCTATGTATTAAGATAGTGGTGTCTTGTGAAGGCCATCGTAAACTTATTTTTATATTCTATTTTAAATTCCTGAGAATCTTCATTTTGTAATTCTTTCAATTTTAAAGCGGTTGGGACTTTAGGTCTTGGTAATTTCCAAACGCACTTCTAACTAAAATTTTACTGGGCCTCTTCACAAAGTGTAGGTTCTAAGGAAGGTTTACTACACTGTCTTTAGTATAAACGTTCTAGGACTGAGCTTACTGTTCTGGCTTATTTCTGCTAGCTCCGTGTGAAAGAAATATTGTTGCTATGTCGACAGTATACAGTAAAGATAAGATGTTTTTTATCTATGATTAACTGACCAGTAAGGGCTAGTGGGTTATTCGCACTGTGTAAAAAGCACGGGTCAGTAGGTGTTGTTTGTTGTTTTTAGAAGAGAACGTGCAGTTTATTATCTAGTAGGAAAAGCAGCTATTGTCTTGCTAGTTATTCAGTTACTCGTCTTTTGTAAACCCCACCTTAAGAATAAAATAAAGAACTAAGACATAGAAGAGAAATTGAATATGTAGGATTTAGCCAGATCGATGATTGATGAAACGTACACGTTGCACTAATTAATCATTGATCAAGTCGTATAGAAGCGAAAATTTGAGTTAATCTTCATCTTTTTCACTCTTTATTTTAAGATTGTTACAATGTATTCCAATATATTCCATATAGTCTCTAATTTTCGATAAGTCTGCATTAAACTCGAACGACCCCGCTTACTAGTAAGTAATTTATTATTATTTCCTAGGAAGTTAAAACTATTTTCAAAATATTGTACATTAATAATATACGTGCTGATAATTTGAAATAGGAAATGGTATCATTTTATAATCAATTTTTCTCTTTGGGTATAACAGAAATAGGTCAACTGTATAGTTAAACCATCCTCATAAAAAAATATTTTAGTCAATACCTTTTACAGAATATAAATAGTATGTAAACAGTAATTGTTATAACTGAACCTAATATTAAAGCTTTAATGGAGGATATTGCTAAAATTTGTAAATCAATAAAAGCTTAATACGGTTACCGTTTACATAAGTCTTTAACTTACAACCCAACATTAAGCTTAAGCAAAATGGCAATATTAAAATTTTCATTTCGTGATTACAATTTCAATTTTGTTCATTAACTTTTTTTTTATTTTCTTTTCGTTGGCATTAGCGTCTAACGTCTAGTGAATTGTTTATCTGAAAATGGCTAAAGATTTCATGCTTTTATTTATTCTAATGGTAGTATACCACAGGTGCTAACTGGAATTGAACCAGTGCAGACATTGATTGATGATTGACTTACAAGACCTGAATTTTTATCGAATGAATAACCTATTTTTCTAAAAAAAAGAGAGACAAGTAAACTTTTCAGTAGAATATAAATTAAAGATATTTGTAATGTGCTTAAATTAAGTTAACAGTTTGGAAAACTTTATATATTTTATTGCACCCTTCACTTAAAATGCATTTTAGAGTCAATTTGAATTAAATTTAATACTCCGCTAGTTGTTTGAAATTAAGATTAAAAATTACTTCCTTTTTTTTTTCAATTTCAACTTATTTGGATTCGTTGCAATTTTTTATTGAGAAACTTTCTAGACATTCTAGACAGTAATATATTCCTTGTCTAATCCACTTTGTACTATAATTTCTTATGCACTCATGTCGAACTTAAAAATTGATTATTTATGGCTAATGTTTTACTTTTTATCGATAGTAGGTTTCTTAAGTTGCCATGTGCCTCAGGGTTCTATTCATGGCTCTGTCATATTTTATTTTTGCTTCTATCTTTAATCATTTGCATCATATTTATGTCTTTATATCGTCCCACAGGTTACGTTTCTGTTAAATCATGATTATGCTACAACAATTTTTCTTTTCTTGTTATCATTTTATCTTTCATTGCGCTGCCTGGTCTATAAAGTGCATCACATTATACAAAATCTTATAATATACCTAGTAGAAGTATTATGATAAAAGAACGTAAAATGATGTTTCAAAAATTTTATGTTCGTGTTTCATACATTATTTTTTGTTCGACTGTAAACAGAGTTGTAGCCAGGGGTACGTTAGGTCAGGCGGAGCCTCTGACCACACCAGAAGAGAGAAATGGCCTGATAAGACAGTCTGGCTACGGCCCTGAGTGTAAGCAATATTTCAATAAAAATTAACAATTTAAATATTAGACTGGCAACATTATTTAAATGAATTGTACATAACCTCAAATTTTTTGGAATAATAGTACCTATGAGTAAATATTTATAGACCTCAAATAAAATAGACACTTACTTATTTAGAATCAGAACTTCACATTAATGTCAATAGATGACGCATCCATCTAAGCATAATTAGTGACTGTAAAATAGCATTTTACGGTCTTTTAACTGTAAAGTGGTTGCTATAGTAACGAAATCAAAATATGTCTTCAACTATTTGTTGCACCAAAATTGTTTCTTTTTCATAAACCGACATAAGCTATTACTTTTTGAAAGTACAAAAACATCTTGTGAAAATCTCTTCCTTATTTAGTAAACTTTTCGTTAAATCCCTTAGGATTCTTTAATGATAGTGAGTGATGATATAAAGAGATGAATGAGAGTAAGTTATCCCGACATTATTTCGATCATGATTTCCTGAATTAAAAGACGTACGTGTTTGTACGTTAAACTACTACTGAAGTTCTACAATTTCGTTGTATCTAATTGATTTTTTCAGCTAAAAAAAATACGTGATTTTGCTTCTACTCGTGAAAAAAAAATGCAGACGCTAAGAATTTCTCAAGTTATCAAGAATTAATATAAGCTCTTAATTTTTATTTTAAAACCTTTTTAACTAAAGCCAATTTGTTATGGTAGAAAACACTATTAGAAAATCCTTCAGGACCAAAGCTCTTTTTTTACATATAAAATATTTCTTGCATTCCTTTAAAAATTCCACAAGCTTATTTTTTGAGTTTTTTAAATTTCTTTGTTGTTTATTTCAAGTAATAAAAACGTATTTCTGTTAGGTTTGATCTCAATCCACATAAGTTATGCAATACTTTTAAATTTGAACATTTGAAGGCAGTTTTATTCTTAAAGCTTTAAATCTTTATTTGATCTTAATCTCGTTGGAATTCTAATAAATTCCTTGAGTACTCTAGAGGTATCAAGTTTAGGTTTTGTAAATATTATATTAGCTCGTTTAAAAATTATTTTCAGTGCCCTCTTTTGTGACGGTGTGCTCTATTTCTATACGTCTTCAAATCCTCAGGGTGCACTTATCCCTTAAAATAAAATATACTATCTAACTACTTAATTAAATTCTACTTGATTTTCTGTCAATTGGCTACAAAGTATTTTTTATATTCAAAAGGAAATAGGTAGTTAGCATTTCCCAAATTACTAATACTGGTTACCCAATTTTATGCTAGTGAACATTTCCATCACGAAGCAATATTTTGTATACCCCGAAGAGATTAAAATTATTATTAATATAAATTATCATATTATATTGTCTAACAAAACTATTGTACATTAACAAGTTTTCAACAACAGATTACATTATACTAAATTTATATTTGACCACAATAATTCTGGTTATAGTTGGTCATTTAAGTGGGTTGAAATGAAGCTTTTTTTTATGAAACTAAAACCATACTAATGAGATGTCTGGAGCATAACCCAATTGTGTGTAAAAAGTAATTTGACTTATAAACGAGCAATTTCAGCAAACATTATTTAATTGTTATTATAGCGCCGGTGTAATTAAGGAAATATTTTAAAATTTCAGCAGTTAAATTAAGTCAAATTTTAATATCTTAATTTGTAAAAAAAAATGTTTCATTTAAATTATTATAATATAGTTAGAAAAAGAAGAAGGAAGTAATTATTATTTTGGGAGGAATTTAGACGACTGGCAAAAATTAATGAAGCTGGGAAAGCTTCTCTAACTAGCATATCGTTCATCTTTCTTTACTTAAAAGGAAACGGAATATTTTTAATTTAACATTACGCTTTCCGTTTTTTAACCTACTTAGTTAGGAAAAAGATTTATTTAAAAATTTTTGATAGTAATTTAATTAAAAAGGGAAGTTCGAAGAAGATTGTTTTTTTGTTGATTTTTTTTAATAAAACGCCGAATAAGTTAATTTTGAAAAAATGTTAGCACTTCGTAGCTCTTTCAGTTTGAAAACCAAATAAATTTATTGTTTATAAGTACTAATTAACCTGTTAAAAATTTTAATTAGAGGAAATGGGCTTCTATTATTTCGTTTCATCTGTGTACCATGTACCTATTCAATGTGAATTAACATTTTTATTCTGAATAAATACCAATTTATCAGTATAAATTGTAATTCAACTACCTACTTATTATTGCAGATACATCACATGCAAATGTTACAAAATGACGTGTAACATTATAACATCAATAGGCATTATTGACAAGCGTGTGTCATTCAAACATTATGAAACTCCATTATTTTCTTATATATTATTTTGATCGATCTTAGAAATTAGAGAAACTATTGCTTATACAATAAATTTCAGAAGAGGTGTAGCTGGTGAGTGTTTTTAAAAGAGCATTTCTTTAGTACATAAAAAATGAACAGTATTATACTTCAAAGACGTAATGAATTACCTTCTAAATTATTCAAAAGTACTTAAAGAAACGTTTTGTACTTATAATGACAGCTCTAAAATATTTCTTTCAGACGTCAAATTAAAGTCCAGAGTGTTTCAAATTCTATAAAAAAAATGTCCACCAACCAATTTTACATTACCAAAAATAATTTGACTAAAATAATTTTATTTAAAATATTTTTTGCTGGAAAAGATTTGTACAATCATAATCAAGAACTCAGATTAGGTATAGGCATAGCTAAAAGTCGCGTGGTGGTCGCGTGTATATCTACATTCTACAACATAGTTATTGGTCACTAAATAATTTCAGAGACGGAAAGAAGGATATTTTAAATTGCAGTAGTGTAGTGTACTTCGTAGTGTACTTCAAAATCTATGACAGCGCTGGCCGCGCCCCCTCAGCTCGCTAACAAAGTTGGTGGGACTGTACCTTTAATACAGACTTTTTGTCATATTTTTTTAAATTTTTCAGTCGTACAGAATTCATCTAGTTTTTTTAGGAGTGGCTTAGCTGCATCTGTTCGGTTGACAGAGAGAGATAGTTATATTTTTATAATTAAAGAAATGGTTCAGTGTAGGTAAGCGTCCGGCTTCTTATAAAACTAATTTGGTGACAGCTGTCATAAATTACAATTATTATATTTCAGTTTGACATTTACCTACACTGATCCATTATTTGACTTATAGAAATATATATAACTACTGCAAGACAAATTTATGTTGGCGAGCGGAGGGAATGCGCAGATACCTAAATTGGTATTTATCCCCACCAACGTAGTAGTAGGCGTATTTAAATTATTAAAAAGACGTGGCCAAATCTGCGAGAGCTTATCCCTACCGCTCGCCATCAGGGATCTGTGTTGCAGTATCTAAACTGATATTGTACATAGAATGATAATAGTTCAGTCGGCGATAGCTTTTGGGTGGAAATTTTGTTATAAATGGATTTAGAAGATTTATTTCACTTAATAGTGGCATATTGTTACGACTGGGGGTTAGTCATGACCTCTGGAGTCTAGAATCTCCAGAGTGTACCGAGATTAAATAACCAAAACCACAATGCTGGAATACAATTTATTTATTTTATAATTAGCTCTTACCCGATTATAATGTTAATCCAACACATAATGATTCTGTTAACTAGTTAACCACTATAATGTAATAAACCGACAAACGTCTCGCGTTTCCGAATCATAAACTGCAAGTCAGTCTACTTACTGACTCCCCCTAAAATCCTACTTTGGGGCCTTTTATTAACTTGGCACACCCGCCAACTAAAATTGCTCAAACTGGCGATTTATGCTGTATTTCACATTCTTCCAATACATGACAATCGTCACTTATTGTAAACTCTGTGTACATTAAATTCTTGTACTACTTAATAATTGCATTAAATAATTTGCGTAATATTTTTACGCGTGACAAAAAAATTAAATATGAAAGAAGGTATCAGAGCTCTAGCAAACGTCGGCTGTAAAATTCACATATAAATAACGTATATCAAACGTTTCGTAACTTATCCTCACCCAAAAGCTATCGTCGACTGCTCTATATTTGTTATTTGGGTTGCTGTACAAAATCGCCAGAGACTGCAAGCTTCGTGGCCCACTCTGTATCTACGTAAATTTTTTTTCTTAGCTAGCAGTGTTCTCCTGCGACTGTTTGAACATTACATTAATGGCGTTATCAAGTAAATTAAGCTATTTTTGTCCCACTATTTATCTTCTTGTGTTCATAGTATTATAATCAGCACAATCGCCGTTATACTATCACCAGTTTCATTGTCGGAACAATTTAAGGTGATTTAGTGTGTGTTTCTACTGGATCCGGGTCCGGGCATTTTTCCATAACAGAAAGAAACAAACCTTTGTTTCGATCTGTTTACGTGCGGGTAAATCGGATGAGACCGTCTGCAGTGTAACCACTCACTCGCATCTAGTTTGCTAGGTTTGTTTCTTTCTATTGCAAAAACACCCGGATCCGAGTCCAATGGAAACACACTTAGGTTGATAAATACAACGTACGATTTACATTTCTATTCGTTTCTTAATTCTATAAAATGGGGAAGCTAGCGGTGGGCTATTATAATGAGTTCTCAATATGTGACTCTCAGGATTTACAGCGCTAGTTATAATTAATTCTTGGAGGTTAGGATGGGGATTTTTAGGGTGGAGGGTAAACCGAAATTTACGCGACCTTAGTCCACTTAGTCGGGCTCATTGTACTGCCTCCTTTCAGCAACTCTTTTCGTCCCTCCAGTCCTCAATTCATCCCAATCTTTGGATAATTTCATGGATACTGGAGGCCATGTTATTCTCCTAACATGAATCCTCGAATTAGCGTTTAAGTTGGGCAGTGACAAAGCCCTTGTTGAAGGTTTTGCCAAACAAAAATTTAAAATATTTAGGATTATGTTTATTTGATGGGTGTAGTAAATGAGCTGTAGATAATAACACCCGAGGGGGTTTTCTATATTCTTAACGTTCATTTTTTATTAATTTTGAACTAAATCGATTGGTTTACTCTATACAATAAATATAGTTGTTATATTTTTCTGAGCACCTTTTAGATGCAACCACCTTCTTCTTATGGTCGTCAATCTTAAAACGGTATTTCCTACTATAAAGAAGGATATCTATAGGAATCTTTATATTTCATTTTGTATTACAGTATATCGAGAAGTTTATGAAATACTCAAAACAGTTGAAAACAACAGGAAATAGTTATAGCGATTTAGAATCTAACAAGAAATTAAATTGAAGCGTTTATAGAAGTTGAATACAACTGTTATTATCATATCTCTATTTTCTCCATACTCAAAATCCAATGATAGAGTGTAGCATAGTGTATAATTCGTTTTGCCAAAAATATTGACAGGTTTTGAACGATAACTCTATCTCTTACTTTAAAAAATAAATCGTTCTCGTGGTAGCCGTTTATGAAATTATGAAATAGTTAAAACTAAATTCTTTAAATATACCTACGTGTTGTAGGGTTTAACTTTTCAAGTGTTGCCAACCTTTGCACTAAAGTATGCCAATAATAAAAGTTAAAGTGCCAATGACCGTTATAATTCACTTTCTACCATTGTTTTTGTTTTACACACGACGGAAACTTAAAGATTTTCCTTTATTGGATATAGGACAATTTAAAAATTCATATAAAATCTTATTAAGAAAAAGAAACTAGTAAAATTTTAAAAGTAATAAAAGTACGGAAACATACAAACATGTAAATTCCCAAAATAATTCAGTTTGCTTTTGTACCAAGTGGCAACATAAGTTTGTTTGTGGGTGCTCAGACTACCTTCTTGTTCTCGACGTTCTAGTTTATTAAATATTTGTCGTACCAGAACATAATTTACCCCCTAATTTCTGTTAAGGTGTTACAAATATAAATTTACCTAATTATATAGATCCTTCCTTAAACTGTTACAAGAAATTAGGTCTATTTCTTGTGTCATTAAGTTCGAATTTCCTCGATTTGTGTTTCGCAAATTTTCTACCACACTAATAAAACGACGGCTTATAAATAAAAACTTTGTAGTAATAAGGTAAAAACCAACCTCGACTTGCACACCTATACTTATATAAAAAAAAATTTCATTTATATTCAACTCACCCGTTTGTTTCAAGATGGTTTATAATAAACGTGTAGGTCGTTGCTGAAAAAGTATAAAAAAAGAAAGTCGTTTAAAACTTTTATACTTGGACACTGTTTGGACATAACGACAAAATTATTATTGTGGTTGCGGCTAATTTTATTTGAAGTACATTAGTTGGTCTAAAGATAAAATTTGCAACTTGTGGAGGATTGTGATTAATAATTGTGAAGCTAGTAATTAACTTTTTCATTAATCTAATGACGTCGTATAGATAAGTAACCTTTGGGTCTAGAAACTTAGAAAGGCGGAGTTGGGTTCATTTATGATATTTTATGTTAAAGTTTGAGACCTTTTTGTATCTTTTCGGTAGTAATTAATATTGTATTACTACTTAAGCATCTGGTTTTTATTCAAGCAAAATTACACAACAGTGTACAGGGTGGTTTTAGTTAAAATTGCTTGTCATTTTATGGGGTATCTCAGTTTATATAAAAATTAGGAGAAAACTAAACAACACCATCTCGATCTACTTTCTTGAGAGAAACTCAATGGTGAAATCAGAATTTTGATACCCTTTGTTGTTTTCGTGTTATAGCTCAAAATTTGTGTTTTTGTCTTTTTAATTTTGATCAATATCTCAACTTCTATTGAAATAGCAATACACATTTTAGTAAAAAGAATAATATTAAAAATAATATTTACGATTTGAGATAAAATCCATTTTTTTCGTTCAAAAGATTATTTCAATTGCCGCTACAAGGCTCATGAATTAAATTCTCATCTCACGAAAAAAACTGATGTTTCATCTCTTGTTTTAAAATATACTATTATATCTTATAATAATTACAAATCAGTAAAATGGGAAAAATTTTAATAATTACGGAAATTTTTAACTCATCCTGTATATTAAAACTTTTCTAAAATTTTAATAAAAACAAATACAATTTCAATTTAATTTAATCAAAGCGAATGCATAAGCATTTGGTTTAAACACGATAAAATGGTATCAAACGTTTTCTCTCTCACAAAGTTAAATTTTTAAACAATTTTAAAAGATAATAAATTGAATTTTTAAAATTAAATTATTATTTAGTAGATTGTTATACGCGGTGCAGTTACGTCGGTTTGTTTTCGTGCTTTTTGGGTTTTTAACGAATTAATCACTTCCATTACTGGAACAAGGTAGGATTTTTATATAATTTGGACATTGAGTTGTTGTTTATATTTAATCATCTTCATTATTACATTATATTTATATAAGAAATATTTTCGATTTATGGATTAGTCACCTCTCTTAATTGTTCAAGAATATGCACGCTCGTTATCAATAAGTAGAAACTATCATTAATTCGTTATTGATGAGGTTATTATTAGAGAGGTAATTTACAAGTTTTTACATGTATTGTTTGTTGATTCAGATGCAGCTGGTGAATTGAAATTATACGTTTATCTCCAAAATAAACCTAAATACCAAGTTCTGTTTTGCATAATAACTTAATATTTTGACTTTTTACCCATCATAAAACTTGAACCGTGTATTCCCTATAATGGTACAGTAGAAGTAATAAAAGAGGTGAAACTAATTCCCACAGAAATGATTATATTTAAAATATACTTTATATTTTTTATATTTATAGATAACATGTACGAAACTGTGATAATATTGCCAAAATTCGAAGGGTTGTGAAACCCATAAAAAAATATTTTTTAACAATTTTTTCTCATTTTCGTGTTTCTTGGATTGTGTGCTGTTAAGGCTCGCCCAGACATAAGAAACAAGTAGTAACTTTTTGTCGCCAATGACCAGTTTCTAGACACAAGTCACCACTTGTTGATAATTGTTTCTTCTCGTTTCTAAATGTTTATGTCGAGTGAAACAATGTTTCTCCTTGTCGCGTGTTTCGCTCATCGAGCGGTAAACTTCAAAGAAATTTGAGTAACAAGCGTCAACAACATGCGACTTCGACTTATATTGCTCATGTGTGGACACTTTGTTGACACAACGTTCTCTATAATAATTAGCGACACGTTTAACAATTTTACAAAAATATTTCCTTTGTGTGGACACCGAAGTTGCGTGTTTCAGCGACACACTTCAACAAAGTTCAACAAAGCTCGACATAAATGTTGCTACTTGTTTCTTATGTCTGGACAGGCCTTTATTTCTACGTGGCAATATGCTCGATTTTAATTTTTTAAGCAATTTTATAATTTTTTAAAATTTATCTATGTACATATTTGTAATTTCAGGATTTTCGTCTAAATTCGAAGGGTCGTGATGCCCTTACAAATAAACTTTTTAATCAATTTTATTTTTATTTCATGTTTTGCTCACGATATCCTATTATATAATGTATCCGTGTGACAATTTACCTAGTTTTAATTTTTAAGCGTTTTTGATTTTTTTTAATTTTAAGCTGTTCGTCTAACTTCGAAGGGTCGTAATGCCCGTACAAATTTTTTTTTTAAACAACTTATATTTAATTCGTGTTTCGTGGACTGTATCCTATATGCCCAGTTGTAATTATTTTGAGCTTTTTTTGATTTTTCAAAAATTAGCTATTTATAATTTAAAAATTTTCGTCTCACTTCGAGGGATCGTAATGCCCTTACAAACAATTTTTTAAACAATTTTATTTCATTTTGTATTTTGCGGACAGTGTTTTATAAGTTCTGTGTAACAATTTTTAAGTTTTTATACTTTTTAAGGGCTTTACGACTCCTCGAAGTTTGTCAATATTATCACAATTTTGTACGTGATATTTATACGTAAGGTATTGCAATTTAAGCAAACACGACTTGAAAAAATAATTGTTTGCGCCTCTCCTATAGAAAAGGTGGTGGTTTAGACGGTCGCTAAAAGGGAAAGGTTTGGGGCACCCCCTCGATACAAAAAAGCCCGACCTTTCTGACTTTTGCGTTGGCGGCATTGAAGAATTACAGATTTTTTAGTTCTTCGCCGACTAGCGCCCTAACGGTACGTTCGCAAAAAATGTCTCTCTACAAAATGGCGCAAATTTTTTAAAAATCCGAGTATATATTTGGGTAACGTTATTTGCAATGTCGAAAAAACGTATTTCGCACCATATTGTACCAATGTATATTTTTAGTATGTTGAATAGAAGTATTTTACCTTCAATTTGCCACAGGAATCATTTCTGTGATAATTAGTTTCAGCTTAAGGTGTTATTTCAATTAGATCTACTATACAAAATTTTCATATATAATGTCACAAGTGACTATGAAATTTCCGGAAATTTCATAGCACATTTCATAGTCAAGAGAGACATTCGGCATGACAATTTACTTCATAATTAATAAAATAAAATGTTTACTTTTAAGTTAGCTTTGGCCATTTCAATTAAAGGTGTCAATAGCAACCACATAACATAGCAACTGTGTGATAGCAACGCTATAAACAATGCAAACAAGTTTGCAATTCACATTTTTTCCATATTCGTGTAAAGTAAAATGGCTTCAAGATTCGGTAAAAGTGACACTAAAACCAGAGAAGAAGCCGTGAAGAATAATACACCGGTGAATACAAAGAGAGCCCACGACTCAGCATGGAAACAGTTTCAAGATTTTTGCAAGGAAAGGTCTTACCTTGTCAACGAGTCTACAGCACTAAGTACTGAAGAGATCTCTGAAATTTTGGCAGATTATGCATTTAACATGCGCCGGAGTGATGGAGAAGACTATAAAGAAGGTGTTGTAAAAGTGTTATGGAATACTACAGCAAAATTGCTACAAGAGTTGTACCACGAGAAGTTTCATCTTACCTTTGACCCCTTCAACGATGTTATGTTCAAAAAAGCACGAGATGCAAAAAATGCCAAGAGACGTGAATTACAGATGAATGTTTCCAAGAGAAAAACGTCTTCGGCCGCCTTAACCCATGAAGAATACTTGAAAATGATCGATGTTTGGGATGAAGAGAAGCCGGATGAGTTGCAGAAAAAGTTTTATCAAATTGTTGGAAGAGAATTAGCGTGGAGAGGCAATGAGGCTTCAAGTTGCTTGGTGTCATATTTTAAACCGGAACTGGATAATAGCGGAAATGAAACTAATAGAGTGGAATACAATCCAGTCTTTTCAAAAACCTGCCAAGGTGGTGCTCAAAGACTGAGCGACAGCAAATGGTTGGTTTCCAATCAAGTTACACCAAATTTATGTCCACTCAGGTAATACTGAAAAATGTTTCATGTCAGAACTAAGTAGATACCTAATCACCATTTCCATTTCAGATTACTGAAGAAAATGTTGTCAAAACGAGGCCAAAATATAACGACAGAAAGACTCTTCCTCACGGTGAATCCAGCTTGGGATAAACCAAATAGTAAAGGATTGTATAAAAATTCTCCAATTGGGAAGAATGGAATGTCGAAATGGACAAAATTGAGTGCAGAGAAGGCTGGACTGGACATTAAACGAATAAAAATTACTAACCATTCCACTAGATCAACCGCAGTGACGCATCTGGCAAAATCGGGGATTGGGGAGCAGCAGCTCATCAAGATCACGGGTCACAGCTCAGCAGCTTCCCTCAAACCATATTTACAATTGGATTCAGGGCATCATGCTCGTTTGATTCAATGCTTCAGGAGTGACGACACCGGAGAGTCATCCAAATCTGCAGAAAACATTCGTCCAGACAACGGTTCAGTCACTCAGCTCCAACCAAAGACCGTATATTATAATAATTGTACGTTCAATAATTGTGCTAATTTACCTTAATAAAAAATAGTTTTTGAAGAATTTCTCTCAACTTCAGACAAATTTCCGCGGAAATTATCCCTAGGGATAATTTCCGCCTAATCAGTTCTTGATTGGTTGAATATCAAAAAACAAGGTCGTTTCATTGGTCTCTTAATTATGAAGTAAATTGTCTACATAATTTTAAAAAGAAATTTTAGAGAAATTTAAAGAAAGTGCACCTATAAAACTACCATTTTAAGGTGGTGGTGCTAACTTTTAACCTCTGAAAAACTAGTGTTTTTGCTAAGAAAATTAAAATTTCATTTACTTCGTTGTATAGAAAATTTGAAAATAAACGATTTTTGCCCGGTGTATTTTTCTCTTAAACAAGTGGTTTTTCTTTTCAAGCTTTCTCGATCAATCTTATTTTGAACGATCGGCAAACAATTTTCAATTTTTCTATAGAATTTTCACTAGTAATTAGTAATTATGACAACGATCTACGATGTCCGATGTGACCAAGCACCTTTAAGTGCTCGTGATGATACTGATGTAAAAATTGACACATAACTTTGAGAAGGAACAGTATACAAGAAGATTCAAATAACCCGAAATTTTTCACCTAATTAACTTATTTTTGCAATTTGGCCTGTTAAATAAAATTGTTGGCCTTTTCCTAAAAATTTTCAACACTCATTGCTTGAGTTTAATTGACGTTAAACTAGAAACTATTTCAACTATCTCGGACAAGGAGAGAAGAGATGTGTCGAAGTGTATTTATGGATAGGGAAAATTTGAAATTTTTAGATTTGGCACGATAAGAGTTTTAAATAAATTGATCTATTAAAAGCATTCTCTCTAATTAAAATTGCAATCACTTAAAGGATTAATTGTTAGAGATAAATTTTTAGTAACTGTGACGTTAACTTCTTGAAGGTTTAGAGATTGGTTTAATTTTATACCTTTGTTATATAGTTAGTTACATAAAAAGTAACTATATGTTGGAGTTTCCAGGGTTCAATAATAGCTGTCACTTTCAAGATGAGCGTGTTATGTAAGGAAATGTTGAGAATGACAAACGATCCCAGCAATTACATAACATAAAATTTATACTATCAAGGGTTTGTCCTAGATTTATAAATTATAAGTGTTAATAGATGATATCGTACAATAAAAAGCCAACAATACTTAAAATAAATACATTTACATTAATTTTTTTGCAACTTTGGTCGTTTAAGGCCTCTTGTAAAAAAGAAAACATTTATCAACTTTTTATGCTTACAAAATTGTTAAGTTACACGTAAAATTATACTTATTGTTGTTTCTTTCTTAAATCTTATTAAGGAAAAGAATTAAACGAAAAAAATTTGAAACAACAATTTTATTACTACAAAGCAATAATTATTATTAAAGGAATGAAATGAGATTTTTTCTCTCAAAATATATTAAAAGTTACTCGCTTTTTAAACGTTTTTGTAAAATGCAAGAATCACTCAGTTGGAGGATTATATATTATCCACACCCCGTTTAACGAAGCAAAATGTGTGGGTGTAATTTTGTTATTTAGGATGTTTATGAGTGAAATTTTTTTAATTGGTAGATGCTCTCGGAAATTTCTAAAAACAAACAAAATTACCATCATTAATCAATTACAAACAAATGTGATCAACAGTCGTTTATCTCGAGTTGGAAAATCAATTTTCTTTTTACTGGAAAGCTTTTATGTTGTAAAATCGTAGTCTTGGGTTTGAATGTATACAGAGTGTTTTTTAATCTACGCAAGTGACCGTATTTTATAGGGAATGGTTAGGTGTGATTGCAGGTTTACCTGTTAAGAGGTTGGGAACACTATGGAACAGCTATGGTCTACGACTATGACTTTGCCTTGTGATAGAGTTCGTCCCGGTACGAAAGGTGCCGGCTGTAAAAATGCCCAGTTTTCGTACGCCACTGTCAGATATTTCAGAGGCGGGGCTACAGAGATGATGTCACGAGGTGTACTCCTTCGTAGCTGGATGAACTGTACTTACAATTAAGGTATTTAAGTTTTAGTGCTGATTGCTGGTGTGAGACAGTGGCTTTAATGGTTACTTCTTCTTCTTCTTTATCCTTCTAAAGATTAGTCCCGACAACCGGTCCCGATCCCGGTACCTAAAGTTCGACCGGTGTTTTCTTCCTCTAGGTAGGTCATTGGCGTAGGCTGTTTAACAGCAATCTCGTTTCATGTATTCGAATCAAGTGTTCGTCATAACTAATCTCTTCGTGAAGGTTTTTACTAATTACACCAGCAATTATGTTTAACATCTCAGTAAAAGAAGACCATCGAATCCAACACAACCATTTTCTAACCTTCGTAATACAGAATGGGGTCCAAATGGACCCACTGTCTGTTTTTGGCTTGCAATTGTAATAATTTTTTGTTTATTTAACGGTTTCGAAACTTTGTTCTCTTATTCTCTAACTAAAAAGTACATACTCAATAATTTTGCGTTACTAAAACTCACGGTCGAGGGCGCAGCCCGAGCTGTGTGAAATGTCAAGTCTCGCTCTCTCTTTTCCGTTAAGGTTTTTAAAACTCTATTTTAAATTATAGCTATTAACATGAATTCGAACGGATTATAATCGAAAATTATCCACGACCTGACAACTGTTTGTTTTAAACATCGGCGAGGCCAAAGGCTGAGTTGTGACTCACTTTATACGAGGGCGAAGCCCGAGTCGTGTGTACTCGTTATTCTCGCAGTTTTTTTTCTTCAAGTTTTTCTTTAAGGTTTTTAAAACTTTAACTTAATTTATATCTCTCAACACTTATTCAAAGGGAATGCTACTCGGGGATTCCCCGCGATCTGACCGCTGCGCTGGTTACAGTGACGGCGCTAGGCGGTAAGCGAGGTAAGCGTGCAAGGTTTTTAAAACTCTATTTTAAATTATAACTCTTAACATGAATTCAAAGGGGATTATAATCGGAAATTATCCACGATCTGACAACTGCTTGTTTTAAACATCGGCGAGGTCAAAGGCCGAGTTGTGACTCACATTATACGAGGGCGAAGCCCGAGTCGTGTGTACTCGTTATTCTCGCAGTTCTTTTTCTTCAAGTTGTTCTTTTAAGTTCTTTTTCTTTAAGTTTTTTAAAACTCCTAACTTAATTTACATTCTCAACACTTATTCAAAGGGGATGCTACTCGGGGATTCCCCGCGATCTGACCGCTGGTTACAGTGGCGGCGCTAGGCGGTAAGCGAGGTAAGCGTCGCATAGGGGCGCAATATGTTGAGGGCGACGCGGAATAGCTTCATTACTAACTATTTGAAATTTGCATGGTGTGCCAGAATAGGTAGTGCCGCCACTGGCTGGTTATTAAATAATTAAGTATTGAAGTATTGAAGAAGTCCATCGATGAAAGAATTTCCGGAACAGCAATGTTACGGTCGATTCTTGTAGATTTTTTGGCGCTAAATACGAACAAAATAGCGCTCTCGCGTGAAAGGGGCGATTTCACCCTTAAAAATGGATTAAAAGAGTCAAAATCACTTAAGAAAAAATCATTTTTCGCTATTTCTTAAAAACAAAATATTATGAAGGCACTATTTGGGTTGGATATTGCTGCTGACACCGAAACGAATCCATTGATACCGCTTTGATAACATTTAGCTATACTAAAATCCCTGCAGAAGATAATAATTCTAAATTTAGACGTTTAAAATCAAATAAAAATTTTTTGGGGCGATTTTAATTACCCTCCAAACACGTGCTTGGTCTTAAATTCTTCTTAAAGCTTCAGACAACAAAAATCCGACATAATATTACCGAATAATATAATAATCTGGAGCAGAAAACAGCTGGGGTCCGTTTGGACCCCTGTTGGCATTCAACGTTTCATTTTTAACTGGGTATTACAAATGTTAAACAAAGCTTGTTTTATTAAAAGTAAACATCTTACACTCCACGTACCGTATAACGATCAATTATAAAGCAGCGAATGGTTTAAAACCTCTTTAAATTTGTTTGGTTGGATTTGCTAAAATTTATTTAACATTTTTCAAAGTTTGCGAAATTATGAACTCTTTCAAAAATATTTAAAAGCTTTTTTGCTCAGGCACCAGTAATACTAAACATGAAAGCAACTTTAAAAAGTTCTATCGAGAAACTTTATAAGTCAACAAACCTCCTTTAATTATTTGTTCTTTCTTATTTTACTAACCAGAAGAGACAACGGGAAAATTGGTTGACCTGTGGGTTTTTCATGGACGACGCGACGTAAGAAAAAATTTTAAACGTTTATTTAATAACTATGTAACTCATTTCTTCTATAGATACTATTTTTTAATTCTTTTACTGGTTGCTTGTTATTTCGAAAATATTATTGTCACGATGTCGTAAGTTTTAACGATTCGTTTATATCTACATTTGAACAAATTGTCAATTCGTGATATACTAACCAATTTAAAGTTTGCGAAAGTATTTATTTATTGTAGATTGTGGTTTTGCTAATACTAACAAAGCTTTTTGTTATACAGAGACGGAGAGAAAACTTTACTTATCACAAAGGCTAGATCGGCGGAGCAGTACGGATGGAGGTACGAAATCATATTTTGTGTACAGCAGCAACCGCCAAACCTCTGAAAAGCTAATAAATTGAGATTTGAATTTTTGAAAAACCACTTGGAAAATTTTTTTTCTTTGGTTAAAATGTTTTTATTAAGCGGAAGAAATCTCAGTTTATTATTTTCATGTTATTATTTTTTTCAGCACATTTGCTATTTATTTTACAGTGAAGCAGCAGTGTGAAGTCAGTAGAATGTGTTTTGGATTTAAAAATTTTATTGCCGCTTTTCAGCGTACGCATCTGTTTTATGGCTTTCTTATTGTTGTGTTCTATTATTGAGTTATTGATGTGTTTTTGGCACTACGTTATTTATTTTATTTTGAATAGTATTGACAGGACGAACAATATCGTCGCGTGTATTCAATTTCGCAAGATGTTATAAAACCGTTGTATTTCCTAAGTACGATAGTTTTGAATTTCATCTGGAAATTGAAGTGGTAATTCGGCGAAAGATCCAGCTTTTTGTGCTTTACATGTATTTTTTTTTGTAATTTTGTCTAAGGCTTTGTGTGTTTTAAACGTAATTTAACTAACTTATAACGAGGGAGTTTATTTTAAATATTCTCCTTATTCGAATTTTAAAGTTTCAATTTATTTGAACGTTAATTTTAATCTAAAAACTAACAATGTGTACCTAATGATACCTAATAAATATTGTAGAAAATTAAATTAATTGGCAAACGTTCAAATAGTTACATTTATTCAAGTGATTGGGCCTTATTAAATGTGAAATTAGACTAAGTACATCTGAATTTCTAAAACTGTTATTAAGTTGAGCTTAAAAACTCATTAGTTTTAGTAAACAAATCTATTTTGCTCATTTCATTTTGAAAGTATAAAAAATATTACATAATTTGTATAGGAGAATTAATAGCAGAATTTTCCTAATTTTCATTGATCATTTTTACTAGTAAGTTGAATTTAGAAAGATTTTTTAAAATATCCAGCATTTTACATTTAATATACATTAGGGCTGCTCAGATTTTACGTTTACCTTTTGGAGATTATCTGCCTAGTTTATATCAAGTTAAACTTTATTATAGGTTCATTGGCAGTCTCTTGTAATTCCTAAGGGTAACAGTATGATTCATTCCCAATTTAACGATTGATGTGTAATACGAGCTTGGCTTTGAATGGGCCTTGCTAATTTAAACGACGCATTTATATTTTTCAGATAAAGAATATTTGGTACTTGTAAATATTTGAGTAGGGGTGGTTTGTCACCCAATCATTTTCGTTTCATTTTTATCATTTTTAGAATCTGCAATACTCTGAAAAAATCTGAAAATATTTATTTTACCAAGTCTGGAGAATTCCATGAGAGTGGATAAATAATGGGGCAATGTTGGCTTTAATAAGAATAATGACTGTTTGCACCGCTTACAGATAAATTGACAGATAGTTTATCTGGCGGATAAGTTGTCAAAATGTAATGTATTTGCCACATTAACTAAAATCTGTGCAAAAGGTCACAAGTAGCAGGTACCTATGTAGAAAATTTATTCGTCAGTTATTTGATTTAGCCTACAGGTAGATGGAAGTAAAATGTTTTTGACAACTTATCCGCTAGATAAACTATCTGTCAGTTTATCTGTAAGAGGTGCAAACGCCCACAAGAGTGTAATTACTTTTTCAAAAATAAAAAATTAGATTTTTCTTCAGAATTTTTGAAATACTCATTTAGTAAAGACCTGTATAGATTTTCATATTTGGAAGATCGTAGGAAATTTATCAAGTAACTTTAATTAATACATTTTACCATATTTTTACTAGTGGGCCATTTAACTTTAACGGGGGTGTCGAGCAAAAAAACTTTTTTTCACTGAAAAATGCTCAAAAATATTTGAGAGTATTAATTCTCCAGTGAATGCATCTGTCAAAGATATGAATCTACAAACACATGACGTGTTAACACGCCACGTCACAATACCACACAATATAATAAATTATTATCTATTCATCACATTATCTGTCACATTGTCTTAACTTTACCGGCCGAGGTCTGGTGAGTTGGAGTTTGGAAATAACATATTAATATAATCCCATTTTATATTATTAAACAATCACCCACTTTGGGTATCTTTTCAACAAGAAGTCAAAATGACTTCTACAAAGTCCTACCCTAGACCAGACCTCATGGTTTATTTCTACGCGTATTATTCCTACTAACTGAAATCTTAAGCACCTATCTAGCTATCAATATTTTCATAAATAGTTTTATGAAAATTTTTATAAAAATAGGTCATCATGTGGCTATACTATCATAATTTGATATCATTATTTATACGGATTGTAGAATGTCTTGCATAAACTGCAAACCCTTCAAGGTCGAAGGATAAATACATTTAAATACGAAACATGTGCCACCACAAAATAAAGCAAGGCGCACGCTCGTATCAAAAACCAATAGAACTCGTCCTTTTTTAGTCAACAAAAATAGAACCGTTTGTATTTGTGTGACGTCACGTCAAAATATTTACGTGAAGTCGTATTTTCGCATAACTACAGTTTTTATAAAAACTTCGTAAATATAGCCATATATACACTGTCAAAACCAGTTTTATAAAAATATTTATGAAAATATTGGTAGTAGGATACCCTGTACCTATGTCAATCGTAAAAGAAATGGTGAACTTACTTGGAGATGTATGTCAGTTAATTACAGGAAAGAAAATGTTAGCTACAAGAACACTGGGTTCATCGATAGGCACAACGTAGACTGACGAATTTCAAGTCCTGTGACCTCAGGACTTCCTTACCTATTTATTGATTTTTTTTAAATTGTGTAAAAATTCTTATTAAATCCTTTGATGATTTTTCTATAATTGATATGGATAAGATCAAAGATGCAGCTTCATTGCTTCATAGAGATCATAATTATATAATTAATAATCACAATAATTATTACGACATTTTAAATTTTTTTTCAGATAAAGATGTGAATTTGAGATGGCCATATGACCAGTTCTTAATTCAAAAACAAAAGTTAGAAATCAACGTAACGAAGTGCAAAATATTCATATTATCCCAACATTCTACCTTTTGAAATAACATAGTTTTGATTTTATATGTTAAATCCTTATGACCGAGAGGCGAGAGGTCCGGTCCGGGAGGGCGGGAAAGTTGCATTTAGACATTCCGCGCGTAACCGTTAGCGACTTTAATATGTGGCTAATATCGCTAATAGTCATAATTTCTGATAGGGTAAGGTTCAAAGACGGCAATGACATATTTGTATATAGAAAATAAGAGTCACTTCTTTTAAAAAAAAGTAGAGAATGTTGTTACCCAACATTCTTTATTTTTTTTGAATTACAACAAGTTAAATTAGACTTTTCGCATTAATTAGACTCTTATTTACTATACAGGGTGTCCCACTTAGCATGCTCACCATGGGGATCTCGTAAACTGTAAGAGATACTACACCAAATGTAGCCTCTTTCATGGTCAACTCGATCCTACTTCTGTTTTTTGAAAAATATTATTAGCACTCTAGATATTTAGAAAAAACTGAAAAAGTTGATTTTCTTTAAATGCCTATAACTTTTTTATTAATCAAAATAATAATTTCAATTTTCAAAAAAGGGATGATAGGCACTACTAATACCAATAAATTTAATAAACAAAAGAATTTTTTTATAAGGCCGTTTTGGAGATATGATGCAAAGTTACATTTTTTTAAATGCAAACCTAACCTCAATTTTATGTTGTTGCAAAGCTAATTTCTTTCTCTTTTCAAAAATATACGTTTTTAAATTTTCAAATTTTTTTTAATTTTTTAGTATTTTTCTATGAATTTTTTTCCACTTTTTTTGATATTCTTTTGTTTAATTTCAATTGTTTTTATTATTCGATTGTTTCAAGGAATATTTGATTAAAAATTTTTTTTTTAACATTAAATAACAAATTTATTATTTAATTTTATGTTACCAAACAAGAATTTGAAAAATTAAGCCTATCAACCCTTATATTTTTGAAAAGAGAAAAGAATTAGATATGCAATAACATAATATTAATACTAGATTTGCATTTAAAAAAATATAACTTTGCATCATATCTCCAAAACGGCCTAATTAAAAAACTCTTTTGTATATTAAATTTATAGGTTTTAGTAGTGCCTATTATCTGTTTTTTAAAAATTAAAATTATCTTGATTAATAAAAAAGTTATAGGCATTTAAAGAAAATGAACTTTCTCAGTTTTTTGTAAATATCTAGATCTAGAGTGCTAATAATATTTTTCAAAAAACAAAAGTACGATCGAGTTGGCTATGAAAGAGGCTACATTTGGTGTCATTTAACGGTAACCGACTTCGTATCTCTTACAGTTTACGAGATCCCCATGGTGAGCATGCCAAGTGGGACACCCGGTATACAAATATGTCATTGCTTTCTTTGAACCTTACCCTATCAGAAATTATGACTTGAAGCGATTGACTCTACAGTGACTTGGTGATATTTAGTCATGATGAAAAGGACTCAACTTCTACACCTGATGATGCTTATCAAGCGAAACCGGTAGTGTAATTATTTAGAAGAATATTGTGATATTTTACAAAGTTATTTTTTTATTCTTTTTAAAGTTTTTTTAAAAAAGAATAAGTCTTTTTCATCAGAAATTATGACTATTAGCGATCACTACTATTCGATCACACTATTATCATCTGTATATTAAAATCGCTAAAGGTTACTAGCCGAATGTCTAATTATCAACTTTCCCACCATTTGTTAAAAACCACCCTCTCAACTAGGAGCAATTTCTAAAAACCATTGTGAAAAACTATACGTGTCTAGACCGTTTAGGAATAGCTACAATATTTCTAGATATTGTAAATTAAATTGCATGACACCAGGGAGAGGGAAATTGATAAAAATGCTATATTGAGTGATGGAGTTATTAAGTCTGTCTTAGCTCTATTACTTGTACGTAAAAGAGAGTAAAGCACAAAATTACATTGCAATCGGACGATCCCTTTTCAACGTACAAGCTTTTGCATTTGTAGCTCAGGAATGTTTGCTAAAGAGAATATTATACTAAATGTAGATCCACTAAAGTAGTGGATAGTAATGTTTGATGTAATAATAATTGCGGTGCAAGGTTGAACTTGAAGTGTAGTAGGAGATTAAGTACTGTACCTCTAAGTCTCTATAGACATTTGGAGATGTCCAAACAAGACATTTCAATTACAAGTACACTTCATACCCTTAAGATGTAATTGCTTTTGGAAAATTTTTACAATTTATTACATTTGATCTCCATTTTCTTTTTAATTAAATAAATTTTCAATTTAGAGTTTTTTTTATCCCTTCTTCGAAACCTTTGTACATGATACATTTCAAAATTTTTCTTGCAAGTTTAAAAAGGTCATTTGCTTATACACAACTAGTAGTTTGTTTTAAAGAAAAGCTTTTCACGAAGGTGGGCGTTATGTAGTTTTCTCGAAAGAAACTCCACCTCTGTTTTGTTTCGATGCAAACGTCTCGTAATGCACCTGACTTTTTTATTCTCAAGTTTTCGTTGTTAAGAAAGTTGATAAAATAGGAGAGAAAAACGAATGCAATCACACACAAAGTTAATTGTTACATTTAAATTAATTATTACGCCCGACAACTTTCCAACTTAAAACGACTTTTATGTTAGTATAAAAAAATTTAAGGTAATGAGTTGAAATATTGTTTTACCTTAGTTTATTTAAGCTTAATACTTTAAAATTTGAGTTTGTTTTGTAGTTTAATTATGTATTTTAATTAGTTAAACCTTCTAACTTGCTTTTCTCTCGACAACCACATTGAAAAGCTTTTCAAATTATATTTTATTCTTTTGTTTACATTGTATAAAATTTCATCGTTTGACTTTAAATTTTATTATTATAATTAAAATAATTATTGTTTCAATATTAAATTTATTTAATTTCACAGTATACACACGTAAAAGTAAGTTTGTGTTATTAATTTGTTTTTGCAAATTAACCAATTTCATTCACTCTTGGAAACTAGCGTCCAGTAAATTGTATAAAATAAGATTTTATACGTCTTGTTTAATAATAGTTTAAGATAGTAGATTGTCATAAAACATACAATAAATCATCTCAAGAAGTTAATGTGGCACAATTTGATCGTTTAGGACCCTCAAGGTGATTAGGGTACTCTTGATACTAGATTAGCTTATTAATAGCTCAGAAATTTTAGAAAAATACTCATGAAAACCTATAAAAAATAATTCACATGCATTTTTGTCCGAGTGTATCTCTTAAGAGGTAGAGCAAACCCAACGTAACCTGAGCACACCACGTGATGACCGTTAAAGTTGCGCAGTAGTTTTGTACTGCCGTTGCTTAGAAACGGACGTAGACAGTGTCGTTGTATAGTTATTACATTACTTTTGTCGAAGCAAAATAATTACAAGCATTTTAATAATGTGAAGATCTCATTTATAAAGTATTTAATCAGTAATTAATTATTAGGAGTAAGTACTTCAATTAAAAATTTAAATTAAGGTGCGCGTCCTGCCTATACGGAGTATATAGGGAAAGACGCGGTCAGTAAAATGAGTTAATCTTCCGGATATTTTAAACGATCAAGTTGAAAAAATTCTATCATAAATTAGATAAAATTATCTACCTATTGCATATTGCTGCAAAGTCCTTAAGATTCTCTAAGCACCCTAAAAAAATCACAAACTTCGACATTTTTTAGCATCTAAAATACTGCAAAATAATGATAGTTTTGGTATAAATAATAAGAAATACAGAGATATTCTAACTTATAAAATATATGGAATGGGTAACCTATTATATTAGCTTTCATTGAAAACAAATTTTATCAAAATAGATGCTCGCATTCAAAAGATTAACTCATTTTATTAAAATTACAACATTTAATGCAAATTGTCGCAGCAACGACAAAAAATTGCTCAGCTCTCTGTAATATACCAATACCACTATTATTATCTCAAAATGGTCCCTTAAAGTGTACCTTTTTAAATGCAGATGGTTTACCAAAAAGATCCTGGAAAGATCTACATTCTTTTATTTTACCTAAACGCCACCCTTAAGTAATTATTTTAAATTTTGATAACTGCAGTTATTAACTGTTTTTACATGTAAAAACAATTTTTTTTACAGAAGAAATAACTAGCTCGGCCACTGGACTCTCAAACCACACCTCGCGCAGGTTTGTTCACGTGGTGTGCTCAGGTTAAGTTGGGACTACTATATACCTCACTGAACGCCACATAAAAAGTCCTCGAATTTCCCAGCTCGGCATCACTGTCTTCTGGTGATACCCGCATTGTAGACGTCTTATGTAATAACTACTGAGCAGATTTGTTTGAATCTGGTCTGAAAATGAAGATATACCGTAAACCGGGGTTACTTTGACTTTGGGGGCTACGTTGACAGGCAGTGGGGCTACTTTGACAACACTGATATTAATATGTTGAAGTTACGTGATCCGTTTAAAATTAAAATTACAATGTGGTTATTTCTTCAGTCACTGGACGTGAATATTTTTGGTTCAGTAAAAAGAAAAGTTAGGTGGAATTTCACGGCGTAACGTTTGATACCAAACGAACGCTAAATATACGATATGTGGAACTGTAACGGCTCGTCAAGCGACTTCAACTTTTAATACAAATTAAATGATTATTTTTTATTTACTTAATGAAGAAGCTTAATATATATAAGCAAAACGTTAATAAATAAATAATAAATATAGACATAATAAAAAAGCCACTTTTTGTCTCTCTAAAAAATAAAAATAAATAATTATGTCAAAGTAGCTCCATGTCCATACGTTACTTCGACACCGGCTTTCTTATTTATTTTTTCTGTTATTGTAGAAGCATAAAGGCCATGCTTTGGTAAATTCATAGTGGAAGAATCAAGTGTTATAGTCCACTATGATTCGCATTGTTTTGTCATACACAAAAAAAGTTACGTTGTAAAAACTATCAAAACTATGTCAAAGTAGCCGGTTTACGGTAAGAAGTGACTATAAGATAATGAATAGATTTTGCACACTCAACATGTAGGTATAATTAGGTCACGAATGTAATTTTTTGAACAGTTTTAAAAGTCACATAGTAGGTTCAACATGTAGTTCTTGGGGTGGTAGTGCCAGTCAGGGTATTTTGTTTAAATCTTTGTTATGTAAAATTTTTTCTTCAAACTTAGACATCTACAAACTAATTCAAGAACATTCACAAAGAAATTGTTGCTAGACACAAACGAGAAGTAATATAAATACACACGGAGGAAAGTTTTCGTTCGTTGACGAAGAGAAAAGCTCTTGTTGCTCAACACTAACGACAAACAACACAAATATACATAGAGAACAATTTTCAGTAAATACTTAACTGAAAATTGGCTAAATACAAGACACACTTTATAAAGTATACACGATTACGTTTGTACACTTTGCTAGGTGCTAACAAACTCTTCCTTTAAATTATGTGACATTATACTAGAGGCTCACAAACTATTATTTTAGAAATACTTAAGAAAGGGTTTAGTAATTTTGCCAATTTATTTTTAAACGATAATAATCAACTAATTTATTTATTAATTATAATAATTTTTGAAATTGGGGGTTTTCAAACAGGTATAGTAATATAAATTCGTATTGACAAAATCTTCTCTACAAATTTTTTTACTATTCACTCTCGCAACCACTAATTTAATAATTAGTGAATGTGCTAGAACTGTGTTGTAGAGCTAGCTAAAACATTAAAGAGCTACCAAAGTAATACCTCATGAATGAAGGTATGTTTCTAAAGATTCATTGCTCGAAAGTGCATAAAATTAAAGGAAAAGTTAAATTTAAATTTATAAGAAAGACAAGTTGCTATTAATAATTATAGAAGAGTGGCAACAGGATTATACAGGGTGGGCCAAGGGCCTCGAAACCCTCGAAACGACTTGTAACCCTTACGATTACGATTACTGCTTAATAAAATCAAGGGTTTTTAGATCTGCTCAAATATCTCTTTTTGGGAACTTCAACTTGGTTTCTCAGCCCCTCGTTTAACGTAATCAGTGTCGACAGGCTTATATTATTATTACCCCTTTAAAATTCAGAATCACTAATTTCTTGCTTTTATTTGTTTTACCGACAAATGCACATTTACGCTTAATAATCAAAATTGTTATTATTTGATACATTAAGGAGTGGAGGGTGTTGTCCTATAGTCACAATCTCGAGAGCTTTTGGGTGGAAATGCGCTAAGAAATGTCTGATACGCTATTGACAATTGTATTTGAATTTTACATCTGACGTTTGTTGACGTTGCTATCTTCTTTCATATGTACTATGCCACATTTCTGACTAATTCAATTTTAAAATCATATCACATTCCCCACCCAAAAGCTCTCGTGATTACGACTATATGGTAAACTCTTGATTACATAGGATCCGTCAGTGAAGCGGAAAAATTTAAAAGATTGTTTGTTATTTTGTTGTTTGGATGATCTTGATAGCATATTGCCAATTATTTTTGTTATTTAGTAAACACAGAACAGAGGTTTGGTGTATATTGTGCTTTATGTGTTAAATCGCTTTTAAAAAATATCCGCGACATGGGCGGATAAAATCATCTTTTCATGCAATTAACTTCTGAGTTTAGAAGTGTTAGGAAACTGGAACAACATTAAATTCAAAACATAATAGAGCAGCTAAAACTGTTACAAAGCTAGAAAACATTAAAGGCTCTCACAGACCAATGCGATCACGCGGTAACGGCCACGGCCGCGATCAAGCGATTTAGCTCTAGCTATAATTAAGCGGGATCGTTCTTGCCTGAACACTCAAATATAAGACTGTAGTATTAACCTTAAAGGTTTTCATAGACTAATGTGGCCTAGGTCGTGATCGCGGCCTCTACCGCGCTTGACCTCGTGATCGCAATAGTCTGTGAGAGGCTTAATGGAGTTTGGACTATTAACACGCATGTGGTTACATTTTTCTAAAACTAATACGAGTAAATTTTCCAGATAAACTAGTTACAATACAAGAAACAAACAGAATAGTCAGTAAACAGTAAAATTAAAATAAAACCCAACACTCCAACCGACGCCTTACCGCACTGGTACTTTCTTAAAAATCATTACATTTGGTGCTAAAATGGCACTGGCGGGTAGGTTTCACACGTTAAATACGGAGTTTCTTACTATATGATATGTAGAAGGACCCCCTTTTTAATTCATGAACGTTTCCAGCAATACACTCGTCGTGGTTGACCTTAAACAAGTTGAACATGCCGATCGAGAAAGTATACACTACAATCAAATTGTCAAAAGTCTTCTATTCCTACAGTTGCATCAGATTTAGCCTATTTTGGTATACGTAGGTCTATCTTCTGGGACCATACGCTAGTCGGCTGGCTTTTCTCTGAACCCTTTCGAGCTGTAGGTAGGGGTGGTAATACAAATACGATGTACTCCATCACTGGACGCACATAAAGTTTGAATAGGGTCGCGATACTTTTAATGGAGAGTCTTACGAGCTCTCTTTTATTATACATAAAGTCGAATTTGTCCTGATGCACACTCTCTGCCTAATGAGGCAAAAATACAAAACTCTAGATCTGACGAAAATCCTCTATTAGTATTCTCAGAAAATCAATATTAGGGCTGGCATTTATCATAGCAAAACTGTAGACCCTGTCAACGTAAATTCTGATGTATACAGTAACACCAAGGAAAGTCGCTAGCTGAGGGGGCGTGGCCAGCGCTGCTATATATTTTGAAGTACACTACGAGTTAAAAGTATTTCAGTCGCTAAATTTGACAAGTAACTGTCACTAAACTGTAATATAGGTTAACTTTAAAATAAGAGAATTTAAAAAAGTTTACAATTAACTAAAAACAAATACCCCTTGCAATTTAAAATAACCTTCTTTCCGTCTCTGAAGTTATTTAATGACCAATAACTATGTTATTGACTTGACTTTGACACGCGACTTTTAACTTATATACCTGAACCTAATCTGAGTTTTTGATTATATTTTTTCCAGCAAAAAATGTATTTTCCGTATATCAATATTGGTTGGTGGCACTGTATTTAGATTTTTTAATTAGTAAGATTGGCCCGTGTATTAGATGAAGTCAGACTGAAAACTGGAGGGGTTAGTATCGACACCAATGGTTACTAGGTTCATAATTACCGTAGAGATGTGAAAGAGTGTTTAAAACAAATTTTTTGAATCGGTTCGATTGGCATGATCCCTGTTGTACCAATAGTTTCAGTATAGTCGCTGAAAAATACGTCTTCCAAAAATAAATTTTTGATTAAAGTGCAGTAGAATTTTAAAAAATAAAATTTTACCGTAAACAGTGTAAAAGCTTAAGTTGTCACATATTGTTGTAAAGAAATAAAACAACGTTTAGTTGGTTTCCAGCCAACTTTGTAGCTGTTTAAAATATCGCAATTTTGCTTTCATAATTTTGTTAACTGTGACTGTTATTCCACAGGGTTCGAAAAATGTTCCGGAATCAATTATTTATTCGAAAATGGCGTCTCAGTCTTTTTCACACCTTTTTACTCGTTTTTACTACATTATCACTTTTTACTACTTTTCCTTTATTGGGATGGCGTTCTTAGGGTGGTCACTGTATATTTTTACGGATTTTGAGAAAATATATGCTTTTTATTAAAACGATAATATGTGGCTTATTACCATTATTTTGAATAAACTAGCAGATATAATATAAGGTATCTTCTGAAACTTTCAATAAATGGATACATTTAATAGCCATCTCTAGATCACCTGACCATATTCCAATATATTTTACCTTTTTAAAACATTTAAAATCACGGGGAGGTTTTAAATTAAATTCTTCACCTTACAGAGTGTACAAGATATAAAATAGCACATCTATTAGTAATATTCCATCACATGCGTTGTAAAATACCGTAAATGCTTTTGTTAACAATCTCCGGGATTGTTAATTAGTATAAGATCGTTTAGTTTGAGCATTTGCTTTAAATGTTCCGTTCAATTTACATGTTGGTGGCCATTAAATGTGCCCCTGTTTAGTAATTCATTAGAAAATACCTTACGTCTATTACACTATTCAAAACAACCCTAATAAACCTCTTATATCTCTGCAATCAGAAGATTGTTCTCTTCAAAGTTTACAAAAATATACATAGGGTGCGATTTTAAAAGGAACAATGCCACTCTAAGGGCACTATTATCAAACACACAATAAAGCGACAGGGAAGTAGGGGAAAATTAAAAAAAACTTCTTTAATTCTTTCGTAACAATGATGGTGGTAACTGCTGGATGAGGCGTCAGCCATGTCCACTGGAATTCGCTACTTTTTCTACTTCCTAAGATCGGCGTAGCCTAGCCAAGCTGAGCTTGGAACAGTTATTTCTTCTTCTTGCCATGCAGAACAACAACACGCCTGAAAGGTATCACCCCCACCCAATCGTAGAAAAACTACACTAGAAAATCTTTTTCTAAATCCTTAAACTGTGCTAATTCTTCCGAGCACTTGTGGGTACTTATGTTACGGGGTTTAGAATATTTTTTATTTATTAACTATGTATTTTAAAGTATAGCATTTGAAAAGAAATTTTACGCAAATTTGTTTGTAATAAATAACAGAGTGATATTTATTATTTTCCACTAGATTGAATTTTATTCGCTTATACAGTATTGGTACTGCATTAAAAGTGGGGAAGTTTTTGTGATAAATAATGTCTTTTATTTAAAATATTATATGAATAATAAAAATGTAAAACAGACGATCGTTTTAACCCTCTTCGGTTTGTAAATTTAAAAAAATAAAATTTATGTGATGAAAAATCGCACTTTAATAAAGGCCTGATGTAGATCGCTTTTAATATTTTTTTCTCTCTTATGTATAACTTGTACTAATTTTTAATACAAATTATTATAACGAAATTTTTATAGAATTCAGTTCATACAAGCGCGGATTTGGAGACGGAAAGACCCAGGATGTAGCAAAAGAAACAATCGATATGTAGAAGCTCGGGTAAACGGTATGCGCACTGCGCATGTTTTCAAGTTTTAATTTTTCTCAATTTAAAAATCTATTATCTTAAACTTTTCAACTGCTAACGTAGTTTAGAACTTGAGGAATGTGTAATTATTGCAGTTTGTGTTTCACACTTTTTCATTATATTATTCATATTTTTAAGTATTTCACTGTCGTTATAAGAGAAATCATCGGTAAAATTTGAACAATTTTTTGAATCCTTTATTAAAAAGCTATTCAGAACATAACAACTTTTATTGATGATTGTTATTCAATTTTCTTTTTAAATTTTTACATTGGCATGTTTATGTTTTTCGATTTTCATATTTCTCACATTCATTTTTTCCTTCATATGTTATTTTCAGCACGATAGTTAAAAAATTCTTTATTATCTTATATTTTTATATTTATACGTAATACGTTTCCGTAAATAATGGAAGAAATCGTAAGGAAACCAAGTACAAGACGGCATGTAGTTTTAAATTTCTATAAGCAAACATCTTACCTTGTATAGGAAAATTCTCTATCCGCACGATTTCCTTCAACGCTTGCGGAAACTTATAGATATTTAAACGTAAAAAGTAATTTCTAAGTAACAAATTGAATAGATAAAAGTAAATTTAATTCAGGAATATCTGACGAATGTTTAATTAAAATTTAATGATTGAAATTGTAGCTACAGCTTCTTTTAGAAAAAGAGACCGAAAGTGTAGTTTCTTCTCGAACGGAATTCCCTATAGGTTGTCAAGATTCTAGGGGAAAGAGCCTTTGCAACTTTACTTTCATTTCCATTCAAAAAAAACTTGAAATACGCACATACTTTTGCAATATACAGGGTTTTTCAACCCTTAATTTTTATATATTAAATTACTAAAAACGGTTTCGATATTTTCACTGTTGTGCAACTCTATAATGGCCAACGATTATTTACCCAATTTCCAGCGTTTTTCACAGTTTTCCAGGACACTTTTTCTTTTCTATGTCGTCGTACCTTCGTGTTTCGTGTCCAGTGTGGTATTTCTCACTGTTCATCAGTTTATCATAGTTATCAATAATCTTTTCTCAAATTGCATAAAGCGAATTATATTTTAATCCTAAGATAAAGATATCCCAACATTACACATTAAATAAATAAATAAAACTGTCAAAGTTTGACGTATGTAAATAAATATTAAAATCTGTGTTAACGTTGCCATATCTAGGAATTATGAATCTAATTCTCGGATTAAAATATAATTCTCTTTTATGCAACCGGACATTACTTTCGTACCTTTAGATTGTTTTAAGGAGATTATAGCGTTGAAGTTGATTAATTCACGTCATAGTTCCGACGTCTCACTGTTTAGTATCCGACTCCTGTGGTTGTAATTTTTAATAAATGTTATTCCTTTTGATATAGAAAAATATAGGACGGATACGGAAGGTAAAAATATGAAACAAGTCGGATGTATCTAATCAAGTTCGTTAGAAGTAAAGGAAACGATATAAAATGTGGATGCTGAACTTGGGGTATTGGAATTTCTTTTTCGATGTCGTTAAATCATTTTTATCATTTAATGATTCAGATATCACTACTACGGTATTATGTTGCAATCCTCTTGTAACAATGTGTTTTTACGAGACGGCTCGGAGTGTTTACAAATGCTTAAGATTCTTGATCTGATCGCGAAAATTAGAATCATTTGCACCCTGATGAGCATTGAAGATCTCAACTACACAATGGCCCGTTATGATCAGATCCTCTAGTGAGAGGTATTGGATGTTAACGATATTCATTTATCTAAATATTTAAGTTTTAGTCTGTTTCAGGCGTCTTCAGCAATAACTGAAACGCATCTTTGACCTTATTTGTAGCAACAATCACAACATTATATTTAATTTTAAATAATTTTAATCAAATTAAAATATGAAAAACATCAAGGACAATTAATCGCCTACTGTTGAAGGTTTATAGGTCAGAGGGTCGTTTTAGATATTACTGAAAACGCCTGAAATAGGGTAAGAGAGACAATAACTTTTCTCAATCCCGGGTTCCCGGCATTTATATATTTTAATCAAGCCCCAAAAAATTATTTAAATTTAAAAACATGACCTTTAACAGATATTTAGGAAAAAATACAATGAATTTCTGAATTGTGAAACTGTAAAAGCTATTCTAAGATGCCTAAATTTATCTCTAATTTTAAAGTACAATAATTTCCAAAATTAGGTCCAAAAAATGACAGTATTTGACAATTGAAGCCTTAGTAATAAAAAAACATTTCAAGTTATTTCGAAATTTCTGGAAAATAATTTCAATCGAAGATTCATTTCTTATTAATTTAAAAAAAAACTGAAGAAAAAGTAATCCCGAAATCCCGGGATTTTTAAATTCCCAATCCCGGGATTTCGAGATTGAATAATCGGGCGGGATACCGGGATGCCGGGATTCGGGATCCCGGTATTGCAAAACCCTAATCCCAGCGCTGGGTTACGTGAGAAACTGACACTGAGTGCTCTATTTTACGTTATTGCAAATTACTCATTACCTATGAGATCTAGAGAAAAACAAAAATGCGGTGTTTTAGAGGACATTTTCAGCTTTAAACTACATACACAGTAGATTGATTTTTAACAATTTATCATGAAGAAAAAAATTAAATTGGAAGACAAAAAATTAATTAATGTAAAATAACCCAAAATAAACTAATTAGCGAACACTAGCTAAAACTAACTACTGTGAAGAAATATACAAGGTTAATTTAACAGTTTAAGAAGAAAAATAACAGTAAATACGTTATTGCTCCCTAGTGGGGCAGATGGTGCTTAAATATGTGGTAGTTGATTCTAACTAGACAGGACTTTGTTGTACAAATGAACGAAGTGTTTCATAAACTAATCCAAGTAAATTGTATGAACTAACCTACCCAACATAAGTTATGAACTAACATCCCGTAATTTTTGTAAAATATATAGTCATTTTTCAAGGGTCACTATGTTCTGACGATTATGTGCGAGGTATAAGAAATTTCCTGTGTTCAATAGCACTGAAGATTAAATGGCAAATAGTTTATTGATAGTTCATTATTTGCTGATTTATTTAATTCGAACTTAATCTTTAATGTTACTGATAAAATAAAACTAAAAATAGCAAATTCGAGAGTACATAATATCGTATTATCGATTGTTATTTTTGTGTGGAGCTATACTATTGTTATTTCGATTATCATACTTCAGGGAAATCGGTCTTCTGTTTGCGTTAAGTTTATGTAGTTTCAGACTGAAACTACATAATTTTAGAAAATGATCTGTAAGACTTCATAGTTGTCAAGGCAGACTTTAAAGCAGTTCACGAACGGACACGAACTATTATTGTACTAAGGGTCGGTACTTTGAATCTCGGTTAAAAACTAAAATTATCCAATTAACCAACCTTTTTTGTAATGGCGTTTAACTTTAAGTATCAAAGCTTAAGCGAAACTCAAAGTACTGCCTCTAAGTATGTGGTTTTCGATTTTTAGGAACTAGGGTTCAATCGTAGTCCACATCAATGTAATTCTGAATGAAGGGTGGTCTTTGCCTCTTGAATTGAAACTACATAATTTCAGACAATGATCTGTAAGACTTCATAGCTGTCAAGGCAGACTTTAAAGCGGTTTACGAACGGACACGAACTATTATTGTACTAAGGGTCGGTACTTTGAGTCTCGGTTAAAAACTAAAATTATCCAATTAACCAACCTTTCTTGTTATCGCGTTTAACTTTAAGTATCAAAGTTTACGTGAAACTCAAAGTACTGCCTGTAAAGCTTGGGTTTCCTAGGAAAGCGGTGCCGTCTAATAGCGGCCGTAATATGACGGCCAATGACGTCACAAAAAGCGTTTCCATATATTTAAATGTACATGGTTTCCTAGATAGCGGCGCTGTCTCGCTGCTTTTAGGGATATTTTCGACTTCACCGCTACGTGACGTCACCACCGTCATATTACGGACGCTATTTGACGGTACCGCTATCCTAGGAAACAAAAGCTTAAGTGTGTGGTTTTCGATTTTGAGGAATTGGGGTTCAATCGTAGTACACTTCAATGTAATTCTGAATGAAGGGTGGTTTATGTCCCTTGGAAATTAGGTTAAATTGTATTTTTCCTACACATTACGTAAAAACTGTCGAATTGTTTTTATCATTTTTAAATATTAACCCTTATTTGCCATAGCTTAACAGGGTGCTCTTTTTAACTTCAAATTGTTAATTTAAATATGAGCATAGCAGTTAAAGCTCACGGATTCCGTAACAGAGGCTAGTAAGAGGGCTACGTTAATTTTCATATTTTACTATTTGTTAAGCCCTTACGCCATCACAAATTTTGAGATCTGCTTTACGAAGTTATCACATTTCCAAAAAGTCTAGATTACTAGCATAACTATTAAATTTCCACTTAAAAGCTTGATTTATTCATTTCCTGCAATAATTTGCATTAACTTTTGAGGTGAAGCGGAAAATCAAATTAAATTCACGTTGTATTCAGAATTATTTGTATTGAAATTAAATTTCTTGCATTGTATTTTAGATGTGTAGGTGTTAAAACGATTTGACATCTCGTAAGTTTCGTGAGATACTATGTCTTTCTCTAAGACAGATAAAGTGAGCTAATAACAAGTTGGGCTATTTAACTTTATGAATCGATTTACTGACATAATACAACATAAAACGATACTGGAGAAAAGCCATCCAAATAGAAAGATTGAAAAAGTTAATAGTTTTTTTACATACTTTTATGGGAAAAATTAGTTTTGGTGCTTCGATTGTTTGAATTAAAGAAACCAAATATTCTGTTTTACCTCAAAAATATTGTATGTTATTATGAGATGGCGCTGTTATTCTTTAATCGATATCTAAATTCAACTATTGTTGAGGCAGGTTTACACTTTTACCCAGGGGTGGGCTGCCAAATTTTGAACAACCGGCTCGCTATTATTTCCAAGCAAAAAAAAACGGTAAATGTTTGCGAGTGTGTGGCACATCGGCGCGATGTGCATATTTTGCTTAAACATACTATTAAAATGGCTTATTTTTTGGTTTTAGGGGTAATTTAACAAGCGGCTCGCCGAGTTTCAAAAATTTTAACATCCGGCTCGCGCGAGCCGGACCGAGCCGGCTCCAGCCCACCCCTGCTTTTACCCCTTTATTATAAATTTAAATCCACGATGAAACTGTATTAACATATCTAAATGTCTTAAACACGCACAATTCATAAGTTTGCAAATTGGTTCATGTTTTATGTGCCGAAACCCTTGTAAAAAACCTAGAAATATGTGTTTGTTGAAGTTTTTCTTGTTAACACTTCTTTTTTGTTTGTTTAGTTTTGATTTGTATAAAACGCCTTATAAACAAACGAGTAGAAAAATTTTCTTCTTGTCACTCGAAAACGCTGTGAATCGATTTCGATGTATTTTGGTTTAGTTTTTTAGGTCAAAGAAAAATTATTGTTGACTGTAATTTAATTTGTTTAAGTATTTCCTCATCGTTACTTTCACTTTTTTTAAAAAAAAAAGCTTAAAATTTCATTGGTTTGAAGTTTCCTCTACCTAAAAATTTAATAAAAAAAATTTGCAGAATAAGAGCTAAATTAGATTAATTAAGTACAATGCTTTTTAAAAGCTTCGAATTTAAAATTCTTTTTTAAAAATCAAATCGCAACGTTTTTTATTCCTTTTAACATCAACAATTAAAAAAAAACTTCTGACGTTCATAATAAATTATTATAAATTTCAAGAGTAACGATTTCTTTAATTTTCTTTGACTTTCTTTAAAGTTTATTTTCATTTTATTTACGCACCTCTTAAACCCATTTAACGTTTACCCATTTAGTTCATCTTGTCTTCCTACGCATTGACGTAGCATTATCATCAGCATACAAAGAGAAACTCAATTTCATATTTTTTATGATAACGACTGCTTTAGTGACATACGTTTTTACATCATTTATCTTGATCAAGGTACTGATAATTAATCGATTTAACAAAATAAGAAAAATGTATTATATTGGTTCCATTTTTAGTAACATTTTTTAGCTCATAAAAACATATTTTTCGAAATATTGACTCTTTTATTTACTTGAAGCTAGAAGTCATTCATTTGTATTTTCCAAATACAAATAGCTACTCAAAATAGCTTCTAAGGTAAAATTCGAGAATAACTTTAGCTAGAATAGTAAGTATGGTTATGTTTTTGGATAGTTTAAAATTTTGTTGTAGTGAGTTTTGCCAGCAAATATTAGGGGAGCCATAATTTGGGAAAAATAAAGTAAATTTTATTTTAGGCATATTGTGTGTCTTTGACCAAAATTGTACATATGTACATAGGGATTTAACATTGTTTGTGAGTTTATCGCAGATGCCTACTCGTCATACAGGAATCTTAATAATGTAGTCAATGGATAGAGAATTTTTCCCGGTTCTGATAACATCAAAAACTCGAAGACAGAGATGCTATTAGATTTTTTAAACAAAATGATACATTTTTAATAATACTTTCTTGCCATGGAAAACAAAATAAAATCTAGCGAACAGATGCAGCTAAGCCACTCCCAAAAAGCCCCCGATATTCGAATAGAATTATTTAATTGGTCAAATTTTGAAAGTACGGTTTATAACAGTCACATAAGAATTGACATGCGTCAATCTTATTTGACAGAAATATGTGGGGAGTGGCTTAGCTGTATCTGTTCGCTGGATAGATATAAATCCCTGTTCAGCTATTAGATGCAGCTACGCTGCTAAGCTGTTAAACCAATAAAATTGAGGCAGGTCAGGTCACTCTCAGCTGCATGTGGTCGCTGAACCGAGATAAGTTTTGATGTTTTTGATTTCTTATTGTTTATCATGGCAGAGAGATTATATTTATGTCATTTTATTTTAAAAATGAAACTATAAGGCCTTTTTGTGTTCAAACTTTTGATGTTATCAGAACCAGAAAAAAATCCCTATGTACATTTTTGGTCAGGGCCACATGTAATAAAATAAATTGGTTATGTTTTTTGCAGTCTTTTGGTGCAAAAATTATGTGTGTACTTGGAACGCAAAGTGCTCTTGTCACTCTCGCGAGATTGCAGCCCTCGGCTAATTTCTCACTTTGAGCTTTAGGTACACAGATGGCTGTTTTGTAATTAGTTATTTCAGATATCTCTAGTTTATGCTTAATTCAAGAGATAGCTTTAATGGTTTTGTAATTTCTGCTTATTTTATACGTACATTGACAATTATCGACTCTTTGTGAAACTCATTAAATTTCTTGCCTGATCACGTAAGAATTTATCTAAAACTAATTTGTGGATACTAATCTCATCGTGAAGTATGAGATCCAAACTTTTAAATATTTAAGTGGGGGCTTGGAGCTAGCACAATCGAGCTTCTAATAGTCTCTATTTTCTGCAAGGAAACATAACATCGAAACTGATAAATTACTAATGGAATTTAAATAGAAATCAATATTTTGCAAATTATCTTATGTATTTTAAATAATTTCTAGACTGTGTGTTTGTGGGAGTGGGTCGAGTTCCAGAGTTCTCTTTGGTTCGGGACTTCTGTGCTAAAGCGATATTAAAGTATGTAGTGGTAGTGTGTTAGGTAGTAAAATTTTCTTAAGGGATGATTATTGCTTTAATTAACATAGATGTATGGCCATTGAAAGGTAAAGGACGTGGTTGCTTAATTCTCGCTCCAACACCGTCATAGTTAGATCAGGGTGTTCCTATAGAAGCTTAAAACAATCTCTTGAACCGACGGGTATAATAAACGATGGACATTTTATTGAGAACCACTCTGTATGAAATTGTAGTTATTACTTGTTACAATTTCATATACGTTTCAACGAGTGATCGTCTCTGTCGAGATTCGACGTAGATATGAATGTGTAGAAAAATGAAATCAAAAATTATTATATGCACCTACAACCTACACCGGTGATAGTTTGTTGTTAAATGCACGATACAGCCATGTTCGTAGTTCAATGTGATCGAACTTTGTTAAAGTGGGAAGATAGGAGATAGTAATGAGGCTGACAATTTATTATTTAAAAAATGTATGAAATTGGTAATTTGAAAATAAAAATAGTGGTGATATATCTGTGGGTCGAGAGCTTTGATTTAGATAACAATCATTAAGATCGGTCCAGTAGAAGCATGATATAATTACCTGTGAAGAAAAGCCTTAGCGTTTTAAGTATATGGATGCCTTTTATTTTCGAACAATTTAGTAATTAGTAATTACCAATTACCATCGATTCATTACACTATTATAATTCCGTCATTGGTTGATGTCGATTCGATACATAAATGAATCGACGTTTGTATTTTACTGCAAATATCAATGTGTAATATTCATAAAAAATTTATACACCAAAGCTTAGCTGTACCACGTGACCTCAGTGTGAGTGAGCAGCAGAAGTGCTTATTTTCTTGTACATGTAATATTGAAATTGAAATTAATATTGCCAACGTTCACGTAGGCTAGTGAAATATTTAAAAATGAGGGCCAGAGGTATCCTCTTTCTAAAAATTGTTACCATACCCATTCTAATTTTGAAATAAATATCACTCTTATGATGGTGAAATGCTGTCTCGTTTTAAAAACTTTATCTACTGTGGTGTTGTTAATTTATGTGGTCTTGTAAAGGGTCGCCGATAAAGCCACATTGCAAAAGCTCTTGTTTTTTGGTAGACGTTTTAATTTAGATTCATAACGGTTAATTTGTTGTACAGGATGGTCCCTAAGGGTTGCACGATAATTCAAGGGAATATTCTTTGAGTTATTTTAGAAGGAAAAGTTCATATGAACATTATATCGTTGACACCAATGCTGGAAAAATAGACAAAATTTAAAGTGTATTGACTGCTTTTGTTTCCAAAATCCATTACCAGCTACCCAGCCAATATGAACCCGAGCTAATCTAATCTACCCTCCAAGTAATAGCCGCCGCACTGCTTTCTTAAACTTATCTTCTAACCTCTAAGCTACCTACTACTACAATTCGTCTACGCCTTAAAGTATCTGGGCAGCAAAACAATCTTTTTTTGTAGTATTTATCTATTTATTTCTTACTCCGAAAGATGGCAATAACTTCGGTTTACCTGTGCGAGTCTGCAAGGTCTGCTGTGCAAGAGTATGAGCGTTTGTAGAGACCTTTAGTCTACGATTAAGGAAGATGTAGGGCGATAAACTCCAAAATGTTTAATTGCAACAAACTCATCCTAGGTTAAGATGGTGTGAAGTTAAATGTTAATTTTCCGAGACATTTTAGACTTGTCACTACTGGAAACAGGGGCGGATCTACATATCTAGTAATAGGGCTTAAACTCTGGCCCTCAAGTATCAAAGGGCCCACAAAAATTGAATTATTATAAATTATTATAAAGCAAAAAGGAATTTTAAACCTCAATTTAAAGATTCTTAATGTAACAAAAAATGGGACTCCATTGGACTTCAATAGTCCTGGACCCCGTAAAACTGGAAAGGTTTTTTAAAATATCAAAATATTTATTAATTTAGCTATTTACCTACTATTTATTATACATTATATCACTATTTTGACAAATTTTGTTTTAGGGCTTTTCGGCCCGCCGCCGATGGCAAACTACGGAGACTCGTCCCAATAAAGATAATTAGGCGAGAAAGTCGTCACTTTCTTTCCCGATCGTCTTCACAATTTTTTTGAATTTTTCACTTATTCCGACTGCGCCATTTCAAATTTGAGGGGCGCTATGGATGCCTCGAAAAATTTTCGGCGGCCTACCGAACAAAATCGATTCTTCCATTTTATAGAGCAGTCTGATGCCGTAGACTTCCGCGTTCTCCCGCTATCTTTAAATAGTGGCTAAAAATATACACTTTTTTGAAAAATTGGCGCGCCCCCTGTATGGAAATGGTAAAAACTATCTTGTGGTCAATTTTAGAAAAAGGTTAATAGCAAATTTTAGGTGCAATAGCTAGTATGCTTCTCGGCATAGGAGTCATTTTTTCTCCCCTCCGTTATAAGGCGGCTATGGAAACTTTTTTAGAGGAACCGATATTGGATCGACAATCTGAACCGCCTAGAGATTTGGATCGAGGGTCGATCCAAAATAAAAATTGGATCGGAAAAAAACATTTTGTTTTAGGCCGAATTTCCAAGGGATGCTTACACGGGAGAACCGCTGAAGGCATCGGTTCGAATCTCATGTTAGACGACGGTCGAAGGTCCGAATGTTCGCCAACAGCCCTCGTATTTCCAACTTTTTGCGTACTTTTTATTTTACAGCTTTTCAAAGTCGGAGAACGATTTTCTGAAATTTTGTCATGGCCGCTGTTCGGCCATTATGCTTTATTTCTAAAAACTGAGGCCGCGGCGTTTATGAGGACTCGCTCGAGTACCCAAATCTCGATTTTTGCGACGATTCGGCCATTTTGATTTTTGGGCCAATGGAAACCTATAAAAAAAAATCAATCGCTCGGATTGGTTCAAAATTTGGAGAAGGGGTATTTAAAGGCGTGTCTTACGTAACCTTAAAATTTGAACTCTTGCATTTCACAGATTACGAAGATGACAATTTTCACAGTAAATAAAACTCGCAGGCCTTGAAAAAATTTTGTTTATACATTCTCAAAGAAAGAGTCACTTGGATCACTTTATGCACTTTTTGCATAAATTACTATTTTTCTTAAATAATAAAAATATTTGTTCATCAGTAAGTTAGAGAAATTATTTGTGGAGGTTGACGGAATGGGAAGCTTTCATTTGTATTTCAGCTGACTTACAGGATTAGTTTTAAAACTTTCGCATGGCCTCCGTCTTTTTCAGATACGATCTTTCGTTATATTCAGTTTCTTTAAATTGAGAAAAAAACTTTAAAATTGTCAATTTTCTCATCTGCTATATTCTAATTACACTTTGTTTTATTGTCCTTCTCAGTGTGCGTTTAACCCTGCATCACACGCACCCGCGTTTCGAGCACAGAACATTATTATCTACTTTTGACAAACACTTTTGAAAAGAAAACGTGTTTTGAAATAAGTGTTAATTAATTACAACGCGTGCAATGCAGGGTTAAAAATTTCGACAAAGAAGTATTTTATTTTTCTAGCTGAATTTGTTAAATATGGGGTTGTTAAAGTTAATTTTAATAATTGTTAGGGCTTTTATAATATTGTGGATTCGTTTTTCGACCTTTTAATAGTGAGGACTTGGCCGCACAGTGCACACTGCACAAGTGCAGACGTACAAAGTGCAACTATGACTGCTTGTCGAATTTAATTATAAAATTTCTGATTGCAAGTTGAATTAAGATATTTTAATAGTTTCAAATTCTCTATAACTTCTTCTGCTTGATCTTTTATTGCTAATTTGGCAATTAAGTTATTTTACGACAATACGAGTTAACTTTTGATCAAACGAAGCAGTAAAATTTGGGGAAAATTTCCATTATAAATTAAATTATTTCCTCGTCGTAAATTTTTATATTAGTATTAAAAATTTGTTATCACTTTCTTAGATCTAATACAAAATCTTTAAAGACGATGTAGAAAGTTGATCATGCAGAAAACTGGCAGCAACGCGTGATTTTGTCAGATTAAACGTAAAGGGAGAGGTTTATTGAGCGTTGTAGGGGCGGACTATAAACTTAAGTGAAACACCTTGAAATTTGGTTGCTGTTTTTCACGCAGCAGCGAAAATGTAAGATAGTGACCTACAAACATACTTTAGATTGGAGTACGATAAAGGTCATCCATATTAATGTCGAAAATTATTGACTTTTATTCGCTCTTTTATTTAAGCTTTCTACCAACTTTTGTCATAAATATTTTTGATAGGCGCTAAATAAATGAAATGTTTTGCTTTTTTTAGATTTCTTCGTATTTTCATTCTTGTTTTTCTACATTATCAATTTGTAAATTTTATCAGTGTAAGTGAGTTGAAAATAGTTATGGTTTAAATTTAGCACGAAGCCCGGCACTTGTATTTAGCAAAGAAAATTAGTTAACTTTTTTTCAAATATTTAACACGCAAATAAAGCAAATTACTATTATTTTAAGCGGGTTACTAATACATTGATTTTTGTCTGGCATTGAAGTAATAATAGATTTTACTTATCAGATTCCTTGAACTTTTGTTGTATTTTCTCACGTCTATTTGCATTCTAAAAGGCGCTATCAAATAGGTATGGCATTAAAAATTTAAAAGCTTTTTCTATTAATAACCATCGGAGAAAGTTATCCAATCAATTTTAAATGTTTAACACTTTTTTTAAAGTACTTTTTTGCATGTTTTTTAAACGAAGTTTCAAAACTGTTAAATTCTAAGCGTTTTTTGTAATTTTAGACCTTTCGCTTAGACTACCATTTATTATCCTTTAGTTAAAAATTAAAGTAAAAGATTTTTAAATCAAACAATAAAGGAGGGTGTCTTTCCTTCCTTCCTTACGCCGCGTCGGAAAAGCTACGAAGTTACAATGATGTCAGAGGAAAGTTCCTTAATTATCGGTTTAAGATTTAAATTTATTTTTTTGAATTTTTTTATTCCCGTGTTTTAAATTAATATTTTTCTTTGTCTTGTGACGTTGAAAATTCTTAATTCTATTGGTTTCCACTAGATGTCATTAAATGAACTTAATATCTTTTGTTTTCCATAAAACGTAATTGAGGTTCGAAAAAACGCATTTTTGTAATATTTTAGCAAATAATAACGGAAAAGCTAATACTTTTTGAAAACTTTTAAAAGTGAAAACAAGCATCAGGTGAGGAAACCGTCCATTTTAATTCTGTATTTTTTTACCCTTATTGTGCGATTCTCTTGCAGTATTGATTGAGACTAGAAATTCCTTCGTCTTACAGTGCCATTTACTCCAAAGAAGTTGGCGTTCAATTAGAGTTTAATTGATCAGTTTTAGTTCACCTAAACGGATTTCTTCGGCGATTCTACCTCACAATTTCACAGTGATGGTAATTTACTTTGTAAATTGAATGGTTTGGAATTTATGTTAAACTGTAATAATGCTGTCGACAGTGACATGGGGTGGAAATAGCGTATCTGGTGCAATAATCGTACAAGGCGTTGTTTTATATAAAATGGAAATTGTTTTCGAGTGTCTTCACTTGGTCTTTTACTATGAAAGCAGTCTGCACAGTCAAAACGGAGCGTATGTAAATCGTTCAGGTGACCTGCGCAGTTAAAGCCTGCAGAGGCTTGCCGTCGTAAAATCCTGAGCATTGGTAGCGGACTCTATGATCAAACCGAGGGGTTATCCACTGTCGGCAGTCATTGTACAAAAATTGAGCAGTCAACGGTAGTCAGCGGCAGCCAATGGCATTCATAGCATAGGCATTCATATCATAGACAGTCATGGGCAGTCAGTGGCAGTCATTGGCAGTCGGTGTACAAATTCAGAAGAGTGGTTAACCTCTCGGATCAAACCATATCGGAGTATACAGACTATGACAACTGACAACCGTTGTAGATTTTGATCAAATGTCTCTTTAGCCTCACTGTCTTTTGATAATACTTAAAGCCTGAACCACACACACCAGGCTTGCTTTCCAGGCCTGCACAGGCCAAACTAGAGCATCTGGACATTGTTCAGACCGCCTTTACAGACCAAACTGAAAGGAAAGCCTGTGAGTGTGGCGCTGGCTTTAGGTGTTTTCAAAAGACAGTGAGGCAAAGTCCAAACCGAAATATAAGCCTGTGTGTGTGGCGCGGCGTTAAGGGCCTAAAGTGTCGGTTTCATGGATAACCCTCCCTCCTTCTTAAACCTCATCAAGTCACTAAATGTGTAAACATTCAGTTTTGCTGAGAAGCAGTACCAGTAGGTACCACCACTTTCTCTAATGGCTGGTGTAATATTTTAACTGTCCCTATAATGAAAAGTTTGAAGTATGTTAATGCCACAAAACCGAAAACGACATGTCTCAGTTTCCTTATCAATATGCTTCGTTTATCTTTGATCACAATTGCTCATTTCTGAGAAGTAGACAAGTCCTCCAGTGTTAGTTTTTATAATAGCGCTGAATAAAAGATTTTTTTGAAATGTATCATCTTTTTCCTACTTATCACCTACAAAAGTCCAATTTCGAATACGACACCCAAGGGCGATAAGAGGGAGACTTTAAATGTGAAAAAATCGGCACTTTAAATTTAAAAATTTTATTTTCCTTATCTTTCAAATGCAAGAGCTCACAATTTACAGTTCTCTAAGAAACACCCCTAGGCATCTCTTCCTAAAATTTTGTTGAGAAAAGAGAGAGAGTTGGCCAAAAAATAAAAATTGGCACATTGTCATTGAAATTTAGGTTGGGGTACTCTATGGTAGCTCCCTAAGCACCCCGGTCTTCGTTTTGAAAAATAACGGAAGATGACCGCCCAGCGGCTACCACAAAATTCCCGAAAATCGTTCTCTGAATTTGAAAAATCTCACAGCAAAAAGTACGCCAAAATTTTAGAATTTCATTCTAAAATAAATCACAGATATCATTCGGCCGTTATCCCTGCACTAGATTTCCAGAAATTTCGTCCCATAAGACCCCAGTATTAGTTTTGAAAAATCTCAAAAGATTACCATGTTTTTAGCATCAATTTATCTTTAGTAGTTTTAAATCAGTTTAGGCGCAGAATTCAATATAACGTCATGTCAATAATACATATATCGTCATGTAGCGTTAATTAATATTTTCTTACAAGACTTTATTAATAATTCTACAATCAAACGAACTTACCTTAGTGAAGTTCGATTGGAATTATATTAGCACTCAGTCCGCAGAAATCATACTTAACAGGTAGTACGCCTCTGGAGTATCACGTGCACACTTGAAAGAAACGGGAGTCCCCCTCGTCCCTCCATCACTCAGTGGCTTGTCTATCTCATTCGTTTAAATTCTAGATAATCGTAACTGAGGGTAGAGATCTGATGCACTACCGAGTCAGCAGATGGGAGGGTGGGAGATGATTTCTGCGGACTGAGTGCTAATATAATTCCAATCGAACTTCACTAAGGTAAGTTCGTTTGATTGTAGAATTATATAACGCACTCAGTCCGCAGAAATCATACTTAACAGGTAGTTGTTTAAAGATAAGGTTACGATTATAAGGAAAGTAACTCGTATGAACTTTCTAATAAAGCCCGCTTCTTTAGTATTGAAAGAAGAACATGTAAGGTGAACAGAAAAGTATTCTAAAACATAACAATCTCAGCCTTACAATCAGTTCCATAGAGGAGGAACCTCTGGAACAAAGGTTTTAACCTTACTATATTATTGGTAATCGAGGAACAAGAATAAAACAATCCTTAATCGAAGGGACCAATAGAAAACAACAATTTCGTAAGAACATTAAGAAACAAAAAACGAAATGTTTGGCATTCTAAATTAAAACATTTACAGCAGTAGTTATAGTTAGCGTGTATTTGGAGTGTAAACTACACGCGTGCAAGCACCTGTTTTTCAATGCTAAATTAAGTTACACGTCGCTTATAATATGTTGTACTATGCGCGACGGCTATAACTATGGCTGGTATAATATAAAATTGAAAAAACAATAAGTAAAAAAGGAGCGCCAGGTAGGTGCCGAAGAGCTCAGATTTGAGGAAGAAAAGCTTTCCGATATATGTAAAGGTCGATTAAAAACAGTAGCGAACGTTGTTGAATTTCGCCACCAGGAGGCTGTTTTTCTGACCAAGCTGTAAGATGGATGCTACACAAAGCTTAAGGTTTTCTGTGTAGTACGATAGCTCTAGGCCCGGCTGAGTGCGACCTAGTCCTGAAGACTTAAGTGGTTCGGAAACGAAGATCTGTAGATCGCCTTCTAGTGTTCGAATATCTTCCAAATTTAGTGAGAGTTTAATGATGTTAGAAGTTAGAAGAACGGCGGTATTTTCGAGGTAAGTTACTACCAAAGACGGATCGCAAGGAACTTCGTTTTTGGGCCCGGAAGATCTTAGCCGGGCCACTCTTTTCAGGAAACTTATCTCGAGGATCCTCAATTCTCACCCACTTTTCCAGGAAGAAATAACGAAAGAGCCGAGCGGTGAGCGTTTAAGGTTGTATATTTTGAACTACCGTTGTCTAGCAAGCGTATAAAAAATGTAAAACCGGCTCTGCCTGTCTGTGATATGAACTGAGGTTAGTTTCTGCTCAGAACTGCCACCAGAGTTTGTAGGTGGTACTGTATCGTTTAAGAGTAGCTTTGGACAAAGGTAGCATTGTAACCGTATTGAGGGCACATTAATTGGCACATACAATTTCTTCATTGTAAAAGCGTTCCGGACGCTTTGTAAGTCGCCAGGGTAAGAGATGGTGCCCGCGGAGGTGACGTGAAAACAGAGAACAAGAAATCTTTGTTTGGTTCTAAGAATACGAAAGTTCCACGGACAATTACAAAGGAGGGGGGTACCATGGCTGCGAGCGCCGAAAGGGGTACCACTAAAAAATCCTTCAGCTTTATCCTGGGAGACTTTTCAAGCCATCTTAAGATCAAAGAAAAAAGGGAATGCGTAAAGTAAAAATTTTTTCCCAGTATAAAGTAAGAGCATCTACTGCGAAAGAGCTTGGGCCTCTCAGCCAAAAGTTGTACATGCAACATTTTAACTCGTTCAGGAGTTTCGCTAAGCACGTTATGATCTTATCAAGGGCATAAGGGGCTAGTGACCATTCTGTTTCGGATGAGTGCCGCGATTCCTCATCCGCCTGCCAGTTGTCTTGTGAACTAATATAACTAGCCAAATGTTCCAAATTTGGCACCACTGCCAAATGCTTTTGGTTAGAGGATTTAACTGGGAAAAAAGCAGGCTCTCCATTCAATTGATATAGAAGATGGCTGTTGTGGTGTCCGGCCGTAAAAGGATATTTATATTCCTGTAAAACGGGCGAAACATTGAAGGCCGTAAAAAAATGGCTAAGAGCTCTAAAATTTTTATTGTGATTGATGCGCTCTTCCACGGGCCACCAGCCGTGAATTCGTTCGCCATTTGCGAATGCTCCTCAACCAGACAAAGAAACATCTGAGGAAACGGTCAAGTGGAACGCGGCGTGTTTGATGTTATTAAAGGCAGAACTAACTGAATTCAACCACCAGTCTAGATCGGGGTAAATGCGAGAAGGCAAAGACATTGGAGCGGTATAGTTCATTCCCGATTGGAATGGCGCGAGAAGTTTCTCTCTCTAGCAGCTTTTGGTGCAGTGCCGTCCAAGTTAAAGGCGGGCACGCCGTCACCAAAGTTCCCACAAAACGAGCAAACTTCCGAATTTTACATACGGTATTAAAAAGCGTATAAATCCTTTTTAACAAAAACTTAACCGTGATGATGAAATCCTAGCAGTGCACTCTTTGACACACCAAAAACGAATGAGATAGACAAGCCACTGAGTGATGGAGGGACGAGGGGGACTCCCGTTTCTTTCAAGTGTGCACGTGATACTCCAGAGGCGTACTACCTGTTAAGTATGATTTCTGCGGACTGAGTGCGTTATATAATATATTTTAATGTATTAAGTTTTTTTGAAATATTAAATTATTTCTGGTCCTTCGAAAGTGAGTTATTTCGTCGTCAAATTTAAAAAGGTGAAGTTAAACCAAAATTACAGTAAATCAGAGCTATCGTCGAAACAAATCTTAAAAGATGACCGTGCAGCGACAACCACAAAATTCCCAAACATCATCCTCTAAATTAGAAAAATCTTAGCAAAAAGTACGACAACATTTTTATTTCTATGAATTTTCATCTAAAATAAATCCGAGACATCATTTGGCCGTTATCTCTGCTCTAGATTTCCAGAAATATAGCCCCATAACACACCGATCTTAGTTTTGAAAAATCTCGGAAGATTATCGGGTAGCGGCCACTACAAAATTCCCTAAAAATGTCCTCTGAATTTGAAAAATCTCAGCAAAAAGTACGACAAAATTTTTATTGTTTATGAATTTTCTTCTAAAAAAATTCCAGGCATCATTTGGCCGTTATCTCTGTCCTAGATTTTTAGAAATTTAGCCCCTTAACACCCCGAGTTTAGTTTTGCAAAATCTCGGAAGATTACCGGGCAGCGGCCACCACAAAATTCCCAAAAAAAGTCCTCTAAATTTGAAAAATCTCTGCAAAAAATATCACAAAAGTTTGGAAATTTCTTCCAAAATAAATCCCAAATGTCATTTGGCCGTTATCCCTGCACTAGATGTTTATAAATTTCGGCGAAATCAAAAATTTTTTTTTCGGATTGAATTTAAATTTATGATCAGACATCTCTAGGGGGTCCAGGTGTGTCTAATAGGTCGTTTTAGAAAAGTTTAGAAACAAGAGGTCGTCGATTTAAAAAATGTAATGAAATTTTTTTACCAATTTTTTACGACCTTTGAAAATATTTCTCCATTCCAGATCAATTAAAATTCTTCCTTATTGTGCTCTAATTATCTACCACAGACATCGTGCTTTAACACTTTACAACTTAAACTTATTTTAAAGTTATACTATAATCAATTTAATTAAGGAATCCCTCTATTGAGTAAAATAGGGATCGGTTTCTAAAAGCGGCCTTATTATATTCCCACAAGCCTCACCTAAGGTGAAATATAATAATTCAATTTGAAAAATTATTTTCAATCGATTTTTGTTTAATTTTTAAATTAAGTTGAGGTAATTATTAATCCTAATTAAATTTACCCTTAGGAGGTAGCGTATCTTCACTCGTTTCCATTTCAGTTAATTCTCGTTTAAGTTAAAAATGATTTTTATTAGAAAAAATACCTTATTTGTTGAAAAATTGATTTTTGATCAAGAAAACTAAAAGTAATTTTGTTTTCCAACATTTACATTTTACATAAGAAATAATATAGTTGCTCCTTTATATAAAATTTCCCTGTTTATTCAGCACTATTAGGCTTAAAATTAATTTTTTTTATCATGGAAGACTCTCTAATTGAATTTTTACTTTTTCGAGGTTTAAATTTACATAGAAAGTGGCAACATGCGATAACCTAATACTACGACAAATTTTTATTTGACGCTTTACTGCTTTTATCATATTGATATTATAACTTCCACGGTTGACAAAAATGGTTTGATATTTCATTCTGTTCCAAACATGTTATCCAAAAAGAAAGTGAAACTGCATACAAATTTTGTGCTGTTTTAAAAATTCTTATATAAAGCGATTTTATTTTGTTTACTTCATGTGTGCTTATCGACGCTTTATACAAAACACAAACGTTACTTACAAACAGTCTTCGTAATCTTTTTTGAAGCTTATGTTTGTTAGTAATCCAAGTTTTAAAGACGTATTAACAGGTCTTCCAGAAGTCCTTTTCTCAAAAGGTTTTCCGTTTCATTTGTTTGATATACTTGTGGTTATGAGGCTCTTTATTGCTAATTTTTACACCGTTTCCATTGTTTGTTTCCTATGGTATAGTCAGAATCGGATTTTTAGACATATTTTAGAGGGGCGCGAATGGTAATTACTAATTGCTTAAAACCCATCAAAGCCCAGCGTTGTCATATGACGACAGATACATTTTGTTTGCAGCGTTCTGCAGCTTTTCACATTTTTTATTTTTTTGAAATCGCAAATTTGAAATTTTGTGCTTGAGTGTTAATGGGTTATTAAGGGGGTAAGCTCCACTAGTAATTTTAATGGGTTCGGCCACCTTAAATTCCGCCGTAATTTGTCACTGTTTTAAAAAAAAATTTTTTGCAAACAAAGTGCAAGGTGTATTATAGTGCGGTACAAGGCATTTTTTAAAAATTATTAATATTTAGATTTTCAAATATGAAATAAAAATTGATGAAAATTGCTTTATAAGTGTCATGCTTGTGAAGCGTATTATCAAGTAAAAGAATTAAAATACCGCTGTACCGCATTACAACCATGTTTATATTTTACATTTTTTTAAAAAAAACGTCAAAAAGTTTTCATACTTTTTCAGAATTTCAGTTTAGCTAGCCCGTATTTCGGCTAATTTCGGTATACAATTGCCTACCATTCAAGGACAGCTTACTTTTTTGCCCAAAAGGCAGTCGCAGGGACATCAACACTGTAAAGACGTTTCAAATTTTTTGTTTTCGTACGCTTCGTTCGTCAATAAAGAATTATCTACTAAAGCGGGACTTTCCACCTTAATATACCGTATTATACATAGTTTCCTATTATTGTTGATTTTTATGTGTTACTTTTTGAAAAAGTGGGAAGAAGTATCAGAGAAAGTATTCATATAAGCGAATAAACAGAAAAAAACGAGGAATAAACAAGAATGAGTAAGAAACACATATCCCTTATCAAGTTGACATGATTTTAGAGTCGAGACTTGAATTTAGAACACTCTGTACTGTACGTGCTTTAATTTTTGATTTTAGCAAAGTCTTCCTGTCTTCAGCCCTTCAGACATCTGTTGTAAACAGCAAAAAATTTAAACTAGGTCTACTATTAAAAATTATTTAAAATTTAAACGTAATAAAGCACACCAGTTGTAATACGACGAACCTCAGGAATTTTAATTACCCACCTTTAGGTGTTATTTGAAGCCCAAAGTTTTAGGTCCAGCGCGATAATTATGTTTTAATATCTAAAACCTACGTTTTGTGTTATAAGATAACTAATTTTAATTTAAAAGAGCATGTTGGAGCTGCACAAACTCTTAAATTTTAAACTTTACACTACGTGTTTTAGATGGTAAAATTTAAATTTATTTGCAGACGTTTATTTCGCTTATACGAAAACTAGATCTTTTAGTATTAAGCAGAAAATTATACTTTAAAGTTTATAATTCTCATAATCATAATGTCAACGAAAGTTATTACATTATCTAATAAAATTTACTGAAACGTATGTGAATATTAATTGTTTTGTGGAAATTTTCTTCCTGGAAAGGAAAATTGTTATAGCTGAGTGAAGATGCTTAACTTCATCTGTAGAGCAAATACGTTGTTGGGTGTTGAAAATTTTATATATTTTTTGTTTAGAGTTTTCCAAATTGTCACTTTTGATAGCGAGAAACGTTGTTTTCAAACTCAAAAAGTTTGTTTGTCTGTCTGTGTGTTTTACTAATCGAAATGTCTCGTTATCTGTGATTAGAGCATTTGTGCTGAAAATTTCATAAAGTTTTTGTTTAGAGTTTTCCGAATTGTCATTTTTGACAGCTAGAAACGTCGTTTTAGAACTCAAAAAGTTAATTTGTCTGATGCTTGTGTGTTTCACTAATGGAAATCTCTCTATGTCTGTGATTAGAGCTTTTGTGCTGAAAATTTTATAAAGTTTTTGTTTAGAATTTTCCGAATTGTCACTTTTGATAGCAAGAAACGTCATTTTCGAATTCAAAAAGTTTGTTTGTCGGTCTCTGTGTTTTACTAATGGAAATCTCTCGATGTCTGTGATTAGAGCTTTTGTTCTGAAATTTTTATAAACTTTTTTTTCGACTTTGCCGAATTGTCACTTTTGATAGCGAGAAACGTCGTTTTCGAGCTCAAAAAGTTTGTTTGTCTGTTTGTTTGTTTTACTAATGGAATTCTCTTTATGTCTGTAATCTGTAATTTTGTGGTGAAAATTTTAAAAGTTTTTGTTTGGAGTTTTCCGAATTGTCACTTTTGATAGCGAGAAACGTCGTTTTCAAACTTATAAAGTTTGTTTGTCTGTTTGTGTGTTTCACTAATGGAAATCTCTCTATGTCTGGGATTAGAGCTTTAGTGCTGAAAATTTTATAAATTTAATTTAGAGTTTTCCAAATTGCCACTTTTGATAGCGAGAAACGTTGTTTCCAAACTCAAAAAGTTTGTGTGTCTGTTTGTGTGTTTTACTAATGGAAATCTCTCTATGTCTGTGATTAAAGCTTTAGTGCTGAAAATTTTATAAATTTTTTGTTTAGAATTTTCCGAATTGTCACTTTTGATAGCAAGAAACGTCATTTTCGAACTCAAAAAGTTTCTTTGTCGGTCTGTGTGTTTTACTAATGGAAATCTCTCGATGTCTGTGATTAGAGCTTTTGTGCTGAAAATTATATAAAGTTTTTTTTAGAGTTTTCCAAATTGTCACTTTTGATAGCGAGAAACGTTGTTTTCGAACTCAAAAAGTGTGCTTGTCTGTTTGTGTGTTTTACTAATAGAAATCACTCGATGTCTGTGATTAGAGTTTTTGTTCTGAAAATTTCATAAATTTTTTGTTTAGAGTTTTCCGATAGAAAACAGCGAGAAACGTCGTTTTCGAACTCAAAAAGTTTATTTGTCTGATGTTTGTGTGTTTAACTAATGGAAATCTCTCTATGTCTGTAGTAATTAGAGCTTTTGTGCTGAAAATTTTATAAAGTTTTTGTTTAGAGTTTTCCAAATTGTCACTTTTGATATTGTCTGTTATTAGAGCTTTTGTTCTGAAAATTTTATAAACGTTTTTTTTTCGACTTTTCCGAACTGTCACTTTTGATAGCGATAATCGTCGTTTCCGAACTCAAAAAGTTTGTTTGTCTGTTTGTGTGTTTTACGAATGGAATTCTCTTTATATCTGTGATTAGAGCTTTTGTTCTGAAAATTTTATAAACGTTTTTTTTTCGACTTTTCCGAACTGTCACTTTTGATAGCGAGGAAACATGGTTTTTGAACCCAAAAAATCTGTTATTCTGAAATTCGACTTTATGATGAAAAGTAATTGTTTAAATTTTTCCGAATTTTCACTTCGGATATCGAGAAACATCGTTTCTCCTTCTACAATAGAAAATATGGCAAATTATCTCAGAAATAAAATAATTCAAACAATCGTTTGTGCAAAATATATTAAAACTCAACTAAAATGACTATTTCTCATAAAATTACTGAATAAATCTTCAGAAGGAGCTCGTGTATTCGTGTTTTGGAAATTAAGTCGTACCTGAAATTTATTTTGGTCGGTTTGTTGGCATATTGTAAATACGTCTACGTATGCACGTAATATGAATTTTTAAAACGCAACTTCAACAGCTCTTAAAAATGAAAATATTGTATTGTTAAGTACAGTTGTACGTGTTAGGGAATTGGGAGGTTGTAAATTTTTTTGATCGAAATAAGATTAATATTTTAAAAGTGTGTACCACTTCAAGTAAGAAAACGTTTTTAAAATTTCTATTTTTGGATTAGGGATTCAACATTTTAGAAACCGTCTAGCCACTCTCATACGATGAATTTAGACTATAGCATGTTGAGACATAATTTAGCGTCGAGGTAAATTCACAGGTTCATGTAGATTCGCTTTGGAGGCTTTGTAGATCATGAGACAATTTTTTAAACTCTTTAGAAGGTCAAGGTATCGCTAATTAACCTTGTCGACTGTTTGTCACGTTTTCTGTTTTTTAGGACGTTTTCAAAAATATTGTTTAATTTCCCAACTTTTAGTACGTAAATTTAATTTTCTTTCTATAATTTTTAACTTATTTGAGCCTTCTTTTAAGGACTAATCTGTTTTTACCTGAAAGTGTATAGTGTGTTGTCCTCAAGAGCTTTACAATTTATTTCAATAACATTTTGTTATAAGCATGATTTATTCATGGGCGTTTTTCTATGTTTTATTTTATTGCGTGATCTATTGTATTTAGTTTTCTCACGATAAAAATGGTTTAAAATGATCGTTTTAAAATAATTTAGTACTTACAACAATTTCATTTGTCTGCAATTACTCAATTTCAATTTGAAGTTGTTTAATTCACTTAAAGAAGAAAAACGATATTTTTATTATTTTCTCATAATTTTAAAGAAATAATGGTAATTACTAATTATAGTCAATGTCATAATAGTTCGGTAAATAAAACGTTTTGTATTCTATTACGAAATAGTCATACAGGTGCTGTAATTCCATTATCAATTTTACTATTATAAAGCATGTTAAAAAAAGAAAAAAAGATCGAAAGAGAAGCAACCGTTTATAGGGTTATTTTAAAACTGTAGTTTCTATTTTGGGCTTTGTTAGACTATCAAAGAGTTTCCATCAGTTTAATTTTAAGTAGTGGCGTTCCTATCAGGTGTTTTGGCTATTCAGTTGGCACTAATACAGTTCAGAAGGGACACTAAAAAATGTTTGAATTATCTACATTAACAAAAGGTCGTAATTCCAGCCATTAGAATTAAATAGTGTTCAAACACATTTTTATTCCCTATGATCTCTAAAACCAATAGCTATATTACCAAAATTTAAAAACTATGTTAAAGGCAAAGGCTGAACTTAGATACTGGTGGTGGTTTTGGACATTGTGCTTCGAAAAAAGGTTTTCAGAATAAGAAAAAAATAAGAAACAATATCATGTTTAAGTAATAAAATTCACTAGTAATACAAAAAAAATTGAAATTTAAAACAACCAGTAGCTAAGTAGCTAATTTTGGCACTGGTTATCGTCTAAAATTTCGTCTAAAAGTCTAAGCTCAGACTTTTTTACTTAGTTTTTATTCATTTAAACTATAAGGCTCGTATGCCACTATACTAATTTCAGTCCTGAATTCAGGACTAAAAAAATTGCACAAAAATTGTTAGGGGAAATTATTAAATTATTGTATGTAAAAAACGTTTTAAAACGTCAAATTTCGAATTTGACTGAAGGATTATAACTGAAATTAGTGTAATGGCATACCTCTAAAGGAATAAAAACTACAATATTGAGAATGTTGTTTTCTCTATTTGTCATCAATAAATTGCTTAAGTGCACCTCTATGGAGCAAATCCAGCATTAAGTAAGTTACGATGACGATAATTAGTAGGCTACAAAGGGGGTTAGTTATTTCAAAATGCCTGTCGTTTTTTAGGCAGAAAACCTTTTTGATAAATGGAAAGAATTAAAGACGAACATTCATCATACAAAATACTTAAAAACAAAACATTTAAAACAGTAAAAACTAAAAATTCTAACAATACTTAAAGTAATAGTAATTGAAGTAGTTTTAGTAAACTTCTTGTTTGTCCAAAAACATATACCACTCGCTTGTCGTTTGAGAATTCAGTGAATTATTAGTCTCTCGTTGCACCTGGGGTTTAAATTTTCATAAGTAATACGAGACGATTTAAAAGGTTATTTATTTTAAAAAATGTCACATTAATCATAGAGTCCAAAACGTCTCTCAACAGGGTATAAGTTGCAACCCTGCGGTGATAATATTAAAAAAGTTAGATTTTAAAATTAGGGGAGATCATCATCATTATTTTCAGTTGTTGGAATTTTTCATTTTGTTTCGTCGCTATGCTGGTCGTCAATGATATATTTTTTACGAGGGGTCAACCATTGTTCTGCATTTGTACACTGACTGCAGTTGACTGCCTATGACTGCATAATTGCATATGCTATAACTGCCATTGACAACAGATAACTACCGTTATCCGCTCCGCAGATGTTGTAATAGTTGATAATCACACTTTATTCTTGGATTTGATTACTGGGACAGGTGCCATCACCCCAAAAGGTAATTTGGCATTAGGATTAGTATTAGGATTGTAAGGGTGGAGGGTAAACCGAGGTTTAGGCGCACTTAGACCACTTGATCGGGCCCATTGTGCTGCTACCTTTTATCAACTCCTTCAGTCCTTGATTCATCCCAACCTTTTGATGAATTCAACGATACTGACGGGTGAAGTGGCAATGTTAGGCTAGTATTCATTGTGTTTTCATTAATTGAAAATTATACTTTTTATCATAGGTTCCGTTCGCTTACTTTCATTTACTTTCAGTGCTATATTCCAATTTCACAATTATAGAGAGTGACTCATTCCTAATTCCATGTGTTCACAAAATTTAGCTAACGCTCGGCTTCTATTGAGATAGATGCAGAAAACACGTGCCGCTTTAATAGAATAACATACTTTACATACTTTACTATAATTTGACAGAAACTGACAGAAGCTTATCTATTTTTAAACAAATTAAAGGTCAGTGTATTATAGGAAGGTCGCCTATTGCTCGTGAGAACGAAATATTTAATAAAGAGTCTTAACTTAGTTTTCGCTTCTAGAACTCTATATTACAGTACATTGGATTGTTAGGGGTGAGGGTAAACGGAAGTTTACGCCCATGCTCGGTCAGTATTTCCATAACATGAATGATCGAGTTATTGCACCCCCTGCATCTGAGGGTGTCAACAACACAGTCGGACTGGACAGGTCGGCAATTGCCGACGGGGCCAAATGCTTTTTGGGGCCAAACGGGGCCAAAAAATGCTTTTTGGGGCAGAACGGGACCGGATATGGGGCCAAATTACAGTTGTTGCCTCCAGGGCCTAATGAGGCCAGTCCGACTCTGGTCAACAACACCGTTATGTATAGATGATTATTTAGTTGACAGTTACGTAAATTCTCGCGAGACAGCCGTAGATACTAAACCGTAGGCCGTAGGTACTTAAATTTAAGAGTAGTCTAACCCTATAATTATACATGGGGCTAAGCCTGCTTTAATTTTTTTTGTAAAAACTGACATATTTGTAAAATAAGTAAATACAAGACCATAAAGTAATTAAACGAACTTGAAGCAATGTAGACCATTAGCTGACGACTATCTGATGTTCCAGGTCAATATAAACTATTACTTTGGAGGTTATAAAGTAATCACCAAATCATTTAATAGGAAAATTAATATTAAGTCTTCATTATTATTAGAATACACGCCAATTACGAATAATGATCCTAAAAGCTCGATTCATATAAATTTTACATATCGATAAATGAGAGTATATTGCTTTGGAGGCCCATGCTATCCTTCTTGAGGTTTTTCCCTTACCTATACAATACATAAACTGATTACCATTATCGGAAGAAGTTTGTACAATCAATAAAATAATTGTTCCACATTTAAATTGATCGTAAAATGAATGATATTTACGTTAAACTATTTCGTCTTTTAATGTCAACTTGGTAGTATAAATTCCAACCACGAGGGATTTCATCTTATAAATTAATTTTACATAGTTAAATGTTTGTAGTTGAACATTAATTTATCCAATAATCTATAAAGTAGTTAATATTTGACATAATTCTCAAAATATTACCACCAATTAAACACTATTCATTATTAAAGTTATTAGGGCGAACATTTTTATCTTTACAAATTTGCCAGAGCCATTGTATAGTTTCATACTAAAATGATTTAAGTTTTTATTATAAGGGAACAAAATAGAAGTACATAAAAAAAGAGCTGCAAGGCAATAGTAAGGCCTTTATTATCCATCAAAAAATATAATATAAAAAAGTATACCCGAGTGTGTCAAATGATATTTTTTTTCGACTCAATTACCTTTAACTTGTAGGTACTGTGTAAAGTTTCTTACGAGTTTAAAAAAGTAAATTAAGCTGATAAGTTTGAAGCTTTTGGGACACGATCCGACATTAAGAGACAACAGAGTCGGAAGTTGATTAGTAGTTTGACTATGTTTACCCAAGTTTAAATAACAGTATATAAGTTTGCGTATTTAATTATACTGTACGTTTTGATCCGAGTCGAAATATTAAACGCGAAAAAAATTGAAATAAATTGATTACAAAATATTAAGCTCATTAAGTATTGATAGAAGGAAAGTTTTTAAATTTTAGGATATTTAAACGAATTTGAGTTACTATTTGCACATTTAATTAAGATTAGCTTTCAAAAACTAAGTAATTATTGTCGATTAAGTACTTCTTAGTCGAGAAGTTTGGAGAATGAAATTTGTAGATTGGAGCGAGGAAACCAAGATACCTGTAAACGAATTTAATTTCCTAGTTAGTCGAATGGCAAACCTTCGTGTTTACTAATTTGCTGAGAAAGTGTCTGTTTTTTTATTCTAATTAAAGCCTAATAATCAAACGAAGTATATTTTACCACTAATTGTTGAGTTTTAACCATTTAATTTGAATATAAATTTATGACTGCAGACAGGATGAAAATATAAGGATTCTGTCTTAATTTTATTTCCCATCACGTTTTCTCTACCGTATCCGTAACCGTATCTAGACCTTATGTAGTTTCTCTGTTCTCCGCAGTATTTCAAAGACATGACCTGATTCTGTAAAGCTCTCTAGAGACCTAAGTTGCTTCCAAAATACACCAAAATCTGAAGACGACATCCGGTCTTACAAAGTTTCAAGTTTTGGACAATTCTCTGAACAATACTACCGAGGCACTCAATCTGAGGGTTTATTCAATTTCATCTCATTTACAGGCACTGAACAATTAATTTTTGTTTTTCCAAAGCCTTCTGTATTTCTAAATGATCTACTAAATTAAAATATCTGTTAAACGTAAAATTCCAGTTCTGCACCAGTTGATTTTTCGAAATATTGTTTGCTGTTATCCTGCCTATTATGATGGTTATTATAGGGCTATGTAAAGTCTTTTTCAAGCCTTGTTCCCATTATGCAGAAATATGTTAACTGGCAATGCCAAATGGCAAAGGCCAGTTAGCAATTCACTGTGATGTATATACCGACGAGGACGTATTATCAAGCTAGTAAACCATGCAATCGACGATTTTGAGTACGATTTAGCCTTGATAGAGGTCGAGCTCGATATAGGCCAAGTAAACTCATGACAGACTTGACTTTGGACGATGCGGATGGGTTAAAAATCTCTAATACAGAGGAGGTGGTTTCAGGAACTTTTCCGAATGACTAGCGGGGATTTTGAGTTTCTTCTGAATTTGAACGGGCCGACAATCAGCAAAAGTGGGAATTCCTGGAAAAGTCACTTGGCACGTCTTCACTAGAAGTTGCCAACTGAATTATTCTTTTGATCACCTGTTGGGTTTGGGTTGATATGCCAGTTGGCAAAATTATGCCAACGTGCCGTGCTGGAAAAACGTTCACATCGCTCTTGACTTTAGCATTTATCACTGCCAATTGGCATATTTCGGTATAATGGGGACACAGCTTTTTGCCTGTGTAGCAATTTTATAAGCTAAATCGAATTCTCGAGTTTTATAATAGCAGCGGTACAAAGAGGTCTTAAAAGCTTAAGGCTTTGAAAGCCATTTGATATTTTCATCTATTTTTTGTTACTGACGGGCAATGTGGAAATATAGAAAGGAATGTAGAGAACTCTTCTCTCCATTTTCGAAGCTAAACATATGCGCTAGTTGCAATCCACGATTGTATGCAATCCAACCATGCAATCGACGATTTTGGATACGTCCGAGCCTTGATAGAGGTCGAGCTCGCTATAGAGCAAGCGAACTCATGATATACTTGACTTTGGACGATGTGGATGAGTTAAAAATCTCGAATACAGAGGAGGTGGTTTCGGGAACTTTTTCCGAATGACTAGCAGCGATTTTGAGTTTCTTCTGAATTTAACCGAGCCAACAATTACCAAGAGTGGAAATCCATGGAGAAGCCATTTGGCACGTCCTCACTAGAGTTGCCAACTGAATTCTTTTGATTCGGACCGACACTTGTTGGATTTCAACGTGCCGGCAAAACGGCCACATCACTCTTGGTTTTTCTAATGGCACTTCCAATTGGCATATTTCGGCATAATGAGGACACGACTTTTGCTTGAGTAGAAATTTTATAATCTAAATCGAATTATCGATTTTTAATAATAGCAGCGGTACAAACAGGCCTTAGAGGCTTTGAAAGCTATTTGTAATTTTCATCAATTTTTGCTAGTAACTGGAAATGTGGAACTATAGAAAGCAATGTAGAGAACGCTTCTCTTCATTCTCGAACCTTATACAGTGTGTCGCATTTAAGATGAAGACACCCCCATATGTTTGCTATTTGAAGGAGTACAGGTTTGAATTTTTGCACCATGATACATATTGACGAGTCACATTTTTTAAGGTACTCAAATTAAATGTGAACTTTAAACCCAACCTACTACGACCTCGCAAACAGAGCCAATTCTCAATATTTTGTTTCGCGTAGGAGATACGGAAAAAAGTTATCAGGTAAAGTTGTTTAGAATTCAATTTTGGCCTTCATTGCCAAGTTTCATTACAAAATTCGAATTTTAATTTTATTAATATTTCTCTGTAAAATGTTTTAAATTGAAATATCTCAAATTAAAAATGGGAATTTTGTTATGAAACTTGGTGATAGGGCTCAAAATTGAATTCGAAACAACTTTTGCTAATAACTTTTTCAGTATCTCCAACCGTATTCTCTGTAGAATGTTTTAAATTGAAAATGTCTCAAATTAAAAACCCGAAGTTTGGCATGAAACTTGGTGATAGGTGTCAAAACTGTATTCTAAACAACTTTTCTTAATAACTTTTTTCCGTATTTCGAAAGCGAAGCAAAATATTGAAAACTGGCTCTGTTTGCGAGGTCTTAGTAGGCTGGGTTTAAAGTTTACATTTAATTTGAATACCTTAAAACATGTGACCTATTAACCTGTATGACTATGCAAAAATTCAAATCTGTATTTCTTCAAATAGCAAAAATATGGGGGTGTCTTCATCTTAAATGCGACACACTGTATTTATATAAGGTTATATCTCCATGTATTGCTACCAGAAGAATTTCCTTTGCTGTCAACCTCTCCTTCTTTCTCTTATTTCTTCTTATCTACATCTAGGTTTATTAGCAGATCGAATTTACCGATCTTAATTTCTAGTCTTCGTTTATTATTAACGTTTATTATTGTATAGATTAACATCTTGGCTCAATTATTCTAGTTATCACCGACTACAGTACCACTGGGCACTTTTTGGAGAACACCTAAAGCTATCGGTTCAGTTCCTAACTTTCGTGAAAAATATCTTTTGATGTGGGGTTAGATTAGTTCTTTGTCCATTTATACATTTTGCTGATCAGGTAAGTAACAGACTCAATGCATACTGTATTAAGATGAAGAAGGAGAAGATTTTATATGGGATAACAGTCTACATCAATTTTTCCTAGTTTCAGCTCCAGTTGTAGTATCAATAAGCTTACTAGATGCTCTATATCTACAACTACATCCTTAAATTTAAAAATAAATTATCACCCCTAGTATGAAGTGCTTTAGCACGATTTTTATTTTCTTTTATTATTTTTACTATAGGATTCACTGGTCAGTTTTGATCACCTCGTACAAAATCGGCCTGTTTTAAACTTTATTTGTAATTCAGAGTCTTTAGAACTTTTATCTTGTTCGACAGCGTCTTTTAATTTTTCACTTTTTCATGCTCAATTTGAGCTCATTCGGTTCTTTAGAGTCTCTTTGAGACATTATCTTGCTTCATCAACTTTATTTTGTAATTATCACAACAAAGTTTTAAGCGTTATCGAATTTTATTGATCGTTGTGCCTGTAATAAACTCACTACAAAAAACTACAATTTTCAGATTTCTTTACTGTTATTGGCTACAGACTACAAAAGCAGGAAAAATATCAATTTCCACAAACAATTCTTTATAACTATACCTGCTCGGTTTGAATACAAACCCATCAGTTTAGTCTTTAACTCAGCGATGTTTTGTACTAACAATTTAAAGTTCGCATATTCATGAATTCATAAATTCATATACCTCTACCATACACGCTGAAAATTATGTTCGTTATTAATCAAGAATTTATAATGCATAAAATTATTAAGAAACACAAATTGCCAAAAATTATTCAAATTATGTTTTATTTTTTATGCAAATTTATTCTAATTAAAGATTACAAAATTTAATTACTCGAAAATGTTTCACTAATTATAACAACATTTTTTTAATTACCGCATAATCAATATCAATTTGAATTAAAATTGTATACAATTTATACTAACTATACTACAACAGATATTAGCACTTTTTAATTAATTACACAATATTTATATTTACAGGTTTTAAATTACATATTGACTTTAATTTCTCTATCACCCCCAAACTGTATTTTATTATTGTTATATAACTCTGAAGGCGCTAAAGCTGTAATACATGGTGAAAAATCATATTTTCGTAATTTCGTGCTTCCTTAACAATTATTGTAAGGAAAAAAGCTTGCAATAAAAGCTGTAGTGCATAAAATTTTCCATATAAATCAATAAATAAAACTAAATTTGTATGCTTTGTAACGGCAGAAGTTTGATATGAAGAAATCGAAAATTCTCTCAAAACATGGTTTTTAAGAAACAATAAATTTCTAATGATTTCTTAATTTTCTTGAAGTTCGTTAAAAAATAATTTTGATTTTATATGCAAAATTTGAAGTCTGGTAAACAATTACCTATTCTGAAAGTTCAAAATATTTTTCATTTTTGAATGTTTGAAAGTAGTGGGTTATAAATTTTCTTATACAAGATAGATGTTTTTTTACCTATCTATTACTCCTTGCAGATCCTTTAATCTTTATTTGGAGTTTTTTTAAACCTGTAATCTACTTCGCATTTTTTAGTTCCAGTCGAATCTTTTAAGCTCTGTATTATTTATAAATTAGCCATCTAAAACCTTATGCGTTAATCAAAAATAGTTTTACAAGAAAAAAATCCAAAGTAGTGATCTTGTGATTTTTACATTTCAAATATCTCGCGGTTTTTAAACAAAATAAAGCAGTTCTGTGAGGTAAATTTACTAAGAAACTAATGAAGCTGAAGCGTTTGACCATTATACGTTTGAAGCTGTCCCGAATGATCACTTATTTGTCAACTTCTGTTTGGTGTTAGGTTTAATAACGTTGAATAGAGAATACATGCGTAGGCAAACAATATTGGTCAATATCTTGTCTATTCATTACAACGGCCCGGTCGCCGTAGAATTAATTTATCTGATCTAGGGGGCTCTGGAAGGAAGCTTTTAACGTCCAACTTTATACAACTTGTAAAAGCCTATTGTGCCATTGTGTGGAAATTTTTGAGTTCGTTTACAAAATATCAATTTGATAAAAGTATTGCTTTTTTAATACCTACTATTAATTCTTTTTAAACTTTTTGTGATCGATTCACTCGCGTTTATTGAAATTAGGTAGTAAAACTTAAGATTAATTTTAAGCTGTAATAAAGTGCTTTCGTTTTCCGAACATTTATATTTTCCTTAAACATCGAGACAAAAGCGTTGCTACTACTAATTTACAAGACGACCAGAAAATCGTGAATTTCACTCCACCAATTAATTATTCAAGCTCTTCTGAAGCGAATTTTAAGGCCGTTTGACATGTGCTAAATGTCATACTAAATTTAAGTTATTGAATAGGCGCAAAAGCATTTTTTACAGGAATTTAAGCTTCAACACATCATGCTTTTAAAAATTAGTTAACTGTAACAACGCATTTGCGCCGATTTAGTACTAAAAATTTAGTATGACATTTAGTCCATGTCAAATAGCCCTAATATAGTTCTAAATTCAGTGTTACAACTAGGCTCGTTTAAAATTGGCTTAATGGAACGGGAAAGATCGTAGTGAGGTTTTTCGGCATCACAGTATGCTGCTATTAATCTCTGTCTAGCGAACAGATGCAGCTTATCCACTCCCCACAAATTTCTGTCAAATAAGGTTGACGCATGTCAATTCTTGTGTGATTGTTATAAGCCGTATTTTCAAAATTCGACCAATAGAAAAATTCTATTCGAATATTGTGTGCATTTTTGTGGGAGTGGCTTAGCTGCATCTGTTCGCTTGACAGAGACTAGTTTCGTATAAATAATTTCTACAATTGAAACCAAATTTAGTTACTTTATTAGTCACTCATCAAATCAAAACGGCACGTTGTGATTAATTTTTATTATATTATTTTATTTACCCCTCTTGTTCTATCGGATTACCCTCTGTTGTATAAATATAACGTTTAACCTTCTATGTACTTCTAATGCCGACATTAGGTCTTTTCTGCCAAGTCTCTCCTTTGAAGGCGGAACAAGAACTAATAATTAAATGTGGTATGTTATAAATGCTATACAAAGGAATAATTATGTATTTTGCTTTCAAGACGTTGCCGCTACGGCACATTAAGCTCTATATTTTGAGCTATTCTAATCCTTCTTCCCTTTCATCTTCTAGTGGTTCAAAAATCATTTTCCGAAGTTGTAATATTCATGAACTATTTTATTTTTAGATTTCATAATATTATTATTAAAAGCACGCCGGGTCTAGCAGGCCTTGACTTATGTTTCAGTTTTTTCCATTGAAACCTCCTACTATACCAAACTTTATTTTTTTATAATTTCCAGTAGGAAAATGAAGGGATTTTTGTCTACTTTACACCGTATTAAAACTTTTTTACGTTTAATAAAAGCATAATATATTGAACAGGCGTTTAAGTACCGATATATCAAGATGGCTTTGACACATAAGAATGAGAAACTTTTAAGAAAAGTTACAAAGATTGAAGGAATTTGTCAGTTTTTAGTATTTTATGCTAAAGTTTGACAATACAGCTTTGTATAAAAAGAGTTGTGATATCGTTGTTGAAAATAGCACTTGAATAGCACGATATTATGTTGTACTAAACGACAAGAATTAAAACGAAACGTAAAACTTTTTGAATATTTATATTGTGATTAGGACTCTAAATTAGCAAAGGCACAACTAATGTTGTGTACCCACGAATAGACGCTATTATAACGATTTATAAGGCTTATACAATAACCAACAGCTTAGCTTGCTGCATGAAGTAAATTACTTCAATGGTAACCATTCTAGTGTAACTGCACTTTGAAATTTTGGCTTTTAAAAAAATTGCAACCCCGGTCCTGCAAAAAAATTTAAAATGAAACTAGCGTCATCCGAACAAACGGCTGGAGGGAATAGCATCCGGAGCAGACACACAGATACAGACGTACATATCTTTTTTCAGGTTTTTATTTTATTTTTGGGCTCAGGACGTAGAGATATTAAATTAATAATAGTATATTATTTAACGAGCGTATAATGTAGGCTATTATTATTTGAATATAAATTTTACAACATGAGCCGCAGACGAGTGTAATCATTTGAGGGAATTGTACGAATTTGTACGGCTCATGCTGAGTTCTATAAAGCTTGGATTAGGTTAGTTCCACAAGTAACCTCAAAATGGAACTGGTTCTTTAATAATAATCAATGCTGTTTTATCAAAAACAGGTTACATTAATTGTAATTCGACATTAAAGTGTTATAGAACCGGCCGTAACAGCCGGAAGAACAAATCCAAAGTTCCATTTTAAGGTTAGTTGTAGAACTAAGCTAATCCAAAGCTTTATAAGACTCAGGGTCAGTATTTTAAATTTGTTATAAATTAATTTAGTTGTCAAGTTTTGTATTGTCATATAATATCAATTTAATTTTGTACAACCTGATTAATAAGTACTATAAGGTGAGTTTTTTTCACCCGAGGGCAAAAAAGTGTTACTATGGTAAAATCAAAGTAAAAACACAAACTTGATTTTAAATGACAAGACAAAACTTGACAACTGAATTAATTTATGACAAATTTAAAATATTAGGTCGTACAAAAAATATTGTTTGTACTTCTGTGCTTTTTTCTCAAATAATCACAACGCTCGACTGCGGCTCATGTTGTAAACTTAATCTTCAGATAATAATAGCCTACATTATATGCTAGTTAAATAATATACTATTTTTTTTAAATAAGTAAGGCTGAAGTTGTGAAATAACAATTTAAACATTTCAAAAGCCTTCTTGAAACGTTTTTATTTGAATCACTCATGTGTTTGAGTAAAGCACATTGCTTGTTCTATACTTACTTCAAAATTTAGAGCGAGTAATTAATTAATTTTTGGTGTTTGGTGGTGAAACCCGAATCGAAAATGTCAGGATCCTTAAACATGCTGCTTAATTTCGATTATAAGGACATCTTGTATACTTTGACCAGTAGAAGTGAGGTTGCAAAGCTTTGTACCGTATTTCTAAGTTCTTCAAGGGTTGTAATTTTATTAAGTGGAAAACCTATGCTGTTTATTTTTTAATTAGTTGATACCATCACAATATTAATGAAAATTGAAGTGATTAGAACTAATAAATTCTGTTTGCTTAACATAAATTGTTAAACTGTAATATAAACGAGCTTGTCTCTGTAAGAAAAGTGGCTATTAAAATCAGTCCAAAAGCCCTTTTTAATTGAAATTAACGAATTAAATTTTTTTAACTCTTTTATAATTTATGCAAGTTAGTTTTTATTCTTAAAAACATGCAAATGGTTTTCCTCTTTAAATATTTTCCACAATGAATTTTCGTTGTGTATAAAATTAATTGCTTACGTACCCAAGAGAAATTATTTTAAATATAACAACGTGTAAAACTTAAAACACAACAATTTTTAACTGTTAATATTAGGGTAAATTTTACAAAAAAAATATTTATAAGGGTTCGCAAATTATTGATTTTATTTATTTACTTGTCTCTTCGTCCAACTTCTATATTTTTCTACAATGGACTGAAATATACAGTTTGTAATCAAGTAAGGCGTCTATCGATGTTATCAAAATCCTCTAGCAAAATTAACCAGCCAAGCTATTATTTTGTTATTTGTCATTTCTGATGTTATATTACGACAAAAGCGTCAAATACAAAGTTATTGTCGATATGAAAAGCCATCAACTCTGTTGAGTGTATTTTAAGGCATACCTTTGAGGGTTTCAATAATTGTTCATTTAGCACATTATTTGATTGGGTTAACAATAATGAATTAATTATGGTTTTGGAATATACACACGTGCTGTGTACTGCTTGAAGTTCGACTAGTGTTTTTAAGAGCACTGATTCATCGGAGCAACGCTCGAATAGATCATTCAAGATCAGGCTTACAGAAGGACACGTCGAGCCATCGGCTCAGGTCGTTTAGGCTAACCGATAATGAATCTATAAACTAACACATCGATTTCATTAAGACGAGCTTTAAATAACGAACGTCCCTGTGTGTGTGTATGTGGCCTTAGTTTAAAGGAGGAAAACTCGATGAGTGCTTTCCAAAAATTGCTGACTGTAATGATTGTATTTTTATATAAAATGTAAGACGTAAAATTTAACACACTCCTTAAAGTCTATTTTGGATAAAATCAATGAATTTGCTCTTTATGTGAAAGCATAATCAACTCGTCATATTTTTAAAAAGCATTGTCACAACTTTACGTGTATAAATTTAAATAACAACTACAAAGTAAAATCGTTTTAAAATGTTTCTACTAGAGGAAACAATTTTTTAAGGAAAATTCGTCGGTTTCATTGTGAAAACTTGAATTTCTAATTTATTTAAAGTTAAAACTGTATTGTGGCCAAAGTTTTTTTTTGATTTTTTACTTCATAAATATAATTATAAAGTAATTTAATTATTTTATTATTTTTGAGGTTTGACTTGACATTTTCACCATTTTTTACTTGTTGTTTAATTAAATTTTTTAAGAAGTTGATGCTTAATTACATTTTTTAATTACTTATTTTAATTACAAATTAAAATGAGAAATATTTAAAATCGGTGGTTTTTGTAACATTTTAGCTCACGAACAGATTGGTGAAAAAGGAGATAAAAGTTTTGTCACGAAAACTAAATAAGGCTTTTCTTTTTGTACGAATTCACCCTGCAGGAGTTCACATTCTCTGCAAAAGCAACCAGCGACTGCTTTTGAATAAGAGGTGTACGTTGTACGACCTACCTCTATAAAAGTAAATTTAAATTTTAGAACCAATAATATACAATACTTACAATATTTCAGGGCCGTAGCCAGGGGTATGACAGAGCAGGCTGAGCCTGTTCTAGAAAATTTTAAGCCCATTCTTACCAGAGCTTGCTAAGGATTTCGTAATCATAATAAAACGATAAGTTCCTAAATGGTGCCGAAGAAGAAAACATTGATTTGGATAAAGTCAAATTTTCGAAAACTTCGAGCCAAAAATTTCCATTCTCAGAAGAGATTACAGTGGTCAACAGATTTATACAAAACCAGAAGAGAGAAAACTCTCATTTTAGCTTTCAGCTTTTCTTAAAATTTTTGAGCCTGCCCTGATAACACAGTTTGGCTACAGCTCTGCAATATTTCGTTTTGGCTACGGCTCTGCAATATTTCCTTTTGGCTACGGCTCTGCAATATTTCCTTATGTAACTAGCAGAAAAATAGCATCAATGGTCGTATATTTTTGTTTTCCTCAATTTCGATTTTTAAGGGGCTTAATAGGAACCTCTAAAAAGGGGCCCCTAAAATACTATTTTATGAATGTCATAGAAACCTCTTGACCGATTTTAATAAGGTTTGGTATGCGACCTATAACCTACCTATACTTATAACATAAGTAGGTACCAAATTTGAATTTTGTAAAAGTCGGTAGAGGGCGCCAGTTAGGAACAACTAGTTCTGATTTCGCTACTAAAAATACAACAAATTCTATAGTCTAGTTCCTTGGTTCTCAATCCGTGATCTGAGGAATACTGGGGCTCAGTGAATCCACAGTGAACACATTTAGTGTTCTCTGACTTCAAATATTGAGAACTAGGGCTCTGGTTAACGAACGCTCAAAAAAGGAGCGTAGAGGACATGAGACTGGAAGTTTTTCTTCAGGAATGTGTTGTTAGATTAGTTAGTAGTTAGGAGGTAAAAATACCAAAAGTCCCCGGTTCTACCTATATGGCTAAGGGCAGGAGGGGTGGAAAGGTCCCGTTTTTGGGGTTGTCGCTTAATCGAAAAAATTACTCTCATCAAAATTAAAACATATCTAATTTCCTACAAGATTGTTTCTATGCTTTTTTTAACAATTTCTTATGGTTTTCGAGATATTTGCCCGAAAAAAAATCGACTTCTTCCATGTCCTCTACAACCGCTTCGTTGACTAGACTACTAGTCATCTTAGGGTATATTTCAGCCCCTGTGAAGCACGATTTTCCATTATTTAATTTATATAAAATTTTTCAAGGACTCAGAGGGTTAGACACATCAAATTCCAAAGTGTAGTAATAAGCCATCCTAATGTACAGCCGGCCAAAAAGTTTTTAGCCACCCCCTGACAACATTTAAAAAGCAACCAACATTACACGCCGTGTAAATTAAACGGCGTGTAATGTTGGTTGCTTTTAAATTTTGTCAGGGGGTGGCTAAAAACTTTTTGGCCGGCTGTACACCGTACCAGTGTGTTGCTCTCAGAATGAGGCGTTAGACGAGTTGTTTTAGCATACGTCTACGCCATAGACGTTTCCTCTTCTTAATATTAAGGCTACCATGCCCAATGACCATGGTAGTACGTCCAAACTCATGCCTTAGCCTTTAGAACAATGTAAGCGTGCTTTTTACGCTCTATCTAGTATCTAACTTCCGGCTTTATCCATTTTGTAAATACAAATTTTAAAAAGTGTTAATTAAAAATTATTCTTTAAGTTTTATACATTAGACATAGATAATTTTTATAGCTTCACTACTTAAAAACTTGAAAAGCAAAAAATACTTCCTATTTATTAGTTGAAGTTTTGCTTTTAAAAAAGAGTAAATGACAAATCCGGAACAAAGCAAGTAGTACTTGTTTGAAAAAAGTTCTTTGATGTTTCCTCTTTCACTTAAAGCCAATTTCAATTGAATGTAAATTAGTTTGTTAGTGAAATTATAATTAAAAGAAAAAGAGTTCTATTCGAATAGGTGCAATTACTTACTAATATTGTTTGAAAATCTTAAACATTGAACTCATAATAAGGACAGTTGATTGTTGGTAACAAAAGGGCTTATCTATGTAATTTTCCAAATATAATTATGTATATCGCGATCGTGGCATATTGTCTTATCTTTTTGATTTCGAACCTAACCTTTTAAATTACCGAATGCTAATTAAACGAGAAAGTTATTCAAGCTACGTTCAATAACTTTGAACGTTTGAATTTCAAGTGTCATCAAGTCTGCTCTTTTATGAAAAGGTATCATTGTACTAGAAACTCTGGTTTCTGTTAATAAAAAGTAAACCGTGGACATTTAGGCCACGGTCATGCTTGCGACCGGGTCGCCGCCACACGAACTCCGTGAGCAAAGTTGCAACGATGTGCTATATGGATTATTTAAGTGGTAAATGCTTGCTACTCGCGACAGCACGCGATGTTGAAAGCGTTTTCAGAATACTGTGACATAAACAGTACTCATTATTTCTATATAGGTGGCCATACTAGCGTTCTGGCCGTAAGTCCATACACAATACAGATTTATCACTCAGCGTGCTTTATCTGTAGAATCTAGAACAAGTAAAAATATTTGATGCTCAATTATGTATTAAAGAAATTGACAACACAATTTTGGAATTTTATACACAATGAATGCAGAAATAGGGACTTCAAAAGACACTTTCCACATCTCAACATGCGAGTCTCGTCGTGTTAATTGGATTAGCGTGAGACCACACTAGGTAATTTTACATCATCATCTTTCGACTGGTAGGCAGCATGATTAAAACTGATAAAAACGCTCAATAGTCGTTAGAGCATGAACACAGCATGGATAGGACACAGTTTTATGTGCTTGGGAATTACATAGTCGCAGATTTCTAAAATGTCGTGTTTATTAAAGTATGTGAACTTTCTCAAAAATTTAATTAAAAAGCAGATACAAAAATATACAGCTCTCTGTAGGCGTCGTGAGACTTCTTTTCAGTCCAGTAAATATTGGACTCAAGTTAGTGCCATATTTTTATATCCAGCAACCTCTTCATAGCTTGCTTGTACTGTGTGCAAGTCAAAGATTGCTAGTTCTTAATAGGAAATTAAATGCCTAATACCTCAGTAGCAAAATAATGGGGGGAGGGTTATAAATTATACATAATGGTGTGCAGTCAATGCACATATACCTACTGCATTCTGGACTGATTCTTATAGGTTTCTTGGCGCTAGGATTAGGATTAGGATTGTTGGGGTGGAAGGTAAACCGAGGTTTACGCGCACTTAGGCCGCTTAATCGGGCCCATTGTGCTGCCTCCCTTTAGCGACCCCTTCAGACCCTGCAGTCATTGATCCATCCCAACCTTTGGATAAATCCAAGGATACTGGAGGGTGAAGTGTCGCTGAGACTGGCCATGTTAGGCCAGTATTCCCCTAACATGGATCCTCGAATTAGCGTTAACGCAGGGCAGTGACAAAGCACGTGTTCCATTGTTTCATCCGCTTCATTGAATCCTCTACATCTGGGGCTGTCAACAACACCCATTCTGTATAGATGCTTGTTCAGTCGACAGTGTCCAGTGAGAGTTCCAGCGATGGCACGTAAGTTCTCACGAGACAATGTGAGACACTTGGCGCTAAATAAAAATGTTTATGGCATTAGGGCTGGGAAAACGAGTTTTTCATCTTTCTCCCCATTTTCAGTGGTAAAGTCTAACCTCTCATACATGCACATTATTTTTTAGTAGAAATTAACCTTAAGATTGCTGTGCTGTGATCAAAATGCTTTAATGACTGGACTTAATCCATCTGGGGGCGATATTTAAGTGCTTGTCTTAGGACAGGATTGAATCTGGTAATGGCTCTGGTAATAATAACTCTAGCTAAGGTAATAGATGCAGTTCGAGAGGGTTGTCAGAGCAGATCATGAGGTTGATGGGTTAATACCACGATGTGTATCACGTGCATCAACTTTGTTACTACAAGCAGTTGTATCTTAGAAAGGACAATCAGTAATTAATCCATTAGATTCCGAGTTTTATTTTTGGCAATCAGGAAAGCAGGTGGAGAGAGAGCGATTTTTGTTTCGAGGATAGTACCTACTGATTAAAGGGCGCTGAAGTAAATGAGCTACCATAGCTAGTCATTCCAACAACCTATTCATTGTACATCGTGGTTACGGTTAATATATAAAAGGTCAGACGTCAAGGACTAAAATATTCCAGCTCAATCAAATGTTCTATGCTTGGTTCAGACTCTTGAGATATTTGCTACAGAACTTTTTAACTATACGCCATTAGTTAAAATCCCGACCGAACGGTCAAACCCAAGTCGTCTGAAAGAAAGAATTATACGAAATGCTAGGACGGATAAGAACAATGGAAAATGCTGTTTTCTGATAAAACCATAGGCAGACTACACCAGAACACCTTTTGAGCATCCCAGCAATGGAAAAGGTAGATGAGCTGACTAAACAAGGATTAAACTAGTCGTGGAATCCGAAACAACATGCGGGATTGCATAAACAAGTCATTTTCAAGTAAGAAAATGTGCCCATGAAGAGCATAAATATGGAGGAAAGAAGACGCTAAAATCGAATGGCTACGTTCACCATTTGGATTGGATTTTCTTATTCGTAGATTTTTTTTCTAAAAAAATATTCATCATACATTAACGCATTATTTGCGGGCGGATATCTAAAACATTATAAGAATAATTTTTTCCTAGGACCCACTTTTTAGAGATATAAGCGAAAATCACAAAAACTGAACCTTACCACTCCTTCCCTCGCTCCCCCTCTTGACTATATAGCTTGGCTCTGGAACTTTTAGTATTTTTACCTCCTAACTACTCCAAACACTTTCGTCCTCTTTCATGGTCCTCTCTATACCCCTCTTTTGGGCTTTCGTTGACTTGACTAAACCACAGACTAATACATAATCTATTATTACTCTATGACTAAACTAAGAATCTTTACAAAATGGAATCGGTCATTTTAGAGTTTATTAGTACCAAAAATACCAAAAACATCATATTTTTAAATTTTAAAAATAAACAGGTATTAATTTATAAAACTGTGACTTGTTCAAAATTCTTCATGATACGATCAACTATAATAGTAAATATATAATATTAAGCGATCTATATTTATTAATTTATTTAAAACTCAGAACTTGTATTCAATAGTCTTTATATCTCAATTCAAGTTCTTGCAAATTTATAGAATTCAAATTTATTACTGTACAAAACAATACAACAATTTTGATTTAATGCCATTCAACTGTTACACGATCTGCAGTAATTCAAACGTAAAGTATTTGGTTTAATGTATTAATTACAGCGAAAACGCTGTTAAATTGTTGAAAGAGGCAAAAAATACAGTATCCAATTCAACCTTTAGTTCTCGAAAGAATTAAGAGCGGTAATTAGACGTTTCAGGTATTTTTAGTGCCAACATTGACTGTAAATTTAGCACAAAACAAAACAACGGGCCATTCGAGCATCGATTTGATTTTATTTTACCAACACTATTACCATAAAGGAGTAATAATTCAGATCGAGTGTTTGTCCTAATAATATTATACGTAATTACCAATTCAGTCAATTGAATATAGTTGAAAGACAAATAATTAGCCACATTTGGTATACAACAAATATGGAAATTGATTATCACATTATCACAGGTCAAGGAGTTGCACTATTTGGTTATTGCACTCGAAAATTGTGTTAAGACACTTTTAGTTATTCTGCGAAATAGATAATTAAATTACAAAGGAAGTTAATCTGATGGTAAATTGATGAAGCATCGGTGGCATCGCTCGATGCCTCATGGCAAGTATCCTTTGATACAGATATACATGATAATATCCGAGTATAACAGAAGGTGTCGCCGACAAAAGAAGCACACCGTTTCCAAGAGTCGATCAATATCCCAGGAGGCAAGCTTACAAATTCAGCATAATACCTACCACACGAAAATAACAATTATTTAATTTAAATTTTTTTATTCGTTAAAAGGTTGGCGTTTAAATTTTTCACCACCACCCAAAAATGCTCAAGTAAAATATTTGCGTTGAGAAAATCGAAAATGCAAAAAAAAATTCGTTTCTACAAATTCACTTTGTACATTTAAATTTATTTTATAAAATATAAATATAAAAATTTAAAAAGAAATGAATTTTTCTTACTTTTGTCACACTTGAACAAAACTCATTCAAAAATAAAGAAGAAAAAGTTGTTTGCAAACTGAATGCACAATAACAGCAGAAGTTGAGAAACTTGATTTCTAAATCAGAAATCTATCGATCTCCTAAATGTGTTTTCAGAAGCAAAACTAATCTTAACCGTATAGACAGGTTTGAAATAAAGAAAAGAGTAAGTCAATACTTTGCGAAGATTCCACTTTTTCAATCGCCGATTTTCTTGTTATTTACTTAAAGGACTGAAAAACATCTATAATTATGTTATTTATATGATTCGAGATAACACTTCCATTTTTGGAAACTTTTTAAGTTTAATTATTTTTCGTTTGTTATCTAGACGTTTTTGGAAATTTTATGAAGATTTCAACGTATAGGTATTAAAACAATATTATAAGAGACAAGCAGATGTATTTATTTTGACGTACTGTGTAATATCATTTCAGAAAATGGGCAATATATTGACGTACTTACCAATTTTTCCATTACTTCGCAGTAGGTATTATCGAACGGGACGTCGCGTCGATTGAAAACTTTTTGAGCTACAAAATGTTTAATTTATTGAAAAGTTGGAAAATATAAATTTATGTGACATTTTTCTACAGGCTGATTCCAATTGGTCGTGTGCACAATGGAGATCTTTCTCATCATAGGAAATTATACAGAGTGGTGACCGGAACTCTCGGTCGTAGAGATTTAACATGTAAAATAATACTTTGGTGATTTCCTGCTTCCTAATTGATTTTTGAGAAAAAATCTTCAAATAAACGTTTGAGAACATAAAATTATGCATATAAATCAATAAACAAAAGTAATTTTGAATGCTTTATAACGATAGAAATTTAATTTGAAAATTTCGAAAATTAACCGAAGCAGCCATTGCCATGAAATACAACTTAATTAACGTAATTTTTGAGATTTTTTACATAATAGTAGTTTATGATATACGTGTTAAAAGGGACATTTTGTTTTGTGAGTGGAGAAGATTACGAAACGAGAGAAGCGAGTGGATAGTAACTTCACGAACAAAATAAAATGCGCTTTTTCGCTAATAATTAAGCTCTTGTCCGAATGGACTTCATTACAAAAAATATAGATATGTAGCCGTTTTAATCCACCCTACTAGTACCTACTTCAAATCCATTCCATGAATTTTCTTAAAAACATCTTGACCCAATTTTTTGGAAAATCATTTGACCCAATTTTCTAAAGAATGGCTAAGGGCTGTTAAAATATTACGATATAACTGTAGACTTGTTAAGGGATTGATATAAAGTCTCTTTTAAAAATTGGGATTACAAAATTGATATCTGATTTCGTGATGAAAAACTGAATTTTTTTGGCTTCCCAAATTTTGACAGAAATTTTTTAAACATCCCGTATCAACAGAAACGTCATAAAATTTTACTTTTTGTACTTTATACCTCCTTTTAACGTTTTCACTTCTTCAACATTAAATTTATGGTTTCCTTTTATTACTTATTTACACACAAACCCTAATATTAAGTCATTAAATTGGAACGAAATCCTATCTTATCGGAAATCATCCAACCAATGATAAAGATCACTTATTAATTAATCTTAATGATTTTCAACAAAGAAAATTTATTTTCCACAATATGCTGTTATTAAGAAGTTTTTCATTTTATTAATAAAAATCACATAAAGGGTAAAAAATGTGCACGTGTAAAATAAATATTTAAATAGTTTCAAGTGAGCTTCTGATGATAACCATTTGTACTAGCATTATATGTGTCTTTTGTTTAAATAACACTTTAAATGTTAAATGTTACTCTTAAAAAGTGCTCCTTAAGTGACTGTAAAAGGAAGATAAGTTTTTAATGCTTTATGGAAATTTTAAATTAAAATTTTTTTTTCAGGGTAAAAAGATGTTAATTTTTGATTCGTTAATTATACAGCTTCTAATCTTTATTGTAGGAGCCTTTATCCTGTTAAAGAAACTTTGACACCATTAACAAAAGAATTTTCGACAATTTTCACTTTTATTTTCTGAAACCAATGTCGATTATTTAAACGTAAGAAAATCTTTTTACTTGTTCTGTAATCCTTTAAATACAATTTTCACCAGATTTATGATTCGTACAATACGAGTATAGTTTCAGGTTTCAGTTTCAGGTGTGTTAAGCATAATCTACGGCTCAAAACTATTTCTAAGATGCACTACACATGCGAATAAATCCGTTGAGTACTATTAATGGAAAATTCTTTTTTTTTATTCTTACTCTTTTAAACTTTTGTACTCGTATAGCGAAATTCGAAAATAAACAAAGGAATAAGAAACTTTATAGTGATCCGCATGATCCCTATTTTACCGGTCTGCATAATATTTACCTTGGTGTAATAAAGTGCTTCCAAGTCCTTCGAGAAGTCCTCTTTTAAAACCTTTCTACCGTTATGATTTTCCAAATATTGCCTCTGTGTCCTCAAAAAGCCCTTCTGGCCCTATCTTTCTTTGCGTTTCCACAATCCTACGAGTTTAAAAGAACGTTTTTCCTGCGATGACACGTTGATTTGTAGGCAAATACATCATAAGTTACTTCACTAATCCCTTTTTGACCCATTTCAGATTTGATTTTCACTTATTTGTTCATTTTTTCGCCTACTAAAAACCATCCATACGTATGGTTAACCCAGTAGAATTAATTTTTGGAAAAAATCGATCTGTTGATAATCTTTGAGACTACATTGCTAAAATGTCTGTTTTTTCTATAGGGCTCCACAAGTGCTCTCTGCTCTAATGTTTTTCATTTTAACATTTGCCCTCTCGGTCTTTTCATTTTATTTTCTTCTAGCCGTCCAACCAACAACTATTTTTTGTTCAGTCGTTCAGTAGAAAGGAAATCTTAAATAGATGGTCATACATCTCGTTCTTTTCACAGAGTAAAACTGTTGCAAAACTGAAAGTGTGTGGCTGAAACTCTCTTTTTGCTGATTTTACCTTCAGGAAAAACCGTGTAGAAAAACCAGGTGTATGGCCATCTTAAATTAAGATTTTTGCACGTCCCTGTATTATAATAGAATATTCACGAAAATATTTGATAACGAAATAATTTATATAAATTAAAAACTTATTTGAAAATGAAAATAGATAAATTGCGCATGTATTTGGTTTTTGCGATAACATGCCCTTGCTTTGTATTGTACAAACGTTTGATGTGATTTTTATATCATTTTAAAAATATTAATTAAAAAATTTAACATTTTAGTACAGTTTTAAGTGCGCTGTCGTTATATTCGTGTCTTTTGAAGCATTAGAAAATTTACCTAACCACTTAACATTTAACATCAAGCTCAAGGTTTGTCTTTTATTTTTGTAATTAAAATATAAGTCTCCTTTTGTGAATTACTAGTAATTAATTAGTAATCAATCAAATGAGTCATTAATAATGATAAAACGTAATGGCGGTTGATGTACATCAGGTGTAGGTTTATTGCTTATTGAAAGAGCAAATATTTTATCGATTTAGAACAAAAATGACTTTACAAATTGCAAATAAATCAGAAAAAGTAAAAAACAAAGTTATAATTATACAGGGTGCAAATAAACTTGGGAACTTAGGGAATTAATGAAATAGAGTTTTTAAAATTGTTTGGTCTCTCATTTAACATGTAGATCTACTTTAATGGTAGATAAGAGATAACAATTAAAAGATCATTCTTTACACTAACAAAGAAAGTATGAAACAGTTTATAATTTTTTAATTACTTTATAGTTCAGTTACCTGAGTTTATTAAGGGTGGAAGCTAAAACAAAAAAAGAGGAGAACGAAAAAAAATTTTAAATTCCATTTTTTTCTTAAATATTTTGGAAAATATTGATCGGGCAAAAAGAAAGTTCACTTAATTTTGAACGAAGAAGATATTTAGAACACAAAAGGGTTTTATTATTTTTCCTAGATTGATTAGTTTTTCTCTAACGTGAAGTGAAAGTGCGTTCTGATTTTACGAATTTACACTTGGGCGGGGATCTATAAATTTTAAAATTTCATTGACACAACTTCATAACAAGTGTCATATCTCCATCAAAAATGAACGTACATAAAAAATTTAAAAATCAACTTAAAGAAGAAGGTTTAGGCTTTCTTATGCATGCGTTAACTTATTTTTGACGATATTCGTGAATATGTTGAAAACTTTACTTCGCTGACAAAAACACGTCATATTTGCTTAAATTTATTGTAAAAAATAAATCACAATGTATAATTCTCGTGTGAAACCATCTCCATCTCTGTTTATTGTTTGAAAGGGATTTTCTGCAAGTTTCAAATTTAACCAGAAAATTTTAATTAATTAATTTTCAATTATATTGTATTTGAAAACCTTTCTTGAAGTTTATTTTTTTCTACGTTCATTTTTGAGGGAGATATGGCACTCTTTATAGAGTATATCTGCTTTTCATCTTGCAACCACTTGCAACTTATATTTTAGTTTGACATTTACCTACTCTGATCTGTTTTTTGCGTTATAAGAACTGCCTAAACTATACTAAATTCAAGGAGACGAGATAGTGTTGCATGCGATGTTCACGTGCACGTGCAAGTTCTCACAAGCGCGGTTTTACGTAAACTTAAATTAAATACGGTGTAAGTTTTTCAAAAATTATTAATAACAGCCGGTTTCATAATAATTCCCTAAAAGCTCCTTTAGTTAATGTTGTCTCAATCATTTATTTATTTATAATCGATTACATTTTTCCTGTAATCGTCCCAGCTCTAATTGCCACTATAATATGAGTTATCCGCATCAACGCAGTTAGGTAACCATGCAACAAGCTTAAAATAAGTTTATACGTTAGAGCCAATCACAGCGCTAAACAGAAGTGTTCACGTGCACAACACGCGGATTGTTTGTTTACATTCACTATCTCGTCTCCTTGAATAAAGTATAGTGTTTCTCATCGAGGGTGCCGGAACCAGATCAAGCAGGTTGCCATTTAAAAAAAAACGCATAAAAAAAATAAATAGTATAAACCTATTGTATCACAAGGGCTTTTGTCGTACTCAGACTCAAAAAGCTGCCTTGTGACACTTTTACTTGAAAATACTATTCACTTTTCATTAATTTACAATTTAAAGTTTGCAAAGACGTTTTTGTGAACCAATAATAAATAATTTAAATTTTTGAATGGAGGGGCCTAATTATTCGTATTTTGTAGTAGTGTCGTCACCTAAAAAAGTTTAGATCCACTGATTTAGACTGCAGTACCCTGCTGTAATATTTTGCGTTGCTGTTTGAATATGTTCTACAACTTTTCTGTAGTAGTTTTTACATTCAAGCGATTAAGGGCACTAATTGTTGGAAAAATATGTTCTCACGTGCTATTTTACCAGCACTAAAATCAAGAACAATATTTTGTTCTACACTCGGTTATAGGGAATAGTTTTGAATTACCTAGCTATTCGAACTAAATCCTCTAAAACGTCCACTTGCTTATTCGTAGTACAAAAAAAATACATACATTGTTAACTTTAAAAACTAAATCTCAATTCCAATTAAAATATAAATCAAAATTTTCAATTAATACAACTTGAGTGTAAATTTAAAATAATAAAAAGTATTGTAAAAAATTTAATTGAATTTTAAAATAGTAATTGAAAATGGATGCTCAGAACTAACTGTACGTTTATTTCGTATCTGTAGCAAAAAGACGTTGTAACAAATAATAATGAATTGCTTACAAAGACAATAATAGAACGAGAACTGTTTCTAGTTTTTAGTTTCTATAAGTAAACTGTTCAGAAATCATTTAAAAAATTTAATTTAATTTTTTGTAGGTTGGTGAGATTATACAAAGGTTATTCAAAAGTTTGATTTTTGTGGCGATTTGCGCTGTATTTGCATGTATCCATCTAGAAATAATATCAACCAACGTATGAATATTTAAATATTCTGCAATATATTTTTTGTTTATTTTAATTCATCTATTTCTCTCATCGCTTTCATTGTAAATTTGTCTTTTAAATTCAGTTCAGCAGATGCATTTACATTCCAATAATGAAGTTCTGTACTCTATAGTCTATAGTATAAACAATGTTTATGCAGTCATACAGGGTGTTTCTAAATAGTTGTCTCTTAATTTCCTAATACTTTCTTTACCAATGATGATTCGGCGTGTACACTTTGTTGCTTGCTTTTGTTAAACGTTCATAATATATCTACGTTAAATTTTTTATTTTCATCCGTACCAATGAGCCCACTTAGCTCGTGGCTGAAACCGGATTCAAGTACAAGTCGCTTGAGAAATGCTCGAGATAAATGGATTGAAACTTTCGCTTCAAGTCGCTTGGGTTTGTAGCATGTTTCTAGTCACGATCGTTTACATTCGTGTTTAATTTTAACCGTATTTTTAAAATTTACGAATTTTGACGACATTCCAATTTCAAGCCGATTGAAAATCTTAACTCAAGACGATTTAACTCGTAACGAAATAAACGAGTTTGAAAAATCCCACTTTCAAGCGACTTGTACTTTCAATCCGGTTTCAAGCCACGAGCTAAGTGGGCTCATTGGCTGCATGGGCGTTGTTGCAAAAGCCAAAAAACTAGTAACTATTTTCATTGAGATACTGTATTTACTGTGTAATTGAAATATAAAGTTAAATATTGGTTATTTCAATTAAATTTAATATTTTCAATATTTAGTTTGATTTCTATTTGTTCAAGTTTATCAAGTGCCATTTAAGTTTATCTAGTTTGAGAGTGCACATCTACAAAATAGTTTCAATTATTAATAGAAATGTTTCAATTTAATCAATTCAAGTTAAATATGCTATAATACAAAGTATCAAATTTCTAATAAGTATACCTACTTGGAAAAGTTACTTAACAATATTTAGTATAGTAATTTAAAGATAGGAAGGAGTATTACATAATATTACATATTAGTTCTAGAGAGTTCTAAAAAAGTGAAGTGGCTTCGAAATTATAATTGACCCAAAGAAGTTTGAGGGGCTAAATAATGATATTTTTTAATATAGGTGCTTTGGAAAATTTTAGATACCTATATTCCAATTCCACAAGTATAGAGAGTGACTCATTCGTAATATGTTCAAACTTTTATAGCTTTCTTTCTTTATAGGTAGAAGTTAATTTTTTAGAGATTGCCTGGGCGGAGCTAATGCGCACCGATCGCATAAAGTCGCATTAATTTTAGTGATGTTATGAAAGAGAGAGAGTACTAGCTCCTTCTATCTATACTATGCAAGATATTACAATGTCTACCTACATTTTAATTTCATAAGAAGTCACAGTTTTTAGACCCCACCCGAATACCACCATTAGTGTTAAGAGTGAATGCTGCTTGTGTATAAAATTGTTTTTAAGATCTATCTATATACTTATATTGTTTAAGAATAGAATTTTTATTATTTATTTACGAATAACCACTATCCTGCTTTTACGGTCTTTGCTGCTACGACACAATAAGCTTCGTTTATTTCTCTTATAAGCTTTTGTGGTAAATCGCCTTTTTCGTCAATTCAGAAATATTTATTTCAAATTATTTATGTTTCTTGTTATTTTATGTCACCAATATATATAAGCTGTATTCATAACGACGCTAGTTATGTTAGACCACTTATCCTGTATTTATTTTAATATAAACATTCACATATTACTTTGATTCTAAGTAGTTTACGTTAAGAGTAATTAATATTGAATTTTCGTGTAAAGGCAATTGAATTGCATTTTTAAGTGAAGATGAGACCAACACCCTTTTTAATTTCTCATGATACTCAAAATCATGACGTCAATTCAATAAGTTTATATATACCAGAAAGTTACAAATTAGTTTTAGTTTTTATAATACTTTCATCTTTGTATAATTTGTCTGTATTTGAAGCTCCGGCTTCGTGTAAAAATAAATTTTTTTAAACAACTCCGAAGTCGTTATTTTATTTTGCTACCGAAGTAAACTCAAAAATAAAATAAGTAATAAAAGTAGAAACTTTTGTATTTAGAATTTTTGAGCTGATGATGGTGACTTAAATCCAAAACGTCGTATCAAAAATTAAAAAATGTCGTGTTATAGAGGAGAAAACACTCTGCAATAAAAATGCTTCTTTTGTTTTTTTTTTCTATATCTTTGTAAATTAACTAATAATATAGAGTTTGTCGGGGATTTGAGTTTTCAATGGTAGCTGTTTTATACTTGACTCAATGGGGGCGTTCACCGGACTTAACAGTTGTGAAGCAGCTACCAAATCGTTCGGTGACTTACCCCTGGTTTGAGAACATGTACTGTCGCCATTTTACCGAGGGAATTTTATTTGCGTTATGTTGAACTATCTCGATATCTGCTCCCTTAACAAAATAACAAAAGTTGGTAGCTGATCCACAACTGTTACGTCCGATTAATGAGTCCAATATGTTAATATCTAGGGCACAGATTCGAAAAATAACATATTGTGGCTGAAAATTTAAAAAGAGTTAGTATTAAAAGCGTAGAAAAAGATACTAAAATGTTTACCACTCCCAGGGGTGTGCAATATCGGGTTAATGTGCCCTTAGCAGTTAAAAGAGTAACTGGAAGTGTACAAAATTCTGAACAATAATTTATTTATTTATAAATTTTTTTATACTTTTTGCATTAACCGTTAAATCGAAACGAAAATGTTAAAACAAGCAGAATGTTATTAGTTTGGCAGCTGATTTAACAGTTTGCAGTTGTCAAACTACTATTTTGACATCATATTCGTAATCAGCGACCTCTAAGTCTTAAAGTACCTTGCCCCTTTAAAAAAATAATTAGTTTAAAAAAAACACCCCCTAAAAACAATATATTGGTGGAATCTACTCACGTTATGCACCCCTGAGGATGTTAAACTGTTTACCATATTTTAGTACCTACATACGAGTATATATCATATATCATATATTATAATATCCAAATACAAATTTTCAGCTGGATAATATGTACTTTTTCGTGGTCGATGACGATATTTGGCTTTGGAAACTGTACTATGAGCAATCTTGTGAGATTTTTGTGTTCGAATCTTCTGAGTTACTACCATGTAGGTAAATTCTCTTCTGACTAACTTTCCATGTAATTAAATTCTCTTCTGACTAACTTTCCATGTAATTACATTCTCTTCTGACTAACTCTCTTCAACTGTTAATCGTCGTCAGAAGCTTAGTGTGATTTGTACTCCACAATAATAATTATGTAATTCTAATTATTACTAACAGCAAGTTTAGAAGGATTTTCTTCATTTTGAAGCAAAATTTTTTAAACAATGTGTTTTCAATGATTACTTTAAAATTTGTGTCAAAGCATCAAAGTAAAAACGTAATCTAAATTCCACAATACATGCACTTTCATGTTTGCTTTTCGGAAAAACTAAAGCTGTTCTGTTAAATATTCTCTAAGAAAAACCTCAAATGTTTTGAGTTAAAATTGATTTTCAGTTTCAACTCACTCTTTTTCTTATTCGATTGACGTTTTTGCTTACAAATATACAAAAATGTATTTTTTTCCAATAGAATTTTATGTAATTGCTCTTGTTACCAATGTGTATGTGGATTTTCCGTCTTCCTACGTTTTCTATGATGACGGTCACGTTGATAAGTAGAGCTGGGAATTATATGCACTAAAAATGTAAGATATATGCTGCATACATGCACGATAAAAATCTCAATATATGCTGAAAAAAGTCTCAAATATGCATTTAAAATTTTATGAAATTTTCGTTTGGTGTTTCCAAAAAACTAGAGAATGTTTTATTTTCTAGTTTGATTAAAGGAATGTTAGCAGAAATTAGGGCTTTACATATATCTTTCTTAAAAGTCTGTTCATCTGAATTTGAAGCTGGTGTGCTATTTATAAAAATTTGTCTTGAATTGATAGTTCTTTCTGCGTTCCTTTTGTGCATTTGGGAAGCTAGATGCTGATCTAACTGGAACTTCTTATCGCAGGGTATCTATGTTAAAAAAGAACCAAAAGTCAGATTTGGACCTTATTTATAAAAATATAAACTTACGCTTTTGCAGCAAGCCTGACAAAACACGACAGAGCCATTTGTTGTTAGAGTAGGATTTCTCGCTATCCAAGCATTTAGTGCAGCACTTTTAAAAGTTTTAATTTTCGGCATGATCAATTAAAATAAAATAATTGTATATAGGTACTTAAATGCACCACTTCACTTACTAACGACTACACAATAATTGTCGACAATATGCCCAGTGTTACACTTTACGTTTTCACGAAGTTGGAATCTTGCGAGTACTGACTTCCAAACTTAAACAAACTAACTCATTTCTAAAATTTGAAAAAAAGTTAAGAGAGAAGGGTTAGGAGTTTTAGAATTGGAGGGTTTGAAAAGCTATTAGGAAAGTCCAAAAAGGCAATTAGTAAAGATTCTTAGAAAATGCAATTTAGGGTAGGTACAAAGAAACGAAAAAGGATTAGTATTTATTTTGAATCGAGGAGTCTTATAGAAAATAGAAAGCTAGACAAGGTCAACATGCCCTTTTATACCCTGAATCTAAATTCTCCGAATGTCTTATCTCGTACCTCGCATTTCTTAAAAATAAACATTAAAATTTTTTTTTCACCAACGTCATTTTATGCATTTATGCAGCATTTTTAGAATTTTTGTAATATATGCAACAACGTGTCAAATATGCATTTATATGCAAAATAAGATTTGGTTATTTAAAGCCTTTTTGAACAAATCGTATACATTTTTAAAAAATATCCTTGTGCATATCTTTAAAAAAAACATGCACTTCCATACAATTCCCAGCTCTATTGATAAGTCAAGACTTACCAAATTAGCTCTTGATTAAATACTTTTATGTTCGAATAAATTATTCATTTAAAAAACGTCGGCGCTTTGCATCTTGCCTGAGTAATTTAATATTTCAGAATAATAATTTAAGAATACGAGGAAATGCCTTCAATGCCTTGTTATACGTTATATGTGCATGATGTACAACGATTGCAAGAAAATTATTTCCTAGAAGGGAGAACCTATTAATTTTTAAACATTTTCATGCTTATACTTAGTGGAAACTCAAACAAGGAACTTAGTATTACCCCATTTACCATTTCATATATTTTAATCTATTAAGGATCTTTTATCTTCATAATAAGTTTCGTAACATGTCACTTACTTTTTGGTCATGATCATTTATTTATTGCGATTTTCTAAATCTCTTTTAGCATTTTATTTTTTTTCTATTATAAAAATTGACAGATATAACTTGAAAGAAACTTATTGATATTTTCATTTTTCAAATTGTATTGCTCTTAATTTAAAATTCATCTACTTATTAAAGGGAAACGTCATTTTTGTATAATATTTATGCATCGCTGACAAGTGATTAACATTACGAATTTACTATTGAATGGATTATTGTTATTAAATTACTATCAGTTTATTCAACATCTGCTTTTGTGTATTGTATGATTTGACATTTGATTACTACTATGTATATTTGAAGTATAAGCTTTAAAACTGCAACTAATCGATGTGTGCATTTGCGTGGTGTACACTATTTCCAGAACTAGTTCATATTAAATTGAATAAAGCTGGTATTAAACTATAAATCATCCTCAGCCAACGTTGGTCATGTATGTATGTAGGTTACACTAAATGTGGGAGAATTGCAAAAAAAATGTTTTAAAATTCCTAATTATCTTTTGATTGGCGCCAGCGCTTTTGCCACGTATCACCAGTCTTATGTGTACTTCTTTAGCCAGGGCTTTAGATTCGTTTTCAATAACAAGGTTTTCCTGTAGTTAATTGTATTTTGTTCTGAAAAACTGCTAGCAAATGCATGTGGGAACGTATATGGTTTTCTCAAGAGGTACGACGATTTTCGTCCATCTATCTACCTTAATTATGACCATTATGCACTTCTAATGCTATGACATAGATAAGAGAAAAACCGTCGCACTTTTCTCGTTGTTGCGAAGAAACTATCACTTGAATAAAAAATTGCTTCGTATAAAAATTGTAGAGAATCTTATGCTGAATATTGTTTACTTTAACCATTTTAACGTATCGTCAATATTCAGCGAGTTGTAGCGAAAAAACTGTGCTGTAGCGACGAACATTTGACCGCATTACTAGCGGACACTCACAGCATCTGCATCTATGACATAGATCAGAAAAAACCGTCGCACTTATCTCGCTATTGCGAGGAAACTAACACTTGCATAAAAAATTGCTTCGTATAAAAATTGTAGAGAATTTTATGCTGAATATTGTTTACTTGAACCATTTTAACGTAACGTCAATATTCAGCGAGTTGTAGCGAAAAAACTGTGCTGTAGCGACGAACAATTGGCCGCAGTACTCACGGACTCTCAGTGCATCTTATTGTTACGTATTTTACATGACGCACTATTATCTGTTCACTATTTATTTGCGCTATGGTTGGCTATGTTAAGGTGACAGATTCTACCCGGTATAAATTAGAAAAAAATCAGTTATTATCCGTTCACTGTTTATTTGCGCTATGGTTGGCCATGTTAGGGTGACAGATAATATCCAGTATAAATTAAAAAAAAATCAGTTAGGTTAAGTATTGTAGAGTAGCGGCTTTAATTCAATTGTGTTTGTAGCATGCCTGTCCCGGACAATAGATTCGAACATATCCATATAGATATTGTCGGTCCTCTACCGCAATCTAATGGCTTCAATTATCTATTAACAATAATAGATAGATATACGCGATGGCCTGAAGCCATTCCCATACGCGATATGACCGCGGAAACGGTAGCTCGCGAATTCTACTCGTCGTGGATCGCGCGTTTCGGATCACCTCTTACGATCACCACTGATAAGGTCAACAGTTCGAATCGCATCTTTTACGCGAATTAACCAACTTAGTTGGAGCAAAAAGATCGCGAACCACAGCCTACCATCCGCAAACCAACGGTATCGTTGAAAGATGGCACCGATCGCTCAAAGTAGCCTTAAAATGCTATGAAACAAATAATTGGACCAGCATTTTACCAACAGTGCTCCTAGGTTTACGGTCCAGTTATAAAGAAAGCCTAAAGTGTTCACCAGCGAAGCTAGTTTACGGCACCACCCTCAGGCTGCCAGGTGAATTTTTCATAAACAGCGATAGCTCATAGAATCCCAGCGAATTCGTTGAGTTATTGAAACACATCGCGTTTATATGATAACGTATATTAACAAATACTGAATCGATAGAAATACAGTATGGCGTCTCGGGACGCCGGTAAACGTGTTACTCACGTTGACAACGATGAACTCTTGACCATCAGAAGGCCGATAAGGAACTGCCTGGTACTCGGGGTGTTACTGCCCTCTTCTGGAGAGGTATGAGGGTATAAGGTAGGGTATATGAGGTAGGAGTAAGATGGTATAAGGGCGCGAAATACGAATTACGAGGCCCGCTACATGTTAATAGTTGGTCTGTCAAAGGTCTGTCATTTTTTAGGTACTGTCAAGAGCTGTCAGTGAACTTAATAGGGATTTTTTATTTTGGCAAACTAAAAAACAAAATTTCATGGCCAACCATAGCGCAAATAAATAGTGAACGGATTATAGGTTAAGTATTGTAGAGTAGCGGCTTTTATTCAATTGTGTTAATAGTTGGTCTGTCAACGGTCTGTCACTTTTTTGGTACTGTCAAGAGCTGTCAGTCGACTTAATAGGGACTTTTTTTTTTGGTAAACCAAAACATAAAAGTTCATGGCTAACCATAGCGCAAATAAAGAGTAAACGGATTATACATAATGTTTGCAAATTTGAAAAGTGGATTTCCCGTCATTTCTAACTTTGCTTCAAAAGATTAAAAATTAGAAAAACTCTTTGTTGATGATCTTAGACGTGCTGCTTTCTTTCCTTTGAGATTGCACGCAGAGGAAAAACAAGCGCACATTTTGTACTCTCGGGAGCTGTTTCTTTAAATCATTCGTTCTACCTATAAGACAAGTTGAAATTTAACCTTACCTACATTCATTGTAACTTTCAGAAATTTCACAATTTTATTCGCTCTCTAAAACAGTTTTGTGGGTTATTGGTTTGCCAAACCACTTTTCCCAGCTTAAAACGTTACAACTGGGATGAAAACAAAAACGTTAAAACCGTTTATTAGTTAAAAAAATCTTTTTTTAGGGCTTTGATGTTGCATGTTATTAAAAACACATTTTTTATTCATGAAGCTGTTTTTACATGCACCTAACCATTTTAATAATAATAGCTTTATTATTTAATCAACAAGAAACTTCTTCACTTTAACTAAAAGTTAATTATTAGTTTTAATTGAGTTTTTTTTCTTTTTTCTAGGTTTGGAGCATTTTCGACACCGGATGGAAATTATTCCAGGTGAGTTTTAATTATTTTAATGCCTTAATAATTTACAATGTTATCTACGAGTAGAAGTTGCTAAAATTAAATGTCTATAATGCATCAAAAAAGTTTTGCAGTGCATTCTATTAACCCAAATGGATGGGTTTGAACTTGTTTTTCTATTTGAAAATATGCACTTCGACGGAGTAATATAGGTACCTTATATCTAAAACTATATAAAACTAGAGTAATACTAATAATGTATAAACTTTCTGTTTTGGTACAGTTAGAGCACAGGTGAAATAAGTCCAATCTATTTTCATTCATAAAACGAATGCGCTTTGAAATAGATATGATATCCTGTTTCGACGTTTTCGACTCGATTTATAACAAAACTCAAACTTAGATTAATTGTAATTTTTTTATATCGAACATTCGTTTGTTTATTTAAAGTGCAAATGACGAAAAAATAAAAAGTTGAATGAAAAGATTGGACGAAAAACCATTTGTTTTAGTAATCACAAATCAAGGCGTACTTTAAATTAATGTTATTGCCTTTAAAGGGAAACAAAAAAATTTGTGAACATAAATTTTATGAAGTGTGTGCTGTAAAAAGCATTTCCAAGCGATCTAAGTTGAAAAACATTAAACACAATTAAACATTTTGAGTACTCTTTTAGTGGTATTTATTCATTGTTCGCCACAAGGATTTTATTTTCATTTTATACGCTTTCAAATTTTGACGTATCTATTAATGGGTGAAGTGTTTTATTGTTTATACTTAAAAGTTTTTGATTGTGTAATTACGAGTAGGTGCTTAGTATTCAAGAAGTCATACAACATTTTGTGTCTTATACAAGCTTTTTCAAATTCACGTTTATGCATTAGTTAACTCACTCGTCAAACCATAAGAGGTTCAAAGATGTTTGAATTAACATTGCATATTTAGGTTAATTTTAAAATTTTAAAATGAATTTTTTTTCTGGCTTCTTTTCATTCTTTCGGGCCTCTTCTCTCGGACTTTCGGCGTCGGCGTTCTCTTATAATACAATACGATGATAACAAACTTTTAAGCGCGAATAATTGTTTATTTTTATTCATAAAGTTCATTTGTAATTATAAAAATAAATTCCTCAATATCAAGTCCGAAAAATGTATAAACGCCTGAAAGGTAGGCAACACAATTAGCTGCATAATGTAGCATGTTGAGGTTGCGTCACTTCTAGGTTGTAGGGTGGGTTGTAGATATTCTAGACCAGAGGTTTTCAAACTCTTTTTTTTCAGTACACTCATGTGTACCACGGATTAGTCGCGTACCACCAAATTATTAAAAATTTTCTTTTACGTTTCAGAATGATAAAGCACTAAAAAAATATATTTGTTTTTTAAAGTGCTATTATACAGGATGTATCCGAAATAGATTGACAACCGTTGAGGGTACGATCCTTAGCTAAAATGAAGGTACCAGTATTTTTTTAAATTAATTCCAATTTTTGAGCGGTGTGTTATCAGCCCCTTTTTTAACATTTCAGAAACCCCTTAACCAATTTTAATGAAATTGGGTATGGGAACTAAAAAAGTGAATTGAAATAAGCACCACACCCTACTTTTGTAAAAGGCGCTAGAGGGCGCTAGTTAGGGGTTTCCACACTGCTCAGAAATTGGAATTGATAAAAACAAAAAAATACGGGTGCCCTAATTTTAGGTAAGGAACGTACTCTCGGCGTTTCTCCATCTATTTAGAATTTATAAAATATTTATAAAAACAATTTTAAAATAAAAAACAAAAAAAAATTAATAGCAGGATGATGCTGTATCTTTGAAATTATCACGGAGAAGTTAGGATCAGTTGTAGTGAGTTTTAATCTTAAATTAATTTGGGTCGATGTTAAGTTTACTTCGAAATTTATTTTTTACCGTCAGTATGGCAGAAAATCCAAAATCCAAAAATTCCGACCCAAAAGTATCATGCTGGTTACTTATCTTATCACGTATCCTTGCTTGGGGCTTGCGTACCACCAGTGTACGCGTATTTTCGAAAAATTTTTTTTTGCATTTTTGGAATCAGCGTAACTCAAAACGTCGAGAAATACAAAAATTTTTTATTATTATTATTATTTTTTGTCCCGATTACAACAACTTTTTCTTGGGTTAGAAAAAGTTAAAATTGAAAAATAAGCATATAACCATAAAATGTTATTTTCCATGTGAGAGCGTTTGAGGTAAACCTCAAAGGGAGTTCCCCTTTTGGGAGTTGCTTAGCTGCATCTGTTCGCTAGACAGAGACTAGTTTAGAGCTATGCCCACTGCTCTAGTGTCGATTGTTGTAGTCGCTTTCAAAATCTGTTATTTTAACGTTTACCGCCGATCTTCCTCAAATATTTTATTATTACCCCTTTTGAAAGGTTTTTAAATCCTAAGATGAATCTGTAATCTTAATAATGATATTTTTCCTTTATTGAACATCGCAGTATACGGATATCGTTTTTGTAAAAAAAATCGTAACAAGACGTTTCAAAGATTAGTTGAGCGCTTTCATTGCTGTTTTAAGGATGAAGTAATGGTATTTTATTTATAATCGATTTCGGTGTATTTGATGTATTTTAAAGTTATCGAGTTGAAATTGTTTTCTTTTTTGTTGTTTCTTTGACCTTTTCAAAAGCTTTTTTAAAGCTTTTTACAGGGTATTTCCAAACTTTTCATTTCTAGAGTTAGAAGGAAATGCAAAAGTTTTTCCAATAGACGTACTTCATATATTAAAATTATTTTAAATTATACAGGGTGTCTAGGTTTTTCTATACTTCGTTCAGCGAACAGATGCAGCTAAGCCACTCCCCACAAATTTCTGTCCAATAAGGTCGACGCATGTCAATACTTGTGTGATTTTTATAAACCGTATTTTCAAAAATCGATCAATAGAAAATTTCTATTTGAATATCGCGTACTTTTTGTGGGCGTGGCTTAACTATTTCTGGTCGCTCAACAGAGTATAAGGCAACTTTGAGCGCGGTGTTGCCAAGTTATTCAATTTTTTTATAGAGACTTCGCTTCTAAAAATCACAGCTATGTTGCTATATGAAATTAAGAAACCAAATTTGGCATACTGTTAGCCAAAACCATAGCCTACTTCTCTCTTTTTATATTTTAAAGTTCCAACATACATGTTCGTTATAGAGCGCGGCAATTGTAACAATTTTCAAGTGACGTTATTTTGATTTTTTTTAAATAGCAAACTCTTAATTATTTTTAGCTTTTATTATTACAGAATTTCATTTTCTTTCAATTTAAAATCACATTCCCTAACACCCATATTGCACAGGGTCGAATTGTATCTCGAGCGGGTGAAATAAGACGGTCACGAAAAATATTAGGGTCGAGTTGTATCCCAGGCTGGCTTTACATAACTTTTTTCTGGAACAACATTGCCACCGTTTTATATTGTTGTTTAGCATTTTCTGAACAAAAAATTTATAGTGTTCGCTTACCAAAAGCCTTTTGAACTGATAATTTTTAAACTCATGACGTAAAATATAATTACTCGATCACTCGAGTAATTATCTATCCTCTCGATAGAGGATCACTCGATCCTCTTTGGTATACAAGTCGATTCCTTAAAAAACTACCTATTTCACCCGGGATACAACTCGGATTCGCCGCCGATTATACAGGGTTAGTTATAAGTATGGAAACGGCGATTTATTGTCGTTAGTATTCATTTTATGAAATAATGTTCTATATAAAAGTTTTTATGAAATTTTTATCTAGAGAATACTTGAAAATTTTTTTTCTTCAATTGTTTTCGAGTTACGGCTTTCCGCTAATATTTTTTAAATGGGAAGGTATTAATTTTATGCCACCATTCGATAGAGCATTTTATTATCTTTACAATAGTATTAAAAAAAATTTTTTATTTTATTTTTAGAACACTTTTTCGACGAAACGGCCGTGTGAAGTATTTAGGAATTATTCCTACTATTATAGTAGCTATATCTAACTTAAACAAAAGCGGAGCGATAAACAAACTCGTGGGAGTAAACAATAACCAATGCCAGTTAACTTGCTTATAGAGTTTGTTGATCGCTCCGCTTTTGTTTATCTTAGATATACATACTATTGCCTACTATTCGAAAATACCTTAACCGGCATTTTGTCTAAAAAGTGTTATAAAAATAAAATTTAAAAAAATTTATTTTAATACTATTGTAAAGAGAAAAAAATGCTCAATCGAATAGTAACATAAAATTAATATGTTCCCATTTAAAAAACTTTCGCGGATGGCGGTAACTCAAAAACAATTGAAGAAAAGAAAATTTCAAGTATTCTCAAATATAGATAAAAATTTCATAAAAAACTTTTATATAGAACATTAATTCCTAAAATGAATAAATGAATATTAACGACAATAAATCACCGTTTCCATACTTCTAACTAACCCTGTATAATAATTATATTAATTCAAAGTTAGGCACCTAGAAAGGCATTAAAAGTAACTATATCTAATAATTATGCATAACACTAATTACATATACAGAATTAAATATGAATATACAAAAGGGCAACTCAAAAGGCTATAATTAACATGAGTGTTAATTACTCAATGAAACACAATCAATGAACATAATGTAGCTCTGAAGTTATGGTGTAGTCAAGCGAGTTTTGTTTAATGTTTTCCACGGTACAAAAACACGGTATGTCAGCGCGCAGGTTGTCATCTATCTCTGTCACACAATGTGACGTCGCATGCGATTTCAAAGCTACTTTTAAACAGTGACAACTTGCTTTACACTAACAGCACAAAAGCACCTCCTTCAAAAATTCGGGCCAAGCCGATCGCAGATGACGTCATGCGCAAATCGGACCAGTTTTAGCTCAGTAGCTGACATACCATGTTTTATTATGCCATGATGTTTTCCATGTTATATTTCTGTTTTTCATGTTTTTATTGTACAAAAAATTTGTACTTTTCAGGCTTCGCCCACTCTCACCTTTGATCACAACTTTTGACCTACGTTTGAACGCTTTATATTTATTTTGCGCTTTATATTTAACCGTATCTTAGAATTTCATCCCCGACTATGTCTTAAAATAAATTTCACGTGCGTGAGTAGTAATTGTAATTAAGTAAAATTAAATTTTATTCAAATTCTTACACCCACTAGCGCACATGAAGGTGTTCAACAACAATGAAATTAATTTTCATGCAGGTTGTTCAAAAACACGATTGAGTTTGCATTTTCTGAATATAGCCGTGGGTCTGTTATCATGTTATCAATATAAATGAATATTTGCAAGTTTAATTTAATGCAAACAATTAACTTTGTAATTTCTTATATCAAATGAACGTACTGCAATGAACATCGAACTAGATAATAAGAACTTAAAGTAAATAGTCTTTAAAATAGCATAATACCGTAGTTTTTAAGTACGTCACTGGCTGCTACTTTAAAAGACGTGCATTTGTAGATGTTGATTTTTAGAGAATTTCTGGGCGGAGCCAATATCTGGCGTAGTACAGATGGACGGAGTGAGTACTCTCTCTCATCCCCTCTCCCTTATATTACTAAAATTGATGCGACCCTATGCGATCGGTCACAGTCATATAACTTATATTCAAATTTCACAATTATAGTCTCATTCCTAATATGTGTTCACAAAATTTGGCTAACTAGATGCAGAACACACGTGCCGCTTTAATAGAATAACGTACTTTACAATAATTTGACAGAAACTGACAGAAGCTTAGTAGTAGATGTGGATCCGAGTACGAACGATTGTTCATAATGCTGTATCGAAAAATCTCGATGTAATCTAGTCTTGATTCTATAAATGACACAATTGTCTACATTTGTGAACAAATAGTATAAGGGTTTGAAATACCATAACGTATTCAAAGTTTTCGCCAAGTTAAGTGACCCGTACCAGAACTCTGTGAAGAATGTCTTGGCAGTTTATTCCTAAATAAGCAATACAACTCTCATCGAATGTGGACTTAACTTGAATAGCTTTGCCATTGGTTGACGTATATGTTTTTGGTTATTGAGACTTTTGTATCATTTGTAAACAATGGTTAATTCTCTAGAACTCTGCTTTTAACAGCTTAAAAAGTGACTTGATTCTTATACACACTAGCAGTTAGACCTGTGCAGGTGTACACTATAATACATGCCGCCGGATCGTGGGCCGGTGTAGTGTGTAAGGTCCTTTAGAGATATTTGAGATAAAAGTCTTCTCAGGAACACTCTGTGTATTGTCTTCATATGTAGGACTCACTTAAAAAATGTTTGTCCTAACTTGAAAGATAAAAGTACTTCACTTAGGGCTGGTTTCACAGTGTCGGCTTAAACTGTTGTTTAAGTTTAACGTTTACGTCAAAATGTGGAGCTGAAACAATCATACAGTATCGGTTTAAGCGTTAAAGTATAGTTTTAGGACCGGTTTCATAGTATCGGAACTGTGCATGCCGCCGGATCGCCGGCCAGTGTAGTATTTGAGGTTAAAGTCTTTTCAGGACTGTGTATTGACTGTGTGTAAGGACTTGGACTAACGCCAAGATGTGGAGCTAAAGCAATTTTACAGTATCAATTTAAGGTTTAATAGTTTTAGGACCGTTTAATAGTTTTACAGTGTAGGATTAAACTTTGGTTTAAGGTTTAGGCCAATTATGTGTAAATTCAGTGAAAACAAATCAAACAGATCTTTGCTTTCAGACCAAGCAAAGCTTAATTAAGTTCGAGTTTAAATCAGTACTGTAAAACAGTTCCTTAGAAATTAATTTTTTAAACTCTAGTTTTTAGGGAATAGGTAGGTATGCATATTATTATTCTTCGTCTCTAAACGAAGAAGGAGATCTTCAAAAATTTATATTTTGTAAGATTTTGAAGATCAGGAGAGGTAAAACTTAAAAAATCGCTTTTGACCTACTTTTTGCCCATGAACTTTATTTTTTGTCCATGAACTTTACTTTTGTACTTCTAGGGTAGGTATTTTTAACATCCTGTAAATATTAGGTTTAGCATTTTTTATATACCCTTATATTGAGCACAATTTATTATCGCAAGTCACCCTTAAGTGAAGAAAACTTGAATTTAAGGAAAACTTTTATTTTTCACGCAATTCATAAATTACGCTATTAGTTGTTCTTCGAGATCTTTAAAAAGCTTTTAGAAGCCCATAATAATTAACGATTGAATATCAAAAGATAACGACTACAATCTGTTAAATAATGTTGATATAAACAAGTACATAAAGTCAATTAAAAGCAAAATCTAATTTACTACTTATACAAAATAATCGTTTTGAATATTTATTGCACATTATGGTAATAATCGTGTTTAAATTTAAAACACGGTTTACCAAAGCAATTTTCCTTTATTCTTCGTGTTTTAAATAAAAAATCGTGACACGTTACAATCTAAAATTAAACCCGCGAATAGGCGAATATAATTAATATTAACACCTAATTAACCATATCGGAAGAAAAGCACATCAAAATGCCATTGTTACTATCTTTTCAAACTCTCGATTGATTGCCAGTTCTACAATACGCGAACTTTCAATAGCTAAATCAAGAGCTCTCCACGAGATAGGGCAGTACATTATTATAACTCACAAATTCAAAAACTGCTTTGTTACCAAAAATATTATTTTTCTATTTATTTATAAAAAATACAAAGAAAATTATTATTTATTTCCCAAAGTATTTTCAATTTTATTAAATCGTATTTTGGTATTTCAAAGAAAAGGTCGCTTACACTAGGGGAAAGCTTTTAATTGATGCTAACTCAGTTAAAATTTGATACCAAAGATTGACAATTTGAGTTACAACTTTTAAACCTGCTATTAATTTTCTTAAATTGATTAGATTTAATTCAAAATTGGTTAATCATTTTGTTTTATACCCGGTATATAATTTTATATTAATGATTAATAATTATTAAAGAAAACTCACCTTTCTTACAAGCAGAAAGTCCTTGTGCTCGTATAAACCCCAATTCAAGATTATACCATGAATAAACGGTATAATAACCATCTATTGTACTTGAGCAGCCAAGCTGAACAATGAAAGCTGTACTATAAGTACGTTTTCAGTAAAATCTTACTCACACTACTTGTTCATCGAATATTAAGCGTTAGTTGAAATTCTCTAAGACGATTTTTTTGTAAAAGAAAATGCTTGCAAGCAAGAGATTTCAAGTTTCTTTTAAGTTGTTTATTTCAGATATTTTTTTATTGTAGTAGAAAATCAAGGATTTTTTCATAAATTTGTATGCACAATGAGAACTGAAAGTAATGCTTTTGGTGCCAAATCGTAAAACGTTTCAGCCAACACCTTTTAACGTCTGAATTATACAGTATGTCGCCAAAGTTTGGAATAAAATAAATTAAATACTTCGTGCTCATTCTTTTTTAGAAAATTATAACTCACTATACTCTCGATCATAGTGCTTTAACATGTAAAATCACTTTTTTGACAATAATGAGTATTTCGATAATTTAGAACAGGATAGGGAATAGGTTTAGAGAAATAGGGAGTGGTCCGTCACCATAGTTACCGTGTGTCAAATGTCAATCGGTCACCATAGTTACCATATGTCAATGTTAGGGGGTCAGCTGTTATAGTAGTCCCAACGTAAGTTGAATCCACCACGTGACCAAACCTGCGCGAGGCGTGGCTTTAGAGCCCAGTGGCGGAGCTAGTTATTTCTTCTGTCAAAAAAAATTATTTTTAAAAGTTGTCAAAATTTAAAATAATTAGGTACTTAATTTAAATTTTTATTTGAAGTACTATTAATAATTAATTACTGGTTTAATACTTTGTGAATGAGATCTTCACAATTTTTAAAATGCTTGTAATTATTTTGCTTCAACCAAACCAAAGTAATGTAATAATTATACGACGGCACTGTCTACGTTCGTTTCTAAGCAACGACCGCATTAATCTACTGCGCAACTTTAACGGTTATCACGTGGTGGATTCACCTTATGTTGGGTTCCCTCTACCTTACTTACCTTTATATTATGTCAAATGTCAATCTGTCATCATAGTTACCATACGCAAATGTCAGGGGGTCATAGGTGGGTTCATCTGTCACCCACCATATTTAAATGTCATATTTCATATGTCAGGGGGGTCATCTCATCTATTATTTTATCTGTCATCACATCAGTCATCCAATCTATCATCCTATCTGTCATTCCATATTTCATCCAAGCTGTCATCCCATCTATCATGCCTTATTTTATCTCTTCTGTTATTTTATATGTCGATTCATCGACAGATGAGATTGATAGATGAGATGACAGATGAGATCGACAGATGAAATTTATGAGAAGCCAGCGTATGATCTACCTAATATGTAGTATTAGGAGTATAACTATAAAATAGAGGATTTGTTATATTGAACTTCTTTATAATCTGCAGTTTGACTTACAATGAACAAACGAATGGAAAATTTAAAACCAAACCCAAAATGACTTGCTTAAATAAAAATGGACTAAATAAATATTTGTCGGTCTTGGAAAAGTTTGGTAAATGAGAAAGTACAAACTAATTTAAAAAAATTGTTTAAAAAGCTACTACATTATTTACATACATTATATGGGATTTTAAAAGCGTTTCAGAAAATATAAATTTAAAAGAGCCTAACATAACAGCTCAAACTTCAAAAATTACAAAGGTTATCTTAAGTTTATGTAAACTTCATTATAATATCAAATCTCTAGAGGTAGTGTTTACGTAACAAATTTTGGATAAAACAAAAGTTATTACAGAGCACGTAACAAGTAGTGATTTTGATTATAGCCAACTGCCCCAAAATTAAACAATATTTACAATAATTATAAATCTATTTTAAAGAGAGGAGGAGAGGACCATGACACTCCAAAGAGACTCTCGTTTTCGTATAACAATTTCTTGATGTTAGTCCACTTAAAATGAGGAAAGGAAACGTATAAGAGAAAAATGTTTTTGTTGTTCAGTTTTGTTTATTGGTTGTAGGAAAAGATGTTTTTGGAAATTTCTATTCAACGTGATAGATTACTTACATCGATCTCACAGTATTAAGGAAACAAAGAAAAGCGTCTTTGTAAATAGTAAATAGTTCCGCATGGGGTCAATAAAGAAATTTATTGGATTAACAAAAATTCCAAATTGAAATTTAGTCATCACCACATTTGGATAAGCCTAAAGGGTCCCATTTTCTTCTTAAGAGAAAAATGAAAATAAATCAATAGTTTTCTAGCTATGAATTCCTGAAGCGTATGCAATAATATCCTATACATGAACCGTCTAGACTCGAGGTCACCTGGTGCTAGTTAATCTGACTAAGGACGAATTTAAAACAAATGCATGATGGAAATCAAATTTTCTTAACCTAATTTAAAGAAAGTTTGTTTCTTTATTTTCTGCAATTTTTTAATTCGAAAGTGGATTGTTAAATGTGACTCAATAATAATCTCATTTTCTTTTCTAATGTAATCTAGATCTCTCTGGAGCAGATGAACACACTCTGTCTTAGATTATTTTTTCTCAAAATCTATGCCCTATTAATTCTTTAAATTGCACATAAAAAACAATTTTTTATTTGCAGAAATGGTAAAAATGTCTCATAGCGATCGAGCTTAGATTTGCTCACTATTAAAAAGACTTTCTTAAGAAAATTTTTTTAGTGATGCTAAAAGGACTCCTGAAACCTGTTTACATTGTGTTGGCAACAATTTACAATAAATCATCTAGAGATAGCTAGATGGTATAAAAAGATATGAAGGATTTGATCAGGATGGTCTTGGCTGGTTTTTCCTCCCTTTAAAAATAATCTGATTAATAAACGTAAATACAGCTCCACCAACCAATTTTGCGTTGCGGAAAATATGTCAAATAATAGTACCTACTTTGTTTTATTAGGAGACAAAGTGACGTTTTGTGTGACGAGACTGTGTTCGGCAATACAGGCGAGTCATACAAAACTACTTTGACTCCGTATAAAACATTTTATTTTTGCTGCAAACGTAAAGCGTAGAACTGAAAATTTTGATTTTTGAAAGAGCACCATCTCTTGTCAATTACTTGTAGTTCAATTGTCAAATATTTTTTAAAATTAACTTTAATTTGTAATAAAAACCTAATTATTAAACGCAATGAACTAATGGGGTACATGCACTATACGCCAATTTACAATTAAATGTGGTTTTAGTAATAGTAAAATACATATTATTTCTAAATTTTCAATCATTTTTAAAAATTTTGGCCATTTAGTCACTTTATTTGAAAAATAAAATTTGAATTTATTTGAATTTAAGCTGACATCCTGAAACAGGGTGTGACGTCACCGTTTAGGAGTTTGGTCATGCGCAGTGAGTATGTTAATTTGCATTTGTTAGATTGTCATTTTAACAATAAAAAAAATAAGGTTATAACCTGTCAAAGTGTCGGATTTTTGGGTTTTGTGTATTTATATTTATTTGGGCAGAAGTAAACCATTTTAGAGGGAATTAAGGTATTTATTTTTAATAATATTGTAGTTTTAAGCGTTCTAAATTGAATTTCAGAATTTTATACAATGTAAATAAAGTACGATTTTGGCGTTTTACACTTTCGATTACCATCGACTTCACGATTGCTCACGATCGTGACGTATTCGTTTAGTATACGTTTGGTACGCGTTTTTCGCGGGCGTTTTATTAATTTGAAATTGTAACATCAAAAATAAATAGAAGAACTTTAATTTAAAGAAAATCATTAAGCTATTGTTGTTAGTTAGGTTGTGTTTATTAAAATAATGCAATAAAAATTTTTTGCATGTACCCTATTATAAAGGATAAATTAAAAATCATTCAATTTTTTACATTACAAATGCTTAGAAAACATTTTTTACGTTAAAAAATAAAAATTTTGTTGGGTTACGAAAAATAATTTTTTCTTCAAACGTCAGAAAAAGTCGCCTTTGTGTCACTCAATAGGTAACGGTGAAGTTTAACTTTCCCGCCGAGGCAGGAAAAATTGTCAGAAAAGTAATTTTTGTCTGTCTAGGAGGGAAAAGTAAAATCTTAACCGCACATTATTTTTATTTTTAACGTAAAAAATGTTTTTTAAGCATTTGTAATGTAAACAATTTAATGTCTTTTAAATTTTCCTTTATAATTAGTTCGTTGCTTTTAATAATTGGCTTTTTTTACAAATTTAAGTTAATTTTAAAAAATATTTGACAATTGAACTACAAGTAATTGACAAGAGATGGTGCTCTTTCAAAAATCAAAATTTTCAGTTTTACGCTTTACGTTTGCAGAAAAAATTTAATGTTTTATACGGAGTCAAAGTAGTTTTGCGTGACTCGCCTGTATTGCCTGACTCGCTCGCTACGCTCGCTCTTCAGCCAAACACAGTCTTGTCACAGAAAACGTCACTTTGTCTCCTTATAAAACAAATAACTATTATTTAAAAAATTTTTTGCGGGAAGAGATTCGTCCAATCGTAAGCAAGAATTCAGATTAGGTACAGTCAGTCTCACAATTATTAGCCACCCTGGCTATACGCCATCGCCAGGGTGCTTATTTGCCATCAACGTTAAAACGACCGACGCGACGGGGAGGTTGTTTATTTAGTAATTGTAGACTCGTTGATGTTGTACTCTCATAGTCCTCGGATTGTAGGGTTGTCGTGGTCCAGTGTTGTCTCGTGGAACATGATGGCTCGAATGAGGGTCTTGTACAGAAGCAGCTTGTTGCTGCGGTCCAGCGTTGTACCTGAAAAAAGCGGATATAGTAAAGAAAATGCAGCTCGTGCTCGGACGATAGCTCTCGATGTGTGGTTTTCAGGTTAGTCCCTTGTCGATGGTTAGTCTTAGGCATCGGGCTTCCTCTTTCAAAGGAAGGGCTTCGCTGAAGATCTCGATGTTTACAAATCCCAAATTTAGCGACTGAAATACTTTTAACTCATACTTTAAAATCTATGACAGCGCTGGCCACGCCCCCTCAGCTCGCTAATAAAGTTGGTGGGACTGTATTAATAAATAAATTTATAAAACTAAACTCGTCATGTAATGAAATTTTTTTTAAAATCAACGACTAATGATTTTGATCGTATTGATCTTAGGTAGTTTTTAAGCACGTTTCGGTTATAGCCCGCGTCGCCTTTAAGGAGCCTTAATGTGCTCCTATTAAGAACTTATTATTAACTCTTATTTTTTCCTATATTTAAAAAGTACTTTTAACACGCTGTAACTATAAAATATTTTCAATAAACGATATCTAGAGGATTAAGGTGGGTTAAAATGTTCCCATTTAAATAAATTCTACCCAAAAGTTAATATAATTTGAGAAAAAATTGGAAGATCACGTACGAAATTGGACAAAATTCAGTTAATTTTAATGAAATTGACCTTTTTGGATAGTTTATAGATTATAAAAGTTCAGGATGTAAATTAAATTGTGGATTCGTCGATGATTGATTTTTGAGGCAGCTGCAACGTAGTGTTATCAGTGCTTCCCCAAACACAATGCTATTTATTACTAAAAAAAATAAATTCATCAAGAAATCACAGTCCTTTAAATCACAACTCTATCTCAATCCCTTTCAAAGGTTGGTAGTTTTAAGACAAAATTTTTACCTTTACGTTTCAGCTAAAAAGGACAAAAGTAGGGCATGTTACGATAATAATCCCTTTTACACTCCCTCGAAAAGGAGCATTTTCTATTGTTATTTACTTTTTAATCCTTTAACCCTTAATTATCACGTTCACACTCACACAAACGAACAGAATAACATTAAAATGTGAAAATTTAAAAAAATTTCGACAAACAATTTTTCAAATTTTCAGCATCGTTTCAACGTTTTCGCGACGTCGTCTGTCGGGTAAGCAAAACCTGTGATGCTGAAAGAACATAGAAAGAAAGGACCGATAAGATAAATTGCGCATTAGCACTGATTTAACTTGGACGTTAGTTCTCTTTTATCATACAATCATAGATAAAACGATAGCTGTTACCTATTAACTGAAAAACAATTTCCTTTTTTGAAAAAAAAAGTTACTTTAAACTTTTTAAAAATTTACGTTATTTTTATGTAAACATATTTAAAATTTAGTATTTGCTCTTTTTATAATGAAGTTTTTGTGTTGAAAGTAAATAAATGCCTTTTTCTACAAATTACGTTTCCAAAGTACACTTAGATCCTGTAAACAAATTTCATTATACTCTTGGGTTATGAAAGTTTTATGAGCAACTTACGACTCACCGTTAATGTCGTAGTAGTCGATGGACAAAAGCTTATCAATAAAATAAAGACTTTCCTTATCCTTACCGTTCATTAGAATTTTCTCGTGACTTTTCTCACTTTAAATGTTCGGAAAATGATACGAACGTATTAAAAAGTTTCCCAATAAACCAATTTATGCGTTTTTGGATAATAATAAAACATTACGTCAGTAGAAAAGGGAATTATTAATTTTTATTTGAATTTATAATCGCTTGGAAATTGCAGAGGTAAACATTTGTATAAAAATCAACTTATGGTGGAAAGACATGCCCTCGAACATTGAGGTGCGTGTAAGACTGCGCAATAGTTTACTCCGGTTTTACCGGAGTTTTCGTGTCAGTGCATTAGAGGCGAGGGCCAGCGTTGGCCTATCCATAGTGGCGCGATACAGTCTCGCTCGCCTCGTGGCTGCGCGCCACGCCATCTGGCGACTCCGGAGGACTGGTTCACAACCTTGCGAAAATCACACTGATACGGATTCGTATGTAGAGCATCGTACTACTTCTGCACGCTTATTTTTCTCTCCTAGCCAGTTGCTTTCATCTTCACAATTCTTCTGATCACTTTTAAGCAGCTTCGTAGAAATAGAGGAGAAAGTTTTATTAAGTTTATTTTTCTTCGTGTGATTGTTGTGATGAAAAATTTACTTGCGTGGGTTTAGTTCGTCTTGACAAATTTTACACATTAATTTATTATTTTTTGTGCTTTTAATAGTTATTTTTATATAATCAAAAACAGTTTATTTTTTATAAAGGAAAGTTTATCAAATAAGAGATGCCGTTCAATAATTTCTAAGCGCTTTTGATTTCAAATTGCCTTTCGGAGAAACCGGTATAATCTTATTATTTCCTAAGAGTTTTCTTGTATTGTAGTCCAAAGAATATTTTATTGGGTTTTTTTGCAAAATTTACAAACACTTAAAGCAACCTCAATATATTTTATAAACGTTAAAGGTTTTTAAACAAAATTAGATGGTAATAAATTTTATGTAAAAAACGGATTAAGTCGGTTTCAAGTGTATCATCTGGATTATTTAAATACATTGGAAAACATATTTTTAAATTAAAAACGTAGCGTAGTTTTCAGGGTAATGTATGCAGTAACCCACATTTTTAGACCAAGCGAAAATTAATTTTTACCCTTCTCACTTAAAAAGGTGTTTTTGGAAGGTGTAATTCTTTATTATGTAAAGTACATAAACAACAAATCATGTTTTCTTTTATTTTACCTGTTTTAATTTTTAACTAAAAAGTTTGCAACAGTGGCGTTACAAAGTAGTTACAGGTTGGGCAATAATTATCAATCAATGATCACGATCAAATCACGATAGTATACAAATTATTACCAAAATTATTATTTTTTACTGAGATTATTATCTAGAGATAAATACTCGTATACAATTACGTATAAAATGACACATATATTTGACTACTTATTTATTTATTGATGAAAATGGAAAAGCTAGCTGAAAGAGGGCTGAAATTAAATCGTATGTTTTCAAAGATGTAAGGACGAACAGTCCGACATATAATTATTAAGTACGTTTTGATTTGATTTTTAAATTATTAACCAGTTCACAATACAGAGTGATGCCTACAGATAAAACTTTCCATTTGAAACAAAACGTTCACGTAAATTCGTTTGTAGAATCGCTTTTCTTGAAGATACTTTACTATTTCTTCTTATTCGCTCTTCAATGCTTGTCTTTAAATTCTCATAGTTCCTAAGTGCATTTCTAGTAATATTTTTTTGTGATTCTAAACTAGATTTTTTCTGTATTTCTACTGAACTAAGAGTCTCAGCATAGGGATGTCAATAGTTAATTCTTAATGGTCAGAGCTAAAGTGTATTTAGGTTTTTTTTGTAGAGAAAAAAATACTGCATTGGCTACAAGGGAAACCTGCTAAGTCCATTTTTGGCCATTTGGTTTTTTTAAAACCATTAAATCGCATTTTTTTTCTTCTATCGGTTGGTGTTGTAGTCCTCTAACTCCTAAAAATTCATTTACAGCCACTAATTCCAGTTAGTGATGAGAAATTACCTAAGATTGCAGGAGATTTTTTATTTTAATTGCCCTGTAGTAAAAATCGTAATTCTAGTTTTACTTTCATGATGAAAACCCCAAACTTTTAAACAGAAAAACAAACGAAATCGTTATCTTAAGTTGAAGTAATTTATTAACGAAACGTTAAAACTGACTGTGTGTTTACTAAAATCTCAATGATCTCAAAACTACTTTTTTTGAACTTATCATGAATAAATGCATTTTCTTTTTTTTACGATTTCGGAAAATTGTAAACAATATGTTCAGATCCAGTATTTTATTTTCTACCTACGAAAAGTTTAATTCGTTCATTTTGGTTCATATTACACAAAATTGTTGAGCAATATACCAAATGAAGTCCTGCCAAAGATTTAAATAACTAAAATGGTATTCATATTCAGATTGTAGGTTATTCATTTGAAAATCCATCTTTTTTGATATTTTATTTAATATATATGTAGAGTGACTTTTAAAGCTCAAATATTCATCTAAAACTGCCCCCAAATATTTCAAATCTATAATATTTTACAATTATTACTGCTCCACTAACTGTAGTTTATATTACAATTAATAGTCATTTATTTAAATTTTTTTCAATTCTTTGTCAAAAATATTCAACAAATAATCATTAATACTGCAAAACACTTATAAAAATAATAAAGGATATCGTTGAAAAAAATTTAAATTAATGGAAATCCGCTTCTATTTCTGTTTTTTTTTCCAAGACCGTGCTTTGACGTTAAGTCATTCGGTCACGGTTGACAAAGACCAAAGCCGTTTTCTGGCGATCAAAACGGTGTAAGGGGTTGAAAACGGTTCAAATATATCGAATTCTCGCGTTCTAACGGTGACGTCACTAAAGATACCGGTTCAAATACTTGCAATGCATTTAAACTATAGGGGTCCCATGTATTTGAACCATTAAAACACATTTAAGTCGTTTTCTAGCGATGCACCGTTTTCAACTGTAACATGCAACGTATTTAAAACTAATGACGTCATTTTGAACCGTTTTGAATGATGACGTCAACAATATATCAAGTTTAAAAACGTCACCAATTTGTACGCGTGGCTTAATTTGAAATTTTAGCGCCGTAATAAAATTGTCAACACCAACGTCACCAACATAACCTATACAAATAAAAATTTAATTCAACTCAACGTAGACATAAAACAAAAATTGTACTAATGTTATACAGAGAGATATTAATATTAATATATTCCTTTGGAAGTTGCATTTCTTGCCTATATCGTCAAAGAAAAGAATCTCAGAATTTCTTTGATTAAACGAATTTTGGAAAAATGACCTTCAATTAGGTATCTACTATCGTAAAAAAACTAAAAAAAATACAAGAAGCTATGCCGACTCAGAATATGCCACACTAATCTACACAACTATAATGTACACCGTATCACGAGGAAACCTAAGCCAGTGGGTGGTAGGTGATATACACCTATAGGTGTAAACGGTGTGATACACCTATCACAGTGAAACATTTCCTAAGGGAATATAAAAAATATGATCAACAAAGAGTTCAACACAAAATCCCGCTGAACATTACCTACTTCCTGGTATAGTAAAAAATTCAAAGAGCCTTTGTGTAACGATGCGTTTTTCTACACGTGTCAGAGTGTTACGAATCCTTAAGATTCTGTCTCTGATACGGGAAAAATTAACATATTTTTCATGTCCGACTTTTTTTATTAAAAATGGCTCGTAGATAATCCACCAGCAACTACCAAATCCTTCTTTTTACCACATCGACCCCCCCCCCCCCGGCTCCGTTTTCGGTTAGAGTCAAGCCGACGTGGCGGAAAAGACACATTTTAGTGAGACTAACATTATTCTGTAGATAAAAGTTTAAAATAGGTTGAGAAGGATCGTCTGTTTTCTCGTGGGGTAGCCAGCATGATTTTCGGGACCCCCCCCCCAGTTACGCGCGTTGTTTTCAACTAAAAAATAATCTCTAATTCAAAAATAAATAAATAATATATATAAAACGAGTTAACGACTTGACTTATTAGTCTTGATACTGTCGAAGATCTTTAAATTAATTTAAAAAAAAATAAAAAGTTTAACATCTGCGATAAGTGACAATCGTGACAATCATACAAGCATTCAGTTTTGTACGCGTTGTCTTTTAAAAATTTACTAACACGGACTAATGACATAAACATAACCAACAAACGCCAACAAATTTGACGGATTATGCATTAAATGTGTTTTAATGGTTCAAATACATGGGACAATACATGCAATACATTGCAAGTATTTGAACCGGTATCTTTAGTGACGTCACCGTTAGAACGCGAGAATTCGATATATTTGAACCGTTTTCAACCCCTTACACCGTTTTGATCGCCAGAAAACGGCTTTAATGCATAATCCGTCAAATTTGTTGGCGTTTGTTGGTTATGTTTATGTCATTAGTCCGTGTTAGTGAATTTTTAAAAGACAACGCGTACAAAACTGAATGCTTGTATGATTGTCACGATTGTCACTTATCGCAGATGTTAAACTTTCTATTTTTTTTTAAATTAATTTAAAGATCTTCGACAGTATCAAGACTAAGTCAAGTCGTTAACTCGTTTTATATATATTATTTATTTATTTTTGAATTAGAGATTATTTTTTAGTTGAAAACAACGCGCGTAACTGGGGGGGGGTCCCGAAAATCATGCTGGCTACCCCACGAGAAAACAGACGATCCTTCTCAACCTATTTTAAACTTTTATCTACAGAATAATGTTAGTCTCACTAAAATGTGTCTTTTCCGTCACGTCGGCTTGACTCTAACCGAAAACGGAGCCGGGGGGGTCGATGTGGTAAAAAGAAGGATTTGGTAGTTGCTGGTGGATTATGTACGAGCCATTTTTAATAAAAAAAGTCGGACATGAAAAATATGTTAATTTTTCCCGTATCAGAGGCAGAATCTTAAGGATTCGTAACACTCTGACACGTGTAGAAAAACGCATCGTTACACAAAGGCTCTTTGAATTTTTTACTATATCAGGAAGTAGGTAATGTTCAGCGGGATTTTGTGTTGAACTCTTTGTTGATCATATTTTTTATATTCCCTTAGGAAATGTTTCACTGTGATAGGTGTATCACACCGTTTACACCTATAGGTGTATATCACCTACCACCCACTGGCTTAGGTTTCCTCGTGATACGGTGTACATTATAGTTGTGTAGATTAGTGTGGCATATTCTGAGTCGGCATAGCTTCTTGTATTTTTTTTAGTTTTTTTACGATAGTAGATACCTAATTGAAGGTCATTTTTCCAAAATTCGTTTAATCAAAGAAATTCTGAGATTCTTTTCTTTGACGATATAGGCAAGAAATGCAACTTCCAAAGGAATATATTAATATCAATATCTCTCTGTATAACATTAGTACAATTTTTGTTTTATGTCTACGTTGAGTTGAAGTAAATTTTTATTTGTATAGGTTATGTTGGTGACGTTGGTGTTGACAATTTTATTACGGCGCTAAAATTTCAAATTAAGCCACGTGTACAAATTGGTGACGTTTTTAAACTTGATATATTGTTGACGTCATCATTCAAAACGGTTCAAAATGATGTCATTAGTTTTAAATACGTTGCATGTTACAGTTGAAAACGGTGCATCGCTAGAAAACGACTCAATTTTAGCATTTCAGTTTTGATATTTGTATTGAAAATTGGAAATGGTTTAAGGCGCAAGATTCCTGCATTTTAAAAAATCTAAAAAAAAATTAAGATACATAAAGAACTTGCAGTGGTGCAAACAATATTTTTTACATCACCGAATTAATTATAAATTAATTCTGTTGTCAAGTTGACGTTTACTACAAAAATTTATTATCTAGTTCGTATTTTACTTTGATTTTACCATAGTAACACTCTTTAGTCCTAGGGAGAAAAGACTCATTTTACGCCCATTTTTGAGGGCGTGAGGTTTGTACCGATTAATCAGGTATTAATATATGTCTACTCTTGTAACTGAAAAAAGTACCGTTAATTTATGACCTATTGTAACTTATTCTTTCTCTGTTCATTGTATTTATTTTGTATTTATCACTTTTACATATTCAAAAAATAGCTCTGGTTTAGGCTGTAAGAAAAGTACATCTGATGGTAGGTTTTTGCGACCAGAATGCTTAAATAGAATATCTGAAGTACAAAAAATAAATATTTGTTCAATCTTAATTTAGTCCATGCTAGAGATTTGTAACATTTAGGTAGAACTATAATATTACCCCCCCCCGTTCTTATTTTTATTTGTTTACTATCCCCGTTACAAATAGCCACACTTGTCACAGTTGATTCCCCCCCCCCCCTCAGACTTTTTGTTTAGAACCGCCCTTGATACCAACTGTCGCCATGTATTCAGTGATGCACTTTGCTGCATCATATGTAGTATATATGGCATAGCATTATACCACAGTATAATGCCAAAATTGGTGATTTGCCAAAACGTCCTCAATATAATGCTGTCAGGTCAGCGAACTTCCATTCTTCCATTGATATTCTTGCGTAAATTGTCACTGAACCTCCTGCATCGTTGAGTCGGAGACTGAAAGTGCACACTGTAAATTTCTTCTCCGTTAGTATCCGTAGACTCTCTTCGATCGTCTGAATGTAGATAGAATCTAGGATCATCAGTAAACAGTACACGACCTACTTCATTGTGCCAAATTCCACTTTAAATGTCTATGAGAAAATTTTAATCTTGCTACTCGGTGATGTGAGAGTGTGTAGGTCCAGTTGCTCATCGGAAAGCTTTCAATTCAACATCATGTAACCCTCAACAAACTCTGGAAACATTCACATCTATCGATCATTGAGGGCTGTAATTTTGGGTTTCCACCACATCCTGTCCTTCGAGTACCGTTTGTATGGTAGAGCTGCTGATATGAAGTATCCTACAGCTACATATAAAAGTTTCTTTATTCGTCTGCAAGAAATTGAGCATCAGCACAATCTGGCCATTGGTCGGGTTTGGGAAAGCTTTATGAAACGGACTAAAGTCCGCCATCTCGAACTTAAGTTCGGCAAGTGCTGAGCACGTGCTTAGCACCCTTTATGAAACCAAGCCTTAATGGACAACCGACAGCCAAACAATTGCGAAATCTAAAACTGATTGACCGATGTTTTAGTCGAATCCCAACAATAATAAAATAATGTAAAACTTAAAAAAATAATGGGTGTCCCATTTATTCTGCACCTGAGTGCAACATGAAAAAAGTTTTATTAAGAAAATATATCTTTTTTATGCCCTTTTTTTGCTTTCCACAGTCTTCTATAAATTCTAAAATTCAGTATACACGGTTTTGATGCTGAACAACTGTTGTTAATAAAATTTTTATGAAATAATCACAGAAAGAGCGTCGTAGAAGGAAGTTTATTATTGTACCATAAGGCTCAAGATGGTTGTTATTATTAACCATTTTGAAAATTTCTATAAAAAGAGTTTGAATTACGGATTTATATAATAATTGAAGGTTGAAGTCAGTATTTGAAACCAAACGTCCACACTTAGTCCTGACCTGCAATTTGATAACATAATTTCAAGGAGCCAGTGTTTAAAAAAAATTACAGTTCGCTTTAGATAAAATGTTCAGTAATTAAAACAAGAAAATTATAATAAACCTCTTCTTTTCATCGATGATTTCCTCTCGAAATATGCAAAATTATAAAATTATACCTACACTGATTTATTTACAAAATCAGCTAGAATTTAAGACAATGTGAAACATAAGATACAAGGGATCAAGTACGTTGTACAGCTGAGATAGAGGACCTCTCAACGGCCAAATAAGATCTTACGAGCATCAAGGTCTATACAGAGTGGTACATTATGACACCTTTATAATAAAAGTAACCTCATTTTAACACAACAGCAAAACATAAGTAAATGCCTTATTAAAGTTCATGTTTGTTGGCTAATTTTAATTTTCATTAGTTTTGTTGAGAAGTACTCATTTAAAGTACGTGAAATAAATGTTTTGAGAACGTTTATAAACCAAAATTATTACAAATTAAATTCTTGAAGCTTGAAACAGCTGGGTCGGGTGAAAGTTGACTTTAACGATTTTCACATAAAAAATTGAGATGAAAAATGGTATAATTCAAGTTATGTGTTTAAGAGGGGTGGGTGTGAGTTATAAAAATTCAAAAAGAAAGTTTGTTTTTAATTAATTTAAATTTATTACGAGTCTTTCATTAAGTTCGAGTTGAGATCAACTATAAGTTTTGGTTGAATAGTCACCAAAGGTCGACTTTAATAGGATGTTTTCCGAGAAAAGATTTTCTTCTTTATGTAAGGGGGTTTGTAACATAACCGCAAGTAGCTTTCGAAGTTTCCAGAAACTTACTCATGTTGATTTTCCAATTACTACGCTACATCTTTCTTCTTATACCATAGCCATTACTACTTGGAGAATTTCTCGCAACTCTATAATTTCCGGTAATATGTAGGATTTTCAGATTTTCACTATCCACGTGGGACTTAGTTATTTCAACGGTTCTATTCGAAAAATGTAGAATTAAAATTACGAAAAGTTTTTATTTTAGTCCTTTAATGTGCGTAGAACTAATTTCAATTAAACTTTTATTTGAGTTTCATTACGATGCATTTAATAAGTGCACTTAAAAAAAAGTTAAATTAATATAAAGCCTCTTCTTTTAAAATACATCTATAAATAAAGTACTTTTTCATTAAAAAGTAAGCATATACATCTTTTTCTAAAGGCAAACTAATTACCAAGTCTCACATTTAAGCTTGAAGGGTAGCTCGCTATCATATATCTTTTCGCGTCTTGTTATACGCCACTAATTACATTTCTCTTTTTTTAAAACTCTTTGTAAACGACTTCATTCATAAACAGTTTTCGTTTGCTTTTGAAACGTTTGCTGAGAGCTTTTTCCGAGTTATTTGCACAAACACCTTAACTACCTACCTATTAGCTTTCATTACTTGAGGCTTATTTTATATTACTCTACCCTACGCCATTGTTATGAACTGACACGGTGTAAAAGAGCGTCTTTATATCGTTATGAAGTATGCTTTAATAATTTATAGTTGAAAATGTAAAAGATATTTTTAGACGCGAAAAAGACAAAAAAGTTTTTACTCAGTTTAATTATAGGAAAGTTTGGGCGAAATTGTAATTGGATGGTGCAATTTTTAACAACTATAAGAGTTTTAGAATACAGGGTGGGCCAAATTGGCCGTTATCATCGGATTTCACCGAAGAAGTAGTGAAGTAGTCATGAACTCGACTGTTGAATTAAATTAAATTCAACGCCACCGCCTGATTACATTGTAGGTTTTTAGAAACTGTAGTACAGATGAAGGAAGCGAGTACTCACTCACTCACTCTCTCTCTCTCTCTCGCTATGTATCACAAAAATTGATGAGACCGTATAAACCCTAAAGAGACCTTAGAGACCCTACACAAAAATTGAAAATGTCAGCCCCTCTTCCATTCATTTTTGTAAAATTAATTTTCAAAATCATACTTACTTAAAATAGAAGGATTTATGAGTACAAAAAGTGCTTCAAACAGCAGAAGAGACAGTTAAGGCCTGTCCACACACACGGCTTGCCTTCCGGTTTGCCTGTGCAGGTGGCCTGCACAGGCTACCTGAACGCTGTCCAGACAATACAGTATGGCCGGTGCAGGCTGCCTGCACAGGTCAAACCGGAAAGCAAGCCTATGTGTGTAGACGAGCCTTTATAGTGAGGTTTAAAGGCTCTTTTGCACACACAAGGCTTGCCTTCCTGTTTGCCTGTGCAGACGGCCTGCACAGCCCACTTTAACGCTGTCTAGACCGCCTGCACAGGCCAAACCGAAGAACGTGGACATCGTTTGCGCACATGCCAACCGGAAGGTAAGCCTGTGTGTGTAGACGAATCTTTAATTCGGCATTCCAAAAATTAATCATTAAATTCATTCATGGAGGGTAAATTGCTTAACTGGGTCTTAGAAAAACAGGCATAAAGTTGACTGCGTTCTTCATTTACAAAACCGAGGCTCAAATCCACGCAAATTTTTTAAAAATTAAAATGCATTTTCCTAATTTCAGAGAAAGCACGTATAGTCGTACAGAGAAAGCGCAGCTGTCAATTCCGGTCGCTAACGATCGTCTAAAGACGGAGACACAGGCACAAGCATTTACAGCGACTTGTCCTGTGCAGTCCGGCCTGCACAGGTCAAACCCAAGCTTTTTTACCTTTTTGCACCCTACGCAGGTAAACGGGAATATGTAGAGACCTGTGCAGGGTGCAGGCCAAAAGTGGGCCGGAAAACCGGAGTAAAAGCCTGTGTAGGTGTGCATATAATATATCTCTACCTTAAGGTCAGGGGAGAGGAACCTTTTCATGCTCGAAGGCCATAATAATTTTATCAATTTTTTCCTAAGCTAGCTAACCTTAACATTTACTAAAAAATTAGTTTTGAAAGTTCAGTTAAAAGGTCGCAGGTTTTCCACCCCTGATCTCTGCATTAAGCAATAAGCAATTCTGAAGAAAATATCTGATGTTAGGTTAGGTCACCAGCCTATTGCTTATGTTAGGAAGAAGAAGGAAGCTTTAAAGTTACGCTAATTGCAACTGGAGGGGAATAAAAGCCCTATTCGTTTCCCAAAAGTTAATGGAGGCGTTAGTGTTGTTCCTGAAGCAGTTTTTCATCTGTTATTCTTATAATAGTTGTGTCTACAGTGGCATGTGTAAGTGTATGTCATCATACTTGTGTCCTCCCTTTAATGTCCTCGTCGCACTGTTGTTGTTTCATGTTCAACTCACGAGCACATCGTTCGATTGCATTTTTTTTTGTTGTTAGACACTTACCTTGAAGTATCTTTCATTTGATATGCCACACGATATTGTACTCATATAGGGTTACATCTAAGATTTTCAAATTGGTAATGGTGGGGGAAAGTACGTATGTGATCCAGACTGTATTGATATTAAATTGTTATTTGAATTGCAGTTACAAGTTTTGTGACCCACTCTGTATTCCTTGATACTGATATTTTAATCACCCTATAATCGAAGAAAATGCTCAAATATTCTATATTGATAAAGAAGCCGACAGTCGCTATGGTTTGGGAGAATCAATTTCTAGTGCGCATGTTTAACCAGGACTGTCAAATTTGGTATTATGAACACCTTTTGAAGAAGTTCTAACCTTAATTTTATCGCCTGTCTACAAGAAATGTCAAAAAAATAAAGAAAACTGACTTAACCTTATGAATTTTCATTAAATTAACGCTATTCACGGTTACCACTTGATGGAACATGATGAATTAATAAATAAAAAATCAATTAGTTAACACTTGTTTATTCCACTTTAAATAGGATTAAAAAACCTAACAATATTGTTTTGGCAGTTACGCCATTCTCAAAGGTTGAGTAAAACTGCCGTAACTGCCGAAACAATATTGTCAGGTTTTTTAATCTTATTTAAAGTGGAATAAACAAGTGTTAACTAATTGATTTTTTATTTATTAATTTTCATTAATATCATAATCATAAACATTGTTATTATTTTGTTATTTCCAGTAGACATGCGCACTAAAGTAATATCAAAATATTTAAAATTTAGAGCGCATGTTCATTAGAATCTATTACTTATTTAAATGTTTGTTTCAGCTTAGTTTAACAATGTTAGTAAAAATTCATTATTGCTGCCAAGTGATATTTAGCAATGATTCAAATTTCCAAAATCTCTAAAATTCAAATTTCCCGCTTAAATACCCTAGGAAAATGGTGCCCATAGTTCAAGGTCACCAAAAACGGTGTATACGATTTCAATGGGATTAATCACGAGTGTCGATTCTTTATCAATATACTAATGCCCGTATTTATAGACAGATCTCAAGCACTTGCTCGTACTCAAGACTGAGACGAGGCCGGTTGCTATTGGTTTCTATTGTATTATACAATGAAAACCAATAGCGACCGGCCTCGTCTCAGTCTTGAGTACGAGCAAGTGCTTGAGATCTGTCTATAAATACGGGCATATGTCTCTTCTATGCTAAAATACACAATAGAACATAGAGTATTTGAGAAATAAAAATAAAATTTTCTTTTATGTATAAACGCGATGCATTATACATTTTCTACAATTAGGTGAAATTCTCTTTTGAATTGTGTAAAATAAGCCACTGTTATCTCGTTAAATAACATTGACAAATTAATTGAAAACAGTAGGTTGAGAAAATACGATTAACATTTATCGAATTTTACATTGAACAGTATCTTATTAACATAAGACACTATTCGATGTAACTAAAGATTTAACAGTCTCCTATTCAAAGTAGGCAAGGGGTTGAATAATACAGAGGGTTAAAAATAAGATTTCCTTTCACGATGTTTAAGAAATATTCACCAATGCAAGTTCAGGCTGTATAAATTTTGATAAGAATATCTTCTACTTTTTCGGTGCTATAAAGCTCTTGATTACCTAATTTCGGCATTAAATTAGTCTTAGAACTTTTTGATTTGTAGTGTAAAAAAACGTAAAATTAATAATCAATTTTGCTTTGTTAAGAACAATACTCATGTTAGGTGAAATTTAAATATATTATAATACCGACTGGTGAATATTAATTTATTCAGAGTTAATTCAAACGCCCTGTATATTATTAAGTGTATAGTTAATACATAATAAGCCTCTAATTCAATTGTAATGTTAATTGATTAATAATCTATCTTGGTAATAAACCTGGCAGATTCAACTGTTCTATTGATTTATTTCCACCCTTTGCATATGCTTAACTCATCACGTCTATAATCTGAAATACATTTTATCAACTAAAACGTTACTAGTAACTATAATTATATGACCGACAAATTTAATTTTGAAATAAAATATGCAAGTATAGTTAAATAATTCGGTACAAGTTAATGCAATGTGCAAAGAAATTATAATTATGTAAAGCGAAATAACTCTAACTAACCACGAGAATTATGTAGGTTTAATGTTGAACTTACTTAATATCTTCATTTAACTAGGGCAGGATGGGATTGTTTTCCTTTTGATTAAATGGAAAACATCGTTTCATCTAGTTTGTGTGAGATGAGGATTTGGGCTAAATAAATAATTTATTGCTGCAAGAAATCCTTCTAAGTAACTAATTATTTTAATATCTCTTATTCATGGAGTTGTTTAGTTATGTAGTGTAAAATAGGACAAAAATTGTTATTTCAATTTAAAACTCAATTTCAATAATGATTGAATTTGATTAGATCAATTTCTTTCAAAGGCCCAGGTTACATATAAGTAGGTAACAAACAGACGTAAATAAAATAATTATGTATTATATTTAAATGTCTTTTATCTAAAAGGAAACTCGTAATAAGTGATTTTCAATGTTATTTCCCTATGTTTCACTTTGAAAGTGATCACCCGCTATACTTTTTTGGTTCAATGTTGCTTTAATTTTACTGCTCTGGTAATACCGAGTTTGGTTAATATTTTTATAAGTTTATTTTAAATTACTTCTTTTGAACTGGTATACAGAATGTTTCAAATAATAAAATACTATAGATACTTTTTGTTTTGTGTTTTTAAGATACATACCTACTCTTTAAACGTCTAGTCAGAAAGTACCTCTAGCACTTGTTTAGAAAGTTAGCGACGTTATACAACTTGTTCGCTCTAGATAATAATTAAATAGAACCTGCCCGAGCTCCCCAGGGATTTACGACGATTTAGCTCAAAACTTTCAAACGTCTTCTTTCATGTTTTGGTTTAAATATTTCTTCTTCACTGTCACGATACTTTTGACTTTTTAATATTATGTACCACTATTCAAGAAAATAATTTATAAAATGGGTGCATTTTAACAACTTGTAGGATGTCATAGTTTGTTGTCCCAGAACTTACGTGGGTATTCGACTGTTGTAGAAACAAAACTCCACAGCTTTCATTTAGGGCCGTTTTACATGGACTAAATAACGCACTAACTTGTTAGTACTGAATGAACTCAAGGAGCAAATGCACAGGAATCTAAGCTTTAACGTCGTGCGTAGAAATTTTGACAAACGACCATGCACGACGAAGCTTAGATTCTCGTGCTTTTGCTTTTTGAGTTGATTTACTACTAACAAGGTAGTATGACATTTATTCCAAACTTAATCTTTGTGTAGAAAGAATGAGGTAGAGAAGGCCGAAGGTGTTTATTTGAGGTCCGAAACGCGTCGTAGATTATCACATGAATACGAAGATCCAACGGTTCAACTGAAATTTCAGCTCAGTTCAGTTCAGCTGAGATTTAAACAAAACAACAGAATACATAGGTTTCGGAAACCGCCTCGCCTATAAGATACAATTTTAACCATTGTACCATTATTATCTGCCATTCACTATTTATAGAATTTCGTTTTGCTTTTAGAGCCCAGTTTCACAAAAGAGAATTAAAGTTTGATCGGAGAATAAAAGTTACTTTCCGTAGAAACGGAACGTTACAGTGTCAAAGTCTGGCAATCAAGACACCTGTCAAATCAAATATAATATGGCTGTTGGTGGGAATACCGCCAATCACGTGACTATAATTACATGTTTGTTGTTAGTTTATTTATGACATGCCCAAAAATATTGTAGTGGTGACCTTTGTGTTCTCACCAGGTTTCCACCGCTTGAATTCCCTATATTACACAACGCAACACAAAAAGAACATAACCTCAAATTTTATTGTTTATATTCAAACGTCAAACTGTAACGTTGTAACATTGCTAAGTTGCCATGTCTAAGGAATATAATTTTTATTCTTTGATTAAACTTTAATTCTCTTTAACGAAACTGGTCCTTAAACGGTTTTCATCAGAGTTATGTTTTAGAATTGCAAATTTAAGCAAACGGCACGAGCAAATAATGTTTTTAAATTACGAAAATGACAAAAGAGTTAAATTTTGGTATATATTAATCTGTTTTAAAGTAAACGTTGTCTAATTAGTTTTATTATTTACTTTTGCTTTCTCTTTTCCTTTCTTTGTGATAAGATCGACATCCTTATTTTCAAACGAGTTTTTGCTTTAACCTCCGCTGTCCAGGTCGTTTATTTATTATCAATCAGCTTCAACATTAGAAATTTTCTATCGGTTTATTGTCCTCCAGGTCTGTCAGTCTGCATGTTTGATGTCTGTTTCTATGTTCGTCTTTTCGTCTCTGTGTGTCTGCCTGTCAATATATCTGAGTGGCAGTCTATCCATTCCTTCGTTCATCTGCAAGTCTGCTTGTGTTCTGCCTTTATGTCTGCTTATCCCAAATATCACAAGAGTGCGAGTGTCCAGACTTTTTATTGTGAAAGGGCGCCAAACTGAGGTCATTGGTGACCTTTGAACTTTTGACAGCAGATATGGGCCCATAATAGGTGCTTTCCATTTGATTTTTTGAACTGTACTTGTGTGGTAGGAACTGTTTGGAGCTGTACTTTTCAACAAATGGAAAGCACCTTTAAATAATACATTTTTACAATTTTGTTTAAAATAAATAATGTAAATTTAAAAATGGATGTGACATACTCTAATAAATTAGCTATCTGTGTAGTAAAATAAATTTGATGACAAGATATCCAAAATTCTACATTTTACACCGTATGAAATAAATTTTATAACTTGATTGTTAAGTGCTCTAATGTTATTGGAAGGTTTTATGTAGTGCTACTACAATAAATAAACCTTACAGTATTTTATTCTGGCGTGATGGGATTTCGAGAAGTTCTTCAGATGTACAGCAATTAAGGGCATATTAGACAGGCACATCCGTTATTCTATTTAAAGAATGGCTAAAATTACAATTTTTGTTAAATTCAATTTACACACAAAACTATAGTTTTGTATAATAGATTGAAAATTAAGAGAAAATTCTGCAAATCAGATCAAATTTCCACGGAAATCTTTTTGGTATTGTTATAAAGTTGTTAAACGCCAACGTCACTAACGTAAAACTCTCACATTTCAAATTGGATAAAAATCTTACTTAAACGTTTGTGTGTGTGGTTGAGCGAATGAAAACAAAAAAGAGATGTACAACAGACAAAAATCACAGCAGAAAACAAACATGTGTTTCTGATATTTTATCTTGCGGTTTTTATCTCATCCATCACATGCAGGCCTCCAACTGTGACTGTGGAAGGCTGTGAGGTATACATCACCAAATTAACAATTATTACAGAGTGGTCTTTACCAATATTACACCTTTTTCTGAAATTGTTTAAAATTAATTGTCGATGAGCCTTTGCAGAAGTTTTTCAGTTTTTCAGATAAAATCAGGTAAAACTAAAAGATTTCATTTTGCTAAACGATCGTGATCGTTTCAGGAGGCCTGAAAGCGGATACGTCCGGCGTTATCTCGTTTAAAATTTTTCCCTTATAACTTCGTGCATATTGGAAATTGAAAAGTAAGGTTATGGGTTATAGGAGAATTAAGTATATGGTTTGGGGGTTTTAAATTTGCTTAGAATCGATCTGGCATATCAAAATTTTAATAGTTCCTTTAAACTGGAACGAATTGTGTATTTATATGCAATTCGATTTAAATGGATATTGATTGATTGAGAAGTCATTGAAACTTTTCTATGTTACTATTTTTTCAACATAATGGCAATAACTATTTTATTATGTATTACAATCTCTTTATTCAGTTTTACAAAAAAATATATAAATTACTTTTTAATAGTAACAATAATAACGATTGTATGAATGGGGGTTGTTGAAACGTATCGCTTAAATTAAATGATAATTTAATGTTTAAAATATCGGAAAAGAAGATTATTTTCGGTAGCGACTTATTTGATATAAATGGTATCAGCTGTGCCACTGATCGGTAGTAAAAGAGACGATGCTGCCGACGCATTTGAATCAATATGACGGACCGCCTTTAGTGACGTCCTAAATATAAGCCAGCACAGCTAAAAAGCGTGAGTGGGTGACACTTTGCTTGCCATTTTCTTTCACATTTCCGTGTCCAATTGTTGGTTAATAATTGATATGCCATCGACCTTCATTGTAAAATTTTGTTTAGGTGTTCATTTTTTTTTGTTTCAAAAGATTGAAAAGTTGCTTGATTCTTTATCCCACAAGTATACCCTTTTTGATCAAAAACGTCTCATTCAATTTTAAGATAGTAGCAAATTGTTATTTTTACTTTTTAACCGACATTGCCACAAAAACCAATTCGCTAACATGACCTACTGACCTATTTCTGTTAGTTGGTTATGTTTTATGAATTTTTTTGATGATGAACTGTAAACAAGTAAGCATTACGACACAATATGGTTACCACAACAATAAAAAGAATTAGTTTATTATTAATAACTGCTACTACAACAGTAAGTTTCCTCTTGAATTTGACATAATTCTTTTATATTTTGTAAACATTTTCACGTTTACTTTATTTTGCTGAATTTTAAAATAATTTGTTTTGAATTGATGACAAAAAACGGTATGGTTTTAATCAAAGTATAAAGGAAAGCTCTAACCATTAGTTTACCAAATGTGTACGATTTAACTTCTCATTTGTTCTTCCTAGTTCCTATACTTACTAAGTGCTCTTAAACGCTGAAAAGATGATGGATTTTAAATTTTTTCGCTTTTAAGTAGAAGAGGCTTTCTCATTTGCATGGCATTACAGTTCACCTACTAAAAATCTTTATACGAACTTACTCCACTCTATAAGACCTCTTTGGACATCATCTTATTTTGTTGGGTTTTAACTTTAGCTCAATAAATTAGATGGACATCGTTATTTAGATTTATATTTGTCCCCAACATCCTTTGTTATTGTAACCATAACATAAAACATAAAAAGATCAACTTTGAAACGAAGTAATACGAACTATCACGTTCGTACTATTACAACTGCATCCGAAGATCGGATATTTCGTGTTCATAATGTATGTTTATTAAAGTTTAGTATAGGATATTTCCAAACAAAGTGCGTTTTTAGTCTTTTGCGAAGATTTCTGGAAGGCATTTATATTTAATAAAAAGATGCGCCAGTGTTGTCTATTTGGGTCATTCTTTTACAAACTGCACACCAATTTATACTTGACATTTTAGAATCGTCCAAAAATTTTTTTACAGCTTATATTCATAAAATTACTTGACCCGTATTTCAGGATTTTGTTGAAAAAATTTTTTTTCGAAAATATTCACATATGAATTTTCGATAATTTACTGGATTTTCTCCAATCTTCTCATACTCGAAATTTATTATCTCCAGTTTTACTGATCGGATCAATGTCAATTTTCTTATTTTACACTTTATTACGTTAGCTTTCGAAACGTATTAAAAGAAAATTTTTTTATTGTGAACAAATGAAAAATAATAAAAATTTATTTGTTTAAATAGTTCTAACATGCTCGCCCCCCAACTTAAATTTATTGTAAAAATTATCATTTTGTTTCTTATTCTCTTATCTATAAAACTCATTCTACAAAAAAGTGGAGTCTCTATTAGATCGGAAGTTATTAAATATTTTCGAGCGCTTGAAGAGAAGAACTTAGACTAGGCGCAAAAGTTAAAGTATTTTATGCAAGCGGCATTTCATATAACATTTTGGTAACCGATGTTTTCCCAGTATTTCAACCCTGCTGAATACGAAAATTGCGGTTATCAAAGCGAAATCTTAACCGGAAGCGTGATATTCAAGATGACACCCAAGATGTCAGCTTTGTTATTTTTGATGGAATCATTATGGACAATTAAGACAAATATTTTTATTGGTTCGGCTAGATAATTTTATACCCTACAATTTTTATTAGAAGTAAAATTATCTTCAGATCACTCCTAAAAGAGCTAGAGTCGATAAAAGCACCAGTGTTGTATAAACCGTCTTAATACATAAAGCAGTATATGGAAGCATCTTGGTGAGTTCAGCGAGGTAGCTTTCCCAGTATCCAGCTAGGATGTATCTGTTAAAACATGATCAGAGCAAATTAAGTCCATAAAAGTCGATCATAAAGAGGATATTGCGTCTTCTGTTTTGACAACACACGGTGCTTCTCCCGACTCTCTAGACCCTTAAAGAGTGATTTTACTGTAATTTTTTGTAGACCATAAAATTATCTATCCGAGCTAACAAAAATATTTGTCTTAATTGCCATAATAATTAATCCATCAAAATAAATAAAAAGAGCAAACATGTATATTACGACGATTTTTACGCACACGATGTCTTTAGCTGGCTTTCGCTCCTTAATAAGCAATCTTACGGTACTTTTACATTTAATAATAATTGTAGAGAACCTTGTATATCTAATTCAATCAAAACAGTTGTCCAAGTTTCAATAATAATTCTTCCATCCAAATAAATCTTAATTAATAAAGCAGACAACCTAGTCGCCATCTTGAATATCGCGCTTCCGGTTTAAATTTCACTGTGGTAACTGCAATTTTTGGATTCAGGGGGGTCAAAATATTGGGAAAACATCGGTTACCAAAATGTTATATGAAATTCCTCTAGCATTTCGATACTGGGATTTTGTTCCAATTTCACGGTGCTTCTTCCGACTGTAGCTCCTTAAGGAGTGATCTGAAGATAGTTATACCTCTAATAAAAATTGTAGAGTATAAAATTATCTATCCGAACCAATAAAAATATTTGTCTTAATTGTCCATAATGATTCCATCAAAAATAACAAAGCTGACATCTTGGGTGTCATCTTGAATATCACGCTTCCGGTTAAGATTTCGCTTTGATAACCGCAATTTTCGTATTCAGCAGGGTTGAAATACTGGGAAAACATCGGTTACCAAAATGTTATATGAAATGCCGCTTGTATGGTTAAGGATACGTTTTTTCCGATAACAGTCCTAGTCTAACTTGTAATCGAGCAATTGTTGCGTCTGAAATCTTATTAGTTATTATTTTTTATTTTTTCACAGGAAAAAAATTTTTTTTAATACACCTTGAAAGCTAACGTAATAATAAGTAAAATAAAAAAAACGACATTAATCCGATCAGTACAACTGGAGATAATAATATTCAAGCATGAGAAGATTGGAGAAAATCCAGCAAATTATCGAAAATTCTTACGTGAATATTTTCGAAAAAAAATTTTTTTCAGCAAAATCCTGAAATACCAATTAAATTTGTTGAAAGATGCAAAAAATTTTTTTATCGCATTTGAAGAAGTCAATTTTTTTTCCTGAAATCCGTGCGGTTTGTAAAAAAATCACCCATGTAAGAGATTAGGTGAAAAAGGGGAAGAAATATCTTTCCATAGGTAAAAGTGAGGTTACATCTTTTTTTGTGCTTGTTGATGAGATCAGTGGCGTTCCGTTTAAATACTTTCAAACGTAACTAGTATTTCAGATTTTCAAAAGATAATATACATGCTTAAGACGGAAGATGTTTGTTTTCCGTCTGCCACTCTCTGCCCCTCAATTGTGTATGTTGGCGACATTTTGTACCGCACTATTCATATGTGTGCGGTGTCCATTTTGATTATTGGTCTGAGGTTTTAGCACAATTTTAGTCGTCCACCAACTCTTTTTTTGAAAATTTACCTGTGGTCATTCTATGGAAATTCACCACCGTGTTTTATTTTACCAGGTGTTGTGATATACAAATTTTCAATGCAGCCCTATTTTGGTTTTTACCTGGTAGAATAGGTTTTCATTCGAGATCTAAAAACTCTGTATTTCATGTATTTTCTGTATTTCAAAATTATTGCAAAAGTCATTAACGGTAATGGTCGGTCTATAGCGTTTACTTCCAATATTGACAGACAAGAACATTATTGGCCGGAAATTAATGTAAATTGCAAGTTTATGTTGGAATCTTTTTGCGAAATTGTAAATTAATATAGACCACATTATCACACTTTTTCTGGACATTTTTGTTACTCCTATTGATCAACGTTATACACAAAAATATAGTGTGTCTCAAGATGGGGTTGCCAAGGGAAAGAAAAGACTCTGATTTTTCAGAAAATTTTATTTATAAAAGAACTTTTGTTTCCTTTCAAACCCCAAATATGCAAAAACTTCAAAAATTATTTTTTAAATATACCTACAGTGGAAGTCGGATATATGGACGGCGAAGGGATCAATTCAAAAGAGTCGTTATAGCCGTTATAGTATACATAATGCTACAATATTCAAACGAATTGTACGTAACCTGAAACTTTTTGACATAATTAGTAGGAGTAAATATTTATAAGCGTCAGATGAAATTGGTAACTACCAATTTCAAATAAGAACTTCATATAAATGTCAAGAGATGGTGCATACATCTGAGCATAATAAGCACCGTAAAGTGCTACTTTACGATCTAAAGTGGTTGCCATGGTCACGAAAATTATGATACGTTGATAAAAGACCCATTTTACGTCCAATATTTGAAACGTAAAGTGTCGCTTCTTGACACAGTCGAATAAAAAATAAGTTTTGAACTCCTTTTCCTTTTAATAAACCAACAGATTATGTTGTACAGACTTATCCTAGTGACGACACGATTTTTATCAAGGAATAGGTAATTCTCATTAATAAATTTGAATGCCAGTATAAATGTTGGATATCAGATGTAACGGTTAAACTAACCGCAGGAACAACAATCTAGAAATTAGTTTAAATTATTATGGTATGAAGTATAGTGTACACTTTAACAGTTAAATAAATTTTGAGAATAGGGGAAATAAGCTGTGTGACATAATTTATTAGAAGTAAAGTCGTTTTGGAAATGATTATACTATATGTGTTGTAGGTGTATGTAGAAATAATGGAAACGTTAAATTCAAATCAAAACGTAATTGACGAGGCGTTAACATAAATTACTGAACTTGGGTTAAACTATGGGTTTAGATTATTAGGAAATAATGAATGAATCAACAGAATTACAAACACAAAACCCTTTTGTAGGAATTAGGCAATTTTGGTTTGTCTAAACTATTAATTTTAATATAAAATTTCATTAATATTGAACGTGCTTTATACACTACTATCAAACTATACAGGGTGATTCATGAGGAAGTGCAAATATTTTGGGAGGTTGTAGTATGGATTACTCTGAGTCAAAAATGTCATATGAACATGTGTCCGATTGTTAATAGATACAGAGATACGGCCATTTTAAGGTGCATTAAAGTATAAAACAAATGACTTTTTATTGATTTTTCAAACTAACCATTAAAATAAACAAATTTACAGTAATAGTTCAAAAATCCCACAGCCCACTTCAATGCACTTTGTAATACTACTGTTACTTTTCTAATATCATCTTGGCGTTCCTTTATGGAGCGCCGCACAATTCACAATTCAAGTGAGCAATAATTCGTCTCTGGTGTTTACCTTTTCTTGAACCATCTTGTAAATTTCTTTAATTTTAATTGTTAGTATTGAAAATCAACAATAAGTTATTTGTTTTATACTTTAATACACCTTAAAATTACCGTGTCTCTGTATCTATTGACAATAGGGCACATGTTCATATGACATTTTTTACTCAGAATAATCCATACTACAACCTCTCAAAATATTTGCACTTCCTCATGAATCACCCTGTATGTTCATATCGGGAAGGCTTAGCAGTTTTGCAAAAATATTTTGTGGTTTCTGATTTAACCGGAAGTGGTTCTATAACAGAAACAATAATAAAAATGTAGTCTTCTATAAATTGGTATTAATTAAAGCGTGAATGAGAACTTATTGATAAAGGAACAAATATTTATCGAGGAAAAATTATTAATTACGTTAAAGCGCCAACTTTTTCTAACTAAAGTCGTCCAATAGCATTAATATCGAGATAGAATCATAAATTAAACGAATTACGAACAACGGAAATTCATTTTGCACAGCGGAAAGTAATCGAACGCATTAAACATAATTGAATTGAAGTCATGTAAAAATTGGGACAATGGCAATGGCGAGGGTGTATGTTTATTTTTAATGTTCGCAAAGGTTACAATTTCACATAATTGTCTTCGCTTTAAATAGGATTATGCAAATTTTTAACAAACCGAAATAATAATCGATTAAATGGGTGAAAATAAATTGGTTTTTGGGTGAAATGTTGCAATGTATTAGCATGAAATTTTTGACGTAAATAATAACGCGAATTGGTTTATTTAGCTCTTTAGATAAAATCGTTAAGTTTAAATTGAGTGAAATGAATACTTTATTACTTAACCTATTTATCCTGGGACAAAATTATATTACAGTTATATTGCAATCACAATTGATTTTTATCATAAGATCTCTTAAAAGAGCTATTGAAATCAAAATACCACCACTCTAAATGTAGCAAAATAATTAATGAAATCGCACATTGGCATTCGATGCCATTGCTTAAATTGATTATCTGTTTAAATCTCTTGGATGTGTTATTATAACTCTTACAGTAAAATTTCATGGATGCAATTGTCATCCAATATCTTATTTTATTACTTACAATAGGAGAGTTTTCAGTTCCTTTTTTTAATGAAAACCAGCATTGTTGTTAATGTGTTTCATGAAATTTTAAAACTATACAATGCAAAAAATAATCATTAATCTTATAGCTTTCTGTCTTGAGAATAAATTATACCAAACACTATTTTTCACCTCACTTTTTAATAGTGGCCAGTAGCCAAAATAGAATTTTGCAATTGGACAATTTTTCGTTTTTTAAGCAATAACTTATAAAAAAGAAAATAGTACTACACAAGTGCACAATGAGTGCGATGTACAAACAAACCATTACCTTTTCGCTTTTCGCTTTTCATCCATGATAATAGTATTTTTTTTTCTGCTCTTCTTTGGAATTTTATCTTGTTTATATTTTCTGTAGGAGTTGGTACTTCTCATACCGCTCATTCGGTGTCAGAAATATTTACTCTAATTTCCTCTGTTTTATTGCTTCACGATTTCCTGAACAATGTTTTTGAAAATAAGAACAGTTTCAATTATTATGTTACAGGTCAATTTTTGAAGTATCTAGGTACAGCCTCATTTCAAACGCTTTTTGTAAAAAAAAAACAAAGAACAAAGCCACACTTATTGTATGAGTCTGGAAAGAAAGCGTTAGGGGTAAGGGGGTTTGATTTTTATTAAAATCTTAGTAATTAATTTTTATTAAATTAAATTCTTAGCAACGCCAATGAAGTAGACTGTAAAGTGCAATCGTCCAAACCAATCTTTATAATTTATTTGAGTAACTGAACAAAGCCACACTTATTGTATGAGTCTGGAAAGAAAGCGTTAGGGGTAAGGGGGTTTGATTTTTATTAAAATCTTAGTAATTAATTTTTATTAAATTAAATTCTTAGCAACGCCAGAAGTAGACTGTAAAGTGCAATCGTCCAAACCAATCTTTATAATTTATTTGTGTAACTGCATTAATGAAGCGGCACAATTAACATGTATGCAAAATCAAGCAATGTATTGCAAATTATGAGTTCCGCTAATTAATTGTAATAGACCGAACCCGCATTCCTTAGATACTTTTTCTCTCCAGATTCGTACAATACTTGGACGTAGTACAACAAAACGATAAAAGTCTACTTAAAGAAATAGCTAATAGGACTGTAACAAAGTGCTCAATAATTTCGCTTTTCCGTGAGAAAAGAGAGTAAGAAATCTATGTAACTACTTCCTTTTGTAATTGTTAGTTGTAACGTTATCTGATCACATGTCTCTTTGTTTATGCTAATTTTCAAATTTTTTTTAAACAACTTGATGTTGTTTATTATGCTAAGTTAGAACCTGCTCCTTTTAATTGTGAAATTAATTATTTCAATGCGTTCAACAGGTAATTTAAAGAAAATTGCAAGACCCTAACCTGAAAGTTTACAAGGGTTTGTACGGTAAATAAAGAGAGGGGTTGCGATTTTAAATTTGAATTTGAACAGCATACCAAAAACGATTGCAGAAGGTACAGTGCCTTCAGAAATATCCTCAACCCACGTGACAAATTTGGTAGACAACCGCCATATTACGTTAGGGTTAGAGTGATGGTTGCCTAGAGAATTGGTTACGTGGGTTGAGGGTATTTATGGTGGAAACCCTGTATAGTGTATAATTCTGTATAGCTCTGTATAAAACTGATAATTAGAAAATGTATCATTTGCTCCCGCCGATTAAAACAGTAAAAATATATGAGAGGATATGGTTCAAATTATATAAAGCATTGTTTCCGCATTTTGATTATTCCCTTATATCGGGAAGGAGGGTTAGCAACCGTTGCCTACAAGAGAAAATGCCACAGAAACGATATTTTGGAAATCTATGGATGACTCATTAATTTCATCGAGTTAGCATTATAATTGGCTGTCATGATCTTTCCTTATAAGTGGGAGTATAAGCAACCATTTCTAATGGAGAAATCGACCGGAAATCGCTATATTTAGAAAACCGTATGACCCTAGCTAAATGGCTCTTTCCTGTTAGAGTAGCAGCTGTTTATTCAATGCTATTTATGAAATATCTTAAAAGAATAAGAGGTGTCCATGTCCATCTAGATGTCGCTACTTTCGATATTTGGTATAAAAACATCACCTTGCTTGATTTTTTACGTCAGAACTGTTATAAAATCTATTTACTGTGCTGTTATTGGTGCCTCAAATTTCGAAATAAACTTGGAGTGAAACTACGCCAATCACAACAATTATAATATCAAACATGTCAAATACACGTCTCATTATACGATTTTGATATAATCTGTTTTACTTTGAAAAATAAATATAAAATTTGAAACGTCAAAATTTATTATTTAACAAATTATATTGTAATTTGGTTTCTGTTTGTTACATTTGCTTCCGTCTTTAATGGCAACTGGAGGCAATGCACATTACCTCTTGTTGCTATTGACAACCGACTAGTGGGAGCCAAAAGTAAATTTTTGCTAAGAATTGTATGGTTGATCTGATGACAGAAAATGTTACTTTCAAACAAACTGAGGGTTGCCTACCTTTAAGAGGCCAAATATTAACATACAGGTCTCACGTTATAGGAAAATAATCCCGGCGCATCTCTAACCTATAATAATCGCACATATTCTCAGTTAAATAACCAACGGTTATTACACGATAAGTACCCCCTCTAGGATTTTAAACGAGTGCGCAGCTTTACGATTATTTTCTTATAACGATAGACCTGTATCTTGGGGCTACTCTCTTTGAATATTTTGAAGCTTCGTAAAATTAGCTTTATCAAGTTTAGCCACAAGAGTTTATATTTTTATAAAATTTCCGCTTCTGATAATTTAAATACGAGACATTTCCACAAACTAGTTGAATGAGTTAGGAAAATCTTAATTAACTCAAGTCAAGAAGATGTAACTTTTTTATGAGAGGCAATTTTTTGTGATCGTGACTATATGTGATTCTTATTAAAATGAATTCAGAGTCTACCCAATCGTCCGATCAGTGCATTTTAAAAATCTCTAGAATCGTCTGGTCAACCCTTCTACAATAATCAGCTAGGTATAAATACCGATCTCTAAAGCTACATTGTTTTTGGCCAAGGGTCGTTTTACGTGGACTAAATATCGTACTAACTTGTCAGTACTGAATCAACTCAAGGCTTGTGTCAATCAACGATCACAATCAACGTCAATCAACGACCGTGCACGACGTTAAAGCTTAGATTCCTGTGCTTTTGCTCCTTGAGTTGATTCAGTAGTAAGAAGTTAGAACGATATTTAGTCCATGTAAAACGACCCTAACTCACTCATTCATAAAAATTATTAACTACTTTATGATCAGCGATAAAACTTAAAATTTACACGAACTCTTTGTGTACGAGCGGTAAATTTCCAAAACCTAAAATTTTCTTTCCCCTGCGAAGTGGGGCCTGGAAACTCCATTAGAGGTTAGAACTTGCACGAATTGATGTTGTCTAGTGTAGCTCAGAACAGTTATGTGTTCTTTTATAATATTTCAGATCACTCGACTACATTTTAGTAGAAACTTCAGAATAGGTTATTCTGTTGCTCCAGGCTAATTCGTTTTCCTTCTATTGTGCTATTTAGGACGACCTGACATAATTTTTAATATTTAGATCTTACCCGACCATGCGTATTGTACAAATCACATAGTTTTCGTTTTTTTATCATTATGGGTTACGCATTAGGAATCAAACTATGGAAAAGGTCTGACCAAAACTGTCGGTCAAAGGGAAGCTGTGCTTTATTTGATCTGTTTATATTTTTACAAATTGGTTACAAAAAAATATACGCAGATTAGCCGATCTATCTAAACCACATAGCAATAATTATTCACTTGATGGGTCAATCACACTGTGCAGAAGTCTCATTAAACTTGAACTCGTTCTATTTTAATTTTGTTTTATAGATCAAATGTTTATAAAATTCTTATTCATTTATTTTGAATTGGAATTTTGTTTACCACAATTTGCGTGTATTTAACCTTTGAATTAAAATTTGACATTTTATGTATTATTTTATAAATCTGCAAATCGATATCTGCAATAGACGTAATTCTCTTATTTCTTTCTTTTTGTAATTACTGACATGAACTCAACTACGTAGAAACTTATTAAGTCCTATTTAAATTCAAATGATATTTTTTGCTTTTTGTACATAATTTCTTTTGCTAAATGGTAAAGATTCTAGTTTAGAAAAGAATTTTGATCAGGAGGTCTATCAATCATTTAAAAGTCACAATAATGTGATCAATAGAACTAGAAAACGTTTATATCGTTAATTCATAATAATAAAAAGCAATAATAAATTTAAAAGCCTTAAATGAATGGTGCTTTCAGTTTGTTGACTAAAAATTATTATTGAGAAAAATATACTTAATTATTTTTAATGATAGATATTATTAGATTCTTTTGAACTTACAATTATTTTTCATTTTAATTTCTCAAATAATTAAAAGGATTTATTTCTGGTATTATATATTTTTCCTTTTAATTCGTTTTTGAATTAAATTGTACTCACGTACCTGCCAAAAAGTTTTCCTATTAATGCTTCTCTGTTATTGTTGATGGGTTTTGATAGATGCAAAATAGAAGGGGTTAGGGGTTGTATCTATCTTCTGTTGTAAATATATACAGTGCTTTTAATTTATTATGTCTTGGTTATTGTAAGAATTTCAGATCCAACAGGGCCGTAGCCAGACTGTGTTATCAGGGCAGGCTCAAAAAATTTCAAGGTAGACTGAAAGCTAAAATTTGGGTTTGTATAAATCTGTTGACCACTATAATCTCTTCTGAGGATGGAAGTTTTTTGCACAAAGTTTACAAAAATTTGACTTTCTCAAAATCAATGTCTTCTTCTTCGGTACCAATTAAGAACTTATCGTTTCTTTATTATTGCGAAATTTTTAAAAGCTCTGACTAGAACAGGCTTAAAATTTTCCAGAGCAGACTGAGCCTGCCCTAGTGTACCCCTGGCTACGGCTTTATATCCAACCAGAATTCTTATTTTAAACTTTTGTATATTTTTAATGACTGAATTTCAGACCGACAAGTTGATTATAGAACAGCCGGGTTATGTCACTTCTACTTGGTATAATTAATATTCCAAAAGGAGGTCGAACTCACTTCCATGAGAAATTCCAATTGAGTCTTGAATAATCGAATTACCTATTCAGCAATGCCTAATATGCTCAAACGCTAACGGTACCTAATAAATATTTGATTTTTTAAGTTGTTAAATCTACTTGTAAAACTTTGTAAAACAAGATTGGCCTCAAAGAGATCAATCTGCCACGTCAATACTTAGTTTTTTTTATAAACATTTACTTCCTAATGGTGCTCAAGTATATAGGCTATCATCAAACCGTTATTGAACGCGTGGTACGTAATAAATTTCTCGTTAATTTAAGAAAAAAATGTTAATAAACCAATTATTGATTTAAAAACACACTAACCTAACTATTCCGTTAATAATTCATGTAATTACTATTTCATAATTGATGAGGTAATTAGGTCACTAATGGTACCTTAAATAGAAGCAAAATTACACCTCATTAACAAATTCTATTTCTGAGCCCAAATGAACGTTTGATCTTACTGTAGAGACCTTGGTCTTTTTTTTTTAGGTATTATGATCTTACATCGCAAATGCACAAATGGTGAGAACATAGGGAATCTACAATTTGGCCTCAAGAGTGTATTACATACTATAAGATTATAATGCCAGGGTGAGTGTAATATTTTCGATACAAAGTTGCTCTATTGCTGTCGTCAAAAATCAGACACTTTGTGTCTAAACGTGCTGCTTTATATGAACGTAAAATTCTTTATTTGTTTTTAATGGAGCTAACCTCTTATCAGAGTTTTATTAAGTTAGTTTTATTACATAAGAATTAATTAGGTCATGGAGGGTACTTGGAAACCCACTAGATTTAATTTTAGCACAAATTTTAAAATATAGTTGCTGAAATGGACCAAGAAAATTTTCAGACTAAGTAAACTAGATCTGAGGGCTTACACCTTCAACTAGACATTACCCTTTTGATTATTTCTGAGTAGATGAACGTGAACAATGCTGAGGATGAAACATGTGGCTACTGCAAAGTCATTATTCGCAAAAGGCCGAAAGTTTTTGAAAACGTAGATGAAGAACCACACGATTTAGAACTTGTAATGGAACAACTAATGAGAGAAATATAGCACTAGAATTAATAAACTTGGAGCCCACCGTCCTTAAGGAAACCGTACTCTGTACTTTGTAACACCGATCTTACGATCGAGTGCACATGATGCCTTCGACGTCGCTAGAGTCGAAGTCGAACTAGTTCTAGAAACGCAAAGGGAACGCGTGGTTAGTCCGAAAACCTGACTAGCGTTCTCCCAGATCAACAGTCGGTCAACAAGTCTAAGACTGTAATGAAGCCCAACACGATCGGCCAAGAAGCCTAAAGACAGTTGAGAAGTGGTTAGTCAACAGGCCACCTCACTTGCAAACAGATCGACAGTCGGCGAAGACAGTAATCGAGTCCCACACGGTCAGCCAAAAAGCCCAAAGACCGTTGAGAAGTCTCACACGGTCGACTAAGAAGCTCAAAGACCGTTGAGAAGAACTCTGTGGTTAGCCGAAGGCTTGACCAACAAGAAGGATGTACTAGGATAAATGCGATTAGCTTAAACTCTACAGCTGCTGGTGCAGGAACGCCAGACTATAAACTACTCACAGCACAAGAGGTTCACACTGATACAATGATACACTCTGTACAGTGGATGCACACGGGCGGCCACGGACTCTCTTGAAATTAATGCACGTCGAATGTACTAATTCTCCATATCACCAAGTTCTTAGCACCAATCAGAACCCCAACTTTCGATTTAACCACGAGGTGGGAACGTACATCTTACTCCGCATGCTTCGTACCCATATCTTTATGATTATCACTAAACTCTTACATAAATGCTTTTTAAGCGATTTTGTACGTGGCGATAGATACGGGCTTAAACGAGACTTCGAATGGCATAAGTTTCTAGGGGTTACATTAGGCGAATTATAAATAATTTTAAAATGCATATAAAATATTAATATTTTAACTGATTTGAAAATTAGGAAAAAAAATAATATGACTGAAATTATTAGGGAAGTTAAAGAGGAAAATTAAAATGATAGAAAAATATATGGGAAATGCCTGAAGGACCAAAAATAAATAAAAATAAAAATAATTGAGGTCACCCTCGGGTACATTTACACTAGTTAAAGTGTAAATATATTTACACAAAAATTTATACCATTGCATCGCAGATGATACATAAATGGAGGATCTGATAGTTGCTGGTGGATTATGTACTAGCCATTTTTAATAAAACACACTCGGGTGCAAAACCGATGTTAATTTTTCTTGCATCAGATGCAGAATCTTAAGGATTTATAACACTCTGACACGTGTAGACAAACGCATCGCTACAACTTATGCTCGAAATCAAGCAAATTTTCCAAGTATCATATACTCAATGACATAGAAATTGCAACACCAAGAAGGACTAGGAATTTTTTGATAAAATTTGGCAAAACCGTTTAACTACTCAAGGGTAATAATTGATTAAAATTTGGATGAGATTCATCAAGCGGTAATGGTATATCTGACACTTTATCTTGTTTTTTCGTACATTGTTTTCAAGTGCATTTCTTGCTAGTTTACCTTAATTTCGTTATTGTTGTTCTTGTCATTTTTCTGTTTCACTTGTTTTGAGAGTGTGATTATGCTTAGAATACGACAGCGTGCAAATTATCGTCAGTTCAGCGAATTTAAAAGAGGTCGAATTGTTGGCTTACGTAAGGTGGTTTTTCGTTTAGAGAAATCGCCATTCATCTCAAACGAAACCAATCCACTATCACGTGATGTCACCAAGGATGAACCAGAGAGAGTTAAGAAGAAAATCCGGAGGAGTAAAACGAACCAATGAGGTGCAGGAACACCATCTTCGGCTTATGGCATTAAGAGACCATTCTCCAGTACCAAAGCAATTGCTGACCAATGGTTAGGTAATGCAAGTCGTCTAGTAATTCTTCGAACGATTTAACGTCGAATTAGAACTTTCGGCTTGCAATCTTATCGACCACATCTTGTGTTACCACTCACGACTAAATACCGGTATTGGTTTGTTTTCGTCCTCCTGCCTCTTCAACGACGTTGTTAACTCTCTCTGGCTCATGCTCGGTAACATCGCATGATAGTGGATTGGTTTCGGTTAAGACAAATGGCAAATTTTTTCTCTATTACTAAACGAAAAACCATTTTACGTAAGCCAACAATTCGACCTCTTTCAAATTCGCTCAGCTGACGATAATTTGCACCCTGTCGTATTCTAGGCATAATCAAACCCTCAAAACAAGTGAAAAATAAGAATAACAAGCACAGCAAAAACGAAATTACCGGAAAGTCGCAAGAAAAAACAACACCAAGTGTCAGATATACCATCACCACTTGATGAATCTCATCCAAATTTTAATCAATTATTACCCTTGAGTAGTTAAACGTTTTTGCCAAATTTTATCAAACAATTCCTAGTCCTTCTTGGTGTTGCAATTTCTATGTCATTGAGTATATTTCTTAAGAGTTAGCCATGGATTTTTCAATTGTTAGAAAGAATAGGAAATCATTTCCAACAAAACCCGTCTTAAAAAAAATTTTTCCAAGATGATAATCTTTATGTCTTAAAAACGAGAACGACCTGCTACAAACAACAATTTGTTCTTAAATTCTCCCCTTAACAGACACTTACATAATATATTAATACACCAAAAGTTCCCTACATTATGAAAAACATTAAGGGACGTCTAGACGTTCCCCGGTTATTGTTTGAACTTTTTAAAAGAAAATTTTGTACCGTTTAAAGCTGTACTTCCTTTGACGAAAAAAAAAAAGCGCTAGGGAGGGTAAGTCAACATTTATTTATCTCAAAACTCGGGAAATTCTAAACGAAATCTCCACTTTATGTGTATCAAAAGAAAATGCGTTTTAATTATCGTTTAAAAATTGTGGCGAAATAATTGTCTGCAATTTTCATCTGTCGTGTGTCAAACGTAATTACGGAGTTAAGTAAGCGTGTATGATGTACACATAGAAACTAAAAAAAAATTAAAATTAGTTATCTTGTCACGCTGAATTTATTTGTTAATTATGGGAAATAGTCTTTTTTAAATAATAAATTTTCAATTATAGTGAATTAAAATGTGATATAATAAAGTTTAAGTTTTTATAAAACACTCCAACTAAATATTAGTAAATAAAAGTTGTAGTTAACAACGAAAAATGTTCTTTTTTGTGTTTGTTCTTGATTAATCTCATTATATTTAATAGCTGTTATAACATTAAAAGTTCCTCAAGTATGAAACTTAAAAAGTTTGTAAGTGAAGATTTGTATTAGATGTTTTATTTGACAACAAAAACATTCATAAAAAGAAAAGTGTTGTGTTGTTTCATATTTTACTCACTTATACGGGGAGAAGAAAAAATTAACTGTGACAAAAGCAACTACGAAAAGTAAGGTTAAATATATATTTTTTTAAATGGCCATTTTGATATTTTTAATTTTTATTTGAACAAAAGATGATAAGAAAAGTGAGGTTAACATTTGCTTTATTTTCATTTTGTTTTTGCTACGCCATTTTGACTTTCTTTTTGATATTTTACACGTGTATTTACAATAAATTTTAATTTACTTCATATTTTCTCCTGTAGACTCCATTATTATAACATTACATTGCTGAAAATTTTCACTTATAATACCACGATTGTTTGGAATTATGTCAACACTTTTTACATAATGCTCGATATGCTGGCTTATTAATAGCACGAGTGCTTCCATATTCTCTTCTTATTTTTGTTATTTCCAAGCACATCCCACACGAGTGATACTGACATAAAAATTGTGCACACAGTTTAAAAAACGAAAAGTATTCAATGAATACAAATTATCGTTAAAAAAAACTTGACGTTTCTCTGTAGAAAAACCTCCAGTGCAAGTTGGTAACACATTTCATTCGTTTGGTCCAGAATAAACAAATGACATTTGAAAGCGTGAATTGAATTTCAACTAATAACTCTGATATGGCCATAAATGAACTTTTCGTACGTTTTAAAGCTAATTTTAGGAGGTCTTAAAGTATTCAAAGAATCTAGGATGTCCCCAAAGAAATTCAATATTTCTTTAATTTTAGGTTTAACCGGAAGTTATTCTAGAGCTGAAATATTATCAACAATCTGTCTGTCTGTATGTAACTCATGTTAAACAAAACTTTCTGAAATACTTAAAATCCTGCTTACAATAATTCTCTCTTTAGCGTCGCTTAGATGTAGATGGGAGGGGGTTCGAAATAGAACACACAAGAAAGAAAACCTCTAGGGATGAGTCGACCGCTTTGATTCCTCCCAGATCACTAGTGCTCTCCCTTTAGATAGAAATCGCTGGTCCCCTCTCTTAGGAGAAATAACAATAGTCCTGAGATGACACAGACGGGACGGGGTAATTCTTAGACCATTAGTCTTCTCTTTTAGATCAGAATAGTCCTAAGGACTTTAGCGATCAAGGCACCTCCTAGATCAATAGTCCTGAGAACTTCAAGGATAAAGATACCTCCCAGATCAATAGTCCTTTCGTCTATATCCAAATGGTCTTAAGAAAGAGATTAATTAAGGGCTGCTCTCATGAGTCACTTATCTTCTCTCTTCAGCACAGTCCTTCCTAAGAGAGAGATCTGTACGGGAGGCGGCTTCTTCTTCTAGATTACTAGTCTTTTGCTTAGATCAAAATAGTCCTGAGGGAAGATCAACAGTTCTATGATTCGAAGTATGTATATGATTGATCATTTATTTTCTTGAAGAAGAAGATAAGCCAAAAAGTTTCTTTTATGGTAGAATCGTATCTCTACCTTCTTATCTTTTTCTTCAAGAAAATAAATAAATAGAAAAACATGCATAAGTCCAACTCTTCTCTGAAAAGTATATGATTGATGACCCTGATCACCCTTTCTACACGAGAGAAATCTGTAGGGGAGGGGACTTTTTCTCCAAGATTACTAGTCCTTTGCTTAGATCAAAATAGTCCTTAAGGAAGATCAATAGTCCTAAGATTCGAAGTATAGAATTGATGACCTAGATCACCCTTACTACGACAGAGAGATCTGTACGGGAGAGGGCTTCTTCCCTTAGATTACTAGTCTTTTGCTTAGTACAAAATAGTCCTGAGGGAAGATCAATAGTCTTATGATTCGAACTATATGATTGATGACCCAGATCACCCTTCCTAAGAGAGAGATCTGTAAGGGAGGGGCTTCTTCTCCTAGATTACTATTTCCTTTGCTTAGATCAAAATAGCCCTGTGTGAAGATCTTAAGATTCGAAGTCTATGATTGATGACCCAGATCAGAGATCACCAGTCTTTTCTAGAGAACAGACTTACTTTAGTTGAACAACCTATTAAACTAATCATGGTTAGTCTTCGTTCAACTTAATGGGGATCAAGAACTGGTTATCTCTAACCAGCTGTCAAATTTGCTTAAATAGCAGTAAAAGTACCGAACCTAGAAAGATCTAAGGTTGAAAAGTAAGAAAGTGGAACTACACCTGATTTAAACAAAGTAAGATTCCCAAAGGGGACTGAAAAACTGATCAGTATTTTGGTTCAGTACCCGGAGAAAATTTCGCATCGTTATACTCTTAAATAAATTTTGATACTACCTTAGATATTTTTCATTGGAAAAATAAGCTTTTAAACGAAATCGGTGCATGGGGCCCTAAAATATGATGGTTATTTTGGACGTATTTTAGAAAATCTGGAATTACATTTTACTTCAACTTGGCTTTTAGTTATAGTTTTCAACAGAAAATACAAGGTAGCTGTGATCATTTCTCTCTTATTTCGGTTTGGATCAAGATCCACTGTAAACTGAGATATTTTAAATACCGCAAAAAAAGGATGGAATCACCGCCGCGGGATCCTGCCGGAAACCAGACCTGGTGCTATGCGCTTGGGGTTTATAAACCGGAGGTTACTCGGGGCGGCAACGCCGCCAGGAGAAATCCAACGACTGGCAACCACGCAGGTTGACGATTCCTGTACGATTTGTTATCCGATAGTATACCTGAAGTGAGGCTCGAACGATTCCAGATACAAACAGTTGATGCTCCCGCAAAGTCCGCAGGGAGAAGATTTTTAGTGAGTAAAATTCATGCCATAGACATCATAGTTTTTAATTAATTGCCACTTTTCATTTGTTAAATTTGGAAGACCAAAATTTGTTTCTGTTGTAATTAAAATGAAAATTTTAAAATCCGCGAATACATTAATCCTAGGAATATCTACTGTTTTGAGTTAACAAAAAGGTTCCGGTTAAACAGGAAATTCGAAAAATATCAAAAATCTTTTGAAACGCCGACATTTTTTATTTCAAATCCGGTGATCTCTTGATCTTTAACATAAACAGATGCCTACTAACAAAGGAAGTCTCTTACCTTTCTATTTGTATTCAAATTAATAATATACAAATCAATGGTTATTGTGAGTTTAACAATAGCTTTAGGTACGTTGTTAGTCATAACATAACATATTGCTTTCTAGTTTTCATTTTACCTACATATTTTATAGGAATACTGTTTTACGATTCCCAAAAGCTCTATTACCATGTTTATTCCCCAAAAGACTCAAGAGAATAGACGTTTATGCTTTTATATCCTTTGAGAGTACATAGGATTACCTTTATATCAACCATTATTTGTTTTATGAATTTATCTAACAGCCCCTTATAACTATTTAAAACAAGGCTCAATTGAAAACCTTCAAATTGAATTGTTTGTTTAAATTATTATTGACTGATTTCTTTGAATAATGTTATTGAAAAACTTTTTTCTTTTCCTTTGAAATGACAATTGACGTAAAATAAAAAAAATCCTCTCTAGTTAGGATATTTTATTAAATTCACTTGACCTATTTTTTTGAAATGTTCTTGTTTATAGCTTTTTTAGAAATGCATGTAAATATTTTGTTTCAAGAATTTATAGCTCGTTTTTTTAAGATAATTACTTATTAAAACTCTTATACTATTAGATAGGTGTTCTCTTTTGTTAATTAAAAATTGTTTTCACAATTTAATTAATTTCTGGAAATTTTTTTGTTATTTATTTGAAAAGAAAATTCAGTCCTTGGAGTACTTTGTTGAACAATTTCAATAAAATTATTGACGTGTATGCACATTTATGATAAGACGAGGGTGTAAAATCTTGCTGTGTAATTGCTCGTAGAAGAAAGATCAGTGACATTTTATCTACAAAATTCGACTTAGAAAACCTCAAAAGAGAACAGAGAGTTAATATGTTTCAACAACGTATGGTCGTTGGGTAACCGAAAGATTTAAAACGTGTAAAGAAATACGTAGTGAAGACACTTTATGGATCACTACTTAAAGGATTTTTGTTTCCTTTTCTCTTTGAATTAATTTTAGAACAAAGTTGTTTTTAGAACAAAACTTATACAAAGAAAATAGCATTTAAAAACTCGCTTTAAAAAGTAAAAAAAAAGAAATTCTAGAAAATTTATAATTTTGCGGTTCTGTATTTATTTTCTTTTGTATGGATAATTTAATAAGTGTTGGGTCCCATTTTACAAGTCGTGTTAATAAATAGACCCTAAAAAAATTAAAGTTGGTAGCACAAAGCTCCTTGTTTGATATCCCAGAATTATTATTCGGTATTCGGTATACACATACAGACATCATTATTATTTCGTGCTTTGGAATGCCGACGAAGCTCCGAGTACGTGCTTCAGCAGTTTCAAGAGACATTTCAGTCACTATAAAGTTGCGACTGTTAACTATTTTCTTCGAAAATCTTATTTTGAAAATCCAATTCATTAAATATTAACTAACTTGATTAAAAATTTAAACAGCTAATTAACTTAGCAATAAGTTGTCAAATTAGGGTAATTCAATTGTGAAAATTTTCAATTTTTTTAATCTTCAGAACATTCGAATTTCACAAAAATTTATCTGATGATGTAGCTGCTAAATATTGTAAGCAATGTCATAGTAAAAGGCTGCTGATGTTGGGTTACACTAGCTAATGTTACTTTTCCGACACACTGTATACAATATATTCTACCTCTTTAATTATATTATAATTTATTATAAATGTATAAGTGTGTTACCGCTATCACAATTTTGCATTTATATGATAGTGATAGCTGAGAGGTATATTTAATGAAATTAAATTGCGCTTTTGAAAATTAAGAAATGAAAACGGTAGGAAATAACGTTATTGTTTGATGTTTTAAAGCACTTTTAAATGTATAAACTTTATGGAAAGCACTTTGAACACAATAATTGTGAATAGTTGGGAATGTCGGCAATTTCAAAACATCAATGCGAATTTAAGCGGTATCAAAAATAAATCAAAAAGGAAAATGCTTTATAATTTTGCAAAAATAAAAACCTAAATATAAAATATAATAATACATTTTGAACATTAAAAAGTTGTGGGATACTTTAATAACTTCTGTATTGTTATTAATGAATAGTTCATTTTTGGGGCAAATATTCACGTTGTAATAAATCATTATAGTATATTACGTATGGAGAACGGTAAGGATGATTTACTGGTCGAAGACGATTGTTTGGAGGCTGAGAGAAACTAAGCCTCCAATTATTGTCTGAGGTCGACGTTTTCCATTTCCATTACTTTATATAACTCCCATAATAAGAAAGAGATAGTAGACAGATAAGACAGGTAGATTACAGGTAATAAATCCTGGCGGTTTTAGTAAACTTTTGGCGCGATATTCTTTTGCCTCGTGAACTTTCCTTGTAACTGTGTTTTTTTATAATTTCGATAATATTGGAGTCACCTAACTAAGGTTTATACTGAGAAAACCCATTCTATGAATGGATTTTGATGAAACATTTTTGATTAAGTTATAATTTATTATAAATACCCTCAAGATCAAACTACCGTGTAAAAAGTGATTTTTACACGATTTTTGATGATTTGTGATTACCAAAATAATTTCTTCTTCTCTCATACCTGTAATCTGTCCGTTGGTTCTTGGTTAAAATTTATTAATGTGAACAAAGTCGAGGTTTAAAATTAATATCGTATTTTAGTGGTATAATTTGTAATTTGTTAGTTATTTTTGAACGAATTTATACTACTCGTTTTTGGAATTTGACGAGTTAAGTTATTATTTGGAATTAGTGTTTATTCCGCCTCGTTTGAGGGATTTTTGTGCCTTCGATTTTAAAACCGTTATCTACAAACAAGTATGTTGTCCATGTTTTGTCTTATCTTTTGTAGTGTTATGTGTTTTTCTTTCTAGGGTTTTAAGTTTGGATTATTAATTTACCTATCTTTAATATTTATGTTTCAATTAGACGAGTTTATCTACGTATTATCTTCATTTTCAAATTTGGATTTATTAATCGTGTTTTCTATTGGTAGCTGAGATACTGATGCAAGAGTTTATCCAGCCTATATCAGCGTACAGATAGTGTACAGAAGTGTGATTGGTGTAAGTTAAACTATGTGGCGCCTGCTGGAACCCTACACCGATTTTGTGGTTTTTGTTGTTAAATTTTGTGCCACATAACGAAGTGTCAAAACTCACTAAAATTAAATTTTGATTTAGCCTGCATTTCTGCAATAATGTACAAACTACATAATTATATCGAGCTTTTCCATATGACTTTCTAGAAAATCTTTGCAACCATCAGGAATGGACCACTCTGTACTTCTTCTCTGTTGTTTTCTATTTGTGAAATTGGCAGTTATTGATGATATAGGTACAATTTTAATATACCAAATATGTTTTTTCTTTTCTACGTCTCCGTTAATATGTATTTCTAAATGTAACTACATCATAAATGTTATACTTCAAAAGAAATTTGAAAACATAAATTCAAGATTTATTTATTGAAAATTTATTACATTTTAAAGGCTTTTATGTTTAGCAAGAAAATGTATTAGGGCTTTATTTGATTTTTACAAATAGTAAAAAAATAACCATATAAATACTTTATTACTTCATTTCTTATATAACCGAGTTATTTGCGTAAAAGGATTTTTTCCTCCATTGTCCTCGTTTTTTTGCAAGTTTCTATTCCTGGCGGGAATTGCGAAAAGTTGGTATCAAATTTGTGTTTCAATATAAAAAAATATATGTTCAACTTGTTGACAGTTTTTAAAAAAATAGGTGTGTACAATATTATTTATACAAAAGTTTTAAATATACATTTTTGATTGATGTTTAATCAATAATTATTGTTCGAAAAGAGACGGTTATGAATTTCCAATTACAGAAATAGCGCATAGAAAAATGAAGTTTTAATTTTCATAATAAATGTCTTTATGGATTTTTGTATAAATTAGTAATAAAAATAGTTTTTTGATTTATATTGAACTATAATTAGGGATTTTTGTTAAAAGTTGTATACGAAAAGCCTCCCAGGTAGTGAATAGAGCTGACGTAAACTGCAAAGGTGACCTCTTTTGGATCGATATGAACACTTCATGGTCACCCATGTTATAAAGTAAAATCTATGTTAATTTTACAATTATTGACATTTTTTATTAATAAAAGCCGTCAATGTAAGTATCCACTATCCACAGTTTAATGTAGATGCACGTTTAGGATTTTATCATTACAATGATGTAATCGAAAGAAGTTGTGTCAGTAAATTAATTTGCAGTATAAAAACTATGGCAATATGATGGATAACTTTTTAGATTGATTTTTAAGTTTTCTATAAATAAAATTGTTGTGTTAAATGTTAGGTTGTTCAATCAATCAATTATTAACCAATAACTGTAACATTTAACAGTTTTTCTAACGCCTACTGGAATTTTAAAAGTTAATTTCTTAAAAGATAGATATTGCTGTGCATAATTTTTTTCTGTAACTTTGAGTTACCTAAATTTCTTTATATTATTCTTATCTTGTCATTTATTCTTTCACCGTCCATTGACTATAGTATAATCCTAATCTGTAATTCAGCATTTTTTCCTTCGCTACGCTCTAAGTTATTTATTTATTTGGCCGTTGCGCTCGTTTTTTCCAGGTTACGCAAATTCTTTAGTTATGTTTTATTTATTCACAAACCCGAGGAAAATTTATTGGGGGAAACTACTGCTATTATATTTATTAAATTTTTTATGTAAAATTATTGTTACTGTCTTTAAATATAACAGGGATGATGTGTCCTCTCCACTTTTTCATCTCCAGGCTTTTCCATTAACGTAACCTAAAGATCACCAACTTCTTTCTTAATATTTGGTAGAAATCAATTGTTGCCTTTTTATGACTCTTTTTTTAAGATTTCACCATTATTCCATTATTGGAGTTCGACTGACCTAATGCTTAACAAAATAATGCAACGTTGTAATTGAAGCTAACCTAAACGATAAGATCACAGACGATAGAATTCAATAATCTTTGATAGTTAGATAGGTACTTTATGTTTATATTCCATTAATACAAACCAGGCTTGTGGAACAATTATTTGGAAGATAAACACTGCGCTGATGAATTGTCGCCAGCTTCATCAAAGTGATGCAAATTTCTTTTAATTATCTTAGGACTAGCATAAATAGGAAAATTGTAGTTCGTTTTTTTAGACGTTACACGTGAAATGAATTTTACTACTTTGAGAGTAAATTAAATATAGAGTATTTTTAAAACGCTTTATAAAAGCTAATATGGTTTCCTAGATAAAAGTTTTTCTGCGTCCGTTCAGAAAATTACTTTGTTTCTGATCATTTATCAGACTGGAAAATACAGCTTTGCTGATCTTAGACCGGAAAAGTATCAATTACCGATTCTTACGAGTTTCCACGTAATGAATGATTTATTTTGACGGTTTTTACATTAGTAATTAAGAGATAACAATAGATAAATAAATGTGAAAAAGCACACTTTTTACGATGTTTACGATGTTACGATGACGTAAGCTCTAAAAACTATCCCGACTTAATTTTTATACATCTTGATGCAGACCAATAAAAAGTCATCTTGATAGTTTACAAAAAATTCAAATGGAGCATTAAATAACTGCAAATTTTTATTCTTATAGTGCACTAAAACTTTGAAGAAAGAAATGTTGTAGAATGGGGCTGCTAAATTTAAAAATGTAGCACTCGATAAGTCGATGCTCTCGCTTTTCGTGCTCACAAAGTGGCTAGAGCAAGACGATATCGAAAATTTAGGAAAAAAACACAATAAATAAGATTTAGAAGCAAGAGGCATATAGAGAAACAGGAAGATGAAGAACTGCGAGATTTCTCTTGAAATTTTTATATGCAGGTCCTGAGAAATATGTTTGGCAACGCTGCATTAAAATTCATCTATCTCAAGCATTGAATAAAGAAGTACCTACCCCTACACTATCAGGAAAGAGCCATTTAGCTAATAATTTGGATCGCAATGGTTTTCTAAATATAGCGATTTCCTGTCAATTTCTCCAACAGAAATGGTTGCTTATACTCCCACTTATAAAGAGAGATTATGACAGGCAAGGGTAATGAGAGATCTTGTAAACTCGATCCAATGTACGAGTCATCCGTAGTGTTCTAAAATGTCGTTTCCGTCGCATTTTCTCTTATAGGCAACGGTGGATAACCGTTATTAGTTATTAGCTATTAGGATTTATTAGCCTATAAGAGAAAATGCGACGAAAATGACATTTTAGAAATCCATGGATGACTCATTCATTTCGCTCATGATCATTGTCTGTCATGATCTATCCTTATAAGTGGGAGTATAAGCAACCATTTCTATTGGAGAAATTGACCGAAAATCTCTATATTTGCTCGTTCATTGCGATCCATATTATTAGCTAAAAGGGTCTTTCCTGGAAAAGTAGGGAGTATTTTTTTTTATTCAGTGTACCTAAATGGATGTATCAAAAGTAACATAGGCATTATGCATTTTTAACGCTTCTCAATGTAATTTAATTTATCGATCGTTCAGTGCCTAAATAATAGATAATTCAACGTCAGTCAACTTTTATTTTCACAATCCATCAAAAGAACTAAGTGGTTGATGATTTGAATATAAATTAAGACGCTATACTTCCGGACGTCCTATCAATTTTTAACAGATCGATTTTGATAAATAGAAATTATTTAGGCATATATACATTTAAAAACAGTTTAATTACTTTATTGTACCGTGTGGTGATTTTTAAACAGAACATAGAGATCTAAAGTGGGAAAATTATTTTTTCACTATTCCTGCTACCTATTTTTATTATACAGGGTTAGGAGAAAGTATGGATCTATGGAAATATCTCTGAAGTGGAATTGATGATTGTAACGAAATTTTGTACATACGGGTAAAAATACATGACGCATACGATATGGGCATATTTTTGTTTTTATTTATCATCCGGTTTAACCAAAACGGTACTAACTTTCTTATTTTAAACGAAACACCAATGTAGTAGTGGTTTATCTTTTCTGCTGTTTCCATAACTATCATTATTGTTGAATGCAGAAGAACGAGGATTATCGAAAGATGCAAAAATATACACGATGTTCCATTTAAAATGAGAAAGCTTCTACCGTTTCCGGTTAAACCGGAAGTTCAATCAAAACAAAGATATACCTATCAAGTGCTCCACATAGCGTTACCCTCATATCTAAAATTTCATTACACTCAGTTTTTTCGTTTCAGAGATATTTCCATAGATCCATACTTTCTTCTAACCCTGTATAGATAAAAGATAAGGGTCAGATATGGATATCTTTTGAAAATTTCATTTAAAATTTCAAAACGAATTTTTACGATTTATAGCTTTTGCCATGGAAAACAATATAAAATCTAAAATGTCAAAAATGATAATTTTTGTTTTCCATGGCAATAGAGATTAGTGCTCTCTGTTCAAAGAAACCATGCAAAATCATTTCACACGCTCATCGACAAATCAAAAGCACACGATTTTAGACACCTTAACAATTGTGGGAAATTTTCAATTTTCTGTAAAACAAACAGTTCAAAACCGAGCGCATTACATCGTGGTTGACGGAAAACCACATTCCAACATCAACAGCAACACGTATTATAAACCAAGGATTCTTTCTGTAACTAAATTAATTTTGACTTATTTTACGAGCGTCGAAATAAAAAATCAAGTCAAAGTCACAAATTCATTAACCTTTCGTGTTTTTTGTTAATTTATTAGGCGACGCACCTTCAACTTGTGGATTGTTCAAAGCATTTTTCTTCTGTCAGTTGTCAGAATCTCATTAATGTGAAAACATGCACAAAAATTATAAATAAAACATTAAATTCATAATTTGTACCTAGACGTAAAATAAAAGCCAATTCTATTATTTTTTCCTTGTATGGAATTGACGTCACTTTACTACCATAAAAAAATTACAACGCTAAGCTTTTTGCTTTTTTACATTTTCACTATTTTTAATTAATTTTCCTTGTGGGAATGTAATAACGTATATAATAAAAATGGTTTACTTAAAAGCATTTAATTTAAATAAGGTTTTGGAATCATTTATGAATTATTAAATTATTCTTGTAAATATCCAAGACATAAGAACTGATTATTTAAAAAGCTTCAGTATACGTAACTCCATTGCATGTACTATTAATACTTCAACCCTTATTCTTAAGATATTCAAGCTATCAAGTCTTCTAATGCTCTTCTTATACAGTGATTTGAATTCATAAAAAAATACTCATTCACATTTAAGAAAACAAAGAAAACAGACGCCTATTTAACAGTAAAAAGTTGTATGAAAACGTGATATTTAGGAAACAATTGCGATTTTTGGTTGCTCTTTTGGTTGTCTGCTCACGCTGTGGTATTAATGCGGTCATCGCTTGGGGGCATTTCGTCATCCACCCTATATACCTATTATAGGCGTTTTAACTTTTGTTTTCGCACAGCCTTATTAAGAAAGGCCATATAATTTTGTCGCCAAACCTGCAATTAACTATTAAGACATTGTGTTTTGGTGTATTCTATTTTTTAAGAGCTTCACATTTTCAAGCCTTATAAAATCATGAGGGTGCCCTCATGTATTCTGAACTAACCTTTTCGCTAAAAAAATTATTGTATGTCCTTATGAAAAATTGTTCAAGTTTAATTTAAACAACTTACTGAGTTTCAAAAGACATGGTTATTGAAAATGGTAGCTTTATACTATAAATACAGATTGAATAGTTCGAGTTAGCACATACGAAAATAGTAAGTGGAAACAAGTACGAAATATTTTTAAATGATTACGAGAGAGAAAGAGTTATTTTTAGATATAAAATAGGCGTTCAATAATTCATAATCTAATTATTTTCGTTTAAATCAAGAACCATTTTTAAAATAAAACACCAATAATAAAATTAAAATAAATTGTAAAAATAAATACCTATCACTTATCAAAAATTGCAGGCGTGTACTTTAAATTTGAAATTAACAATTGACGCCTTCCTTTTATCTAAAAGTAACTCTTTCTCTCTCGTAATCATTGAAATATATTTCGTACTTGTTCCCACTTATTATTTTCCTATGTGCTAACTCAAACTATTCAACCTGTATAGCTTTTAATATCCGAGCTGGGCGTGTGTTTAGTAAAAATATTGAATGTATTCCATACGTCAATAAACAGGTTCCACACTGTATAAAATTAAACTAGTTATACCTGGGCAAGTTATAACTACATTTTTGTCATTTATCTTTGTTTATCGGATTAAAACGCGTTTATATTGTTTTATTTGCATTGGATATCCTTTTTAGCAAGCCATATTGATTGCTGTCTAGAATTGCAACAAAAATGAATAGGTAATAAAGGGTTATTTATATTACAGAATGTACAACTTTCATCCTAGATAGTTAATTTGAATTTTTTGCATTTATCAATACTAGTATTAATGAGGGATGATGTAAATAAAAAAGTTTTATTTTCAGTTTTTTACAAAACCATTCTAAATAAATCAAACTCTTTGAAACCAATTGTGCAAATTATGCAACTTAGTCAAATTTAAATAATACCCTATTTCACTTCATTACTCAGTTAGAAATGATAATTAATATAAGTACCCAAAATGGCACACAAAGAAAACCTTGTTTAAAGGAAAAAAAATAAATACTAATAAATGCCAAATAAAAATACAGACGGGAGATATGACTCGGCCACTAGATGTCCACCAGGCCTCGAGACCTGTCTCTTAAGAGATAGACCACAGAGTCCCGGTGGGTGCAGGGAAGTCATGCACCAGACCTCGAGACCCCACTCTGACGAGCGAGACCACAGAGTCGCAATGGACGCAGGAAAGTCGCTCATCAGACCTCGATACCCTTCTCTTACTAGAAAGACTACAGAGTCCCGGTGGACGCAGGGAAGTCGTTCACCAGACCTCGAGACCCTTCTCTGACGAGAAAAACCACAGAGTCCCGGTGTACACAAGTAGTTTTCCAGACCTCGAGACCCTTCTCTTGCGAGGAAGACCACTGAGTCCCTGAAACTAAAGGGTAGTCGTTATTCAGATCTCGAGACCCTTCTCTGATGAGAAAGACCACTGAGTCCCGGAAACGAAGAGGGTATCGTACACCAGATCCCGAGACGTCTCTATGAAGAGAGAGACCACTGAGTCCTAGTGTACGAGGGAAAATCACGGGCTTGCTGAAGGCAACACGGAAACAAATTAATTAAAATTAATTTAATTAATTAATAACGCAAGTAAACAAAATGACACAAGGTAAATGACACAAAGCGCGCCCGTTCACCTCAAAGGTGAAGCGAGGAATCCTTTATCAAAACGGAGAAGGGGTTTATATTGTAGAGCCGCCGACCAACTCGGATCTACTCGACAACCAATAGAAACTCTCTAACTTGAATTGCACTCAAGGAAAATTATCACTTAGTACGTTATAAATTTTTCTAATTAAATTAATAACTATTTAATTAAAGGGCGAGCGATGGTAAAACTTAGCTCGATGGGATCGCACTAAAATAAAGAGCACGTCGATATAAAATTTATAATTTTAAATTAAAATTTCAACCTTAAAATAATTAATAAAAATTAATTAAGGGCTGTAAAATACTTAGGGATGCTCATGAATCACAAAGGTAAAAATAAAAAACACTAATCAGCTGAAATAACAAATTTTACTACTTCACGTGGTTCTAAATGAATTTAAAACTTTTCAAACCTATAATTAAAAACCATTGATAAAGAAATACTTGAGTGATAAGGATGAAATAATTTTTCTAGGGTAAAAAATGATTTAAAAGGTAAACTAAAAATTATATGGAAGCTGTAGCTCCTCTGGTTGTCGAGATACAGGGAAATCAGTGATTATCACTGATAAAGCTGATAGCAAAATAAGGAAAATTAAAAATACGTAATTCTGGTCCAATCTTGATGAGATTGGACTCAAATGAAAGTGCTTGAAGGGCTGAACACGGGCATCTAACAATTATCTCCATTTCAATCTCAAGGGCGGCGTTAGCAAAAAGGATTAGAAAAAATGACAAGTATAGCTGGTTCAAACGATACAAAATTTTCAGGATGCTGTAATTGTAATACAACAGTACCAGTATTTGGGCCCAGCATCCGGATAGAATTTTGCATCGTTGCAAATCTTATGATATAATTCAAAGATGTGGCAACGTTACACAACAAATAAATAAAAATGTCAAATTTGACAAAATAGATTTGCTAAAACAACCTGTTTTTACAATTCAACACAAAAACAACGTAACCTCAGATTTAGCCATATCAAAGGATTATAAATCTAATAATTCTCGGATTAAAATATAATTACCTTTTATGCAACTTGGCATTCCTTGTTTCAATGGGATTAGGATCGTTAGGTTAGAGGCTAATTTAAGGTTCAGGAGCATTCAGGCCACTCATCGCGGAGTGGCAGGTTAAGGTTAAATGTTGGGTAGTATATTAGCCTGCTAATAAACTATTATTTTCACCTTCCCTATAAAATATCCTCCTGTTCCTTCACCCGGGAAGAGACTCCATCCAAATCTCTGGATGAATCTCAGAATACTATGTAGAGGATGAAGTGTCGCTGATACTGGCCATGTTAGCTTAGTATTTTCTAAACGTGAATGATCTGATACTGATATGCTCTAAAGCAGGGTTAGGTATCAGTCCAGGACGCCATTTTTTCGCCGGCTTCATTGCATCTTCTGCTTATTTTTTAATTCAGGTATCCTGGGCATATAATAACACTAAAATGACAATATATTATGTGACTGTGTAATTAAATGGAAAGACGTCGGCTGTTAAATTTAATTTTATTGCTATGTCCGAAACTGCACAAGTTGTGGATTAGTCACTCTCATGGATTCTTAATTATGATATCATTAGAGCTGACAGACTTACAGTGGGTGGTGATCTATGTGGGTACGGTACATAGTTAGGTAGATATGTTAAATACAAAACTTTTATTAATGGATAAAACTAAAAATAGATAAAAATTTGTTAAAGTGAATACGAAGTACTGTATAGGAAAAAGTAAAATCAGTCGTTTACGGGGGTATAAGCAGCTTTATAGGGCGCGCTGAAAGAATTTAATTTAATTTGCTACCATAACAAACTATCAAAAGTTGCATTTTACTATGTAAATATCGTCACAAATCTAAAAAAATTATCTTCGGCCCTTCCTGGATGGAAGAAATGACACAATTTACTGTAAGACCTTCTCCACGAGAAGGGCGACTGTTTACAAGACAATAGAGTGAAAGAAGAGTATTATTTTCTAAGTATTTTGTAAGGCCCAAAACTTTTTTTGAAAAGGTGTCTTTGAAAGAAGGGGCCTGCAGATATTTTTTTTAAATCTAAAAACATTGACGGTGACTGTAGTAAAATGCCACTTTTGATGGAGTTTGTTAGTTTCACAATTTCTTTTAATACTATTTTTGGTTGTATCTCGTTGAGATGCAGGCCTTCAAAGCCATGAGTCTTTTGAACTTTCTCTTTTGAAAAGCTCATAGTAGAAAATACATACAAAAAGGTCTAAAATTGAGGAATAGACCCCGATGCCATTACTCTGAAGTAATACCTTAAAGTGATGAAAACTTTTAAACACAGTCAAAAAATAGAAAAAATTACGTTATTTACTTCCTCCAAATTTTATTCTATTTGGTCAATTCGTTTAGAAGTTATTAACGCTATTCCACACTTTTAGACCTCTCTGTATAATAACTTTTCCCAGCAGTTGCCATGAGCTATTTTAAGCAATTAACTTTTCCTCATGGAAGTAAATGGCTTTTACATTTATATTTAATGTTATTTGACTGCTAAAAGTAATTTTTTTAGTCGAATTTTACAGTTTTTAACCCAACGATATTGTATTAATCACAATTTGTAGATACAAATTGAGATGAGGTGGTACTTAAAATTTAAAAATGATTTTTTTTAATTCTTGCTTGTAACATTTTTTTTAAATTATAAATTAAAGACAAATTATTATTTATAGTGAAATTGTCAATTGAAAAATTAAATTTTGTACTCATCCTGTACATTAAACAACTTACAAAATAAGCGTTTTGTATTAATTTGATAAATAGATTATTGAATTAAAGTCAATTTTGATAAAATAAAATTGGTCGAATATAAAAGGTGACGTTCTTGCAGGTGTCGACGTTGAGAAATTATCAATTTAAATTGATATTTTTATTCTAAAAATTCTTTAGTTGATTTTTAAAGTCGTTTGATTGAGGTTGTGTTATTTAATTTTGTGCCGTTTACCCATTTTGAAAAAATTTCTATCTTAATATATCTACATCGTCTTGCTTAAAGGTTAGTTTTTCATTTATGTAATTATGCTAACGAAGTACTTCAATTGTTTATTTGTATTTAGTATAAATGTGTACGCTTATAACAAGATATAAATATGACTCAGAGAATTATGTCATTATACCTGTGTGATTATTATAGAAAGTATCATTCAACAACCATTCATAGGCCAGGGAGGTCTCATGTAAGCCTCTCGATAGTAGTTTTGAGACAAAATACGTGTGTTGAAGATACTTTTAGGCCTTTAGGGCCTGCTCTAGAGATAGGCTAAAAAAGCACTGCTCTGGAACTTTAAACTATTACTTTTATTTACTGGCTTTATATCTTCAGGTTTTTAAGGTTAAAGAATTAAATTGAAATTTAATAATAATAAAATCAAATTTGGAAATTAAAATTTGTCGCAAGCGTCGACATGTTCATTTGTTCAACAACATCACTTGATGCTATTCGATCAACAATTTTTGTTTATAAAGCCGACTAAATAAATGCTGTTTATCAATTAATACAAAATGGTGCTTTTTAAAATTTTATTTTTGAATTAAAGAAATTAAAAACTTTTCGGTTTTTTAGAGATTCTGAAGTCAGTTTTTAAATTAATTTTTTAGGGAAGTTTTAAATATTAGCACTCTTTGTTTTAAGTACCCTCAACATTTATACATAGAGTGTGAAACTGGACGCTAAGTATGTAAATGCATTCGAAATTCCTTTAAAAAAAAGAATAAAAAATAGATAGCCTGCAGTTGCAGTGCAAACAAACTGAAAACTTTTCAACTTAACACAACATTCAGTAAAAGGGTGATGTGATAATTTTATGTTTAAAACGTGGTTTTGTGAATAATTTATCCGGTTGTAATTACACAGAAATGTATAATGTTGAAAATGTTAGAAGAAATTGTTTCAAGATGTAAAAAATTTATGGCTTAATTCATAATTAATGAACTTAATTTGTTTCATTAATGTAACAAATTGTTGTAGTTTGTAAAAATTGCTGGGAAATAAGTTTGAATGTAGGCGAAACGTAACGGTTATAATAAAGAAAATATAATTTATTGCGGAGGAAACTTAAAAGGAAATATATTAGTAATACGAGAAATGGGAGACAGCAATAAAGAGATTTATTGTAGTATTCGAAGTAAAAATATGTGCAGAGATGTAATTTTTTTTGAAAAGGTATGAAGAAAGTGAAAGGAAAAACACGCTTTGATGATAGGTTGTTTTAAAAGCTTTATGTAATGGTTAGGTTGTGGTTGAGGTACGTCAGAATTGGATTAATTTTCCAAAAGTTTCGTATACATGGGGTCAGATTTTCCATGAGTTTTTCAGGTATAACTGAAAATCAGTCTTATTAATTGTCGAGTCTCCTTTGCAATTGGCATTTTATTTAAAACTTTTTTTTTATTAATTAAGTAGGTACAGCAATAATATTTTTTGTACTCACTGCTGCGAAAGTGACGTTTGACGCACTCTGTGGTCGACTGGGAAACAGGGTTTCCCGGTCTACTACACCGGGAAGTAAACTGTCAAAACAACACTAATAAATGATAATAAAATAAAGTAATGTGTATTTATTAATGTAAGGAAACATATTTTCGAACAATTAAATTCGCAAACTAAACTATTACGTTACATCTAATAACAATTTTTAACAACTTTTAGAACAATTAACTGTCAAAGTACGAATTTGTTTGACGTAAGAATGAAGTTTGACTATGAAGTCATAGGTTGCTTTGTATACCTAAATTGTCAAAACTAATCAAATAGAACTTTTATTCAAGAATTATGATAACGGTTTTGTTCGTTACAAAAAATATTGTACAATCCTCATGCGTGAACAATTTTCGCGCGTTCACGCAATGATAAAAGCACTCGCTCCTACGTCGCTCGTGTTTTCAAAGAGCGTTCACGGGGGAAAATCGTGTTCCCGCACATGGTTCGTAAATAACTATTATTCTGAGGAGCTGTGCACATGCGCACATACTTAAATTGGTATTTATCCCACCAACGCAGTAGTCAACGTATTTAAATTATTAAAGGGGCGTGGCCAAACCTGCGCGAACTTACCTCAGATTAAATTATTTTAGCTCTATTTACACTTTTATGAAGAGGCACTTTTGTGAAATGCACATACCAAGGTGGTGGAAAATTCAATAAACTTTAAAAAAAATTTTGTATACACATTTTACTTATTGCACCCCTCTAGCTCAATGACTAGCTTTTTAAAGATTTTCTTCTATGTACAGGGGTGATTGATATTGCTTGTCCGTATGGGACATCTCTGTTAATATAAGAGTTAGGAGAAAATCGAGGAGAAAACTAATAAGACGATCTCGATCTACTGTTTTGAGACAAACTCAATGGTGAAACAAAAATTTGATACCTTCTTTTATTTTCGAGTTATAGCCCAAAATTCATATTTTCTTCATTTTAATTTTGATCAATATCTCACTTATTTCTCAAGATTTTTTAATACTATAAAAACATTCTTAAAACCCTTTTTAACGTTCATTCCTGTGGCGTAGTCAAAAAAATCTTTTTAATGGGAAGTTTTCGAGTTTTTACACCAACTTCACTATTGTACAGTATTGTTCACGGATTGAGTTACAAAGAGGAAAAAAATCATTTTTGATCTTTCAGAAAAAGTTAGACACTTCGACGAATTCATCTGCAGTTTTCATAACTAAGGTAACTGTTACAATTATTTTTTCCCTCTTTATAATTTAATCCGTGAACATTAATTTATTCAGAAGAAGAGTAGTGATTTCGGCTGCCATCTTTCCAAGACTATACCCACCTACTTGGGGTGCAAAATTAATATGTTCTAAAACGACAATAAAATTTGTTCCAGCTTTCCCTGATTTCTTTCTCATTTAAACCTTTATTGACTGGCCTTTCTTATACTATGTACCTACGAGTGCTATAGAAAATCTCTTACAATTAAAACTTATGTCATTGTTGTCAGAATTATAAACATAAAGGCGTACTATTTTATTTTGCTTAAAACTTGATACCTATTCCATAACACGAAATTGTGTCCTAATAAATAAACTCTTTACATGTACTAACACTACGTACAGGGTGGTTCTAATTGGGTGTTGCTACCCGATGGTAGCGAACTATTTTAGGCGCGCGTGCTAAACAGTCACAAAAATTATTTTTGACGTGCCGAGGAGCCGGCGTCATTTCTACGCTCTGGTAGAACTATTTGGGTTGGTTCGTACACGGTAGTCAGCGGATGTTGGGTTCTTCGGTTGCATTAATTGATTTTTAGCTATTGTTTTGACTTTCAGTCTCCCAATCATCTTCAGTGATAGCTGAAATAGGCTGGAACTTTTGAACTTTCAGTGCCTCTGGCCGGGAGATCTGATAGATAGATCTACTTCAGTTGTGCTGGTAGTGCTAATAATTTCCCCCAACTCAGATCCGCAATCTTGGGGATTCACACTCACGCTGGGCCAGATGGGGTAAACAGATATAGATAGTTACATCTTCTTATCTTATCTTTGTGGTCGTTTTAATTACACCCTATAATCCACCATTTTCAACTATTTTCAACTCATTTATGAGATCATCAAACTTTCGTTTGACGATCACAAACGATCTTTCTTAAGGTTATTTTAAAACACTGAATTTCGATTAAAAGCCTTTGAAATGTCTGAAACCATATCCAAAATTGAAATGTTTATTTTAATTTTTTCAAATTCCGAGTCTTTTCAAGTATTTAAATAATTATTTCTGCATCAATAACGTTATAAAACCTTAATATGACTCGGTAAGAAAATTTAGGAACTTGCAATAATTTTTTGGACCTTATAAATTGTGGTAGACTTAGAAATTGACATTCTTGGCTTATTTAGACATTTAAAACAACCTTTGAGAACCATATACATCTCAAAGGTTATTTTAAGGTACTAAATTACGATTGGAAGCCTTTGAAATGTCTAAAACCATATCCAAAATTGAAATGTTTATTTCAAATTGTTCCAATGGCGATCTTAGGGGTTCAGAGAGTTTTTTAGAGTAATTAAATAATTATCTGTGCATAAATAACGTTATAAAACCTTAATATGACTCGGTAAGAAAATTTAGGACCTTGCAATAATTTTTTGGACCTTATAAATTGTGGGAGACTTAGAAATTGACATTCTTGGCCCATTAGACCCTTAAAACAACGTTTGAGAACCATGTACATCTCAAAAGGCACTAAGTTACGATTGGAAGCATTGGAAATGTCTAAAACTATATCCAGAGTTGTAAATGTTTATTTCAAGTTTTTCAAATCGCGATTTAGGACTCCAGAGAGCCTTTTCGAGTAATTAAATAATTATTTGTCCATCAATAATCTTATAAAGCCTGAACATGTGAACATGGCTCGGTAAGACAATTTAGGACTTTGAAATAATAAACAATAATAGAATATCTTACTAATAGGAGCTAGATTTTTTACTCTTTTTTTTAAATTAAGACAATGGCTTTCAGAAAAATTCATCGTCTTCTTATCAAGAATTATTTCAGAATTTTTTGTATAAGGGCGATTTTTTACTCCTGTGCTCATCGGTACTCACCAGTCAGAATAATAAATAATTCTTGCTTAAAAAAATTCTTATAAGTTAATTCTTATAATTTCATCGTTTTTTGTAATCGAAAAGATGTTTTTCAAAGTTCTTACACGAGCTACAACAATACATTATACAACCCACCCTACATTTCCTTGATCTTGCAATGACAACAGTAACTTCTTTAACGTATGTATTTTTTATTGTGTTAAGGGATCTCATAAAATATGTAAAGAAGAAACAAATGATTCAAATAGAAACAGAAAGATCGCGGTTTTATTGTTTCATACATTTATCCTATAAAAGTTTGTTGAATTAAAAGACTATCATAATGAGATTGTTTGAAAAAGTTTCTCATAATTCGTTAACTAAATTTGAATTGGTATTGTCACACCCTAGATGTGTTCTAGCGAATAATCAAATCTACTATTACTTTCAGATACCTTAAGGTATTAAAGGAAAGTATTGTAATGGGGTAAAAAAAATATTTTGAGATAACACCGGATATATCTGTTTTGAGGTCCCCCGAAACGATCTAGACCATTTTTAGAAAAAAGTCTGTGTGTGTGTGTTTGTTCTAAATTAACTATGAGGTCTTGCATGTGCAAGGGACCAGACCTATGGGCACATTTGCAATTGTGGGGACTAGAACGCGACCCCACAAGTATTTTTTGTCTCACGACTATAGTTTCACAGTTTGAATCGTGAATGTTAGTAGATTTATATTCCATTCGTGTTTTATATTTAGTTGTCCAGTTATAATTAGCGTCGCTCATCAAATGGCTACAAAATATTGAAATATTTAAGGTCCCCACTTTTAATGTACATTTCAATAAGTCGATGTCTGATTAATTGTGGGTTTCCCAAAAACGTACTGATTAAAGCGCCATCTACAACAGTTTTTGAAGAGTTTTTTCCGAAATATCTTTTATGTAGTCATAAATGAGATAAATACCTATTAAAAGCAACTCGACAGTGCGAAATTAGAAAAATTCATTAATATATTACTAACTCATTCGAGTTTGAATTTAAATTTGGATTTTGAGGTTAGGTGTATGTTATATCGATGTCCACTTCAAACGGCTTTGGGCTATTTCTTCTTCTTTATTTGCCTTGTTAAAATAACATATTTAAGCATATTCTTTAACAGGTGGTAAACACAGCGGCGTAGATAACCGCAGAAAATTCCCACTGATGAAAAAATACCATTAATTTGTGTTCATATTTTTGTATTAAGGAGGTACTAAAAAGGCGACTTCGGGGCAACCGTCAAACTGTGGGCACTAAATTACACGCTCATCGGTGTATTATTCATTAATTATGAGAAGCCGATAGGAAAGGTACCTATAAAACATATTTTCAAATAACGCCGGCGAGTCGGTCGTACGTTGAAAGATAAGCTGATCTTATGAGAAATCAGCTCCGAGATGGGAAGCAAATAATCTGCCTCGAAGACCCGGCCAAGAAACTCTTCAAAGTCGTCAAATGTTTAGATCAGAGATTAGGCTAGTTCTTATTTTTATCGGTTACATTAGGTTAGGTTGTTAAAGGTCAAGTTGTGTCAGTTTAGATTAGGTTAGGTTAGGCTAGGCTAGGTTTGGCTAGGCAAAATTAGGTTAGGTTAGGCTCGGTTGCGTTACGTTACGTTAGGCTAATAATATATTATGTCCCTTATGTCAATAACTAACTTTGGCGGTCGACATAACAGGGAACACAGACCTGCTCTTGACCTTGATCACACCGCTTCCAAGAATTGCGTGACCTTGACCCACGGCCTTGACCTTGATAAAGTAAATCAGAGGGGAGGAAAGGGAAGGGCGTTTGCTGGGAAGGCGTTTTGTCAGTTTAGGTTAGGCTAGGTTAGGTTAGGTTAGGTCCGATTTTAAGCCTCAAAGAGGTTATGTTTATAGTCCTGATTAGGCAACCTTCGCAGGCTCAATGAGGTATAATAATAAAATGTCCTGTGTTATTATGGCAATAACTAACTTTGGCACTCGACAAAAACCCAACATCGCCCAACCACCGACCTAGCCGTGACCTGGACCCAGCGGCCTCCAAGAATCGCGCGACCTTGACCCTTGACCGAACGACCTTAACAGAACGGCCTTGACCTTGAAAAATTATCAAATGACCTTGAAAAACGGGCGCGCTTCGCGCGCCGGAGGAGAATAAAGTTGTTGGGGGGGGGAGCCAGCAAGGGGGGGGGGTGTTTGCTGGGGAGGCGTTTAAGGCTATCTTGTTTTCGCTCACCCAACCTTTTTTGGCGATTCTTGATACTTGTAAAACGAAATTCTGAAGATTTGACGATCTTACATTAATTAAGGGGACTCTCCCATAAATCATTTTTGCATTGAATCTGCACATATATCGGAGGGTATCGTAAAATTTTGCATATTACAGTGATCAGAATCGGATGTTTAATGTCGCCATGTTTCCAGTTTTAATGTCCCCACATTTCAGCATTTTGCTAGCGTCCTCACAAGTATCTAAAAGTTTGTATGTGTGTATGTGTGTGTGTGTGGATGTAGTTCCCCACAAAATCTCTGAAACGACCGAACCGATTGACTTTAAATTTGGCGTAAGGTCTTATCAGATAACAACGGAGTGCAGAAAGGAGTTTGTTCAAAATCGGTCCGCTAGGGGGCGTGCAATTAAGGAAATTTTGTTTTTTTAAATGGCACTATATAATTTTTTTTAAATCATCCGATAGAGAATTTTTTTCTCTATACAATGATATAAAATTTTTTAACATTATTTTGTTTTACAAGGAGTTTTTACGCAATCAAATATCTAATAATATTTGGCAGCTGACGTTTCTGACAATTGTCAAAAAATTTGACAGTTGTCAAAAAATTTGACATTTGTCAAAAAATTTTGACGTTTATTTATTTTTATTCAGTGATTATAAAAATGTTCAGTATTCTTTTGTTTTCTAACTGTTTTGATCTTAGAATAATCAACTCAATCGGAAAGTCTTGTGTTGACACAACAGATATTTTTTTATTTGTTTTCATTTTTTTGTATTTGTTTAGTTTTCCAATTTATAACTTATGTGGGTAATTATTACTAACACATGATTGAAGACATAACTTGTATCTATGAGACTCGGAATATTTGAACTATTATTATTTATTATTACACATTCATGTAGAATATTCCCAACGAAAGAAAAGTCCATCACGTGATTACCGTTGAAGTTGCGCAGTAGTTTTTACTGTCGCTACTGGGCTCTAAAGCCACGCCTAGCGCAGATTTGGTCACGTGGTGGGCTTTTCTTTCGTTGGGACTACTCTAGCACTGCTAGTGTTTTTATTTTTTGTTTAAAATAATCATTTCCAATGGTGTATGATCGGACAAAAATATTGACTTTAGCCTTTTTACTGATTGTCGAATTAGTCTTTTGAGTTTCCTTCCAAAAAAGTCAAGGAAACGGCGTTGTATATCCCATTCGAGTTTTCTTGATTTTCATATGTGTTGTACATTGTTTTCTGATTTTTAGGGTAAAGGTTTAAAGAACAGAGACCTGTTAAAGAGAGACTTATTGAGAACTGCTTTAAGCTTTAATATTACTTAATACAGCAGTGTATAAGCGTATAAAATTTATAGAAAACGTTTTTGCTTTAATATAGTACAAATTAACATAACAAAAACGTTTAATTTAAAATTTGAATTTCAGGAATGTAAAACAATATTTGTTAAAGCTCGTAGTTGCGGTAGTATCAAGTATGAGAAAAATTGTATTTATATTATACGTTAAGTTTTTAATTAAAACAAATTCTCATTAATATTTTTCCAGCATGTACATCTATACCACAAAAGTAAACAATTAGGTCGTTTTAATTCAAAATCTTTACTTGTATTTGAAAAATCAGAACAAATAACAATACGCTAGAGTACGTATATCCTATTCATTTAATAGCATCATAAAACGAGTGCATCAGAGAAACAAAGCCATATCAGTATCAGTTAATGTTTTGAGTAGTTAAAACATATCGGTTGCCATTAAAGTAAAACAAATTAGACAATGTAACAATTTTTTTTCAAATAAAATAATATTAAGTTATTTGCCTCTTTTGATAGAGCTAATTGAATCGAATAATTGGAATCATATTCACTTAACCGTATAGGTACATTTGACCAACTTATTTCCTAACAACCACAAGCCCTAATTCATTATTCACACAACTGTTAAATTGTTTTATATAATTTTGAAATTATCAAATTAAATTTATAAATTAAACATTGTTTACTGTTGGTTGCTTTTTAGCCTTTTGAAGTTTAGTTATCAAATTTTTGTGTATAGATCTAGAAACCATTTTGAATTTATAAACGTTATTTCACAAAGAGTATAATTGCTTACCATCAGACGATTACCAAGCTTTGTAACATTTTTCATTGAGATTTTTCCAAATATTTACTTTTAATTACCAAAAACATAAGTTGCGAGCATAAACATTTTTTATCTGTCTGTGTGTGAGTTTGTCAACCTTCAACTCAAAAACGAATGAACAGTTTATTACTTTCATTAGGCAAAAGGTTTTAGCAACAATGTTCCACTGCAAATCATTGAGAAGAGAGTTGAAAATTATAAGTTTTCTCTTAAGGGGGTTTAAAAGTGGTAAAAGTTCGTTACTGTTGTTTGTTTCTTACGCAAATGGAAGAAATTTTATACCAAAACTACCACGTTTTGTATGCAGCTGAGAAAGATGCAAATTCCAAAATCTGCATTTTCTTGACGAACTTGCGTTGTCCTTTATATTGTTCTCCAGAGGGCGAAATCAAATAATAAAACAGTAGATATAATCTAGGAGGTAGCATTTTACTCAGAAAAGCACTAGTGGTAATACTTTGTAGCTGTTGTTTTAATTTAAAATGTAAAAGGCATTTTAAATATAAGACAATAAATTACGAGGGTTGTCCAGAAAGTAAAGGAGCTGGGTTGCTAAAAATTTTTTACTACATAGGCAGTTGCCACAAATATCAAGGCACTTAGGCTCAGTATCATAAACAGAGGTTGAAACGCAACTTAAGGTTAGACTGTCATTTTAGGGCCAGTATTATAAACCCTAGGTTAAAGTCATAAATAAACGTCAATTTTACTATACTCAAATTTTTTAAAGACTACCGACACGTGACCACCTTTATATGTATAAATAAAGATGAAAACGACTTATTTCGTGAGTGTAATTAGTTAATTTAGTTAATACATTTATTGCTAATTATTATTAAATATTTATTTAGAAAATTTATAATTAAATTAATTATTTATTCAATATTTTAAAAGTCACGTGTCGGTAGTCTTTTAAAAATTCTAGTGTATTTTGTCCAATTATGTCATACTAAAATGGCAGCTAACCTTAGGTTGAATTTCAACCTTCGATTATAATACTCACCCTAATAGGGTCAGTATTATATACTGGTCAGAAGGGTCAGTACCCCAATAGAATCAGTATTATAAACGAAGGTTAGGTGTCATTATAGTTCGAAATAATTGGACAAAATAGTGAAATTGACGTTTATTTATAATTTCAACGTACAGTTGAGTCAACCTTCGGTTTACTAGGCTTTATAATACTGGGCCTTAAAGCTTCGTTCGTTAGAGCAGACACACATACACATTTACTTTTATTCCAGCTTGCCTGGGCAGTTTTGGTCTACAAAGGCCTTTATAGATGCAGGTTTACCTGCGCAGGTCACCTGAACTATGTATAGGGCCTGCACGGGCCAAGCTGCAGTAGTGGCCTCTGTGTGTATTTCCTGTTTTAAAGCTAGGTACCTGTGTATACAGAGAGTTTTTTGATGTTCCCTTTCTGATCTGTTTGTAGTTGTTTACGACCAGCCACTAACTGCAAACACCCAAGCACTTTTCAATTTTCACTAGGAAGTTGCACCGCCCATATCGTACCATACCAGTCCGATTTAGCTCCTGGCGATTTTTACCAGTTTGTTCAGGAAACGAAAATAATAGTAGCAAGCTAAATACACATGCAACAATACCTAGATATTTAAAAACACTTAGGTACATCCTGATACCACCAAAACCCTCAATTTCAATGACGACTGTCGATCAAATCAGTTTTGGCATGCAATAAAAATCGTTCTCTAAAATGACTGGAAAATTTAGGAAAACAAACCGTTGCTTACTTTTTAATGAACTCTCGTATTTCAAAAATAAATATTTTTAAAATCGTGTTGGCTTAGAAACAATAACAGAAATAAGTGACAAACGCAGTTGCATTTAAAAAATTCCACTGCGTTCTTGATACAGTCTTCTTTTAGGAGGTCGATATTTGTTTTTTGTTCATTGTTTTGCTTAACTTTAAAACTTTATTGAAAAATAGAAGAAAACGACAAGTTTCAGCGCAGTCTACCTAGGATACTATTTCTGTTTTTAAAGAAAATGTAATAAATAGCAATATTATTATATCTATTCAATTTGTCTTGAATAGTTGGTGACTTGTACCCCATTACCATCAATATCGATTTAAACAAAATGTAATTAACCAGTTCGATAAATTGCGATTTAAATTTTTTGAAAAAGGATTAAATTTTATTAAAAGGATTAATACGTATAAAAGGAGTACACAGGTACTAACAGGGTGGCTAGAATAACGTGCGTAGGGCGATTAAATTAGATGAAATTAGACATATTTATTGGCTCTACTCACCCTGAAGTAAAAAGTTTAGTTTTACTGCTTTGTTGCTTCGGTTACAAAATCGATTTTTATTCTTAAACTTCCTTTCTTGAAAATGTTTAATTTTTGTTTGTACCTTTTTGAAACAACCCCTGCATGTAAAACTTTTTTTTGTATCTACTTTGGTGTAGTAACAAATACTGTCGCTTCTGTTTGAATTTCCCGCATACATTGTAGCAGTATTTGACGGTTTTATGTTATGTCCAGTGGCGTACAAAATAATTATAGTGCAAAGGTTTTAAACAGCAAAGAATAAAAATTAAAAAAATGAATGTGGACGTGAGGACTTAAAAAATAAAATCTTAAAAAGGCGAGTCTTAGCAACCGTTGCCTATAATAGGAAATGTGACGAAAATCGCCATTTTAGTCTTCTTTAAGTTTCGCATAAATCATTGGCTGTATGGTCCTTTCTTATAAGTGAGAATATTATGTAACTATTTCTATAACATTGAAGCATTAAATTAGAAATACAGTGTAGGAAGGAGCATTACTTCTAATGATTATTATGAACGCGATGGAAGTCCTTCCTGAGATTGTATTTTCTAAGGGTTGAAGTGACTTTGGCAATAATTGAAAACTTTAAGTGATAAATACATTCATTCAAATTCATTCATGCTCATACAGTACCTACGTGTTGATCAACATGAGTTTGAAAAAAATTGTGGTGTTTTGAGAACATTAATAGCATCTTGGCAGTTTGTCTTCTATACATTGACAGTCGTATTTGACATAACCCTTAGTAGAATTTAGGCACGAGATTGTTAAATACTATTTACTTAATAGATAGTAGTGAAGTGGAGATTGATAACCTAGAAGTCCTAGAGTAGTTCTTCTTTGAAGTTTAAATACGAAGACCCCCTCAAGGTTGCCAATTTCCACTCCATTATTGTCAATGTAAATGGCTCATTAGGATGGAGGGTAAACTGAAACTTATGTGCAGTTAAGCCACGTTAGTCCCAATATGCTATTTTCTTATAGTAAATCTTCCTATTATTGCAGTCCTAAATCCATTCCAACCTTACTGAATGAACTCAAGGCCACTCAAGGAGTCACTTTAGACTTCTATTCTTCTTAGTTTGCGACATATCAAATTATCCGTTGCATTGTTCGCTTTATTGCATCCTCAGCAGTCGGAGATATTAACAACACTCCATTCCATTCCAAGGTATAGGGTGTAGGCTCGCACGAGATAACTGTAGGTAACATTTAGAGTCTTTCGATGGCGCCTTTATGGCTGATTTGGCAAACATACAGCTCCTGCAGTTAGTCTACCAATAATTTCTAGTAGAGGTAGTACGGTATCTCGTGAACGATGCCCTTGAAAAAAGCTACGCGAAGACGGGGCTATTTAGAAGGAAGAGGGCTATTGTGGTGAAATTTTAAATGGTAAACACATTGACTAATTTATATAAATGACGGGAGATTTAAAATTTTTTTAAATTTTTTAGTAAGAAGCAAGTTATTCACATTTTCGACTACTGCGATGGTGTGACTCATCGTTCACGAGATAACGTACTACCTCTACAAAGATCGTTTAAAATAAATTGTGATGCGATGTTTGTTATTAGGCTTGGAGCTAACTAAAAACTTTGGTTATAAATCACTTCAACCCCAAAAGTATTAACTAATTATAATTCTGAAGCACAAGGACGATTTTGACTCAACAACTTGTTAGTACCACGCAATGGCAGGTGATTGAAAATGTCGCAGTTTTTTCATAACCAATAACCATTCCATGGAATTGTTTTTCAGACAGTTACCTGTTAATTTTGTTCCTTGTTTAGTTTTATGGGGATTTTGGAGAAATATCCTTCGAATTTTAGGCCGGATCTTTCTGTTTTTAAAACGTTCTCGTTGATTCTTAGTGCCATGTAATGCCAACGATACTTTAAGAAAATTCTAGGTGGTATACAGTGTGTCCCCGGATTGAGTTCACTATAGGTGTAATTGACAAAAAATTTCGGAATTTCATGTTGATGTTCTGGAATTCAGCCCTGCTTGGTCTGAAATGAATTTTAAGCATATTTTCAGTTTTTAAAATTGAAGGCCCTCGTGACAATTAAGAGAAATCTATTTTCTGTTCAGGTAAAGTGTCGTTTTAGTCAACAATATAGCAAAATGTCATTAACAAAAGTTGTTCAGAATATGAAATTATGGCTCTATACAAAATTTCAAAATGATCGGCACACTTTGATTAAATCGGTTTTGATTGTATGTATCAACGAAAAATCGCTTCGTACGTATAGACAGACTATGGGCCCATAACAGAAAACTGGTGGTAATATTATTTTATTGGGGTGTCACCGAACAAGAAATGAATCATAATTGATTCATAGAGATAAAATTTTATTCAAAATGTTTAAATAAAATTAATAATGAATTGATAGATCAGACGTGGTTTGCTCTTATTCTTTTGAGCGATATTGATATTTAGAGTGAAAATAAATAAGAAATAAGTAACGGCATGGCATTTTTGTATGTTTCAAAAATTATTTCCTAGAATGTTGACTGTAGAACAACGTGTTAATCAAAGTGTGCCGATCATTTTTAAATTTTGCATAGAGCCATAATTTCGTATTCTAAACAACTTTTGTTAATGACATTTTGCTGTATTGTTGCCAAAAAAGACACTTTTCCTAAACAGAAAATAGATTTCTCTCAATTGTCACGAGGGCCTTCATTTTTAAAAATTGAAAATATGCTTAAAATTCATTTCAGACCAAGCAGGGTTGAATTCTAAAACATCAAAATGAAATTCCGAAAATTTTTGTCAATTACACCTATAGTGAACTCAATCCGGGGACACACTGTATAATGGTGAAAAGAGTGTGATTGTTTAGTAGCTTTCGGATCCGGGGGTTTAAGTTTACCCCCTGATGAGGAAAGTCTGCTGGTCTACTTCCGGAAGATTTAAGAATCTTGAAAATCTTTACAACTACAAAATTATGTCGAACACGTTTTTACTTTTATTTTACAAATTTTTGTTCTTTATGGGCGGATTTTATATTCCCTCATTACCCTTCCTGTTTTAGGTACAGGGTTAGATGCTTACATGTTACCGCAGCACTAGGTGTTTTAAAAAGCTTATTTTTTCGTTTTCGTTATAATAAATTTATCTTGTGGGTTGAGATGTCTATTTTCTTCTGCCAACTTATGATAGACACTAGACAGATCTTTAAAAACCACTATACTTTATTCAAGGAGACGAGATAGTGAATGTAAACAAACAACCCGCGTGTTGTGCACGTGAACACTTCTGTTTAGCGCTGTGATTGGCTCTAACGTATAAACTTATTTTAAGCTTGTTGCATGGTTACCTAACTGCGTTGATGCGGATAACTCATATTATAGTGGCAATTAGAGCTGGGACGATTACAGAAAAAATGTAATCGATTATAAATAAATAAATGATTGAGACAACTTTAACTAAAGGAGCTTTTAGGGAATTATTATGAAACCAGCTGTTATTAATAATTTTTGAAAAATTTACACCGTATTTAATTTAAGTTTACGTAAAACCGCGCACGTGAGAACTTGCACGTGCACGTGAACATCGCATGCAACACTATCTCGTCTCCTTGAATTTAGTATAACAACTTATTTTTGTGCAATCTTATGTGTATCGTGTTTGTGTATCACACTTGAGACCGATAAGAAAGACCAAATGAGACTAGCCCGGTCCTGAGAGTGACAATTTTCTACGATTTCTCCCATAAAATTTTCTTATTGCTTCCACGGCATAATTCGCGTAAGTTAGCATAGAAATTAGGCAACGATGGAATATTTTAGAACGAGAAGGAAATAGTTCCACGATGCGGATGAACAATTTGTTTAAATAATTTTGATTCGTCTTTTACAAAATCAGTATGCTACATCGCTAAATTCAGAAAATAAAAATCAAAAGTTCACTAAGAAGTTCCATTAATTTCTAAAAAATTTAAAATCTGGCAACAGTGTAATCACCTCCATTAAATCGACGTCACCGTCATACTCGAGTATACCAAGTTCGGTTTTAATCGAATAAGCTGTTCAAAAGTTACAGGAGATATTCTGTGTAAAGGCACCCACACACTTTTTGAGTTTTCTAATTTCTCTTTTTTCATTTACAATCCCTTACTCTTTAAAAAAGGAATAGTGGGTAGATTCCTCCCTTTATGATTTGATTTATTATTATTTTATCAAAAATATACGAAAATCTCCTTAAAATTCTTTAAGTGGTTATGTACAGTTAGCCTCACAATTAATGGCCACCTTGGCTGTAATTCTAGCACGAATTGTGGAATCAACAGTTCGTTTTTTGGTAGTTCTAAAAGATAGTTCTTATTATTTCATCTTTCTAGTTTTATACCATTGGTAGGGAAAGTTGTGAATTTATTTTTTAACTTGAAATTTATATTTTTTGTTGAAGTGTCTTATTTTGTTCAAAAGCTGCTTAAACGAGGGTTTTCTAAAGATTTTTCGGACTGTTGAAAAAAACTATTACTTTTTTAATAAATATTTTTTTTACAATATTTTCAGCCTATGTTGTAGCTGCTGTACCTCCATTTATATTTTTTATACATAATAAAAGGCACGTAAAAAATTATTCTCCATTTTGTTTTCAATTTAAACTTTTTATTGAAATTTGAATTATTAATTTAAAATAAAATGTATACACGCATGTACTTTGTAAATTTATCAAGGTGGAAGTTTGTTTAGGAAAACTTTTATCAACATTCACTACTACTAGGGGACCCATTACAAAGAAACGAATCTCGATTCTGGAATAAATAAAATAGAAACCTTTCATTCAAATTTGACTATATGATTCACATTTTAAAAAGACATCGATGTGAGTTTTTCTTATTTTCTATTATAAAAAAAAAGTTAAATTTTAAATATAATCTTTCCCTTTTAGAATGTTTACATACTAAAGAGAAACCTTGACACAAGAAATATTTTGACAAAAACTTCTTTTTCCACGTTCGTTTTCTTTTTGAAGTTTTTAACAAGCAATTTTCCAATTACTCAACAGAAAACAATTCGCTTATTTTTTCTATGTTATTTCATTTTAAATTGTTTACCTATTGAATATGAAAAAATTTTAATAAAAAGTAAAAAAACTTTTTCGCAACTCATGTCATGTCCTAATTTAACAAAAGTAGTACATTATCCTTTTTTGTTAAATTTTGATTCAACTTTCCTTCGATTTACTAAACATGACCTTTACCTAAACCTACATTTTCTCTAAGCGTGGAAATATTTTACATTTGCCATAGTCACGTCATAGTTTAATGTAAAACAAAGTGTTAATCTAAAACTTTAGAAGTTTATTGTTAAGCTTTTCGGCAATAGAAAGTTGTTAAAAATAAAACAGAATTTGATAAAATCAAATCGATTATGCGTATTCGCCCTTAAAATAAATTACTTTTTCATTTATAAATGAAGAAAATAAATTATGTGTATGAGGTTAATAGCTACTCATACGTTATAATTATTGTTTATAAATAAATCAGTAATTAATTATTACTTTGTAATAATATGTAGGCAGGTTCAACTTCTTTTACACAAGGTTACAAGGTTCGAGACTAAGTACTTTTTTGTGCTAGGTCGAATTTTGTTGTGGGTTTTAGGGTTACCTATTTGAGATTACTCAAAAGTCAAAACAGTAGCTTAACAACGATCATAAGAACCCTTATTCACTTTCAAGTATACCTTCTAACCTTCTTCCTTTTGACATCAATCGTAGTTGGTATTATACCTGTAATCATCGTATAATATTCAAATTAACTCATTTTCTAAAAATATACACCCTGAAAATTATTTTTTTGATCGCATGTATAATATTATAGTGTTGAACATATTTTTGTAATTCTTCTAATTTTCAAAGATTTTGTGAGGTTACTAAGATTTATAAGAAGTCTTTTTTCTGATGTACTATCGAGAGTGCTAATCAACAATAACAAAAGCTACCTAGCTGTCAAATAAAAACATTTCTAAGTACTATCGATACGTTTTTATTTTGATGTACTCAAAGTCAGTCAAAGTGAAGTCAGCCTCACAATTATTGGCCAACCTGACTATACGGCTATAGGGTGGTTATTAGCCAACAACAACAAAAGTGGAGGTTGTTGATTTACTACTTGTTGGCAAAATAAAGTTACCTCTCAATTTAAGTATGGGGTGTTATGATGGTTACATCATGTATAGCCAGGGTGACCAATAATTGTGAGAGTGCCTGTACTGATGGACTGTTGGTTGTAGTTTTTAAGTGTAAGATCTAAAAGTAGATTTTAGGTTTCTTTTAACCTCGCCACTGACACCCAAGGAATAATTCTTGTAATTTTTTACCTTGTACTTGAATTCAGCCTTTGAAATGTTTTCTTTTTGTTTTACTCTCATATATGAGTTGTTAGCTAAGGTAAAGCGTTAAGGTAAACAAGTTGTTATAATTGTTTGGTTTCATAATTAATTCTAACAAAAATGTTAAGTATTGTAAAACTATACAGTATACAGGGTGGTTGTTTTTTTACTGTCCAGCTAATATCTGCTGAAATATTGAAGATACAAAAAAAGTTAAATTAGAAACTCTTCAAACAACACCTCATCTACAAAATAGCGCAAACATTTTTTTTTCCATGGCCTACTTGTTTTGCGGGAAATATGTAACTTTGATTTTTTAAATAGAACACCCTGTATATTTTTACAGAATCGTGTTCTAAATCAATTTCTCTTTACAACGGTATATCACAATTACCATTTTGCTTTCTAATTATGTATGTCCAATATTTAAAAAATTTTTAGGGTAAGTGTTACAGAAAACATAGTCAAAGAGGGATGTTTGAAATGTTGAATTCCGTGGTGGACAATCTGAACAATCATTATATTCATTATAATACATTACGTGTTAAAATTTGTTCCGAAATTTCTTAGTTTGTTAAAAAGTAAATATATTAACGTTAATCAAGGGTCACTACAACCCTCATATTGTTCCTTTTTTTGAAATATTGGGCATAATTATTAGAAAGCAAAATGGTACTTGTGATGGGTTGTCTAGAGAAATTGATTTAGAATACAATTCTCTAAAAATATACAGGGTGTTTTTAAATAAATATTTAATAATAATACACATAATATAGTAAATAATTAAACTCAATAAACATATCGTTTTTATCTTAATTCATACATATTAAGGTGGTCACGTGTTGGTAAAGAAAAGAAATTCAAGTGTATGTCGTAGTCGAAGGCTTATTATTTGTAATATGACGTAAAACCCACAATTTTTTTAAAATACGGTTTTGGCACTATACAGTGTGTCCCCAGATGGACCTAACTATACTTGTGAACTTCTTCATTTTTCATTTTTAGAGAAAAAGTCATTCTTTATAAAGAGTTTTGCTTCTTCTGAAAAGTCTTTTGCCATAATCAAAATGTCGATATAACATACAGGGTGTCTAAAAAATAGGGAAACGTTAAATTGTGATAAGAGTAAAGTACTAGTTCTGTGAGAAAAAATTAAAAATGTTAGAGGAAAAAGTTGTTTCTAATGATAATAGGAACTCAGATATGAATTTTAAGTATTGTATCTCAAAGTTGATATTTTTGACTTCTTTAAAATAAAAGCAGTAGTAATTGTATAAACTTTACTAAAATGCATAATTTAGTGATTTAAAACATGAACACAAACAATAATAACATCGATGATACTCGTAGATTTTCTGTATAAATTAATATTTCTTACTAGACTACGATGAGGAAGAAAATGGGGGTGATCGTATTCAGGTCCATCTTTTGGGAGTAAGCTATTTCAGTGTTGGCTAACACAAAAATATTGCGGGCTGTCCAAAGTACTGACTTAAGGCTTCAGGATCCTTCAATGAAATTGTTAGAGAAGAAAAAAAGAAAGAATTATGAGAGCATTCGGGAAGCAACTTTGTTATTTTTACATATTCTTAAAAAAAATCGAAAAAGAAATATTGGCTGCTCTCTAGAGTGGATCTGAGAGCGTAGCAGCCGTTCTGAAATTAACGTCTTTATGCTACACATAAACTCGTAACTCATAAACGGTATTTGGGTTGCTCATTGTCAAAGTAACTACTTTTTACATAAAAAGTAAGATTTAACTTTGGCATTCCTCTCAGGTGGGTTTCTCGCCCTCCTCCCCCTTCCTCACCAATTATAAGTTTATTATTAACAGTCCTGAGGCCTTAAGCCAATGCTTTGGGCAGCCAACCAGATTTTCGTGTTCGCCAGCACTCAAATAGCTTATTCCCAAAAGATAAGCCTGAATACGGTCAGCCCCTCGACGTGCTTCATTAAAAAAGTAAAAAATATCAACATTGAGATACAATACTTAAATTTCATATCTGAGCTCCTATTATCATTAGAAACAACTTTTTCCTTTAACATTTTTAATTTTTTCTCACAGAACTAGTACTTTACTCTTATCACAATTTAACGTTTCCCTATTTTTTAGACACCCTGTATGTTATATCGACATTTTGATTATGGCAAAGGACTTTTCAGAAGAAGCAAAACTCTTTATAAAGAATGACTTTTTCTCTAAAAATGAAAAATAAAGAAGTTCACAAGTATAGTTAGGTCCATCTGGGGACACACTGTATATTGTTTTTTTAAATTTCTTTTATGTTTTTTGTGTTTCGTGAAAAGTTAACTTTTTTTGGGATTTGATCTACCTATTGTAAATAAGCCATGGACGTATGTATGAGTTATGATGCACATTTAAATTTTTTTGTTCTTTATCGACACGTGACCGCCTTTTTTTCTTTTTAAAAAAATTTAAGACTTTACCGATTTAGCATCATAGTTTACTAAAATGATGCTTACGTTTTCAGGTAATGTAAGGATTGTATGCAAATTAAGGAACTTTAGACCAACGCATCTTAACATTAAAATTATTGGGCGCATTCACCGGACATAACAGTTGTAGAACAGTTACCAATTGCTACATCACTATAGCGCTACTATCGTGCGGAATTTTCTTAAGTGAGCAGGTATCGAGATAGTTTAACATAAAACAAATGAATTGCGCTCGTTAAAATGGCGACTGCTCCGCACACGTTCCCAAAGCATGAGTAAAGGCTCGTCTTCACACACAGGCTTGCCGTCCGGTTTGCCTGTGCAGGCGGCCTACACAGACCAAACCGGAGCGTGTGGACACAGTTCAGGCGGCCTGCATAGGTCAAACTGGAGCATGTAGACATAGCGTTCCGGCGGCCTGCACAGGGCAAACCGGAGCGTGTGGACAGCATTTGGGTGGCCTGAATGCATTCAAGCAAATCTAAAGGCAAGCCTGTGTGTGAAGACGAGCCTTAAGTCACCGAACGATTTTGTAGCTGCTTCACAACTGTTACATCCGGTGAATGCACCCATTACTACTTTATAGGGAATAATAATAAACATACAGGGCGAGTCTGGATAGATAGGCCATTACAATTATACTGAGTTTGGTAAGAGATCTGAAAAAAATCCTTAACAAAGCTTTCTTATCTCAAAATGACCTACATCGTAAAAATATGTTAAAATATACAAAGTGTTTTAGTTTAAGAGATAATTAACCTAGCTTTGTTATTAAATGGGACATCCTATATATTTTGACATAGTCTAATTCCCGGAAAAATGTAAGGTAAGTCGGGGGGAAGACGCCACTGTGCGGCGAGATGCCACCCCAGCATTTTTCAAAATTCCTCCAACCTATCTCCGGAAAATTTTATGTATAGGTTGCTTGTGATTATAAGCTACTAGCAAACATCGTTGAAAACGAGTTTTCGCAAGTCATCGAAAAGTTTTCTAAAAAATTAGGTTTTTACGTTTGACGAAGTTTTTGCTACATCTCAGCTTTTAAATTTTATTAGGCGTTTTTTTTGTGTTATCGATATCATCGAATTGTTAGCTGAAAAGACGTCACTTTTCACGTCTATTGTAATTTTTGCAAAAAAATTCGCATCAAATTTGATTTAGTTAGAGAGTTTTGCATTTTCACCCATAGTAAGACATGGGTAAGACGCCAGATTAGTGCAAAGTATGTAACTTAGACTCATTTTATTTAGATTTATAGTAATAATGCGACAATAGGGCCCACAATGATGAAAATGTGTAATGAAAACTATTGCGATAGCAATGGGCTTCGTAGATTGGATTTGCTGCATAATTTGCAGGAAGTAGTTACACGAAAGATGTACATGGATTGATGACACATGTAACGATTGAAGTCAATAATATATAAGGATAAAACAGTTTTTTTTTCGTTTAGTACCGTTCCCGACTTTCTATTCGGGACTAAAACTCACTATGGCATCTTACACGCATTTTTGTCAAGATTTTTTTGTCGAAAAATACAAAAATTTTTTTTTAACTATGTTAACTAATAATTTATGTTGATTTAATATTGCTATCTAATAGTGTATTCTTTGAGGGATAAACACATATTTTTAAATTAATCTAAATGTGTATAATAACGTTTTTATAAATTAATTAAAAAATGTATGTCATCTTCCCCGACTTGCTTTATAGTTAAAAATGTACAAGGTTGGATGTGCCTATCACTAACCGTTCTATAGATATCGTCACTTTAATCAAAGAACAAACAAACACTGAGAGAGACTACCGAAACTTAATATTAAAAAATGTGAAAGGTTTTTAAGGTCAAAATCGCTTAAAATCCTTCAAAGGGTAAACTTGTTTTATCCTTTTCTTCGTTGCTCCCGTTCCGACAAGCTATCTTATTCACTGAAATATGCTTGCAGTGACTAGCGACCTCTCCTTTAGCGGGGATTTTTGGTTACATTCGGTCCATAAGCTATCACATCTGTAATAGTCTTTGCTTTGTAACTCTTTTTTTTATTAATACTTCAGATGTTCAAGTTAAATTCCTAAAGTTATCTCTCTAGACTGTATAATTATGATTTTTCAAATCTGCTTACACCACGACTATTCATAATAGTCTATTACCAAATCACGTGGTATACATTTTCAAAAAGTCTAATGCTATACAGAGTGATCACTTCACAATCGAGAAATAATTTCATTAGAATGATCTATATATTTTTGCACTATTAGCATCTATTTTCTACCAGAAATCAAATTTGAAAAATATGACAAAACTTACATTTTGCGTTATCACCCTGTATAGTGTGACGCTTTTTAGAATTGTGTGCGACGTATTTTGTCGTGGTCGTATCTCTTACAGAACTCAATTTAATTCTAATGGCCCATCTATTCAGACTCACCCTATATATTTCAATGTATTTCGAGAGTATGCTCTTATTTTGTATTTTAAATCCAAATTTTTCTTCGGTATCGTTGCTCTAAAAATTTATATTGTCATGCTCTATTTAGAACGTCTTTGGTATTATTATAATGTTTTGAAATTTCCACAAAACACTATTTAACGTATCAAAATAAGATTGAACCACAAAGTATATGAATATTCAATGTGACTATGGACTCGACTTTTCTTTACCCCAAGATGTAGATACTGAACGTGACGTATCTATTCAAAATCTGTACTCGATATTCTGTACAAAACTCTTAATAATACCGTCTATTATGCCTTTATTCGACATTAAATTAATAAAAGCGTCATCACAGATTAAATCGGTCGAATTTTTTTAAATTTTAATAATTAATTCTTGTAATTGAGTCACAATTTAAAAAAAACCCTTGAGTTTAATTTTAATTTTGAGGTTTGTATCTAACTGTTAAGTGTGTTAGTAATGGATTTTCACAAGACAACATGCGCTCTCTAGGAGGAAAATCTGAAAAGTACGTTAAATGCATAGAATATTGATCGTCAAATGTTTTGATTCTATAAAAGCTCCATCTTGCATGAATGTCTTGTAAACTTACTAGTTAGTATAATTATTTTAAACTTTAAAAACCAATTTAAAAGATCTCATTAATATCACAACTCATCACAAGTTACGCATTGGGACCAATCAAAAAGTTTTTTTACGTCAAGTTTGGGGTGAACTAGTAAATTTAACTTTTTTTTATTATGAAATTTGTTTAAAAAAGTTACTTGTAAGTACTTATAGGTACTTGTTGGGGTATATTAAAGTTAATTTCTAGGTCAACTATTATATTAAACTCAACTTTGTAGTTATTTTAGTAGATATTAAGCAAGATTGATGATTATTGAGGAAGTGACTGTTAATGGTCAATATTGATTTACTATCAAATACCTGAAAAAAAAGTTTAATATTAGTTGAGATCAGAGATACGAGAAAAGGTTAAAAAAATTTCGACTATTAACAAAACATGGATAATTTATATTGCTCACGGATCATTTATGTTGATCAGTGTAATAGTTTTAATTATGACTATTAAATTATTATCGTTAGGCACAATTAAAGCAATTAAAATGTTTTTTAAAGAATCTTCTAATAAACTACTAAATTTAAATTTTTTAAATGCAAACTTTAATTTTTAACTTCTATAATTGATACTTATTCATTGCTTTCTCTAAATTTTTTTAGATCGTTATTATTTAATGTAGGTATGCAAATTTATGAAAAGCTTTTAAAAAATTAGTTTTTTAAATGACAAAAAAATTTTTTTATGAATTCCAAGTAAACTTTTGCCATTTGTATACTATACACGATTTAAAAGTAAGGGATAAATTCAAAAAAAAATAAGCGTTAATCAGCCACTTTTGGGCTACACTATAATCAATTTGCGTGAACTTTATTTATTGATGAGGTTATGAACGGTTATGATTGTGAAATAATCACAACATGCACTTAAGCACTTAACTCGAAATAATTTTAAATTAATCTTATTGGTCTTCTTACTTGAGTAATAAAACGAATGCAAGAGCGTTCAGAGTGTGTGTTTTTGATGTAATAGTGTTTTTATTTTTGCAATCTTTACAGTTGATTTTATTATATTTTTGTAAGTAAAACCAGAAGCAAATTTTATTACATTTTAAATTAGTTTATTTTTAACTGTCTGTGTGTAAATTGAAAGCTTGGATTGTTTATGTTTACTAAATAGTTAATTGACACACCGGGTGACAAAGTGAGTAGCCGACGTAGGGAATTAACGTATGGTGAATGGGACTTTTTAAAATTCTTGCTTCTAATTTCCACAAATGGCAATAACAGTGGCGCATTAGTCGAAAAATCATTTCATTTCCACGTGGAATATAACATCAAACATTCCGACGAATTAATTTAAAAATAAAGTTAGACGATTTTAGTGTTATGTTAATTTCTCTTGCCATGAAAAACAACTTCAAATTCAAACAGATTACATCAAAACTTATAATTTTTTCTCTAATCTTTGGAAAAGTTATCCTTTTCGAACTGATTTTAGTTCGCAAAATTCACAATTTCTGTAGTTGTAGAAGTTCCTAAGCAACAAGAACAAGAAATAATAACAGGAATATATCATAATAGTGCTATCAAGCTTACAAAAACAATGCGAACTAGAGTAAACCCAACTTAAGATGAGTACACCACGTGATGACCGTTAAAGCTGCGCAGTAGTTTTGTACTGCCGTTGCTTAGAAACGGACGTACACAGTGTGTGCGTATCGTTATTACATTACTTTTTCCAAAGCAAAATAATTACAAAATAAATATCTCATTTACAAAGTAATAGACCAGTAATTAATTATTGTTAGTACTTCAAATAAAAATTTTAATTAAGTAATTATTTTGAATTTCAACAACTTAAAAAATATTTTTTTTGACAGAAGAAATAACTAACTCCGCCATTGGGCTCTGAAGCCACGCCTCGCGCAGGTTTGGTCATGTGATGTACTCATCTTACGTTGGGTTTTCTCTAATTTAAACGTACAGCAGTTCTAACCAATGACGTGCGGGAATTCTTTTAAGAGCACTCTTGCAAGCACTATCAGAAAAGTTTCTTACATAAAAATTGTCTTAACATTTGACTTGTGATTCCGATTACAAATACTTTTTCATCTGACAATACAGGGTGGCCCAAATTGGAATTTGACCTGACATTTACGTTCAGAACGGTCTTAAGAATGTCTTTACACTTTTACAAATTTGGAGAAATAAATAGGAGATATAGACCTATATTAAAATGGCGAAAGTTTTAACTTGAAAACAAAAGAATATATATAGGTCTCACGTTGTAAGAAAATAAAGCGCGCTCGTTCGGAATTGCAGAGAGGGTAATGAATACATGACGCGATATCTGATCAGTAGCGCATTGTTATCAGGTCGCAGATAAAATAATATTTAAGTATAACAGATAATAAAGTGCACGCCATTGATACCTCCGATTATACGTTCGACTTGTTCCGGAGTTATATTCTTATAACGTGAGACCTCTAGCCGAGTTCTGATTTTACCATTTTAGTTTCTCAAAATAAGAGATCGAGAATGTGCTATCGGCTTTTCTCTAACTCTTATCGAGTTTCCCTATATGGACATTCAATTTAGGCCATCCTGTACCCGATCTTTTCTTCTTTAGACACGCCCACACAGGGCTTTTGTACGCTTAGTCGAACTGTAACTAAGGCAAAACGAGTGCCGGGAAATTAAAAATGTAAAATTGAAATTTGTTTATTTTGTTAATACAATCCACAACTTTAACGTACTTGATATTAATAAAATCACAAAAATTAAGAATGCGTGGGAGAATGCCTCCGGAGAAGTCCGGAAATTTGCTTTTTCTACGTGTTACAATTTTGTCTTTTATCGGATTAAATCAAAACCCTAAAATTATTATGCGATTCTGTGCAAATTTTTAATGACGTCTTAAAAGCGATGGCCGACGGTGGCCGCTAAATGCTTACAAATCCTGAATAATTTCACTTTTTTGGAATGCACTTTAGGGACTGGAACACAATTAGTAGTAGTAAGCGACAGTAACATAACCTTCTACAATTGTATCCATTAAAATATATTTTTATCCATTATAAATACAAGGTGATGAGTGGTAACCACGGCTCTCAGTCATAGAGATTGAACATATAACTTTTTTCGCAATTTTCTGCCTCCTTAACTATTTTACACAAAAATGTTTCAAATAGAAGTAGTGGAGTGTGAAATCTCGTATACTGAGATTTTTAACCTTAGAACATAAAACATCCGGAAGGAGGATTAGCAACCGTTGCTTATAAGAGAATATGCGATTGAGATGACAGTTTAGAAGTGCCCGGATGACTCATTCATTCCGTCGAGTTTACATTATCATTGGCTGTCAAGATCTTTTCTTATAACGGGGAGTATAAGCAACCATTTCTATTGGAGAAATTGACCGGAAATCGCTATATTTATTCGTCTATTGCGATCCATATTATTAGCTCAATGGCTCTTTCCTCGTAGAATAGCGGGTATTTTTTTGATCAATGGTTTGGTCAGTATTTAGTAAAATTAATTTATGAAATTGAAACGACCACCACTATTTTTTTTTTAATTTTGACATTTTCATAACTAATTTCAACCATAACAAAGCTTGCAAAATTAATCTTTTTAATTGATTCAGATGCAGAATTTTATGCCTTCTATCTTTTATTTTAAGCCATTTTCTCTAAAAAAAATTAGAGAATCAAAAAATTACAAAAGCATAATTTTACATGCTAAATGACAGAGAGCCGGATCAGATCAGCATTGTGTAGGTAGATATTTATTCGATATGCTACGAAATTCTAACAATTGAGGTTATGTTTTTATATATTCTGACAATTACTGATGCTTTGTCATTTGTTAAGATTCAAAAATTCACACCATTCACCGAATTGAACCTCGCTAACAAACAGCTACACTCAGCTGATTGCTGTGCTTTTCTCAGCTGCTAAGTCTGCTGAAATGTTGCAACAATAAATTACTAATGACGTGAAGATCCTTAAATTTTATGTTAAAGATTTGTACAGAACTCCATACCCTTCAAGCATGCCTTATGAACAAAATTTGTTGCAGAATCGTTTGGAAAATATCAAATTGCAACAATTTTGACACTCCATTTTATTTCACATTCTTATTTTTAAGTTTTGACAGTTGTCAAAATGTGAATTTTAATATTTTTAGTGATATGAATTGTTGACGTTCATAAACGCGGAAAAATTATCTTTCGATTGGCACCCCTTTCATCCATCTTTATCTTTTGAAATGAAGGGACTCTTACAAAAATGTGATTTCCCAGGTTATTTGTCCATGTTTTCAATTCAGGTTGCCACTCTGTATACCTATGGAGGTATAATTATTATAATGTTAATAATTTTAAGATTCCTTTTGTTTTTAGTATAAAATTAATTAGAAGTAGATTAGGTTATAAAGTTTGATGAGGTCGGTTAATATAAGCATAAATAAAAACCTAAATTGATTGGTTTCTGTATTAACAGTAATATTAATTAATTTGATTTTGGGGTTGTTTATTTAAATTGAATGGTTTCATTAACACGACCATTTTGTGTTGGAATAAAGTGCTTCATTTTAATACACATAATTGAACGATTTTGATAAAGGTAATTTTGAGTATTGGTATACCTAACTAAACTAATGAATTAACCCACTTTTAGTTTGTTAAGTGTGAACTACGATCAGTTCTCAATATTGAAGCTGTTGTAAGTACTTTTAGGACAGATAAAAAGAGCAAAATGTCTTCTAATCAATTACAACTCGAGCTAAATGATTTTAATGAAGGTTGTAGAACTTAAAAAAATTTTCTTATGAATCTGTCTTTTTTATATAGAGTAGCCCAAACGTTTATGCTATTTTTGAATTTTTATACTTTTTGTAGCTTTGTTAGCAACTTTACTTAATTTTTACCATACCTAGGGTCGGTATATTGAGTCTCAGTCCTGAAATTACGTTAAGCATAGTAAATGGTCTAGATGAGCCCCAAAATACGTCAACTTACATTTGTTTATTAATTGTCCTACAAAAAAATTCAAAAACGCTCTCTAAAGCTACTCAAATACTTCTAATAGTTTTTGCAAATCGTGTCTATTGCTTAAACAAGGTCAAGTTTACGCAAACATTTTCGACACCGTCTTAGATCACACAGTTTAAAAATGCGTAATATCTAATCTACTTCAATAGTTCAATTTATTCGTACTTTAAATCACCCGTGCAGTTATAAATGATTAAAACTTAAAAATAGTAATTAAATTAAATTCAGTTCACTAGCACAAAACTGCAACGGAAATCTTTACTCTGTTTTCCTTAACCGTCTTTAACAAAATTAGAACAGTTAACGCCAGTGAATCTGAAACCAATTCTTTACACCCCTCAAGTGTGTGCGTTATAGGGCATTTTTATAAAAACATCCATAATGTTTAGACTTTAGACCTTTTTAAACTCGCATTTGTATTCCCTAAGAACTTTTAATGGATGGGAAATAAATTATTACCTTACGTACTACACATACCTTCGGTTCGCATTAATTTACACTTGAAATGTTGAAGATAAAATGTAGGTATTGAGCCATGTAAATTTAATCACTATTATACAGGGTTAGTAAAAAGTTTTCAACAAAATTTTCGTCATTAAATGTCTCTAATTTAAAACCCAAGCAGGGTCGAACTGGTTGAAACTGATCGGTAATTGCTAATGATCCAAACGCTTTTGGGATTCAAAGTTGTACAGTCAGCCTCACAATTAATGGCCACCCTGCCTATACGTTTAGGAGGAATTGTGGATGTAACCGTCATAACACCCCATACTTAAATTGAGGGGTTACTGTATTTTGCCAACAAGTAATAAACCAACAGCCTCCTTTTCTGTCCTTTTGTCGTTGTTGGCTAATAACCACCCTAGCGTATAGCCAGGGTGGCTAATAATTGTGAGGCTGACTGTATATCCTGCTCTAACCTAACCTTGTATAGAGCATTTTAAATCACGTGACTTTGAGAGCTCCGTGATGGGCAACCAAACCATTATTGAAGATCTTCACTGAACGAGACGCTAAGGACGCTCACTTACGTACGAATAATTATTAGAGTAACTGCTTATTTTTTTTAAATTTTCAATGAAGATTAAAAAACGAAAAGGCATCCCCTGGGATAACAAGAATTACTAGATTATTACAGAACTTATTGCTATATAATATTTTTTGAATCTTCAATGGAAGTTTAAATACAAAGAAGGCACCAACGGCACCTCTAAAATAAGAATAATTTTTAGAGTGACTTTTTTTAATTTCTTTATGTTGGAGTTCTTTATTCTAACTTTGCACAAGGCGCCATAAACCCATGAGTGAGGAGACGGTTCTGTCTGAAAGCTCCTTTACGTCATTAGAAAAACCTATTATCTCTTCTGTACGAGCTTCGTCTCACTTTAGTTGGCTCATCCGCAGAAATTTTAGTTTTAAAGAGAAGGCGTCATGCATATTAACGCCGTCCCTGAGTCTGAGCCTTTGTAACGAGATTAATTGCTCAGAGAAGCACCAACTATTCCTTTGTCGTTACACGTGCAAGCTTTTACAGCGGCAAGCAGTCTGGGCAGCCCAGACTGCCTGAACCTTAGAATGTAAAGATGCGAAAGGAAGGTTAGCAATCGTTACCTATAAGAGAAAATGCGACAGAAACGTCATTTTGGAAAACTATGGATGACTCATTCATTTTGTCGAGTTTACATTATCATTGGCTGTCATGACCTTTCTTTATAAGTGAGAGTATAAGCAACCATTTCTATTGGAGAAATTGACCGGAAGTTGCTATATTTAGAAAATCATTGCGATCGAAATTATAAGCTAAATGGCTTTTTTCTGGTAGAGTAGGGGGTAAGTATTTTTTTATTCAAAGGTTTGAACGATCTACAGACCGGTGGTCTGCGCCATTGAATAAATAGCCGCTACTCTAACAGGAAAGAGCCATTTAGCTAACAATATGGATCGCAATGCTTAGTGTTTCAGTCAGAAATTAGTGTTTATATTCCCACTTATAAGGAAAGATCATGACAGCCAATGACAATGTAAACTCGACGAAATGAATGAGTCATCCATAGTTTTCCAAAATGTCGTTTCTGTCGCATTTTCTCTTATAGCCTACGGTTGCTAACCCTCTTTCCGGATCTATTAATTCAATGGTCTGCACAGTTCACACTGCTCAAGTGCTCAGGCCTTCCGCAGTAATAACCTGAGCGTTTGTGGCTGGCTTTAGATTAATTTTTGTCGGAGATCTTGTGAATTTTTATTGAGGTTTAGGTATTTGCGAGAAATATCAATTTCAAACAAAATGTCCGCCTAGGTATCCGCTTTCCTTTCTGTCTACCTATCTTGGGAACACGATAACGATAACAAAAATATTTTCTCTTCCTACTACGACTTTTCTTCTAATATTATTTTGTTCTATTGTTTTCTTGTTATTTATGGGGTTGGAAGTAAATAACAAAAAAAGTATATTTTAGAAGTAGCTTTATTGACAGCATTTAATACCTCTTCAGCAGGTTTTCCATCTCTTTTATTAATTTAAATTTTTTGTTTATGGATAAACTTTCTACGATAGATATTTACTCTTTTAAACTGAAAATTAAACATGGGTAAAATTTCTTCCCCGCTTGGTGGGGCTAAATCTTCATTAAATCTTTGAAGATGTTCAATAATTTTTGCTCATTGCTCATTTATAATAATAAAATCCTATAATAACCTATTTACTATAAGAATTTGATCCTAATTATTATTTATAAATAATTACTTTTTCTCAATTAAAAATATAAAATAGTATTAATTTGATAAGTTTTTGTATAATAAACAAACTGATTTCCTATTAAAATTTTATAGTTCATTTAATTAAAGCAATTAACAATGTTTTCTTGGTTTTTCTTAAAAAGCATGATTATTGTGCGTGCCAATTAAACTATTTTCTAAGCATCGTTTGTTTGTTTATTCAAATTTCATTGTTTAATCGAACCAATTATTTTAATTTATTATTAACCTTATTACTTATTTATCACGAATTTGATAAATAAGTGAGGTTTATTTACAAACCATTATGTGAGTTTTTTCTTGTTTAAATATTTACAAGTATTGCACTTGACGTTAAATTATTTAAATTGTTTCAAAAGGAATCGATATATTTTCAGTAACCTATTTTACATGTATCCCAGTTGGTTAACCTCGACGATCAGTCTTGATCCTTCTGATTTCAAATCCCATTGTCGAACCATTACGCTTTACCTACATCTATGAATGCTAAATTGGCTGAATTGAATTCGTTTGTACGTGTAACTGTCGAGAGATTTTCAGATTTTTAAAAAATTTAAAATCTAATTTATCAACAGTTAAATGTACCAGGTGTAGAATGGTTTCTAATACGCATAGGGAAATAGTACGTAAAAACCTGGTAAAATGTTCTGATAACTGTTCTACACCCGGTATACATTTCAAAAAATTATAAAGAAATTTTTCATATGCAAAACTCAATTATGTAAGGTGTAGTAGGGTTGTAAATGACAAATAAATAAATGCACCAAGGCGTGAGAAGTGTTACGTGTTAAACATATTAATGGAAATTCTGAATATTTATTGTTGGAAATTCGTATTTCAGCAATGGGTTGTCCTGCAAATATTTGGGCTCTAACAATCATATCACATACAATAAAGCGACTGCTGCAAGAATGCGAGAATTGTTTCTAAAGACATGCTAATTACTAAATTAATTGTACACAAATACAAACGGTTCTGATTCTTTAAAAAAAATATATAAAAATGTTAAATCCGTAATATTCCATTCAGCTGATGGTAATTCTTGGTAGTGTTAATATACAAAAATATAAAGTTTTTTTTTAAATGAAGACAAATTACTACTATTGATTGTACATGTACATGTACAGCCTATAAGAAAAAATAAAATGAAATATAGCTATACAAAAAGAAAACTTTTTTTATGAACTGTGTACGAGGTTTGGGTACCTATAGGGAATTCGTAAATTTTTTCTTAAAAGAAAGTTTTCAGATTAGGGTAACAATACATTTCAAATCGAGAAAAATAATGTTTGGCAAACGCTCAACACTAGACTTATTCAATTTATTGAATATTTTAATAATTAATGAAGTAGTAGTAGTAATTGATTTGAAAATACTACTAAATTGCAGTAGTTAACCTCTTTCCGTATTCTCAGAATGGTAATTTTAGTTTGTAGTAGTTGACTTTTCTTTAAAATGAAAAAAAAATTATGTACTTTTCACTTTATGGACGTACAGGGTCAGATAAATGAAATTTTGATTTATATCTAGAACACAATGCTTGTAAAAAGTTAAAAAATTTGGGAAAAACTGAATGCCGTCTTCTGTCTTCTACTGCTTCTACCAAGGGTAGATGGAAGGAAAGGAGAAAGCTTAGATGGAAGGGTAGATGAAATGCCGATGAAAGGAAGATGTTAGTACTGAGTTAAAGCTTCGTTTCCAAATTTGCAGAACTGTTTCTTTCGGCATTTCTCCATTGAATTAGTCATATCGATAACCTGGTCATATGGTCTCGGTCAATGTTCTCGTGCCAGAGCTGTCCCCACAATGCCTAAATGAATTTTACAACTTTACATTGGTTTTGAAAATACAAGCAAAAAGCAATAACTTGAAGAATTGAACTGTATTTGTAGGCAATCTTTAAGCAGTCATGTGATCTCCTGTAAGGATGGAGCCAATAGTAAACATTTAAAGTAAAGAGTTATAGATTCATTTAACTGGAATGCTTATTTTATTCGTCCTGAAAACCTATTATTAACAAAGATAACTGATATAGGATTATTTTTCTAAGATTGCGATTTTGGCACTTACCGGAGCAAACCTAAAGTTAGTTAGAAATGTGAAAATACAATGCAGTTAGGGACTATTTTAATTTGGCATCCCTGTACAGAGTTGTCACATTACAATTTAATTTGTTAGAAATTCAATGTTTTTTAGCTTGATTTGTTGGTATGTGGCAACCTTGCGCTGTCATTATGAAACTTCAAAATCGCAATCTTAGAAAAATAATCCTATAGTCGCATCTCTAAAGAACTAGTTATAGGGTAAAACCGGTAGAGATGGCGTACCTTTTTTATTTTCGTGATAAAACATTGAATATAAACAAAAATCAACAAATGAACGCAGATTTTAAAAAATTATTAAAAAACCATATCACCCTAACATAGATCTCTCCCATCTCTCCCAGCACAAAATAAAACTTTTTTATTATATTTTTTCTTTCTTGCCACATTGAAGACAATGGGTAGTGAACGTTACAACCCTTATGAAGCCATCTTAGGCAATAAATGCATTTAAGCCAGTCGTAGTGTTGTACAGGGTATCCCAAAGTGTATTGATGCTTCATGGACTCCAGTACTGCCACTTCTTACAGTTTGTACTGCTAAAGTTAATTATTCTTCAACGAGTCCACGAAGCTCTAGAGCAGCTTCCTTTTCGTTTGTACTCATTAAATCAAAAAATCATTAAATCAGATACGTTATTTACTTTACTTGTTACTCAATTGTGAAACGTCATTTAACCAAGCTGTCTATAAACTTTGAAAATCAATGTTTACAAGTTTGATTTTCAAAGCTTTCTAAAAATAATTTAGGGATATTTTTGACGCTACTGACAGCTGACAGAAATTCTTTAATTGTAATTTAATTAATTTGTAAGTGAATTAAGCATGAGTAACAAGTAAAGTATTGTACATTACACGCCAGGTAACTGTTTTAACAGGCTGAAAGAGGTGACAGGCTCGCCGGGGCGGCTCGCCAGTCATAACCCTCTTTGCGCCAGTTAAAACAGTTTTACCTGGCTTGTAATGTTAAATACTATAACAAAACCGAGTGAGATGGCTAGCGCCAACTAACCCAATTACGTTGGGTGAGATGGCGCACGCATTTTCCCCCCTCGGACTGATATAGTTTAAAAATATTATAGGTTGAAACAATTCTTCAAACATTTCTTTACACATCGATAGCAACATAACTTCAAATATTTTTTAATTTAAATGTGCAAAAGTTATAATTTGTATATAAACCAGTGAAAAATTTTGGAGATATATAAAATATAATATTAATTATTTAAGTGCCTTAAAAGATAGCACAATTAAAGGGCCACTACTAAATAACAACTAGGCAACATCACTAACACTTCGACTGCATTTTTAATTACCTAAACAACCAATATCGATAAAATATGCCACTGCGCCATCTCACCCACGGCACCATCTCTCCCGGTTTTACCCTAAGGCGTCTTCCTTTTAAACTACCGGAGTAAGACAATTTGATATACCAACTTTGAACTTTAATGCAAGCGAGTACTTCAAACTTATTAACTTGGGTAAATTATTAATTTGAAGTAAATCTTTGAAGTGGTAATTCATGCTTTTTATTGTTATTTTATACTTTGCCGGTAGCTTTGAGTTTTATTTGAATATTTTTTATTTTTAAGTCTATATTAGTGATGTTGTGATTACAAAGTAGGCCACGAAACTTATACGACTTGTAACTCCATTAAAGGTATAAACACAACCATTAGTATTGTACGATTCTGGAAAGAAAAACTTTTCTATGAATGCGGATTCTGTCTATTTTAATTATATTTTATTTACAATAAAACTCACAAATTGCAGTACATTCCTTGATTTTACATATAGTCAAATTTTTAAAAGACTACCGACACGTGACTTAAAATATTCAATAAATATTTAATTTAATTATAAATTTTCTAAATAAATATTTAATAATAATTAACAGTAAATGTATTAACAAACTAAATTAAATAATTAAACTCACGAAATAAGTCGTTTTCATCTTTATTTATACATATAAAGGTGGTCACGTGTCGGTAGTCTTAAAAAAATTGGAGTACACATATAAATTGTGCCGCTTTATTAAAGCAGTTGCACAAATAAATTATAAAGATAACGTCGCTACGTTATATAATGACAACTGGTTTGGACGATTGGCTTTTACCGTCTACTCCATTGGCGTTGCTAGGAATTTTATTTAAAAAAAATTAATTATTTATATAGCAATAAAAATCAAACTCACGGCGCCTATGGTTTCCATAGAGATAATAGCCCCGCTTCCTTACCCCTAACGCTTTCTTTCCAGACTCTAGCAATACTTATATTACGAAGGGTCAGCCACTGTCCTGAATTTGAAACTACCCATGACTGTCGTTGACTGACTATGCCATCATGCTATGACTGATGGACTGATACGACTATTTACTGCTGATGGATGACTAATAGTTGACTGCTTAATTTTTGTACATTGACTGCCAAGAGTGGACGACTTTTCGCTATATTATAATAATAGGTGCAGTAGATCCTCGATAGTCCGGATTAATTAAAACCGAGGCAATCCGGATTTTTGAAGTATAACATGCATAATGAAAGATATTGTTCGATCCGGATTAGGAAGAATTCGGAATACTAAACACTCGGATTATCGAGGTGCTACTGTATCTGTTTTATTGCTATTTCTGAATTTTTTAGTTTTAAGTTTTCGAAATGTCATTACCATTGGTATTTAATTTTGACGTTTACAACTAAAGTTTGTCCGTCGCTTTTATGGGTTGCACTAAAAATTTGTGTGGTGCCCACCCTGTATACTTTTTATTATCCCACTGTATTATGAAAAAAAAATTCTTGTTCAGTACTAATGTTTTACGTTGGACCATCCTGTATACGTATACTTTCATAACCTACCTTTATTGGTTTTATCATAATAGGTCAGTGTGGCAATGTTAAGTATAATCTGTCATGAACTAAACGGCTAAATATTTGGTTTACATTCAAACCTTCACATTTATTTAGCTTAGGATTTTGGAGTACCATAAACACATTCCGTATCATATACATACCAAGCTTATTGAATTGTTTAAACTTAATAAATTTCCCGCATGTAATAAATAAATTTATGACGACTGTGCATTTTCTCGAATAATTCTTCCAACTATTAGGGACTGTACCATTATTTATTTATATTTCTAGAAACTTATAAGAAAACCGCAATATTACTTAGGTACTTATTTGTTCATAGAGAAATACCATCTTAGTGCAATAATATAAAGTTTATATAAAAAGTAATAAACGAGTTTGTTACATCAAGCGAAATAACTCTTCTGATTTGACGTTTTGAAAGGGCGTTCTTATTACAACAATTATTATTACAAACGTATACTTGAAAAAGTAGATGGATATCTTAGAATATTTTAAAAGAAGTTGATTCAAAGATATTTTTTGGTGTAGTGATTTTGATCAAATTGTGTACTTTCGGCTCATGAAACTTTATCTATTCTTTTATGGTCTAACATTTCCAAAGCTTCTTTAGGGCTTTGTGTATGTCAGATTGATGTCCTAATTTCCTGAAAATCTTATTTATTCATAATCATACCATGGATTTTAATCAGTGGCCTTCGAAACAAATTCCATTTAGAGCAATTGTTTGGAAAATTTAATTTAGAAATTTTCGTGGAATTGGGTTTACGAGTATTTCATATGCGTTTATCGTTAAGAAAATTATGGTCTATGTAATAGTTGTAGTTCCAACTAATTTGCAGGTTTTTTACTATGAGTAGAAAATTGTGCGCTTTATGGCATTCTTTAACATATGTATAAGAAAAGGGTTTAGGATAATTTAGAAATTTCGCTTTATCAGCGCAAGTTAAGGGTTTGATGGTTTTACTATTTTTACTTACTATCAAATATTCTTGATTACAGGGTTTTCCAATATAAATGAGGGAAACTCCGGCAAATAGAGCACTAATCGTTAAATCTAATTTTTCAAAACTTAAACAATAAGCAAGCTAAATGTCATCTTGAAAAATATAGCTTATTTTATGAGTAGGCGATACTATTCAGTGACGTACTTATAGAGGGGCACATAGGGCCTACGCACCCCCTATTAGTTCATAATAATGTTTTCACCATGTTTTCCCAATCTCTCCTTGAGAACCCCATTCTCTTCTTTGCCTTCTTACGTACTAATCAGAAAGTGTGGGAGTAGAGTCGTGGGAGTATTATATACGCAGGAGTTAAATTTGTAAAGGCATAAAGTGGGACGATATTACCACATGAGTTTTCTTTCTGATTTCAGAGAACGTAGGTTAGTAGGTGGTGCCCAGTCTAGCCTAAGTTTCTAAATATGCCACGAGGTCTACTATAGTATAACTAAAAATATTTGTTTTTGTATACTATATTTTTATTATATTTTTTCATTATTTTGTCTGTAGGTATTTTTTGCTTCTTTCTTTTATTAACATTTTTATTAAAAGAAAGATTTTTTTGGTCTCTGTATTAGTCTGGGAATGATATTAAACAGAATCGTCTTTGTAGATACTTAATCATCTTAGTTATTCTAGTAGATCAAGAATTTCATCTTTTGTCAACGGTTTTTGTCTGGCATTGTTATTGAGATGTTTGTACTCGCCTAAAACATATAGTAGGCGGTTTCGAACGGTCTAACTTTCTAGAGGATGCAAATTTAATACAAAGGGATAAACTTCTTGCACAAAGGTTAACTCACAACAAATTTTATATTTGCAACTTTGTTTCAGTTTTGGAGTCTTTATACAGGGTTTCTTAAATTGGTGATAGTCAATTTTTATTTAAGTGTCAATATTTTTCAAGATTTTCGAACAAGGTTTATTGCACAATGTAACGTAATTAATTGGCGGCAGTTTCAATTTTATAAAATTGATGTTTTGTGGTTCTCTTCCAAAATCTTCTCTACGATTTCAATATTCTGTAAGACTCAAATTTAGTGTCTTAGTAAAAATGCCTTATTGGCCTATCTCAAAGGTATGAAGGTGTAGGCTCGAGTTCAAATACATACATAAACAACTCTTCTGCTCTCCCTTGGAACTAGCTCATGAAATCTATTTACAAAATGGCCTGGAATGAAATGAACATATTGAAGGTCTTCACTGGAACGAAATAAACAACTCTTCTGCTCTCTTCCGAAGCTAGCTAATGAAATCTATTTACAAAAAAAAATGACGGGGAGTGAGTGGAAGCCGAGACCCTACAGTAGTCCCGGGGCAGCTACCACTGGGGTGGATCATTACGGGGCATGTAGGGGAAAGTGGGGAGGTCTATGTTCAATGGCGAACATCTACCTGATGGTTCAGACCTGCTTACTCCACGATCACACTGCACTCGATGTCAACACCCGATTCCCTGATCTATTGAAAGGTACTCCTACTTATAGCTTCGCCACCACTTAAAGCGGAGAACCAATCAGAGCGCTGCTTGGACTTGGTTGTTCAAGTGGAAATGTCGCTCCTTCGCGTACTAACGCAAGACTTAAATTTTACAAGGACCAAGTGCGCGCTAACAGCAGCTTCTTAAAGAATCTAATCTCATCGATCTACGATGATTTTTACTAACTTTAGACGACATTAAAAATTCCCAATGGCCTTAAATTACTTAATAAAATCAATGAGGATGATATCAGCAATAAGAACAAAATCAAGGAGTTGTAATTATAAGATTAATAAAAAGGAGGAAAAGAATTAACGTGAGGTTCCAGTTACTTAATAAATAATTAAAATAATTATCTTGATAATTTTTAATTAAATATTAAGGACCTAAACAATTTCAAAGAAGTATCAAAATTAAGGTAGGATGCCAGAAGGGCTTAAAACAAGCTTAAAAATGAATATTCACAAATTAAATATATGATTTATCGTGGCACCGGAATTTAATGCGCTTGACTTTGTCGCATTTACATGACAGGCTCGGCTGTGCGGCTCGCCAGTCATTATCGTCTTTGCGCCAGTAAAAACACTTTTACCTGGCTTGTATTGTTAAATATTAATCTTAAAACATCAAGTGTTCACATTGTAACGTTGCTACGTTGCCATATCTATGGAATACTATTTTTATTCTCGGATTTAGCTTTAATTCTCTTTTATGAAACTGGGTCTAAGTTACATTGATATAACGTACTAATATTAATCTCCCAGGTGTACTTTACAATTAAAATCAAGAATTTCTGAAAATAAAAGAGAACACAAATTAAATCATTAATACAGTTATGAATTTTTTCAATCCTTTTGCAACTTGTGTACTACCATGTATATTACCAATTTTGGCGTAGCGAGAGCGAGAGAGTGGTTTACTGCAACTGTATAAAATATTCCTTAGTAAATATTTTTATGTGTACGTGTAGGTAAATTTTATATCTCAACCACCCCAAAAATGTCTGTAGAATATTGGATATTGCTTCTTGAAGATCCAGTACTCACTAGAATTATTAGCATAGTCTCTAGAATTTACCTTTGAAATACCTCTTCAGAGTTCCATATGGTCTTACTTTTGAGCTAATTTAAAAATTTAACCAAGCTTTAGAGAATGTATAATTTAAAAGAATTTGTGCTCATTAAAAATTCCCACTGACCTTAAAAGAAACTGTTTACTTATAAAACTTTTGAAATAAATTGTGTGGTTGCAATTTTTCATAACCTACATCTTATAAAATACTTTGTTAGAAATTTTATAACTTACAATTTTATAGTTTGAAGCGGCTTTTAAAATTTACAATTCTTAAATTAGCATTAGATGTAAGTTTGTTTCTTATTGTGCTTTTTCATGAATCTTAACCTACTATAGAAATGTCGTTTCTTGTTCCGTTTCAAAATTAACAATAGAGCTTCTAAATTATTTTGTATTAAGTTCTTAATTCAATGGTGTAGGTAGGTCATGTTCATCTTGTGTACGTGCCTTTGTGTACGTATTTCGAAATCAAACTACTTAATTTGAGTACATATACACTGTGGCATCTAGTGTAAACAAACTTTGTAATTGATGAATGATGAATATGGTAATAGAAATTCCCTATAGATCACAAAGGCTATTACTATTGTTATTATTAGTCGATTACCTATTTTACCTATTAATTTTTGTCTTTGTCCTGTTAGGTAATAATTATGCGTTTATAATACAGCATTTCTATGTGTTTATAACTTATACTTACGACAAGAGTACAATGTTGGGATTATATTTTCCTGTTTTAAACTGTTTTAAAATACCATTTAAACAATTTGACACAAAAATATTTTTTTTTATAATTCGCTACAGGCTTAGAGAAATTAATTTGCTTCTAAAAACTAATGTGTAACATTTTAGTCATTTAATTCCCATAAAGCAGGCTTCTGAGGCCCGGTGTATTTAATTTCTCTATAAATATGAAAATTTTTACAACCTTCCAGCCGCCAGAACTATAATCCAGATTGAAAAGAATTTTTAAAATATTTTTTCGGTGCTCTCTTAAGAGCCCCCCAATCACTCCTCGAGAGGAATGTTTGACATTTTTGACATTTATTTGATCATTTCCAGATATTTGAGGTGAATTTTGCGCTGGGAATGTGTCTACTGAAAGTTAATTTGTTTCGGCGAATTTTTGATGTTTAGATCGTTCAAACAAAAATATAATGAAAATGTAATTTTGCTCGTGATGAGAAAATCTCTTGTGGCTTTGTATCTGTTCTCATCTCTAAAATAAATCGACAATCGAAAACCTTGCTTGTCTACAACATATCACAGTTTAAATTAAACCCTTCCTATTTTAACATTTTCTTGGCTCAATTATGACCTAATTTTTATCAATATAAAAAAAGACGATATTTTTTCCTTAAGTTACACACCAATTTAAACTTGTCTAAAAAACTTTTGTGAAATATTGCCAAGAATTAAGAAAGAATGAATGAACTGTGAATTGATTCTATCCCATATGTGACGTCACAAACTTGGGTCAAGTCTCACGAGAGTACTGAATGTTACCTATTCGCCTTCAGGATAGCGCTTGTAACACCTTATCTTTGTATTTAAGGAACTTGGCCTATTTACCTGAACGATAAAGGAAGAAAGAAATCAATGTTTTCAGTCAACTACTTTTTTATTTGTATTAATTAACTATTTTTCTTTCGTTCCATTTTGCAAGTAAATCGACATTTTGGAAAACTCGATACTTAAGTTTCTTTTTTTTCGTGACGTATGTATCAAGAAGATACCTACAGAAAGTAGGTAAATTCTGAAAAAAATTAGAAGCTGATAACAATTTATTCGCTACTGGGACTCACTTCATTTGGAACAAAATAAAAAAATTTCAACTAAAGAAGTGTTGAAAAAACTCAACTACCTTCTTAAGCGAGTTCTAAATGAGATTTAAGACTAGGCAATAAATTAGAAAATGATCTTCACATTCCAGTTAAGGGCGAATAATTTGATAAATTTCAGTTAAAACTGTTGAGTAAGTTTTCAAATGAATAAATTTAAGAAAGTTTCTTCTTAGCGACAATATCGTCATCCCCCATTTTTTATTCTTTAATATTCGAATTAATGAGTATATTTAACGAAATTTTAATACATAATTTTTAGGGGTAGTTTTTATGAACTTGTTGATCTCTTTTAAAGTGTGTATGTTCTTAAATTTGGTCTAACAATAAACTAAAATATGTTGCCAAATGTCGTGGTTGAACAAAAGTTGGACAGGAACGACTTTATAAAGTACACAGTAAGCTTCCCTTTAAAAGGTAAACAAGATCATAAAGTGTTTATTTTATCAGTTGTGTAGGTGTAAGAAGTTTTCCATCATCAATTACCATCTTCCTATATTATTTTCAGCATTAGTTGATTTTTATCAGGTGGCTATAGCCTCCTACGTTGAATACTTAAGAAATCAAAGTAACTTTTGAAATTTTTATAATTATACTGATGGTCTTTGAGACTACTTAATTTGAATTAGTCTTTAGTTTGAAAGGACTAATAAGTCCTCACTTGTTAGGCTCTAATTTTGAATGTAATGAACTTTGGAACTGGCCCTCGAGTATATAGTGGAACTCGATCCGAACAACTTTTTTAACAATGTACGTCTCTTTTTAAATTATTTAAAAAAAATATTAACTTGATAAATAAAGTTTATTATTCTAAATTGAGTGCCAACGACCTTCGCAGTTTGCAGCTACACTTTGTAAATAAAGAAAATTAAATACGACTGGAAGAAAAATAAAATAAATTTTAGATTATTAAATCAAGTTGAAAAATATTAAAAAAAAGAGCTTCTGTTTTAGTCATCTATAGGTTTTTTCTATATTTCCTAATGAAACCTTTTAAAGATGGTCTTAATTATCATTCTTTTTCATTTTATTCTTCGGTAAACTTCTTAGTTTCAAATATGGTATGTAGAGCAAAGCATTTAAATTTATTAGGCGTTTAAGGACTCCTTCATAAATTTTCTTTTTATGCTGCTCAAAGCTTATGCTTTTTATTTTGTGGCATTTACTTTTTATATCCATTTAAAATCTTCTTATTGTGGTTATTTTCTTGAATATCAATTTTCTTTTCTTTTTTCATCGTGAAAAAAGAAAAATCAGTAGTTCGATTTTGTTGCATTTTCTAATTTCTGAATTCTGAAATTCAGGGCTTTTAGGACCCATTTTACACGTTATATATTTCTATAATTTATATTTTTATAATCGATACCGAATTTTAGAAATTTAAATTCCTAATAGTACTTTTTTTTAGAACTTGAAATGCAATTTGTATACTAAGTATATACGTAATATTTCACAATCTATGGAAGCCAGCCACTTCTAACGACAACACAATTTTGAAAAATCACCTCAAATCACTGCATTTTTATTTTTATGCAGGTAAATGTATTTACAAAGATGAGAGTTGCGACTTTTATACATCGTAACAATGCCCTCAATCTCATTTTATGTGCCTTTTTATGTACTTATATTTACTAATATAAACTTTAATGGGGAATTTGAGGTCTTAATTTTTAAAATATTTAAATTCAATGTAATAATAAGCTACCTAAACTTCTCCAAGTTATTAAAACCTCTAAACCCACACATTCAAATTTGATTCAAAGTAATATCACGCATCATATAACTTTAAAACTTGCCTTAAAAACTCAAGATAATTTACAAAGTTGTGCTTAATTTTAGTAAACGTTTAAGCATTCCTTGAATTTAGTTAGTAAATTTATATTATTTATAATGTTCTATTCGTGAAGATATTAAGAGCTTTATTTATACTTGTGGTGAACTTGTGGCGAAGTTTTTTCTACAATGAGAACGAAATTGATTGAAGTACCTACTAAATGAATTTTCATATACCATACCATACATTCATCATACCACCAAGACCAAGTGCTCTCATTTTTGCTGACAATCAGAAAACGAGTGCTGCTCGCGCTTTGCGCTCATGATTATTTTCTAAAGACGGCAGCCACGAGTTAGGAATGAATGACAAATATTAAAGCAAAAATCCAAGCAAGAGTTGGGCTCAGATGACAATTCAATGAAAGAAGAATGTTCATTTTGACGTTTATCTGACGTAAATATTGTCATAGGTAACACGTGTGACAGCGAGGTGAATTATCGAAATATGGCTAGTTGTCACGAAAAATGCATTTTTTACTGAAAATAATCTTCGAAATCTAATGTAACATTTCTAATCTGATAATACTCTGAGAGCTTTAGCTCAAAGGGTATTTTCTTTGATTATGAATGTTTTATGTGGAGATTATTTTCAGACAAATAAGCATTTTGAGTGACAACCGGCAATATTTCGATAATAAATCGAATCTGGAGGAGTATTTGACTGGATATGGTTTTATTAAACAACATTTAATTTAGAAGTTTTTACAACACTAATAAATAAATAATTAAATCGTGAATAATAAACTAATACAACACAAGTTTACTTTTATATTTGAAGCGGCCCAACCTTGCAATTGGCTACCACTTTTATATACCATATAATTCAAAATAACTTGTTTTGTCAAATTTTTAAAATTTGTTCCCAATCTTTCTCAAATTTGCATCAAATTTAATAATAAATCTATAAAACACGTTCACTTATACACGAAGGTTTACGCTTGCGCAGTGCTTTGCATTTATATGGCAATGTCTGTCAATTTTTAAAATTTAATTTTGCTATAGTTGTATTTAAATATTTGATTTAAGATGATAAAGGTCGTTAGGCTGTAACACCGGAAACTGGGTGGTGCATTAAATTCTCCTTTCAGCTTCACTCAAAGCCGAAGACGGGAGGGCTTCCAAATTAAATACACTGTGAGAGGACCCCGAGTCCTCTCACAAAGAAAGGTCTCAGGGTCCTGATGGAGGAACAGGGGCTTCGTGCACCAGATCCCGAGTCCTCTCCCGAAAAGAGGTCACATGAATTTAATCCTCTTCAATCCTATAATTAAAAACCATCAGATAACGAAATGCTTAAGTGATAAGGGTTAAATAATTTTTATAAGGTTAATAAGGAAAGGATCTAAGATTTAATTAAAAAATTAAACGGTAGTTCTAGCTCTTCTGGTTGCCGAGTTACAAGAGAATCACCTGTTATCAGGTTATCACTGATAATGCTGATAATAAAATAGGGAAAACAAAACTAGTCTTGATGAGATTGGACTCAAATGAAAGTGCTTGAAGAGCTGACCACGGGAATGTAAAAATTATCTCAATTTTGATCTCAAAGGTAACGCTAGGGAAAAACTAAAGAAAAATATGGTAAGCAGCTGCTTTAAACGATACTAAATTTCCATGATGCTGTAATACTGTACCAGTATTTGGGTCCAGCATCCTGATAAAATTCTGCACCGTTACAAAACTCATTATTTTTCATATTTAGGGCATAGGTACGATAAAAAGGTGGAGTGGTGTTATCACTAAAGCTAGTGTGGTGTTATCGGAAAATTCAACTGTAGTGTTAGCGAAATCCTGCATTTTGATTGGTCCATTATACACTGTGCGTGAAAGGTATGGAACACAGCAAATAAAAGTAATGGCGTATTCGATTGGTTGCACCAGCACGGTGCTAGTGCACTTTTATTTGCGCTACCCCAGTTTTACGTGTTTTATTGGTGTTGCACAGCAACAGTGCACCCACCTACCTGTGTAAATCAATCACGTGATTACACTCTACCAGTGGAGAACCGCACTGGCTCCGTGTCGGTGCGGTCCCAATCGAATACGCTATAAATAAATTAGAAATCTTGAAACACGTCGATTATATATTTTTTTAAATACATGCCTATTTTTATATCAAAATTTATGTTATTCAATTGTCTAAAAGGTAGTATAAAAATGATGATACCTTACATCAGGAAATTTTGGACAAATAAATTATTTAATATTTTATTATAAACCATGGTAATTTAGTTCTTTTAATTTATTTTGTTAGGTATCAACATTTTTATACTTTTATTCAGACAATTGAATAACGTACCCAAATCATGAGAAAATAACCTACATTTAAAAAGAATAACGATGACGCCATTACTTAAAAACAAATGAATATCGGAAAATGATTTTGACATAAAATGTGTATTTAAAAAAAATAAACTCGAAGTGTTTCAAGATTTAGCAAAAAAACCATTTATTTCAGTTTTATTTGCTATATTCCATACCTTTTAGTAGGTTGAATAAAATTATCCGGGCAATACAATAATCACAAAAGCATTGAAAAAATAATATACTTGGGGTATTGTTAAAAAAAATCAGAGTAGATTGGGTATAATATCAATGTCAAAGCTTAAAATGGAAATTCCGAAAGTAGTTCTGATAGCATTGGAAAATGGAAAGACAGTTTCTTTAAGCTCTGACTATGATGACTCTAGAACTAGGTCCTTATAGCCATTTTGAGTTTATGAAATTATAACAATAAATTGGTACAATGTTTCTAGTTTTTACCGGAAATACTAATACGCACGAAAAAGTTCCTGGTATGGCCACATCTGATGCTTTTGGCTGTGAGTGGTAGATTGAAGTGGTTAATATTTCAATTGTAGAACGAGAAAATTGTTGTCTATATGGCAGATTCTTATGAAATTTTTTATCATTTTTAGAAAAATTTATATTATTATGTTATTAATAATACCTTTCAAATTTTGGTTTTAAAAAAAGCATTTTAGTAAAGACATTTATCATGGTGGCGAGACTTAGCAGGTAACTGATAGACGTAGACGCTCAGAATCTTGATGTGCCTGCCTACCTGCTGTATTCGGCTTATCGTACAAGAATTTTAAAAACTTGAAATTTTGCAACTCGACATATTTTTATTTCGATGTAAAAAAATTGGTTACAAGTTCGACAATCGCAAGAAAAATGCGTTTAGAAAATATGTGCCAAGTTGTGTTTAGTAGATAACGTAACTTGTCGTCGTCGGTAGTCGTTCTATCACCCATAGCCTAAAGCGACAAGAAATCTTGGATTGAACCTTTTTATCCGCACATATTTAACTGTAAATTCAAATTTTTTTCTTCCAAATTTTGTATTAAATCTACATAATTTTATTTAGATGTATTTAAAGTACTTCACTGTAACAAGCTTTTCTTTAAAAAATAAAAGCCTGCCAATCAAAAGAAAAATAATTAAAAGTTATAATTTACAAGTTTTCAGAAAAGCTCGCTTTGTAGTGGAGCTTTTGAATTTTTATAAATTGTGTAATTGTAAGAAAAGTGTACTTAGCGTTATAAAAATAGGTTGTTTTTATTAAGTGTTAAACTTAATTAGTATTAAAAGGTAAATTAGGTACAAAAGACACTGCTTAAATTAAGATAATTGACCTTGGTCGAATAACTGTAATTTTAGTCTTTAGGTTGACGTTATTATTTTTGTTACGATTGCAAACAATAGTTAACGACATAAGTGTAGATCGCTTCCTTTAACAAACTTATAAATGAACAAGTATGCAACTTGAACCAGTATAACTAGGTGAGCCCCAGGTCGTAACTTTTGTTGTGAATGAACGAGTTTTATGTGTGAATGTCGAGTGCAATTTTATTTTAATGACATACTCTTAACTTTGATTAATAAACACACGCATCGATAGTTTAAACAATTATCTTTTTGGTGTTTCAGGGACGGAGGTGACGGTGTCGAGAGACGCGGAACGCGGCGCGTGCCCAGTCTACGGTTAGCGAACGGGCGGGTAGCCGCGGCTCAGTCCGAAGAGGAAATCCGTTCGCCTCCACCGCGCCGTTTGGCCAAGGATGACTCTATCAAGATCAGCATCGAGAACACCAACACGTGCACCGACTCCTTGGTAACAGCACTCGATGACGAGACGTTGCTTATCGCGGACTACCTCTCCAACGACATGAATTATAAAGGCAGCGGCAAAGTTCACTTCGGGGTGGACGATGTGTCGCTGTACGGTACACCTAAAGAGGAACCCGGGCCCACCCCCCTGGGTTCCGCGGAAGCCGGAAAACAGAGTTTTCTTAAAAACCAGCTTCAAGCACTTTTTCAACCGACTGACAATAAGCTGGCTATGAAACTCTTCGGATCAAAGAAGGCCCTTATGAAAGAACGGATTCGACAAAAAGCCTCAGGACATTGGGTCATACATCCTTGTTCCAGCTTCCGGTAAGTCGCCAAAATTTTATTTTAAAACCTTAAGAACGCAATTCCATTAAACTTAATCTCTGTCGTTAAATTCAAAAAAATTTGTTGACAATTATTCCGCGTAGGTAGTTAAATATTTTGTGCATAACGCTAAATTATGGAACGGTCGTCAATTTTATATAATAATTAGTTTATCAAAAGTATTTTAAGCGTTAAAAATTACAAATGGAATGTTTAACAGGTAACAAATACAACATTCCTAATTCGCACATTATCGTAAATCTAAGAAGGAATTTGTCGTTAACAAAAAGACATTTAAATTAACTTATGTTTATCATCGAGAAAATGTGGTAACGAGTGGTTATATTAAACAAACAAAATTAATACCTTTATAACGATTTTTCTAACGCCTTTCTCAATTTCTAAATGGCCTACTGCGATAACGTGTGCAAACTTTCCCAAGCACTTCTAAAGTTGTAGTTAATTAAAACTCCGGTACTCCGGTTATTTTTCTAAACTTTTTTTTTTAAATTAGAGCAATAAAATTCTTTAACATTGTTAATTACTCGTTTGACGTGTTTGAAAGTTTTTGGAAAAAATTACCCGACTTGAAAAACCCATGTTTTCTTCTAAAATCTTAAAACGAGAATTAAATTTAATTCTCCAGGAAGTACCTGATGTCACTTTCAAAACAAGGATGATGAAATATAAATTTTAGGATTACGTTCGGATTAATCTGTACGTTTTCTCGTAACAGCTGTTATTAAAGGAATTAAAAGTAATTTTTATTGCGAAGAAATTTAATTACAATTTTGCTTTTTAAAACAAAATTATTTAACAGGATTTGATAATTGATGGGTCAGAGAATCACATTCGGAACACGCGAAGAAATAAATAAAGTTTGAAATATTTCCTTAAGAATTTATAAGAGCGCGCAGAGAATTTAAGATTTTATCATAAAAATATAATTTATGTAAAAACGCGGTTAACTCGTTATTAAAATCACGTTCAATTTGTAGTAATGGACTTGTAATGAGCGATCAAAATAGAGCAGCGTCGAGAAGGCTTGGAAAGGTTTACCACGTGGTTTCAAACGTCACTTTTGTTTTTCTTATAGCCATCTCGACATTTCGACATAATTTCATTTTTTTATGAACTGTAATTTATTAGTAGAAATTGGCAAGTTTAACATTGAATTTACGTACAGTTAGAGAATCCACCTAATAAAAAAATGGAATTAACGTAATGAAAATTAATCTCTAAATTGAAAAAAACAAAGTGGCTTATTTATTCGTTTTTTTTCTAAACGATCACTTGTGTTTCGTTGTTTCTTTTAATTTTCGTTTATACTTTTCTATTACTTTAATTAATTTTCTTTCAAATCTCATTCTTTTCAGAGAAACCGTTACTTTTAATATAAATGTTAAAAATGGCAATTTTCTGAAAGTGACGGTGAAAAATTAATTTATTCAAAAGTTTAACAACTAGGCTATAAAGTGAAAACAAACTTTAAAAATAAAATCATAAATTCTCATAACTTTAACAAAAAAATAAATCTATACAAAATATACCTTGTCGATTTTTTAAAAATTCCAAGCTTTCAAAACATTTGTTGCTTCATTACAGCAAAAATTTTTCACTACATAAAACTATCTGAATCTGTAACGATTTCAGTTTTTTTTAAATTTTCCTTCGCCTCTTTCTTCTTAATTTACCCTACAAAAGTTAATATTTACCGCAATAATATCGATAAAGATGCTCGTTTCCAATAACATAATTTAGTAGGAATTTCAAGTTTTAAATTAGGGCAAGTATCTACGTGTTACTAGGGCATCTAAAAGCCCCATTTAAAGTCGAGAAATGGTGAAGTCTTTTTTCATTTTGTCTTTTTGCAATAAATGCAGAGTATTGATGATTAAAGTTTTGTAAACAAATTACCAAGTTTGATACGCAAGGTTTACCGTTAAATTAATGAAAAATCATTGAATTTTCAAATAATGGAAATTGTGCTTATACGTAATAATAGGTCATGAATTTATTTTAATTTACACAATAAACTGTAATTTCATCAAAAATTATACGTAGAGTTTTGTATACGTAAAGGTGGGCAAATTTTAAAGTAGGAAAATGAATTAAAAGAACAAAAAATGTCATTTTTAACTAAGCTAGAAAAGTGGCTGTGACGTCGAATATTGTTTTGCAAATACCAAGCAAAATTGATAGGCGGACAAGAGATCTTTCAAAATTCAAAATTTTCAGCTTTACGTTTATAGAAAAAATAAAATGTTTTATACTGAATGAAAGTAGTTTTGTGTGACTCGCCTGTATTGTCGGACTTGTTCGCTACGCTCGCTTATCAGCCAAACACAGTCTTGTCACACAAATCAGTACTTTCTCTCTTTATAAAACAAAGTACTATTGTGTTCAAACATCAAAAAAAGTTATATGCTAGGAGGTAAAAGTGAAGTTTTTACTTGCTATGATGTAAAAGTAAATTCTAACCTCACTTATTTACAATAAATTGTTACATAAAATGATATTTGTATTGTAAAAAACATTTGTAATGTTTTTAAAATTTTCTTTGATATAATTAGCTTCTTTTTACAAGTTAAACGACCGTGATTATAAACGACAAATAAAGTTAAAGAAAAAGACAAATAAAATATAAAAATTTGAGGTTAAGTTCTTTTTGTGTTGTTTATATTCAAATGTCAAACTTTAACATTGTAACGTTGCTACGTTGCCATGTCTAAAAAATATAAATTTTATCTTCCAGATTAACTTTATTTGTCGTTTATTACTACAAAAATCGCTACCATAATGACAGAAGGTCGTACGTAAAAATGTTACATGGGTAATTCCACGTCAGATCGGCCACGGCCCACGTTTCACCCTTAGGTCTTCGGATTTTGACGAAATTTGGTGTGTCGGTTGGAAATATGTTCAAACTTAAGTGTACAAAGTGGTTTTGCGAAAAAATTATTTTTGACCTATCCTACGGTCAAATTAATTTTTGAACTATTTTGAAAACATGAATACTTCAATAATTTATAACTCGCGATCTAAAAGAGATATATTTCTGCTAAATACGCCTATTTAAAGCTAAAGGAACGTACTATTTATTTTGTTTATCGTTACTTTGATTTAACACCTTTTTGGTCAAGCTGTTCCAGTGTCAAATGTTCAAGTCGAAGTTTCCAAAATACACTCTCTTAGATTTTCGCAATTTTTTTAAATTTTTAAAAAGTGAAAAGATTCAAAACCGTGGGCACTCGCCAACTCTTGATGCCTTGATGCCTCTTGAACTCTTGATGATAAAAGGATCATTTCCTTCCTAATACCTTTGTGCCAGATATTGACCGTGTATGTGCCTATAATTTAGCTAATAATAAATTAACTACTTGTTAATATTTAAATATCCCATAGCATCCTAACCATTAGATGTTTAGAAAAGAAAAACTAAATATAGATTTAATTAAACAATATAAAATAAAACAAGGCCAACTTTGCAGTTTAAATATTATAATTATTTATGTTTAACACACACCTTTGTTATGTTTTAACTGTGCACAGAGCACACACCGAATAATTTTTATAACTTTAAAATTGTGTGCTAAAACAAAACGTAAAAAGAAAATTTCTAAATTTTTCAACACTTTCCTAAAAGAGCTCTTTTTTGTTTTATTATTTATTTTTAATCTTCGAATCTCTATCAATTTACAATTTGCAAGTTGAGATTATTTTTGCAACTTAATTTAAAACTTGTCTCTCTTTTTGTGCCAGTAGTAAATGTGTTTACTGTATCTTGTTATTTACATCTGTTTCCGTTAGTTAAAATTTTATAAATCTATAGAAAAGGAGTTTCAATTCTGGTAAGAGTTTTGGATAAATTATATGTTTTAAAGTATTTAAATCTCAAGTCAAATGTGCACGAAGAAACTTTTCTATACGAAGTTATTTGCTGAGGAAGTTGACGTTTTCGTTAAATCTAAACTAATACTCGGAACAAAGGGTTGAATTTTGAAAAATGTAATAATGTAGCTCGGAGATTTTACATCTTGTGTACGTACTATTATTAGATAAATAATTTTGCAATATACGAACTTATTGAATTGGTTGTATATTGGTCAGCAAGGCGGTGTGCCAACATAAGAAAATTTATTGACTAACCTTTCAAAAGGTTCCATTCACAGCCGTATATAAATTTTTCTTTTCGACGTATAAACCTTCGGAATTTTCAGTTTTGCTTTTGTGTTAGAAATTTCTTTTTTATACACACCCATAATTAGACATATTTCATATTCTCAAATATTAGTGCTAAAGTATTTCAATGGATATTTGAAGTATGCATTCCTTAAAGAAGTTTTAAAATGCAAATCGTTTGAGAGTTGGACAAACTCTCTGGGTTTGACTGCATTGGAGTCGTAAAACCGTCCACAGTGCATTGAAAACCACAGTATTTATGCGACAAGAGGAACTCAATAATGTAAAAGCTCAATTCCACCTTCTACATCTTTGTTTAGCATTGTTTAGCAAAATAACTTGTTTTGCAATATGCTGAATGCTGAGTTGGTCTAGAACTAGAATGTATCGCACGTGCCGCTGGTCACTTTGAATTCTTTAAACATAAAAATAAATTTTCCAAATTTCTTAGCAACTTTTGCTTCCGAAGACACTTAAAAATGTTGATCTCAGTTTCTAAGGATTATCTAAGCAATTGTTAAAAATATCTTTGATGTTGAATTAGCAACAGGCTCACTATGTAGCTGGTCAGATAAATGACAGGTCCAAGATCTTACTCATTCAAAGTACCTAGTCTTTGAAAAGTGTGGAGAGGTTTCATGACTCATTTTCAACAGATGAGGTGCAAGCTCTATTCGTATTCAATGTTACCTTTTTTGGTACAACTACTAGATAAATGGTAGCTGAATCGTCAGCCACCTTGGGTCCCACTTTAAAGTAACATTTGCATAAGGCCAATAAAACAGTTCATTGTTTGATCACACTGATATATGTATGTTTATTACATTAAACGCCCTTTTGACATAGGACCCAAGATGGCTGACGAGTCAGCTGCCTTTTATAAAGTAGCTATACTTTTTGGGATGACGTCACAATAACAGTTCTTTAACATTTACACATCAAATTCATTTTTGAACAGTGTGAATGTGTCATTGTAAAAAGTGTGGCTATGTGTGGCTTATCAACCTTAGAACATAAATGCGGAAGGAAGGTTAGCAACCGTTCCCTATAAGATAAAATGGGACGGAAATGCCATTTTAGAAAACCATGGATGACTCATTCACTCCGTCGAGTTTACATTATCATTGGCTGTCATGATCTTTCCTTATAAGTGGGAGTATAAGCAACCATTTCTATTGGAGAAATTGACCGGAAATCGCTATATTTAAACGTCCATTGCGATCCATATTATTAACTAAATGTCTCTTTCTTGGTAGAGTAGGGGGTATTTGTTTATTCAATGCCTATCAACGGTTTTTGATTTATATTATGAGAGGTTGAAGTTTACTGGGATCCCACCGTGACTTCATTCCGTCGAGCTTACATTATCATTGGCTGTCATGATCTTTCCTTATAAGTGGGAGTATAAGCAACCATTTCTATTGGAGAAATTGACCGGAAATCGTAATATTTCAACGTCCATTGTGATCCGTATTATTAACTAAATGGCTCTTTCTTGGTAGAGTAGGGGGTATTTCTTTATTCAATGCCTACCAACGGTTTGTGATATATATGATGAGAGGTTGAAGTTAGCTGGATCCCACTGTGACTTTATGCATCACTACAACTTGCACATTTGAACAGATGTCCAACCTGAGTGATTTTAGCATTTCTCCTCATGAGTATGAGTACGTCACTGTGGTGTGTCCGATGCTCAACTTTTTTATTTGTAGCTTCTCTTCTCGTTATTTTCCCAAAGAGTAACTGGACGGATAGTCTGTTAAATTTCTTGTACAAACCTGTTTCGAAGATTCAAATGTCTTGTTCACTTTTCTTCAATTTTGTTGTCGTAGATACTGTTGAGGTCCTTGGATAAGAAGAAGCTTTCTTTTGGTGGCTTTTTGAGCTCCTGCATTTTCTGTTTCATTGCTTTTGATACCATTATTAGAGCAGTGGTGTTTATAGTAATTGTTTTAATTAACAATAGTATATTTACAAAAGTTTATTTTGGAAGTATAAAAAAAATAATAAACGCAAACGTTGCACAAACCGTATAACCTAAAATTTGAACATTTCTGTTTGTTTAAAATCATACCACATAAAAAAGTTTAACCTTTACGTTTGAAATTTAACATTTTTAACAACCTAAAAAGTGTTTTAGCACAGTTTGCAAAACAATAATTTGAAAAATTGCAAATTTATTTGTGGTGTGCTTTCCTTGGTGTGGAAGTAGAATAAACATTGCAACACAGTGCAGTACAGAGGTGTTTTATTATTGAGTTTTTTTTGTGCTGAAATATTGTAGCGGTCGGTTAAGATCCAAAACAATGATAAACCACGCCTTTACAAGGTAATTCCGGGGTCAGTATTATTTACATGCGCTAAATATTATACAATTGACCACCCTAGCTGTGCTAGTAATTACAAGACATGTTGTGTCATTTGAAATCTTAAAAAGGTCATCAGTATACGAGGGGAGATTTTTAAGTTCGCGGAATGGGGTAGAAAGAAACGTAAATATATTTTTTTATAATTTTATTGTACAATAAAATCTTCTCGAATATGAATGCATTTATTACTTCTGTGAATTAATTTTTGTAAACCTTCAAAAAAATAATATTATATTTGCTTGTAAAATGCTTGTAAAATGCGATTCATCAATGTCGAAATGCCTTCCATGAAGTTTTTATTTCAAATTTGGAAATGGGTAATAATAATTTAGTGCCAAATATCTACTTTAGGGTGGATGAACAATTTCTTCGAAACTGCATGACGTCACGGCACTCATCACAACGTTTACCTTGTGAACAGGTGCATTGTTTTTCAGTAACTTTTAAATTTGGTCAATTTTCCTCCCCTTTTTGATTTAATTTTTTCTATTAATCGATGTAAACTATCAGCGTAGTATGCGCCTGTTATGGTGGTACCTTTATTTTTGTAATCAATTAATGGAATTCCCTCAGAATCCCAAAAGATTATAGTCATCACTTTTCCAGCAGAAGACGAAACTTTCTTCAAATTCAATTTTTTTGTATGATGGACCACCCTTAAAATGTCACTCCATAGACCCCTGCTTCGATTAAAATCATAAAAGTGAACCCAAGATTCATCTCCTGTGACTATTTGGTTGATAATAGGTCGAATTAAAAAAAAATTCGACAAAATTCAAAATTATCATTTTGTTGATTGTGACGTGACTAAACTACGTGATATAATTGCATACAATTTTTAGTGTATGCTTGTAAATAAAAAAAGGCATTAATTACAAAAAAGAAATAAAAATGGTCGCCTCCTTCTGTCTCATTCCGCGAACTTAAAAATCACCCCTCGTATATATGGAGTTTATGACATGTGTTTGATTTTTAAAGGAAAATATGCCCCTTGCGCATCTTTTGTTGACGTGTCTAAGCTATTTTTTAATAAAAATTTATTTTGGGAACCCTTTGCTGTTTTTTTTTGTTTTTAACGTATGCTTGAATTGTGATTTTGTAGACGGAGTTGTAAAGCACTATAATTCGTTATTTTTGAGGTTTTTTCCGTCTCCTGTGACTTAAGAAGGGAACATCTGCGTTATGAAAGATTAAGTACTAAAATACTACTTAAAGTATAGGTCCAGGAGATTATTTATTTGATGCCTCGATGGTTGTTATGGTGAGATTCTTCTAGGGAACAGAATAGTCAAAATCAGCTCACGGCGATGGAAATATTGAATTAGCGTCTTTCAAACCTCTCCATTTATTTTTCTAAAATAAATAATATGCCAACATTTATTAATAAAACTACCTACCTTTTACGCTTGATTTACTTTTACCTCAATTAAACTGGCAAAAATATTTACAGTTAGATTTTACAACACTTCTTTACCTTCTTTTTGTTTATTTTTTGAACTAAACAGTAAATCAAGGATAACACATAAATATTGAAGTTAATTAGGTCAATAAAATACACTTTAAAGTGCAAATTTCTTTTAATGCGTGTTGTAAGGCAACACAATTTTCACTCCTTCGCTGGTAATTCTTTTGAAAAATTTTCCTCAAGTACATTCGATCAATCACAAGTTTATAACAACGTAACTTCAATTTTGGCTCCAAAACAACCAATTCGCCATTTCGAGGGATTTAGAAACATAGCTCTAGTCATTATTTAATCTGACAAGTGCCTCCATTTGTTCTAAGGTCGGAATAGCTACTATCCAATACCATACCTTTCATACACTATTTACATGCTATAATTTATTCAACAAACAATAGCTTTACTAACAGTTGAAAAAAGATGAGTGTTAGAAGATGAATGGCAGAACAGTGTAATTACATGAGCTTGAATGCATAATTGAAACCATTACATTCATGAAAGATTTGTTATGAGATAAGACAATTGAGGTTAGTACTTATAAGCAGTTTTCATCTGATATACGCGAAAGTTTTGTCGTTTATGAGGTATCAAGTTTCGAATAATTGTGTAAATTACATTTGATAAAATCGGCATCGTGGTTGGGGATTAAAGAACTTTTTTATAGACGGTTGGAAAATGAGATTGATGAGAGTCGATTTGATCTTTCAACAATCATAATACTCTCTAAGATTTAACCAAATTTTTATAATAAGAGCTATAAAAGGAGGGAAACTTTTGTTAAGTCACACACCTATCCGATGGTAGTGTGACGCCCATTCGAAATAGACACATTTTTATTCCATATAATTTTTAAAACCAGGCGCTCTATTGCCAAAATTTAAAAAATATGTTTAAGGTAAAGGTTGAACTTAGATACTGGTGGTTTTTAAAACCAAATTTTTGGGACATTGTGGTTTGAAAAGAGACTTGCAAAATAGGGAAAATATTAGTTAGAAAGTAGAAACGTTCTTTTTGCAAAAGTAATGAATGGATTTGCTTTTACACCATTTCATGTCATGCTGTAATAATCCCTTTGTTCAGCTCTTTGTTCTAGCTAAATTTAATTCTTCCCGGGCCTAAAAGGCCCGCTTTATGTATCTTATAATTTTAATGCAATCATCCGCATGGCGTGTTTACAATCGATGGCAGCTCTGCAATTTATAATTCGAATCGTATTTTTTTATCGATAAAGGTTTAAAAATTTACTCTATGTAATAGCCATTTGTTTAAATTTAAATTGACAGTAAATCGTTAATAAATAATCATTAAGGATAACTCTTTAACTTTAATTTGAAATTAACTTATTCAGAGGAAGTTACGTGCAAGCCCTTGAAATATTACCTACTATATAAGGATCTTTAATCAGACTTTAACACATCATGTTCCGAATATACGTACGTCCTAATAGATGAAACTAGGGCAAATTGGAAACTTCCAACTAATTTGAGGTTTTGAATTAAAATTTGATTCCAACAACTGATTTCTCGAACTGGAAGAGGATTTAGGGTCACAATTTAAAAGTTCTTAATTATACAATTAAAGAAAAAAAACTTGATTAAATTTTATGTTAAGTACAGCCTTGTATGAACTTGATGGGTTAATTTTAGAGGAAGGTCCGTAATCTGGAGTAGACATAATTCTTAAATTAAAACAACTTAAATTGCCACATTTTCGGAGACGTATTAACTAACTAATAAAGTAGGTTAACCCTATTTTAATCAGTCAAAATTACAACTTCTAACTAACCTTCGCGTAATTTGATTTAAAACAAATTCCAAACTAAAAACAAATAAAGTTGAAATCGTTTAAAATTAATTAAGGAATTATAGAGCTAAAACGTCTGTAAAACAAAGTTCTACAAGTTGTTTTTTTTTCAGTCCGTGCAACTTGATAATAAATTAGTTGTTTGTATCTTATGATTAATTGTGAAAATATAGTTTCCTTTATTTTCATACGTTACCATTAATTGATAATTTTTCTCAAACTTAGCTTTTACTTTAATGAACTAAAAGCAACTCGTTTTCTTACTAAATTATTTTCATCTTAACGTTTTTCTTCTTCTTATCCTATTTAGTGGGTATCTTATTAAAAAATAAACCTTATCGTTTGTTGTTTAGGAAATTGAAATATTTAGATCGATATCACATTTTACTTGATCTTCAAATTCTTTCGCCCTTGAGAAACAGTTACAAGTATAATAAAAATTGGCCTTCTTGTGGAAACAAGGCAGATCAAGGCAATCAATATGTTTATAAGGAAATTTTTGCAGTTTGTTCTTTTTCTGCTAGGTTGTTTGTTTCCGTTCCATTAGGAAATAAGTATATCGATATGTTCATTGTTCGTTCTTCCATGGGATGCTGAGATTTTAAAATATTTAGAATTGTCACACTTGGTTTAAGCTTTATTGGTTTTAAAAATTATCCAAGAGTGTTGGTACATCAAGTAAAGTGTTATGATGGGTAATTTAAAATTTAACGTAGGAACTAGTTGAAACGTAGGTAAATCCTTGCATACTACACGTTGCATAATTTAAATTATTGCAGAGCCAAATAAATTATTTATTAACGTGTAATGTAGTGCTGCGCTGCAATGTTATTATGGAAAATTCCACAATAATACACTTTTTGTATACAAGTGCACTACAACGAGCTAATTATTATATTAAATATTAAAGTGCACCAGATCTTGACCTAAAGTACATGTTGAAGGTTACATTTTATAGAATGAAATTAAATCGTGCATAAACATTCTTATTCATTTATTGTTATGAAAAATTATTGATATATTGGAGGTACGCGTACAGGTGTACACATTTACAACCTTGGCCTCTCTTAAAAAGGTAAATGTTCGCTACATCAATATTAAATTTAAAAATATCTTTAATGAATTTTTCCAAAATATAAACAATAATAAGCATCAGCTTCCGCGTCTATTGGGCCACTTCGTGCTAGAAACTTTAGCCAACTTATTGCAATTATTAGAGTAGCGAACCCAAGATGATACACCCTAATTGTCCGTTTCAACAAAGCAACTTTTTCATAACTATAAGATCAGATTCTGTAATTATTTTCATATTCTCAATTTATTAGACAAACAAGTCGTCTCTTTTGTTTAGTTTTAGTTATTTTATTCTTCATTATGCAAGATTATTATCAAGTCAATGATTTGACTACCGAAATGACGAGGAAGTGGTTGCTTTGCGACCTCAGGGTGTATCTAGGTCTTGAAATTTACTAGGCAAGTTTGCGGTAATTAGCCGTTTGAAAGGGTAATGCTGACCCATGTTGACCACATTATCGTCATTATAATGTCGGGCTTATTATTAGCAAATTCACTAACTAAAAATCGTAAAGCGTTGTTAAACACTGTATGAAGCTTCCCATGTGTAGCTACCGCACCATTTCTTCCATAGTATATCTAGCTGTTAATAATTATTATATCAATGCAGTCTGTTTCTTTGAAACTCGAACGGATTCCATTTTGTGCAATTTTTGATAGTCAGCCGGTTTCTAATTGCTTAGGCCCATTTTATGACGTTTTTGTGCTCTTATACCTACTTTGAAATAAGGTTATAATTTTTATTGCTTTGTATTGGGCTGAGTATGGTTATTAGGGTGTCCGTTATTTCGGCTTTTGTCGAAATGTTTTGCTCCTGAAGCATTTTTTGGTTCTAAGTGATGTGATGAACATATACCCCAAGTTTCGCCGCTCTAGCTCAATATTAACCCGTGCCAGTGGAGGGGTCGTTTTTTACATTGGAAATCCTATTTAACTCTAGTAAAATAATATTTTTATTTTCTCAAAAGCGTAAAAAAGGGAGTAAAAACCTGAAACTTTCCAGAATTGCTCCAAGATAGCGTATATTTTGAATATGATTTTTACTGATTTGCTAAACTCATTGGGCGCATGCGCACAGCCTTAATTTCAGAATTTCGGCTATGCGCATGCACGAAATGAGTTTAGCAAATCAGTAAAAATCATATTCAAAATATACGCTTTCTTAGAGCAATTCTGGAAAGTTTCAGATTTTAATACTTTTTTTTACGCTTTTGAGAAAATAAAAACATTAAGTAGAGTTAAATAACGACCCTCCACTGACACGGGTTAATATTGAGCTAGAGCGGCGAAACTTGGGGTATATGTTTTTTTGATCACTTAGAAAGTTTCTGGAAAGTTCCAGATTTTTACTACTTTTTCTACGCTTTTGAGAAAATAAAAATATTATTTTACTAGAGTTAAATAGGATTTTCAATGTAAAAAACGACCCCTCCACTGGCACGGGTTAATATTGAGCTAGAGCGGCGAAACTTGGAGTATATGTTCATCACATCACTTAGAACAAAAAAATGCTTCAGGAGCAAAACATTTTGACAAAAGCCGAAATAACGGACACCCTAATGGTTATTTACAATTACGTATTTATTTAACAATTAGACCTAAAATCAGATTTCATCCCAGCTGCCACGATGCCAAAACCATTGTAAAGAGTAGCCAATTTTTCTGTCGATTCTTTATAAAAAGTACAGAAACATGTAATTTACAAACAGCTGACCACTTTCTCTTGAGTGCACTCAATTTCTGATGATCGGCAATACTTCAATTTAATAAATTTCCATAGAATATGTCTCTATTTGGGCGTTTTTTCGGTTTGTTGAAAGGCAATTTATGTTCAATGAACAATCGAAATTTTAAGCAGTTCTAAAGTAGAGCCAGCGATCTAACATTTATGAGTATACTGAAATTGATTATTAATCACTAGCTTATTTACTAAAATGAAATGAGCAATTATTTACTAATTAAGGAAATAAGCTAAAGATCTTTAGCATTCTTCTCGTTAACAATGTTAATATCAATTCGTCAGATATCCAAGCAAACAAAAATTCAAAGTGCACGCTGGGCACGATAAATGCACCATGGATTCTTCGTTTGCACAACTCATTTTTCTGTAGTTAAAGTAAATTACCGGAGGAAAGATACAGTGCCTTCGTAATTATCTTCAACCCACGTGACCAGTTTGCTAGGCAAGCACCAACCACGAACCTTGGTCAAATTTGACCAATTTGCTGATTTTATTTTGTCGGGTTGAACCGAGCCGGTCGGTTTTAATTGTGTAATAAAACACATCATTTCTTTAAGAGGTTTTGATATTTTTACTAAGCTACGATTAATAGTGAACCACAACATCCGACAAAAATGTTCCTCATGAGTCATGACTGCTTGCACATTCTCGTTTTTTTACGAAATTTTCAATGACATTTAAGTATAATCACCGGGGATGTAAGGCATCTCTTCTTCCTAGGTTCTCAGGGGTTTTTTGGGAAAGCCAGAATTTTCTAGGACATCCTCGCTTTTTTACGAAATTTTCAATGACATTTAAGTATAATCACCGGGGATGTAAGGCATCTCTTCTTCCTAGGTCTTCAGGTTTTTTTTGGGAAAGCCAGAATTTTCTAGGACTTTAGATACGGTTTTTGAAGTTTCTAGAATGTCTAGAACTGCTCCATTTTAAATGATGTTACATACTTATCAATTATTAATGAGGCTCTTCTAGTCATGTTAATAACTTTAAATTTGGTACCAGGTTAGAACAGCCTAGAAAGTTCTAGAAAACTGACATTCCCGAAAAAACCCGAGGGTTCTAGGTCTTCCAGAGGGCTTTCTGTAAAGCCAGACTCTTTAAGAACTCTCTAGCTAAAATATGATCTAAGATCTGTACCTAGAAATTCTTCATTAATTAATTATTACCCTGTTTCACTTCCGATTATTTATGCCCTGCGTTTCTAAAAAAGGGCCCCATTTTATAGGGGGTTTATTTTAACGTTAGACAAATAAAGCCTTATACAGGGTGGTTGGTTTTTTACTGTCCAGCTAATATCTGCTGAAATATTGAAGATACAAATAAAAGTTAAATTATAAACTTTTCAAACAACACCTCATCTACAAAATAGCGCAAACAATTTTTTTCCATGGCCCACTTATTTTGCGGGAAAATATGTAACTTTGGTTTTTTCAATAGAACACCCTGTATATTATTAGAAAATCGTATTCTAAATCAATTTATCTTTACAATGATGTATCACAAGTACCATTTTGCTTTCTAATTATTTCCAATATTTAAAAAAATTTTAGGATGAGTGTTGCAGAAAGCATAGTCAAAAAGGGCCAAAAATTGTTGAATTCCATGGTGGACAATCTGAACAATCATTATAATACATAACGTGTTAAAGTTTGTTCCGAAATTTCTTAGTTTGTTAAAAAGTAAAAAAATTAATGTTAATCAAGAGTTACTACAATCCTCATATTGTTCCTTTTTTTGAAATATTGGGCATAATTATTAGAACGCAAAATGGTACTTGTGATACATCGTTGTAAAGAGAAATTGATTTAGAATACGATTCTCTAAAAATATACAGGGTGTTCTATTTAAAAAACCAAAGTTACATTTTCCTGCAAAACAAGTAGGCCATGGAAAAAAATTATTTGCGCTATTTTGTAGATGAGGTGTTGTTTGAAAAGTTTCTAATTTAACTTTTTTTTGTATCTTCAATATTTCAGCAGATATTAGCTGGACAGTAAAAAACCAACCACCCTGTAAGTATAACATTAAATGCGACGATATTTTCTACAATTTTAGCGAACAAAAAGTTAATATTTTCCAAACACGTAAGGCTGATGACGCATTCGTTATTTTTTTTTAAATTGCTTCATATACATTTTATGATCTTATATGATCTTCAATATGATAAATCAATCATAGGGTTAAATAATACAATTTTGAAGAAAAATTGGAAAAACTAAATCTACATTATTTTTTATCAAGCAGGCGGATTGTTAAAAAAAAGAAATGATTTTCAATTGTTTAGTTAACTGTGTACGCTTCTTCACTCAAATCTAATGTTTCATTTCCCTAAGGACGCTGGATTGGCTACGATAAGCTTGTTACGAATAAATTAAAAGAAGAAAAAATAAGTGAAAATAAAAAACTCGTAAAACATTATTTATTTATTAATAACAAATATGAACATTTAAACTAATAGATTTTATATTTTAAAACTATTAGTTTTCTACACGTTTAGGTAGCAACATTTAACACATTTCCATTGGCAGGCACTGTTCAAAATACTTAAGTCTTTTATGTAGCTCCATATTAAAAAGTTTTTTTTTTTAATTTATTCGTAACAAGCTTATGGTATTCAAGCCAGTGGCCGTAGCCCAAGGAAACAATAGATTTGAGTGAAGAAGCTTACACAGTTATTTTTATCAGAATTCATATCGAAGAACTTATTGCTTTTAAAAAAACTATACAACCATACGTCAAACTATACGTCAAATGTTGTGGGCAGAAGCTAGTACAAGAAAAATCAGACAGACGTCGCTTGTCACGATATCCCTCCCTATAAGAGTACTATTTTGGCGTAATCACTATTACCATGAAAGACAATATCATCATTTCCAAAACGAAATTTTGACACAAGGGATACGAAATGTGACGTTTCCGATCTTATATTGTTTTCCACTGCAAGAGAGATAATGTGAAAACCTTTATAATTTTGTTTCAATTTTGTAAATACTCAAGTAACAGCTGAACAGCCAATACAGTATAAGTCATATTTTTAAAACACAAATTAGTGTCTTGGAAGAGTAAAAATAAAAATTTAGAGCTTTTCATTCAAAAGTTGGCCCACAGGGCGTCGTTAGATTTTAATCCGACACAGGTTACTGTACGTAATGATTATAGAATTTTTGAAATTTTTATGATCTTATACAATACATGAATACATAAAATGCATGAGTAATTTGGTTTGCTTGTCATTCTTTATGCCACTCTTAAAATTTGTTCAATAGCTATGCTTCTTGCTTCTGTTTGCGTTCTCTACATATATTTGATCATCTTTGTTGTTTATTGCAAAGCCTCTTAATTGCTCAAAGCACCACTATTTCTATTAATTAAATTTGTTTGGTTGTAGAAATATTTCATCCCGCTTCACCAGAGAATTTTAAATTTAATAAAAATTTTTGGTCTTTAAAAAATATAATATAAAAGTTCAAATAGATAATTTTGTATGTAAATGTTATAAAGCTCATCATCTTCAGATGACTATGTAACATTAAGTAGTGATAAATGATGTTGGAATATCAAACTTTATATTCTTTTAAATATGTATGAGTAAACAACAAACAAAACTAAATAATTCGTAGAAAACAAGTTAAAGGCGTTAAATTATTTTAAATAATAAATGACTTTCCTCTTATAGTTTCCATGTAATTGGGGCTTGTATTTTATATTCGATCAAAGTTACTAATTAATTTAGTTGATAACGTAATTATTTTGTTAGATAGAGGGGTAGTAAGTCAGTTTATTGCTTTATACTAAACGATTGTACATTTAACTATCATTTGTCAGACTCTAAAGTCAAATAAGTTGAATTACATTGTCATCATCATCATCACTGTCACCATCTAAATTAAATTGTTCCTTTAGAATACCAAAGTAGCAAATCTAATCAACTGATTTTTGTACCTCTATGCTCTATTAGTTTGTGCTTTAAATTAATTTATCGGTTCTCAAAGGCACGTATTTTTTATACTATTAAATCTACATTCAAATTCTTTAGCGCAGATTCCTAAAACTAACTGCTTTTAGTTTAAAAAATTTTCTTATAGTAATGGGTTAATGGAAATCCTCTTGAGCTGGCTTTTTAGACATTTGGAAGATTTTTTTTATTACTCGATTACAACGTTTTATGAGGATTATAATTTTATATGTAGTGTAATAATTGACTTCCGTTGTCTTTGATCTTGCCTTAAGCTTTCTTTTTCTTCATTTTTAGTATATTTTCTTTATTAACAAAATTACATAAATATACCTACTACATATGAGATGAGATACAGTCGATCCCAACTGTTTCTACAAACAAGACAATTCAACTCTTCTCATATAAGCGAAATTCAATATTATTTTTGCTTGTTTACCTTCTTCTGGAGAAAATAATTTTTATGGTTTGTTTGGGTTATCAAAAAATTTATTATTTATTTTTTCAAATTATTTGTAATAGCTACAGAAAGTACACCATTATAATGTTATAAAATGCATAAAAGTTTAATTTTGTAACTATTTCTAGATCTTAACAATTTCTTCTCTTCTTGTAGTAGTCTAGTTGTAAAAACAAAAATTTCCTTCACTTTAACTTTCCGACAAATGTGTTAAAGAAGGCAATTTATGTAATTATAAAATGTAAAATATCGTAAAATTTTGTTTTATCGGGAAGTGTGAGAAGTTTCACCATCCTGCTGCTTCTCAACAAGAACGTTTATTCAATTTTGTTGATCAAATAATTGGCCAATTAAACCCCTGTATGCAATTTAATCAATCTTTTCTTTAATAACAAGATATACACGTTTTTTTCTTATAGTGTCAACGTTGAAGAAGTACTTGGAAGTAGTTTTAATTTGTAATTTATAAGTGAATAATATCATTTATTTCCTAATTAGGAAACATAGATAAGTATTATTATGTACATGTACATCAATTATTTAAAATTTACTGAGTGGTTGTTTTAGGTTCATTTTCACATTTTCGGTTTATTTGCATAATTCATATTACCTCACCCTTTTATACAAAAAATTTGTGTTAATAAATGAAAATTTAATGTGCTTGTTAAACTCGATCGTTTAAATTCAATATTTATTTTACTTGAAAACTACGCTTTTGGCAAAAAATAGGAAAATTAGGAATACGCATCAAAAATATAGAAAATTGTGACTAATTTAAATATTTCTCTATCTTCACAAAAAGCGAGATCGTCATGCTGGTAGAGAAAGAATAGGTAGCCGCGCCTGTAGAATTAATATAAGTAGTGTAATAACAATAATCTCCTACAGAAGAATGTTGGAAAAAAAAATTTCTCATTTAAATTACAAATTATCTAGAAGTACGTACCTAATACGTAATAGAAAAGTCTTGTAACTTTAAAATTCCAATCTAAAGAAACTTTAGAAAAATTCCTGTCTCTGATAAGAAAAATTTATTTGGAAGGCACTTTGAATTTTTGACAAAGTAAAACACTTGCGATAAGCTAATATCTTACAAAAACAAATTGAAGTTTTTTTTCTTTACTAAATTATTTTGTACAAACGACTAAAGCAAAAGCGTCTATTGAAATATTTTAAAGGATAATTTGAACCTATTTGGGCGACACAATTTTATTTAATGGCTCGCTTTAATTAATCATTAACAATCTTGTTGCAAATTCCACCAATTTCCATTTTACTGAAGAATATTGGAAATCTAATTAATTAATTTATTAGAAAGGTCGAAAGGTGTTTATTTAAAGAATTAAAAAATATCGACTGCTGTCTAATTCAATTTAGACACCTTGGTTATGTGGTTATATTATTGTAAATGTAATTTGAAAATTCAATCTCAGTAATGCAGCCCTTTTTCTAAATTTTCGTAAGAAGCAAAACTAATAATCCTTTTGTACTACATGGCCTCCTATAATAAGTTCTCGCTTCAACTTTCCTTTTGTTTTTCATATTTTTGAAAGTTGAGTTGGGTAAGAAATTTTTATCTACCTACATCATATCCCTAATTAATCAAATGTGTGTTATCACTATTCAAAATTTAATTATGGAATTAAATTACTGTGGAGGGTGGCGATCAAAATTATAATATTTCTAGAAGGCTGTGTTATTATTTTACTTTTTATAGTTTCTAATACAACTAAGGTTTGATGTACACAATGCACAATAGCTGTACACCAATGCAGAGTGTGCTATATGAGTATAAGTATTATGCTGCAACCCAGTAATTGCGGTTTACCTAAGATAAACTTTTTTAGTAGAAAATAAAACTAAAGTTAAGTTTTTAGGGTGATATAATACAAAACAGTTTTAACTTGACGAGCAGTAGGGATAAGTTCACGCAGATTAGGCCACGCCCCTTTAATAATTTTAACCCAGATATGCCTGAATTATTTTTTTTCCAAATTTTAAAATTTTTTTATTGAAACTGTCTACATGGACGTTACATAACATCATAAAATTAAAATTAAAATTTTAAACAAACTCAAAGTACTTCAAATTGGGTGTCCTTTTAAAAGGACAATCGGCACACTGTCGATAAAAAAATATAAATACACTCGTATCGTATAACGCGTAGTCGTATAGAATGTGATGGAGAAGCACATCGATTGTTTTATTCTTTATCACAAAAACCATTAATAAGAACTTTATTTAAATTTAAGATACTGTGTGATAAGGTATAAAATAATCAACATGTAATGCTACATCACATTTGACACACTTTGTTTTAACTTTTTTGTGGCATAATCTGCATCTTGTTTGTTTTTCCTGCGAAGCCACTAAATGATCAATTCGATCGAACCTTGAATCGACGTCGATCGACGTTTTCTAAGCTAGATGGTCTACCTCTTTTTCTAGTTTGCAAATTGGTCTCTAAAATGGCCATGCTTATTCGTCGACGGAATGTTACATGATCTAATTTACCATTTTGCACTTTATGGAGTAGCCAGGCGTTTTGTACCATTAAATCCAAACAGTAACAAATCAAAGAGAAATACCACTTCTTGCCCCTAATATTCGTGCGATATAGGCTTATGTTTTGATCGCAGCGGTCAACTCCACCCATATAATTATTATAGACATGAATATTGTGGGGTTGTGTTACTGTGAGTGTGTTTTTGTCTGTCCTGCGAAAACGCGAAGCTTCGTGGATTGGATAGACAGGTGAAGCATTTGATGCGAGGTTAACTACATTGTTATCGTTCCATTTTGTAACAATAATTTTATTATTATTACAAGATGTAAACTGAAAATCACCCCTAGTTTTCTTTTTGAAAGTCTTTTTGTCATCTAGTGGACAATTGCGTAATCGATTGTCACGAATTGTTCCAGTCACGCGAATATTTTTTACAGATGCAGCTTCTAAAAGTGCAAGACTTGTAAAGAAATTATCACAGTATATATGATAAGGATGACATCCTGTTGAACGAAGAACATCTGCGTATTCTAGAATCACCGAAGGCCCAAGACCAAATTGTTTATATGCACTTTTAATTACAGATTTGGCACCTTGATAAGGTTCTATCCAACAAACGTACCCTTTGCTTGTAGAGCCCATCCACATTTTATACCCAAACCTTATAGGTTTATTCATAATATACTGTTTGCACCCGTGCTTTCCAAAATACGGCACCATAGACTCATCCACGCTGTGATTCTCACTAAGAGGTGCAAATTCCAAAAACTTTTTATTTAATAAATTAAATAATGGCCTTACTTTGGCAAAGCGATCACTATTATCTAAATTATCATTGTCGCAACAATGCAAATTTGACATTATAAATTCGAAGCGGTCCCTTGACAAAGAATTAACAACAAGAGCATTGTGAGTGTCTCTACTATTTTCCCAAAACATACGACGCCGAGGTAAAGGTACGTAACCACTCAGTAGTAGTGTTCCAAAAAACGATTTCATTTCGTGTTCGGTGATGTTTCCAATTTTATTGCGTTTTGCAGCATACATATTAGAATTATTAACAAACATTTTAATAACTTCGGCATCAAAAAATTGATAGAAAAGTTCTATGGGGGACCTATTATTTTGTGCCGTATGCATAACGGGCCACTCTATTATTTCTGATTTTAAATCAACATTTTCCCACTTATAAACCGTATTTGATTTTGACCATCCCAACTGTAAAATTCTTAATGGGACATCATCTTCATCGTCATCATCAGATGATACATTAGTTATTTCCGCTTCCGCAAGTAATTGATTACCTGGCAAATTGTTGAGCGAAACTTGATCCTCTTCGCCAGAATCCTCATCGGTCAGGATCTCATTGATGGGGGGCATAATGTTCAAAGTCACCTTTTTTTTATCTTGTGGATCACTTTCCTCCAAACTAGTTAGCATTTCGTGAAGAGTAAGACCTCTAAAACAAAATATTGAACTTTTAATAATATTATGTTGATGTTCCTATTGTCCTTTTAAAAGGACACTCATGTTTAGACAGGTATAACGATCACATACAGCAATTTTTTTGATTGCACATTCCATATATGTGATTAACATACTTCCCTAAAGCTAATTTTGAAATATGAGCTTCAAAATTTTTATAGAACTAAAATAATACTTACCCAACTAATTTTAGATCCAGCGGAAACGACATGTTAGAAAATGGCACTTTTTAGTAAAACGATTACACAGAGAAAACGAGCTGTTTTCAGACAACCAACTTAATATATTATGTAATAACAAACTTATCTCGCATATGATAGCATAACTGCCATCTCTTAATTATACTACACAACACCTATAAAAATTTAAAAGTATAAATCTGCAGACTGTCCTTTTAAAAGGACAATAGGCATATCTGGGTTAATACGTTGACTACTGCGTTGGTGGAGATAAATACCAATTTAGGTATCTAAACATTCCCAGGCATCTGTGTTGGAGTACGTCAAGATAAGTCAAAAAATGATCTTTATTTTTCTCCTGAAAAAATTCCTGAATGGGAATTCAATTCAAATTAGGACTCAAGAGTTTTTTTATCTTTTTATAGTTATGTATTTATACCGGATACCAAGTTTCAAAGTGAAACATAGGGAAAATAACATTGGAAATCATTTATTTTCAGTTTGATTTACGCCAGAAAAATCTAAATTAAAAGCCACGATAGTGATAACCTGATAACTAACTGATAACTATTCTAATATTCATTATTCAATCCTAAATTTGAGAACCTACCTACACTTGCTCCAGCGGATCATTTCCGGTGCAAAACTCGGCTAAGTAAGCAAAAACACGCAATCTGATACGTAGTGTAGCAACTATCTTTGTTGGCGCTGCGTAATATAACGCAAAATTCTAACGACGTATGTGGTGTTATCGTTACATACAGCGGCAAAGATTCCCCCTGGAACAACTATACCGATACTTTCGATACCTCGATACTTTCGATACCTCGATACTTTCGATACCTCGATACTTTCGATACCTCGATACTTTCGATACCTCGATACTTTCGATACCTCGATACTTTCGATACCTCGATACTTTCGATACCTCGATACTTTCGATACCTCGATACTTTCGATACCTCGATACTTTCGATACTTCGATACTTTCGATACCCTCGGTATCGTTATTCGATACCACCTAAGGTATCGATACTTCGAATAAGTATCGATACTTTACCCAGGCCTACATAAAGTGTGAACTACTGTTCACACTTTCAAATTTTGGAGATATTTAAATTTTCATAATTCAAAAAGCTACTACTATTAATTAGCAACTGTTTAGTGTTAGAAGCCGTAGTAATAAATTTTCTTTCGATAGATATGAGTACCGCTCTTGGTTAGCAGTAAACTGTAAATAAGTGATTTTCAATGTTACTTCCCTATGGTTCGGCTTTGAAATTGGCACTCGGTATAAATCATTTTTTTAAATTGTATCAAAGAACTCAAAATTTAAAAAGGAAAATGATTCTTTTGCTAGGTGGGCGTTATGTCCATTTTTACAAAAGCTCTTTAATCATTTAACCCAGGTGATCTTGCCAAAAGTTTAAGTAAACTATACTCTTTCTTTTATAAAAGATCCGCTTTTTAACACTTACTTTATACCCCATCATTATACCCCACTCTCCCCTACCTATACAACATGCAGATTAGCCTAAAATCAAAAATAGGTACTCCGAATTGACACTTAACTGTTAAAGATTCTAAGAAATCGTCCCCTGAATAATTAAACCCCAAATGAAATTAATGTCTAATGTCTACAATGGAAAATTGCTTTGGAATCTGTAACTTACTAAAATTTGGCGTACCAATTTAGGGTTGATGACAATGTAATTTGTTTAATAATGTGTCAAAATTACCCATTTGTTATTTCATGGCACCTCGATTTTATTGACAAATTTTTAAATTAATGGTTTAGAGTAGGTAATTAATAAAGTCAGATGACTCATGTGTTGAAATTGAATTTTTTGATATCGAGATCCAGTATAGTAACATAAGATAAGAATATGAACAATTTTGGCTAGAAAAATATAAAAGTCTAATAAAAGCCTAGAAAATTTTTGAAACCTAACGACAGTTGCTGTTGTGGATTTCTTTTAACCTTCTTAAAAAGCATGAAAATGTGCATCTATAAAATCATTATGGAGGAGGGGCTTGTTTTTGTACTGGCCATTTAATCCCGCGATTTATAAAATAAACAAACGATTCATTAAAACTTTGTTATTTTTTTCCCAATTTGCAGTACGAAAATACTTATAATGACGTAGAAATCATATTTTTGTTTATGTATTTGTAGCCAAACTTAAATATTTATACTACAGGTAACTTAAATTATACAACCATAGAGTTACATAAATTTACTACGTGACTTCATTTTACAAAAAGCGAGGCGTTATACCTTTTTTTTCGCGAAATAATACAAAATTATTATTAACTACAAGTTGGGAAAAAATTGTTAATAATGAATCATTCATTACATTCAACAATGCAAACATCATAAATTCAAATTGAATGTAATAACGTAAATTTAGGTATTATTAAACGCACAGTTGAATCCAAAATTTAACTACTCATAATTTTATTAACAAATCATTTATTATGTTATTACTACACATTAATTGACAAATGAGATATTAAATTATCTTCGGTACAATTTTTTTGCTTCGAGTGTCAAACATGTTTAGTTAATCAAAATTAATGTTCTAAGAGTGTTCTTGAATTTTAAAAGCGACTTAGCATGATAATGAACAAAGTTTTGATTAAAATTGCACGACATGCGTTTTTTTCCAAGTGTTGTATATTTAAACTGGGAGTTGAAACTTTAAGGAAAAACTACATGTTAAAGATGACTACTCAGACACCTAAAAAGGAAGTCACAATTGTATGGAAATTCGCGTCTAAACAAATAATAAAGTTTTGTTTTATGAAATTTCCGTATAATTTTATATGCAATTTGTAATTCTTTTACAGTGTGTTTCAAAAAGTATGGTCCCTACTTATGCGATTGCTGGTTGTACCAGTTGTACTAAAAGAAGAAAAAAAGTTTAATTAACCAGGATCCATCAGTGTGCAGTTTGGAGAATCGAATCTTGTTTTATAAACCGTTTTTGCTTCTTTTAGCTTCACCTTTTAAAATGAGAACTACGCGGTCCATACCTTTCGAAACGCTCTGTATATTTTTTACCTTGACATAAAGCAAAAATTTAAATTCAGTAATTGAGAAAATGTGACCAGAAATTGTTTTTTCTTGGATGCTCCAAATGAAAAGCTATAATTTTATTTCAACTTTTTAAACTTTTTCACGACGAGCTATTTCCTTACTAAGCCCTTCTTGGCCTTGTTGACTGCTACCATAAAATAAATATTGACGCCAACTCCAACTAGACTAGACAACATTTTTTTTCAATTCTTATTTCGGTAAATAAATAATAATTGATTGTATTAGCTTTTTATCCCATAGAAGCTTATTTTTTAAATAATTAACTAGTAAACAGTCAGTACGTAGTTTTAGATTAAGAAGAAGGGGAAGAACTAAAGCTGCAGCTATACATTTTAATTTAATTTGGAAAGACAATTAAGTAAATTATATTTGTGTTTACTGTTCGTTTTGTTTATACATTTATTTAAAGAAAAATAATATAAAAAAAGTCAAGTAGCTTTGTTAGTTATATTCAAAAGAGGTGCTTTCTACTAAACTCTCAACTTAATTAGAAATTCAAGTTGACATTTTTTTAGCGTGTCATAACTTTAACAATCTAATGCTCGATGTTAAACAAGGTAAAATTTAGCACTTAGAATTTTTAATTGCCAATGCACAGTTGTCTGTACCAGCGAGCTGTACGCAGAATGACACGTTAAGTCTTTTTTATAAACGTCAGATAAAGTTGGTATTGCAAGGCAAATTTATGTTGGCGAGCGGTAGGGATGAGTTCGTGCAGATTTGGCCACGCCTCTTTAATAATTTAAATACATTTTCTACTACGTTGGTGAGGTTAAATACCAATTTAGTAATCTGCGCATTCCCACCGCTCGCCAGTATAAATTTCTCTTGCAGTAACTTCCTGTTTATAATAAGAACTGCACATAATTGTTAATAGATGGCGCAAATGTCTAAGCATAATTAAAGGTCGTAAAGTAGAGCATTTTACCTAGACCGTAAAAGGCCATAGTAACGAAATTAAAATAATGATAGTAGATTAAAGATCGATTTTACGTCCCATATTCTAAACGTAAAGTGACACTTTTTGATACAGTCGAATAAAAAATCATTTCGCGGAAAATGGTTAGCACTAGCCTTCTTTAATGAAACTACAAAGATAGAAAACAACTTCATGAAAGCAGAAACATTTTTATAAAAGTTTTGTAGGAATAGTTTTGCAGATTGTATTAGAAAAACGAAATGAAGTATCAATATACAAAGTCGTAGAGAATCTTTTTTTCTCGTAAATCGATAACTTTATTATAGGAAAATATCGTAACTCTCTTTATTAGTGGTAAGGATTTATTACATTCTACATGATATCGGTTACAGAGACAGTATTATTGATTTAAAGGTAGAGTCACAGTGGCTGGTTGTAAATACGGTGGCCTAATTAGTTGGTATGGCTACAAACCATTCAAATGCTTTATTTGTTGTTCTGTCTTGTGATCGTAAGTATAACTTTATAACCGAAGTAAACTTATTACTATGGTTAGAATCACGAAAGCTTTGAATTGGGGGAAAAGTTATGAATAGAAAATTGAAATAGTCAGATATATCTATTTCACTTTAATGATGGCATGTAACCCTTCCATCATGCTCTCTCTCTCTACCTCTCTCTTATCCCCCACCCCCTTAGTCTCTCCTTATCCTACGGGGAGTAGGATACTCTATCTCTATATCTACTTGTCTATATCTCTGTTTCTTTCGAACCTTACTGCGCATTTCCAATGACACCGATTTTTTGTTCTAAGATTTTGAAAAAGCTCTGCCATGGCCACATCAGAGTTTTTATTTTCAAATAAATATTGGTTTATTCCTAATTTTATTTTTTTTAGCCAATAATAAATTTTTGTGTCTGAAGGATTTTTTGCAACGACTGCTCATTTTTATTCATATATCATGTATCGTTTTTTCCTTCAGAATTTTCAGTTATTAACATTGGTTTAAATAGCTTGAATTCTTAGGTAGGTTATTGTTTTTTTCTTTTCTCGATGATACATTTCCAAAGTCATCTAGATTCGAACGCGAAACTAATTAAAATTTTGTTATTTAACACACGCTTTCTTTTAAAAAAACAAAACAGAACACTCAAATTACTGTTTACTAAAGAGGAAAACTTGAAATTATTCGAATCCGTGATTAAGATAATTGAAGTTAACAATGGAAAATAAGAGGTTTATGAATTATTTTTAAGTGACCTCCAAATCAATTTACTTTCCTTGAACGAGTATTAAAGTCAAAGTTAGCATTTTCTGCAAAGGGCAAGAATCGACTAAATGGTAAAACGAAATTATAATAATTATGTTATAATTCAAATGAAGACCCTTGAATTATGTTCTTTATAATCCTTGATGCGGTAATGACACCGAATATTTCAAGTTTCAATTAAGGTGTTAATAAAAAAGTAGAGCAACATTGAAGCGAGACTTATGTTGTTCTTAAGCCTTGTTACCAATTAAATACTTATTAATACAAAACGTTTTCTTGTCACCAATTAAAATTTTTTTAAAAACAAATTACATATTTTACTTGGTTTTGGTACACAAAATATACGATTTTAATCACATTGTGGCTAACTTAATTTGAGTTCACAGTTTGTGAATGCATATTAATTTTGATTCTTTCCTATTATTGATTCTGGAACAATGAGTACTAGCTTTTGATCGTATAATTTAATTATAACATAAAATGTTTGCATTGTAATTTTTCTGTAGAGTGCAAATGAAATACATAACTGTTATTTTAGGTGTAGAAAGACTTTTGGAGGACAATAATTTAAATAAGACAATAGTTGCAGGGTGTTCTATTTTGTGGGTACATTGACAATATATTTACAAAATAATGGGCCTATTTAAGGGCGGTTTTACGGGGGAGAGGGTAATGGAGGTAATTACCCCTTCAAGAAGTCTAAATTTTCTAAATTATTTTAAAATTAATAATATAACATTTAAGGAATAAGCGTTAAAATCACTATAAAATTTTAAAAATCCATAATACTGGATATACTTTTTTACCCTATTTATTATAAAGTTATAAAACCTTTTAAAAGATGATCCAAATAAGCAATATGTATCCATTCTTGTTGAAAAAGGGTACCGTTCATTTATGACCTATTGTATCTTCTTGGTTCTTTCTTACATGATAGCTTCTAGAAGCCAGCTTTTTTAGAAGTTAAACTTGAACCAACTTTTAGCGTCTAACGCTGGAAATGCAAGGCTTCTATTGGCTTAGAAAAAAAGCTGGCTTCTAGAAGCTGCCATGTAAGGTAAGCTTTAGGCGAAAGTATTTATTTTGTATTCACCACTTTTACATATTCAACAAATAGCTCTGGTTTAGTCTGTAGGTAAAGTACATCTGATGTTACAATAAAAATTCGCCAAAAATTACCTTTGAAATTCTTTCTTTGTGAGCAGAATGCCGAATATTCATTCCAACCGCCCTTTTTCCTAATTAGGGAAGATCAGCGGCTGAGATCCTAAGTAGTAGAAACCAATCACAACACAGTAAATCACTCAGCATCTCAGCCGCTGAACTTCCCTGAATGAGCCCAATATAATTTAATATAAGTGCCATAGGAAAGGTGCCAGGTGCCATGCGTCTCGCCGTGAAGGCCATTTCTTGTTCCCTCCTTCGTGGGTCAGGTATGGGATGTATCAAGAAACCTATGCCGAGACGACTATCTAAACTCCGTAGAGACGCTAGATGCTGAATTTAAATTTTATCCGAAAAAAATTTTGTTTACGCCGAAATTCCAGGAAAATCTACTCAGGGAGAACGGCCGAAAGGATCGGTCCAAATTTTATGTCAGACGATAGCCAAATGACGTATGACGTGCAAAAGAGACTAAAATTTCAAACTTTTGCTGAGCTGTATTTTTTGCTGTGCGGTTTTCCAAATTCGGAGAACGATTTTTTGGAAATTTTGTGGTGGCTGCTGCTCGACCATCTTTTCAGATATTTCAAAACTAAGATAGGGTCGTTTATGGGACTACTCTATATTACCCGAATCTAAATTTTGATGTCGATGTGCCAATCTTGTTTTTTGGCCAATCGAGAGCAAAAAAAAAATTTCATTCCATCGATTGGTTCGAAATTTTAGGAGGGGATACTTAAGGGTGTGTCTTAGGTAACTGTAAAATTTAAACATTTCAAGCCTCCCCTCGCCTCCCTCGTTCAAACATTTCCTGATTGTCCAACTTTTATGTCTGTCCCTTAATTTATTTTTTCTTCAAACGTCAAAAAAAGTTGTCATTTTGTTACTGAACAAGTAAGGTTAAAGTTCTTCCTAGGAGGTAAAAGTAAATTCTAACCCTAAATATTTACAACAAATTGTAACGTAAAACGATATTTCTAAGCATTTGTAATGTAAAAAGGTAATGTTTTATAAATTGTCTGTTATAATTTATTCGTTGCGTTTAATAATTAGCTTCTTTTTACAAGTTAAAATTATTTTTTTTAAATATTTGACAATTGAACTACAAATAATTTTCAAGAGGTGGCGACACTTCAAAAATTTTTATTTTTGGTTTTTCTAGGTTTTACGTTTGAAGAAAAAATTAAATGTTTCATACGGAGTAAAAATATTTTTTTTGGCTCGTCAGTAGTTGTCAGACTCAACTTCGTTTCGTCTGACAAGCCCTACTGACTAGCCTAAAAAAAGTGACATTTTACTCCTAATCAAAATATCTACTATTATATTGTTAATAAAAGAAAGTTTATTCAAATAAACTTACGAAAAGTGTTATTTAAAACCACATTAATTTCTCAGTTCATATACGATATATGTACGATGTACGTATACGACACTAAAATTTTAAATTACTTTTCATCTATAAACTTAAGATAGTATGAGCTTTTTCCCTATTATTAATTGTATTTCTATTTTATTATTCAAAATTTTCATTCTAGTAATTCAGAATAAATTAATTATCCTTTGACTGCTTATTTTCCAGAATAATTATTGTAAATGTAATTTTCTCATAGATTTCTTCTTAATGGAAACGTTCGGTTTTGTTTATTAAACTTAATTTTTTTTAAGTTATTTTAAGAGAGTGATTTGGATGTTTATAATTAATTTAGACATATGTAAAGCAGAAGCTTCAAAACACTATAAGGATTTTTCTATTAAAATTATTTATCTGTAAACTTATTGATGTGTTTTTTCTCTCAGTATCGGAACTTAAAGGTTAATTGCTCGTTAGATAAGGAAGGTTAATTGTTATTTAGAATTAGTGCGTGAATGTTTTATGAATTAATTTGATCTGGCTCGTTTAAGAAAATTTACTTATTTTCTTCTATTGGGAATTGGTAAATAGCGAAGTAAGTGGGTTGCTAATTAAGTCGTTCGTCATAATCGGAACAAACAAATGGAGTGTTTTAATTTTTGAGAGCTTTTTATAAATGCACTTCAAGTCTTTGGAGATTGAGCGTTGTCACTTAGATAATATGACATACAGGGTGGATGACGAAATGTATTTCTCGAGATTAGGCTCTTCTACAGAATAACTCGAGTTTGTTCGGCGAATACTCGCCGTTCGGCGATGTGTAGTGTAGAGTGGGCATTAAAAAATTTTATTGTTAATAAGAAGTGCATTTTTTGTAATAATGAAAACTTGATTGATCATTTGCTTTTACTCCACATCAATTTTTCTTAATATATAATCTACGATATATGAAAAATTGAAAATTTTAGTGCCGGATGCATAAAGATGGAAAGATGGCAAAAAGCTTCTTACACTTATACAGATTAATTTTATTATTTGCTTTCACGAATTTAGACGTTTATTTATATTTGATTGCTCTTGCACCATATGAAATTTAATTATAATGGCCAAATAGCATGTTTAATATTATTTAGCGCATCTCCGATACTTTTGAAATAAAAGTCGTATTGATTTAATCAAGAACCAAACATTTATTTTAACATCGAATTATTATTAAAATGGTTTACATATTTTACTCTTTAATCAGCAGTAATAGAAATGAATGTTTAGTATTTAACACAAAGTATATGGTAACATTGACCACATTTAAATTCCGACTCTTAAATGTTAGTTTCTGCCAAAAAGTTCGATTGCATGATTCTACCCTAATTTTGTGTTGTTGCTGTTCTCATATCCTAATTACGCTTTTGAAGGAATATTTTTTTTAAACGGCTGTTTATGTTTATGGTCTATGTTTAGAACATAAATCATCCGGAAGGAGTGTTAGCAACCGTTGCCTATAAGAGAAAATGCGACGGAAATGACATTTTTTAAGTCCATGGATGACTCATTCTTTCCGTCGGGTTTACATTATCATTGACTGTCATGATCTTTCCTTATAAGTGGGAGTATAAGCAACCCCTTCCATTATTATTATTAGCTAAATATTATTAGCTATAGCTGAAACCAGCGGACATGTGCATTAGGCGAATATCAACTTTTTCGTCTCTGTGTCGCTTCTTGTTTCTTATTTAAATCCAAGAGTAGTGTCTTGGAAATGTTAGTTGTTATGTTAGTGTCTTGGAACGTGCGTCTGGATTACATTTTATTGTGCATTTGGAAATTGTCGATATAACTATGTAGATCTGACAATTTCTAAACTGTCGAGCGATAAAGTTGAAGTGGTGGGTTTTCAGCTTCACCGAATAAATATAGAATTGCTGACACCACACCACCTAAATGGAGTACACTAAAAAGTTTTTTTTTCCCACTTCACTTCATCAGTTAGGATTTTGAAAGAATTATAAAATTAATGGATACATTTTTAATTAAAGAAGTACCTTTAAACTTTATATCAAAGAGTCCAATCTAATTTTTGAGCATATTAAGCATCGACGGTGTCGCTTTTATAGCAACTAATTTCTGCCAGTGTCTGCATTTTCGATTAAAATTATTAGAATTAATAAAATAGGGATTTAGATGGTTTTTTACCTTTTATTAGTAACTTCATTAATTTATTTTATTAATGTCTTGTTATAATTTAAATAATTCCAATTATTATAAATTCTCCCTATTAAGAGAGAGATTATTGGATTATACAACCATTAAATATTGTCACAGCATTCATTGATCGCAATTCTAAAAACATCGACATGTTAATAAAGCTTACAGATTTCTAAAATATTTACCAATAAGTACACTCTTTTTTAATTCCCCTGGAGAGATTGTATTTAAGCAGATATAAAAAGTGGACCATTTATAACATAATTGATTGCCTTTCAACTAACTTTAATTTAAATATTATCAAAACATACATAATGGATTAATGCTGTCCGGATTGAGAAAATTTATATGGAAAAAATTATATATTTTTTTAAATTTGCTAGAAAAATCAACTTGTCTAAAACGACAAGCGTTAGTTCAATATACATTAGTGAAAATGTATCTATACAGGGTGGACCACGTAACTTGTAACCCCTAACGATTTTTTACTACAACCCAAATTAGAAATATCATTCGAGTCTATAGTCTGTCTGAACAAACTTCTATCAAATAAGGTTAACGAATGTCAATTCTTGTGTGAGTGTTGTAAATCGGATTCCAAAAATTATATTTGAATATTTCGTCCTTTTTGTGGGAGGGGCTTAGCTACATCTGTTCGGTGGACAGAGATTATATCAGTTTAGACAATTATATTTTTATAAATCAAAAAATAGATCAAACATCAGATTGAATTAATTTTGTGGCAATAATTGTCATAAATTACAATTAAATTCCAGTTTGATATTTACCTACTGCTCTATTTTTTGATTTATAAAATAATTGTTAATTTATACTTCTAATTGTCTACACCTCTAAACTGATCTAGACTAGAATGATATTTCTAATTTGGGTTGCAGTAAAAAATCGTTAGGGGTTACAAGTTACGTAAGCCTGTATGTTGGCCTATATTATGTCTTTTCTCTTATCAATCGTTGTTTTTGGATTTTATAAATACGACAGGCGAGACATAGTGGTAATACGGCTATTCGTGGAGAGGGAAAGTTTATTACGGAAGTAATGCAGTACAGATTTTGCCGACTATTAATATTCAACTCAGAAAACACGTTAGTGTTATATCTTTCAGAAATTTGTATTATAGACTGATAAATACTGGTTTTTAAATTTCTATTTAAATTTTTATTCATCTTGGTCTTTATCAACTCTACATTTGCTGTTGCATTTAACCATTAACCGAACTCGTGTCTTTTCCAGTTTACGATATGAACATGAGGTGAACACGTTAAGTGAGCCACTCTGTATCTGTATGTTACATCAAATTAATCGGAAAAAATCACGATGTTAAATATATAAAATCCAACATGGTATGTTGGTATAAGAAAAAATAAAGTTGACCCCATTTTATCGAAAAGCGTCGAAGCTTAAAAATTACAAACAATTAAAGCCAATAAAGTCCTATCACTATAAAATGTTTAAGCACGATTTAATAGCACTAGGAATAAAATATATATTGGAAATTATCCAAATCGGCATTTTTCACAAAGAAAACTGCACTATTTTGAGTATTTTAGGGTTTTGACTATTAAAATTTCTTTATTGAGTCCTAACAAAGGTGTCTTTCGTGAGACATCATTTCTACAGGATGCTTCGTTTAACCTTCCAGTACTAGCATGCCATCCTATAACATCCATACTAACGCCGGTCTCACAGACCGCGCTTAGTTTTAATTTTTTTTAACGTATTTTTTACAACTTTTTTATTGCAAATAGAACTTATTTCAAATATTTAGTAATTTTTCTGGATACTTATTATAATTTTAGCAAAAAAAAATTTATTTTAATAACCAAAATTCACTTTTATAAAAATAAACAAAAATAAAAAGATGCATAAATTAAATAAGCGATTTCAAACGAATTAAACAAAATTTTTTAATAACTAGTAATATTATAAACAAACCTAGGAACAACACTTCTAAAAAGGTAAAAATATTTTTTTCATCTTCAACAATAGCTGAAATATTTTGGATAGAACATTTGTCGCATTTTACATGTTAGAACATATAGAGCATATTACCGCATGCACCAAAAAAAGCTACTTATTAATTGAAGTAAATGCAAAAATCTCTTCTGTTTTTTTGTTATCCTATTTCTATTCAAGACAAGTGGAAAAAAATAATTTTTAACTAAAAAATTTTAAAAATTTTGAAAAAATATTTAAAATTTTTAGTTACTGTTTTACTAACGTCGGTCTCTCAGACCGAATTCAATTATTATAATTGAACCATTACAAACTTATGCTTGCAAACTTCAAAAAAATGTGTGAGAGCACTTAGTTTAAAGGTACTGATAACCTCCCAACCCTAGCAGTTCGTATTTCAAAGATATTAATAAAAATAAAACTCGTCGGTCTGTGACACCGAGTGTTAGTACTGAAAGGTTAAAAATATTATTAAGGGCTATTTGACATGAACTAAGTATCTTACTAACTGTTAGTAACTGAATCAACTCAAGGAGCAAAAGCACGGGAATCTAAGCTTTAACGTCGTCATTAGAAATTTTGACGCATGACTGTGGACGACGTTAAAGCTTAGATTCCCGTGCTTTTGCTCCTTGAGTTGATTCAGTTACTAACAGTTAGTAAGATACTTAGTTCATGTCAAGTAGCCCTAAGGTATTAAAGTATTAAAGCTTTTGGGTTATCGTTATGTAAATGAAGTTTTTTCTTTTTTCGAAAAATTTAAATGTCATCTCATTTTGAGATTTTTAGGGCACACTGTATACTTAGATATTGTATTTTGCAAAAACAGGAACTCTTACAAACCATAAAATAGTTTAAAATATATTAAAAGCTATACGAAAGTAACGATACTTGCTATGCTTTGATCTTTGGTTGCTATACAAATTCATTACTTTTCTAAAATATTTTAGGTAAAAAAATAAATACTCTTGATTTAGTTTTCCTGTATTTACTCTAAAACTATTTTCCGAATAGTTTGATGCTATAACAATTAAATTCCCGATAGGTAAAATTGTAAACTTAAATAAATTTTGTTCTAAAGAAATCTAATTTTTAAGGTTATTGATCAAGCGATCAAAACTCAAGTGCGTTTGAGAATGCAGAAAAAAATTGTTTACAGCTTATATTCATAAAATTACTTGACCCGTATTTCAGGATTTTGCTGAAAAATATTTTTTCGAGAAAATATGAATTTTCGATAATTTGCTGGATTTTCTCCAATTTTCTCATACTTCAAATTTATTATCTCCTGTTGTACTAATCGGATCAATGTCGTTTTTTTATTCCTCATTCTCGTATCTATAAAAATCATTTTACAAAAAAGTGGGGTCACTATTAGAGCGGAAGAACTTGTAATCAAGCGATTGTTGCGTCTGAGATCTCTGACGCTCCCGCATGTGGAGAGTGCTGGGTGACTTGCGCTCGGAAATATTTAATAACTTCCGATCTAATAGAGACCCTACTTTTTTGTAAAATGAGTTTTATAGATAAGAGAATAAGAAAGAAAATGATAATTTTTTCAATTAATTTAAGTTGGGAGCGGGTATGTTAAAACTATTTAAACAATTAAATTGTTATTATTTTTCATTTGTTAACAATAAATTTTTTTTTTAATACACTTCGAAAGCTAACGTAATAAAGTGTAAAATAAACAAAAATTGACATTGATCCGATCAGTACAACTGGAGATAATGAATTTCAAGTATGAGAAGATTGGAGAAAATCCAACAAATAATTATCGAAAATTCATGTGAATATTTTCAAAAAAAAATTTTTTTCAGCAAAATCCTGAAATACGGGTCAACTAAATTTGAAGATAGATGCAGAAAAAATTTTTTTTATCGCATTTGGAGAAGACACATTTTTTTTCCTGAAATCCGTGCGGTTTGTAAAGGAATGACCCTAAAGCAAATACGAAGCTTATACTTCATTCAAGGAGACGAGATAGTGAATGTAAACAAACAACCCGCGTGTTGTGCACGTGAACACTTCTGTTTAGCGCTGTGATTGGCGCTAACGTATAAACTTATTTTAAGCTTGTTGCATGGTTACCTAACTGCGTTGATGCGGATAACTCATATTATAGTGGCAATTAGAGCTGGGACGATTACAGGAAAAATGTAATCGACTATAAATAAATAAATGATTGAGACAACTTTAACTAAAGGAGCTTTTAGGGAATTATTATGAAACCGGCTGTTATTAATAATTTTTGAAAAATTTACACCATATTTAATTTAAGTTTACGTAAAACCACGCTCGTGAGAACTTGCACGTGCACGTGAACATCGCATGCAACACTATCTCGTCTCCTTGAATTTAGTATAGTGTATCTTCTGTTTCATTTATATGCAAAATTATTTACTAAAACTTCAAACTATATTTGTGTAATTTATTTTATTTCAAACACTAAAATTTAATATGTTTTAGTTTAAAATATTAAATGTTACAGTTGTAATTGATTTTACGTTTTTTGCAACACATGAAAGACTTTAATTTAGTTTTTCGTCGATCGATTGTTAATGGATGTCATTAACCAATCACAAATTGATCATTAATATGATCAATTTTTGTATTAACGATCAATTATGGTATAGGCAACCAAATCACACCAAATATTGCATTAATTGTGACATTAGTTGTAATTTTTGTTTTCAATGGTACCTTTGATTGTAGAATATTTTTGAAAACTTGCATTTTTGTCATAAAATAAAATTAGATTTTCTCCAATTTAATGAAAGGCGATCGACGGAAAAATTTAGTAATCAACTCTTGAGTTAATTGCCGATTAATAATCTCAACAATTAACGCGCTCGCTGCTCTCGCGCTTTAAAATGTCTCAATTATTAACCTTCCAGTACTAACAGTCGGTCTCACAGACCGACGAGTTTTATTTTTATTAATATCTTTGAAATACGAACTGCTACGGTTGGGAGGTTATCAGTACCTTTAAACTAAATGCTCTCACACATTTTTTTGAAGTTTGCAAGCATAAGTTTGTAATGGTTCAATTATAATAATTGAATTCGGTCTGAGAGACCGACGTTAGTAAAACAGTACCTAAAAATTTTCAATATTTTTTCAAAATTTTTAAAATTTTTTAGTTAAAAATTATTTTTTCCACTTGTCTTGAATAGAAATAGGATAACAAAAAGAACAGAAGAGATTTTTGCATTTACTTCAATTAATAAGTAGCTCTTTTTGGTGCATGTGGTACCGTGCTCTATATGTTCTAACATGTAAAATGCGACAAATGTTCTATCCAAAATATTTCAGCTATTGTTGAAGATGAAAAAAATATTTTTACCTTTTTAGAAGTGTTGTTCCTAGGTTTGTTTATAATATTACTAGTTATTAAAAAATTTTGTTTAATTCGTTTGAAATCGCTTATTTAATTTATGCATCTTTTTATTTTTGTTTATTTTTATAAAAGTGAATTTTGGTTATTAAAATGAATTTTTTTTGCTAAAATTATAATTAGTCCCCAGAAAAATTACTAAATATTTGAAATAATTTCTATTTGCAATAAAAAAGTTGTAAAAAATACGTTAAAAAAAATTAAAACTAAGCGCGGTCTGTGAGACCGGCGTTAGTATGGATGTTATAAGTTGGCACGTTAGTACTGGAAGGTTAATCGGCCTTATTAACGCACTAGATGATTAAATAACTATTCAAATTGTTGACAAACTGATTTTGTATTTTTTTTTAAAAACTGCTAATATATGTTAATGCTTTTCAATGTTAGTCTAACGAGTCAAAGACTCTCTTTAAACCAAGAATAGACAATTTGATTTTTAAAATTCACCGAAAGTAAATTTCAGTAAGTAAATGATTCAATTCTTTTTTTTATCTACTCTTTTGATTATTTTTCAGTTAGTAGTTGAGATTGAAATTTCGTTGGAGCTTTTCTCTTACTTTTTGATTGAATCTTGAGTGGAATGTAGCAAGTTCCTGTAATCACTAGATGTACCTAACCGTGGAATTGAATTTTATGAAATTACTTGTTATACGACGCTTATCCATATAGACTAGGCGCAAAAGTTAAAGTATTTTATGCAAGCGGCATTTCATATAACATTTTGGTAACCGATGTTTTCCCAGTATTTTAACCCTGCTGAATACGAAAATTGCGGTTATCAAAGCGAAATCTTAACCGGAAGCGTGATATTCAAGATGACACCCAAGATGTCAGCTTTGTTATTTTTGATGGAATCATTATGGACAATTAAGACAAATATTTTTATTGGTTCGGATAGATAATTTTATACTCTACAATTTTTATTAGAGGTATAACTATCTTCAGATGACTCCTAAAAGAGCTAGAGTCGATAAAAGCACCAGTGTTGTATAAACCGTCTTAATACATAAAGCAGTATATGGAAGCATCTTGGTGAGTTCAGCGAGGTAGCTTTCCCAGTATCCAGCTAGGATGTATCTGTTAAAACATGATCAGAGCAAATCAAGTCCATAAAAGTCGATCATAAAGAGGATATTGCGTCTTCTGTTTTGACAACACACGGTGCTTCTCCCGACTCTCTAGACCCTTAAAGAGTGATTTTACTGTAATTTTTTGTAGACCATAAAATTATCCATCCGAGCTAACAAAAATATTTGTCTTAATTGCCATAATAATTAATCCATCAAAATAAATAAAAAGAGCAAACATATTACGACGATTTTTACGCACACGATGTCTTTAGCTGGTTTTCGCTCCTTAATAAGCAATCTTACGGTACTTTTACATTTAATAATAATTGTAGAGAACCTTGTATATCTAATTCAATCAAAACAGTTGTCCAAGTTTCAATAATAATTCTTCCATCCAAATAAATCTTAATTAATAAAGCAGACAACCTAGTCGCCATCTTGAATATCGCGCTTCCGGTTTAAATTTCACTGTGGGTAACCACAATTTTTGGATTCAGGGGGGTCGAAATATTGGGAAAACATCGGTTACCAAAATGTTATATGAAATTCCTCTAGCATTTCGATACTGGGATTTTGTTCCAATTTTACGGTGCTTCTTCCGACTGTAGCTCCTTAAGGAGTGATCTGAAGATAGTTATACCTCTAATAAAAATTGTAGAGTATAAAATTATCTATCCGAACCAATAAAAATATTTGTCTTAATTGTCCATAATGATTCCATCAAAAATAACAAAGCTGACATCTTGGGTGTCATCTTGAATATCACGCTTCCGGTTAAGATTTCGCTTTGATAACCGCAGTTTTCGTATTCAGCAGGGTTGAAATACTGGGAAAACATCGGTTACCAAAATGTTATATGAAATGCCGCTTGTATGGTTAAGGATACGTTTTTTCCGATAACAGTCCTAGTCTAATACATGGCGATTTAAAAAACTACGGGATAATGACTACTATTTTTTACAATTATGTATTAGATTAATAAAATGTATTTCTTCGATTGTTGAGAATCCGTTACCCGACGTTGACCACTCGTGGTTGTGAAAAACCATTGTAATGGGTATCAATACCTTCACTCAAAAGGCGACATTTTTTCTCCATAGTAGTGGTCTAATTTTGAGGCTCTAATTATTCTTCTCAAACACGTTTACTTATTTACTTTTTGTATTCTAGTTGGTTCTAGCAGTATTGGACCCTGTGGAAGGTTATTCTTTTACGTTATCGACTTTCTGTAAATAAATATTTGTTTTTTTGTAGCTTTATGTTTCCTGGTTAGCTTTAGCTTTAACAGTACCCCCCCTGTCTAACTTCAAGCACGTTTTGATTTAACGGTCGTAGTTCTTCATTAGTCGCAAAGGCAAATTTCAAACAATATATACAAGATGTTTAATCGTTTAAAGAAACGTTTATATAAAAGGGGTATCAGAGAATTTTATCCTCTTAATTTATACGCCAATTTCTAATTACCATAACGAAATAAAGGTAAAATGTTAACATGTAATTTTGAATACATTATAAATTTTAATAATCTAAATATAATTTGCAAGTAGTACCTGAAAGAAGCTTATAGCGAATAGAGAATTAAAAGCAACGTTACATTAATCAATTTGGGTAAGCTACAAAGCACGCTTAAGGCAAGAGAGGTTTTCACTTAAATTTTCTTAACAATAACTTACGAATATCTCTACGATGCACAAACATTAAATATTCCTATAAGATTATAGTAGCTTGGCAAAAAGTTTATAATCTTCCTTAAGCTAAAATGAACAAAAGTTGCAAGTTAAAAAAAAGTAACTTTTTAAGTTTTCTCGTAATCAGGAAATTAGGAAGGTACAGTTTTATTTAAACAAAATTATGTGGTAAAAATGTATATTTACATACATAAATGTATTTCAATGTATACTTTTATAGATAACGCGGGTTGAAATTACCATACATAGTGTAGTTGTTTCCAACTATGAATTAATAATTATTTCAACTTTTCCGTGTTTCTCTTCTTTATTATAAAAAACTAAATCTTCTACTAACTTCTTACATTTTATTAAAACGTAAAAGTAGTATTTGAAGTAAAATTAAATAAAACTTTTAATAATATCTACCAGGGAAAAAATGTTATCACTATAGAGCTGAGATTTTAGGTAAAAAAGGGTTCTATAAACAAAAAACAGCAATAAAGGTAAAAAGAATTAGGCTAATATGGTCATGTAAAAGGAAATCTTTGGAACCGGATTTTGTCGTTAATTGTTCGTTAATTTCGTTACCTAACTTCTCTGTGAAAAGGTAAAAAAACCTAAAATCAAAGCTCTAGTTATCACAAAGCAACTCCTACCCTTTTAAGGTTTTTATGTATGCTTTCTAGTTGTATTTTATATTTTCATAACACCATGTAGAAATATAAACGTTAAATACTAACTTAAATTTTTCATTCACCCTGTAGGATAAATATTTTCTAAAATTTTATGTGATGTCACTCAAAATGAGCATATAAGCAGGCAGATTTGGTGGAAAATGATAAAATGATATCAAATAATGATTCTCACACCACAAATGTTAAACTTGTAAAATTTTTAATCATTCAAAAGATAATGGGTTGAATTTTAAAAATTAGTATTTTAGTACAGTTTTATACTTGGTGCAGTAGTGGTGTAGTTTTATTTTGTATTTTTTGGATTTTTCCCGAATTAATTACTTTTGTAACTCGAAGAAGGTAGGATTTTAATTTTTATTATAAAAAGAGAAATTTCAAAAACGCCGATAGCAATATACTTGGAAGTTGTATTTCAGGAATACCACTGCTCTAACGGAAAAATTTTGTAAGACTCTTTTTTTGTAAAAATGCTATATCTATAAAATGGCGGTCTAGTCATTTTGGATATATTGAACGAAAACTTTGTTGTATCTTTTTCGCCATGCCGTAATCTATCCGAATACGTAATTTTTATGCCGTTTCCTAATTTTCCTGGGTTGATAAGCTTTGTCTGTGGAAACTGAGCTATGGATGTATTTTACATATTTTTTAAAAATTTCGATCTTATTACCTACTTTGGACACCACATTTTATTACGAACTTTATACGCATCATGCATTAGTCATAGCACTAACATACATATTTTCTACAGCACTCAGCTGTGTAGGCGAAGGGTGCTCGTTAATTTACTGACTAGCTGTTAAGGCTTAATATGGTCTCCTGAGTGCTCTTTCTGCAATCGACATAGTGCATCTTCACTTCGTTTATTACAGGTCGCTGTTGTCAATAATCTAAAGTCGGAGACACACGCACAGACTTTTACTCCGGTTTGGACTGTGCAAGCTGGGCATGAACAGGCAAACCGAAAAGCCTGTACGTCGTTCAAGCGCAGGTAAACTTGCGTATCCAATTTCGGCTTGCCTGCGTGGTTTTGGCCTCCACAGTCAAGCCGGAATAAAAGCATGTGCACGTGTCTCCACCTTAGCAGTTGGACTTTAGTATCTAGATTTAGCCTATAGAGCGAATAGAATTCATAAACATTGTTTGGGTAGCCCACTGTAAAAGTAACCATTTTTTACGGCACCCCTTCAGGTGGATTTCTCACCCCTTCACCAATTAAAAGTTGATTGTTAACAGTTCTGAGCCCTAAAGTCAATGCCTGTGTGTGATGCATCTGGATTCTGGATTATTAGTGGAGTGGGATGCACTTAGGTCACTTGTTTGGGCCCATTGTACAACCTCCGAGAAGCCTCTCTAGACCCATCAGGTCCCAAGCCATCCCACATTTAGGATGTATTCCAGATGTACGTCGAGGATCACATTTTGAAAAAAAGGGGACGTGTAGCGCCCCTCTCGAATATATCTTTGGTCTCATCGGACAAAATTTGCCAATACAGTCCCAGTAAACTATGTTTCGAGTTTCATTTCATTAGCCATAAGTTCAAAGTACCTGAGGTATTCGCCGTATACAATGCGCATTAAAGGGGGTGTGCAGCCGCCCCCATCGAATTTTTTTTGGTCTCATCGGACAAAATTACTCGATATGGTTTCAGTAAACTATGTACCGAGTTTCATGCCATTAACCAAAAGTGCAGCGTTCCATAGTTTTATGTTTCGTAGGCTCCGTACTAATTATTATTTTTTATAAAAGTAAATCAATTAAAAATTAATATTTATACGAATTTAATGTTGTTTGGAATTAAATTTATAGACAGTGTGGTAAAACCAGCTACTCAAAGTAATCAATTTAGTTAGGTGACAATAATTATTATGTAAATTGTTGCACGGTTAGACTCAACTTCATTAAAACACTCCTAGTAGTTTCTTAAGAGGTAAAATCTTGAGACAAATTTTTGTTGCATTAAAACTTCATCTTAAAGTAACAATGTTAAAATATGTTTATTTTTTAATTATTATAAAACAACTTTTCCGACACTACTTAAAATCAATGATAGAAAATTAATGTGAACGAAAAAGAAAATAACTTGTTGAACTTGACTCAAAGTTTTTATTTAGTTTTTCTTTTATATCGGATTTTCATTTTCAAAAAAATCAATTGCTATTGTTGTTCTTTCAGTATTCGTTTGCATTTCTTTATTTTCTTATGCCAAAATGTGCATACGGTATGGAAAATGTTATGAAGCTTATTGTGTAAGATTTGCATTTTTAAAGTTTTATGATAGATTAAACGCATAAGCTTTATGATGTTGTTTAAAGACCCTGGAAAATCTCTAGAGATATTCTTTTAACAAACAAGAAAAACAAAAATATTTTAAGAATAATTCATTTTGGCAAAAACTTTGTTAGTTCGGCCTTTTTTTTTATAATAAAATTTTTCAAACTCTAAACTTTTCTCGACTTACCGTACTTCGTTAATGAAGCTGTAATATTAGAACTACAGACCTCAATGTCTTTGTTCTTTTAAATAGTAATAATAATGACAACTCCTTTTATAATAGACATAAATGAACTTTCATTATAATGAAGGTAAGGTGGCCAGCACTACCCTTATTATTACGACTGATACGTGTACTACATTTCAAGGTCGAGTGCACACTGAGATAAAAGGAAAAGCCAAACTGTTATGACGGTCTTAAGGAAGGATTTTAGTCAATAAAATGCTGTTCTTTGGGACTTCATGTCGTAGCCAATATGCAACAAGTGCGTAGGCACTGGGCCAAGGAGGACTGGAACGCATTCAGTCGTACAATTTCTTAATATTTCTATTGCTCGTCTAGAAAATAATTTATTATTAAATATTAAAAACAGTGAATCTTGTAAAATACAAGCATTTCACTCGAGATCCAATCAATTCTCGTAATTTTATTAAATGTTTTTATTGGTTATTAAAGAAGTAGCAATTCTATAATAAGGAACAGCAGCTGTTTTTTTACAATTTGCGGTAAAGAAAATTCTCAACACGACGTGGTAACCTAGATATTAATTTCTAACAGAACCATAAAAAAATTCGTGCTCAAAATAAGAAAAAAATTTGTCATACCAAGCAAATAAAACGGTTAAATCGAGAGGTTATCCACTGGCTGCAGTCAATGTACGAGAATTGAGCTGTCAACGGTAGTCATCTGCAGTCAATGGCAGCCATAGCATATGAAGTCAAAGTACAAATTCAGAACTGTGGTTGATTCCTCGGTTTAAACATTTTTGTAATTGACTGATGTGATGATGATGACAGGAGTTGGGGGCTCGTAACAAAATACTGGAACTACCGTCTACCACCAACTAAAATTGAATTGTATCTAATCAAATGGCCACTGCTTGATGGTTAGTGTGACCAGAGCTATTTGATTACGTGCGTTTAAATTTTATTTGATGGTAACTAAAGTGTGACCGTTGCCTAAGGTTATGATCGAACCCAGGTCGTTTAAAATAATAGTATAGGGATAGAGTATGAACCAAAGAGAGGTTTTATCTATTTACAACAATATAATCAATTCCCCCCCCCCTTACTCTAGGAATACCCACTTCTTTCTCTTTTACATAAATTGCTGGTGAGATAGAAACGCAGTTGTGAGAAAGTTATGAGAGAAAAATAATTAAAAGTCGCAGGTTCTAGGTACATACCGTTTTGGGGATTTTTGATTTTTCTCGAAAACGATGGGTCCTAGGTAAAAAATTATTCTTAACAGAATGAAATCTTAATAATTTTCCTGTAAGATTGTTTCTTTTTATTTTTTCTCTATTCTTTATAGTTTTCGAGATATCCGCCCACTAAACTCGTTAATGTCTGAAAAAAAAAATTTTGTCTCAGGTTTTTCGTCAAACTTTTGCCTTTAGCACTTCAGCTTTTCGTTTTACAGTAGAAGTCTTCAGAAAAAAGGTTTTAGAGCTTATTTAAAACTTCCGCATCACCAATTACATGTTTTTTACTTGTTTTTGCAAAATTACAATTTGGTACAATTACAAAACTTTTCTGTGCCTAGAAATACGAGTAGATATTAGAAATTCATCCTGTTGCTTGAAATATCCTGGGTGTTTTAGTTTTAATATTTGCGTGGTTCATATCATCCAGCGTTGACATAAATGCGGTAACTCGATCCAACTGTCCTCGAGCTGTCAAACTTATCACTCGACTACGAATTAATCAGTTCAAGATCACAAATGGGACTCTAAATAACACAATTGTCACACAACACTGAAACGTTTGGAAATTTCTTATTAAAATGTCCATTAGCCATAGCTATGGCCCAATGAGCAACTTGGAACGTGCTCTCCAATTTTTTATATCATCAGTTTTGTGTTAAATTTTTTTATAGAAGTGACGTGTTTAGCATAGTTTTTAAAATATGCAAAAACGGCTTTAATGAAAGTTGTGAACTCAACCAAGAAAAATCGATGAAACGAAAATTACATTTTATATTTTTCATGCAATGCATATTTGATTCTCTGACAATTTGTATATGAAAAGTGTAGATAGTTCATTTTTAAATTCCAGTTTTCCAGAATAAAACCGTTAGTAGGTTGGACATTTCATCACAATTGGTCAAAATACCACAGTTCAATTAATCCCACGTGTTATGCTGGTGGTTCCATCTTTTTTCTAAAAGCTAATGCGTCTTGAATTATAAATAAATCGAACAAGTTATTAATTAATTATTTAATTTAATCTCACCACTTGTGTCGTAAAATCCCACTTTTATTACATAATACGAATACTTTAAGGAAATTGAAAATTTATACTAAATAATTCATTAACATCAGGTTTACCTTAATTGCTTATTCTAATTTAATACTTGAGCTGTGTTAATCTTAATCTAATCTCAACTTTGTAATGGAATTAATTTTCTTAAATTTTATCTCTCAATTAATTTTTCTAAAATAATTTATTTGCCCTTTGCAGTGAGTATCCTTTTCTTCATTTTCGCATCCTTCAAAGCATTTTCTTGTAGTTTTCTATTTCTCCCATAGATTCCGCCACGTACAAATTTACAGTCTCCTGGAATTTTTATTCTTTGTAATAGTTTTCAGCTGTATCTTGAGATAATCTTTCTGAATGTATAAGGTCCTGGTTAAGAACTTTTTCAATTTTGAATCGCCTTTTTAAACTTTTCCATTTGACATTTGTATAACTTCCAGTTTGTTTGAATCACTATCTACTGAGTCTTGAGCATCAACGCTTCACTCTGAGAATATTTTCAAAAATGGCCTCAAAATAATATTAAATTTTCAATTATTAATCTCTAGGTGTTGTGAGAAAGGAGGGCCATTTTGTGTTGTCATTTATGGCAGGCGAAAGATAGGATAGTTTTATCAGTAACTGCGTGTTTTCAAATACAAGAGCTTGATTTTGTATTAACTATGCGTGTGCACAACTCAACCCAGAAAATTGGTTTTGTTTACCAAAATCATAGAATGTAAACGGATTATAAAGTTGTTAACTTGTTTATGTTGTTAAATTATTTAGAAATACTTCAAATTTAGTTATGAACGTCTATTTAAAATTATAATTGAAGTTGATGTTGAAAATTTGACCTCCTTTAGGGGGTTGTTGTTAAATTTTTATTACCAACCTAACTAACAATCAAAAGAAGTTTCTTGGATAGATTTTATTCTGTGATTTTATCTAATTAAAATATCCAAGATAATTTTGAATTTCAATAGGGTCTAGAGAGTATACTCACGTTAACAATAGTTCCGTAATTTTAAATTTCAAAACTTTTCTATACGCTTAAAAAAGTTTCCATTTAAGTTTCTTTCATGTACTTGTATTATTAATTAAGTGTTTTTAATTATAAAAAATGAAAAATTTGTTGAATTAAATCCTAACGCCGTTAGTTACTTTTTTGTTTTAAAACTTCTCTTTTCCAATTTCACCAAATTGGTTCGAGCGTTCCGAGTAAAACGAATTCGTGAACGTTGTTGATTAATTCACTTTTTAGTTCTCACAAATTAATACTTTTTACACCTATTTATACGTAGAGGTTTTGTAATTTTAATTGAAATTTCAAAAACTTTTTAATTCTATGAAAACTGTTTAGCGTGGAAAATCAAAGCTGCCAAACAGAGAAAAATGTACCTGTACAATAGCTTATTTTTACTTACATTATTTGAAATTATTTTGACCTAAAAATAACGGCGAAGTTGTATAATAATAGGAAACTCCGCGCGGACGTCTAGGACTTGACCTTCTGAGATAGAGGGCCTTAAAGTCTTTGGGTTAATTATTATCCTAACGCTTTCTATTTTTTACTTTTGATTAAATTATCTATTCACTGTTTTGTTGTAAAAGAATTGAGGGAGTTAATATATGCAGTAGCAGGTATCGTTTTACGTGGAAAATCCGAAAAGAATTTCTGGAAGTGAAACAGTCTAGATATTGTACCTACCAACATTGCTGGGCACCGTGGGCAGTTTCTAGAGAGCAAAGGAATGCGAACAGACGGACGCATGTTTGTAAACAGTGGACACGCGTCCACGTCACTAGGTATAGAATATTCAAAATTATAGTAAAGTAATAAAAGTTCGACTCTTTGGCTTTAATTGTAACCCTCACAATGGGTCTGTAATAAATAACTCAAAAGCTTGACATTTTTCCCTTAAATTTGTTTAACATAAGTATTTTTTAAATACTAAAAGCATGTGCTATTTAACATATGTATATTTATTATTTATGAATATCTTATTTAAATAGAAATAAAAAAATTTGTAAATTAAGGATTAAAATTATTATCTATGCAAGGAATTTATAATAAACACGATCACTTAGCACTTAAGTATAAAAACGACCAAATTGGCACAGACCTTAGTCAATCTTTTGAAAAATCGTGCAAAAGGACAAGAAGTTATTACCTGAAGAAAGAGTCATTGAATGAAAATTACAAAAATATTTTAGAAAACATGAAACCAAGAAGTTACGTGCTAAGTGATTGTGCTTATTAGAAATATTTGGAATTTACAAAAAATTTTTATTTCAATTTAAATGACATACTCATAAATAGTTTCTTAAACGGTTTACGACGATTAAATAGCACATGCTTTTAGTATTTTAAAAATTTTTATGTTAAAAAAATTTAAGGGAAAAATATCAAGCTTTTGAGTTATTTATTATAGACTCATTGTGAGGGTTACAATTAAAGCCAAAGAATCATATTTTTATTACTTTACTATAATTCTGAATATTCTATACCCGAACGATCATGGTATACAGATTGAATAGTTTGTGTTTGAGTTAGCACATACGAAAATAGTAAGTGGAAACAAGTACGAAATATTTTTAAATGATTATGAGAGAGAAAGAGTTATTTTTAGATATAAAATAGGCGTTCAATAATTCATAATCTAATTATTTTCGTTTAAATCAAGAACCATTTTTAAAATAAAACACCAATAATAAAATTAAAATAAATTGTAAAAGTAAATACGTATCACTTATCAAAAATTGCAGGCGTGTAATTCAAATTTGAAATTCATAATTGACGCCTTTCTTTTATCTAAAAGTAACTCTTTCTCTCTCGTAATCATTGAAAAATATTTCGTACTTGTTCCCACTCATTATTTTCCTATGTGCTAACTCGAACTATTCAATCTGTATGTATAGAAGACGTGTCGTTACCGAGTGTCTGCTATTTACTATAGACTTTCATGGTTAATACTTATTAACGAGTATACATTTTAAAGCGCGAGAGTAGCGAGCGCTTTAATTGTTGAGATTATTAATCGGCAATTAACACACGAGTTGATTACTAAATTTTTCCGTCGATCGCTTTTCATTAAATTTGAGAAAATCTAATTTTATTTTATGACAAAAATGCAAGTTTTAAAAAATATTCTACAATCAAAGGTACCATTGAAAACAAAAATGACAACTAATGTCACAATTTTAATGCAATTTTGGTGTGATTTGGTTGCCTATACCATAATTGATCATTAATAGAAAATTGATCATTAATAGGGGTTATTAATGATCAATTTCTTATTGCTTAATGGCATGCATTAACAATCGATCGACGGAAAATTAATTATAATTTGTTAAATCATACGGTGTTTGATATTATCAGAAACTTACAAGAGCATCTTTTAATAATTAGTACAACTACATACCACCCTATATAGTCCAGTGGCCAACCATAGCGCAAATAAATTGTGAATGGATTATATTTTAATTTTTGTGCTACCTCAGCATTTTCTTTGCAAGTTTACAATTACATAATTACAATTCTAACAAATAAAACGTGTTAAACATCGACTATTATTCAAAAAGGGGTCATTAAGTACATACATCAATCACATGATCATAAACAGATCTACTTTATTCCTATTTTAAATTTATTTCCTAAGTCAAATGCAATTAATTGCATAATATTATGTTATCAAAAGTTTTCAAAAAAGATTATCCAATGGATTAGCAATAATTATTTTTTTCTTCAAACGTCAGAAAAAGTCGCCTTTGTGTCACTCAATAGGTAACGGTGAAGTTTAACTTTCCCATCGAGGCAGGAAAAATTGTCAGAAAAGTAATTTTTGTCTGTCTAGGAGGGAAAAGTAAAATCTTAACCGCACATTATTTTTATTTTTAACATAAAAAATGTTTTTTAAGCATTTGTAATGTAAACACTTTAATGTTTTTTAAATTTTCCTTTATAATTAGTTCGTTGCTTTTAATAATTAGCTTTTTTTACAAATTAATTTAAAAAAATATTTGACAATTGAACTACAAGTAATTGACAAGAGATGGTGCTCTTTCAAAAATCAAAATTTTCAGTTTTACGCTTTACGTTTGCAGAAAAAATTTAATGTTTTATACGGAGTCAAAGTAGTTTTGTGTGACTCGCCTGTATTGCCTGACTCGCTCGCTACGCTCGCTCTTCAGCCAAACACAGTCTTGTCACACAAAACGTCACTTTGTCTCCTTATAAAACAAATAACTATTTAAAGATATTTCCAATCGAAACAATGTCAATACTGTAGCAGGAAGTAATAGAATTAATCAAATAATAAAAATAGAAGTATCCAAAATATTCATCTTGAAAGTAGGCATGTAGGATGTAAAATTAGGGTGGTCCTTAACTGGGGATGTTTTTGAATTTTATCGCTCCCAAGAGTTCAAACGGTTCCTTTTCAAGTAAAAAAAAATTGTTACAAAGTTTGAATGCTCTATCTCTCTATCTCAATTTTAACAACCGTCAAAAGTTTTTTTTTCATTTATTTATTAAATACTGGGCTGAATCTTATACTTTTGCCTCGTTATTAGGCTTAATTTGTAGATAATTCATATACAGGGTGAATCAGAGCACCCGTATCAGGCGTTTTTCTCAAAAACGATTAGTCTTAGAGAGTTGAGTCAAAAATTTTGATTACAAAAGCCGTAGTAAAGAATGAAATGGTGGTATTGTTATTCCGCGAAAAATCGGCATGCCGAAGATATTTTCTCAAAATGTGAAGAACTCCAGAATTTTAAATGGCAAGATAGGTCGAAAATGGTATTAATGAAAAGACCTTTAAAAACCAAGCAAGTTTTGTAGAGAAAATTTTTTCATTACTGCCATTCCAAATTCTGAAGTTCGTGAACTTCTGAGAAAAACTTTTTGGCATTCCGACCTCTCTGTGGAGTAAAAATATTACCATTCCGTTCATTAATAAGGCTTTTGTGATACAATTTTTTATCCCAACTCTCTAGGACTATCTAATCGATTTTGAAAAACAAGCAAAGAACGATAAGAAGGTAGGATTTTACGGCCTTCCTTCTCTCAACCAATTTCTCCATTCTTCTCTATTCTTCCATTCTTTTCCGCCAGTCCTCTTTTCTCCATGGCTTCCTGCACTGCAATCGTCCATGACTTTCTGAGCCTTCTTATTTTTTCCTTATTCCCCTATTCGCTTATTTTGCGGATCCATATATTTGTGTTTGATCTTCTAACATGTCCATACCAGATCAGTCGTTTTTCCTCTATACTATAGTCCAGCGCGCTTTTCTCTACTTCCATTCTTCTTAGGATCTCATCATTCCTAACGCGGTCCAATCTGGTTAGTGCACTGCACCTTCTCCAGAACTGCATCTTGGTAGCTGTTACTTTACTTTTGTTTTTTTGTTTATGATCCAATTTTCAGCTCCGTGTATGTCATGATGCTTTGTATGTCAGTCTTGTATATCTTCCTTTTCGTATTTTTGATTATGTGTCTGTTCCAGAGAGTTGCATTTAGTTGGTTGATGCATGTTCGTGTTTGGCGTAGTCTACTTTTAATTTCTTCTTCTGTTGTTGCATTTTTTGATACTATAAAGCCCAGGTATTTAAATTTTTCACATCCTTTTATTTCCGTTTCTTCGTCGATTTCAAGGTTGGTAACCATTTCTTCCGCTGTTGTGAGATACTTATTCCGTTTTATTGAAATTTATTATTAGTTCATTTTTGGTATATTCTTCTTTTAGTTTCCTAGTCAAGTAGCTTAGGCCTTCTTCATCCTGTGCTATCACCACGTGGTCGACGGCGAAACTCAGGGTGTACGTTTCTCGTTTCTTACGGGTATTCCCATGCCTTTACACTTTTTTTTCCACTTTTTCAGTGCATGTTCTACAAATATTTTAAATAATGTTAGCGATGTCGAGCATCCTTGTTGCAATCCTTTTGATGTTAGAAATTTGTTGCCTATTTTTTGTTTTGTCTTGATGGCTACTTTATTATATTTGTACAGCCCTTTTACGCTGTTTATAAGTTCTTCCTGTACCCCTAGGTCTCTCATAGCTTGCTTCTCGGTACTGAGTCGTATGCTTTCTTCAGATCTATAAACGCCACAGATGCACAGCTCTGTTCTTCGCCTTTTTCTTTTCTATTAGTTGTTGTATGGTGTAAATGTGATATATGCATGGTCTTCCCGCAGTGGTCCTGGTCTTCTCCAATTTTATTTTCGATCTGCTCTTCGATTTTATTTTTTTATTAATTTTGGATATATTCTTCCCGCTGACGCTATCACATTATACATAATTCCCCGATAATTTTCACATTGTTTGCGGTTCTTCCATTTTTGGAAGAACCGCGGTTTCCTTTCTTAAAGATTGACGTGACATATGCTTCCGTCCATTAGCTCGGCTGTTTTTCTCCGTTGATAGTTCTATTGAATAGATGGTGCAACATACGGTGCAGTTTATGTGAACCATATTTAATTAGTTCAGGGGTAATTCCTCCGAGTCCTGCTGCTTTGTTGTTTTTTTGTAGTTTTGATCGCGTGTACAGCTTCTTCTAAGCTCATCACTATTTCTTCTTGATTCTTCTTGGTTGGTGTAGGAAATAAAAGGTGTACACGCTGTACAGTGCCCACGTTTTGTCTTATTTATATTTCTTTTACCTGTAAGTTCCTGCTTAACAGGTGAAAAATAAATCATGGTGTTCTAAATAAATATCTAGTACTACACTTTTACATAAAATACCAGTACAGATAAAATTAGAAATCATTAAAATAACAAGAGACTTTAATGATGGAATACACAATGTATCTATACCTATCTTTATTGTTATTTTTATATAACTACTTAGGAATGTTAATAATGTTACATAATTGGAGAGGAATAAAATATCATATAATTTGGATTATCATATAAATTGTGGTTAGCAAAGCGAAATCTTAACCGGAAGCGTGATATTCAAGATGGTGCCCAAGATGTATGCTTTGTTATTTTTGATAGAATAATTATGGACAATTAGGACAAATATTTTTGTTGGTTCGGATATATTTTTATGCTCTACAATTTTTATTAGAAGTAAAATTATCTTCAGATCACTCCTTAAGGAGCTAGAGTCAGAAGAAGCACCGTGAAATTGGAACAAAATCCCAATATCGAAATGTTAGAGGAATTTCATATAACATTTTTGTAACCGAGGTTCTCTCAATATTTCGACTCCGCTGAATCCAAAAATTGCGGTTACTAAAGTGAAATTTTAACCGGAAGCGCGATATTCAAGATGGCGGCTAATGTGTCCGCTTTATTATTTAAGATTTATTTAGATGGAATTTTCATTTAATTGTTAATGATTATTACTTGTTATTGAATCTTTTGTTACATCACACTGTATTAATGAATAATGATACTACCTACTTTTTTTTAATTTCTTGTTTATAACAATTTATAAAATACATATTAAAATAAACTATAAATTACCTAGTTAATGTCCTAGTTTATAGTATGAGCACCTATGACATTAGGAATTAGGTAAAAATGCAACAGTTTCTTGTTTTGAAGTGGAAAAAGCTACTTGGCAATAATAGAGCTGATTAAAGTTGGAGTTGAAGGAAAAAATACAATTTTCAATTACTATAGTGTTCCTGCCGAAACGAGATAATTCTCGGGCTTGTCTCGTCTCAAATGTTCGAGATCGACATTTTTCGATTTCGAATATTGGAAGACGAGACTTCTGACACTTCCCTAAACCATTTCTATTTCTGTTAAAAAATTAATTTTTGGGTTGTGTCACTTTCTTGATCATGAGCCATTTGTACTTCTATATTCTTCATTTTACTAAGGATTTGATTACTGGAGAATCGTGATTCTGAACGATTTAAATTTAATTATTATCGTTTCTCCCTTTCTTCAGGACCTCCTTATTCTTTAATTTTAAAATGTAGAAATTATTTATCGCATTTCACTAATTATTGTTTTTTTTTGTTTTCAGGTGAGTTCTTTATACAATCAGACAACGAAATAACGAGAAGCAGTAAGTGATTTTGATTTCAATTTCAAAATTTCTGTTTTTTATTGTTTAAAGCTTAAAAGTAATTTTATCAGACATTAATTAATAATTAATAGCTACTGTTCGAGGATTCAGATTCTTGGCTCTGTTGCCATTATTTACATCAGTAACATCGCGTTGCCCTTTTTGCAAATTTAACTCACCAAATTACAATTTTTGCGAATAGTAAATTAGAATAGATACACGATATAAGTAGTTAAAGTAAGTAGTTACCTTCAACTACATATAAAATTTTATTTCGACATTAAAATTTTAATTTTCACACTGAAGTTAATGTCAACACAGCTCACAGTTGTCTTTGACCAGTCAGAATTTATTATTTATTTAGGGTTTCGTCAGTGGGAAAATGAAAAGTTTAATGTTAAATTTAGTGCCACATTAGTTAATCGTAAGCTTTATGTACTCACCAATAAATTAGTTATAAACAAAAACGGCCATTATAGACTTCAATCAACCACTTACTAAGTTTACATGCATTCGCTAAAGCGGTTTTAACTAAATCGCTTTGGCGTAAAACGATTTAAAATGACACTTTAGTTAATGCTATGTAAAAATGGGACCTATCCGTTGCCAAGGTTAAGAACGTAAACGGCTAATCCGCGTTTGCGTTTTGGTTTAAAGCGGTTTAACGATGCATCTAAAAACAGTAAATTAATGCTGATCCTATCATTAATAGTAGAATGCACACTTCTTCACAAAATTTTCCTGAAAAATTAGTATGTCTCCACACATACTGCAAAACAGATTTATGCTGGCGAGCCGTAGGGATAAGTACGCGTAGATTTGGCCACGCTTCTTTAATAATTTAAATACTTTTACTACTGCGTTGGTGGGGAGAAATACTAATTTAGTGATCTACGCATCCCCACCGCTGGCCAGCGTAGATCGGTCTTGCAGTAGCTAGTTTGAATTTTTCATTTGTTCTTACATAGTGGCTCATGTTTTACGAAAACTCTTATATTTTTCTAAAATTGAAATACTTGTAATCCTTCTTATAATATAATGTTTAGAAATCACACTCAGCTTCGTTCTTTTCCCGCATCTACGACATCAACTTTAAGCTGGATTCTAAAACTAATATGAAATATTTTTCGAATACTCATGGCTTTTATTATTATAGCTTTAATAATATTTCAGTACCTAGTATATCTCTTTGTCTTTCAAGTTTTATTTTACTTTAAAAAGTCTTACCTATATTTTACTCCAACTTATCGTGTCTACCGCGTTAAACTTCCTTAAGTCCTTGTTTCATCTTTTAGACTATTTGCTTTTATCTAATTTCACAAAACGCGTCGCGTGTTTTGTAATTCCTTTCGCACACCTGTTGTAGTCTCTCTTATTCTATTCAACGGCAGCGACTTTTCTTATTTTATCTCGAAAAGCCTTCAGCCCGCTTTATTCGAGAATATTAAAACTAATTATTTTTATTATTGTTTACAAACTTTTTAAAGCGGAGGCGGAGGATTTTCTTAGTTTTATCTTGATATTGTACGAGGACAATTTAAAAAGGTAGCTGCCTACAACTTCAAGTATTTAATTACCTACTTTTCTTTTTCATTCATAACACATTGAACACAATCAACTTACGTCATTTTTCCCTTTCTTTTTCGCATATTTCATGGTTTATCTCGGACGTAACTTTACGGACGATGTCCACAGAGACACGTCTTTTCCGGTAACCCCACAAAAAGAAGTCTAATGGTGTCAAATTGCACGCTCTTGGTTGGCAATGGGGAAGATGACTATTAGACTATTATGGCTTAGTTGGATCAAAAATACCTCAATGTACCGATTAATACTATTTAATTCATTTATTTTCGTTTCGATAATAATTTAAAAATTTTTTTAAAATCCGTCAATTTGAATGGAAGGAAACGACCGCGCAAGTCGCCATTTGCTTGTGACGTCACACTGCACAATTGAACTTGACAGGTTGTTTCTGGTTAAGATGGCAGGCAGAATTGTGCCGTGTGACGTCAAACTAAAGGCGCTTGCGTTCATGGTCACGTGATTTATTTTAAATTATCATTGATAATCGGAAAATACTGTTTTAACTGAATTTTTTTTAATGCATGTTCCCCATTAGTGGAATAGAATTAGGATTTGTACGGATGTTGGCTCCCATTAGCAATTTTATGCTTAAATATAATTGAGGACTACGTCCTGAACAACCCCTGACAGTTTTGACAATTCAACTAGTGTGGCAACATTTAAAAAAATGGCCTTCTTCTTGCACTTTCACGTTTTCGTTCTTAAAATAAGAAATAACTCGAGCTGTAATCAACGGATAGAAAAAAGTTATGATAAGGAATTGTTTGGGATTTAATACCGCAAAATTCTAGTCCAGTTGCGAGACTTTTAATCTATTAGATTTTCCTAAAAACCTTCCCGAAGTTAAGAGGTTGTCAAAAATGTTTTCTTTATTTATTCTGAAAGAAGTAAGCCAATTTTAAAGATATTGCACAAAAAGATGTTACTTGACTAATAAAAGTATCCTGCCAAATAGGAGTTTACAAAATGGATTTCAATAGCCGCAATATATATTTCTGCACAATTTGTTGAAGGTGCTTCCATTTTGTGACATCGTATAGAATTTAAACAATTTTTTTTTTCAAATCTCAATTTTCAAAGGTACTTTGTGATACAATAAAAAAGGATATTTTTTTTGTCATTTGCTATGGATTTTTGGCCTTTTTGTCAGAACGCATTTTACAAAAACTGTTCTATCTCTTCTAATTATAACTAAAACAAATTTGTATATGCTTAGCCAAATAGAGTTTTTGAAGACCTTTCATTTAAAAAAAGAATTGTTTAATTTGGCCAAACAGAAGAGTAGAGAGTTGCCTTTTCGTGTTAGCAATTGCAGTGGCCGAACGCCTAACCTTTTTTAGGTTATTTTTGGGTCAAATGAAAGGCAGAATATTTCTTCATTCATGTATATCATTTAAAAAATATATGCACTTTTTAATTCAACACCAGAACAGGAAGTATGAGTCGAAGCGCAAGAAATTTTTTTTATATCCTGCAAGACTCGCTGAAACCATGGTAAAATTTAATAAACGAGCATTTTCTCACTACCGATGCTTGCATGTACTTTCTATAGGATATGCGTTTGTAATGGACCGGTTTAATATTTAATGAATTTTTAGAAGTAACTGCTTAAATTATTAACAAAATCAAAAAATACATGCACATTTGGATGTACGTGAAAAATTACCCTATAAACATAAAAAATAATAAAAATATTAAACCGGTCCATTACAAACGCATATCCTATAGAAAGTACATGCAAGCATTTGTAGTGGGAGAACGCTCGTTTATTAAATTTTACCATGGTTTCAGCGAGTTTTACCGGATTTTTAAAAATTTTCTTGCGTTGCGACTCATTCTTCTTATTCTGGTATTGACTTAAAAAGTGCATATATTTTTTAAATAATATACATGAATGAAGAAATAGTCTGGCTTTCATTTGACCCAAGAATAACCTAAAAAATATTAGGCGTTAGGCCACTGCAATTGCTAACACGAAAATGCAACTCTCTACTCTTCTGTTTGACCAAATTAAACAATTTTTTTTTAAATGAAAGGTCTTCAAAAACTCTATTTGATTAATCATATACAAATTTGTTGCAGTTCAAATGGGAAGAGATAGAACAGCTTTTATAAAACGTGTTCAGACAAAAAGGACAAAAATCCATAGTAAATGACGAAACAAAATATCCTTTTTTTATTGCATCACAAAGTACATTAGAAAATTGAGATTTGAAAAAAAAATTGTTTAAATTCTATAAGATGTCACAAAATGGAAGCACCTTCAATAAATTGTGCAGAAATCCATATTGCGGCTATTGAAATCCATTTTGTAAACTCCTATTTGGCAGGCTAATTTTATTAGTCAAGTAACATCTTTTTGTGCAATATCTTTAAAATTGGCTTACTTCTTTCAGAATAAATAAAGAAAACATTTTTTGACAACCTCTTAACTTTGGGAAGGTTTTTAGGAAAATCTAATAGAGTAAAAGTCTCGCAATTGGGCTAGAATTTTTCGGTATTAAATCCCAAACAATTCCTTATCATAACTTTTTTCTATCCGTTGATTACAGCTCGAGTTATTTCTTATTTTAAGAACGAAAACGTGAAAGTGAAAGAAGAAGGCCATTTTTTTAAATGTTGCCACACTAGTTGAATTGTCAAAACTGTCAGGGGTTGTTCAGGACGGAGTCCTCAATTATATTCAAGCATAAAATTGCTAATGGGAGCTAACATCCGTAGACCTCTATGACCGTCCCCTATCTCTATTCCACTACATTGAAGTTGCCAAATCTTAAAATTAAACGGCCATCAAAGTATTCACGCAATAGAGCCATTGTTTCACGAGCTGTATAAGGCATGTGGTCCCGTCCTATTTAAACCACATGTCTACCAAATCAAAATTGTCCAATTTCAATCACCAGAAGTACCATTGTCTGTGCTATAACGCATGCCATTGACCGTAAACGTCTCTCACTCGTCATTTTCGAGTCTCCAGTCCGAAAACTGGGGCAAATAGTAACTTTCACAGATGTCACGGCCTCTCTTGGATCATTTGTGGGGTCTCATTGCCCAAATATGTCAGTTTTGCGTATTAACGTCTCTATTGAGTTATTATTGTGCCTCATCACTGAAGATAATTTTCCTTCACATAATAATCATTGGTTACTCAATTTTTCAAGGCCCATTTAGCTAATCTGCGATACTGCCCGTGGGCTGTAAGCTTTAGTTCTTGCTTGAGCTAAATTTTATACGGATGAAGGTGAAGATCTTTATGCTTAATGCTATAACGGATGCCATTGACCGTAAACGTCTCTCACCCGTCATTTTCAAGTCTCCAGTTCGAAAACTGGGGTAAATAGTAACTTTCACAGATGTCATGGCCTCTCTTGGATCATTTGTGGGGTCTCATTGCCCAAATATGTCAGTTTTGTGTATTAACGTATCTATTGAGGTAATAGTGTTCCTCATCACTCAAGATAATTTTCCTTTACATAATAATCATTGGTTACCCAGTTCTTCAAGACCCAATTGGCTAATCTGGGACACTGCCCGTGGCCTTTAAGTTTTAGTTCTTGCTTGAGCTAAACCATATACGAGTGCAGATGAAGATCTTTATGGATAATTCACCATAATGGGACCTCTGAGAGGCCAAGTTGCTACGATTTTTTTGGAATCCACTTTTGAGGCTCTTTGGTCACATTTTCGTGTATAGCAGCAATATTTTACCATAAACGAGCTGGACAATGATACACAGGTGTCAGGCGTTCCAAAACACTACCAGTCTCTTCTCTTCAATTGGGCGATAATTTCTACCAATTTCTGCCCTTCATTTTAGCAGTACAACCGTCGGAGATTTGCCATTTTTATAGTGCGATTGTAGGGTTTTTATAAATGATGTTTTGTTGAAAAATGAGTTCTTTCTAGAATACATAATTAGTAATATTAATCTGTATTCGCAAAATATTAGTAAAACGCTTTTTGAAAAGTAGTTCATCAGCAGTATCTTGTACAACTTTGAGCATGGAGTTTGCAAATCCACTCGCATGATGCCTCTCGCACTTTTTATGGTTTAGCTTGCCTACTTTCCAAACTGGTCTCGTACTTTACAGCTTTTTTAATGCCGTTTGTCGTGTAGCCTCGGATTAAGAAGGGAAACGTTAAAAGAGCTACACTAGGACCAGGGGCCCTGGTAAAATAAAATCACGTGTAGAATAATTTAGGTGTTAATTTGTATTTTATCATCAAATGGAAAGAAGTAAGTGCGAAGCTTGCAAATTATCTCTGTTATTATTGATCTAGTAAAGATTTAAAATTTATTTTTATTATGTAGGACGAAAGGCCTTCTAGTTAATGTTAGTCTAGGGCCTCGTTGAATCTTAATCCAATGCTGATGATAGTATAAAATGCTTCATCATGTGTTATCCTGGCTTTTATAGTCTCTTTAAATCGCGCAGCGACTTGTAGCTTTATATTTATCTTGGAAATTTATTTTTATATGCCATTTTTACGTATATTTGTCAATTAGAAAATTGCACTTACGTGGTGTGGGTATATTACTAGGAAGTGAGGTGTCTCAACCTTTTTAGGCAATACCCACAGACTTTAGGCAATTCTGTTCATGATGGAACTGGATGGAACTACAGAATATAGTTGATGTATGTACATCAAAAACATAAGAATGTGATTAAATTAAAGAAGTAAATTATTGCCAAACTCGAGAATCCGCATTGTAATTTTAATTAGTAATTGAGGCAAAAATATCAGTTTTGGGTTATGTGTATTCTACCGCCAATCTTATGTAACTAGTAACTTTTTAGCTGTGTCAGACGTGTTTTATATTGGAGAATTTTTCTTTTTTGGAGGAAACTCGAAATATATAAATATTCAAAGTGGTTAAACATAAAAATTGAAAAAGGAAAATTTAGAAGCATCACTTCGGCAGTTCTTTTAACGTAGCTACACTTAAATTTGCAAATCAAATTTCAGTAAGAAAGTTGCAGCTTTGTTACAAAAAAGTATGCATTGTCTAAGGTAAAATATACAACATTCAATTTCATGTTTCGTTATGTTCTTATTTTTCTATCATTTTTTGTATTTATTTTGATTCCGTCTTGCAAATGGTTTTCTTCGTTCTTTTTTGTTTCAACATCGGTTCATTTTTAAAATATTTTGTAACCGCTCATGTTTTTGCATCGTTTCCATTTAGAATTGTAAAAGTTTGCCTTTTTAATTCATAGAATATTCTCTAGAGTTATCTAGGGTATTCTTAAAGAGAAGAATGAATTAAAAATATATAACAAACAAACTTGTAAAGAGAGAGAGAGAAAAAAAAGACTATTGTTTTTCAGCGTACTTACGTTAGAATGAGATTACTTTTGTGATTATTGTTAGTATCGCTCTTTTTCAGCGAGCTTAAATTTTGTGAGATGGTATTTTATATGGAAATTGGGATCTATTTTAAAATAATGAACCAACAAACAATTGAAATATAATTTCAGCTTATGTTAGGAATAAAAGTTAAAATATTTATTGTCTTTACATTTTAAATTTCCACTACAATAATTAAAAACCTTTCCACTAAAAGTGCCCAAATTGATTAGTATTTAAATGTAGAGATTAGAGCAATAAAATATTTATTTAGCATTCGATTTTTTGGTTTTTGTATTTTTGCGCTAACCAGAGATAATTTAATTTGGTCATAGTTTTATTTCGCTGACCGCCAGATAATCCCATGGGAAGAAACAACGCGCTATCGAACAGGAAATACATCTCTGGGCTTCGATTGATCTCTCTAGAGAAACAAATTCGTGGGGATTTAACAAGACGCTGTTGTCGATTACATTATTTTTAAAATTTCATACAAGTTTAATCAATTAATTTTATTTAAAATTGGATTTGAAGTTTCGGAAACTTTTTTAATTGAGTATACGCGAATTAAATTATTTAATGAGAAATTGCAAATATTGATGTAGGTAGGGTAGGTACGTAAATTACAATAAACCAATTCAACAAACTTTTTTAATGACCAAGTTTGAAAATCACTTTTTCCATTGAAATGCACATCAGATGAGATTTTTCTCAAGTTATATTTTACATTTTTAATAGCCTTACCGTACCATCTACGTTTTTATACTTTTATTTGAAATACAAAACAAAAAGGTTATGCAGCCCTTATAAAGTATTTATTTCAATTTGGGCCGTTTTTTAAATTGCTACTAAATTAAGAGCGATAAAATTTTTCATGTTTTCGTTAATTCCTTTACAAATTAATTTTAATTTTTGACAAAATATCTATTTTAATTGGAATAAATGATAATTAACAATTAAAACTTTTGAAACGTTTTCATTTTAACGTGAACAAATTTCTTTAATTATTGAAACATGGGTACATTTGGGTGATTATTATTAGAGCAGTCAGAAACATTTGACATTTTTCATCTTTAATTTTATAAATTATATAGGATGACAATAGTGTATTGCTTTTAAGCTGCAAAAGTGACACTTTTTTCGACGAGTCAGTTCTTTTGTGAGATCAGACTTATTGTCGAGTCTTACAACTACTACTGACGAGCCAAAAAAGTCACTTTTCTCGGCATGAAACATTATATTTTTACTTAAAACGCTAAAATAGTTATTTGTATACCAGGTATATATACCAGGTATCATACCTAGTTCTAAGTAATACCAAGTATATACCAAGTAATGCTTTGCAACACAAGCACCATAATCGCACGCAGCAAGAGCGAAGCGAGGCCTGCGATGGTGCAAGTATTGCAAAGCCCTTTCAGAAAGTGGTATACACACTATTTTTTATAATCCTATAGATTATAAACGACAAAAATAATAAGAATAATTATTATTAACTTTTTCATTAAATTTATCATTGTGCGTATAATGCTTGTTATGGTTGCTGTAGATAGTATAGATATTCATTGCCATGTAATTTTTTCTATATAAAGTACCATGAACTGAAAGTACCTAGCACTGAAAGTAAATGTATGACGGTACATAAAGTGATAGTGATTTGTTACCATAGTAACATAAGCTTTATGATAAACAGTATAATTTTCAATTAATGAAAACACTGCATAAAAGTCAACTTTCAATGACAGGATTGTAAATAGTCATTTAAACGTGAAAAATAAAAGATTTTGAAAAAGCGCCATCTTTTGTCAATTACTCGAACCTTAGTTGTCAATTACAGTAGGACCTCAATAGTCCGGATTAATTAATACCAGCGCAGTCCGGATTTTTGAAACATCCGGATTACTGATGCATGATAATATATATTCCGATTTATCATAAAAGGCCTCTTTTCAATTAAAAAATCTTCATACATAAGCAGACCGTAATACCTACCTTGTTTTAAACTATCAATTATTTTAGTTTTTTCACTAATGTTTAACGTTTTGTGTTTACGTTTTGGATGCATGATTGAACACACACACACGTTTCTATTGAATTTAGACCCGTTTGCACCGATTCCTACTAACTACAACCTAAATTTATTCTCCAGTGGACTTGTTAACGGCCGTATTGTAAGCAACGACAAGTTTAAGTTAAATTTAAGTTGAAATGAAGCAAGCGGATCTTAATCAGCTAAATTCTGCTGTGACTGTGTAAATTTATTTGTAAATAAGAAACACGGAAAGCACAGACATGTTAATGGGGTTTATCAAACTATACAAACATTAGGAGTATTATATAACATACATAATGAAAGAAATTGTTAAATCCGGATTAAGAAGAATTCGGATCACCAAACACTAGGATTATCGAGGCTTTACAGTATATAATTTCTAAATTAATTTTAAATCCTAAAAACGAACTATTTATACCAAAATACCACAAATCTAGAAAGCCGTGTCAGTGATGAAATGAAGAGTAGATTACATCGAGATTTTTCGGTACTTCTACTAGCAGGATTTGTTCAAATTATAGTAAAGTACGTTATGCTATTAAAGCGGCACATGTTTTATGCATCTATCTTAATAGAAGCCTCTCTATAGTTAGCTAAAGCTTGTGAACACTTAACAAACAATTAATAATAAAAGGAAATTGGAACCAAAAAGAGTTTTGTTTAAACATTACTATAGCTACTACTCGTATTTATAAAAGGCAACCATCTTAGGTCTTACATCAAAGTAACATTTGCATAAGACCGATGAAACAGTTTCCAAATCGATCACTCTGTATGTATGTTTATTACATTAAACGTCAAGATGGCTGAGCTACCATTTATCTAGTAGTTGTAGACATTACAAATGCGTAGAAATATCATTTTATGTTACAATTTATTATAAATAAGTAAGGTTAGAATTTATTTTTTGTACTAGTACAAAAAAGTGGACATTGTTTTATAATAGTATAAAAAGTACGACTTCAAGTTGTTAAAAAGGATTATCCATTATGTATGTTTCGTGGATATGAATTTCAATGTAAGAAGCGGAGAGAATAAGAATATTTCTCAGTAGACCAATTGCTGTTTTCAGTTGTTTCTGTTTGTTATTTGAAACACAAGTTTCGTGTTTTACAAAAATTACATGCAAAAATACAAAGTCGCTCTTACACGATCTGCTTGAGAACACAAAAAATGTACTTTTCTGGACATTCAAAACACAATAAATTATAGTAACTTCGTTTTCTGCTATACCCAGGTGGTAGGTACCTATTATAAAGATTTATGTTTTATATGCTTTGCTCTTTTTGGAAACCATGAAAAAAGTTTAAATTCACGTAACGTGCAGTTCGTGCGGTCAATTTTCCTATTCGTGAAAAAAAGTACCATTTTATGCACTTGTAGCTTAAATTACAAATTTGTTTGTCTAAACGTAAATTACCGACATTTTTAAAACAAGCGTCTAGACGTATATCCGTGTGCTTGCGTGCATTGCGAAATTTTTCTATTTATCTCAAACAAATAATTGGAAACTCTTTCTTCTTCATAAAGCCAAATCACAGTCATAGACATTTTTGATATAAAACTCGACTACTGCAGTTATTGAATTTCTAAATTATAATTTTACTGAAAAACAGTAAATATGCAAGTTATTTAGAATTTTCCATTGGTTTCCTTAGTTTCTAGAAAATCCATAAAACTTTTTCTCCAAACAAACAAAACACGGATACTTATGCATTTTATTAAGATATTTGTGGTTCCAAAAACTGTACTATGCTTTTATAGATTTAAATTTTTAATTTTAATTTGAAACAAATTGATTAGGTTGTAAGAACTAGTGAATCGAGTAAACGATGCCAAACTTTTAATTGTTCAAAAATACGACATTAACATGCGATAAATAAATTTCAATAAGGAATTTAAATAATTTATATTTTGTACTGAACGCTATTTTTGTATATTAAAATTTTAAAGAATATTTATACAGTGTCCGCAAAAAAAGTGCACCATATGGGATTTTTTTTTATTATGCGTGTTTTTCGAAAATAGTTTTCGGCATCTATCTCTGCATAAAATAAAACCAAAAATGCGTAAAAAAAATTAGTTATGTCATTTACGCAACACCGCCAAAACGTCTTTTGAAAGTTTCGATTGCCTAAAAATGCCTTTATTTTTCAAAACAGACAAAATCATCATAAGGGAAAATTGTTTTTATTCACCTGAAGATACTAGATACGAAGTATCATTTTATTGTTTTTTTGAAAATTCTCACTTATTTATAATTCTTCGGAGTTCTTTTCTTTACATTTAAATTCTAGAGATCCACTTTGATCCAACAAGATCAAAATATTACGTTTTGTTCTTAATTTAGTCTAATTTTGGAACATAAAAATATTTTCATTGAAAATGATAGGACCATCTTGGACTATTTTCCCATCCATGAATTTATCTTGGGAAATATTTTAACCGCAGTGGTCACTTATTTTAGAAAAATATCGGCGAATTTTAATTAAAATAAAAACTGACAGATAGAGGTCCCAAATGATGTCCAAATTTACCCGAAATGTCCTGACACTAAACTAATATGAAATTTATTTAATTTTCCTATCAACAATGCTTACTAAGACAGACAAAATTGAAATTGATGTAATTCATGGCGAGAACAGAACAAACAGGGATACAGCTAATAGTTTTAACCACTGCGGTTAAAATATTTCCCAAGGGGAATTCAGAGATGGGAAAATAGTCCAAGATGGTCCTATCATTTTCAATGAAAATATTTTTATATTCCAAAATTAGACTAAATTAAGAACAAAACGTAATATTTTGATCTCCCTGGATCAAAGTGGATCTCTAGAATTAAAATTTAAACAAAAGAACTCCGAAGAATTATAAACAAGTGAGAATTTTCAAAAAAACAAAAAAATGAAAATGTTAATATTTTTTTCTTAAACTTCGTATCTAGAATTTTGAGGTAAATAGAAACAATTTTCCCTTATGACGATTTTGTCTGTTTTGAAAAATAAAGGCATTTTTAGGCAATCGAAACTTTCAAAAGACGTTTTGGCGGTGTTGCGTAAATGACATAACTAATTTTTTTTACGCATTTTTGGTTTTATTTTATGCAGAGATAGATGCCGAAAACTATTTTCGAAAAACACGCATAATAAAAAAAAATCCCATATGGTGCAGACTTTTTTGCGGACACTGTATAAGTTTTTATTTCAATTCAATAACCCTATTTAAGATGAAAAAAAAATTAATTTTTAACTAATGTCTACTGTATATTATAAACAGAAGTACTAACCAACAAAAAATAACTTGAATTTTAAAATTTGATTTGCTACAATTTTTGATTTAAAAGGCCGAAATATAATAATATTAAGTATTATATAATAAGTATTGTTATTGTATGATATTTGTGTTAAAAGTGATTTTGATTGGGTTGTGGAGTTTCACTCCACTCGCTTCGCTCGCTTCGTAATATTCTCCACTCACAAAATGTAACGTCCCTTTTAACACTTATATCATTAACTACTATTCTTATTTGTCAAACTCATAGGTTTCTTGATTAAGCACCCATGTACCCAGACAGCCTCACAATTATTGGCCACCCTGGCTATACGCCAGGGTGGTTATTAGCCAACAACGACAAACGAACAGAAGAGAAAGTGGTTGATTTACTACTTGTCGACAAAATAAAGTTACCCCTCCATTTAAATAGGAGGTGTTACGATGGTTACAACCACAATTAGTGCTAAACGTATAGATAGGGTGGCCAATAAATGTGAGGCTGATTGTACTTATTTTTAAGAGCCTAGTGCAGCTTATTAAGGCTAAAAATGCGAAGTTTACATTTGCTGGTCCTATTTTCGATCCCTCTGTGACCATCTCTAAGTATTTAATTTAGAAAAAAAAAAACTTATCAAAGCTGCTCATGTATCTAACAAATATTTAGTAGATGTCATCCACATCAGATGTGTCTGTTGTCACCTTAACAGAATAATCTCTTCATGTTTTCACTTTCAGTTCAATAAGTGACAACAATAATTGTATTTTGGAATATTTAGAAAGTAATCTTATATAATTTATTAATTTCAATATTTCTAATGTAAATAGATTTGTTTCAGTTACTTTTAAATTGTTAGTCATCCGCAAAATAAATATTTTCCTGCAAGTTTTATGATATTGTTTGATGTAAATCCAAGCACGCTTTTTAAAAGCGGGCTTTTGAACGCATTGCCGTCATGAAATAACAAGCGTGATCTCTCTCATAAAGTCAAAAATTATTAATAGGAATTTGCACGAAAATAGTTTTGATTGTTCCTGTGGTTCGTGGTAACAATAGTTTGTGCGTCAAAAGTTCACACCGAGACATGAGTAATGACATTACCTCATCATCAGAAACAAATTGTTTGATGAAACTACAATAATAACTTACTATAAAATTATTATTTATACCTTGTTAGCAAGTTGACATTTTGTTACTGAATAAGTAAGGTTAAGTTGTACTAGTAGAAAAAAGTTAATTATAACCCTACTTATTCATAACAAATTGTAACATAAAACGATATTTTAAAGCATTTTTAATGTGAAAAGTTATTGTTTTTTGAATTTTTTTTTGAATTTTTTTAAATTGGCGTAATTAACGTTTACAATTGACTTCTCTAGTTCTTTACAATTCTTGATATTCCACTGGCTGCATGCATATTATAAACGTATAAGAGAACGCTGAAGAACTCCTTGATTAAAATTGCTAAAACATCTTGAGCTTTTTGTATTTCACTTACGCTTCTTGCTTGTTAAGTATTCGTTTTGAGACATTTTTCAACAAAAACTATGAAATTCTCATTAACTCAAAGTGACTGCTAATAAACTTTGCACATTTTCATGCTCTCTTGGGTTTTTAGGTCTAAGTAAGAGAAGCTTTTGATTTTATTTTTTTACGAAAAAACTTACATTAAGATAAAATAGATAGATGCATTCTTCTCTGAATAGTTGCAGAAAAAGAAGCAACTTGATTTTCTTTAGTTTCTAAGTTTAAACTTAGTGCTAACTTGAGATAGTCTCTCTCAAGAGTATATTTAACGTCAATTTAGCTCAATAAATATACTTTTATTTCGTCTTAAAGCAGCGCAAATAGATTCATTCTTATTCTTAGTAATTGATTAAATATTGCAAATAAAAACAAAATCTGATTTAAAGCACTCATAAAGTTTATTTTCAAAAAGGTACTCCAACTCGCTGCTCCATCTTTAGCGAACAAGAATTTATTTGGGTTTTAGTTTTAAAACGTTGAAATTCGCAAATGTAGAATAAATTTTGAAAAGTTAATGTTAATTGTTTAATTATGCAGTGAAAATAATAATTTCAAGTTTAAAACATTGCAACCTTGAACTTAATCCCATTTTGTGATGTCTGATGTAACTTTTTATTGTTTCAGTTGCAATTATCCCCCAGTTGCATGTGAAATTGTTTCAGCTATGACCTAATTTTGGATGTGTATGAAACAAATAAAATGAAAAATAATGGCCAAAATTTAACATTCGAAAAATAATAAATTAAAAAAAATTGCTCTAAATTTATGTTCTTGCTCTCAATCAAGATATTTGTTTGAATTAATCTTTGACTTTGTTTATTTAAACGTTAGATCACTAACACTTAAAAAATGTACCTATACGAGAGATGTTCGCTAATTCAATATACAGTGTGTTTATTTGAACTTGAACATTTGAAGTATTTTAAAACAATTTTTATGTGAATAAGGGCCAGTACTATAACGTCAAGTAATTCAGGTTGACTTGCCGTTATAATACTGGCCCTAACAAAATTCTGAAAGTCACATCCTGCTTATGTTTCTGAAAGTTACTATTTATACACAGAGTTCAGTCCTTGATCTGAAACCATTACTAAAGATTATCTACTATTGCCATTTTTCTAAACCTTAGGTTAGGATACTTAAGATTACGTTAGGTTAGGTTATGTTACGGTAGGTTAGGTTAGAGATACCAGTGCTAGTTCAACACTAGCATTATGCAAATTCCTATCTATTTTACAAAAAAAAATGGCAACGTTGTGCTGTAGCAATCTAATGCTTGTTTGCACTTCTTACAGATTAACTGAAAGATACTTTATCTGGCGGATAAGTTGTAAAAATATAATTTATTTGCCACATAAACTAAAATCGGTGCAAAAGACTATAAGTAGTTGGTACCTTTGTAGAAAATTTATCCGTCAGTTATTGGATTTATCCTACTGTTAGATGGAGATGTAAGATTTTTGGCAACCTAACCGCTAGATAAACTATCTGTCAGTTTATCTGTAAGCGGTGTAAACGAACATAACATAACATAAGATTCTGAAAAATTAAAACTTGTTTTAAAATTATCCAAACTTTCTAAACTATTAAAGAGGATTCGTGAAGTAAAAAAAGCATTAACATAGGTCCAATTCAATCTAGTTACTAAGTTCTTGCTTATTGAAAGAAAGTCAAGTTAGACAGTTTCCTTCAGGGACACCAAATAATTTTAGATTCTACCATTATTAATTCAAGAAGAGTGGAAACGATAACATGCGAACTGTTTGTAATTTATAAATTTTCGAGATACTCCAAGTCCAAAATTGCATTTAAAAATAGAGTATCTCGATGTAAATAATGAAAGAATAAATTATTACCTACTGCTACTACATATTTGTTTTAACTTTTAACAATTCGATACATGAGTTATGGTGATGATGATGACACATGCACTAAGATTAACACAATAACCTTAATATAGTTACTTAATAGGGTCAATTTAAAATTATTTATTAACCATATTAGAGCAGCACATGATTTCTCGAGAAAGTGAAATTGTGTCAACAAATGAATTATATTTAATTATAATTATTACTGTCAAATGATTTACATTAATTGGTTCGTGTTGCTGTTTCAAAGTACATTACAACTATTTACTATTATTTATGTTGCGGTAGTCACCTTTTGCTACAAAAGGTTAATTTAACTATTTACACAATACATAAGTATATCAGTCTGTTAGGGGTCAATAAGCTATAGCCTTTATTGTTTTTCTAAAAAAAATTCCTCAACAATATGTTAATTTTCCATTCCTAGCATTCCTACCACTCTGGATTTAGCGCAATCCTCGGCGCAATTTTACAATAATAGGGCGCAACGTCAATTTTTCGTAGATATCTCGCTTGGAAAGCATTTTAGAGGAAATAATATTATTGCAAATTTTACTCTACGTAAAATATTCTATCGAAGAGGTTCTATGTAATTTTCTTTTAGAATGCATCGTTTAGGTTCTAGATATGTTAAAAGTTTTACATTTTTACCCTACTCATTTTTGTAAAATTTGCAAATTTAGGTTCTATCTCTTCAAAATATGCGTAAATAAATTTTTTATTAAAAATTCGTAATCTACCCTTGAATATCTATTAAAAAGTATACAATAATTTTCCCGATATCTCTTCAAAAAAACGAGTTATGCTCTGGCTCTAGACACTCAAAACGAAGAAAATCAAAATTTACCGATAATAGAAAAACAAAAAGTTTTATTAAATTTTCATTTGCGGTAAATTTGGAATCTTAAAATCTGGAAGTTGTATTGTTTTTCTTTAAAAGTTTCCTTAGCAACATGTTAATTTTCCATTCCTCTACCTCTATACCTCCTAAAATTGCGACCGTTTTGGTCTGACCGTTTCTGACCGTTTTGGTCGCAATTTTACAATAATAGGGCTTTTCTGAAACAAGAAAAGTAAAACGTCCCATAACCGACACTTCATCCTTCGATTGGCGATTATAATAATCAAATTGCACTCTAATCTTAGGTTGAGTCTGAACCTTCGGTAAACTGACATTATAATACCGGCCCTTAATCGACGAGCACTCTTTCAGCAGCTTTGGTACTTTTTTCTGACGTACTTTTTGGGTCACAATCAAAGACGATGATTGCATCTTTCTATCTGTCTGTCTGTCGGTCTATATGTCCGTCCGTACGTCCTTGTTGTTTTATCTGTGGTTTTATTATCCTTTCGTTATTAAGTAGCAATTTTCTTCAGAAGGGTCAAACAAATATTAAACGAGCATTCTTCATAGGCGGCACTGGAAGTAGTCGGATAATCGATTGAAATATTTTATTTATTGTAAATTGTAACAAATTTTACTTTCATTTATCTCGTAATCAGATAAGCATTTTAATTTTATCCGCTTAAAGTTTTAAAACTATTTGATACTCTTTCCCTAATTATTGTAAAAAGTTGAAACTAATTAATGGTTTTTGTGGTATCAAGTGTGCCATCAGTAAATTATTTTATCAAGAAACTAGAACGTAATCGCACTTTTATGCACACTAGAGCTTAATATATGAGTTTTAAAGCTGGATTCGAAATAGACGAAGCAGAAAAAGGGATTGAGATTATCAAAAAACTTTTTATCGTCCCACTAACAATTTAACTGTTTAACATTATTCGATTAAATTTTACAATAATCTCCTCAACAGTAAAGAGTATTTGTAAGTCGGTAGGAAAATTTTGTCGTGAAACTTTTTAATAAGCATAAATTTTTACGAAACGTTTCCTAGATATTACTTTAAATCCTTTTAGGGAAATCCTAGTAGATTTTAGTTGCTTAAAGAATTGCTGCCTCTTTACGACAAGCTAAAGGATCGTATAAGGATGTGATGGGAAAAATAAGCTCCATTACTAGCCGTAATAAGATTGTAGGTTAATATAATCGACTTTGGCAAGGTCAAGAACATTTTATATTGTTACCCTAAATTCGCGTGCCTCACGTGAACCTTCGATTTATTTGTAGGTCTACGAAAAATAATCTTATTAAAAGCCCAGGTGAACATTTACAGATAATTCATTGGAGATCTTGGCAAATAATTTTTAATTTATTACGACCTATTTCCGTCTATTACGATTTTACGTCTTTTTTACCTTAAACCAATCTAATTTTCCTTTACTAGGTCATAGTGCAATTGCTTATTATTAATTTATATGAGAATGTGAGCAGTATTACAAAAATTTTTAAAGTGGGAACACTTAGCTAGGATAGAGGTTTAAAAATTTGGATCGAGGAAGCGTTAGCAAAGAGCATGTTAGTCTAATATATCATTTTATGCAAAAATTTTCAGAATAAGGAATTTGAAATATGTATTGAAAACACTTTCCTTCCGTACCTTTTATACATTATACATGAGAATTATTCAATGAAACACCAGTGAACACACCACTAAATATGTCTGTTTTTTCGCCAATTTATGTTTAACTTCTTCATTTCTGACATAAACTATTGTTTCTGGGTATTTTTTCTACAGAAAAATTTAATTCAATTCTAGTAGAGTCTATTAATAATATTCTAGTTCAGTCAACGCACGTTTAAACAAGGGGTGTAGAGGACATGGAAGAGGGTGAAGTTTTTTTTCATAAATGTATTAGGAGTAGTTCGGAGATAAAAATACTAAAACTTCCCAGTTCTAGCTATACAGGGTTATTCAAATTCGACCGGCAGCATGGGGATCTCCCTTATTTGAAGAGATAGAGAAACGGTTAAATTGGAGCAAAGTTGCGGAATTTTATGCCGACTAATAATCTAAAAAGAAAAGTGCCCTAGCTGCTTTTGTTTTTGAATTATTGACAAGAAAACAAAAAATTGATTTTCCGTTTTTTGACCTTATTTTCCTTATTATCAAAAATTCTATCAAAAAGACTAATTTTATTTCTTTATTAGTGTTTATTACAAAAATAACTGAGTAAACAATGATATTAATGTACTTCATAATTTAGGAAAGAAAAACTTTAAAAACTTGTTAAAGGTGTTTAAATTTCAAAATCTTGGGTTGTAATCGAAGCATGGATTTACGTTTTGTTATACCGGCTTTTGTTTTTATTCTATAGCACCTTGATCCTCAATTTTTATTAACAAATTAGCTTATTTGAGTACAAAATTTAAAAATAAATACTCAAGCACATACATTTTTGAAATCAGCAAAAAAGGTTCTATGAGATGGTGCTAAAACAAAAGATTGCGCCTATTTAAAAAACTAAAGTTGATGATGGTTTCAGAAAACCGAAACGTTTTACATCAAATGTGTTTTCGGAATCGAGTGTAGAATACAAAATGGCTTCAGAGAAGTTCGGTCAGATTTTTAAAATTTTTGATAATAAGGAAAATAAGGTCAAAAAACGGAAAATCCATTTTTTGTTTTTTTGTCAATAATTCAAAAACAAAAGCAGCTAAGGCACTTTTCTTTTTAGATTATTAGTCGGCATAAAATTCCGCAACTTTGCCCCAATTTAACCGTTTCTCTATCTCTTCAAATAAGCGAAATCCCCATGCTGCCGGTCGAATTTGAATAACCCTGTATTATGGCTAAGGGAAGCAAGGGGTGGTTTACTAATTTTTTGAGTTTTCGCTTATATCTCGAATACGGTGAGCCCCAGTGAAAAAATTATTCTTATAAAAATGAAAGCTTATTAAATTTCCTACAAGATTGTTTGTTTTATTTTTTCTCTATTCCTTACAGTTTTCGAAATATCCGCCAGCAAAAATCGTTAGTGTATGAATATAATTCTTTGTCTCACATTTTTTTGCGGGCATATAACTCGGAAACTATAAAGAATAGAAAAAAAAAAAATAAAAGTTATCTTGTAGTAAATTTGATAATCTTTCATTTTGCTAAGAATAATTTTTTCTCTAGGAACCGCCGTTTTTGAGATATAAGCGAAATTCCCAAAAACGGAACATTTAATACATATTTACGTATTTCGATGACAATGTATTGGTTTTTTATCTTGAAACTCAGTTGAAGGAAGTTCTGAATATTTGTTTTCTAATCAGAGTTGGTGTATTTAAAAAAGTGTGTATTTAAGTTCATTATGTCTTGAATGCAGTTCTAAATTTATTACTTGATATAAAGAAGTTAAAACTAATCAACTGGAAAAGTAGTTTTTTAGTTTTTGGCATAGAAAAAATAAAATTACAAAAACGGTTTAAATTTAAAGTCTTGGCAAAAAGAATTGGTGATAAATAGTAAATTAAATGGTTGCAAAAACGTGAATAAGAAGAGGAATAGTAATACTAATTCATCAAAATGGGGAATAGGGGTATTGTAAGCGAAAAAATTGAAACATAATAGGGAAAATTTATAGTTAAATATTCAAACATAAAAGAATGAACGTAATCTATCACAACTTTATCGCTTTCGCTTCTTTTTTAATTTAATTGTTCTCTTTTCAACGAATTAGTAGTTAACAAGAAATTTTTGTCCGAAAGATTGATTATTAAAAGAAGTATAAAAGTTTCCTTTCAGAAATATTTTGTCGATTGATTTTGTATAGGTAGGTACACATTTTACTAGCTCTAACATTTATTAGAACATCATTTTTCACTACTTTTTTATTTATCTAAATCTACTGACATTTTATCATCTTTTAACATATTACGCTTTATGTTCAAAGAGCTTACTTGCGATGTATTTAAAAAGTTTTATTCCTTTTTTACATTTCATTAATAATAATCGTACGTCACAATCAATCGCTTAATAGGTTATATACAGAGTGAGTTTCTTTAGAACTAAATAGAATATTTAAAAAGCATTGCAAATGCTAATAATGGCTTCATGCTTTCAACCACTATCGAACTGTGACTTGTGAACAACAAATGTGACTTGAGCAACTACATTTTTACATCTGATAGGTCACATTCAAAACTCTGATTAATTGTCCAAATAATGTCCAAAAGATTTAAATTTAAAACCACCAGTATCTAATGTTGGGTTGCAGAGAGCTTCTAACGGCTTGTTACAATTAATCGAAGTTTTGAATGTGACTTGAGCCACTACATTTTTACATCTGATACGTCACATTGAAAACTCTGATTAATTGTTCAAATAATGTCCAAAAGTTTTAAATTAAAAAACACCAGTATCTAATGTTGAGTTGTAGAGAGCTTCTAACGGCTTGTTACAATTAATCGAAGTTTTGAATGTGACTTGAGCCACTACATTTTTACATCTGATACGTCACATTCAAAACTCTGATTAATTGTTTAAATAATGTCCAAAAGATTTAAATTAAAAAACCACCAGTATCTAATGTTGAGTTGCAGAGAGCTTCTAACGGCTTGTTACAATTAGTCGGAGTTCTGAATGTGACTTGAGTCACTACATTTTGACATCCGATACGTCACATTCAAAACTCTGATTAATTGTCCAAATAATGTCCAAAAGTTTTAAATTAAAAAACTATTAGTATCTAATGTTGGGTTGCAGAGAGCTTCTAACGGCTTGTTACAATTAATCGAAGTATTGAATGTGACTTGAGCCACTACATTTTGACATCTGATATGTCACATTCAAAACTCTGATTAATTGTTTAAATAATGTCCAAAAGATTTAAATTAAAAAACTACCAGTATCTAATGTTGGGTTGCAGAAAGCATTTAACGAATTGTTACAATTAATCGGAGTTTTGAATGTGAGTTGAGCCACTACATTTTTACATCTGATACGTCACATTCAAAACTCTGATTAATTGTTTAAATAATGTCCAAAAGATTTAAATTAAAAAACCACCAGTATCTAATGTTGGGTTGCAGAAAGCTTTTAACGAATTGTTACAGTAATTCTAATTAGGTAATCAGAGTTTTGAATGTGACTTGAGCCACTACATTTTGACATCTGGTACGTCACAATTCTAAACTCTGAGTAATTGTCCAAATAATGTTCAAAAGTTTTAAATTAAACAACTACCAGTATCTAATGTTGGGTTGTTTAAAGCGTTAAATGGCTTGTTACGTCACATTAAAAAAAATGCCCAAATAATGTTCAAAAGTTTTAAATTAAAAAACCTTCCCTTTAACACATTTTTTGAATTTTAGCAACAAACTTTTAAATCCACACTTACAAAAGAACACTATATTGTAGTCGAAGTAAAATCAGAATAAAAATTGCAAATAACAAACAGTGGTTACAGTTTTTCTTTTACTACGAAAACTTTTACGTATTGGTATTTGATGTAGTGGTAAGGGTGAGTCCGGTGAAGTAAAAACGGTTATAATATGTCATAAAGTTGAGCTTCGTGACATGCAATACATCACCTTTCTTTTTTGATAACTTTACTGATTTTTTAAAAGCTATATTTTATTAAACGTGATAATTTTTTTAATTTATAAAAATTTTTACTCTATACTGCCTTTAACGTTTTTCTGCGAGCTTAAGCATTTTTAACACTCTTAATTCCTACACCAGCGGTTAAATTTTGTTAAAACTTTTCATGAAAGTCTGTTTTACCTCTCACCTTTTAGAAGCCGTTTATTCAGGGCCGGACTGGCTAGTGGTTGGCCATAGTGGCTACAAAATAAATTGGCCCCAAATGCAGTAGCTAGTAGCACACACTACCATGGGTCTGGGTTCCAAAGATTCTCCGCAGGTTACTTAGCACCGCAGGCTAAAAGTTTTGTAATTTTCAAGGTCAACGAGCTTACATCAATTTTAGAAATTTTGAAACGTATTTTGTACTGTGAAATTAAGCAAAACGAAAAGTTATGCATCTTCATCTAAAGTATGTTTATTATGAACTTTTTCTTCATTTTAATCAGTAGAATACGTTCGTGAAGTAGTGGCCTATACTTTTGTTACACCCTGTATAAACACAGCAAGAAATTTAATAACAAAAGTATTCCGTGTAAGCAGTTTTTAATCACGTCCAGACAAAATGCTAAAAGAGTTGTTTTTAAGTTAAAGAAAGCCGGTCGCTTATAAGACTTTCTGAGTGATCCAGTTACCGTGCCACACCGGGTTAAAAGCATCTGATTTTAACAACTATTGTTCTTTTATGTTTCTTTCAATAAAAGCTTTCAACAATCGTGAATATTTTTCAATTGACCCCAATTTCACTTGGCTCCACCGGCAATCGCCGGTCAGCCGACCGGGTCAGTCCAACGAATCGAGATTATAATTATTGTGGCTTTATTAATTGAAATTACTATAAAGTAAAACCTGCCTGGTTTACTCATGAAAGCTACTATCATGTCGTAGTACACTGCTCACACGACGACTTCCATGCTTTTTTTATGGCCGTAACTACTGTGGTTTACTATCATCCTGTAAACCGGGCTTTAGATTATAACTTAACCATCTATCAAATACGCTAAAACATCCCATAACTCAGTGTAAGAAAATCCATAACATGAAGTTTGCAAACAGTTTAAAAGTGATTTACAATCGAAGTAGAGACGTAGAGACGTTCTTTAAACCCTTCCGATGGCCACGTGGAGTCGCAAGCGTCCCTACCGTTGAACGTCCTGTTATATTGTTTACAATTAATGATGTAGAGGCTTAAATATTTGTTTAGCTGATTTTTTAACCTTTTCCCATGTATCCTATAATAAAAAACATAATGTCATAGGGAATGCGCGCAATAAGATCCGAAAGAGACAGAAATAAAGGCTCTGTCATGCCATATGTCAAATTATCAATCATTTCATATGTTTGGGGGGGGGCAGCTATCGTGTCATATATCATTTCATATCTGTGAGTGAGAGAGACACACACAGAGAGGGTGAGTAGCGCTCATTCATAATAAAGTTTTTCTGAAGTATTGGTTTGTACATTTTATATTTCAGCACTCGTAGTACTAAAAATTTTTAAATATTAGTGCCTTTGCTGTAATCTGCAATGTAAATTTCAACTTAATTTGTTGACGAGGGGTTATCCACTCTCTCTGCAGTCAATGTACAAAAATTGAGCTGTCAAAGGTTGTCATCTACAGTCAATGGCAGCCATAGCATATGCAGTCATACGCAGTCAACTGCAGTCAGTGTACAAATTCAGAACAGTGGTTGACCCCTCGTAAGTTGATTTTTAAAATATTTGTGATGATAATATGTAGAGAAGTTCCTTACTGAAACTGAAACTAGGTCGATTATTGTTGGATATTTTTTAAGTGGGCATTTTCTATTGTCAACTAAAAGTAATTTCTTGAATTATAAAGTATTGAATTAACACGTACTTAAGGCTCTTATATTATAGGTGTAGTAAGGGTAGAAAATAAACGATTTCAATAAAAGGGTGCTGTGAAATATTTTTAACGTGCAATGGCGTAACTTAAACTGGTGGAGGAGGTAATAAACGTTCATGTCCGTTCTAATAAAGTCTTACATATTTTCAGTTTCAATCTGCTTTCCTACCTTCGATTTACAAGGTCAATCGATTATTGAAATTTCTATTTGATAAAAAAAAGGTTTAAAAATGGGATTGTAGATTACAGCATTTGTTCTATTTTTAGAATAGAGTTTGTCTCTGAATTTTTATTAAATTGGAACGTCGTTAGGAATCTTAGCTAAGTGATTAAATTTTCATAAAAAGTGTTTAAACTACAACAAAGAAATGAATGAGATTGGTGACTGCCAAAAAACGCGATAATCTAATAGCTGGCTTGGTCTCATTTGTTAAAATTTTATTTCTTTTGCTAAATGGAACTGTTTGCAAGTTTTTACTTTTAATTGATGTGCTAAATAATTTCAAAATCAACAGTGAAAGTGGATTAAAATTGACAACACAAAATCTCTCTATATTACTGTTGACAGTTATTTCTAATTACTTATGGTAATCTGCAAAATAGTTCTAAATTCGGGTGTGCCTTGTATTGAGTATTAGATTACAAGGAACCGCAATCCAATCTCAGATTAAGACAAACGCCTTCATTCCCACCTCATTTTCTCACTGCTTTACCTTCCCTTAAAACCTTTTGTGAAAGTGTTCTCTATCCCACTTCAATTGCTCCACTAAATTAAAATAAAATTAAAAAAAGTGTGACCTAAATTTATTTTACAGCAACTCTTCTTATTTTTATCTTCACAAGTGAAGTGCAAAGATTTTACTCGGAGTTTATTTATAATAATATTGCAAAATTGAGAGCTCTTGAGAATACTTTAACCGCATTTCGATCCGTTTTATATGTGTTTTCTTAAAGAAAGCAACAAAGTACTAGCAACTAGCCCATTTCTAATTTGTAGCTAGGTCATGAATACCATTTTCTTTTTCTTCACTGCCTTTTTTTAAGTTTCAAGGGATTTGTTTCAAAGATCACAACGGCTAACGATTAATTGGAATTGGCGCAAGCAAAGAAATGGAGCAAATCAAATGAAAAATTGTTGCACGCTCACCATATGTTTTCTTATTTTATTTTGTAGTTGCACGAAATAATTTCCACGTTTTGTTTATTAAACGTAATTTTTTTTAAATTTCTCCAATATAAGTTCTGTATTTTCCTTTTTTTAATGACGTTAAGTTTTTTCTTATCGATTGGAAATTCTTTATTTGAAAGATGCAAATCTGTTAACGTCAAAGTTGAAGTCATAACGAATCCAATAATATTATTTTTCTCAAAGTTCAAGATACTCTTAGAACAAACATTTTTGCATTATAGTTTGAGGTTTCTAATAAATCCAAAATGGTTCAAATAATTTCGATTAATACGAAACAGCCAATAAAATTCTGAAAATGTGCAATAATTAAAATATTGCTTTTGTTTCTTTAATATTTATTTTTGCTAGACCATTGACTTAGTATGTAAAAATCGATACTTACCGTGTCTTATGTTGTATTATGAATATTAGAGAAAATGTACAAAGTAAAAAGTACAATATTTGAAATTTTTAATTGTAAAAGTTCTGAATTAGGAAATAGTAAGTATGGAAGTTGAATCTAACTAATTCCAGTTTTCAAAATCCTAAGCCTGTACTTACGTGTTATGATAGACTCCTATGTTTCCATAAATTTTTTGATGGAGGTTGATTGAGGATGGTTTGATGGAGAATGAATGACACGCTCTACGATGATTACTCTTTTGATACAGTAGCAACAATATTGCCGCAGGGCAGCTGTGCAGCCAGCTCTTGACGAGTAACGATACCACAGTCACCCGATGTCCTCTTAGTAACCTGGTTCCTTGTCTTAAACCAGCTGAAAGGTGTAGGGCCCTGATTATACCAGGGGGTGAAAGCACTTAAAAGTAGTGGTTAGTGAGACTACAACTCATCTCTCAACGTCACATGGCAGAAGTCATCTACCGTCTAACTACACTGCTCCAATAAATTAACGCACCACTACTCAAAATCGCAATATTTGTTAAAATACGCGTGTAATGTACTGGGAATAAGGTATAATGGTTCCCATTTAGTACATTCGAAATTTTATTAAGATCTCAAGCTATTTTTATTCATAATAACAACAAAAACTGCAACATTAACAAAATTCAAAAATAAAATTTATTTCAAATATTAATTTAAGAGCTCAGTACTCTGTGTTTCCACCTCTGTCTCTTATGACAGCTTCACAACGACGGCCCAGGCTTAGCACTCTAATTCGATTCTGTTCGAGATTTTCCCAAATTTCTACTAATGAGTTAGATAAGTCGTTAAGGGTTGCAGGGGGTGGTTGAAGATTACGCACTCGCCTTCCAAGAGTGTCCCAGATATGCTCAATTGGATTCAAGTCCGGACTTCTAGCTGGCCATTGCATAACGGCAATACAACTTCTTCAAAGTATTCTTGCACAATTCTGGCTGCATGGGGTCGAGCGTTGTCTTGCATTAGTAGGAAGTTGTCTCTGATGTATGGGGCAAATGGCACTATATATTCTTCTACAATGTCTGTAATGTATCTTTGACTATTTAAATTGCCGTTGCCAAAGACGTGTAGATCTGTACGGGCTGTGGTACATGCCACCCCACACCATTACTGATCCACCGCAAAATGCAGTTCTGGGCGCAAAGTTGCATTGCGAATATCGTTCATTTGGACGTCTTAAAACTCGAACACGTCTATCGCAACCTTCCAAACAAAATCTCGACTCATAAGTGAATAAAACTCGAGTCCAATCTTCATTTTGCCAATTGACGTGGTTTCTAGCAAAAGCCAATCTGTTTCTGCGGTGTTCTGCAGTTAACTGTGGGCCAGTAGCTGGTATTCTGGATCTCAGATCTCCTTCTAGAAGACGTTGCCGAACTGTTTCGGTGCTCACTTGTACATTGGGTACTAAAGAAAGTTGTCTTTGAAGGGCCCTTGTGTTTGTAAATCTCTCTCTTAATGCACGCATCCGGAGAAAACGATCCTCTACTGCGTTGGTAGAGCGTGGTCGTCCTTGTCCTGGTCGTCGTTGATGGTCGACGGTTTGATGGTGATGGTTTCTTGATAACGTTAGATGGTCCGAGAAATGGTTGTGTGGCTCACCCCAAGTCTTGCAGCGATTGAACGGAAAGAATACCCTTCTTCCGATAAAGTAAGGGCTTTTACACATTCGTCACGGTGTAAATTTCTAGAGAGGCGTTCCATTTTGATTACAATTTCTAAGCGACACTTATTTTTGACAGGAACTAAGCATACATGACTTTTAAAGTAAGTAAAAGAAAAAAATAAAATTTTAGCAATCTCAAAATGTGCATGTAAACTTGATGAAGTTCATTTTAACAAGGTTGAATAATTTAGGAAACACAATTGCCTATAAGGTTTGTATTAGATACCTATTGCACTTCATTGAATGCACTTACATAGCAAAATAGATTTTTTATATCAAAAATACTACGTGGTGCGTTAATTTATTGGAGCAGTGTATGAGGTATACTTATAACATATTCGTAGGTGCTGCCTAACCACGTCGACAGAAGACGCAAACTCAAATTTTCCAGCTTCCCAATTCTATAGAACCGTCAATTACAGTAACTAAAATGGTCTCATTTTGTATTGTTTTCCACTCAGAGCACTATAAGCTATAAGTAATCGGACCAGAACTTAGACAATCTCGAGAGATTTGCTACTTGCTCCTCCTCCAAGTGCAGGATCACGTTGAATATGGCGATGTGACAAATAACAAACAACAGTTCCTTTTGACAATTCATATATTGATATTATCAGCGCGTGATAATATTTCAGAATTACATTGAAGGCAATGGGGTCAGCACTACGGTTCTAACTGCTTTCTACCCCATAATAGGCTATGATCCCGTGTATTGCGTTGGAAGGACTGAATCATTCTTGAAATGAAAAGAAAGCTAAGTTGAAATAAAGAGCCAGATCCAGAAAGTCATGGACAGATGAACTGCAAGAAGCCATGGAGAGAAGTGAACTAGTGGAAGAAGACTGGAGGAATAGAGAAATCGGTTGAGAGAAGGAAGACGGTAACCATCGAGCCTGAATCTCTACTAGATACGACCTACGTTAGCTAGTCCTTTCCCGAAAGGAGAGCTATTGAGAGCTCACGTGGCCCGAATAATATAATCCGGAAGATATGGCATCCGCTCGTTAAAGCATTTAGGTTAGGTTAACAAAATAAAATTGTTTTTGATCGACCTTCTCTTACATGAACGGCAACGGCTGAGGCGCCCGCTCATGCGTACACGACGACCCAATACCACCGTCATAAACGATGATAGAATGATGAATGTAGTTTAACAAAATGTAAGCCGTAAGCCCTAATACGATAGAGTGTGCAAGACCACCAGGGTTTATTAAATAGGCTTTGGGTATCATTATTTTAAAAAAATTAAATAAATTTTTCTAAATTTTACTCGGAAGCGATCGAAATCAAAAACCATAATGTTCAGAAGCTTTTCTTGATTCCCAACATGTAATATAAATATACTCATTTAGCTTCAGAGACCGCTCACAGTGAAATTTACTACGGAATCGCAAGAACCCCCGTTAGAACTTCCTACCCTCTTTTATCATTAGCCGCAAGCTCAGGATGTATCGGCAGGGGAAGCGTAATAGGCAGTAAAAGGACGAGTGCTTAAGGGCGTTGCCACAGGCGGCCCAGTTCATCGACGTTCTGACTAGATGAGCAAGTGAAGTGCAAGGCTTAAGGACGCACGAGTTGAGCCCAAAAGTCCCATTGGCCTGAAAGGCATAAGCAATCAATCCAGAACCTGAAGGGCTAGAGAATACGCCTAAAGGGCGAGAGGTAAACTATTGGCCTGGGGGGCTGTTAGGGTATGGAGGCCTGAAGGGCCATTACGCATAGCGCAAGAAACAGAAACAGGACAGGAGGCTGGTGGCATTTCTGACTAAATCAAAAGTCAAAATATGAAGTTTTGCAGGGCCAGTCCAAGACTAACTCTACCTGTGTCGATATTGTTGAATACCCTCTTCTAGCACACATGCATATCTAATCGGGTTTATGATCCTTTGAGGGTGCGATGCCGCCAACATCTTAAGATCGACCCCTTCAGCCCTTGGTGAACTTCGAGATGCCACAACCTGCTCGTCGTCTACAGTTTTGCTATCACTTTAAAAACTAATCCTACGAGCTTTCAAATTAATCAAAAATATACAGGGTGTTACCAAATATTAATATTTCACCTTTGAGTTTCAATCTGATGGAATCAAATAATAAAAGTCGATTAGTTGTAATTTTATTCAAATTAGTCTAGTTGGCTAACATACAATCGCTAGCATTAATCTATTATTAACAATGTCATAAACTGTGTATTTACGAGGATTTAAAAGTTCTTACGACTTCATACAGTGGTTTGTTTCCCTCGACAACCCATACACTTCCATTATTGCCTTTCGCTATGACGGTTATCATGGCTGTAGCGACGGTTTCAGGTCTAAAAATACATTTATTATTGCACATGCAAATATTGATTTTATGTTAAGTAATGTGTAATGTATAATGATTAAAGTTACCTGTTAATATAACAGTGTAATTAATGTAAATCTGTTTTGGATTTAATCTCCTATCATCGGTCGATTTATTCAGTCAAACAGTTATGATTTATTTACCTACGTTTTCATTATGATAAATGGACCGAATTTAAAAATATGCTCACGGTTGTGTCGGTAGTTGTTGAAATTCTTCATTTAATAATTCTCCAATATTGGGTCCTAAGACACTTAGGGCATGTTGATTCGCTTCTTTAAAATGTGGAGTATTTGTAAATCCAGGACAGATTGTAAGAACTTTAACGTCGGTTCGTTTAAAATGATACGGAGTTCCCAAAGATCTACTCAAACCAATAACGAAGTGTTTGGTTGCTACGTGAATAGGACAACTCGATAACGAATGAAGTCCCAACACCGAAGCCATGTTAATAATAATTCCACCATTTCCACCCTTATCTTTTCCCATATATTGCATCGCTAGTAAGCTACCTCGAACTACTGCAGCCTGTAAATTTTGTTCTATTTATATATTCTTCTCGCTAAAAATTAGAATAAGTTGGTTAAAACTAAAAGATTGACGTACGCAATTAACTGCAATTTCTGATTCCCACTCATTATCGTTTAATATTCCAGCGTTGTTTATCACGATATCTAATCTTTCCCATTTTTCTCGTGTTGTTTTAAAAAGTTGTTCAAATTGGTCCGATTTTGCAACATCGGTTGTGATAAATATTGCTTTATTTTCGCCAAATTCCTTAACTATTTCTTTCAGAGCATCTTCACCTTTTGTTTTATTATTATCGGCGATTGTGACACCCTTCAAATAAAGTTAGAATTTATTATTAAATATTTAAGTTCTAAGTACTTACTTTAAGACCGTGACGAAGAAGTTCTTTAACACAACTAAGTCCAATACCTGAAGCACCTCCTGTTACAATAGCTACTTTTTCTTTAATATAATAAGCAGCCATTTTTATCACATTATTTTTTTGAGAGAGAGATTTTTCTCTACCAAAGTGTCAACTTTACAACTGCAACCGTTTTCATGGTGTAGGTGTTGAGGTATAAATAGAAATTTTAAAGCCGACTTTTTTTTGTTATATGCTGCTGTTTTAAAACGAACTGGTTGCTTTACATAGAACAAGCGGAGTAACTACTAATCCACTAAAATTAAAGTTTTTGAAGCGTTCCACATTAATCAAGCCAATTTTAACAACTTTTTTTCTGTGTAAATTCAAATAAATAATAGGGCAGGTGAGGTTGGTTTTTGGCACATTTTCAAAGCAATAATAGTTGTCAAATATGTGCTAATTTTAATAGTTTCCTGTGTATTTTAATAAGCACAAAATCTTGAATTATCGCTACTATTATAAAGACTTTAAAATACAGGATGATTCGTAAGTGTAAATCAAAATATAGAAGGGGGTATTCGCTAGGGCTGGGAAAATTACATCTTTTAGTGTATTTCAAATACAAAATACTCGAAATACACAGCATTTGAAATTCAAAATACAGGATAATTTTTCCATTTTCAATCAAAATACAGTATTTCAAATACAAAATACATTTTAATTTCGCGCATACGTAGATGTGCGATTTTTGAATAAAGTTGACAAGTTTTATTCCTTTAGGCTTTCGCACAATAAAAATACTGCAATAGCAATCAACCTTTTGGACGGTAAATTGGCCTATATTTGATTTTATCAATGTCATGTCATGTCATCTTTATTTTTATTTTATAAAATTTACCTTCTTAAATTGTCAAAAAACTGATTTTTTGAGTTACACGCACATGAATTTCACGTTATGTATTTGAAATACAGAATCATTAAAAATTTTGTATTTAAGATACAAAATACTGTAATAAAAATCTTAAAATACGAAATAAAAAAACAAAACACAGAAGTATTTCAAATACTGTATATCAAATACATGTATTTTAAGACTGTCCGACTTCCAATTAATACCCTGGATATTTTAGGGCTTGTTTTGGTTAAAAAAGTACTCGTATTAGTGAAGATAAACTGGAAAACTTGGAGAAGTCTTTGAGGTCATTCTATGCAAAGACCTGTTGTCAATTGTTGCGTATATGTGGTATCCCTCAATCAAATAGGGTATTTATATATACCGGGTGTCCCACTTAGCATGCTCACCATGGGGATCTCGTAAACTGTAAGAGATACAAAGTCGGTTAAAAGGCACCAAATGTAGCTTCTTTCATAGCCAACTCGATCGTACTTTTGTTTTTTGAGAAATATTATTATCACTCTAGATATTTAGAAAAAACTGAAAAAGTTCATTTTCTTTAAATGCTTATAACTTTTTTATTACTGAAGATAATTTTAATTTTTTTAAAATAGGATAATAGGCTAAAACCTATAAATTTAATACACAAAAGAATTTTTTTATTAGGCCGTTTTGGAGATATGATGCAAAGTTATATTTTTTTAAATGCAAGCCTAGTATTAATATTACGTTATTGCATAAATTCTTTTCTCTTTTCAAAAATGTAAAGGTTGATAGGCTTAATTTTTCAAATTCTTGTTAGGTAACATAAAATTAAATAATAAATTTGTTATTTAATGTTAAAAAATTTTTTTTAATCAAATATCCCTTGAAACAATCGAATAGAAAAAAACAATTGAAATTAAACATAAGAATATAAAAAAAAAGTGTAAAAAAATTCATTAAAAAATACTAAAAAATTAAAAAAATTTAAAAATTTAAAAACGTATATTTTTGAAAAGAGAAAGAAATTAGCTTTGCAACAACATAAAATTGAGGTTAGCTTTGCATTTAAAAAAATGTAACTTTGTATCATATATCTCCAAAACTGCCTTATAAAAAAATTCTTTTGTTTATTAAATTTATTGGTTTCAGTAGTGCCTATTATCCCTTTTTTGAAAATTGAAATTATTTTGATTAATAAAAAAGTTATAGGCATTTAAAGAAAATGAACTTTTTTAGTTTTTTCTAAATATCTAGAGTGCTAATAATATTTTTCAAAAAACAAAAGTAGAATCGAGTTGGCCATGAAAGAGGCTACATTTGGTGTCATTTAACCGACTTCGTATCTCTTACAGTTTAAGAGATCCCCATGGTGAGCATGCTAAGTGGGACACCCTGTATATAAATAGGCAGTTCTTTTACTACAATTTTGAAATTTACCTTGAAATCGCTTTCAAAAATTAAGTGATCCCCGACGCCTCTGTGACTCAGTTGATGTGTAATGTGCTCCTGCTCGCCATCTTTGTGGTATTCTTCTGCATCTATAAAACAGTGTTTTCGAACAATTTCGTGCATCGATCTATTTTTTTCCTTCTGAAAAAGCAATCTGACACATTCTTGTGTTTTTGGAGTTGTAGCCCAAAATTAATATTTTCGTCATTTTAATTTTGATCAGTATATTCTTTTTTTCTCAAGATTGTTTAAAATTGTAAAGACATTCTTACGACACTTTTTAACGTAGATTCCAGTGACGTACCAAAAATAATTTTTTAGTTGCACGTTTTTGAGTGACTGCACACACTTCGTTTTTTAAATACGAATCATAGGCGGCTATTACTTCTTTAAATAGAGTATTTTGCGCTCTTTTCAAAAATGTAATACAATTTGACAATTTTTATTAGCGTTTCAAGACAATTGCTAGGTATTTCTAATAACTTTGGAAATTTTCAAATTAAATTTCTGGCGTTATAAAGCGTTCAAAATTAATTTTGTTATTTAATTTTGATGCAGAATTTTATGTTCTACAACTTTTATTCAAAGATTTTTCTTTCTAAAATTAATAGGAAGCATGGAATCGCCAAATTATGATTTTACACGTTAAATCCCAAGAGGCCCGGTCACAATAGGGTATTTTCCAATTTTTTAAATATCGATTATTGCTGCGTTATTGCATAGCAAAGTCGATTATCAATGACTTGGCCACACTAAAAATATGTTAATCAAAAAAGTTTTATTAAAAAGTGCTTTAGTAAAAGCATTAAATGCTGCAGGTTCAAAGTGAAAATTAAAACGGAAGTGACGTAGCTGGTCGTACCCATCACTTTGTTGCTTAGTTACATGTGTTAAATGTCAGTTAATGTGTAATCAAGGTTATAATAAGTTGGAGCTCATTAGTTGAATATTGACGAATATTGACAGCTACGACTCGTGACGTCATGCCGCTTTTATGCGGGAAACTTTATAGTTTGAATTTCAAATAATTTTTTTGGCAAAACCTACAGTCGCAATTTTTCTTTAATGTGGTTTTGAGATTACGTTATCAATAAGGTAACTTTCTAGATACATTTTAAAAAATTGGAAAATACCCTATTCTGTATAATTCAAAATTACTTAGTAATCAAGTAATCATCTTATTTATTTTAGGTTTTATTAATTTTTAGTACATAATTTAATACAGAAAATCTTCAAAGGCAAAATAAGTACTTATTTTATTTGTTTTATTCTAACAAATGCACAAAAACGATAAGTAAAGTATACAAATAAAGGAAGAAAATGTTTAAACTTTTCTAGGCAGTTCTAACCTGTCTGGAAATTCTATTTCATAAAGAGGCTCGCTTCCTTCAGATACCCATACACTTCCATTTGTTCCCTTATTAATTAAAGTAATCAAACCACGTCCAACATTTTCCGTTCTAAAAAAAAGCATAAATATTAGTATTAAATTTTGATATCTAGATTGAATGAAGGGATAAGGGGGTAAGATACTTGTTATGTATAAATTAATGATTTCTTTGCTTATGCACTGAGCCTATAACTTCATTAGGATAGGTCTAACACTAGGTGTAGGTATCTCAGTATTCTCAGTTATTATAACAGGTTAGTAGAGTAGTTCCAACGAAAGAAAAGCACACCACGTGACCAAATGCCCGCGAGGCGTGGCTTAAAAGAGCCCAGTGGCAATAGTGCAAAACTGATGCGCAACTTTAACGGTAACAACGTGGTGCGCTTATTTTCGTCGAAACTACTCTAGAACGATGTTAATTGAGAAAATAGTTAAAAAATAGAGCAAATGTAGAATGTATCAATTTTTTCTTTAATGTCTCTCTCTCTAATGTCTCTCTCCTTATCGGGATTCACTCTGTAAAAAAGTTTCTTATTTTTGGACAATCCCAACTTTTCTTGAAAATAGAGTTTAAAAAATAATTTTTACTGTCTAGAAGTTATACATACAATTGCGATGGTAAATCAGCAAACTCGTCTATAACGTGCTGTTTCATATCTTTTGTAAGAATATAATTGGAGGCATTACGAACAAGTTCTGTGTCTGTGACTCCAGGACACAAAGTTAAAATTTTAACTTTGTTTTTTTCGAAATGAAAAGGCGTTCCTAAAGAACGACTTAATCCAATTACGAAATGTTTGGTACCGGCATAAATTGGACAACTCGAAACTTTTTGAAGTCCATACACTGAAGCAATATTGACGACTGTTCCTCCCCTTGCGTCTTCATTTTGTTTCATGTATTTAAAAGCAAAAAGAGTTCCACGTGTCACGGAGGTCTAAAATTTAAAATGTTAGTGATTTGGTTCTATAATTTACATTTTGAGTTGCTTACGCAATTGATTGCTACTTCTGATTCCCAATGAGCATCATCAAGTACGCCAGCATTGTTTACTAGGATATTTATATTTTTCCAGGTTTTTTGAGTTATTTTGAAGACATCTAAAACATTTTTCTTTTAAGTCATTAACTAACATGTATGTCCTAAACTTTAAATCTGCTTTTTGAAGAAGGAAAATCGATTAATATGCAACAGAGAATTATTTTCATTTGTAACATATTACTCTATTGGGGCTAAATAATCAAATAATTAATTTTGGTTATCTACTAAACTCTTGGGAAATTACAATTCTGTTGAAATGATAAAAAAAATAGAAAAATTTAAAAACACTTGAAGAATTAGGTAAATATTATTTTGAAACGCACCTAATCGTGATAACATAGTTTCTGATATTTGTGAAAAAATGAATTAAATTCAGTAAGCTCATTCAATTAGAGAATAACCTCCTACGTGGGTGGGCATGGGTTCTTCTCAGAATGAACTATAGCCCAGTCAAATTAGAGCCAATTTTTAGAGAGGAGGGGGTAGTAGATTATGGCCTAAATTTGAATATACTACAAATCCTGCACTGAGTCAGGATTTTTATTTTTTATTTTACTGGACTCGCTATCTCACCTTCAAATTCATCAGCTTTCGTAACATCACACTTGACAAAAATTACTTTGTTTGCTCCAAATTCTTTCGAAAGTTTCTTTAAAGCTTCTTTTCCAAGTTTTTCATTAATATCGGCAATTGTAACTCCCTTAAAAAATTATTATAAATTATTTTAGATTACAAATTTTAGACAAAGTATCGATTTCGCTATTAAATAGTTTGTGTCAGTTGATTAACATAAATCATCAAAACTCCAACAATGTACATAAATGTAAAATGTTACACATGAGTCAGTAAAAGAATAAGCCAAAGAAAAGACGAAAAAGTCTGATTTAAGGTTGATGTCCACATATCCGGCTCGGTACAGTTCAGTTTCAGTTATGACGCCGTTCAGTCTCCGCTTCGACTCGGCGCCTTTCAGTATTTTTCATTAAAGAGAAAAGTAAAATAAATTTCCAAATTTTGCTAACTAAAGCGAGATACAAATACATATATTATTTAAATTGGTTTATAGATGGCATTAATAATTTTTGTAACTTATTTAAATCTGCTCCTTTCTAATAGACGAGATCGTGAAGTTCAAAATACGTATGTCTGTGAAATAGGTGCGAATGGGCACATTTTAAATAATTGAGACGATAGCGAATTCAGGCACTGAACGATGGCGAAAATAAAATTTTTTATCGAATATTTACCTACATTTATAATAATAATTGTACTAAAACTACCTTTAAGTGTACTTCAACTAGCTCGAAATAGTTGTAATTACTTCTTTATTAAATGTTTAAAATTCTTGTTGTTTTAGTCTGCTACATTTTCTATGCAATACATATTTTAAGCGTTATGGCATTACTTACCATTATTCCATTTTGAAGAAGTTTTTGAACGCATTCAAGCCCAATTCCTGAAGCGGCACCAGTTACTATAGCCACTTTTTCTTTGAAATCATACATAACGTCAAATTGTGAGAGTTATTACACTTACTGTTACGACTATTGCAAAAACGCAGTTTTATGATTAAAACATCAATTTATATAATAAATTACCAATTAAACAAATATTTTTTAACTTATCACTAATTTGGGGTACCGGTCTCTTATCTATTAAGTGACCCCTTTAATGAAAATTATGCTAGCCTGTAAAATTCCAGTTATGTAATAACGTAGGTGTTTGGTGAATATTATTGATTAATTGTCTTTTTAAAAACTATTAATTAATAAATTAATACAACAAATAATAATTGTTAATTAAAAAGAATTCCCACGAAACGCAAACTTCTCTAAAGTTATACACTGTCGGTGTCGGTGTTTGTTTGGTGTACGTGTTCTGCTCTTGAACATATTTAAGATTTATTTATCAGAAACTTTCAACAATATAAATCTAATTTCAAATCTAATAAACAAACAATACTTCATAAATAAAAATAATTATAAAAGCAATGTGGTAGAGATTTGTTGAACAATATTTTAATGGAGAGCACTAAACGAATTTTGGAAATGCAAAAAAAGCTTTAAAACCAAAATCTTTTCAGAATTTAACACTCTTCATTATAATGTGTAATGATTAAAACTTTCGTATTGGTATGCTATATTAGTTTAGCTTTTAACACCAGCAATGATCGTGTCTGTACTTTTAATTTATAACATTAGCTTATGCTAGGAAAGTTTTTGACATGTGGGAAGAAAAACGACTTGTAAGTTGCAACACGGTTACTACAGCATCTTAAACACACTTTATGTTGATATGCTTATTAAACATGTCGCCTTGTTAGTGTAAGACTGTACTAACTCATAATTTAAAGTATTGTAGAAAATTCGATTCTTTGTTTTGATATTTCACTTTAGTTTTAATATCTTATCAATATTATTGTTAAAGTGACACCTGACACCTGAAGTAATCATTTTGCATGTGTAAAGGGATGACTTTTTTGCCTCATCAGGCCAAAATTGATTTTGAGGCGTATTTGGGCGCATAGTTTGCTTAATTTTACGCCAAGGTATCTATTAAAAACCGACGTTTTATTTGAGTTTTTTTTGGCAATCCATTTTGCCATTAATCCCATTTTCGAGATTTTCTGAGATATCGCAGTTTAGCACTCACAAGGCGATGTGTTAGACTCGTACATCACTATCTTCACCTCATATTAAATGCCAAATAAAAAAAATAGTTGCAAGGGATTATTGGCATCGACGCTACCCCAAGTAAGCAATGCTACCTATAAAATAGCCGTAGCAGAAGAAAATAGATTCAATAACAAAAAGACAACGAAATAAATGAAAAAGAACTATTTTTGGAAATTACATCTATTCACCTTATTTAATCAACCCTTTCAAATATTTTGCCCCTTTTGTATTATATTGTACTCAAGGGTCGATTGGCTTCTAAGCCTTACAGAACTGCGACCAGTGTTGATCTTTCGTTCATAACCCTATTCGTATTTATGTTCTCAAGAATTCTATCTTATCAGTGAAGCATAGAATGCCTCTGAGAAGTTTGCCTTTCACTTTTTTAGGCGTGAAATGAACCTGCCCTAAGTGTTACAGCCTAAGCCGAGGCAGTGCATCCCAATTGCAGAGAATATGTATGGCAGATTCGATCTCCGATTCACAGAGTCTGAATATGTCACTATCTTCTAGTCCCAGTTTCTGGAGGTGGTACCTTACTGGGCAGTGTACAGTAAACAGACCCGTGATGAGTCTAATTTCGTTCTTTGATAATAGAAGAAGCTTTTGAGCATTCGTGGTCGAATACTCAATGAATTTTTTCGACTGTCTTTGTCCTGGTGCGTTGTTCCATTGAGAATTTTTCTTCTAGTGAGAATTTTTATTCTCAGTTCCTATTTTTGGATTTCTGCCCTTATATGTGTTCTAGATAGTCCACAGAATAGTTCCGGTCCGATCGTGTGAACCTGTTCTAGCTAATTCATCAGCTATTTCTTTTCCTTCAATTCCCTCGTGACCTGCCACCCAATGAAGGGCAACTTCGTTGTCCCTTGCCAGAGTTTTGAGGGATTGCCTGCATTCCCAAGTGGATAAGTGAATTCAAAGCTATTGGCTTTGAGTGCTTTTATCGCAGCTTGACTGTCAGACATTGTGTAGACCTTTTTGCCCTTTAAATTCTTTCGTAAGCATTCTCGGGCACATAGATCTATTGCAAAAGTTTCAGCTTGCATAATTGTGAGGTAGGTTCCTAAAGCTATTTATTGATACTCTATATTTTGGGTCGTATATGCCTGGTTTCCTGTTCAGTTTTAGATCCATCTGAATACCAGATGAAGGAGTTTTGTTCCAGTTGTATTGATTGACTTCTAGCCGTGTTGCGGTCTTGAATGACCACCTCAAACAGTGTCTAGAAGTCACACACTCTTGGAATGATATTCAAAGATTTTTCAAACAATTCTGGCTGTAGAAAGTCCAGGATCTTTAAGTGACCTGTTCTGTCACCCACCTAATATTTAATTAAGATATGTCGCAGACAGTGATACATGAGCAAAGAAGAATTTTTAAAGTTGATTTTTGGGAATTATAACGGAGGAATGTAACAGTTTTTTTTTAAATTTATAAATTATTTTAATTTTCCAACTTTTTTCTGAACTTTTCCTTGAAAGTGTAAGGCTGTAAAGCTCGTAATGTAATTTATAACAATTGTTAGTTATTTGGGATCTGGTAGGTAGTTGTTGGTAACTTGCTAATGAGTTATTAACATCAGGAGGCATAACACGTGATTACCTACCAATATGGTGCGTTGGAAAGGAAAATACCATACAAAACTTTTAATACTTGTTGTAAATTGTTCAAAACTAAGCTCTACTTTAATAAATAATAACCAATCAAAATTGTATATTAAGCTTTCATTTAGTTCCTTACTAAATTTCTACGAAATACCCACCCTTTTTTGATTCTTGATGCTTCACAAATAAATAGTTTCAATATCCATCCTAGTAAAAGGTTAATAAAATTTTCCAAAAAATAATAATTTTACTGTAACAGGGCTAAAAAACATGTCTCTATAAGGTACCTACATATGTGCAAGAGACATAAATAGGGTACATGCAAAAAAATTTTATTGCATTATTTTAATAAACACAACCTAACTAACAACAATAGCTGAATAATTTTTTTTTATTAAAGTCCTAACACGAGTAGGATCGCTGTGGTAGTTTTTGAAATTCAAAATACAACTGGATCAACGATTGTGTATAGCAAATAAAAAGTAAATTAGCGGTTGTGTCAGATTGTGACAATAGGCGGAGTGCATACTATGGGAACTAGCGACTCGTAGTGGTCAAATTTGTAAGTTACGTTGTTACAAATTCAAATAATTTTTTTCTAAATATTGATAAATACAGAGAAATGTTAGATTTTTATAATAATTGATATGGAAGGAGTTTAGCAATAAGCCTGTCTGTACCTTTTACATAATTTAACTTTTCCTTATGCTTTGATAAAGTCATATGATCGAAAAAATAAGTTATTTTGTTATTTAATTTTTGGACGTTTTTAGACTCCTCGAGTCCAAAAAAGCAACGAAAACCCTAAAACAACTCTTTCTGATTAGTATAGCATATATTTCGTTAGAAAAAAATAGTTTGTAACTCCATATCTTGAGATTTGCTTTTAAGAGTATTTTCGCGCCATTAGTAGTAGTATAGGGTTTTAAGGACTTTGCAATTGCGCCAAGTGATTTTACTTGAAATTTTGTGGTTTTCTATGTTTTATATTTACTAATGTGCTTTTTTAATATGTTAATATTATTTATAACATTATTTTAAATCAAAAGAAAATTCTATAAAATGAAACGTCAAACCTAACCTAAAAATTTTAATTGTCAAATTATGAAAATAAATTTTTATTTTAAAAATAACATATTTTGTTGCACACTGTGTCTCTATAAGGCAAGACCAGGCTGAGTGTTCTTTTTTATGAAGTTTTGAGGGAAAACTAGAAAGAAATGCTTTTATCCGCATTTTTGGCAGACTTGAGGCAATTCACAATTGACCAATTAATATAACTATCACCGCACATTTCTGTAAATTTGCTCTTCGTTCGAGTTCCCTAATCCATGAATGACGGATTTAATATGTCATTTACTTATTACCTGCACAAAATTCGCACTCGTTTATAAAATTACAAATTTGCATGCATGTGTCAAGTGCTATTTCCAACAACGTTACTTACAGAAGTTACCGGTAGTGGCGCTGATGCTAACTTGCACGGGGCCTATAGGCGAATTTTGTGCAGGTAATAAGTAAATGACATATTAAATCCGTCATTCATGGATTAGGGAACTCAAACGAAGAGCAAATTTACAGAAATGTGCGGTGATAGTTATATTAATTGGTCAATTGTGAATTGCCTCTAGTCTGCCAAAAATGCGGATAAAAGCATTTCTTTGTACAGTTTTCCCTCAAAACTTCATAAAAAAGAACACTGAGCCTGGCCTTGCCTTATAGAGCCACAGTGTGCAACAAAATATGTTATTTTTAAAATAAAAATTTATTTTCATAATTTGACAATTAGGCAATCCAAACCACGTGACAAAAAATGGTGGTTGGTTGGCAGCCTTCAAAAAAGTAAAGGTGCCCATTTACAATCATGAATATAAAGGTCCCCATCTACAATATTTAAAAAAAAATTAGGTAGACGATAATAAAGTTTGGTTAAAAATCCTTACAACTAAGGTTAAAACATTATCTTAAAACGAGGTCCATGAAATATTATATCTTCAGGCTATTTAGTGATAACATAAGATATTATCATTTTGAAAATGATCCTCAAAAAAGTAAATTTTTTTTTACACAAGTCGATGTAATAAATAGTTTACAATTACATAATAATCATCCTAAAAACAAAAACCCAAGTAAATTGAACTACAAAGTTATTATATAATTCATTTTTATCCCAATCGCCTAAAGCATGAATTTGTGCTTCAAAACTATCCTTTCCTGCATTTTTATGACTTAGCATTTAGGATTCTTTAGAACCGAATAGACGATTATCTGAAGGCTGTTTATTGATAATACATACATGTATTTATTTAAAATTTGTTATATAATATAAAGTCAATTATAATAAAGTGTGTAGGTGTTTCTAAAAAGTATATATTTAGTACAAATAGATCGTATATTCAAAGCCTGTTAATATTTCCACTTTTGGTTAAAAATATCTTCCATCAATCCAAAGGGAGACATTTGTGTCATGCTCTCGGTAATTTTCTTAGATGCAAAAGTAACTGCTCAAATTTTACAGTTAACATTTCAGCGGACATATCCGTTTGGGTAGCAAAACCGTCAACTTCTTCCTCTGAAATAGGATTTTCAAACTCTGCATTTTGCACCTGTTAACAAAACATACAGCATATAAACAGACAATAGTGCAATGTAAAATTATTGTTTTCATGTTTTTATAGCTGTTCAGGTGAAAGCACCTTATAACTATCCTACCTATTTTCTCTTTTTATCGGTTATAATTTTTGAGTCCAAATCGCTCTTCCTTTTTGAAATGGCTTTTAATACATAACTTATATGTTAGGATGGAGCTCAGTCTAGGTAATTTTCATTTGCTAAAGAGCACGGTTTCCCTAAAAAAGCACACTTCGTTAGTTTAATAATTCCGATAATTATTTATTAAGTTAAGGAGATAATTATTGCAATCATAAGTTATTTCAGTGCCTGTAGTAGTGGGCAAAAACTATTTGTTGCTTTATTTATGAGTACACATGCCACGACATATTTACTTACCGGTTATAAAATGCCTGCTACAAACTCTTTCGTACCTCCTGAGTATGGACTCTGGCAGATCTCAGATCAGGCGTTTTAATCCTAGCTATCCAACCACATCCAACTTTCTCGTCGTTTTTTTAATAACACATTTACATTTGGACAACGTTTCATATTTAAAATACGTGGAACCCGATAAACTCGCGATCTGGGCCACTTTCACAACGATACAGGTTGTAGGCAGTTTATCACAGTAAATATTACTATATTAATATTATAAATTGAAATACCAACAACAAAGAACATAACCTAGAAACAGTGGCAGTGGCGTTTGACGAAAACGATGCACTTCCAAAGCTCTATCCTAATTGGCTGTTTACATGTGCATGTAGTCACATACTTGACGCATGCGCCTGGCATGCCAACCATCCACCATATTGGATTAGATTTGACAGATCGCTGGATTGCCTAATTAAAATTTTTAGGTTAGGTTTGACGTTTCATTTTATACAATTTTCTTTTGATTTAAAATAATGTTTTAAATAATATTAACATATTAAAAAAGCACATTAGTAAATATAAAGCATAGAAAACCACAAAATTTCAAGTAAAATCACTTGGCGCAATTGCAAAGTCCTTAAAACCCTATACTACTACTAATGGCGCGAAAATACTCTTAAAAGCAAATCTCAAGATATGGAGTTACAAACTATTTTTTTCTAACGAAATATATGCTATACTAATCAGAAAGAGTTGTTTTAGGGTTTTCGTTGCTATTTTGGACTCGAGGAGTCTAAAAACGTCCAAAAATTAATTAACAAAATAACTTATTTTTTCGATCATATGACTTTGTCAAAGCATAAGGAAATGTAAAATTATGTAAAATGTACAGATATGATTATTCCTCAATTTCTTCCATATGAATTATTTAAAAAAATCAAACATTTCCTTGTGTTTATCAATATTTTAAAAAAAATTATTTGAACTGCCCAACCACGTAACTTACAAATTTGACCACTACGAGTCGCTAATTCCCATCGTCCGCACTCCGCCTATACAATAATACAAAATTTTTACAGATTATAACCTTAAACCACAGTATAATAATATGCTACGCATACAGTAGTGCCGACGTGCAAAAATTGTGTCGCTAATATTGTTTGCGCATGCGTGAATTTGTACTATCCGATTAATGGCGGGTTATTGTTGAATACAGTGCACATTCAATATAGTCACCTATGATAAAAAAAACCAGGCAACTATTTTTTATAAATTTTATGTCAGCATGAACGAGCATGAATGACAAATCGAATGTGCACGTTATTATTATATTTTTTATAAATTAAATATTTTTTATTTGCATCAAAAACCGAAACGGAAGGTACCTTGTACTAATGAAACATGATTTCAATACATTCAGATACTTATTTATGCTACCCTTTACAAATAGATATAAAAATAACAGTGACAGCTGACAGAACCTATAAAAATAATTTTGAATTTACGCGCGCTTATATACTTCATACTATCCGATTAATGGCGGACGGTGTTCAAGGTCACTGATTTTGGCGACAAGAAATACAATGGTAACCATGGGGTTGTCACTACTGTATGCGTAGCAAATAAGTATACTGTGCTTAAACCTTATTTATTTAAAATCATAATGATGAAGTGACAGGCGTCTTAAGATACTCACTGCGCATGACAAAACTCCTAAACGGTGACGTCACACCCTGTTTCAAGACTTCAGCTTAAATTCAAATAAATGAAAATTTTATTTTTCAAATAAAGTGACTAAATGGCCAAAATTTTTAAAAATGATTGAAAATTTAGAATTAATATGTATTTTACTACTACTAAAATCACATTTAATTGTAAATTGCCACATAGTGCATGTACCCCATTCTCTCTTGATACTGGATTTTAAAAATTAGCTGTTCATTAATGTTTTTTACTATCTTCTAACTTTAAATATTCTTATCTAAACCAACTAAAACTTGTAATTTAATTAAGCTTTTGATGTATGTACTACCACTAAGGGCCGTTTTACATGGTCTAAATGTCGGTCGTACTAAATTTAGAGTAACTACTGAATCAGCGCAAGGAGCAAGAGCATGGAAATCTAAGCTTTTGCTCCTTGCACCGATTCAGTACTCTAAATTTAGTAGGACATTTAGTCGATGTAAAAGCGTCCTAATATTCACCTTATTAAACTTAACAAATCTTTTTACATTAATGTACCTTTACTTCATTATTTAAACTTCAAGCTTTATGAAGAAATCAAATAACATTGAAACTTGTTTTAGTAGATTTTTTACATTTTTTTTTGAAACGCAAAAATTATTATTTTTCTTCTGCTTTCATAATACATCTTTACCTTGCTCATTAACTCAATACAAGGAATTTATATGATTGAAAACAAAGATATGCCGATACACATGCTTGTATTCCACTGATTGTAAACTGAAATATCGAGCTTAAGTTCATGGAAAATGGGATTTTTGAAAATCAATGAAAGCCCCACACTCAACCAAAGAGATAGATTCTAGTTGGAGTAGTCAGTGCCAAAAATAGTTTTCAATTTGTACACGCGTTAGAGTAACAGGTGGTTTTTTGTTTAAATTTTCTGCTGAAACCCTTTATCACTGACCGGTACTTGCTTGGATGGATTGCTGAAGAAAGTGGATCCACAGCAGAATAAATAAACTTTGTACAAAAGGAAGTGAAAACTCATGCAAAAATATCCCCCTGGCATTTTGTTATAAACTGAAAAAAATCCCACATCTATGGCTAAAGCAAAACTAGCATTAAAACTAAGGGTACGAACATGCCGAAGATACATCGATGAGCTAGTTGCGATTGCTACATGAATGTCACCTCTCTGTACGGATACATTCGGGTGATAATAGTACCCTTATGTAGACGATGGCTACATCGATGTGTGTATCTAACCTCTATTTGCCCTTAAAGCCGCGCCACACACACAGGCTTACCTTCCGGTTTGGGCTGTGCAGGAGCCTGAACAATGTCCAGACGCTTTGGTTTAGCCTGTGCAGGCCGCTTGAACGATGTCCAGACAGAAGGCAAGCCTGTGTGTGTGATAGCACAGACTGTAAGCCCAGTTCACACACACAGGCCTTGACGCTCTGGCTCCTGATGCTACGGCCTACACAGGCCGTAGCGTGGTGCCGCCATTGCGGAGTGGCAATATTCATAGAGCGATCGCAAAGGCGCTCCTCGATCTATATTTGGCATGTTCCTAGCCTAACTCTTTAAGGTCAAAGGTAAAAATATTATAAACAAGGTTAAAATTGAGAACTATTACAAACTTCGTCCCAAGGTAGTAAATATGCTACGAAATTCCTGTGAGATGAAAATATTATTTTAGTAAATCATAAAAGAGATGCTAGATGGAATTAGTAAATAGATGAAAATAGACTCGTCCTTTTTGACGTCTTCGAAAAAAGGTAAAAGAAAGTCAGTTTGGGGATATTCGCTTTTTGGGATTCGAGCTGATATAGTGCCATTGTTCTTCACTAAACACGAACAGGCTCAGGATTGCTCCTACCGTATTTCATGCGAGGTTTAAATTTAAGTGTTACATTTATAAGTTGAGCTTGAAACAACACCAAATTGTAGTAAACCTCAACTTAACGCTACGCCTTGATTGAAATACTCGGCCTTAGAGAAGAAGGAAAAATAATCAAGAACTTTTGCCTTTGAATGATGCACGCACAATATAGATAATATTTTATTTTCTTAGCCTAATACGTTTATTACTTTAGCTATTATTAGGATTTATTACAAACTATAACAAAAAGTATTAAAATACAAATTCAATATCGGAAAAAATAAAATTTCTTCTCTCTACAAAGTTTCGAGCTTTTAAAACTGTGAGGTTAATATTTTAACTTTTGAAAAAAAGTTTATTGTTTGAAGTTTTTTTAACAAATTAACTAATTGGTTTATTTTCTTACAGGTTTTATTGGGACTTATGTATGCTGTTGTTGTTGGTCGCAAATCTCATCATTCTACCAGTGGCCATCAGTTTTTTTAACGACGATCTCAGTACGAGATGGATTGCCTTTAATTGTCTTTCCGATACGATATTTCTTATCGATATAGTTGTCAATTTTAGAACAGGTGAGTGTTAATTAAATCATTTAAAATTTTCCCAAAATTTGGTGATCAGAATTTCATGGTCTATCCAAATCTGCAGAAAGTATGGGCTTAATACTGCTCGAAAAGAGTGAGGCTTATAAAGAGGATATAAATGAAAATTATCGGAAAACGTTTGTTTTAAAATAAATCAATTTGACGTGTCCAACCGTTTTTCGATAATATTCCTATGAGGAAAGAAAATAATTCGATTATTCCAATTATCGGTTTCCACAAGCATGTATTTTAAATAGCCAGATTAAATTTGTACAATTCCACCCTGCTAAAATACAACCTAATTATTGGAATGCTTTTAAAGTCAAAGTCGTAAACCTAAATAAGTATTGACAAAGTATTCTTGAAATACGATCAGTTCTTGTTCCTTTTTTGCCTTTTGTGGTTTTCTGTATTATATCGATTTGTTCATTTTCAGGGATTATGCAACAAGATAACGCCGAACAAGTTATTTTGGATCCTAAATTAATAGCCAGACATTATTTGAGAACATGGTTTTTCCTCGATCTCATATCGTCCATTCCTTTAGATTACATATTTCTAATATTTAACCAAGTAAGTGGAGTTTAATTTTAAATATTCTAATCTAATATTGTGTTTGAGAAATGCATGTGTTTGTTTAAACAATATTTATGTGTAACTTTCGTCTAGCTGCAGATGTATAGATATTGTTATTTTACAATGGCCATAAAACTTTATAAATATTTATTTTTATCGATATTGCTTCCAAACAAGTCCTGTACACAAACAGAGCAAATATAGCGAAGCAGAGATATGCATTGTATGAGCGACATGGGCTGCCCTATAGCTTGATGGAATAAATCTAAAGCAACACAAAAGTTTTAACCCATCGTGAAACTTTTGATTTTACTTGTTTTTTCTCCTACTGTACCAGAAAGTTCATACCATAAATGATCCTCCGAGAGAAGTTGCAAACACAAATAAAACTTCACCTCTGATATTTATTTACCTATCAGAAGTTGAAGTTTTGATAACGTCCGCATTTGTAATTAACCAATTTTTTCTTTATAACGATCGCATTTTATAGTTTTGTTCTATTATTGAAATGGCCGTTTGTTACACTAGTTGATTAATAATTAACTTCCATTTCATTTATTTAGTTCTGCACTTCAATTTATTGTTTTCCAGTATAGCGCCATTAGAGTTTCCATCGCTCTATTATTATAATGAAAACTTTAAAATTCATATTCGGCAGTTCGTTTCATCGCAAGATGCTTAAAAAAGAGAATCTAGAAGAACGGTAGTGCTCAAATGGGCTATCCTTGTTATCTAAGTTTTTATTTTAGTTGTAGCTCTTTTTTACAACTTATGTCCAAACTAATACGCCAAAGCTCCAGTTGCACATATTTTAAGTTTAAAGTCGGGTCTTAACTGTCCTGAATGAGTCAAATGAGTCGTAGTCATCAGATTTCAGTAAAGGAATCTGCACTTTTTATATAGAAAAACGGAAAATTCGATGAACTTTTGGTTCTTGACCTTCTGAACAAAGGTCGTCATGAGCGCGAATCTCTAGGACTTCATTCTTCAGAAATAAATGACGTCAAAGTCGTTAGGATGACCATCCTAACGACTTTGACGTCGCTCTAGCGTCTAGCGTCGATCTTAGCCCTCTAGCGGTTATACCGAAACTAATGTATTAATAGCATAAGGACTTGTTGTTTTTTTGCGTACCAACAAACTTTCAACTTTCAAGACTAAAAAAATGTTCTCTGGGACTCATTTTGAACCCTCGCTAGAACCCTTAAAAATCTGATTTTAGCAAAACAAAGAAATACAGGTCACTTTATTTTTAAAGCTTTATTGGGTTGGCAACATAATTTATCTTTACTTTTTAAATGTAAGAATATTTGATATTTGGTTATTTTTCATCTATTTCAACAAGGTGCTAGAAGTTTTCCCTACATAGAGACTTTTGTTCAGGAGGCTAAAATCTTCAACTTTTACCAAAATTTTATAAAGTTTGACAGGAACCGTTTTTTCATATAAAAATTGCGGGGTTCTCTAATGAAAAATGTGAACCCCGAGCGCTTTCATCATTTGCAGTAGCATTAAACTGTAATATCTTCTAGAAAGTGTGTTTTTTGATATGAATTTAAGAGCAAAATTAAAAATAATCAATATAAAATTTCAAATATTATATCCGAAAATTTTAAAAACGTTTAAAATTTATTCGTGGTCAAATCAAATTTGCTTTTGCTGCGCATCCCATATTGAAGATACTGAACTTCCCCATTACCTTCAACCAACATATGTCAGTGTCAAGGTCATCTGTCACCATATGTTAATTTCAATGTCATTTTATTGTCATATGTCTTATCAATTTGAGAGATTGGTTTAGAGAGATGGGGAGTGAGAGTAATCGGTCACCATAAACAGGGGGTCATCTGTCTTCTCATATGTCATTTCATCTGTCATTCCATCTGTCATATTATCTGTCATTTCATCAGTCATCCCAACTGTCATTAAACCTACTCGTAAATTAAATTTACTCGTGGTCAAATTAAATTTTGTGATTACGCACCCCATATTGGAGATCCTAAACTTCACCATCACCTTCACCCAACATATGTCAGTGTCAAGGTCATCTGTCACAATATGTTAAGTTCAATGTCTTTTATTGTTATATGTCAGGTGTAGTTATCTATCAATTTGAGCGATTGGTATAGAGAGATGGGGAGTGAGAGTAATATGTCACCATAAACAGGGGGTCATCTGTCATCTCATATGTCATTTAATCTGTCATTCCATCTGTCATATTATCTGTCATATCATCTATCATCCCATCTATCATTAAACCTACTCGTAAATTAAATTTACTCGTGGTCAAATTAAATTTTCTGACTGCGCACCCCATATTGCAGATCCTAAACTTCCCCATTACAATCACCCAACATATGTCAGTGTCAAGGTCATCTGCCACCATATGTTAATTTCAATGTCATTTTATTGTCATACGTCAACGGTGTAGTTATCTAACAGTTTGAGAGATTGGTTTAGAGAGTTGGGGAGTGAGAGTAGTCTGTCACCATAAACAGGGGGTCGTCTGTCATCTCATATGTCATTTCATCTGTCATTCCATCTGTCGTATTATCTGTCATTTCATCTATCATCCCAACTGTCATTAAACCTGTCATCAATTCTGTCATGCCATATGTCATCTCATATCAGAGAAGAGGTGACAGATAAGATTAGATGATCGATGAGACTGACAGATAAGACTGACACATAAAATGAGATGACAGAGAAGATTGTCATTTACATGACAGAGAGAAGTTGACAGATGAGATGAGGATAAAGATGGGATTAACAGATGAGATGATATGACATAATAATGAGACTGGCAGATGAGATTGACAGATAATATCATAGATGGAAAGGCATAAACAGACAGAGAGATGATAGCGCGCATAGCGCACGTTCATGATCTAGTTTCCGAAAAAAAATATGTACAAGTATAACCTTCGCTGTAATTTCAAGTATTTCCTTTGACAAACTAATTAATTTTAAACTCATTTCAAGAGCGTTTGAACTTTAAAATCTCTTAATAGTATGTCCTTTGATTAAAAACTAAAAAAACCAAAAAGAATGCTAGGTAAAAACAAGAGCCTCATTTCTCTACAATTTTAACGATCTAGCTTCCCTTTTTCCTATTTTATTTTCAAGACGTGAAATCTGACGAGACAAAAATTTCTCATCTTTACGTCCGAGCGTCTACTTTTTATATCCTCGACAAAAAATTAAATATTTATCTTTCCAAACTTCCTTTGTGATTAACCTAAATTTGTAACAATCGGTAAAAATAAGAAGAACTTAATTGTGGATAAATTGACTTTTCTTATTTAAACAAATCCAGAGTTTAAACTTGACCTTTATGTTTTATGACAATTTGATCGATTCACATTCATCTAGAAACTTCATCATATTTACTTTAGTCTTTTTGATATCGAGTAATATAATATACTGCAATTTTAAAAGGTACCTCGAGTAGCAGAGGAAATAAAACTTCCTATTGTTGTTTCTAGCATTACATGACATATAAATTGCCTCTTAATGTTATTTTCTTCAGTATTAGTGTTAGACAAAGGGTGTAGATGCTAAACAAAATTTTCCAAGGTACTTAACTTAAAATATGTTTTGAAAGGCTACTTGGAAAGTAAAATATTAGGAAAACTGTGAAAATGTAGCCATTTCATTGCAACTGTTGACCCTCATAAATTTAAATAACATCCTACCAATTTTTGGCCAAGAAAGGTTTTATTTTTAGTTTTAGATGTGAGTAGCTGGATATTTTAAAAAACAAAATAATTTTGCATCACATAACAACTTTTTTTAACAGTTGAGTGTCAATAATTAGTTTGAAAATTGCATAAGTTTGTTGAGTGTTGTATTTCTGTAGATTTGTTGGGAATTTTAGATCACTTGCGAATTACCAAAAAGTGAAACCTCTGTTCCAGGATTTTGGAGAAAGTTTTCAGATCCTTCACGCGGGCCGTGCATTACGAATATTGCGGCTTGCGAAACTACTATCCTTGGTTCGATTGTTACGTTTATCCCGTTTGGTCCGATATGTTAGCCAATGGGAGGAAGTTTATGTAAGTACATATTTTTTATAATTTGGCACAAGCGAGCTCATGCTTTCATGCATTGTAATTAACCCATCAAAACCATACTAAATGTAAAAAGAATTATTGTGTGATTAATGAATTTGTCTTTTAAGCGTTAAATTCTAAATTCACCTCTTGTATCATATTTATGTCTGTTTTGTTGTACAAATTGAAAGGATCAAAAGGTGCTTTTAGAAGAGGTTAAAATAATTGAATTTTTCGAAATAATAATAGCAAAATAAATGTTCAAGCTTATGTCAGCTTTGAACTAGTTATTGCTCAAAAGCGCTTGGAATGAGCCTAAGTTTGCACATAATTTTTGTCTATAATTGTTAAAATTTGCACTATGCGCTTAAAATCAATATTTTTTTCAATTTAAATACGTTTTTCAAAAAAAAATATAAGCTGCTTTTAAAAAAACTTATATTTTTTGTTTGTTCAAAAACCGATTTTACTAGATTATAAGTTTAAATTTTAGTGGTAACTTTTATGAATTATTCTGCTTTCATATACAGGGTGTTTGGTGCAATGTTCACACTATTGAGATTTCATATAATTAGAAAATGTAACTTTTTCAGATTAGCACTAGCTATATCTACTCAAGTACCCATGGAATCAATTTTTATTTATTTCTTTCGATCGCGTAGTAATTTTATTTTTCTTCGGATTTTAAGTAAAATGCAAAATTGGCCTTAGAATCAATAGTTTTAAATATACTTATTGTCAAATTAACTTCAAAAACACACTAATGTGGTCATAACAGAATCTTTTAGTGCTCATTAAAGTCATTTTTAAGTAAGCATTTGAAATAAGAAGAGTGCCTTCCGACATAAAGTCGGAGAATTGGTATAGTCGCTGTAAAGGGTTTTAGCCTTTGATGTTTTGTTAGAAAATAAGGAACTGGCGAACCTGACACCGATCTTCGTCAGACTGGTTTATGATGAAAGAAAGAGATTAAATTTTCTGGAGCTGTGCTAGATCGAACTGTTATGCACCTACCTACTCATTAGACGCGATATTTATGCAGTAGGGTCAAGCAATCTCTTTGCTGTCATATATATTTTCTAACTTTCTCCTAGTCAGTGCAGTCGATCGCGGCTTCCTGCTGAAGAAGACGTTACAGTAGCCGGAGTCGCTTACAATTTGAGGATTGTATCCCTGAATCCCTTTACCTACTCAATTCGCACTGGATCTTACCTCACTTATTCTGGCTCTTAGCTCGTGTTCGTATCATCAATCGTAGTGCGCACTTTCTGTGGTTTCGTGAATATTCTGATATTTTAGTTATTTCTGCATATAAATTTCACATGCCAAGAAAACCAGAAAAGAAAATAAAAACCACATGTAACACCGGAAACCGGGTGTTGCATTGAATCTCCCTCAACCGTGGCTCAGTTGGAGACCGGGGGGGGGGGTCGTAGTAAGAACACAAGCACACTGTGGATGGAATAAAGCAAAGTATTTCTTAAATAAAAAATATAAGGCTATGTACCTCAAAGGTACGCGTAAAATACAAAAAAGCTTTCTTAAGGAAAAAAATTATATAAAGCAAGTCGGGGGAAGATGCCATACATTTTTCAATTAATTTATAAAAACGTTATTATACACATTTAGATTAATTTAAAAATATGTGTTTATCCCTCAAAGAATACACTATTAAATAGCAATATCAAATCAACATAAATTATTAGTTAACATAGTTAAAAAAAATTTTTTGATTTTTCGACAAAAAAATCTTGACAAAAATGCATGGGGTAAGATGCCATAGTGAGTTTTAGTCCCGAATAGAAAGTCGGGAACGGTACTAGACGAAAAAAAACTGTTTTATCCTTATATATTATTGACTTCAATCGTTACATGTGTCATCAATCCATGTACATCTTTCGTGTAACCACTTCTTGCAAATTATGCAGCAAATCCAATCTACGAAGCCCATTGCTATCGTAATAGTTTTCATTACACATTTTCATCATTGTCGGCACTATTGTCGCATTATTACTATAAATCCAAATAAAATGAGTCTAAGTTACATACTTTGCACTAATCTGGCGTCTTACCCCATTCTATGGGTGAAAATGCAAAATTTTCTAACTAAATCAAATTTGATGCGAATTTTTTTTGCAAAAATTACAATAGACGTGAAAAGTGCCGTCTTTTCAGCTAACAAATCGTTGATATCGATAACACAAAAAAAACGCCTAATAAAATTTAAAAGCTGAGATGTAGCAAAAACTTCGTCAAACATAAAAACCTAATTTTTTAGAAAACTTTTCGATGACTTGCGAAAACTCGTTTTCAACGATGTTTGCTAGTAGCTTATAATCACAAGCAACTTATACATAAAATTTTCCAGAGATAGGTTTGAGGAATTTTGAAAAATGCTGGGGTGGCATCTCGCCCCACAGTGGCGTCTTCCCCCGACTTACCTTACCAATATGTTAATCAACTAGATCCAAATCTCTTACGTTATGACTCGGCTACTGTTCTTCCAGACTACCAGACCTGCCCTCAAGACCTAATCAGACCTTAAGGAGAGACCACCTAACCTGGAAGACACGGGAGGGACGAACGTATCCCCAGACCACTAGACCTGTCCTCAAGACCTATTAGACCTTTAAGGAGAGACCACCTGACCTGGAAGACACGTGAGGGACGAGCGTATTTCCAGACCACCAAACCTCTCCTCAAGACCTATCAAACCTTTAAGGAGAGACCACCTGACTTAGAAGACACGGGAGGAATGACAAAATTGTATTGTATACTACCATTAATAGTATTAGCCCCCTTTTTGCTGAATCCATAATACCATAGTTGCATTGTTTACCGCTTCTATTACGTATCAATGGGGACTCATATTTATAGTCCAGTCAACGAACGCCAAAAAAGGGGTGTAGACGACATGGAAGAGGGTCGAATATTTTTCTTCAGGCATATGTTTCGATTAGTTACGAGTTAAAAATACTAAAAGTCTCCAGTCCTAGCTACATGGCTAAGGAAAGAAGGGGGGGGAAGGTCTCGTTTTTGTGATTTTTGACTATATTTCTAAAACGGTGGGTCCAAGGAAAAAATTATTTTTAGCAAAAAGAAAGCTTATCAAATTTCCTACAAAATCGTTTCTATTAATTTTTTTTCTATTACTTAAGTTTTCGAGTTATCCGCCCGCAAAAATCGTTGATGTATGAAAAAAAAATTGCCTCACGTAAAAAATATTACAGGAAATTTAATGCTCTACAACTTCTTTTCTGAAGGCTTTTACTGTAAAACGAAGAGTTGAGGTCCTACAATGTAAAACCCTGACGAAAAAGGTGAGGTACAATTTTTTTTCCATACACGGTCTTTCTAATCACGGTCACGCTGATATGCCATGCTATGCTGTCTAAAGTCTTCTTCTGCTAGGCTACTCACTTCAACCGTTTCAAAATCTCCTCGGTCTGGTGGAATCTATGTTAGCGTTCGTGATGTTCGTTATAGCTAGGATAGTTGTATAAAATAAGACGTTTTACTATTTTTTGGATTCAATTTGCTAAAATATGACAGCGTATCTTTATCTTTATATCACAGTGAAGAGTAAATATATTGCATCATAATATTTTAAATCTTTGGCCAACTTTGCCTTTTATTTAAAAACTATAATATAGGGTGGACCACAAAACTTGTAGCCCCTGACAAATTTATATAATTAAAAAAATGAATCCACTTCTACTACTAAGCTTCTGTCAGCTTCTGTCAAATTATAGTAAAGTACGTTATTCTATTAAAGCGGCACGTGTTTTTTGCGTCTATCTCAATAGAAGCCGTGCTATAGTTAGCTAAATTTTGTGAACACACATTAGGAATGAGTCACTCTCTATAATTGTGAAATTGGAATATAGACTGTAATGTCATTTGGGTTGCAGTTAATAATCGTCAGAGACTACAATTGTCGTGTCCCACCCTATGTAGTTGAACCAAATATTATATCGATTGTCCATGAATTAAATGATTGTATTCAATATAAAAAGAATTCAATGAAAATGAGTGGGTAAATGAGGTTAGATAATGGTAAAAATGAACCACCTCGGTATTTTTTAATTTTTGAAATCTCTATTTTGTGCATTGCTATATTGCTTTGCACCTTGTATACATAATATAAAAACTATAACTGCCACCTCTTAAGAAGTAGGTATAGAAAATACAGCATTTTTGATCTATGAATATAATAATGGTTTGCCTTGTAGAGACTATGCTTCTAACAGTAGCTTGACTCTTGGTATTCTAAAACTCTATTTATTAACCTTATTTTATTATCACCTTTATATTTACTCTAAAATACGAAAACATTACATAAAATTATGAGTCCAAACGAAGATTTATAAAGGAAACCTATTAAATATTATGAAAAGAGCTTTATTATGAGAAATTTTTTTACAATTTGTTTCTTATAACGAAGCTTACTTTTATTAATTATTTTATTTTATTAATATTTAGCAATTGGTAAGTTAATTTTAAAAATAATATTTTTATATGAAACAATGGTCGATACTTAACGAATTTAATTAAAAATTTTTTCGTCTTACATGTTTAGCTAAATCAACTCAGCGAATTTTAATAAATATTTAAAGAAGCACAATGTTGTAAATAATAATGATATAAAATTTAATGGCAAATTTAATCAAATTTGAGTGTGTGATATGAAAGGATAAAACTATGCCTTATCAAGATAATTAACTGTATTTCAAGTAGCGGATGAAAAGTTATTGTCTATCGCAGTGAATTAATCTGTGGTTCCGTAATTTATCGAAATAACTTGAAATATTAATTAATGACATCAAACTTTACAGCCGCTACTTGAAACCTGGACCATAAATTCCATATGCCAGTGTAGCAACATAGCTAGTCAGAAAAGTATGAAGTTGATAGAGGTGTTTGGGTCGCAGATACCCATGTACCAGCACCCCTCTGGGCGGCAGGCAGAGTACGCGCCCGACGGTACCCCAATTCCCCCGCCTAGAGACAGGACCACCGAGGTGCTACATCACTCTCTTTCTGGCTGTTTAACTGTTTGGGCTTTGAATTTCCGTCATAGTTTTAAATTTAGAGAGAGAAAATAAATTAGATATATTTTGACGGCAGTTCAAGGCGACTGGAATGTGTGTCTTAGCGCGGTAGTTAAATGTCATAACGTTAGAGGCTCGTAATGTGTTAATTTTGTTGTGCACCTGTATAAAATTTCATCAAACCACAATTGGACATTTAAATCGACAAAGCATGCAATATGCAAGAAGCATTTTACATTTTTATTTGCAAAAAGATTCTTGAAACAATCTAGGGTAGTATTTTTTTCTGCATTATTTCCCCGCGAGTCTCTTAAAAATTATTCATAAATTATTGGTTTGGGTGCTAGTTCGTCTTCCATCTCAATTGAAGCTTTCTTGGAGTATCTGGACTTCTACACTTCTTAGTTTTTTTCTTGGTAATTTTGGGCTGATGTCACAATGGCATATGAAAAAACACAAGTTGATATGCCCCTGTATATTTCTTTCAATAGTATTTATGTTCGTGTCAGTGTTGAATATGAAATCTATTACTACTCATCTTCTCTTCTATTTGTCTTGTTGCACACTGTTACTATTCTTTGAGCAGTGAACAGCTACTCTTGAAAACGAAAATATTTTATATGCTATAAAAATGAGTTTAAAATATATTTAATACAGAACGATCAAGCTAAAGGTAATGTTCATTATCGGTATTACTTCAAGCCATTAACGAAAGTATGGAACATATTAAATGTTGACAAAATGACTTCTGTTGATATTAAGCACTTCAACGAGGTCTCGGTATAGTTAATAATAAGGGATGGACTTTTTTTATATTTAACGAAACATGGTACATTTTTTATAAAGGATGGAACAGCAATGTCTCAACAAACTTCAAAGATATTTAAAGGGGGTGTAAAACAAAAAAACTTTTTACATAGAACAATGCTAAAAACAGCTTAAAAACAACGGTGAAAACCGCACATCTTTAGCACAAATATTAACCGAGATATAGGCTTTTAATTTTCAAGCGTGTGACGTCACACAGCCGAATGCAAGCACCCGGCAAGAGCGTAACTGACATTGGACAAATACAACATTAGCTGCCGCGCGTAGCGCACTTAATTTTGTTTTATATGAAACTACTCTGCTAGGCTAGCTACTATGCGACCGATGCATCGATAGCGGATTCGGCTGTGTGACGTCACGCATTTTTACTTTAAAACGTTATATCTTTTGAACGACTCATCACAGCGATGTACGGTTTAAAAATTTGTTCTTAGAATTTGCTGTGCTGCAACTTTAATTTTTGGTTTAGTTCCTCTCGCTAAAATAAGCAGAAAATAATTTATTTCTAATGTGGTTCTTAATAAGGGTGGGCGGTAAAGTGGTAGTCTCTCAAAGGGAACAGTAACAACAAAGTTTGTAATTAGTTTTGCAAGAACGGTTTAAGACAAAAAAAATGCTCGTATTCGCTGAGAAATATTTCTTTATAGTCTTGATTTGCATGGAGAGCGGTAAAACGCTGGAAATATCATGCGGTTTTTCTGGCATATACTTTATGATAAAAACTGAATAGGCAAAATAATTAGTGTACTCAAATCTCCAAAACAAATTCCAATTGATTAGTTATTAACATTTTTTTGAACCGTTAAGTTTTTCCAACCTTCCTATGTTAAATTTTGTTCATTTCCATGTAGTGACGTAACTAAGAGTTTGGGGTCCTAGATTTCTCTCAATTGTCACGAGGGCCTTAATTTTTAAAAATTGAAAATATGCTTAAAATTCATTTCAGACCAAGCAGGGTTGAATTCCAAAACAACAAAATGAAATTCCGAAAATTTTTGTCAATTACACCTAATAGTGAACTCAATCCCCGGGACACACTATATTTTTATATTTTTAATATTATATTTTATAATATTTTGAAAGCTCGTAAAATTATCTTTCTGAATACCTATATAAAATAATGTATATTTTGAACTTCTATTTATGTCAAATTTAAAAAAATGAAATTAATATTTCAGACAATTTATGTCTAAAAATTCTGCTTACACACAGAAGTTCTTGGTTCGATCCCGGGCAATTTTTTTTTACATTTTTTTGAATTTAAAAAAATTTTTTTTTTAATATTAGGTATGTAATTAATATTAACATAAAAATTAATTTAATAATAAAAACAACAGATGTGGCCATACGAAGAACATTTTGCTGTCCGTCAAATATTATAATTTTATATTTTTTTTATTGAAATTTAATTTGATATCTTATGTTATAAATGAAATATATTAAAGAATATTTTAAATTAAAAACTTTTAAAGAAATGCACAAAAAAATACAACAGGAAAATGTTTCTCGTACGGCCACATCCGTTGTTTTTTAAATTCCTACATACTGTAATAATATTTTAAGTAGACGAGCGGTGACAATGCGCAGATACCTAAATTGGTATTTATCCCCACCAACGCAGTAGTCAACGTATTCAAATTATTAAAGGGGCGTGGTCAAACCTCAAGTTAAATTATTTTTACTGTACATAATTACAAAATCAGACTATTTTCAAGTACCTCGTTAAGCTTCAAGCTTATCTTCTATTGGTTTAGAAAAAAGAAGGTGCATTCTAGAAGTTGTGAGAAAGACTAGCTTTACAGTACAAACTACGGAATTTTTCGGGGGTCCTCTGCGGGCCCTTAATTTGCGCTACTGTTTCCATGCTTGTTTTGCCTCCAAATCCTCCAAATTAGGTTTAGGAAGCTGTTTATTAAGCTGACGAGCGGTTGTATCTGTCTTAGGTTTGATCACCAAAGAGTAAGAAGCGTTTGTGAACTAGAGCGACACATTCGTTAATTATGTGAAAGGCTGATTCATTCTCCTCTTAGGTTAGGCTAGACTTCGACCTTTCATAGCGCGCACCTGGGCTAAAACTCAGCTGACTAAACTGTTAGACGACAAAAAGTTCATTAGTGCGCTCTGGGTCTACAGAAACACTATCAGAACCTATGATTATCGCTATTTTAAGGTAATTTTCAAAAGTTTGAAATCTTATTTCTACCCTTACAAAGGATGCAAAATCAAAATTCTTTATTGATTTAGCTGGAGAATTTTATAACCTGATGAGTAAATAATCTCTATGACTGAAAGTAATTGTCAAATGGTCAATAGGGTAGTCCCAACGAAAGAAAAGCCCACCACGTGACTACATTTGAAGTTGTGGAGTAGTTTTGTACTGTCGTCACTGGGTTCTGAAGCCAGGCTTCGCACAGATTTGGTCACGTGGTGGACTTTTCTTTAGTTTGGACTACTCTAGAGATCCACTATGTTTATCATTTGTTCTTCTGTAATTCTTCCTTTTTTGTCAACCCCTCTATTAGATATATCATTTTTCAATACAAAAATAAAACAAAGGTCAGGTCATCTTTTATTCATTTTCCATTTGTTAATCTTTTATGAATTTTTCGTTCTTAAAACTTTGTATTTGATTTATTAATACTTTATACCATAATAGTGAGCCATATCCAAAACTAGAAATATTTAATATGTTCCATACTTCTTTTCAGCGCTGTTTGGTACATTAATAAATAAGTAACTCACTCTAAATCGAGATTTGAGATAACTACATTTCTTTGTGTTTTGATCGATCTGTATAATTTAAAAGGAAAAGAATATTGAATTTTATATGTTAAAGAGCAATACATCCATACTGTATATATGTTTTAATTGTAAATAATTAGGTAATTAATTAAGAAATCAATAAAAACTCTTATCTAAATGTAACTATAATTATCTATTTTTCGCATCCTTTTGTAAATACAAATGTATATTTGCATGATTAATGTTTATAGAGGTAATTTAAATAACAAAAGTTAATGCATATAAAGAGAAACAATGAGTTTTGAAACGAGAAAATTTTTGTTTATTTGACTCGCATGTTCAGGTGCACAACAAACTTGATTGTTTTTGAAATTGAAGTGATGTTCCTGCTCGGATATGCATTGTACACAAAGTTTAGAATTTTTGGGGTTTATCGTTATGTAGACAAAGTAATTTTAATTGCGTGCAAATTCATCTTTGTGGACGTAAGTTATAAATGTTGGATGTTATAGTAAGTTAGACAAATTAAGAAGAAGACATTTTTAAAAAAATAATAAAATTAATGATTTTGGTTAATTCGTTCGAATAAATAATTTTTTTTTGGTTTTTATTACACAAAACAAATGAAGACAGCACAAAATAACTTCTCGGATTTCTTTAGTTTTTCTTCAAAATTTCCTTTAGTTTTCAAAAACGTATAGTGCATCTTTTCTTAAATATTTTAAACTTTATGAGTTTTATTAGTTTTCTGGAATTTCAATAGGTTGTAGTGATGAATAGTTAGACCGTCTTGTACATAGAGTAGATTTCACACCAAGTTGATGGCTGATGGCTATGTGTTAGATAGAAACCACGCACATATTTTGCAGTTTGTACACGGTAGAAATTTTACCTATAAAAATATAACATAACACTTATTTAAAAAAAGTCTACTTGAAATATTTTTAAGTGGCACAGTTTTTCTTAAAATTAGTGTTAAACATTTGATACCCTTTTTAGTAATTGCAGTCTACTTATTTAATTATTACAAATGTCGTGTTTAGTTTCCATTAAATTGTTGCTTTATAATCGGGTTTGGTTTGACAAGATCTCCCAGCCGTTTTATTCTCAATTAGCACCTCACTGAATTCTGGTTAACGCCAAAAACAAATTATCTGTGAAGAGCCCTTTCTCATGATTTCAAATGAATTGTCCTACGTTTGACTGCAATTTTTATTTAGAAAGACGTCTAAGAACAAGAAGTTACAAAAATTAAAAATTATAATTCAGATAATTATCTACAGCCAGTAAGTACTATAAACGTATTTGAAATTTTGAAATAAATTCCTGTCGCCAGGGACTCCCGTGGTATTTGTGAGAACCAATAGTAGCCGGGGTGGTCACTTTTACAACATAACAGTGCTGGGGATTTCCCAAACCCAAAGAGCTTTAAAGTTGGTCAAACTACCCTAGAAATTCAGGACAACTCGAATAGTTCCTAAAATACCCTAATAGCTTATATCGGATATCTGTTCATTTTCTTATTTCTTCCGTACCTTTCTACTATCTTAAATCAGTGATATTTGATCAATTTACATAAATAGTACAGGAAAAATAGTCAAAACCCACAATGTACAGAATAAAATTAGATGATCAATGAAAATTCGTGAACGGTTCTCTGATACGTATAGAAAGAAAGAAGCTAAAACTTTGACACAGCTTTTGTTATGTGGCTTGAAAGGGGCGGTAAGAAGATTTTTACGTAGGTATAACTCAATAATTAGTTAATTAATCAAACAATGCCTTAAAATTATTTGTTTAAATTATGTCTGATTTGGTTTTCTTCCGGTCTCTCTCGCGTAAATATTAACAGATTACATCGAATTACCGTAATCGTAAAGTCGAATAACTCTATCAATATTGATCCTAAAGGGGTCAACAAATGACCAAATTAAAGGTAATTGCATAGGCTATAGAAAACATTTCTATTACTTTTTGCCTAAAGTTATTATTTTTTAAGTCAACAACCGATAAATCATTTCTTCAACTAAAGTTGAGAAAACATTTAAACTTTTAATTTTTAAAACGCTATTACGCTCAGTTAATATTTATCATAGAGAGACGCGACTAAAATCAAATTAAAGACAATTTTATAGCCTACAAAAAAGGTCGTAGTGAATTTTTTGCTAAAATCTATAGTTTTTTAGTTATTAGCGTTTCAATTTTGTATGTTTATGTTCAGTAGTGTCAAGCAAACAGAAGTCTCGGGAAATATACGAACTAACTGTTAAAAATTAAAAGTTGAGAAAAATTCAATCAATCAAGGTAAACCTTAGAACATAAAACATCAGGAACGAGCCTTGACAACAGTTGCCTATAACGAGTGCCCACGATCAAAGCGGAACGTAGCCAATTAACCCAGGGAATTACATTTGTAGTTTGCTGCTTACTAGTTTCATCTACAAGAACGGCAATGGTATCTATTGAAAGAGAATTATTTTCTGAGTCTATTGATACCAAATACTTCTTAATTAATGACTTTTTCAACATTGAATAAGCAATTTAAATATTTTCATAATTTGAAAAACTATGAACAGCCATGAAATGTCAAATTAATGAAATTATTTGAATTTGACATAATATCATGGCTGCTCATAGCTTTTCAAGTTATGAAAATATTTAACTTGTTTACTCAATGTTGAAAAAGTCATTAATTAAGAAGTATTTGGTATCAATAGACTCAGAATATAATTCTCTTTCAATAGATACAATTACCGTTCTTGTAGATGAAGCTGGTAAGTAGCAAACTGCACATGTAATTCCCTGGGTTAATTGGCTATGTTCCGCTTTGATCGTGGGCACTCGGTAGAAGAAATTACATTTTGGACTTCCATCGCGTTTACATTATCGTTGATTGTCATGATCTTTTCTAATAAGTGGAGGTATAAGCAACCATTTCTATTGTAGAAATTGACCGGAAGTCGCTATATTTACTTTTCCATTGCGATCCATATTATTAGCTAAAAAGCTCTTTCCTGATAGAGTGGGGCTATTTTTTTATTCAGTGAGGTAAACAGATTAGACGTGTACCTGAGAAACCTTGTGTGCTTGGCTCGACTGTATCAAAGAACCCAGTGATCTTGTGAACCTCTACATCAATTTTCGTTAATCATCTAATTTTATGTAATACCAATATCCAGAATCTACATGTAGAACACTTGAACACTTCTGAACAATGAAAACAGATTTGTTCCAGTTCATTACACACTAGCAAATGTTCCAAATGCATTAAGAAACTCAAATTGTAGAACATTGCTCTGCATCGATTGTATGAGTCGATATTTTGAACAATGTAGTTAGTGGTTTTAGTAAGAGCGCTTGTTATTATTTGATGAAAATTTGATTTCTCTAATAAAGTTTCAAAATTATTCATTTGTTATTTATACAGACTCGATTTTGTCTACAAATAGTTAAATTAATGTCTGGAGGTAGTTAACAAAGTCAGATGAGCCATGGCCATAATAACATCGTTAAATTCGTATATTTGTTGTTTGTAATTTGATCAACTTTGAATCTCCTCGGGTTTATGAGATGGTGTGCAATTATCCAAGTTACTTGACAATTTTATTTCTTTAATAAAGTGTCAAAATTATGCATTTGTTATTTATGGCAACTCGATTTTGTACATACATTGTTAAATGAATGTTTGGGGATAGTGAGACGACCTCATGTGTGCTACATTGTTAAAATCGTAATTTTATTTTCTATCCATTTGAAAAAAAATCCAATAGTATGTTGCTTATAAGAAAATTAAAACTTTCTAGGCTAGTTATTAGTAGCAGAGGTCTAGAATTTTTTTCTTTAATTATGACAACTTTAAATTTTTTTGGGTTTATGAGTTCCAAATGGTGTACATTATTGTAAAAGTGACCACCATTTTAAAACTGACTCAAAAATTAATCTTTTACACTTTTTTTAAAATTCTGAGGCACATATACAATAGGAGCTCAATAAATTAAAGATGATCTTTGGGTAATTTATCGTGTTATGATTGCTTCTAAAGTAATTAGAAATATAGAATAAAATTACCACTGAAAATATAAATTTCAGGAATTCGCAAAGTTATATTTTCTAAAGATTTATTTGTGTTTTCTTGAACAAGGAATGTTCCTTTTGCCATCCCCTAAATCTAAATCATAGAATTGACTTTAATTTAATGTTTCGAAACTTCTTCGTATTGAATAAAGATTTTCCTATTTATTGTTGTGTAAAAGCACAAAAATAACATTTCAAATTTAATAATTTTATTGTTGATTATAATAACTATAATCAAAGAGATAAATTGAATAATAAAAATTTCATAGAAGGCTCTTTAGTAAAAAATCATTTAATCATTTGTTTTAATACTTCAACAGCAACTAATCGAAAATGCCAAATTAGTACTACCAACATATTAATTTAGTACTAGATATTAATTATTATACTTTAATGTCTTCATTAGAATTAAAATTGCGAGGATGAAATCCGAGCTCGATTTATTTTATTTATTAATAAATATGCACCTTTTTCAATGGTAAATTTAGAAAAAATTACAAACTGCAAAATATTTTCATCAATAGTTAGCATAAGCTTTTTGATACATTTTAATAACTTTTTCCAAATAGGCTTGTAATAGGATTGGTGAATATAGCCCATTCTTTTCTTTCACCAGTTTTAATACTTTTTGTTTTAATATGAATTAGGTATTTAACAACTACTTTATTTTATTCATTAGCTAATGACGAGTTTCGGGGATTGTTTATTATTTTAAAATAGCCACGTTTGGGTTACCGAACGTACAGAGATACACTAATTTTTTTAAGGAAAAACTTCTTTTGGTTTTCCATGGTTAACCTACTGGATTTTTATTAATATCGTTACGTACAGGGTGTCCCACTTAGCATGCTCACCATGGGGATCTCGTAAACTGTAAGAGATACATAGTGAGTTAAATGACGTCAAATGTAGCCTCTTTCGTTGCCAACTCGCTCCTACTTTGATATTTTTTGAAAAATATTATTAGCACTCTAGATATTTAGAAATCACTGAAAAGGTCCATTTTCTTTATATGCCTCGGTATAACTTTTTTATTATTCAGGATAATTTCAATTTTCAAAAAAAGGAATAATAGGTACTACTAAAACCAATAAATTTAATATACAAAACAATTTTTGTATTGTCATTAGTAACAATTGCATTTGGTGTCATTTAACCGACTTCGTATATCTTACAGTTTACGAGATCCCCATGGTGAGCATGCTAGGTGGGATACCCTGTATAAGGTTTATACATTATTAAAAAAAAGGGCGTAATAAGTTAGCTATTGAACTGTTTAGTTGGTTTTGGTGCTGATTATACCTAACGATTGTAATATACAGGGCGAGTTTGGGTCCTTGATCCATTGGAATTTTATCTGTTTCTGTAAAAAATACAAACAAAAGGCCTTTGCTAAGATATTTTTATCTCGTAGATAATGGCTAAAATAGCTTATAACTTACAAATATTTTTAAATATACAGGATGTACCTACTTCAGGTTATATAGCGCACATAACCTCTATTTATTATTTTAAAAGTATTTCCAATTTTTTATTACGTATTTAGTTTCTTTTGCTCATTTCAAGTAAAAAAGTATTAGGATTAAGGCCTAATTTTAACCATTTTTGAGATTTTCTAAAATTAGGACAAAAATTACCAATTATCATTTATCTTTCTACACTCGGCTTTTTTTGCTATTTTAATTTGTAAGTTCAAGTTTTAAGATTGTATAAACTACGTTAATTTTTATATTGCTTAGTATTAGAGTATTAGATGTACAATTTGATTATTTTTCTAGTTAAATATTCTTTATAGCTAATGTTAGACGCTACTGTTATTTAATAATTTTTTAATTTCTTTAATGTACCTACGCTAAGTGCTAGTGCATTATTTAATAAATTTGGACGAAGACGCTCATCAAAGAAAATTAAAAAATGTAGCACACTATACTCCGTTGTCGAAAACGTATAGAGTGGCTCATTTTAAGAACTTAGACAGCCACGGGTGGTGAAACGTGCAGGACGGATCAATCCATAGGCGTGTGCCTATGCGTCCTGCACGTTTCACCTCCCCTGGCTGTCTTTCTTACAATTAGTCACTCTATACATTTTCGGCAACGGAGTATAGTGCAGTGTTCATTAGAGAAATTCTTCGAAGAGTCTAAAATAGCTACCTTCAACCATTAGCTATAGAGAATACTATACTCAATAGAAAGACAATTAAATTGGACAATAAATGTCCGATGGTGATATAAAAAGTACCATTACTTACCATATTTATTATATAAAAATTAGCCCAGTGAATAAATACTCTGGGTTAAATATCAAAATAGCTTTACTCACATTATTTGGCCAAAACCAAAAGATATACTAAATTTTCAATGTGATCTTGAAATCTAGCATTTTTCTTAAATACCGTGTGCTTACTTTTAAAGCGGAACATAGGGAAATAACATTGAAAATCGCTTATTTGCAGTTTGTTGCTCGTCAGATAAATGTATAAAGGCAGTAGTGATATCTAACGAAAGATAATTATTTTTTGAGTGTGCTGATAAAAATAGTATTTAATTAACGACTATTTTGAATTGATATAGTAATTTAAATTTTTCCACAATTTGAAATATACACTGCGCGGCAAAGGTATGGAACATTGCAAATAAAACTGAAATAAATTTTTTTTGCTAAATCCTGAAACACATCGATTTTATTTTTTTTAATACACATTTTTATGTCAAAATCATTATAAAATATTTATTTGCTTTTAAGTAATGACGTCATCAATATTTTTTTTAAATGGCACCGTACGTTTTTTTCATGATTTGGGAACGTTATTCAATTGTCTAAATGACAGTGTAAAAATGTTGATACCTTAGATAATAAAATTTTGAAGAAATACATTAACATGGTTTAATAGAGTATTTATTAAATATTAAATAATTTATTTCTCCAAAATTTCCTTATGTAAAGTATCAACATTTTTATACTGCCATTTAGACAATTGAATAACGTACCCAAATCACGAAGGAAAATGTACGTTGTCATTTAAATAAAAATTGATGACGTCACAAATGAATATCGGAAAATTATTTTGACATACAAATGTGTATTTCAAAAACGTAAAATCGACGTGTTTCAAGATTTAGCATAACAACCACTTATTCCAGTTTTATTTGCAATATTCCATACCTTTATTGCCGCGCAGTGTATGAGCAGCTATTGTATAATTGACATTAATTTATGTTATAGCGTTATAGCTTAATATTTTTGACTATCGAGTGGAGACAGAGTAATAACAAAATATTATTAAAATTTGACATGTCATGGCTGTTCATATTTTTTGAAATTATATGAACATTTAATTATTTTATTTGTTAAAAGTCGTTAATTAGAAAACTTTTGTTATCAGCAGACGAAGAAACTAATTCTCTTATAGATTCATCTGACGAACAGCAAACTGCAAATAAGTTATTTCCAATGTCATTTCCTATGTTCCGTTTTAAAAGTCGACGCACTGTATAAAGCTCTTGATTAATTTATTTCGAGAAGTTTTAATTGGCAATAAACAATTATGTGATATTATTTAATAGCTATAATAAAGTGAGGTGATGTAATGTATTTACGGTACGCTCTGTATATTTGAAAATATTATAAGATAATAAAATTTTATTAACCACCTTTTTTTGTATTTCGTACAGAACACGACATAATTCCAATAACGGATTGATCCAAACTGACCCTGTCGAATATTTACAAGCGTTACGTTTCCATTATTGAGGATTCTAGTTACGCAACTAACCAAAAATCGCAACATAATATTTTTTGAAGCCTTCAGCTTCAGTAGTTTTTAAAATTAACCCCTGAATGTCGAAAAATAAATTAGACGTTATCTTAACGATCGTGAAAAATATAAAATTCTTATGGTCGCTATGTTATATCGTTTCAGCTATTTTAAGGCTCCTCTTCACACACAGGCTTGCCTTCCGGTTTTCCTGTGCAGTCGGTCTGCACAGGCCAACTGAATGCTCCGGTTTGGCCTGTGCAGGCCGCCGATTTGGTCTGTGCAGAACGCCTGCACAGGCAAACCGGAAGGCAAGCCTGTGTGTGAAGACGTGCCTTTAGATTGTAAATTAACTTTGATTTACCGAAGATTTAATTTTCTCAATTAATAAAATAGTTATAGGTTTATAACCGTCACTATATTTTATAGGGTTGTTAAAATGCTTTAATTTTACTATCTTTCTCTTCATAAAATAAAAATTAAGATGTATCAATTTCTTCTGCTAGTTTGTCGAAAGAGTTGTACCATTTAGATATCATGAGTTTAGATAATATTATTTCGCAATATTATTGTGCATATTGTATTCATTTAAATGTGGTCTAGTGTAAAGAATTTGCTCCTGCGTGCTCTGTAATGCTGCTTTCGCACTGCACTTAATTCTTACCAAACTTAAGAAAAACCTTAACTTCTAATTTCTCTTTACTACTTACTTAATAAATTAAACGTTCTTCTGGTGCCGAGCTGCAAAGCTTTCTCTACTACTATGTGTTCTTCGCTTTTTTCTAGATCTTGCAGAATCTACAAAAAAAACGAACGGAAAGAAGGGGGCGCCTCAGTTCGGAGCCCGAAAAGTCTAAGACAAGCAATCTCGTCTTTAAGGTAACCCGCTTAGGGCTGCTGGCTTGCATGACCGATCCGCGGCGCCGCCTCTGCTTCCGCCTGCGCCACTTCAAGAATAATAAAAGACACGTCCACAATTTGAGATTACATTAACTAATCGTTTATGAAGATCTCAGATTTGGATAGGAGTTTTTGTGTTCATATTGCTACTTAGTTCTTTTTTTTTTCTTTTTTATCAAGTTGTTGCTAGTTACGTTTGTGCATGGTATGAGAATAACGCATGGTGTATGTTGATTTTTCAATTTCACTTATTGTACAAAAGGCACCTGGTTTGATTAGTTTAATTGTTTGCATTTTGTGCATATTTTTATTTCATACGACTCTCGAAAGGTAAGTGGACACTTTACATGTTTCCAAAGTAGAGGTTATTATCGGCTTAACCGATCTGTTGAGAAAAGAATCGGAATGAAAGAAATCCCGTTGGGTTTGAAGGAGTTGTTTTTGATTAAAGTTTCGAGTGTTGTAATTTGGAAAAAGAACTTTTTTTATATTATTACTAAGTATGATAAAAATTTAATGCTAAAGTTAATGATTGCTACCGTAATAAATTTTCGATATATAATGGTGCTTGGTACATGGTTGAAGTACTGTTTGTTTGTATGATCAATAATTTTATTAACTTTGCTTTTTATTATTAGGATATAATTTGCTTAAGCTTTGAAACTAATAGCACCGCTTTAGCTTTTAAAGCATTAATTGGTTACCAGTTCCTCAGCAAAACTGAAGATTTTTTTAGAATTTTTACAGCTGCTTTTTTACATTGGTTTATATTACACCACGTTATGTTTTTTTCGTTTTATTTTGTTTCAGCGTATGAGGCGTTGCGTTTAATTATGTAATTAATTAACAAATTATTAATTAACCATGTTCGTTTAAAACAAACATAGTTAAATTGGTTACTATTTTACCAAAATATTTTTTACATAGTCGTTATATTACTCAAACATGCACCTTATATAAATAAAATTTACTTAAATAGACGCACATATGCAAATACATTTATTCTTCAATCAACGATCACATAACAATATATTACAACATTCGACAGGTTTTCAAACACGTTTTAAACGAACATAAAAATTTTATTTACAAGACTTTTCTAATATTAAAATGGATGTTTCAGTTTTTAAATATGGCCAGCGTTTTCATGAGAATCTTCAACTTAATCTGTATGATGCTTCTCATCGGTCATTGGTCTGGTTGTCTGCAATTTCTGGTTCCTATGCTGCAAGGATTTCCTTCTAATTCGTGGGTAGCCATTAACGAATTAGAGGTAAAAAAATATTCACCCAAAAGCACAAATAATGACATAATTTCATTTTCTCAGCACGCCTTTTGGTTGGAACAATATTCGTGGGCACTGTTCAAAGCGATGTCTCATATGTTGTGCATAGGTTACGGACGATTTCCACCTCAATCGTTAACAGACATGTGGCTTACGATGTTATCGATGATATCTGGAGCGACATGTTATGCACTCTTTTTGGGTCACGCTACAAATCTCATTCAAAGTTTGGACTCTTCTAGAAGACAGTATCGAGAAAAGGTCAAGTAAAAATATTTTTATAATAACCCATTAACAATTTTTTTGATAAAAACAGGTTAAACAAGTAGAAGAATACATGGCGTATAGAAAACTTCCAAGAGAAATGAGGCAGAGAATAACGGAATATTTTGAACATAGATATCAAGGCAAATTCTTCGATGAAGAATGTATATTAGGCGAATTATCAGAAAAATTACGTGAAGATGTCATCAATTACAACTGCAGATCACTGGTAGCTTCCGTACCATTCTTCGCAAATGCAGATTCGAACTTTGTATCAGATGTTGTTACTAAATTAAAATATGAAGTCTTCCAACCAGGTATGCCATAAACTCAACATAGCTTTTTCCAGTACAGAGTTCGGTGGAATCAAGTGTCCATTTTATCACAGGTTGTATACATTAATCATTAATGACTCAAATCATACAGCAGGTATCATACTTGGCAATTGTATTTTTGAAAATTACATGTTTCAGATAGCCCCCTTTTTGCTCTTGGCATTACTGAATACGAGCACAATATCTGCTGCTTTTCTTCAAATAAGCTTTCTAGTAGCCTAGTAGCCCAAAAAAGGGGTGTAGAGGACAGGGATGAGAGTAGAATTATTTTCTTCAGGAGTAGTTAGAGGATATAAATAGTAATAGGTAATAGTAAGATGGAGGTGGTAGAAAGGTCTCTTTTTTGGGGTTTTCGTTTATATCTCGAAAACGGTGGATCTTAGGTAAAAAAAATTCCTCTGCAAACTAAAAACTTATCAAATTTCCGATATAGTGTAGTCAACGAACCACAATTTATCCTGATTTTCGGACTTTTTTGTAACAGCGAGTTTTTTTCAATAATCGGTCGAAACCATTCCTGTGAGTTTGTGTATAAAATGTCTCAACTCAATTTTGACCGGAAGGCACTTATTCTTCGACTTTAGTTTAAAAGTTTGACTTTTTCAAGTTTCTTTGTCACTATTTTTTGAATAACTTCGCTCGTATTGGTCGGAGTGGGACCAAAAAATTTTCCTTTTGTTTGTAATGAATCTCTCTTTAAAACTGCCTGGGTTAAAATTATTTATATTAATTTCCTAATCCAAAAAAAATTCAAAACTGTCGTCATTGGTCGGTTGTAGTTTTTTCTAGAGAACTTGAGTTTTAATTAATGTTATGGTATGAAACTTTAGGAAGTTGCAGCTGATATTGTAACAAATCCATATTACAAGTTGGGTCCAAAAATATTAAGAACAACGGCTAAAATTTGCATTTTGGTTCAAATTTTCTTTTTGATATTTGTTGTGAGCAATTGGTGGTATCCCAATAATTCTTCTCTTGAAATGTAGGAAATTTCATGCTCTTTCAGATGAAAACAAAAACAATCATATCAGACGATTTTTTCCTCCGATTTCTTTGAAGATAAAAAGAAAATCTTTTAATCGTTTGTCTACAAAACCAATTTTAGTGGACGAAATTTAATTCTTCTTTTACATATTTTTGAAAATTAATCATAAAGAACTCATATAAACTATTTTTGAACATTAAAACTGGTTTTAAAGTCAACCATTTCGACCACTAAAATTGGTTTTGTGGGTAAATAGTTGAAAAATTTTATTTTTCTTTTCAACGAAATCGGAAGAAAACGTGGTCTAACGTGATTGTCTTTGGTTTCATCTGAAAGAGCATTAAATTTCCAACATTTCAAGGGAAGAATTATTACGATACCTCCAATTGCTCACAACAAATATGAATTAGAAAATTTGAACCAAAATGCAAATTTTAGTCTTTGTTCTGAATATTTTTGGACCCAATTTGTAATATGGATTTGTTACTATATCAGCTACAACTTCCTAAAGTTTCATACCGTAATATTAATTATTACTCGAGTTCTCTATAAAAAACTACGACTCACTAATGACGGCAGTTTTGAATTTTTTTTAGATTAGGAAATTAATATAGATTATTTTAACCCGGGCAGTTTTAAAGAGAGATTTATTACAAATAAAAGGAAAATTTTTTGGTCCCGATCCGACCAATACAAGCGAAGTTATTCAAAAAATAGTGAAACGGAAACTTGAAAAAGTCAAAATTTTATACTAAAGTCGAAGAATAAGTGCCTTCCGGTCAAAATTGGGTTGAGACATCTTATACACAAACTCACAGGAATGGTTTCGACCGATTAAGAAAAAAAACTCGCTGTTACAAAAAAAGTCCGAAAATCAGGATAAATTTTGGTTCGTTGACTACACTAATATGATTGCTTGGATTCATTTTTATCTATCCCTAATAATTTTTGAGATATCCGATCGCAAAAATCGTTAATGTATAAAATAAAATACCAGTTGAAGATAAAATAGGAAAAGAAATTGAATGGTCTTCAACTTCTTTTCTAAAGATTTTTGCGGGCGGATCAAAAACTATAAGAAATAGAGAAAAAGTGAATAGGAACAATCTTGCAGAAAATTTTGTAAGCTTTCATTTTGTAAGAATATTTTTTTCTCTAGGATCCACGCTTTTCGACATATACGCAAAACCCCAAAAATCATAATCATGTAGCTAGGATCGGGGACTTTAAGTATTTTTACCTCCTAACTAATCCAAACAAATTCCTGAAGAAAAAAATTCCACCTTCTTCCATGTTTTCTATAACAAAGGAACATGACATATTTGACCAATCAAGCACTGACATTGGAACGTACATATTGGACATTACTAACCATTGAATAAATAGATCCGGAAGGACGGTGTGCAACCATTGCCTATAAGAGAAAATGTGACGGAAAACTATGGATGGCTCATTTATTTCGTCGAGTTTACAATATCATTGGCTGTCACGATCTTTCCTTATAAGTGGGAGTATAAGCGACTCTTGGAGAAATTGACCGGAAATCGCTATGTTTAGAAAACCATTGCGATCTATATTATGAGCTAAATGGCTCTTCCTCCTAGAGTACTATTTATTCAATGTTACTAACAATATTCACCGACAAGATGCAGCTAAGCCGCTTCCAAAAAAAGCGCGCGACATTCGAATAGAAGTTTTCTATTGGTCGAATTTTGAAAATCTGATTTATAACACTCACATAAGAATTGACATGCGTCAACTCTATTTGACATGAATTTGTAGTGAGTGGCTTAGCTGCATCTAGTCGGTGAACAATGTTTAGTGGACGCTTGACAATTTGATTTTATTTCCGATCTTCAATTATTTTCGAATGCGCGAACAGATTGAAAATGAATACTTGATTCTCTCCCATCTTGTACGAGTATACTATGGCCAAATTCTTCTTCTTATAAGGTGTAACATGTGTAGTTAAAATTTTTAATTTTAGGTGATATTATAATAAAGGAAGGAACGATCGGTTCAAAGATGTATTTTATACAAGAAGGAATAGTAGATATAGTAATGGCTAATGGTGATGTGGCTACAAGCTTAAGCGATGGCTCCTATTTTGGAGAAATTTGTTTATTGACAAATGCACGACGTGTTGCATCCGTCCGTGCTGAAACTTACTGCAATTTATTTTCGTTATCTGTTGATCATTTTAACGCAGTATTAGATCAGTACCCACTTATGCGCCGCACAATGGAATCGGTAGCCGCGGAGAGGTCAGTGCGTTGGTTGGTATAATGAACCTACGAGGTTTTATTGAATTATATTTGTTTCATCGCTTTTCTAATGTTTGCTCTCATTTTAATATACATTAGCTCAGCAGTTTTAAGTTTGCAATGTTGTCTTAATTTTGGTATGACTTTTCCTACACTGTAGTGGAACTATACCTATTTTTCTATTTTTCATCACACTGTTCGTTTTATTTTTTGGTTATAAATACTGTAACTTCGACTACTTTAGATGGACACAAACTGATCATTTTTAAAAGCTTTGGTAATAGATTTATTTAGATGTTCAAAAGTATATCTACGTTACAGTATAGGTATATTTGATTCTGTTTTCACAAATCTTTGGTTTTTTGCACAAAATAAACAAATCACCAAGAAGTGTTACAATACTGAACAAAATATTTTTATATTTTATAATTTAGTTATAGTACAAAACAGGGTTCCTCTACAACTGTTAGCAATTGTTAAAGTTTAATCTGTGTCCAAATTTTATGTCTTTGCAGAGGCTGATGAAATTCAATAGGTAAATAGTTAAAAACGTAATCTACAGAGTTACATTTTTAATGAAGCAAACTTTTTTACCTGACCTACAACGGTTTCAATTTTATACATTTTTTGTGTACTTACTGCTGTTTTCTTTTATTGGACTATAGAGTGATATAAACTAACCACTAAAAGGAACAATGTTATATAAATGACTAGGTCAGTTGTAGTAAAATAAAGCATCGAAGCATGGAATAATTCTAAAAAAAACTACTAGTGCCAAAAATTAATACATGCACCAATCACGTTTTTTATGTAGAGGATGATAGAATTTAACAATTCTCATATCTAATGAACATTTCTTGATTAACATCAATCTCTTGAAGCTGAACTAAACTAGACATTTTATCACATCGACACTAGGCGTCGCGACGTTGTTTTTTTTTCAATAAATGACTCAGTTGGCTTGTCTAAATTCGGGCACCAAACGAGAACTTTCTATGTTGCTTTTTTCTTAATTTACACAACTTTTTTATGTTGTGTTATGTTAATATGCTACTTTATGTTATTTTTTACGATGCAAAATAACGACTACAACTTACTTTTTAAAGTTTTAGAAACGCAAGTTCGTTAGAAGATAAAATAAATCAAATTATTATTTATTAAATTAACGTAATTTAATTCTATTTTCTAAATGAACTCAGGTTTAGCCTGTGCAGGCTAAAATTGCACAGGCAAGCCGAAACTACGAGGGGGTATTGATATCTAGTTAGCCTACTATAAAAACAACAAAATAATTTATTATTCTACATAAATCTCCTATTAATGAACTGCATTTATTACAGCGAACCTCCAACATCTCTAATGTCGAGTTTCTCTAACGTTATGGATCCATAACATTCCACAACTTAACTATTTTCATTGTTTGAAACCGGTTTTTGAACACTTAGGGAATATCTATTCGTCAGTACTTAACTATCTTTAGAGAAACCCAACATAAACCTTTCAAAAATAAATTTTTATCTTGCTCTGCAAATCAGGTCTTCACGGCATCTATTACATCCTCGTTAGAAGAAAGTTTATGACTTTCTTTGATTTGAGGGAAGAGATAGTGGCCCTAGGAAGCCAGATTCGGCAAATAACGGGAGGGTTCAAGCAATTCAAACCCCAAATCACGAACTGTTTCCATTGCAATGCGCGGTTTATGTGCTGGCGCATTGTCTTGCTAAAACAAGACACCTTTAGCCAATATTCCGCGTCTGAATAAACTCGAATAATGCTGCCCAGTTATAGTTCATCCCTTATCAAGATAATCGATTATGAATGCTCCACAAAAATCTCAAAAAACTGAGGCAAGAACTTTTTCAGTAGATTTTTTAACGTGGAACTTCTTCAGCCTTGGAAAACAAGAATGCTTCTACTCCATAGACTGCTGCTTTGTTTCTGAATCGTGGAAGTGTGCCCAAGTTTCATTCATGTTAACAATCCTGCTTAAGAAGTCAATCTTTAAAACGAGCACAGGTGAGCTTGAAGATTCCACCCTTGATCGCTGCTGGTCAACATTCACGTTTTTGGGGATCAATTTTGCTTCAATTTTTTTCATGTCCAAATAGATGTGAACTATGTGATGGGTAACACAATGGTAACACTTCTAATAAGTTGTTTTGTTGCCATGGTAACGCGATTTGCTTTTTCAACGTTACTTGAGTACATTGTTTGTTACTAATGTTTCCTTTTCTGGCGTCCAATGTAGGCAGCTGAAATGCCGTGATGTCACGGTTGGAGTTGCTTCCATGGCATCTTAGGCGATACTCTTCCACCTAGCCGATTCAAAATCTTTGCCGCTTTAGACAATGACTATAAGGGTGCTCTTTGGAAACTGGTGTTTATGATTGTAGAACTTTAAAACCTTACTCTTTTGCGCAATGGAGAATTAAATTCCAATTTGGCATTTTTTAGTAAAAACTCTGAAAATAATTACAGCAGCAGTAAGTACATTATCAGGAGACATCTGACGAATGTAAAACTTTATGATATCTTTAAAAGTTTGCTTTGCCAAAAATTAGTATGTACAATAACTTATAAATAAGTTCTGCAGATCACCCAGTGCCTAAAAGGACACTCAAACCTTTTATAGCAATGCGCCAAGTACCTACGTCGGAACACTTCATCGTGCATTCTGTATCAGTCGATAACATGGAAGGTCATGTATTACTATGTTTTTTTAATTACACACAAGAATGATAAATCTAAAAATCTGAAGAACAAGGTTTTCCAAGTTCTAAGCATTTTTGTTGTACAGGTAGATCAAAACTAAATTACATAATTAGAAGATTTTATGGATTAAAACATTGCAATCACAAAATATAATTGTAACGTCTTGAGTCACATTATTTTTCTTCTCAATGTCTTGTAGTTTTGATCTTGTAGTGATACTGGATTAAGATGAAATTTAAAAAATTGTGTTTTAATTGGCAAATATTTAACATTTTTGGGTATTTTAAAATGGGATAATATTAGATGCACCAGTTATGAAATTAAAAATAATACACTACACAATAAAAAGCGATGTAAATAGTATTAATTCAATAAAACACTAAATACCCACCAACTTACACACTTAAATGTACAGTACATACCTAGAAGCTTATAGAATTTTTCGAATAATTTCAAATTTGCTTGGTCATAATGTTATTTGGGGCTTTCATTAACATTACGTTGCAATTAGTGAAACCAAACCTAAAAATATTAACAAAATTAATGGCACCCGCTTTTCAGGTTAAACAAAATTGGAAAAAATCCTAATTTAGTAGCACATAAAGAAGAAGATTTAGGAAGTGAAAGTAAAACCATAAATGCTGTGGTAAACGCTCTTGCAGCAGAAGCGGATCACGTTAACGGATCTGACGAGTCCAGACTTAACGCTAGCGATCATAGTTTACACGAATTAGGAAGGACTTTAAAAAGATTACACCTTCCGAGGCCTAAATCGGAAAATAATTTTTCATCTCAAGATATTCCTTTACAGCGAGGCAGTGATCATAATGGTAGACCATCTTTTCACAAGTCGGATACATTTCATAAAGAATCAACTTTTCAATGACGCCACTCCACGCACTAGTGCTCTGTGCTTACCAATTATCTGTGCCAACTGATTACGCAGTGCTTACTGAAGACGGTTAGCACAGATTTCTATCAACTACAGACTGATATTAAACTGGAGTGCTAGTGCGTGATGCTTTGCTGTATTTTCAAAACTTACAAGCAATACGTGCAATGGACACTGCGCTACAAATGTGCAATATTAGATATTACGTTAAGTTAGCTTGAAACATTAGGTGCTCAATTAGTTAACTAATTACAAATAATTAAAAAAAAACGACCTGATTTTTGATTTAAATGATACAAATTCAAATTATTTTATATTTTTCTATGTGCGATGAAATTGACAAGTCAATAGGTTATTTTTTATTATCTTTTAAGTTTTTTTATAATTTCACTAAAAAATCGATTAACGAACTATAATAATAAGAACAATAAGATCTTTTTATATTAGGCTGTGGTAAGTGGTTCAACAATATGTCAAGTATTTTAATGAAGTATTTGGAATTGATCAGTACCACTATTATAACAGGATATAAGAGAAGGCAGAAATATGTTCTAAGTTCCTTTTTGAATTTTTAATTTATTAAAGATAGAGGTCTTCGGAGCAGGAACTAATGTTGAAATTTGTATTTTTACATAGCTGACAATCATTGGCCTAACAATATTTTGGAAAAGCTTTCACAAATAATGATGAGCTTTGATATTTTAAAATCTTTCGGATTCGTGAAAGCAATAAACTCGATAGTTGCTGCTCTAGAGCCTCAGAAGACGTCTAGGCTATGAGTGCTCATAAGAAAAAAACATGTCAACAACTTATGGTCACTCATGGTTTGAGACAAACTAATATACTTAATTTAAAGCACAAACTTCTCTCATTTCCATTCTTTGGGATGTAAAAGATTTTCTAATTATTTCACATTTGTAGAAAGTTTTCCTTCTTTTTAGAAATTTTTATAATTTTGATAATTAAAATAATTTAAGAATGGATGCAATAAAATTATTCTAATTTAAATTATGTAATTTTATTAATTTTAAGTAGTGATATAAGGTATGTCGATTTTACAGGAAATAAAATATTAAGTTTTAATAAAATATTGAAAGTGTGATATGTATATTACAAATGGAACTAGTAAAGTATATCAATATTTTCTGTTGATATTTAAAATAATTAGGTAAATAATAAGTATAATCGGATATAATACTTAATTTAATCAAAAATCAGGACTAAAATTTAGCACAAAAACTACACACTTGATACAAACTCGTTAAAGTTTAGTATCGGTAGAGAAAATCAGAAAAATAGCCAAGTAGTTCAAACTTATAGGCCTAAAATAAATCAGAAAATAAATAGAACATAATAAAAATTTTTCTTACAGTCAAAATTAAAATTAGCGCGTTTAATTAAAACCCCTCGATCGTTTGATTTTTTAATTTTCGTGTTTGATGTTATAACGTAAAAAAATATTTTCCAATCTTTTTATATTCTATTTATTATTTGATGATGAAACGAAAAAGGCAATTCAAATTTGAATGTTTTAAATTGTTAAAGAAATTCGATAGACTTGAGCATGATTTAACGGTATCTTTTGTACATTATGTAAATAATTATGTAAGTGAGTACGGCTAGATCCTAGTCAAAATATTATAACGACGAGAGAAACTCCAGATATTGTTAGCTGTGATCTTACTAAATGAATGTGTTTATCATTAATGTGGAGGTTTTATTTTAGAAAAAAATGGTTTATATTATTTATTTTTATTTATAAGTAATTATTAAAAACTCATGCAAATGTGCTTGCAATATTTTCTGTGTAAGATGGTATCTACTTAAGTACCTATATTATTATATCCATCCGAACGTAAATTACCAATGCCTGTTAAATGTTAAAATATTCAAATAATTTCCATAAAAAAAGTCACTTTTGTTTATATTTATAACACAATTATAAATAAAATTCAAACTAGCATACTACCTGAAATATCAAAATTATTATTAAATATCTAGTGATATTTAGTTTTAAATATGTACAGTATTTTTAAGGGTAGATGACTGATATCAATATAAACGTGTAACTTTAGTTCGTTACTGTGTTAATAAGAAGTGCATTTTTTTCTAATTTAAAAATTAACATATAAAATGTAAATACTAAATTTTTTACTAAATAAAATACCCTGTATATTTTCGTTTTGCTTCTCATTGACTGTTTTTGAGAAAAAATTTATTTATTACATTTCACACATTTTACAACTACGGAAATATAGAGGGTACTATATATATAACAATTATTAACTGTGAATAGAAGTATGAAAGCGTAGAAGGGTCATAATAGTTTTCCTTGTGAAAAGGAATGCTGAAAAGGTTTTCTTTGAGCAATATTAAAAAATGTATAAAGTAAAAAAAAAATAAATTACAAATTTTTAAACTTTTTATACTTTTCTTGAAAATTTGTAATTTATTGTTTTTACTTTAGGGGCTGAAACTGGCAAATTTAAAGATTGCATGTAATAGATTACTATATGTCTACCACACATGTCCAATTTCAAATAGGTAGTCTCATTATTAAGGGAGATATTAATTTACTAATGTTCATTACAATCATTATATTCATTATACATACAGGGTTAGTTAGAAGTATGGAAACGGCGATTTATTGACGTTAATATTCATTTTAGGAAATAACGTTTAATATATAAGTTTTTTATGAAATTTGTATCTATATTTGAGAATACTTGAAAATTTTTTTTCTTTAATTGTTTTTGAGTTACGCCTATCCCCTAAATTTTGTTAAATAGGAACGTATTAATTTTATGCTACCATTTGATAGAGCATTATTCTCTTTACAATAGTATTAAAAAATTTTTATATTTTTAGCACTTTTTCGACGAAATGGCCGGTTAAAGTATTTAGGAATAGTCGCTATATCTAAGCGAAACAAAAGCTGAGCGTTAAACAAACTCCTGCGAGTAAATAATAACCAATGGCAGTTAACTCGCTCGAGTTTGTTTATCGCCCCGCTTTTGTTTATCTTATATGTATCTACTATTTCCTACTATTCGAAAATACTTTAACCGGCATTCTGTCCAAAAAGTGTTACAAAAATAAAATTAAAAAAATTTTTTTTTTAAACTATTGTAAAGGAAAAAAAATGCTCTATCGAATGGTAGCATAAAATTAATACGTTACCATTTAAAAAAATTTTGCGGATAGGTGTAACTCTAAAACAATCAAAGATAAAAAATTTTCAAATATGTATTCTCAAATGTAGATAAAAATTTCATAAAAAACTTGTATAGTATTGAACATTTTTCCTAAAATGAATATTAACGACAAAAAATCACGGTTTCCATACTTTAACTAACCCTGTATGTACTTATCTATTCATAAAAAACTCGTATGGCCCTCCTACCATTTCATATACAATAAAACTTAACTTTAAATAATAAAATAAAATTATTACAAAATACTTATAATTTTAATTAAATTTTTGTATAAAAATAGCGCTTTTAGTTCGTACCATCAGGTGCTGGTTTTACAATTGAACATAAAGATTTAACATGGGAAAATTATATTTCTACGATTCTTGCTCCCCATTTTAATAAATGGGGTTGATAATGATAGGTAATATCAAAAATAATTTTTTTTACAATTTTAAAATAAAATACTATTTTAATCTCCTTCCATCAAACAGATGCAGCTAAGCCACTCCCAAAAAAAGCGCGCGATATTCGAAGAGAATTTTTCTATTGGTCGAATTTTGAAAATACAGTTTGTGACACTCATACAAGAATTGAGATGCGTTAACCTTATTTCACAGAAATTTGTGGGGAGTGGCTTAGCTGCATCTGTTCAATGGACTCTCACTTGTAATGTAAAACATCAAATACATCAAAAATAATAATTTCCATGTAAAGAGGGATTTTGTTTAAATTGTTGATACTATCATAAAAAGTGATTATTGAATTAGTACCATTATGAGCCCCTTCTGTTAAAATTGAAAAATAATTTTCCCATTTTATGTTCTATTTTAAAGCCACTACACCATTGATGAAGCTTCAAACTCTTTATCATCAATTATTTTATTCAATTTCTTTAAATTTAATGCACAATACGAACTAACAAATTATTAAAATTTTATTAATTAGTTGTACAAAATTTTTAACAGCTTCAAATTAACGCAGTAACTTCTAACAATAGTACTAAAAAAAATTTAATTATAAGTAGTTAATATAAACGATATCAATTATATCATAAATTATGTTAAAAACTTAGTTCAACTAATTCTTGCCATAAAGAAATTCTAGCCTAGACTGAAATTATATATTATGCTTTGTTACATAAAATGAAGTAGGTAGGTTAATAGAGTAAAATTTTAGTTACAAAGTGATTAAGTACGTAGGCACATTTAAAAATTAACTACTACTACCTACTACTACACTGCTGAGCTAAATGAATTTACATGATATTTTACCAAAAGTGCTCATGCTGTTTGTTATCAGATCTTTAGAAGAAACTAATTGGAAGTGATGTTATCGAAAAAAATGAAAATAATTATTGTTCGTATTTTTGTTAGTTTCTCACTAATGTTTCACATATACCATAATTTTTGAAACGTCACATACTTGAACTTGGTTGTTTAATTAAAGCGTGATACACTCGATTGTCGATTCGGGAATACATATGGTTTTCAATAATTAATTTGTAGTACAAATAGACAACGAGATCTCGATTTGACGTATCAAAAACAGTGTCACACCTGGTTTTCATACTTAACATTATTTTAAAAACATGTAAATAATGTAGAAAAGTGCCTCTTTTAAATTGCGCATAGCTATATTCTCTCGGTCAACTATTAGAATAAATTATTTAAGTGTTTTGACTGTTGTTATAATTTGGTTTATAAATGAATAAAGCTGCATTTTTACAGTTAATTTGTTTATATGTTTATAAACTTTTTTTCAGCTTTTAGTAATAATCAAGCTAAATTGTTAAAAATTAAGCACTCGATAGTTTATTTCTTAAAGAAGATGTTTTAATTGTTTTTAAATAATGACTTTGTTGACAAATTTTTAAAAAATAGAATATTTTCAAATAATATTTACTGCTTGCCTTATTTGTAGATGTAGATTTTAAATTTTCATCCTATATCCAATTTAAATATACAATTTGTTAAAGCCGATCAAAAGATTTTGCTTGACTTTAATTTGAAATATTATACCATAGACCAGTCTGGTCTACCATGTAACAATTAGTTTATTTTCTCCAAGTCAGGATTCTTTATACCTTAGTCAAAATAAAAACCAAAAGCCAAGCTATTAATTAATTAATTATTATTAACAAAATTGAAGAGTAAATTACACAAAAAATTAACAAAATTCAAAATTTAAATTGAATGAGTAGCCTCATCTATTGGTGACACTTCGAATCGAAGTAGATAATAAAAACATAACCTCAAATTTTACTTAAAGTAAGTAACGTAAGTAAACAAAATAAATTATTATAAAGTGTTTTAATTATTGTTAATAATATTTTAGGCAAATGAAACAGTTTACGCTTGGACATGTAGAATGTTTCTATTGCATGGTGAATATAGTAAACACGGTTGCGTAAATAAGATTGCTGCAGTGACGACAACTGCCAGACGAAGGCCTTCCTGGGTAGTAATTATCTTGAAAATTTGAATTCTTGTAACGACGATAGTTGCGTTAATATGGTTGAAACTTACAAGTGCCATTGTAACTCCGGATTTAAGTTTGGCCACACAATAGTAGCGTCGAACTACGACAGATCAACGCAGACGACGGGCCACACAAATGATTTCTGCAGGATATTCTTTAACAGCAGTTAAGCAAAATTGTAGAGATATTGATGAGTGCTACAAAGTAAGTTGTGGACACTGAATAAAATCGTAATTACTTTTAAAATTCTTTAAGGTGCCTGTAACTGGTTCAATGTCCACCTCCTGGAAAATGTCAAAATATAATGGGGTCTTACGCTTATACCTGTGCAGAGGGTTACGAGTTGAGTACTATTTAACTTAGGTACTATGATGTTGTACGCGGACGTCGTAGCAACTATGTGAAGGATGAACAGTATAACAATAACATAATTGTAAGTTCCGAAAGTACTTACCTAACCTCAGTTCGTTGATAAAAACTTCGGTAAGTTAATAATTACTTAGGTAATTATTTGTTAGTATGTTAATGGCTGTGTTAGTGTTTGAAGGTATATTCGATGTGAATAATCGCCTCTCAACTTCCAGGGTGAGAGAACTGTAAATAACTTCATGTTGTCTATTGTGTGTTGCCTTCAGGGATACCTAATTTGCTAACTGACCAAGGCCAGACGAAGGTTTTCCAGTGTGGCAATAATTTTGAAACTTGGTACATAGGTGCGTCCAGAGTAGCCGCAGCGTGTGCCGCAAAAATCAACCCTCTACCACCACCCCTTCGGGTACTTCTCTCTTGTGAATTTTTTTAAAAACCTCCAGACATAGGCCTTGCAATGTGACAATAAGGTTGAAAATTCATATGTAGGTAATGTAAGATGGCAAAAGTTTCACCAACTCTAATGCTAAAGGGTTGATTTTTACATAAAAAAGTTCTGCCATTTTGCAGTAATTCAATTTGACTTTTCAAAGTCATTGCGATACTGGAAGGCCTTGGTCAGTAGACTTTTAAAAATTCACAAGAGTGAAGTACCCCAAGGGGTGGTGGCAGGGGGATTATTTTTACGCCAAACGCCGTGGCCACACCTAGATACAAATTTTAAAGACAATTGCCACAGCGGTAGGCCTTTGTATCTGATGTGTAAATCTTTGCTTAGGTTACAATCCATTAAAAATATTCTAATATTTGATTTATTGTTTATAGAAATCATGTTGTTCGACCGTACAGAGATTTTTGAACTTGTGGAAAATATGGTACCCAGTGAATAGTGTAAATAATGGAAATAAGTGGAACACCAGCTAAAATCTACAGTTTTCTTAAAACTCGTTTTCAAATAATATAATTTTAATTTATTGTACTGATAGATTTGTCTTTGCGTAAAATTAAAAATGGTACTTGTTCTGTACTGTATACTAACTGAAAACTTTTGTAATAATTGCTTTAGTGAAGAGTTATGTTAAACGAACCAATTAGGTACTATAAAATTACTATTAGGTAACTAAAAATTTTGTAAACGCCAATTATTCTAAAACGCTTCTAGCAACATTGCAAAAGAGACCTCTTTTGGACTTTTGAATTCTCTATACCCTTGGTTCTCAATCTTTTCGAGGTCACCGAACACTAAACGTGTTTACTGTGACTTCACGGAGCACCAGTGTTCTGCGGACCACGGGTTGAGAACCAAGGCTCTATACATACTAATTAGTAGAGAAATTGGCACAGTGGCACCACTTAACACTTCAGTTAACAGTTCTGAAACATGATATTATTAATAATTTATATCTTGTTAATGTCTCTATGGTATATGTGTTTATTAATTAAGAAGTTGTCAAGTGTTGTATATAATGCCCCTTATTTTTTATTGTACTAATTGATAGATACTTGCTTGATACAAACAAGGTGCTTGTTCTTGAGGAAACTGAAAAACTCCTACTAAAATATAATATTTGTCTCTCTTGAAATCAGCAAACGAATTTAAACTATTTTAGTAAAAAAACGTGTTTCAGGAGTTGAAGGTTACCTCCTTGAAGGGTTAGCTATATGGGGTGTTTTTCTTGAAATTTCTACCATAATGTGATTTTCATAATATATCAGTTGCATAAAAACATTTAAAATTTTTTTGTTGGATATGATTTCGAGGGGACAAGTGTTGCGTTTTTTTTTCAGGAACTTACTCTACAAGTTTGTCGGTCTCCTGATGGGAATATAATAATTATTGTAAAAGAATGTAACTAGTCTAATGAAAGTACTTGATTTAACTTTAACATGTAAAATTTAGTTAGATCACCAAATCACTTATTGTAATTATTAAAAAAGAATTTTGTCTTTCAATACAACGCAAAGATTTTTTTTCTTCAAAATTTACTAATTTAAGTTTTGCCCCTATAGGCAACCCAATATACACATTTCAAAGTTACATTGCGCATTTGTACTGATTCTAATTAAATTAATGCTCGAATATTATTGGTTAAATTTAATAAAGAGGGGCGATAATCACCACCAAAAGTTAATAAAAGGCCGAGTTTCGCCATAAGTTGACTTTTTTATCAGCAACACAGATCTTCAATTTTTAGAAATTTAAGGGTTACTCTTGTTGAAAATAAACTTTGCTTTTTTAACTTTTTTTTGATTGGAAGTTGTTCCTAATATTATTCTAAGTGTTCCTACCAAGTTGTTAATCAAAAACTTTATAAATAAGTGTAGAAAATGCAACTTACTAATTAATAATTATTTGTAAATTTTATACTAAAAATTTAATTTTAATAAATTGTAATAATTACTTTATACAAAAAAAAACTCAAATTCATATGATTACTTATTTATTGTAAAGTGTATAATGTATTTATAAATTTTATTGTACTTAGATTAATAATTAACTTGTAAATAAAAACTTTTGTCTCAATTACATACTGCTATTGCTTAATAAATGTATTGAACATATCTGTATTTTTTTCTGCCCATCCACCTCGATAAGCTGATTTAAAATTAAACCCCATTATACCTAAATAAATAAAAATTGTCAAATCTGTAAATCTTATTTCGTGCTGTGTAAGGTTTGTTTATCGACATTTAAGGGATGTTAATTAATCACTAAAGGTAAATAATTTTTCTCTATCGACTGTATGCTATTATTCAAAAGGGCTCTAAAAGAAGATGTCATAATAATATTGAAATAAATCTATTCAATTTATTTAAAAGAGCATTAAATGCATCCTTATCTTCACGTAACAAGATAAGCTTTGATAAGCTTTCGATAACAGCTTTTAAGTAAAGCTTTTTGTGGATTTAATTTACTATTTTTATTTTTATTGATATCCTATCACATCACACTTCTGCTCTCCTAATACATCAATTGGTTTATAGACTAATTCTTAGCAAATTTTAACGAATTTGGACACATTTGGACATATTTTATGTCAAAATAAGCTGAATTTTACACAAATATTTTATTTTGTCCCTCTATCTCTTCTAGATCAAAAGTTTAGTATAAAAATCAACTTATTTACACATAAAAAATGTCCAAATGTATCCAAATTTGTTAAAATTTGCTAAGTATGAGTGTATAAACCAATTGATGTAATAGGAGAGCAGAAGTATTATGAGATATTACTAAAAATAAAAATATTAAATTAAAAGAGCATTAAATGCAAGGCCTTATCTTCACATAACAAGATAAGCTTTCGATAAAAGCTTTTTTATAAAGCTCTTTGCGAATTTAATTTAATATTTTTATTTTTATTGATATCCTATAACACTTCTGCTCTCCTAATACATCAATTGGTTTATAGGCTAATTCTTAGCAAATTTTAACGATTTTGGACACATTTGGACATATTTGATGTCTAAAAAAGCTGAATTTTACACAAATATTTTATTTTGTCCCTCTATCTCTTCTAGACCACAGGTTTAGTGTAAAAATCAACTTATTTTGACCTAAAAAATGTCCAACTATGTCCAAATTTGTTAAAATTTGCTAAAAATGAGTGTATAAACCAATTGATATATTAGGAGAGCAGAAGTGTTATAAGATATTACTAAAAATAAAAATATTAAATTAAAAGAGCATTAAATGCACGGCCTTATCTTCACATAACAAGATAAGCTTTGATAAGCTTTCAATAGGAGCTTCTACGTAAAGCTCTTTGCGAATTTAATTTAATATTTTTATTTTTATTGATATCCTATAACACTTCTGCTCTCCTAATACATCAATTGGTTTATACGCTAATTCTTAGCAAATTTTAACGATTTTGGACACATTTGGACATATTTTATGTCTAAAAAAGCTGAATTTTACACAAATATTTTATTTTGTCCCTCTATCTCTTCTAGACCACAGGTTTAGTGTAAAAATCAACTTATTTTGACCTAAAAAATGTCCAACTATGTCCAAATTTGTTAAAATTTGCTAAAAATGAGTGTATAAACCAATTGATATATTAGGAGAGCAGAAGTGTTATAAGATATTACTAAAAATAAAAATATTAAATTAAAAGAGCATTAAATGCACGGCCTTATCTTCACATAACAAGATAAGCTTTGATAAGCTTTCAATAGGAGCTTCTACGTAAAGCTCTTTGCGAATTTAATTTAATATTTTTATTTTTATTGATATCCTATAACACTTCTGCTCTCCTAATACATCAATTGGTTTATACGCTAATTCTTAGCAAATTTTAACGATTTTGGACACATTTGGACATATTTTATGTCTAAAAAGCTGAATTTTACACAAATATTTTATTTTGTCCCTCTATCTCTTCTAGACCACAGGTTTAGTGTAAAAATCAACTTATTTTGACTTAAAAAATGTCCAAATGTGTCCAAATTTGTTAAAATTTGCTAAAAATGAGTGTATAAACCAATTGATATATTAGGAGAGCAGAAGTGTTATAAGATATTACTAAAAATAAAAATATTAAATTTAAAGAACATTAAATGCACGGCCTTATCTTCACATAACAAGATAAGCTTTGAATATGAGCTTTTACATAAAGCTTTTTGCGATTTTAATTTAATTTTTTATTTTTAGTGATATTCTATAACACTTCTGCTCTCCTAATACATCAATTGGTTTATACACCGATTCTTAGCAAATTTTAACAAATTTGGACACATTTGGACATTTTTATGTCTAAAAAAGCTGAATTTTCACAAATATTTTATTTTGTCCCTCTATCTCTTCTAGACCACAGGTTTAGTGTAAAAATCAACTTATTTTGACATAAAAATGTCCAAATGCGTCCAAATTTGTTAAAATTTGCTAAGAATCAGTGTATAAACCAATTGATGTATTAGGAGAGCAGTAGTGTATTAAGATATTACTAAATATAAAAATATTAAATTAAAAGAGCATTAAATGCACGGTCTTATCTTCACATAACAAGATAAGCTTTGATAAGCTTTCAATAGGAGCTTTTACGTAAAGCATTTTGCGATTTTAATTTAATATTTTATTTTTAGTGATATCCTATAACACTTCTGCTCTCCTAATACATCAATTGGTTTATACACCGATTCTTAGCAAATTTTAACAAATTTGGACACATTTGGACATTTTTATGTCAAAATAAGCTGATTTTTACACAAATATTTTATTTTGTCCCTCTAGCTCTTCTAGATCACAGGTTTAGTGTAAAAATCAACTTATTTTGACATAAAAATGTCCAAATGTGTCCAAATTTGTCAAAATTTGCTAAGAATCAGTGTATAAACCAATTGATGTATTAGGAGAGCAGAAGTGTTATAAGATATTACTAAAAATAAAAATATTAAATTAAAAGAGCATTAAATGCATGGCCTTATCTTCACGTAACAAGATAAGCTTTGATAAGCTTGAGATAAGCTGTTATTCAAAGCTCTTTTCTATTTAATTTAATATTTTTATAGATATTCTGAACTGCTTCTGCTATGATGTCACTTCTAATAGTTCCCAGTTGATTCTTATCAAATTCTGCTATTAGGCTATTCTTTTTGTTAATAAGAACAAACTCGATATTAATTAAAAGATCTTTATTACTGAATAGATAATTTTTTATATTTACATTGTTAAAGACATTACATAATACAAACGTAAATTAATTAACTTAACTGACTTAACATTTATAATAAAATTGACAATAAATGAGATCTTGTTAAGAAAATCTTATATTAAAATATAAACAACAAGTATTAACATAAATTTGGTTCACATTATAATGTGTTACAATCAAATAAAAAATACAAAATTTACAAAAAATTAACATTTTTTAAAATGTATTTTTTGCACTTAATATTGAAGTAAATGATTTAATATTCAGTAGACATACTTAGAACAATGCCAGGAACAATTTACAATCAAAAAAAATTTCAAAAATCAAAGTTGATTTTCAACACGAGTAACCCTTAAATTTTCTCTCGAACTCCGATCGAAAGTGGTGATAAGCTTTTCAACTTATGGCGAAACTCGGCCTTTTATTAACTTTTGGTAGTGATTATCGCCCCTCTTTATTAAATTTAACCAATAGTATTCGAGCATTAATTTAATTAGAATCAGTACAAATGCGCAATGTAACTTTAAAATATGCATAATGGGTTGCCTATATGACAGGGCGAAGTTTAATTTCATTGAATTTTGGAAGAATTAAACACTTTTGAGGTTTGAGCTACTTTTAAAGACAAAATTCTCGTTATATAATTGTTTATTGTAGATAGACGTTAACAACATAATGTTCAAATTTTGTAGTTAGCATAAATTATGATTTGGTGGTCTCCTTTAATTAGTATTTATAGTAGTTTATGTGCAGTACTGGTGCTGAATCTAATAAATTAATCTCTACTAATTATAACGTAAGTAATACCATAAAAAAGTAATACCATGTACAAATTATCAAGTAATTTTTTTAAACTAGTTACATATTGTTTTACTATTACTATTAATTAACAGAATTATTATTTTATCTTTACCTCAACTTTACATTTATTATTCAGAGTTTTCCAGCACTTCTGCAGTAAGTTTCTGAAAAAAATGGAACATTTGTCCTCTTGAAATCATAATATCAAAGAATGCATTTCTAAAAAGTTATAGGCTCTCACAATTAGGAACCCTTGAAATGCTAGTTTTTTTGCCAAACTAATTTAAATTCGAATACTGATTTCAAAATTGGCAAATTTTTAATTTTGGTCCCAGGAATTCGCTGCAAAATTTTTCAGTTTGCTTCTGGCTTAACCTGTTTGTTTAAACCAATAAGTATCTATAATTTACTACAATCGAAAGTAATGAGAATTTTACAACCCATTCGACAACTTCTTAATTATTGAACACATACGTTAAATTAATTAACAAACAGTTACTAATTGTGTTTCAGAAATAAACGAATAAGCCCATAAATTAACAAAAAATGATGTATGCTTTTTATATTTAGTTCAATTAAGAAACAAAACTTGAAGATTACTGATGTTTCATTTCTTACTTTGACTGAACATGAACACTAATGATACGAGCATTATTCTTACACTACTTTACAAATTAGTTAATTAACAAATAATAATTAGTTCAAAGTTTTTTTTGGTTCATTTAACATAAATTAACTCTTTCAATAAAGCAATTATTACAAAAGTTTCCATTCATAGTAGGTATAAGCACGTAGTACAGAACTACTAACATTTTCAATTTTATCCATCTAATGCAATATCGATACAATTAAAAAATTACCGTAAAATGGGGCTATACTTCGACACCTTTTTCGTATTAAGTCCTTTCTAGATCATTATTCAAACTTTTAAATCAATTAATTCATGTCATTATACCAATTGATAGTACCCTTAGGATTCGATTATGCGATATTTCGGAAGTATCAGATTTACGAAAATATAGTTTTTTTAATTTTGATTTTGTGTCAAAGTTACCCCAGGAGTGGGGCTAATTCGACGCTATGAAATAACTGCATAATTTCGAACTTTAACAACTGCTGGGGGTTACTTTGACACTAAATTATGATTTTCAAAAATGCTTACAGTAAGTAAAAAATAAAAAACTTAATAATTATAATTACTCTTTTATGCCCTTATATCAAAGCCTATTCGACATGAACGAAACGGATTTAAATAATTCTGATATCTTAACAAAAACATTTCAATTACAAAAAAAATTATTATTCGACATTGTGACAAATGGAATATGCATATTGTCGCTTTTTTGAGCCTCCATTGCACAAGCCACACACCACCACACACCCCCCATTTATTGCACAAAATTCATCTTATCCATATGCTTTCATGCTGCTACACGCAGAATAATGGTACAGACAAATAGCACAGGTATTGCAATTTATTGATTCGTACTTTTAGGGTCCTCTTATCCCTTGTTACAAATTTTGTAAACCCACTTGAAGCAAGAAATACAGCAAATCTATTCTGGGCCTCTGTATTGGGCCTACTGAACATCATTCTTGGATTTCCTTCTTTTCATCTCTAGAACATTTTAGTTTATTATTTTTAGCGTAATTGCCGTAATTTTCTTTGGATGATCCTTGTTTAGAACTGCTAAAATCAGTTTCGTCGGTCACTAGCATTTTATCAAAGATAGCAAGCGAGTTATTGAAGGTGTCGAAGTAGCCCCAGTTTACGGTACATTATTTAAAAACTAATTCAAAAATACGAAAATTGTAGATTTTAGCTGTTTTTCCACTTGTTTCAATTACTTTCATTATCCACTTGACACCATATTTTTCACAAGTTCAAAAATTGCTGTGCGGTCGAATGATTTCTAAAAACAATAAACAAAATATTAGAATGAGGAAGATGCATGATTTTTTTTTATATTCTATATTGAATTAGCATGAAAAGGTAAGCACACCTGTATTTTTTATATAATTTTTAGCGTTCAAATAAGCCAAAAAAATATATATTTACTAGTTCCCTTTAAAAGTATGCGTTTAAACAAGATGTTTAAAACGCCGTTCCAATGCGTTCTATGACAAAAAGAGCACTGCTTTTACTTAATGCGATTGAATCTTGGAAGTTGCTGAATCAAAAAAGGAAATGCGAAAATTCTTTTTCAGAATTGTTCTTTGTACAGGTAGGTGTTTTTGGTTACTATTACAGGTTTCTAATTTCTGGATTTTACATTTTCACTTTATAGCTAATGGTGCACAATTCTAAAATTAACCTCCTCTCCACAAGCAAATAACATCTACAAGTTTAAAAACTCTGATGTGCCCATATAACAGGGCTTTTTTGTGCAACGGGTGAGATTTAAATTAGTTGGAACGCCTAATAGAGTAGGTACACCAAAAATTACTAGTGACACCCCTCTTTCTAAAGACTTAAAAGTTTATTTTTTAGATTCCTCTACTTCTTTTATTCATTTTTTATCTTTAGCTTACATTTTATGTTATATATTTGATCTCTCTACTTCTGTTAAAAAATACAATTAGCATAACATAAGTTCATTTACATAAGTACTTACTTTAACAGTGTAGTACAATATAAATAAAGATCCCGTGAAACAATAAAAATTTTGTGATCAACGTAACAATATTATACAGAGTAAAGAAATGCCTAATACAAATACTTTAAAAATATCACAGCCACCTACAAAACAATGTGATTAAGAAATTACAGAAGTTGATATTTGTTTTCAAAGAATTAAATAATTGTTAAATCAATTCAAGATAATTTAAACATAAACAAATTAACATGTTAAAGTACAATACATAACATTAAAATAGCAAAACCAACACGTTCATAGCGATTCATAATTAAAGCTGCCAAGCTAAACTTTAACGCAGTTTTTAATACTCGAGCATTCCAAAATATCGTTATAAATTTTAACCAAAAAGCAACTTCAGGTTGTTGTGATGCATACCCACTTCCTTTATTTGTTTGTAATGCCTTTTGTGTTGAATTTTCAGTCTTATAAGAAGTTGCAAATGCTCGAAACTCCCTTTCAAATTTATTTACGTACATTTTACATTCACTAATATATTCTGAATCTCTAAAATAAAAAACGTTATTTATAAAGTGTAATTAATTTCACCTGAATGCAATTAAACTGTAATAATAAACAATCTCGGTAATTACTTCACTTGATGGTTACTTCTGAATATTTTTCTAAAAATTTTTAATTTTATTTCCAGGTTATGTTATGTTTGGTTATTTTGGGGATGTCGGAGATGTTAGGATGTTACTAGATTTTTAGTAACTAAATTATTGACGTTTGGTAGAAGTTTGACATTCTCGGTACATTCTTGTGTTTATTTGTTGTATTTTAAAAATAATGCCGGTTATGTATTATTGCTTATTAGAGGAGGACTGATTTTTGGTATCACTCATCAACCCCTACATAATTGTGTTAAAGGTACGTAATAATTGCAGTGTTTAATGCGTTACTATTAAATTTAGTTGTAGGTAAAAATAAACTAACCTAAAAATGAGTTCAGTACAAGAACGTTTACAAATAAAACGCGAACCTTTGGATAAATGGTCAGTTCGTGAACAGCTATGTTTAGCTTTCGCTGTTGCAAAAAGTGGAGATCAAAACTGGATGTCTGTGAGTCGTATGTTAAAACCGTTTGGCGATCCCAATAGACCTGTCGATTGGTTACATCAAAAAAATTGTGCCGCTCAATATGGTTCATTATTAGAAAACGTAGAAACTCCTAAAAGAAAAAAACGGGTATCTGGGTTAGAAACAACTGTTGAAACTCCAGTTGAAGCTATTTTACGAAAGTTAACTAAAGAACGTATCCTAGAATTAGATAAATGCCTTTTAGAAGAGAAATTGGAATTCGCAAAACTTCAAGAAGATATGACTTTATTGCAATCTGGTAATGTAAGTGAAGAAATGTTAGATAAGTGGTGTAAAGAAATAGATGATGAAGAAAAGGAAAAAGAAGAAGAAGCAGTCAAACATGCGCTGTGGCTTAAAGAAAGGGAGCAAAGAAAACAAGAAATAGAAAGAGCATGGCGCCCATTTGCTAAAGTTAATTTAACTGTAGCAACCAAACGCAAAACTTCAGATAGTGCAGATTCTCTAATGGAGCTAGACTCACAAGAAGAACCTCTACCTTCACAACCTGAAACTGGAAAACCTGCACTCTCTCCATTACTTACTAGTTTACTAAAATCTCCGTCACAAGTACAAGGTGTCGTAACATCTTCTATTTTACATTCTGCTATTACTAGTCAAAGACCGACTGTGACCAGTACTAGTGCAATTGCTAGTTTGCTGAACACTTCTCCCGATTTTAATGTTCAACAAAATGTACAACAAATTACTAGTAATATAATATTACCTGAACCTCACGCTCAAGAACAAACTTCTTCAGATTCCATCACAAGTGATTTACTTCAAGATGCCGTTGACTCATTGCCAAATATTAAAGTAGAAGATTTTGAAAACACTATTTTATCGTCAGACGAACCTTTACCTGAAATGAAAAATGAAGAAGTCGAAGTAATTATATCAGATTTGATACAAAATGCTGACATTGTGTCTGATCCAGAACAGCATCTTCAACTTGATGATAATGAAGACATTATAACAAATCTCGATAACGAATTACAAGTTTTATGCGATGAAGAAAAAGCAGCAGAAGCGGCAGAAAAAGAAAAACTAGCTGAGAAACCAATACAAAAAATTGATCCATTCGAATTTGAAGAAGATCCTGACATATCCGAGATACCTAAACATGGTTCTACTTCTACACATACTAAATATCAAGAGCCAATTATTGTTGAAGAAGATAGTTCATCGAGAGAACCATCTCCAACTATAATAGTGGCAAAAGAGAGTGTAAGTGAAGAAAAACAAAAAGAAAAAGTGGAGAATCTTCCAGGATCAGTAGAAATTGTTGAGGTTGTTGTAATGGAGGAGACTGAAATTGATAAACAGCTTAATAAAACACAAATTCAAGATATTGTTCATTCTATAAAAGTGGAACCAACAACTACTTATGATGAAACTGAAGATGTAAGTGATGTTCAAAAACAGCCACATTGTGAAGATGTTAATGAACCGTCTACGTCTTCTAATATAAGTCTTCAATTAACGGATGATAATAAGAAAACCAACATAAATGAGATTACACATACAATTTCGACCGAGTTTTCAGAATCATTTTTTGACGATTTGGCTATGGAAGTTAACAAACTCGATAAGTCGGGTAAAGCTAAGCGTGACTATTCCCGTACTAAAAAGAGGGAAACAGAAAAAGATTTTGATATATTATTAGCAGTTGAAAAAGCCGTTAATGCCGAATTTGTAAAAAGAGAGTTACCAGATGAATTTTCCGATCAAGATCAAGATGATAAAAAAAGTGACAGTTATAAGTCTAAAATTAAAGTAGAAACTGATCGTTCTAGTAGCCCTTGGACCGAAGAAGAAGAAATCTCAACTACTCGGAGTAAGAGACGTTATTCGACTCCAGCTACACCAACAGATTCTGTTCCAAATTCACCTGCGTCAAGCTCGGCGTATTTTGACGACGATCGTGAACATAAAAATTGGAAAAAATCTGTGATGTTATTGTACAACCGTTTAACGACTCATAAGTATTCGTCTTTATTTTCTAAACCAATAACTGACGAAATGGCACCAAATTATCACAGTATGATATACAGGCCGATGGATTTGCAAACTTTAAGAAGAAATATAGAAAGCGGAGTTGTACGTACTACTCAAGAATTGCAAAGGGACGTGTTACTTATGTTTGTTAATGCAACTATGTATAATAAACCTGACGACTTGCCTTACAAATCAGCTATAAGTATGCAACAGGAGGTTATGCAACATTTTGAAATATTTGTGCAAGCACAACTAAGCGATACACCACAAAGACGTGAAACAAGAACCAGTGAACCTACTAATAAGCGTAAACGTACATCGGAAGATAGCAATACGAATACTAGAGTTAAGAAAAGAAAAGAAGATTGATATTTGTTTTTCTGTTAACGACTTGTAAAAAGGTAACCATTTGTGTGTTTTAATAGTTTTAAGCGATAAACTTTTTTTATTTCTAAAATGTTACAGTTTGAATTACATAAAAATTACTTCTTTTTAAAATAAAGTATTAAGACTGACTTCAATTTTTCAGAATTAATGAGAGTAGTTATTTAACAAGTACAGTTGCAGTGGCATTGGTATTTAGTTGATCCATCAGCATTTGAAGTTTTTTTAACATTTTCCAAATTACACTTGCAATTGCAAACACATTTATCACAATTTTCTGTTTTAGATGTACAAGTACAAATGCATTCGCACGGATGTTCTTTTCCATCGATGTTTATTGTTTTCATTATAGAAAATGTGCAAGTACTCTCTCCACCTACTGTTTTAATACAACATTTTGCTAAAAATAGTTATTAAGATTGGTGATTACAACAACTGTTTGTAATACTTTTAATAATGTTAAATATTACCTGTAGTGGACATGATTGTGTTATTCAACTTTACTGTTTATGAACCTCAACAGTCTTTGCTTTATTGATTTGCAAGTTGTATTCATGACCTATGTTATCAATTTGATGAACTTTGTAAACCACTACAGTAATTTAGCTCAATTAAGGAAAATTAATAAATCCATTTTAATCTTAAAATTTAAACTTTTGATGTGCCTACTTAAAAATTCAATTAGCTCTGTGTACGAAACTATTTCCTAATTGTTTTTTTATGCTTTGTTAATGATAAGTAAAAGTGTATTCTTACGTACTTGAACATGTAACATAAACCATCATTGATAATAATGTAAATATGCGTTTAAAGTAATAAAATATTTATTTTTCTTTCTTAATTTTTTATGAAGTACAAAAACAATCTAGTGAAATATGTAAATTGGAATAATAGAGAAATTATAGTAAATAAACCCAAACATGAAGATCTGAACATTATTAATTAGCAGTTTTTTTGAAGAACCTAATTTTAAAGTTTATTGTAATCAAAATAAAATGAAGATCCTGGATTTAGTGTCCAATTAAAACAATTATTACTATTAGGTAAACAATAATTTACAAATAATTAAGTATCGGTTACTTATTTAATAAATTAAATTGTTAATGTTACTAAATTAAAAGATTTTTGTTTCCAACTTTTTTCTTTCCGGTTTTTACTTTAGTGACGGAAGATATTCAAGGATTATCGTGAATAAAATTTATTAGTTCTAAGAATAAACAAAAAAGACGAAAATATTACATCAATAATATATTATCCAACTCAATATTATGTATAACAATGTAGTAGGAGTAGGTACTTTATTTTACTATTTCACCACCAAAAGTACCATAATACTCCTGTATTTCCAGTGTTATAGGTCTGGGAAAACAATTCCTTCTTTTTTAAGTTCTTCACTATTTTCATTTCTGTAAATGTGTTTTGGGTCATACATATCTTCCAGTTCTCTGAACACTTTTGGTTTATTTGTGATCAAAAAATTGACAACTTTTTTACTTTGTTTATTTTGAATTTCTGTACATTTAGCACAATTTGTTTGAAGAGCATCAGGAAGAATCTCTGTAATGAAATATTCAGTTTAATTGTATCAAAAATCAGCTGCAACTTTATGATTATGAATTATTGAGTAGGGAAACATGGGGCACAGAGGACATAGTAAGCCTTTACTATCAATTTCTCTTTTTCTTATTCAATTAATGGGAAACTAATACTTGAATCACCTAGGTACATATGTACCTGAAACATAAGTAAAATATTGTTTCTTAACTGCTACTGCAAATCGCTGTAATTAAAGATAAAAGAGCGATTACCTGTGGTCCTTTTCGCCCCGTACATCGGGGCGAAGAGGACCGGCAAGTGGGGTAAAGAGGACCATTATTTGCCAATTGAATAAATGATTGTGATATTGTTTTTATCAGTTTATTTCATCATGTTATAATTTTGACAAAATAATAACAACTTAAGATAAGTTTTTAAAAAGAGAAATTACAAAAAAGTATCCATTTTAGTGTGTTGAATAAAATGATCTAAGCATTTTATAAAATAGGCATTGTCCATCTATCCAGTACCATTAAAATGTCCAAAAGACCCTACTGGACACGCTTTTATACAGTGGATTCGTTTTTTCCCTCGTAAATAAAATAAACGAAGACCCACAACTACAGATGCTGATATACCATATAAAACACATATTGAATCAAGCGGACCTCTGTACCCCATTGGCGCGCTTTTCTTTGTTTGGAGGTTCATAAGCTAAAGATTATAGGTTAGGTCAAACTTTTCACTTGAATATGTTAAACTAGTATCTTAACAATAACTTATGACGATGAGCTATCATTAACCATGTTTCATATTAAAGCTAACAACAAACTAACGTAATTGAAAAATTAGATCACTTCCCGTAAATTTTGAATTTATCTTGTACAGACTAAGATTGTTTACAATACAACTATTTGAATTGCTAGGTATATACTACAAAATGTGTAAATTATGCATTTTGGCTGTTAACTTATAGATGAAGCACCTGGTTTTAAACTAATCGGGGAGGTCCTCTTCGCCTCACCGGTCCTCTCTGCCCCATCTTCCCCTAGTATTTTTTCCCGAATTTTACCTTACTAATTATTTTACTTAAATTACTAATTTTCTTGCACAATAAAATATTGTGCTTCACTAAATCATATATTGGAGAATTTTTGTTTTTTCACTGGGTACATAATTACATCCAGCAAAATAATTCCATGTGTTAATTTCCTACAAGGTGCAAGAAAAGAGCGAATAACTCGAAAACAGCTTTAGGAGAGCTATAAAATATCCAAAAAAGGAAAAATACATTTTTACCTGCACGATATTCCTCTATACAGTATGTCCCCGGATGGGGGCGGGGGGTCAATAGGGAGTAATTTTTTATTTTAAGTAAGAAAAGTATTCTTTAGTTTTGCTTTTTTTCAAACTCACAAATATGCAAAAATATTAAAAATAAATTTTCAAATAAAAAAGTTATCGAGCTTTTTCTCTAAATTTATGAACTTCTAAGTCCGAATATTTCGATAAAATTTAGAGAAAAAGCCAATTTTAGGTAAAAAAGTAATGTTTAGAAAAAGTTATGCTTCTTGAGAAACCTCAGAATCAATTCTTAAATTTGTGTTTGAACTTGAACTTACACAGCGTCGAAAAAACTTTGTTCATTCAAAGTTTGTTTGAACAAATTGAAAAAAATAAAACATTTTAAACTAAATTATTCTACTTAAACTGAAATTTAAGAATTGATTTGAGGTTTCTCAAGAAGCAAAACTTTTTATAGAGTACTTTTTTCCTAAAATTGGCTTTTTCTCTTAATTTTATCGAAATAAATTCTAACTTAAAAAAAAAATTTTTAATTTTTGGAAAAAGCTCAATAACTTTTTTATTTCCAAATTTATTTTTAATATTTTTGCATATTTGGGAGTTTAAAAAAAGCAAAACTTTTTATAAAGAATACTCTCTTTACCTAAAATGAAAAATACATTTTTTTCCCTATTGGCAAACCCATCCAGGGACAATATGGTACAACTACTCTACATCGATCGGTATAACTTATTAGTTATTAATTATTATTATCCATTATTGCACTAAGTAATTCTATTATTGTTTAAAAAAATTGTGTAGGATAGGGGATAGAGCAGGAAATTCTAACATATTATAAACTTTGATCAATTCAAAAGGTTTTAGAAAAATCGACTCAGAGAGAAAAATTTAAGTTATTTAAAGCTAATTACAGTGCACTATTAAAACGTATAAAATCATTAATTTTGAATAACTCGCTCGAAATTTTTAAATATTCTAATCATTTTAATAAATAATTTGTGGATTTACCTTTTAATTTTTGGCCATCTGCAGTACACTTTTGTCCAGTTTTTAAACAGGCAATGTAGTTATTTAAAAGCCTTTCGCTCTTCAAAATTGCATCAACATCAATACTATCAAATTGATCTGTATATTTTTCATCGGCAGGTTTAGCCCATAAAAAACTTATTAGAAATGTGAAAACCACAATAAAAATAATTTGTTTCATTTTTGATTATTTTGTACCTCGGTATTATAACTATATTTTTTATAATTTACATTTTTTATATAAAGCCTTATCAATTAATTAGTTTAGTAGAGAGGGAAAAATAATTGTACAAGCAAACTTTGAACAAAAGATTGATAGAGAAAACATAATAAAGCTATTTCAGGTATCTTTAATGGAATTTAATAATCTTCTAACTGCGTGTTTTAATAATTCGACGGTCCCCAGCCTATAATATTTTTAAGGCCTTTTCCGTCTTTAACATAATTGTACGTAGCACTTTTCTTAGTAAAGTTAATTTTTTGTAAACTAAAATGGTAAATTGCAAAATGCCAGAGAAACCAATTTTTGCTCGTTCGGTGGGTAGAGATCTTGCCAAATCTAAACGACCTTAAATGCCCAGAAAAGCAAGTGAGAAAGCTGTAGAAAAAGACGTCGAAACATTGTTTTCACAATGGTTTTCACGTATTATGTAAACTTGGTTATGGGGTAGTACGTACACAATTTTGCTTTCTGAGCAGGTCGTTTAGATATGGCAAGAATTATATGTAATTCTAATTTAGCATAATTTAGTTTCTGCTCAGTGTACTACGATCTTTTTGTGGCTGGCTTGCTGAAATCTAGTATTAGGAAAGTAATAGAATAAGGACAGAAAATTCTAACTTTAAAAAGTGCAATTCATATTTATATACAGTAAATAACAAATTGCAACACATAACTAATTACTGAGTATTTATCTTTTAAAAAAATACGCAAAACCTGTTACTTAATACTATTAATTAATAATTAATAAAGCAAATTAATTTATAAATAAACAAATTAATAATTTACCTTGGCTTAAATTTTAGAATTGAATTGTACCTTGAAACACACTATTTGCCTTATTTTCAAAAAGGTACTTAAATTATGATTAAATATTTGGGCATATTTTAGCACTTAGTAATAATTGTAAGAAATTCTAATTTGTGGTGGGTAATTCGCCACGATGCAGTATTTATTTCTATTTTACCTGCATCTATTCACTCAATATTCCATACAGTCATCCTTCAACAAAGATTATCATCCATATCTTCCCACTATTCCATGCCTAAATTTTTAGTCCCTTTTCTAACCGCTGGGAAATTCTAACAAATCAACACCAGAAGAAGCAGCCACATCAGGATTATCCACCAACATATCTTAAAATAAAAAGCACCATCAGTAATCAGTATCACTCTGTTAAGTAGGTAGGGGAAAGTAGGCCAAAATGGGATATGTAGGTAAAATGGGACATAGTTGTTTCTTATTCTATTAAAACTGACAATAGCGCAAATTGTAATGTAATAACCCTAATAAGTGCGTTTCATCATAAATGTTGTTAGTTTATTAAAAAAATTGCAATCCACGCGGTTTTAAGCAAATGCAAAAGCTTTTATTGCATTTGGGAAGTATACAGGGTGGTCACTTTTATCTTGCACACTATGGGCATCTCCTAAACGGTAAGAGTTACGAGATTGGTTAAATTAGAGAAAAGTTGCACAATTTCATGTCCTATCAGAAATAGAAATAAAAATTACGATAGCTTGCTTGATTTCTGAAATATCCTGAAAAAACTGAAAACTTGCATTTTCTTGTTTATTACATAACTCTCTTATTATTTAAGGCATTGATATGAAATTTGGTACGTTTACATAACTTGATACCAGCTACAAATTAAACGTACGAAACTTTTTCTAAGCCTACTAGATGTCTGGGTTTTAATAGTCAACTTTTGATTTTCTTATGGGCGCCATGTTGAATTTTGGCATAAATAAATTGGATTTTTTATTCTGATTTCAACGATGTAAAATAATCTATGTTTAAAAAGAAAGATGGCGGCACACTCCATATTGCTATTATTAAATCAAGTAGCCATGAAAAAATCACTGATAGAATTTAAAATGACAACTCGGGATAGCTTTTGTTTTAAAAAGTTTTGTTATATTTCAATTGTTTTTTCATGGCTAATACTTGATTTAATAAAAGTAATATGGAGTGTGCCGCCATTTTTGTTAAAACATAGAAAATTACACATCGTTGAAATCAGAATAAAAACTCCAATTTATTTATGCCAAAATTCAACATAGCACCCGTAAGAAAATCAAAAGTTGTCTATTAAAACACAGACATCTAGTAGGCTTAGAAAAAGTTTTATACGTTTAATTCGTAGCTCGTGTCAAGTTATGTAAACCTCTCAAATTTCATATCAATGCCTTAAATAATAAGAGAGTTATGTAACAAACAAGAAAATGAAAGTTTTCAGTTTTTTCAGGATATTTCACAAACCAAGCAAGCTATCGTAATTTTTGTTTCTATTTCTGATAGCACATGAAATTCTTTTTCTTTTCTCTAATTTAACCGATCTCGTAACTCTTACCGTTTAGGAGATGCCCATAGTGTGCAAGATAAAAGTGACCACCCTGTATACCATCCGTTTCCAAAAAAAGGTCCCAGCTTATAGGGACTTTCTTTGTAACTTTAGACAAATAAAACCTTTTATAAAATTAAATGAGACGATATTTTCTACAATTTTAGCGCAAAACAAGTTATCATTTTCCAAACAGCTAAGGCTGATGGCGTCTTCGCTATATTTTTAAATTGCACCATATACATTTTTTTGTCTCATATGATAGAGAGTTTTGTTTTAATTTCAATAAGGTAAAGTACCCATAGGGTTGAATAAGAAAAATTTAAAGAAAAATTGTAAAAACTAAATGTACATGATATTTCATCAAGCTAGCTGATTGTTCAAAAAAACAAATGATTTTCAATTGTTTAGCTAACTGTGTAAGCTTCTTCACTCAAATCAAATTTTTTATTGCACCACGGCCTCTGGATTGGCTACGATAAGCTTGTTACGAATAAATTAATATAGAAGAAAAAATAAATTAAAAGAAAAAACTCGTAAAACATTATTTATTTATTAATAATTCGCGTCAGCAACTAAAGCTATTGGGGATGAACATTTAAACTAATGTAACTCCATATAAAAAAATTTTTCTTCTTTTAATTTATTTCTAAAAAGCTTATGATAGCCAAGCAGCGGAAGTGGTCCAATCAAATATTAGATTTGAGCAAAGAAGCTTGCACAGTTTAGCTAAACAACTGAAATTGTTTCTTTTTTTGAACAATCCGCTTGCTTGATAAAAAATAAAGTATAGATTTAGTCTTTTCAATTTTTCTGTAAAATTTTCTTATTGAACCGTACGAATGCTTTACTTTATTGAAAAGAGAAAAAAATTCACTATGATATGAGACTAAAAAATGTATGTGGTGCAATTTAAAAAAAATCACGAAGATCAGCCTTATCTGTTTGGAAATAACAACTTTTTTTTGCTAAAATTGTAGAAAATATCGTCTCATTTAATTTTATATAAGGTTTTAATTGTCTAAAATTATAAATAAACCCCCTATAATCTGGAGACCCTAGCTTTTAGGGGGTTATAGCTTATAGCCCGTTCCAAAAACGGCCCATTTTGAAAACGCACGGTAGATATAATATTTGTATTTAACCGCGTAAGTTTCTGCAATAAAACAGTTTGTGATCTTGAATTATTAGTGAGCTTATTTTTTACTATGAAGGCTTACTTATCGACTGATACCAACCAAATTGCTGTACAAGTTACTTATTATTTTCGTGGTAAGTTTTAAAAATCGCAATGCATGCAAACGGGATACCCATTTTACCTCAATGGAATGCGAGGGTATCCTATTTTAATCCAGCATTTAATTATTTAATTTTATCTGCCTTCAAATTGTAAAGGCTGGTAAAGTGGACCCATGAGAAAGAAAAGTCATCAAAAGAGGCAAAGCTGCTGTACCTATTTATTAAAAATAAATGAGTGGGAAAAGTACTTTCTAAGAAAATGTTTAACTTTTTCGTAGATTTTATGAAATAATTTTTTGTGTTAAATTCCTATATACCATTTTATCTCCTGCATTTTCAGAGAAATTGCAGACATTTTGTAAATACCATATTCTAGTATTTCTTTTTCATTTTTGACTATTTTCGGACGACTATATTATATCGTAAATATTTAGGCAATTCTTTAGACGTTTCCTAATGCAATTACTTAGAGGAAAATCTGAACTCCCTAGATACTATACACTATAGTATACAGGGTCTTTGAAGTAGTTGGCTAAAATTAAGGCCTTATTAAGCTGGTTATAAGAGTGAAAAAGTTCCCATAAAAAACGCACCCTCTCCGAGCTCTTTTTGTAATTTATCCTATTATTATTAGTCAAGGTGGACTAATTATTCCTAAAGGGCCGTCCACACACACACACGCGCCTTGCCTTCAGGTTTTGCTTCTAAACCAGAGCGTGTGGACATCGTTCAGGCGGCCTGCACAGACCAAACCAGCGTCTGGACATCGTTCAGGCGGCCGGTTTGGCCTGTGCCAAACTGCTTGCACGGGCCAAACTGGAAGGTAAGCTTGTGTGTGTGGCGCGGTCTTTATAGTGACGAACCTTAGAAGCGCGTGCTATAAACTCACAATAATTATTTTAAAACTTTCTGTGCTTCTGACCGAGAAATCTACTGTTTAAGAAATTTACGCTTTATAATCGATCATTTTCAATAATATTCCAACTCACATCTGAAATCGTCAAACTTTAGTTTTCATTCATAGATAATTTGGTCACAACTCAACTCGAACGTAACTGCGCATTTAATTTGCAGGCCATCAGTATAAAAATAATACCTACTATTAGTTGCAAATTAATAATTATAAGAATAAAAGTGAAGAAGGACGTGATGATGGCAATGATACTCAATAGGTCATTGAAGGAAGTTGTCTATTCGATGTCGAGCTAGTTCCATTTCGACAAAATTTAAATCTTATTATTATGTATCTCAGGTCTTCCTAGAAGTATTTCAAGTTGGGATTTACTGTGTGAATGTGACACAACTTACATAACTCTCTTTTATAATAAAAAAATTATGTCTTTGAAAAACCAGTTCTTTAATTAATTACATAATTTTGTCAATATACTTTACAATTATTATTCGATTGTATAAGAGAAAGTGGTCTGGTAACTGTTTAAGACAAGATTCACATATTTATAGTTTCTTGTTGATATGGCGATGACAAACTTAATTAAAATTTCATTTAAAAAAGCGGTTAATGCAGTTTTTGACTTCTTCATAAAGGGAGGTCAAGGTGGTCGAAATTTGGTCCCATTTACTTCCGGAGTTACGATTATTCGACTTACAAAATAGCCTTTGTCAAGCAAGGCATTGGTTATAAAAGCTCATCCTTTAGAACCTAAAACTTTTGAACCAGCTCTTTCAATTTTATTGTTCTCAATTAATAGAAAAATGAGGAAAAAAATTTGCACCACTAAAAATCGTACTCTAATTTATTAATTATCTATTTTCAACAATTTTAATACGTTTTTCACAGCAAATACAAACTAATAGGAATTACAAAAACAAACAATGAGACTAATAAATATTTTAATTTTTACATTATATTTATAAGGGTGGTAATTCGATACCTTCTTTCTTCAAATCTTCAGCATATTCAGTTCTGTATTTATGTTCAGGATCATACTGTTCTTCAATTTCTTTAAATTGTTGATATTTATTTTTGATCAAAAATTTCAGCACTTTATTTCCTTGTTTCTTTTGAACTTCGGAACATTTAGCGCATCTTGTTTTTAAAGCGTCAGGAAGAGTTTCTGAAAAATGAATTAAATTAGTCTGGATTTTACATAACAAGAAAAAAATTTTTATAACTGAAAGTTTTTAATATTCATTAAAAGTGATTTAACATCAACTTTCTCTACTTTAAGTAATGGTGGTTTTTAAGAAAAAATGAAGCTCATTTGCATAATTTAGTTTTAACGAATTTATTATCACAACCTCAGGAGGTTGTTAGAAAGGACAATTAGTCTTTAGATTTAGAAAGTTAACAACCACAGTAATACTTTAAAAATAACAAAATATAAATACAAGTACTAACCCCTTAATTTAAGTCCTTGTGGAGTACACTTTTTTCCTGTTTTAGCACATGTAATGTAGTTGTTTAATAATCGGTCACTACGAAGAACTTCATCGACATCGAAATCGTCGTATTCACCACCGTAAGCATCTTCAGCAGGACGAGCCAATGTCACGCTAACGAAAGCAATTAAAAGCAAAGAAGCAACAAATAAGTTCTTCATGATTATTTTTGACTCGAAACGATTTCAAAGATTGAAAGAATATTATTTTACACTGGTCATTTATACCTAAAACTATGTTTGGGTAATGGAGAGGGGCAAGGCTCTGTAACAGCTAATGATATACATTTATGACATTATGACCATTCGGATCATCGCTACTAATTTTTTTGTTATTAATTTTTAATGAAAGAGTAATTTGAAATCGATAAAACCACTTTACCTTTGCTATTGTATTTATGAAGTTTTCTAAATAAATAATAAGAAAAACTATTTAAAGCTCTATTACTAAATTAGCAAAGCTCATGAAGTCATGAAAAGGTAAAAGAACAATAAAAGAACGTCAATCATAAAATTCTTAAAAGTCTTCAGACGTACCTATATGTTAATTTTAAAATTAACATAATTATTTAAATTAGTTTTAAAAATTTTAAGCACTTGATATTAAAAACTATTGCACCCTTGATGAATTTCCAGAAGATAATTAAACAGTTGCTTGCCTTGTTATTTCTTATAGTTTTTAAAAATTCTTTAGAAATGACTATAGAAAGTGCCTATGCTACCAAAAGACCCCGAAGTTGCAATAATGTAGACTTTAGTTACCTTATGATTATTTGTCACAGCCTTCTCGATACCTTGGAGTTTTGATTGCTAGTTATTTTAGATACATTTGCCTACAAAATTTTAATAAAATCGGTCAAGGATAGGTAAAGATCATTATGTATTCAAAAATTGTATTATCACGTATTTCCTTTAATTCAATAAGGGCCTTTTATAGAAGCACTGAATATGTATTTCTCATTTAGCCTCTTAGGAAAGCTCTGCCTTTCATTTGTGACAATAAAATGTTTTAGAACCTAGCGAAGAAATCTAAAATAGATCGCCACCATCTATGCAACTGTACCAAATTTTATACAGCTTGTCTAATTTCTGTCCAAGTTCGATATGGGTAACTTTGTTATTGCCTTATTTGTTTTCAATACAGGTAATTATAAGTAAAGCCACCCTAATAATATTTACGTTAAAGACAAAACGCCATTAAACAATAATAAAAACAATTCTTTAGTATAAAAACTAAACATTCTTGACAGGATATTGATTGCTGTTTTATGGCGTTTATTTTATTTAATAGTATATTGTTTTATAAGGAGTAAAAGTGCCACTTTTTCCGACGAGTCAGTCTCTGAAAGAGTACCTACGAATCACTACTATACAATAATAATAATAAAGTTCTTCGACATGTACTAACATATTGATATTGTGCACGAACTATTTGAATTGTGTACAGTATACAGAATCTGTATATGACATGTTTGTCTTTACTTAATTATAGCGATTTTTTATAGCAACTACTGAAAATTTAATACTTAACAGAAAAGATTAATTTTGTAGGCTGTTGTTGGACGAAACTAGAAAAGAATACAATATGGCTGAATAGAGAAGAAATAAGAATTTAAATTTGTCGAAATATTAATTGATCTAAAATCTTTAATTGTGAGTTATGTCTGATTATTATGAACCAAATCGTACTCTTTCATACTTTAAATGTAAAATAAGTTTCCTAGTACAGGGTCTATCGGTTTCAACCTGGAAAAACGACATATGTGGCTGTAAATTTACAATTAGCTAGCCTTAAGAGTTTACATAAAGACATAAAAAAGTTTACCACTACTAGGGGTGTGCAACATAAAGTAAATGTACCCTCAATATTCAAAGAATACTAGCTCGAAAAGAAATGAGAATTTCGAAATTCTGATAAAGCTATTTAATAGAGCATGGAATTCTGAACAATTTATGAATCTATAAAAAATTTTGTACCAATAGTACTTTTCCAGAAAAACGCGGTGAAAGACAAATAGGGATAAACCGTTAGAAATCTGAAAATTGGAAATTTTACAGCGTAGTGAATCACAAAAATGTTTGCCATTTTTTAATTAATTGTCAGATCATTATTTCGAGTAAATTTTTGGAAAGAAGATGGTTTTAGCTTTAAATTGATGGGGTTATTTTTTAATTAATTTATTTTCATCATCCCTGAAATTGTACTAGAAGTTTTCTTTTTCATTTTTCTGACGACTCTTTACATATTAATGTACCATAAGCTACAGAGAGTTCAAATTTAAAAAATATTCTGGATATAAAGTTCTATAATATATTTGTAATGACATCATGCTACTAATATGTTAAAAATGTTAAAAAAGCAGAATGTTATTATTTTGGCAGCTGATTTAACAGTTTTCAGTTGTTAAACTACAATTTTAACATCATATTCGTAATCAGCGACCCCAAAAATATAAAGCACCATGTTTTTATCAAAAAATAATTAGGTTTAAAAAAAAGCCCCCTAAAAACAATATATGGGTGGGATCTACCCATGTTGCACACCCCTGACGATGGTAAACTTTTTAGCGTCTTGTAGTACATATCAAATAATGCCCAAATCCAAATTTTCAGCCACATATGTTTTATTTCCAGGTCGATGCCGATATTCGCCTTTGGGATCTGTACTATCCGTGGAATTTTCTAAAATTTTGGTGTGTTATAGTTCAAAGCCTTGTGAATAAAAGTCTCCATGGGCCCAACCACATTGGAACATATCGTGACTGGTTATAACCCCTTTAAGGGGGAAAAGTGTTAAAAATATTTGTACATATGCTATTTCTTCTCGCTATAAAAAACATAAATACTCTTTATTTCTGCCTCAAAAACAATTAGAGGATTCAACATTAAGAATTTTCCATTGAAATTCCCATGCTGCGTCACAGTAATCAGCCTCCCTCCCCCCCGGGAAACAGAGCGAATTTAGATCGATATTCCATTAGAATTATATGGAGTTCTGTAAGAAATATGAAAAAGAGGTCTTAATAAAACTTTCTTACCTATATCATTAAAATATTTTTAAATATACAGGGTGGTCCATTTATAAGGTAAAGATAAATAATAATGAATTTTTAATTCACTTAGTTCAACTCTATTCAGATTAGGCTTTTATCATTAACAGGGCAGTATAATGCACCTCTAAAAACTGGCTGTAATTTTTCCACAGTCCTCAAGAATGAGGGAAAAAATAGATAAAGACTATTAGCACTTCACAGTCTTTTATTTGCTGAAAATCATCGCATCGTAGTGAATATGACCCTAGAACGATCTACGCAACGAAACAGGAACAGTTGAAATGAAAAATAATCATTGAGTACGTACTATTAGAAATGATATGAAAAGGTAGACCTAAAAAGCTTTCATTTTGCTTCGTATTATGTTAATACTTAATATTACTATCTTGCAAAACCTATCAAAATAGGTACAAATTTAATAAAATCTTCTCTTTAGTATTACCTATAATAGGTCATATAGGTATAGTATTTTAAGATGAGGAGCGGTTGGGATAAGTTCGCGCAGGTTTGGCCACGCCGCTTTAATAATTTAATACGTTGACTACGGCATTGGAGAGAAAAAATACCAATTTAGCTGAAATATTTTACCTCTACACAGCTGTACAACAACACCCAACATCAATTAAATAAACACTGTTCATGTTCATGTCCAGTGTCCAGTCATCTGTTGATCTGTCAAAAGACTCAAAAGACATAAAACTCGAGAAGAAAAATTGGTCTCTAATGAAAAAAAAATTCCCATTAGCAATGAAAATTCACATCTGTTGGTGCCTTATTTGAAATAACTCACATGTATGTTGATATTTACGTAAAGAATAGGGCGTAGCCAATATCTTGCGTAGTACAGATGGAGGGTACCGAGTTCTCTCTCTCTCTCTGTATTTCTAAAATTGATGCGACCAGATACAAACACATTTTCGTTTCTGCGCATTGGCTCCGCCCTATTCATTACAAAAATATCTTAGTATAATAATTAAGTGAAATAATTCACATGTAAATAAAGAAATAACTTATTTCTCTTTTTATATGTGTTTGTTTATATTATAGAAAATTATCTGCAAGTATAAAAATTGATCCGTTAATTAACAATCGTTAATTGATAATGCGTCATAAAATACAATATGTAGTGAAATACATAGTAAGTAGAAGTAGGTACATAACAAGTAATTTACAAAACTTGTTTGTAACTTACCTACTAGAAACGTCTTTCTAATTGCATTATCAAGTAGGGGGAGATGGGGCACATAGATACAAGGGGCACATTGATACTTTACATATTACAGGATAACAAAAACATCCATGAGGTTTGTTTATATGTCACAAGATGTCTCTCCTAGTATGTGATTCACTAGGGAAATATTTCGCGCGGTTTGTGTAGGGGTTGGATGTAATCGCTAGATAAGGGTTTTTGCTCATTCAAAGTAACTTTCTTCTACTGAAGATAGTAAATGTTTATATTAGTGTGTGTTATTATTTGAATCTTTTTATTGTTCTTATAGTAAGTAGAGACGATTTACTAACTATTTATATTAGTTTTAAAATTTTGTTTATGTATTATTTGGGCATAACTTCGTATAAAACTATCATAACGTCAATGGGGATCATTGATACACTAGGGAACGGGGCAGCTTGATACATATAAATGCACGTATATTTCGTATATGGTTTAATTAATTTGTTTGAATGTTGTTTTTTTTGTGAATAATAGTGAGAAATTATAAAAAGAAGCAACATTAGTGAAGATGCGATGACCTCAGCAATTGAAGATGCTATGCCTCAGCAATTGAAGATGCGATGAGCAATCACTCATTTTTTTGCATTTATGTTCAAGTTAAGCATATTATCTATTGTTTTCTTTTATAATAAATTTATATTATTTTTTAAAATCAATATCATTAAGTGCCCAAAATGAATTTTATTTAAAGAAATATGTATGTGACCCATACTGTATCTATCTGCCCCACTGACGGGGCAGATAGATACAAATCTCACTTTTTATTAATATAAATATAGTTTGTTTATAAAGTTTTATATAAATAAATTTGTATTAAAAGTAAAAACTAGAATAACTAAAGCATTGGTATAAATTATCAAAACACCAGAAAATTTAAAAGAGACGTATATTTTAAAGCTCTTTTAAAAATCGTATCAATGTGCCCCACTTCCCCCTACAAATGCTATACTGTTACCGTGTAATGAGAACAATTTGGAAAATATGAATCATCAATTTTTTTTGAATTTGTTGGATTTCATTAGTATAATATTGGTTATTAAAATTACGCTAATGTTATGTCATTATTTATTTTTTCATTTACACTTTTTTAGAAAAGTAATTTATAATAATGTAGTATAAAAATAACCAAAATTATGTTTGAAAATCTATATTTGCAGTGCATGAATATAAACATTGCTCGAAACGTCAAGCAGAAATGAAAAAATAAATAATGACTTAAGCAGCATATATATACATAAGCGCAATTTTATCAACCAATGAAATTCAATAAACCTAAAAATTGAATTAAGAAAAAACAATAAAAAGACATAAAGTTTTTTAAATGTTTAACCTTTATGTGCCTGGAATGGTACCCGGGTACCAATTTCGTTTTTAGAGGGTGATATTTTGGCTGTTTAAAGTCGCTGCGATCAGTGGCTCAGTGACATCTCTAATTCTGTTCTAATTTACACTTTTCCAAATTTTTAATATTTTTTTGTCAGTTTTTCCATTAAAAAAAGATGCCTAAAGTTCTTACACGCTCTAATGACGGGATTGGTACCCCAGGTACCACTAGATAATTTATGCAGATTTGAGTAGATTTTTCGAGATTTTTATATTAAAAAAAGGAAAAACAGGATTTCTAAAACATTTTGTATAGAAAAAAAAACATAAACTAAAATAAATTTAGAAATTATACCGTATGGCACTTTTTGTTGTACAGTGCGAGCTAATTGAAAACTAGTAAAAAAATTATTTGTGGTTACATTTCTTCCCAAACATAAATATGAAACTGTGCGCTCACCAACGTTGACTTGACTTTCGCTATCTGGGACATCTTCAGCAATAAAATGACCTTGTAAAAAATTGCAATTTTTGGCGTTACTTGGCAATCTTAAAACATCTTGATGCCGTATTTCGCCGGGTTTGACCGTTTTTGACCGCTTTTGATAATATAAGAAGATGTTTTTTTCCCAGTCACATAAAGGTTAAGAGAAACCTTCTAAATGATTATGTCGGACCTGACAGCTTCATAGCATATACTTTCAATTAGGTAACCTCTGAACATCCTCTTGAGGTATATTGGCCCATTCGCTTTGAAGAGCTATCAAAAGCTGTTGAAGAGTTTCTGAAGCCACATGTCTGTTTATGAACTTCCTATCAAATTCATCCTACAAGTGCTCGATTGGATTGAGATCTGGGCTAAGAACTGGCCTGTCCATAAATGGAATTTGATGTTGTTCTATGAATTGTCTGATGGATTGACCTGCTACTTGTCAAATTATCATGGTGAAACAGAAATCCAGGACCTATGAGGACTCCAGCAGCTATGACATGGTTTGTGAGTATGTCATCGATATTAATGTACGAGTATTGAATGAGAAACCTGCCTACACCATGTCAGATACTCCTTCAAACTTGTCTACCTCCTGATCCAATCTGATCCAAAACTCAAAGACGACTATCAGAACGAATTAACCGAAATCTAGACTCGTCGCTAAAGAGCACCAAGGAGCACTGCTCGATTCTCCAATTTAAATGTTTTTGCTACGTCAGTAGTTTTTTTTAGGATTTAAAGTTAATCGTGGCTTACGAACCGGCCTTTTTGCCCTTAAATTTCTCGACGTCTATGTTCACAATTACGTAAAAATCTGTTTGGCTGAGCGGTTGTCGAACATTTTCGACCCTGATCACGATCAGCTCTTCTACTCTACTACAACTGCTACTACTACAAGTTTTGACTCAAGACCCTAGACATAACCGAAGGACTCACATTTGTAATATAACGATAGCTGTGACCTTCTTCAATTAATGTTACTGGTCTTGCAATTTCAACTTAACTTAGATGCTTCATTTTAGTAGCAAACATTCTAATGACAAGTAATGATACACAAAATGCTCATTGAATCTACTATAGTTTTATTGTATTGAAAGTATGCCCTTTAAACTTTTAGGTTGAACAGCATCCATTTTTAATTTTTTGGATGGTTAAAAAATTTTCAAACCGACTTTTCTTACAATAAATCAAAAATCAACTATAAGGTAACCAATCTACTTCATTCATGTTTTTTTCAAACTAAAAAAAATACAACTACTTTTTGTAGTGTTCCGCTAAATTATTGTAGCGGTGAATTTGGCGCAAATAAACACTCATGAATACTTTTAAATTATTGTTAGGAGGTGAATGGAAGTGACACCCAGGTCCCAGGGGCCTAATACTAATGCACAAGCTCTATAACATTTTAGTTTTAAAATACGAGGAAAACTAAAAAAATTATCTACCAAACCATGATTAAAATGATTTATTAAAAAAAACAATAGCGTTTTGTACTGGTGAGATTAGTGGAGTGCCATTAAGGCCGAGTATTTCAATCAAAGTTTAAACCGAAGTAGGTATAGCATTAAGCTGAGCTTTACAACAATTTGGTGTATTTCTCTCGGTTGAAAGTTAATTTATTAAAGCTACAATTGGGTTGAAATACTCGGCCTTAGTGGCACTTATGTGCGCACCACAAAGCTCCTAGTGTAGAAATTCTAATAAACAACGATATAAATTTAAATATCTGCACTCAGCACCTCTTGTGCATCTGACGCACACGTAATTATCTTAAAATTCCATTATCTTCGATTTGGAAAAACTAGAGCTTGTTATGATAATTGGGCAAGGTCACCTTGCTTATGATCCACTTATGACTTGCCGATTTGTATAGGTGAGCTTTTATTTAAAAAAGATCCAGTTAAAACAATAACTATTAAATAATTGTTAATAAACGTAATTATTGACGCATTTAACTTTATATAATATAAGAGAAGACTATCAAATTATAGATAATGGGGGTATATTAGGATTAATTAAAAGACTCATGAGCAAATTAACACGAACTTCATTATATCATTAAGTATGACTAAGCTATAATAGTTTTTACCAAAAAAGTCTTGTAACTGTTAGTTATGTAAACTGAGAAAATTAGTAAGTTTTGCAGATTTTAATAACTTCCGCTGGTTATTCTATTGAATAACACTATTGAATCGCCCACCCCTAAAAATATATGTACGCGTTGTACTTGCATTTTTGAAGATGAAGGCCCCGCAGGGCCTTCCGAACATCTTCCAGACACGGTAACTCTTCGGAATTATATATTTTCATCTTTTTTTTGCGACATGGAAATTAAATAAATCTAAATTTTTGAAGGTTTTCCAGCCGAACCTTTTTTTTTCTAAACCACTAATTTTTTCGTTTCATAACTTTTCCAATCGATTATCGAAAATGTTTTTTAATTTTTCTAAATTTTTCGACTTTTCCGGAATTTTTTTTTAAATACTGGCAAACATCATATTCCCTATAATTTTCAACTATTACAATTTTCAAAATATGTCGGGAAATGCCCAGGCTCACACGAGCGTGTGACCTTCTAGTTTACTTGAATTGAAATAATGTTAGATAGTGACATCTATCAACGTATATTTAATCAATAACATAAGAAACAGGTGTTTGTAAATATTTTTACTTTTTTCCTAATATCATTAGATGGCAGCTTCATTTTAGTCACTAGGAACTTCATATTCAATTTATTTATTTATTTATTTTATTTATTTATTTATTATTATTGCAACCAACAGTATAAACCATTTAATAGGTCACATAAAATTTACATGTTACACACATAAAGGTTCATAAAGGTATAGCCCAAAAATAAATAAATGGCTTTTATGACTTTGACTCTTTAAGTATTTTAAGAATATATCCACAATTATTGTAAATTTTAAGAGGGGTTTCCAAGCGATTAACAAGTAAAATCGGCACAAAAGGGACAAAACAGTTTTTTTTTAATTTCCTCTAAACAACTCTTTCTTGAATTCAAGCAGAGTTGTAAAATAACTACTGGTTTGTCCTTTGCGACGCTTTTATCTGTCAGTGACTTGAAAGTCATCTTCGATTTTACCTGAATTGTTGTTGAATTGTTTTAACCCTAGGACGCATAATATTGGTTTTTTATACCCACAAGAACATTCAACTTCAAGTTACAGCCTCATTTAAAAAATTTTTTTAATATGCTCTTAGAAGTGCGTTCTTTGAAGTGTTGTTTAAGTGATAATCAAAAATGTTTTTTTTTCTAAAAACGAACTTTTTTCGACTTTTAGCGCTATTTACACAACATGGGTATTTTATACCCACAAGAACTCTCAACTTCAAGTTACAGCCTCATTTTTCAAAATTTACTAATATGCTCTTATAAGTGCCTTCTTTGAAGTGTTGTTTAAGTGATTAATGAATAATGAGTTACTAATAATCAAAAATGTATTTTTTTTCTAAAAACGAACTTTTTTCGACTTTTAGCGCTATTTACACAACATGGGTATTTTATACCCACAAGATCTCTCAACTTCAAGTTACAGCCTCATTTTTCAAAACTTACTAATATGCTCTTATAAGTGCCTTCTTTGAAGTGTTGTTTAAGTGATTAATGAATAATGAGTTACTTACTATAATAATCAAAAATGTATTTTTTATTATACTTGCATTATAATCTGCCAATTTCACACTAAAAAGCGTTCATAAAATCGTCTTTATTGCACAAGTGCTCTATAAAGTCGTCTAGGTAACAACAATAATATTAACTGTTGTGCGACTGTTGTTCTGCAATGTAAACCCAAAGCATCTCTGTGGCAACAAACATATCCAAAATCGACACGCATAATTTTAAAATTTTAAATACAGATTTTTTCTCTTTTATAGAGGTTTTAGTTGCAATTATAATAAAAAATAGCGTATAATACTCGTGTATAAGACTTTATCGCATACGCGCCGTTACAAGCACTAGCAAGCTCGTGCTTGTAATTTTCGTCGCTAATGCGATAAAGTCTTTCTTATACACATGTATTATAATATACTATTTTTCTAAAATCGAACTTTTTTCGACTTTTAGCGCTATTTACACAACATTTACATGAATTAGTAATAATCAAACATTAATTTTTTTTCTGTACTTTGCTTGTGACTTCTTAAAGTTTTTACTATTAGCAAATTATTTTTTTGTTTATTCAACTACGAGATTTCTGTGTATGAAAATCTGCGAAAACCCGCGTATAAATGGCTTGGGTATTTTTCACTCATGTTATCTAACTGATGATCGTGAGAGTCATACATCCCATTTTTCATGAACTTTTCGTTCAATACTCAAGATTCAAATACTTAAGAAACAGTCCTGAAGAATCCCTAGAAAAGTCTGAAATTCCCGAAAAATCCCCCCGGATACAAAATGGGCGTATATTGTTCATGTCCAAGACTTCTCTTAGTAAAGATCCTTAGAAAAGTCTGAATTTCCCGAGAAACCTCTTAGGGTGTCCGAGTAAGAGTTGACCTATTTTCTTGGTTAATGATATTTGAAATGAGCATCCCTTGATGTACTGGAAACTTACGAATGTATAAAATTTCTTGAAGCCACCCCCACTATAAGGGGAAAATCATTAGGAAAATCTCCGTATAGAGATGTAGCGAAACTAGCTAAACTAAGGAAGATGTCAATAATACATTACGCCCTTTCATTGAAATCCACTTTTTCTTTAAAAAAATGATTAATTCATAAATCTTACCACATATCGTTCTCGAATTAATTTATTTACATTAACCTTTCAAATAATTATTGGCAATCGCCGTATTTAATTTTAAAATAAAGTACAAGATCAAGAGCAAGGTAAGTAACTTCGCAAAAGTAACAATTAATCCCCCGCCCCCGCCTAAAAGTTAATAGAAATTTTTTTTAATTGAAGGTCTGCACAACTTTTTTATTAATAATTACTTCATTAAAACAATACTTTATAATTAATTAGGTATTAATTAGCACTTTAAAAACATTTTTTTTCTTCAAAACAAACAGTTTATTTCTTCAACAATTACCAAGTTCACTAGATTAATTGATAATACGTATAATTAAATTACCTTTAAAAGTTTTTTTGTTGAAAAAAATAAAGCAATTATAATTTAGAAGGTTTTGTACGTTTAATAGTACTAATAAGAATTGCAAATGAATTGAATACTTATTAAAATAATCACTGCTTTGACCAATTAATGTAAACACCGGTTTGTTAGTAAATCTTGTGGAAATTGCAAAATACATATATTTTACAATTAATAATTAATAATCATGACAATTTGTTACGAAAAATAATTTTTTTATTACTAAAATCAGTTTTACAAACGAACTTATATTACACTTTAACTTCTTCTACTAATCTCATTTTTCGACGTGTTTTTCCGAAAAATAGTCTTTTACAAAAATCACTTATACGGGTGGTAATTCAATACCTTCGGCTTTTAATTCATCAGCATAATCCTTTCTGTATTTATATTCTGGATCATACTGCGTTTCGAGTTCATGGAACTTTTCGTATCTGTTCTTAATTAAAAATCTGATTACTTTTCTACTTTGGCTTTTCTGTACGTCCGTACATTTTGTGCATTTAGTTTTTAAAGCATCAGGAAGAATGTCTACAAGAAAAATTAAAATAAAATTAATTTAAAAATAATTTTTTGTAAAAGAAAATTAATTTACCTTTCAATCGTTGTCCATCGGGAGTACACTTTTTCCCTGTTTTTAAACAATTAAAATAATTATTCAAAAGTCGTTCACTATTTAAAATTTCATCTACATCGATGTTGTCGAATTGATCTGTATATTTATCTTCAGCAGGACGAGCCCATGCTGCTGCGATAACAACGAAGAGAGCGACAATTGCTAAACCTTTCATCTTGATTGTTTAAATATAATCTCACTTACGATTTTGCAAAAACTTACAAGTGATACCTACTGGAGTTTGACTCCATATTTATACAAACACGAATTGTTTATACTTAGGTAGGGGCTACCTCCTAAAGGTGACCTGTCGCACATCATTACACTTCAAAAAATATAAAAACTGTGAAGAAAAATTAATTAGCAAAAATGATTACCTTGACTAATTGTTATGGAAAATATTTTTTGTAAATTAAAAAAGTTTATTGGAATTATTCAGTTTTATTATTGCTGTTTATGACTTATATTAAGGAATGAGGTAGAGGTTGGTTATTATTGTTTATACCAAGTAGTAAAATTTTAATGTAGAACACTTTCAAGAGTTTACAACTGAAAAAATGTAAAATGTCAGTCGTACCTATATAAATTGAAATTAATTATCGAGAGTCCAAAAATGGTTAAAGCCATTATTAACGACTGCTTTGACCAATTAATGTAAACACAGAGGTTTGTTAGTAAATCTTGTGGACATTGCAAAATACGTGTATTTTACAATTAATAATCATGCCAGTTAGCGACGAAAAATAATTTTTTTATTACTAAAATCAGTTTTACAAATGAACCTAAATTATACTCGAACTTCTTCCACCAATCTAATTTTGTCAAATGTGTTTTTCAGAAAAAATATTTTTTTACTGTCTTTTACAAAAATCACTTATACGGGTGGTAGTACAATACCTTCGGCTTTTAATTCATCGGCATAATCGACTCTGTATCTATATTCTGGATCATAAAGTGTTTCGAGGTCATGGAACTTATCGTATTCGTTCTTAATTAAAAATCTGAGTACTTTTCTACTTTGTCTAAACTGTACGTCCGTACATCTTTTGCATTTAGTTTGTAATGCATCAGGAAGAACGTCTACAAGTAAAAATAAAAGTGAATTAATTTAAAACTTATTTTTTCTTTAAATGAGAAAAAAGTTGACACTTTTTACTGAACAAGTAAGGTTCAAGTTCTACTTTTGCATCCTAGGAGGTAAAAGTAAATTCTAACCTTAAATATTTACAACAAACTGTTACGTTTTAAAGTTTTGGTAATGTAAAAGAGTTAATGTTTTTTAAATTTTCTTTTATAATTTGTTCGTTACGTTTAATAATTAGATTCTTTTTAAAAGTTAAAGTTAATATAAAAAAATATTTATTGTCAAATTAACTACAAGTAATTGTCAAGAGATGGTGTTTTTTCAAAATTAAAAAAAAATAATCTGTTTCATACAGAGTAAAAGTTTTTTGTTAGTGTCACAAAAAGTACTTTTACTCCGTATGAAACACTTTATTTTTTCTTCAAACGTAAAACTTAATAAAAACCAAAATAAAGAATTTTGAGCGCCATCTCTTGACAATTCCTAGTAGTTCAATTATCAAATAATTTTTAATTTTAACTTGAACATCGAAAGAGAAGCTAATTATTAAATGCAACGAACAAATATTATAAAAGAAAAACATTAACTTTTTTACACTATTAATACTTAAAAATATCATTTGACATTACAATTTGTAGTAAACATTTAAGGTTAAAATTTACTTTTACCTCCTGGGAAGTAAAAGTTCACTTTTACCTTATAGGATGTAAAATTAGAACTTTAGTCTTACTTGTACAGTAACAAAATGTCAACTTTTTTGTGAATTTGAAAAAAATTAATTTACCTTTCAATCGTTGTCCATCGGGAGTACACTTTTTCCCTGTTTTTAAACAATTATAATAATTATTCAAAAGTCGGTTACTGTTTAAAATTTCATCTATATCGATGTTGTCGAATTGATCTGAATATTTATCTTCAACAGGATGAGCCCATACTACAGCGATAACAACGAAGAGAGCCACAATTGTTATACCTTTCATCTTGATTGTTTAAATATAATCTCACTTACGATTTTGCAAAAAACTTTATAGTGATACTGGAGTTTGACTCCATATTTATAGAAACAGGGATTTTTTATAGGTTTATATTTAGGTCTAAAGGTGACTGTCGCACATTACTGCATAGCAGAGTTTCTATAGGTTTTAAACTGGAAAAACATCATGTGGCTGTAAATACATAAAAAACACATGATGTTAATGTACCCTCAACATCCAAAAAATTTTTTCTCAAAAAGAAATAGGAATTTCAAAATTCTGCTTTGGCCATTTAATAGAGCATGGAATTTTGAACAATTTATAAATCTATACAAAATTTTTTACTCACAATACTTTTCCAGGAAAACGCTAATTCGAAAGATGGAAAATGGAAATCTAAAAATTCGAAATTTTGAAGCATAGTGGTTTGCAAAAATGTTTGCCTTTTTGTAATTAATTGTCGGATCATTATGTAGTGTGAATTTTTGTAAAGAAGATGGTTTAGATATTAAGTACCATAAGCTACAGAGCGTTCAAAATTAAAAAGTATCCTGGATATAATATGTTCTTTAACATAATTTTAATGACATCATGCTACTAATAATGTTAAAACAATTTCTGGTTTAGAAAAAAGACCCTTAGATATTTAAAATTTTTGAGTTTTCTTTTTTTCTGTAAGGTAAGTCGGGGGAAGAGACCACTGTGGGCGAGATGCCACCACAGCATTTTTCAAAATTCCTCCAACCAATCTCCGGAAAATTTTATGTATAGGTTGCTTGTGATTATAAGCTACTAGCAAACATCGTTGAAAACGAGTTTTCGCAAGTCATGGAAAAGTTTTCCAAAAAATTAGTTTTTTATGTTTGACGAAGTTTTTGCTACATCTCAGCTTTTAAATTTTATTAGGTGTTTTTTTGTGTTATCGATATCAACGAATTGTTAGCTGAAAAGACGCCACTTTTCACGTCTATTTTAATTTTTGAAAAAAAATTCGCATCAAATTTGATTTAGTTAGAGAGTTTTGCATTTTCACCCATAGAATGGGGTAAGACGCCACATTAGTGCAAAGTATGTAACTTTTAGACTCATTTTATTTAGATTTATAGTAATAATGCGACAATAGTGCCGACAATGATGAAAATGTGTAATGAAAACTATTACGATAACAATGGGCTCCGTAGCTTGGATTTACTACATAATTTGCAAGAAGGGGTTACACGAAAGATGTACATGGATTGATGACACATGTGACAATTGAGGTCAATAAGATCTAAGGATAAAACAGTTTTTTTCGTTTGGTACCGTTCGCGACTTTCTATTCGGGACTAAAACTCACTTTGGCATCTTACCCAAATGCATGGGGTAAGATGCCCAGTTTGTCAAAAAATACAAAAAAAATTTTTTCACTATGTTAACTAATAATTTATGATGATTTGATATTGCTATCTAACAGTGTATTCTTTGAGCGATAAACACACATTTTTAAATTAATCTAAGTGTGTATAATAACGTTTTTATAAATTAATTAAAAAATGTATGGCATCTTCCCCCGACTTGCTTTATTTAATTTTTAAAAAGCCGCCTAAGATAGAAAATTTATTCTACTTTATGTATTTCTATGAAATTAAGATAATGTGCGCGCGTCTCAAAAAGGGCACTTTTTTGTAATAGTGACGATATTTTTATTTGAACGTTATTTCTTAAAAAGGTTCACGGAGAATGAAAGAGGAGATTTCAACATTTCATTTCATCATATGGAATAATGATTTTTGTCTACCTGTTCCGAAATAAAAACCCCGAAAAGTCGAAAAAGTTAGATTTTCACGAACAAACGTCAAAAAGGAAGCTACATCTCGACAAACAACTATGTGGCCGAAAATTTGGAATTAACTAGTATAAAGGTGTAGAAAAAGAAGCAAAAAGATTTACCATTCCCAGTGGTGTGCTAATGTGTGTGGTATAAAATTTTTTGTTCTCGCAATAGTTTTACCGTAAGCCCGACGAAAGAAACAATATATAGCCTTAACGTCAATGTAGGGAACAGCCTAAAAAACAACAAATGAGGCTGAAAATTTGAAATGAGCTAGTATTGAAAGCCTAAATAAAGAGGCAAAAAAGTTTACCACTCTCAAGGGTGTGCAACATGCAGTAAATGTGGCTTTAACTGCTAACAGAATAACTGGAAGTGTAATGGAAATATCGAAATTCTGTTTGCGTCAATTTATAGAGAATGGAATTCTAAACAATTTATACAGGGTGTCCGGCATAAGTCTCCGTTCTTTGAAGTGGGCGATAGCTGAGCTCAAAATAGAGCGATGAAACCGAATTTACCTTAGTCTAAAGTTGCTTGCCTACCAAGTTACAGCGCTTTTGAAGTTCTTAAAAATAAATCGATAAATAAGCGTAAGTTTGGAATTACAAGTAATGAAACAACTAAATTTATGAAATATGCTTTTCTTGATGCGAGGAAAAACTTGGTAATCAGTAAAAACCGATATGATTCCTCTAAGGGGGTTAGATGCCTCTTCCTCGATGTTGATGCACCCTTAACCTTTTGTGAGGCAATGAAATCAGAAAAAATTGGCAATTATAAAAAGTAAATTAATAATTAACATAATTCAATCTCTTGTAAAATTGTCAATGAGCTTTCGGTTTTCGAGAAAAAATACTATTTTTACTACCCGATGTTGCAGTGTTCTACATGCGATCGTCTCTAATTCTGTAACTGTTTTCTAGCTAAATGCCAAGAAGGCCAAAATTTGAGACTTAAAGTATTCAGCATGAAATCGGTTTTACAGAACTTTAAATCCATAATTTTACCCTTCATGACTTTTAGCTAGAAAGCAGTTACAGAATTAGAGACGATCGCATGTAAAACACTGCAACATCAGGTAGTAAAAATAGCATTTTCTCCGACCGACGAAACTTTGAACACGTTGTTTTGAATATAATTAGGCGACTGTCAAGCAGACGGTCAATCGTCAGCGAGTGAGGAATACCAACTATTATCGAATTATCGATGACTGTGGATGGTCTGTGCCTAATTATATTCAAAACCACGTGTTTAAAATTTTGGTCGGTCTATGACGGTCGCTGAAAAACGTCTGTCTGACAGCCGCCTAAAGGTTTGGCGTGAAGTTTAAATTTAGATAGTACAGGTAAATTAAAATAAAGAAACTATCGGTGGTCTATAGTGGGAAATTTTCAAATGGTGCATGGGATAGCAACGTTAGTGCTGTTGATTGGATATCTTGCGTAATTTGCCAAGAAAATTTAAATGTTTATATCAAGATTAAAATTAAATGTTTATATCCTTATTGTATGACGATGCGTAATGTGAATAATTAATTATCAAATAAAGTTGCAACATAATTGTTATCATAATTATTTCCTTGTTATCATATTAATTCCCACTATGTACCAGGGGATGGTATATAGTGGGAACATGGTACATAATGGGAACTTAATTCTTTTGGGCACTTTTGGGATTTATTTCTTAACGGTTTTATATCTTACAGATATAAACTAGCACTAGTGCTAGCAGTATTCGTTGAATTTGTCTGTTATAATCATTTTATAAGAGCGGTAGAAAACATTGAAAAAAAAACGGGCTAGTATTTACCACCTTCCCCTATAAATTTTCTTACTTTTGGTAATATGGAGAAGTAAAACGTAAAATGTCAGTCGGCTATAAATTGAAATTAATTATTTACGAGTCCAAAAGTGGTTAAAGTTATTATTAATGAATTACTGCTTTGACCAATAATAGTATATTATCCAACGAGCGGGTAATGAAGCTCATTACTCACAAAAATGAATTTGCGACACGAGCCGCACGGCAGTGTCGTAATTATAAATAAAAACAATGTATTTTGCAATTAATAATTAATAATCATGCCAGTTTTCGTGACGAAAAATAATTTTTTTATTAATAAAATCTGTTTTACAAGTGAATTTAAATTATACTAGAACTTCTTCCACCAATCTAATTTTTCCACGTGCGTTTATCCGAAAAAATACTTTTATACCTACTGTTTTTTTTTTTACAAAAATCACTTATAAGGGAGGGAATATAATACCTTCGGCTTTAAGTTCTTCTTCATAATCCTTTCTGTAATTATATGTTGGATCATAAATTCCTTCGAGTTCATGGAATCTTGGGTATTGGTTCTTAAGTAAAAATCTGAGTACTTTTTTACTTTGTCTTTTCTGTACATCGGTACACTTTGCGCATTTAGTTTTTAATGCATCAGGAATAATGTCTACAAATAAAAATAAAAGTGAATAATTTAGAACTTATTTTTTTGTAAAATAATAGCAGTTTGTTTTATTAGGAGTAAAAGTACTTTTACTCCGTATGAAACATTTAATTTTTTCTTGAAACGTAAAACTTATAAAAACTATAAATAAAGAATTTTGAAAAAGCGCCATCTCTTGTCAATTACCTACTTGTAGTTCAATTGTCAAATATTTTTTTAAATTAACTTTAACTTGCAAAAACAAGCTAATTATTAAACGCAACGAACAAATTATGAAAGAAAATTTAAAAAACTAACTTTTTTACTTTGCAAAATGCTTAGAAATATCATTTTACGTTACAATTTGATGTAAATATTTACGGTTAGAATTTACTTTTACCTCCTAGGATGTAAAAGTAGAACTTTAACCTTACTTGTTCAGTAACAAAATGTCAACTTTTTTTGACGTTTAAAGAAAAAATTAATTTACCTTTCATTCGTTGTCCATCGGGAGTACACTTTGTTCCTGTTTTAAAACAATTATAATAATTATTCAAAAGCCGTTCACTATTTAAAATTTCATCTATATCGACGTTGTCGAATTGATCATAATATTTATCGTTAGCCCACGCTACAGCGATAACCACGAAAAGAGCGACAATTGCTAAACCTTTCATCGTGACTGTTTAAGTATAATCTCACTTAGGATTTCTCAAAAACTTATAAGTGATGCTGAAGTTTGATTCCATATTTATACAAACTCGAATTGTATGTAAAACATAAAAACGGAGAAGAAAAATTAATTAGCAAAAATGATTAGGTACCTTGACTAATTGTTATGGAAAATATTTTTTGTAAATAAAAAACCTTTATTGGTATAAATTAGTTTTATTATATTCCTGTTTTTGACTTATAATGAGGAATGAGGTAAATGGTTTTTGCTATTGCTTATACCACGTTTTAAAATTTGAATATAGAACACTTTCAAGAGTTTACAACTGAAAAATGTAAAATGTTAGTCTATAAATTGAAATTAATTATTTACTAGCCCAAAAATGGTTAAAGTTGCTACATGATGGTTATTTCTTACTTGCAATATAATATACTGCCATGCTATTGGATTTCTTTTCAATAACATTAAAAGTTAATAAGTTATAATTAAAACTATTAATACAAATTTAATTATTAATGTTTTTCTCTATTTATCTCTATTTATGTATCAAGTTGCAAAAGAAGCGTGCTTTTTGCACTAGACGAAAACTTGAACCACGAGCGCTAACGAGTGATCTAATTGGAACGGTATTGGGCGAATAAGATATTGCTTAAAAAGCCTTACTACAACTTAGAGACTTCATAATACGATAACATAAAATTGTAGATTTTTATAAATGCACAATAATATGTATTGCCATGGAAAACAGTTGACGATTTAGATTCTATATTGTTTTCCATGGCAAATGAGATTATATCAATAACTTCATTGTTAATGAAAAAATACATTAAAGAAGCCAATCTACGCAACCTGTATGATTTCCACTTCAACATAATATGATATCTACAGTTATCTATTAGTTTGATGATCTGTAAATACCTAGTGACAGACTTCAGAAATTTTATTTCGTTTATTTCGATTCTTTGCTTTTGTACCATATAAGAGAACTGGTATACTTGAGACCAAATTAGCTTTTAGTTGGAGATATATGGGCTATAAGAAACGTCTGACATACGTCATTGATAATTATATCGTCCGTTTCCAAAAAAGGGCCTCAGCTTATGGAGGGATTAAACAACTTTAAACAAATAAAACCTTATATAAAATTAGATGAGACGATATTTTCTACAATTTTAGCGAAAAAAAAGTTATCATTTTCCAAACAGCTAAGGCTGATGGCGTCTTCGCTATATTTTTAAATTGCACCATATACATTTTTTTGTCTCATATTATAGTAAATTTTTGCTCTTTTCAATAAGGTAAAGTACCCATAGAGTTAAATAAGAAAATTTTAAAGAAAAATTGTAAAAACTAAATGTACATGATTTTTCATCAAGCAAGCGGATTGTTCAAAAAAAGAAATGATTTTCAGTTGTTTATCTAACTGTGAAAGCTTCTTCACTCAAATCTAATGTTTCATTGCGCCACAGCCACTGGATTGGCTACGATAAGTTTGTTACGAATAAATTAAAAGAAAAAACTCGTAAAACATTATTTATTTATTATTAATTCGCATCAGCAACTAAAGATATTGGCGATGATTTAAACTAATGTAACTCCATATTCCGTTATTTTGTATTGTAGAGTGCCATAGAAAACAAGATACTTTCTAAGACTTAAAGTCTCTTGTTTTCCATGGCAATCTACAATTTTGTATTATTTTGTAAAAATATAAAGTAGCAGAATGCGCTATAACTCTGCTATTTTTAAATAGACTTTATAAGACTTGAAGTCTCTTGTTTTCCATGGTACTACAGTTTTGTATTCTGCGCTATAACTATAGAATGCGTTATAACTCTGTTATTTCTAAATATTTTGATAAAGTACTTTAATGCTTTTATACAGAGAAAAGTTTGGGGAATCCAAATATGCAAAAATATACAGGGTGTTCAATTTAAGAAAAAGTGACATATTGGCATATCTCAACAACTAGGCCGTTTTCCGATTTTCCAATTATCCAGCTAAATGAAGACGATAAAATACTACAACTTCGCTAATTTAACAAAATTTGTAACTTCGTAAATAAAAAAGTTAGCTATTGCAAACTGTTTCGTGAACGGTCAGGTAACTCACAGTATATCTGACCGCAAAATGAGCTGTAACTCGGTTATTTCTTAATATTTTGATAAAGTGCCTTAGTACTTTTATACAGAGAAATGTTTGGGGAATCCAAATATCCAAAAATATATAGGGTGTTCAATTTTAAAAAAAGTGACATATTCCTGTATCTCGGACCTCGGTAACTAGATCCTTTTCGGTTTTTTATGAAAACCGGAAAAACAAGTACTACAACTTTACTAATTTAACCATATTCGTATCTTTATAAATAAAAAAGTTAGCTATTGTAAACTGTTTTCATGAACACACTGTATAGGCTTGCAAAAAAGATTCAAATTAAACCGTTGCTTGCTTAAACTTTTTTTTTATGTAAAAGGTCATTTCGGCAATCAAAACGTTGTAGCATGTCTTGATATGAAGAAAAAATTGTAGGCACAACCTGCAAGAGCGGTGCAGGTGTTGTGCTCCTGGTTCAAGGTGTTTTTGTGTCATTTTACTACCATGGGCTTGTTACTGAACTAAGGGAGGGCTTCAAGGTATTTAGGATATCTTCATAGTTTATCAAAAACTTAAATTGCAAAATTTAGACTATCACGATGAAATGTTTCAAGTCCTTATGAAAGTAAAACACGGTAACACGCTATGTTATTATACTGATAGTTGGTATAAACTTATACCTGCTTTGTAATAAGTTAATTAATAATTATTAGTTTATAAATAAGTCTACACTGTCCTCGACTTTTCATTTCATCGGTGTAATTTTCTTTAGCTAAGATAATTATTGAACTTCACCGAGATAAGGCTCGTATAATAACAATAGCCCTTTTTATAGGGTTTAAAGGGTTAGAGACGTATTATAACGTATTATGAGCCCGGTATTATAACGAAGGTAATGTGGCTAGCACTACGTTATTAATTAATCACCACATAACTTGTTGTACCAGGGTACTGAATTTTAAGGTCAGTATGCACCCTAAAAAATTGAATAAGTAATAAACTTAAGTACACAATTATTTTAAATGACGATGAACAATAGTTGAATTGTTTTTAGCAAACTACTGACGTTCAAATTTACTTTTCCAAATAAAATCATACTTATAATTATTCAATTAACATGCGTCAATCAATATTTATTTTTAACGAGGTAATGAGTAATTCACATAAAAACTGCAATAAAAAGAAAATAAACGTCAATTTATGTTGTATGAAAATTACCTTTAGACGATTTTATTATTGTAAAATGTAAAACATGGGGAAGCGAAAAAACAACAAACTATTTAAATGGAAATTTTTGGCTTTAAGTTTTGCTTACGTCAGTTCGAAATTTTTTAACAAGGGGTGGTAATACAAGAGTATAACTAATATTAATCTTGCAATTCGAAAAGTCAAACTTAATCTTGTTCATTAATCGAACCAACATTTGAACTTACTTGCACCCATGAAACCGTGTCTTAATGCACGGAAAGTTTTTTTAACATCGCTAAATATTTTTTTTTTGATAAAAATACTTAAACCTCTTGTGTTGGGTGAACCAGATTCTACTTTATTTTTTATAGTATCTACGTCATAGGTACATAATACAGGTGCAAGGTTAATTTGTTGTACTCCCATTGTACCTATAATAATTAAGCCCCACGGAAATTTTTTTTTCAACTGTTTGTCAATAACCGATCATCGTTTTAAAGAAACATGTTTATTTACTTAAAGCATAAGTCATAGGTGAATAATTAATTATTTTAATTTTACACTACTTGGAAATGGAAATGCCAGTATGTAGGTACTATTTTCTATTTTTCTATTACAATAAGTTAATTTGAAAAACAAAATATATTTTTGTGGCCTTGCTTACAATTTACAAATTATAATTTTTGTGGTTTCGTCAAAGTTTTCATTTGAAGACATGTAATCAAAGTGACAAGCAGACTGACGTAAGCTTTGGATTTTAATTAAAAATGTAACATCTTACACCTATTAATTGATCAATTGATTTCTAAAAAGCGATAAGATGATTAAAAAAAAATTATCCGAAGTTATACTTAACCTTTTCATGGTCAAAATTTACGTCATTTAGTTCTCAAACAAGTCGTTTTTTGAAGTTCAAAGATTTATATTTCGTAGGTTCCCACTATACAAATTATGGCCCTGTAAAATTGTTAATTTATATCATAATTAAATAAAACATCTCAAACTTTTTGTATTAACTTAAAATTTCTAATTAAAATGATGTTGTAAAAAGTCATCCTTGTAAAATGTTCACATGAAACTGGTAGAAGTAAAATTAGTAAGTATGGATATGAAAAAAGCAGAGAAAAGCTTCTTACTTTTCGTTGCTTACCCCGATACTTGATCAGATTAATATTTATAAATTTTTTATATTTTGTATCCGAAGTACCTACACAAATTTATGTAAGTTATAGGATTCTGTTCTGAGCCCCGAAATGTTTATGATTATGTAGCAGACACATACTTATAGAACACAGAGGTGAAGCAAAACAAATTAGAAATCTTTGCAAATGTGTATTGTGTATGAATTGAAAATCATTTAACAGTGTTGTCGAAGAATTTCCAAAACAGCTAGGTACGAGTGGGTTGAAAACCCATTTCAAAATACTCTTGAAGGTTTTTTAATTACTGAAGAAGAGAAACAATATAACAGACTTAAGACCACGAATTTACCCACTTTTGCTATTTTTCCAACACCTTTTACCTCTGTGAAATCGGATTTTGTTCTTCTTCAATCAATAGTTTTTTTACTTCATTTCTACTTTTCCTGATTTCCCTCTTTAGGTATTCCCCCTTCTTAACTTTGAGAATCACTGTCCAAGTTATTTAGAAATGAAATAGTAATTAAATCTATTGGTCTAGACATACATTGTATAATTCCCAGGAGAAAAAACCGAAAACAAAAGCTAAAAACCTAATATTTGCCTACCACTAAATCATCCATGCTGTTAAATTATCCACATCCATAATACTCTAATAAAATAAAAAGAACGTCAAAGGTGTGGAATTCCTTAGGAATACTATTAGGTCAAGTTGATTAATTTCAAAACATTTCCCAATTTTATTCAGAGTGGCCCCCTATCGCCCCGCCATATTTTTTTCTATTTACGAAAATAAAAATTTATTTGATAATTCAACGCGTTGTTTGTCAACCCATCAAGTGTCATACTTTTTTAAGAATTGACCAACAGCAAATTGATTACGCGATCATCACGCGTGGTGATTAGTGATTACCGATAACCATAAAAATAATAAACGTCAAACCATTGACATAAAACGAACTGTAAAAATTAAATTTGTTGGATTATCATGTCAAATATACAAATGCAGGTAATTTTAGATGTTCATTCCACTCGTAGCTGTTGTTTTTTAAAAATCGCCACACACGCTGCGCGCTCTTAGCGATTTTCGTTACAACAGCTACTGGTAATCTGAACGTCAAAAATTACCAGTAATATTTAGACCACTTTATATGACTTATGAAAATTTCCACTTTTCCACATGAGAGTTTCCACTTAAAATAATAATAAAATTGATAAGTGGAAAGAAACGGCCAAAAGTACACAGAGATTAGAGAAAATAAAATTTTTCTGTCCTGAAATAAATTTTACGTCCAAAGACGAATATTAGGAAAAATATATTAGATTTTCATTGATGACAAGAAAACGACAAAATTAATTTTTGATCCGGCTCTTCATGAATCGTGTGACACTCTATGGTACAAACTTTAAATTTTTAGAGGCCCTCTTTTTATCGAGGGCTATCCCGCAAAGCGGGCCCTGCGGGCCCGTTAGTTACGCCACTACCATTATCATGCCTGCAACTCGAATTATTGGTTCAATAAAAGAAGTGCATTGTTTTAAATGTTGAAACTCGAAACTTCAGAGGTGGGTCATGAGCTCATGGCATAGTCCTCAACAATATTAAAGCATAACATTAAAAATGAAGGCAATTTTCCTCTTCCAACTTCAGGGGCTGTTCATGAGCTCATGGCATAGTCTTCAACGATATTAAAACAAAATATTACAAGTGAGAGCAATTTTCCTTTTCCAAATTCAGGGGCTGTTCATGAGCTCATGAGCTCATAACATAGTCCTCAACAATATTAAAACATAACATTCAAGTGAGAGCAATTTTCCTTTTCCAACTTCAGGGGCTGTTCATGAGCTCATAAGCTCATAACATAGTCCTCAACAACATTAAAACATAAGATTACTACAAATTAGGGCAACATTCCTGTTCCCAACTTCAGGGGCTGTTCATGAGCTCATGACATAGTCCTCAACAATATTAAGGCACAAAATTACAAATGAGAGCCATTTTCCAAGTTGAGAGGCTGTTCATGAGCTCTTGAGTTCATGACCTATTCCTCAACAATATTAAGGCATAAAATTACAAATGAGAGCAATTTTCCAAGTTGAGAGGCTGTTCATGAGCTCTTGAGTTCATGACCTATTCCTTAACAATATTAAGGCATAAAATTACAAATGAGAGCCATTTTCCAAGTTGAGAGGCTGTTCATGAGCTCTTGAGTTCATGACCTATTCCTCAACAATATTAAGGCATAAAATTACAAATGAGAGCAATTTTCCAAGTTGAGAGGCTGTTCATGAGCTCTTGAGTTCATGACCTATTCCTTAACAATATTAAGGCATAAAATTACAAATGAGAGCAATTTTCCAAGTTGAGAGGCTGTTCATGAGCTCTTGAGTTCATGACCTATTCCTCAACAATATTAAGGCATAAAATTACAAATGAGAGCAATTTTCCAAGTTGAGAGGCTGTTCATGAGCTCTTGAGTTCATGACCTATTCCTTAACAATATTAAGGCACAAAATTACAAATGAGAGCCATTTTCCAAGTTGAGAGGCTGTTCATGAGCTCTTGAGTTCATGACCTATTCCTCAACAATATTAAGGCATAAAATTACAAATGAGAGCAATTTTCCAAGTTGAGAGGCTGTTCATGAGCTCTTGAGTTCATGACCTATTCCTTAACAATATTAAGGCATAAAATTACAAATGAGAGCAATTTTCCAAGTTGAGAGGCTGTTCATGAGCTCTTGAGTTCATGACCTATTCCTCAACAATATTAAGGCATAAAATTACAAATGAGAGCAATTTGCCAAGTTGAGAGGCTGTTCATGAGCTCTTGAGTTCATGACCTATTCCTTAACAATATTAAGGCATAAAATTACAAATGAGAGCCATTTTCCAAGTTGAGAGGCTGTTCATGAGCTCTTGAGTTCATGACCTATTCCTCAACAATATTAAGGCATAAAATTACAAATGAGAGCAATTTTCCAAGTTGAGAGGCTGTTCATGAGCTCTTGAGTTCATGACCTATTCCTTAACAATATTAAGGCATAAAATTACAAATGAGAGCAATTTTCCAAGTTGAGAGGCTGTTCATGAGCTCTTGAGTTCATGACCTATTCCTCAACAATATTAAGGCATAAAATTACAAATGAGAGCAATTTTCCAAGTTGAGAGGCTGTTCATGAGCTCTTGAGTTCATGACCTATTCCTTAACAATATTAAGGCACAAAATTACAAATGAGAGCCATTTTCCAAGTTGAGAGGCTGTTCATGAGCTCTTGAGTTCATGACCTATTCCTCAACAATATTAAGGCATAAAATTACAAATGAGAGCAATTTTCCAAGTTGAGAGGCTGTTCATGAGCTCTTGAGTTCATGACCTATTCCTTAACAATATTAAGGCATAAAATTACAAATGAGAGCAATTTTCCAAGTTGAGAGGCTGTTCATGAGCTCTTGAGTTCATGACCTATTCCTCAACAATATTAAGGCATAAAATTACAAATGAGAGCAATTTGCCAAGTTGAGAGGCTGTTCATGAGCTCTTGAGTTCATGACCTATTCCTTAACAATATTAAGGCATAAAATTACAAATGAGAGCAATTTTCCAAGTTGAGAGGCTGTTCATGAGCTCTTGAGTTCATGACCTATTCCTCAACAATATTAAGGCATAAAATTACAAATGAGAGCAATTTTCCAAGTTGAGAGGCTGTTCATGAGCTCTTGAGTTCATGACCTATTCCTCAACAATATTAAGGCATAAAATTACAAATGAGAGCAATTTGCCAAGTTGAGAGGCTGTTCATGAGCTCTTGAGTTCATGACCTATTCCTCAACAATATTAAGGCATAAAATTACAAATGAGAGCAATTTTCCAAGTTGAGAGGCTGTTCATGAGCTCTTGAGTTCATGACCTATTCCTCAACAATATTAAGGCATAAAATTACAAATGAGAGCAATTTGCCAAGTTGAGAGGCTGTTCATGAGCTCTTGAGTTCATGACCTATTCCTCAACAATATTAAGGCATAAAATTACAAATGAGAGCAATTTTCCAAGTTGAGAGGCTGTTCATGAGCTCTTGAGTTCATGACCTATTCCTCAACAATATTAAGGCAAAAATTTACAAATGAGAGCAATTTTCCAAGTTGAGAGGCTGTTCATGAGCTCTTGAGTTCATGACCTATTCCTCAACAATATTAAGGCAAAAATTTACAAATGAGAGCAATTTTCCAAGTTGAGAGGCTGTTCATGAGCTCTTGAGTTCATGACCTATTCCTCAACAATATTAAGGCATAAAATTACAAATGAGAGCAATTTTCCAAGTTGAGAGGCTGTTCATGAGCTCTTGAGTTCATGACCTATTCCTCAACAATATTAAGGCATAAAATTACAAATGAGAGCAATTTTCCAAGTTGAGAGGCTGTTCATGAGCTCTTGAGTTCATGACCTATTCCTTAACAATATTAAGGCATAAAATTACAAATGAGAGCAATTTTCCAAGTTAAGAGGCTGTTCATGAGCTCTTGAGTTCATGACCTATTCCTCAACAATATTAAGGCATAAAATTACAAATGAGAGCAATTTTCCAAGTTGAGAGGCTGTTCATGAGCTCTTGAGTTCATGACCTATTCCTTAACAATATTAAGGCAAAAATTTACAAATGAGAGCAATTTTCCAAGTTGAGAGGCTGTTCATGAGCTCTTGAGTTCATGACCTATTCCTCAACAATATTAAGGCAAAAATTTACAAATGAGAGCAATTTTCCAAGTTGAGAGGCTGTTCATGAGCTCTTGAGTTCATGACCTATTCCTCAACAATATTAAGGCATAAAATTACAAATGAGAGCTATTTGCCAAGTTGAGAGGCTGTTCATGAGCTCTTGAGTTCATGACCTATTCCTCAACAATATTAAGGCATAAAATTACAAATGAGAGCAATTTTCCAAGTTGAGAGGCTGTTCATGAGCTCTTGAGTTCATGACCTATTCCTCAACAATATTAAGGCATAAAATTACAAATGAGAGCAATTTTCCAAGTTGAGAGGCTGTTCATGAGCTCTTGAGTTCATGACCTATTCCTCAACAATATTAAGGCATAAAATTACAAATGAGAGCAATTTGCCAAGTTGAGAGGCTGTTCATGAGCTCTTGAGTTCATGACCTATTCCTCAACAATATTAAGGCATAAAATTACAAATGAGAGCAATTTTCCAAGTTGAGAGGCTGTTCATGAGCTCTTGAGTTCATGACCTATTCCTCAACAATATTAAGGCAAAAACTTACAAATGAGAGCAATTTTCCAAGTTGAGAGGCTGTTCATGAGCTCTTGAGTTCATGACCTATTCCTCAACAATATTAAGGCAAAAATTTACAAATGAGAGCAATTTTCCAAGTTGAGAGGCTGTTCATGAGCTCTTGAGTTCATGACCTATTCCTCAACAATATTAAGGCATAAAATTTCAAATGAGAGCAATTTGCCAAGTTGAGAGGCTGTTCATGAGCTCTTGAGTTCATGACCTATTCCTCAACAATATTAAGGCATAAAATTACAAATGAGAGCAATTTTCCAAGTTGAGAGGCTGTTCATGAGCTCTCGAGTTCAAGACCTATTCCTCAACAATATTAAGGCAAAAATTTACAAATGAGAGCAATTTTCCAAGTTGAGAGGCTGTTCATGAGCTCTTGAGTTCATGACCTATTCCTCAACAATATTAAGGCATAAAATTACAAATGAGAGCAATTTGCCAAGTTGAGAGGCTGTTCATGAGCTCTTGAGTTCATGACCTATTCCTCAACAATATTAAGGCATAAATTTACAAATGAGAGCAATTTTCCAAGTTGAAAGGCTGTTCATGAGCTCTTGAGTTCATGACTCAACAATATTAAGGCATAAATTTACAAATGAGAGCAATTTTCCAAGTTGAGAGGCTGTTCATGAGCTCTTGAGTTCATGACCTATTCCTCAACAATATTAAGGCATAAATTGACAAATGAGAGCAATTTTCCAAGTTGAGAGGCTGTTCATAAGCTCTTGAGTTCATGACCTATTCCTCAACAATATTAAGGCATAAAATTACAAATGAGAGCAATTTTCCAAGTTGAGAGGCTGTTCATGAGCTCTTGAGTTCATGACCTATTCCTTAACAATATTAAGGCACAAAATTACAAATGAGAGCCATTTTCCAAGTTGAGAGGCTGTTCATGAGCTCTTGAGTTCATGACCTATTCCTCAACAATATTAAGGCATAAAATTACAAATGAGAGCAATTTTCCAAGTTGAGAGGCTGTTCATGAGCTCTTGAGTTCATGACCTATTCCTTAACAATATTAAGGCATAAAATTACAAATGAGAGAAATTTTCCAAGTTGAGAGGCTGTTCATGAGCTCTTGAGTTCATGACCTATTCCTCAACAATATTAAGGCATAAAATTACAAATGAGAGCAATTTTCCAAGTTGAGAGGCTGTTCATGAGCTCTTGAGTTCATGACCTATTACTTAACAATATTAAGGCACAAAATTACAAATGAGAGCCATTTTCCAAGTTGAGAGGCTGTTCATGAGCTCTTGAGTTCATGACCTATTCCTCAACAATATTAAGGCATAAAATTACAAATGAGAGCAATTTTCCAAGTTGAGAGGCTGTTCATGAGCTCTTGAGTTCATGACCTATTCCTTAACAATATTAAGGCATAAAATTACAAATGAGAGCATTTTTCCAAGTTGAGAGGCTGTTCATGAGCTCTTGAGTTCATGACCTATTCCTCAACAATATTAAGGCATAAATTTACAAATGAGAGCAATTTTCCAAGTGGAGAGGCTGTTCATGAGCTCTTGAGTTCATGACCTATTCCTCAACAATATTAAGGCATACATTTACAAATGAGAGCAATTGTCCAAGTTGAGAGGCTGTTCATAAGCTCTTGAGTTCATGACCTATTCCTCAACAATATTAAGGCACAAAATTACAAATGAGAGCCATTTTCCAAGTTGAGAGGCTGTTCATGAGCTCTTGAGTTCATGACCTATTCCTCAACAATATTAAAGCATAAATTTACAAATGAGAGCAATTTTCCAAGTTGAGAGGCTGTTCATGAGCTCTTGAGTTCATGACCTATTCCTCAACAATATTAAGGCATAAATTTACAAATGAGAGCAATTTTCCAAGTTGAGAGGCTGTTCATGAGCTCTTGAGTTCATGACCTATTCCTCGACAATATTAAGGCATAAATTTACAAATGAGAGCAATTTTCCAAGTTGAGAGGCTGTTCATGAGCTCTTGAGTTCATGACCTATTCCTCAACAATATTAAGGCATAAATTTACAAATGAGAGCAATTTTCCAAGTTGAGAGGCTGTTCATGAGCTCTTGAGTTCATGACCTATTCCTCGACAATATTAAGGCATAAAATTACAAATGAGAGCAATTTTCCAAGTTGAGAGGCTGTTCATGAGCTCTTGAGTTCATGACCTATTACTTAACAATATTAAGGCACAAAATTACAAATGAGAGCCATTTTCCAAGTTGAGAGGCTGTTCATGAGCTCTTGAGTTCATGACCTATTCCTCAACAATATTAAGGCATAAAATTACAAATGAGAGCAATTTTCCAAGTTGAGAGGCTGTTCATGAGCTCTTGAGTTCATGACCTATTCCTTAACAATATTAAGGCATAAAATTACAAATGAGAGCAATTTTCCAAGTTGAGAGGCTGTTCATGAGCTCTTGAGTTCATGACCTATTCCTCAACAATATTAAGGCATAAATTTACAAATGAGAGCAATTTTCCAAGTGGAGAGGCTGTTCATGAGCTCTTGAGTTCATGACCTATTCCTCAACAATATTAAGGCATACATTTACAAATGAGAGCAATTGTCCAAGTTGAGAGGCTGTTCATAAGCTCTTGAGTTCATGACCTATTCCTCAACAATATTAAGGCACAAAATTACAAATGAGAGCCATTTTCCAAGTTGAGAGGCTGTTCATGAGCTCTTGAGTTCATGACCTATTCCTCAACAATATTAAAGCATAAATTTACAAATGAGAGCAATTTTCCAAGTTGAGAGGCTGTTCATGAGCTCTTGAGTTCATGACCTATTCCTCAACAATATTAAGGCATAAATTTACAAATGAGAGCAATTTTCCAAGTTGAGAGGCTGTTCATGAGCTCTTGAGTTCATGACCTATTCCTCGACAATATTAAGGCATAAATTTAAAAATGAGAGCAATTTTCCAAGATGAGAGGCTGTTCATGAGCTCTTGAGTTCATGACCTATTCCTCAACAATATTAAAGCATAACATTACAAATAAATGAGAGCAATAATTTCCCTTTCAAAAATTATTGATATTCCACTATTAATTAATTTATACTGATGCAACGTGAGTCAATGAAATCTTCTGTAGTTAAGAAAAACCAACAAGGCACAAAGACATTGTGGGATTTTTAGACATATCAACGTTTATTTAATTTCTATTTGAAAAGTAAATAAAAGATCAACCCGTAGTGGCCGTAGAGTATAAAAAATGGTTCGTTATTATAAAAAGTGCATGTCAAGGGTTTTTAGAAATGCACCTTAACACTAAAAAGAAATCAATTAGTTATTTGTAGCGTGAGGCCAAGGTTTTCTTGTATTAAATGGAAAGTAATACCACTGTAGAATTATGTAAATAAAAAATAAGTAAATATAAAAATATCGTTTATGTAATATTTACATAAACAAATACAAAAACAATGAATACCTATAACTTGGTTCGATTGTTTTTAAAAAGTACAAAGTGCGGAGATTTCAACGAGAACCTACAAAATTTTATTGAAACCCACTTCATTAACGTGTTCGTATGATGGATGTTTAATACACAAAAATAAGATTTAAAAATGAATTAATTTAGCGTCCCTACATGACAAAGTAATTTTTAAAGGTTGAATTTACGATAAGTCATAGGAAGCAATTGGAAGTCAGATTATTATGTTAACATATTCATTGTTTGTTAACACACTTGTCGAAACATTTCCTAAATTACTTAAATAAAACTAATATACCTACACTGCATTGCAATAATAAAAAAAATAGTTCTGTAATAGAGAACTTGTACTTGAAATTAAACTACAAGGTTTCTTCAAGTGATTTAAAGTTATTACCTTGTTAAGTTTAGAAACAAGTAATGCTTTGCATAATAATTTAGATTATTGTCATTGAGTCTTTACTTGTTTAATAAAAATATAATCTAAATCGATACAGTTCAACTAGTTATTAGGAATAAAATATTATGCGAATATCAATTTTAAACAAATTATTACGAAAGGAAAACTTTGGGCATTTATAATTATTATTATTTAATTGCTTGTGAACATCCTAAAACGTGATTACAATGGAAATTTTCTTGTTGACCAAATTTATTTTAATTATAGTTCGTCCAAATCAGAAAAGGGCCTTTAAATCGTTCTAGTTTGTATACGGTTATTAGTGCGAAAAGCATATTGGAGGTACCTATAGTAAAAATTCAATAAAAGTAAAGTTTTCCACGCTTTAAAGGGCGATAGAAGAGATAAAAATAAGAAAAAAAAACTAATACACTTTGGTCCAAACCTTGATAGTTTTGGAGATATGGAATATTTTAACTTATGACGCGCGCAATGAAAAAAAAATCATGTAATATGAAAATTACTTAAAGTATTAATTAAATAATAGTAATTTATGATATACGTGTTAAAAGCGGCATTTTATTTTGTTAGTGGAGAAGATTACAAAACGAGCGTAGAGTGTAGTAATTCCACGAACAAAATAAAATCTCTTTTAATACAAATATCATACAATAATATACATAATTTGTAACAAATTTCAAATTTAAAAATTGAGGTTATTTTTTGTTGGTTGGTACTTTTTTTGTTTATAATATACTGACATTATCTAACGGTTCAAAATTTTCTAAATTTAAAATTAATTCTTTTCATCTTAAATTTTATTGAATTGAATTAAAAATTAAATAAAAGCTTATATTAATATTTTTTAAAATTTTAATAAACAAAAATAACGTTTAGTACAAAATATAAATTATTAAAAAATTATTTAATAGAGAAAGTAAAAAAAAACACTTAAAAAATATAAATACCAACTTCGAAGAAAATAAATGTGACTACTGTTTTTCAGACACGTCTTCAGATATTACTACACTACTTTTGGTTTCGTAATAGCTCCATTACAGAACCGCAATATAAAAACTGATTTAGCCCCTTAACTTGTAATTAATAGTTGAAATTGCAATTAAAATTCACTAGAAGAAGAGGAAGCTCTAACGACAACATCTTAATTAAAACTATAGATTAGTTCTACAATTCTCCGCTAAAATTCATCTTCTGTACCAACTTTAATTTGATAATTGATAAACAATAACTTTAACCTTCGCATGGGCAGGGCGTACTTTTGTAAAGATTTCAATTTTAATTTTTAATAACTCTGACGTTTTGAAACAGATTTTGGATTATTGTCGGTTCAGTGATCAAATTTTTGAGATCTTTTAGAAAAAAATTAGAAAAAATATGTTTTTGATACTTTTATTTGGAATTTGTCGTTTTACTTCACTAGTGAACTAGAGTTACAAATGTAAAGATTTTTGAATAACTCCGCCGTTTTTACACCGATTTTGAAATGCTTTTGAGTCAGTGATAAAATTTTCCAGATCTTTTCGAAAATGTAAAAAAAAATTGAATAAATATGTTTTTGATACTTTTATTGGCAAGTTGTGATTTTTTGGCTTATTTTTAATAACTCCTCCGTTTTTATATCGATTTTGAAATGCTATTGAGTTAGTGATCAAATTTTTTAGATCTTTTCAAAATTGCAAAAAAAATGTGAAAAAATATGTTAAATAAGCAAAATTTATCCTGATTTTCGGACTTTTTTTGTAACAGCGAGTTTTTTTCAATAATCGGTCGAAACCATTCCTGTGAGTTTGTGTATAAAATGTCTCAACTCAATTTTAACCGGAAGGCCCTTATTCTTCGACTTTAGTGTAAAAGTTTGACTTTTTCAAGTTTCCGTTTCACTATTTTTTGAATAACTTCGCTTGTATTGGTCGGATCGGGATCAAAAAATTTTCCTTTTGTTTGTAATGAATCTTTCTTTAAAACTGCCTGGGTTAAAATTATTTATATTAATTTCCTAATCCAAAAAAAAATTCAAAACTGTCGTCATTGGTCGGTTGTAGTTTTTTCTAGAAAACTTAAGTTTTAATTAATGTTATGGTATGAAACTTTAGAAAGTTGCAGCTGATATAGTAATAAATCCATATTACAAGTTGAGTCCAAAAATATTAAGAACAACGGCTAAAATTTGCATTTTGGTTCAAATTTTCAAATTCATATTTGTTGTGAGCAATTGGTGGTATCCCAATAATTCTTCTCTTGAAATGTAGGAAATTTATTGCTCTTTCAGATGAAAACAAAAACAATCACAACAAACCATTTTTTCTTCCGATTTCTTTGAAGATAAAAAGAAAATCTTTTAACTGTTTGTCTACAAAACCAATTTTAGTGGTCGAAATTTAATTCTTCTTTTACGTATTTTTGAAAATTAATCATAAAGAACTCCTATAAACTATTTTTGAACAATAAAACTGGTTTTAAAGTCAACCATTTCGACCACTAAAATTGGTTTTGTGGGTAAATAGTTAAAAAATTTTATTTTTATTTTCAACGAAATCGGAAGAAAACGTGGTCTAATATGATTGTCTTTGGCTTCATCTGAAAGAGCATTAAATTTCCTACATTTCAAGAGAAGACTTATTAAGATACCACAAATTGCTCACAACAAATATGAATTAGAAAATTTGAACCAAAATGCAAATCTTAGTCTTTGTTCTCAATATTTTTGAACCCAATTTGCAATATGGATTTGTTACTATATCAGCTACAACTTCCTAAAGTTTCATACCGTAATATTAATTATTATTCGAGTTCTCTATAAAAAACTACAACTCACTAATGACGGCAGTTTTGAATTTTTTTTGGGTTAGGAAATTAATATAGATTATTTTAACCCAAGCAGTTTTAAAGAGAGATTCATTACAAACAAAAGGAAAATTTTTTGCTCCCGATCCGACCAATACAAGCGAAGTTATTCAAAAAATAGTGAATCGGAAACTTGAAAAAGTCAAAATTTTACATTAAAGTCGAAGAATAAGGGCCTTCCGGTCAAAATTGGGTTGAGACATTTTATACACAAACTCACAGAAATGGTTTTGACCGATTAAGAAAATAAACTCGCTGTTACAAAAAAAGTCCGAAAATCAGAATAAATTTTGGTTCGTTGACTACACTAATTAGTTACCTAATCAAAAAAATCACATTTTGCAAAAAAAAGTATCAAAAACATATTTTTTCAAATTTTTTCAAAATCGGTGTAGAAACGGCGGAGTTATTCAAAAATCTTTACATACAGTTGTTACAGCGGATCATTGCCGGTGGAGAACTAGGCTAAGTACGCAAAAACACGCAATCTGATACGTAGTGTACCAACTATCTTTGTTGGCGCTGCGTAATATAACGTTAATTATAACGACGTACTGTCGGCTTATCTTTACATACAGCGGAAAAGATTCCCTGGAACCACTATATGTAACTCCTGCCCACAAGTAGAAAAAAGTTACGTGCCCATGCAAATCTTAAAGTGTCCCAAACAAAAAAAAATGAGGGTTGCTAAATTGAGAGATCCTTTGTAGTCTGAGAACACGACATTCTTGACCAATTCATTTATTTCCGAATTGTTGGAATAAATAATTTCAAACCAGTCAGAAAGTTGAGCTATGATTATACATTCAACCATAGCCACATTAAAGAACGTTGGGGCCTGAGGCGCTAATGATTTTCGAGCCCCTCCAAAAATACACTGCAGTTCAGAAAACAAATGTTTATTTATATCAACGAAGAGGCTCCAGAGCACATGGAAGAGGGTGGAATTTTATTTTAAGAATGTGTTTGGATTAGTTATATAGGAGGTAAAAATACTAAAAGACCCTGGTTCTAGCTACATGACTGAGAGAGAGAGGCGGTGAAAAGGTCTCGTTTTTGGGGTTTTTGCTTATATCCCTTTAAAAAAATTATTAAATTATTCTTAGCAAATTAAAAGCTTATAAAATTTCCTACAAGATTGCTTAAATTCATCTTTTTCTATTCCTTATAGTTTTGATGATGATGATGAAAAGGATGTAAGAAAAAAAATTTTAGCCTGACGTTTTTCAGCCAACTTTTGCCTCTAGCACCTCAGCCCTTCGTTTTACAGTAAATGTCTTCAGTAAAGAAGTTTTAGAGCATTAAACTTCCTTTACTATTTAACTTTTTTCGGGCCCTCAAGCACGCGCTTAATGCGCTTGTGGATAATCCAGCCATGTAATCAACCCTTAACCGACTTGGTAAAAGCAAGTGGTTTAAGGGTGGAAGGTACCCGCAATAATTGTAGACCTTAATCAATTTTTTTCTGGCTTATAAAAATTTATTTTAATAAATTGATGATATGAGGAATGTTAACTAGGGCTGTACTTAATATTTGTATTTGTATGTACGAATTTGTTTCAAATATCGAGCTCATGACTACCTATCTATTTTTTTTTGTAGAAATGATGGTAGATAACCCTATATATTATTATATGAGTGAGTACATCCATTTATAGGAGGTCACGAAAGAATATTTGGGTAGTTTCCAAAGGTGACAATTTGCAATTTTGTAATTAACAAATGAAATATTAATTTTTTAAAAAAGTGAGGCAATTAGTTCAGCTCAGTGCACTTTAAGGCGCTATTTTTCTAAGAGGTTGAAACCCTCACCTCCTTCATCAAGGGTACCTAGATACCTATTTATAGGTATTTACCTATCAATTAAAGGTACCTATACTTACTAATTTGATCAGATTAGAGTGAATTTTAGGAAAAATTTTAAGACACTTTTATTAAACGATTTACGTTTTACGTAGTACTTTTTTTTTTACAAAAGCAGTTTCTAATTTTAATATAATATCATAATTATTATAATACAGAAGATCTGGAGTTTAAACCTCTTCATCAGTTACTGAGATAATATTAGTAATTAGTAATTTCATTATGTCAATATGTGTAATTAGTCAAAACTAATATTTATTAAATTAAAAGCTAATAAAAAAAATAGCAAAAAACTAATTTAATATAACAACCTTGTGGTTTAAAAACCACAAATTGAAATAAATTTTGTCTCAAAATATTTAAATTTTTTGGATATAAATAATAATTTTTTTCTTGTTCATTAGGTTATTAAAGAATATCTAAGTAATTATATTAAATTTTGAATTGGAAACGATTAACCTTATAGTAAGCACAGCCAAAAAGAAAATTACGTTTCTTAACTTTAGAAATTATATGGATGAAATAATAATATCATAGTAATCAGTATTTGATTATATTAAAAAATTTGAAATGATCTGTTTTTCATATTTTCTTACTTCACTTACTAGAAATTGACAAACAGACGACGTAGGTAATAAGAGTTAATTACAGTATTTACGACAGGAAAATATTTATTCTAACTACTATAAAACCTATTTGACTCATTAAAATTAATTTTATAATTTCTTAATAAACGGCGTTGCTATTTTCTATTATTGATGCATCTTGAAATCGGAAAGATTTCAACTTCGAACTATTCATAATAAATGAGATGCAAAAATAAGACGAAATAATTGTAATTTGGTCCCTGGGCTCTCGCGCCCTCCTAGGAATATCAATAATTTTCACGATAAAAAAACAAAAAGTCCTATTGGTTACACATGGCTACAATGGTCCCTTTGACTATTATAGGAATATAAATCTTACGGCCCATCAACGCAAACTGCCGGTTGAGCGTCTTTCGTCGTGAAGATTTTTTCCGATCTTCGTAAAAAAACTTTAGGATAGGGTAGGCTAGGTTAAGTTAGGTTAGATTAGGTTTATTACTAAATGGTAAACTTCAACTTACTTATTAAATAAAATTGGACTGAACGTTAACAATTTCATAAAATATTAAGTAAAGAATACTTGAATACAACTTCTTGTCTAGAATTTTATTTCTATTGGTCTCATGATATAGGTATAGGTAGGTAGAGTTTAGCAAACCTCTTAAAATGATCTTCCCTGTAACTTTAAAAATGCAAAAAGGGTAATTTGTCTTATCGTGTTTTGAAAAATTATGCAATAAAAAATCATTATTGTATTATTCAATTTTGTAATTGCCCTTTTATAAAGATTTATATAAATTGACTTTAATACACGTATAAAATTATAAATATAAGAAAAGGCATAAGTTTTTTAGTTTCCAATAAACAGAAGACTTTGAGTAGACTTACAGTTTTTTTGTACTCTAAAAATGGTAAGTGTTTAAAGCCTTATTTTATGCAATTATTTATCTCACATCTTATTCCAATCGCATTAATTCATTTATCGTCTAATATCTAATATTATTCAAGTACCTATCGCGTTTTTTATTAGATTTCTGAAGGTTTCTAATAAATTTTAATCACGTTTTAAAAACATTTAGAAATAATACGTAATTGAATTAACAAAAATGGTAAAATTTTGAATAAGTCGTATTAATTTTGATATTGTTTAAAATAAAACAATACCTATCGAAAAAGTTAATGTTTAATTATGATTGCTGATAGAGGTTCTTAATTCCATTATGTAACTATTTTACATTCTAGTTATTTTTTATTATCTTTTAATTAAGAAAACCAAAACAAAATGTTTTGTTACTTATTAAATACTTGCTTATTATAAGCCTGATTATAGGTGTCTATAATCTAGTGGTCTATAATGGACCACTACTCTGGAAATCTAACAATCTCAACTTTGAAATGTTTGTATTTCTTTTAGAACAATTAAGTATTTTGGTGGCAAGTTTTTAGCTTATTAGTGCAATTGTACTCAAATGAATTAAAAAATATTAAAATTAACAAGTGTCATAATCTCATAATGCTCTAAGGCTTCTTTTATAACGAACGTAAACTTTAAAACGTAGTTATACCTAATACGTATAGTTAAATGTTAAATCAAATTCGAGGAAAATCAATACATAGATATTTCTAGAAATTCCAAACTTCAAGTTTTCCGAACCTGGTCTTTGTAAATCTAAAAATATGTTCATTGTGAACACTTTCAAAAATTAATAGTTTTAAATACTTATTGTTTTTATCTAACTATGTACGTGTGTGTATGTTTTACAAGTTTTACGTTTTCGTTCATTATAATTTATGAATGAGCAGCGAAGAACATACACCAAAATATTTTATACCTGAAAGTTATGCAACACACCATACTGTAATGGTTGCAGCTGGCTACGTAGCTCGGGGAAGTTAGGTTTTTAGGTTTACATCTAGCAGTTGTAAGTGGAAATATAGTCCTTAAATCTATACGTATAACATACTAAAAGTCCCCTACCATAGGAGCGCCAAAACACCCCTAAAGTTGCCATTTTCATTTCCACATTTTAATATTTTTCTACTAAACTGTTAGATTACCGATTTTTGCAAGAAAGGTAATTTATATAGAATTAAAATATGTAAAAAATGATATATTTAAATAGCACTTTTTCTAAGACTTTAGTGTAAAATTTTGAGTTTTTACCTTCTTAGGTCACTATTTTTGGTATATCTTCACTTGTGTTGGTCGGATTACGGCCAAAAACAATAGATTCGTTTATATCTTTAAAAATGTCTTAAAAACGTATGAAAAATTATGAAATTTTAATATGAAAAGTTCTCAAAGGTTATTTTAAGGCTCTAAATAAGTCTAGGACGTCAATTTATAAGTCTATCACAATTTAGATAATTAGAAAGTCCTACCGGTTCATGTAAAGGCTTTAAAAGGTATTTATCTATTTATGCACTTATGATTTAGTTACTTCAAAAGACACTCTACTAGAGCTCTAAGATCACCTGTTGCAAACTGAAAATTTGACAACGAAGCGGACTTACAAGAGACTAACAGCAACGTATATGAACCTATTAAGTAGGATCACGCAAGTGTTGAGCGAACGGTCTAAATTACTTCAAATGGGAGCGTAGACGACATCTGTCCCCCATTTATGTTACTATAATTTAGCACTTACGACATCTGTCCCCCATTTATGTTACTATAATTTAGCACTTTTACAGTTTATCCAATGAATTACTGTAACAAGTTTAATACGGCATGCGTACAACATTGCCAAGTTTAAGTTTGACGAGTTTGCGCTCATTAGGTTTATGAATAACCATGAAATTTGTAGTAACTACAACCGTTGATTGTGAATGATACAACTCATAACAAACATAACTATAAATTTCTGAGAAACTTTATCTAAAATTAAAATGTTTGTAAAAACAAAACCGTATAATAAATACGAAGATTGAAATGACGAATTTTTATTATTTAAAGTCATACGTTGGTGACTTCCCAATTTATTTTAGACAAAAATGTCAAGTTTTAGTGTATAAAAATCTGCATCGAAATCAATATTGAAAATTACTTTTAGATGATTTTTATAACTTTAATTTGTTTGAAAGTAAAAGTTTTTTAGCTCGTATGAAACGTCAATTTCCATGTCCACGCTTATACCTATTTGCACGATTTTCTGCCAAAAAATAAAAAAAATTGTAAAACGATAATTTCGAGAAACGCAATTGACAGGTTTCATTATTGACTATGTACTGGTTAATAATAATTTATTATTGATCTGCTCTAGGCAAGAAATGATGAAAAACGATTTTACTACTCACAAAATAATACCAATAATATAGGTTCTTGGGCTAAGAAAGGAAAAAATATTCTATCTGTACCAATTGATAATTAATTCGTTGTGTATCTTTATATCCTTAAAGATGGTCTTTAATTTAAAAAGTTTTCTTTTTCTTTTTTATTGTAGTAGTAATGTTTGATCAAGTAACGTCGAGTGCGTGCCGGCCTAACTGGCTTGGGTGTGTATGACGTATACCGCGTTATGGGTTGCGATACATTATACAGGGTGAATCCTAACGTACGGATCAAACTGATAGGGCATCTAAAGGGGACCAAAAGATAATTTTTTTTAAATAAACTTTTAATCAAAATCTAATAACAACAAAGTTACATGGGTTTTAAGTTCTTATAAATTAATGCCCAGCTATTGAGTACCGCTGAGCTTATAGAAAATACCCTATTTAATTTCTGACGTTTAATAAATTTTGACTGATTTTGACGTACATGATTAAATTAAATAAATCAGCGGATTTAAATAGGTGGGCACCCATAACTGGGCATTATAAAGAAAAATTAAATAGGCATAACTTTGATAGTAAAAAAGTTTTACTAAAATTTTAGCTGAACTTTGTTTAAATAATTCTCAAATATTGCAAATTTGAATTCAAAACGTAAGTCATTACTCTATTTTTAATATAAAATGCTCAGGTTTATAAGAACTTAAAACCGTTATAACTTTGTTCTTATTTGATTTTGATTAAAAGTTTATTTAAAAAACAATTATATTTTGGTCCCCTTTAGGTGCCCTATCAGTTTGATCCGTACGTTAGGATTCACCCTGTATTGACGCGCTTCAAATTAGTGTGCCACATAAATATTCCTAACTTACAAATCATAGGTCCTAGATCAAAAATTTTTTTTTCAAAAACTTCTCATATATATTGGCTTAACTCGCCTCGCTGCATGTATACCAAAATTTTTACTAATAAAAAAGTTTGTCGCTTAGTGAAAATCTGAATACATGTATAGCGACTTCACAAGTTATCTGTTATTTAAAACAAATAATTAACAATATTTGACAAAAAAAAACAAATCTGTTGGAAGCGGTCACTTGTGTACTTTAATAAAAAAAAAGAATTATGTCGATAGCTCAATTAGATTAGAAGTTGAGACAATGTAAATATTATAAAACGTAATTTTTATGAATGAGCATTTTTTGAGGTTTTTTCGAAATAAAAAAGCTCACGACCACGAGAAAATGTCGTAAATGCCCATTTCATGTGGCCAAAAGTCTACTCAACAAAACCCATAAGGTCCCATCTGGTTCTAAATCAAAAAACTAGAACGATACATTTTGGGCTCCGTTTCGCTCCACTAAAATCAATATTTAAAATTACTTTTGGATGCTTGTATAACACCAGAAATTGAATTTTAAAATTTTGTAAATTAGCACATTATAGTGACTGCCTTAAAATTACCAAAAAAATGTTTAGCGTTGTAATTAAAGTAACAAATTATAAATGAAGTAATTGTTTCAAGAAGGAAAAAAGTTACAAATATGACAGCACTTGGGATGCAACTTTGACATTTTTTCATTCTTATAAAAAGAATGGACAAAAATTTGCTTATTTTCTAGAATGGCTCTGCGATATTCGATAGTGAAACATCAAGGTTAATTATTATGTTGACGTCTAAAGATAGACTCAAAAGTGAATACTAGCATAAATCTTTGTTATTCAAATAAAAATCGGAACTAATTTAAATTAACAAAATAATGTGTGTATTTTAATTTTCTATTACAGAATAAATTAAATAATTTTTAGAGCTTTTTCTAAATTAATATAAATTATAAGTGTAAAAAATACCGATTTTTTTTAGTTTTTAAAAATCTTTATTAATTAGTAATTACCTATTGTTATTGTTATTATTAGAAAAATTATTTTATTAATTACTTTAAATTTTTTAACTCCATTTACTTTTTCTAATCCGATTTGTCTTTCTTATGAGTCAACACACAAGGTTAAAAATTCTTCATGAAAAAATATTATTTTTCATATAGCTATAGGAATCCCCTCATATCTGAACAAGACGTCGCAACGTCGCACAAATCTGTGGCGTGTATAAACGAGATATAGTTCTTTTACTTTGGTGCCGCCACTTTACGGACTTCATTAACGCAATGTGTAAGACAGTGATGTATGCAATTCCTTGTTCGACCGAAACGCGCACATGCGTGGTTCTACTTAATAGGTTCATATACGTTGCTAACAGGAAAAATCCACACAAACGACATTATAGTTTACACCTGTTATTTTTAATTTGGAAGTCTGCTTCGATTTTACAATTCGGTATTATTCTTAAAGTACTTAAAGAATCAAAGCCATAAAAACCATTTATCTATTTCTGAACTATACCATGTAAGACCATTAACTAAAAACCGAAATTTTCTAAACTAAATAATAATAATAGTCTTAATTGAAAAACCATCGATCCGGATAAATCAGTCATGCAAGCCTTATATTATTACCATCACAACCTATAGAAAAGTTCCTAAATTATAATAATTCGTCTTAATATTTTTCAGCAGAAAGCCATTACTCTTACTTTGATTTTGTCAATTACTTTCACTTGTGGATTGACTACTGATGAAAAATATACTACAAAATATGACGATATTGATGTTGATGCTATAATAAATAGTCCTCGAATTTTAAAAAATTATATGGAATGTGTACTAAAAGAAGAAAAATGTACTCCGGAAGGAAAAGAATTATCAAGTAAGACATAAGAAAATAAAATAAAATAAAACACACAGTGACATCTGGAAATTGTTGTTAAAAACAGTTGTTACTGTAAAAGAGAAAATTTGTGAGATTTTCAGATAGTTTCGAAAAATGCGCGCTGTTTCTTGCGCTACTAGAACTTCCAGATGTGACTTAGGCTTTGCTCTCAATACTGATGCAAAATGCTTTTAATTGTTAAGAGTTTTTAAAATAATCTAATCTCTTTTTATTTTTATTACCTTCTTTTTACTCGTAAAACGTTGATTCTTTGTTTACGCCATGAGCAAGGCAATTTTACATACATAAATTGTGGTTGCGTTGCCTATACAAACTAATCCTTAAGATTACAATATAATTAAAGCCATTAAAAATACTCTTAAATTTTTGTTGGTCGCTATTTAAAAATTTAATAAATTTTAATTTTAGAAAATATTCCTGATGCAATCCAAACCGATTGTAGCAGATGTAGTGAGAAACAAAAGGACATTACTAATCGTGTACTGCAGCATGTTATAGATAATGAAAAAGATTATTGGGAACAACTTGAGAAGAAGTTTGATCCCGAAGGAAACTATGGTAAAAAGTATATATCTTCAAAACATGACGAATAATTAATAATATTATTGGCAGTATAATAAATTGTAGTTGAGTATTGTTTAGAAACTGTTAAATGCTAATAGTTTTATAATAAAAGGTATAGTTGCAAGGTTTATTTAGTCTGAATTTTGATATGAGATTACAACTTTTCAGCTCTTTCGCCGAGCTAATCAGCTAATTAAACTACAGCTAATCTAGTTTAAATTAATTAAATTCTTATTAAGAAAAAATAAACTAAATAATTACAAAAAGAAAGGAAAATTCTTGAAAACGACTGTAAATTTTGGTACAAACTCAAGTTTGTACCAAAAATACAAGAGCAAAAGAGCTCTCAATTTAAAATATGTAGTTAGATATTTAAGTGATTCCTTTGACAAAGTCTCTTCAATTAAGGCTCTCATAGTCAAAACCTCATAACTCATTTATGAGTTTTTGTGTTTGCTTGCTCTTGCTACCCACATTAGACTATTTGCAGGTTGTTGAGAGGAAATCAGCAACTGGGTGGTAGATTTTTTATTGACTTGGGTGTTGAGTGGTAGGTTACAAACGACTCTGAGGAACGTGTGTAATGGAAAATTTGCAAGAATTCGCTACATTATAATCACCAAGTAGTTATAGGTGGTAAAGTACCACGAACTGCAACTGCCACAATAAATAAGTTTCATCAAGGTTATTAAATAAGGTCATCCTATATTAAGGTATACCTACAGTATCAGTAAATGGAGATTTATTTTTTTGGGTGCAAATATTAGACCGGTTTTGTATGAAACTAATAAATTATTTTTAAACAGCAGAACCGTACTAGAATATTTGATTTAATTTAAACCGAGTAGCTATTATTAATTGACAGTTGCAATTAAATTATTAAACAACCTAAATATAATTCTTAGTTGTAGAAAAAGTATAGTATGTAACACATTTAGGCGCGATTCTCCCCTTTCGACGAAATGCATGCAATTTAATGTTAAGGCGAATTGGGATGATCTTGACGACCAAGTGTTGGAGAGAGATAAATATATCGGAAAAATATTACACGGTTTTTAGGAAAACGGCTTAACATATTTGAAATTTTTGAATTGCAGGTATTCTAGAATGTTATTTAGAATGCCGCCAAGCGTTTAATTTTTTTATTTTTTGGTCAATTACAAAATTTTTTATTTTTATTCGGTTATTAAAAATGAAATCAAAAATCTGCTGTACAGCGCGTGTAAGGGCGAATGTGTTAATTACAAATCTTTTTTGATTTTGATAAATAATAAGGCCCGAAACACGAATATGAGTTTTTCTTTGACAATCATATGCCGACCGACCGTCTTACTTTATTGTGGTTTGTGGTGCAAGGTTCGTCCCTTATCTTTTTCTGCTTCCAGAAATTCACGAATATAGCTCATGAAATTTTCTTTGTATGTTTTTAAAGTTACAATATGAAGAAAGAATACGTTTTGATTCTGTACCGATTTATGCTGATATTTAGAGAATTTTAAAAGACTTCTAAAAATTAGGTATTCTTGATTTTTTTTGTAATTTTGTACTTTGTGATTGATTCAAAATTCCACTTTTATCATTACTATATTAATTCGATTGTTATTTGAAATTGAAAATAGTTGTTTGAAAAGTATTGAAGAAGCGATAAAAAACATTAAAGATTATTGCTTGATTAAAAATAAGCGGTTGAAGAAATATCAGTAAAATCACACAACTAGGTATTATTATCACATTATCAGGTACAAGGACAATTACATGTCACGTTTTACTATTTTAGAGGCTTGAAAATAACCACACCAATTTCTCAAGAGTAACTTTTTCAGAAAAATTAAATTTTTTCCATCTTTGTAACCGTAACCCATCCGTAGACCAGAACATTATACTATGGAGCATTCCAATGCAAAAGGTTAGTGTTGTAGATATAGGGAACAGCGCTGCCTGATTTAATATACGAATTATTATTCTTTTTTTTCCAAAAAAAATTAAATAATTACAATTGATAATAAATTTAAATAAATATATTTATTAAAATGATTTTATAACGAAAAAAAAGTGTGTTTAGTACAAAATTGTATAAAACGTGATAAAATTGCACGGACTTCTGGCAACGGTGCTCTAGTAGTACAGGATCGCGCTAATTAGAATAAAAGTGTGTGCAACAAAGGTAGTAGATGCCTATCCCTGCAACACTAACCTTTTTCATTGGAACAGACTATACGGGTGACACAGGGTTTGGAACACTCTTATAACTCCGTTATTTGTCAAAATATCAAAATGAAATTTGGTGTGGATTATACTCACATAAATTGCAATTGTTTTAACTACTTGTGAAAATTCTGTCACTTCCGATTACGCCGGAAATGAAGTAAACTTTTGATTTTTAAATAGAACACCATAAATATTTTAACTTTTTTGAAATCTACATTAAATTTTGAACACAGGAGCATCAAAGAAATTAATATAAGCACAATAAAATTTATTTTTCAAAAAATAATCAGTTGTCTAGAGTGCTGTGATGTGGTATAAAATCATCGGTGAGAGCTAATTGTACTATGGAAATTATGTTTGCACCACAAAAGTTGAAGGTTGGTGTTCTGAAGCTTTCAGAAAGTAATTTAGTTACATTTTCCTCAATAACTTCATTTTTTCAAATGGCATCATATCGGAACAACTCCATCGTTGTATTTAGAAAAAATTACTTTATGTGAGGTAGAATTGTTCCGATATGTTGCCATTTGAAAAAATTAAAATATTGAAGGAAATGTGACAAAATTACCTTCTGAAAGCTCCACAACACCATCCTCCAGCTTTTGTGGTGTAAAAGTAATTTTCATAGTGCAAGTACCTCTCACGGATGATTTTATACCACATCACAGCACTCTTGAAAGCAGCGTAATTTTTGAAAAAAAAATTTATTTTTGCTTATAAAATTAATTTTTTTGATGCTACTGTATTCAAAATTTAATGTAGATTTTAAAAAAGTAAAAATATATACGGTGTTCTATTTAAAAATCAAAAGTTTCAAATTTCATTTCCGGCGTCATCGAAAGTTGCAGAATTTTCACAAGTAGTTAAAACAATTGCAATTTATGTGAATATAATCCACACTAAATTTCATTTTGATATGTTAATAAATAACGGAGTTATAAGAGTGTTCCAAACCCCTGTGTCACCCGGTATTATACATTATAGGTTTACATGATACTATAACTTATAACTTAGATACTTTAAGTTATAGTATCATGATACGTTTACCTACGTTGAAAAATAGTACCTACATTCATCTGTAATTTGTTGACATCGGTTGTATGAGAAAAATTTTCAGATTTTGTTTCTGTTGTGTATTGTTCACACTTTTTAAAACTTGCCTTGTAGATTGTTAAAGTTTAAAGGGTCAATTTTTTTTGTTTTTTTTTGTTATGCACCGGTAGGTATTAGACTTCGTAAAATTGCAAGAATAAAAAAAGTCGTAAGTATTTTTGAAATACAGGGCTTACTAAACATTCTTAGAATTTATTGGGAAACACAAATGTCAATAGACATAATAATTCTCAAATAAACGTCCATTTCCCTGCATTTACGTTAGAGCAACAAAATATTTAAATATTTTTTAGTGTGAAAAAAATAAAAACAATCTGATACGAAAATTATAAAATAAATAGTTGTAAAATTATACTAACAACAAAAAATTTTCAAAAAGGCTTCCAAATCTCAAAAACCACAACAATTCAAAAGTTCTAATTTTTGTTTGCAATATTTTCATGATCGCGTATTATTTTCTGATTATATTAATTTTAATCACCGTAAAACAATAATTTTTATATTAAGATGTATTTATGATAAATCAGCAAAAACATTTAACATTTTTCACTGTACCTAACATAAATATAAACATATTTTAAAAGACAACCTACCACATCCTTTAGCAAGGGCGACGGTCAGTCGGCATTTATGATTGTCAAAGAAAAACTCATATTCGTGTTTCGGGCCTTATTATTTATCAAAATCAAAAAATCAAAAAAGATTTGTAATTAACACATTCGCCCTTACACGCGCTGTACAGCAGATTTTCGATTTCATTTTTAATAACCGAATAAAAATAAAAAATTTTGTAATTGACCAAAAAATAAAAAAATTAAACGCTTGGCGGCATTCTAAATAATGTTTTACATATATTGCTTTTTGAAAATTAAAATTATTTTGCTTGGTTTGTCTAAAAATTCAGGAATACTTTCCGCGCGTTTCCGCGCCATCTATTATCTCAGAATCTCACTAGCAACTCATCCCAATTCGCCTAAGTGAAAATTCTTTGTTGTAAAACATAAGATTTAATTTAAAAAAATAAATTATGATCGAAGGGTCAACCACTGTTCTGAATTTGCACACTGACTGCAGTTGACTGCCTATGGCTGCCATTGACTGCAGATGAATACCGTTGACAGCTCCGTTTTTCTACATTGACTGCAGAGAGTGGATGACCCCTCGATTATGAATCTAAAACTATAATGTTCGTTTGCACCGCTTACAGACAAACTGACAGATAGTTTATCTGGCGGATAAGTTGTCAAAAACCTTACACCTCCATCTAACTGTAGGATAAATCCAATAACTGAAGGATAAATTTTTAGTTTATGTAGTAAATACATTATATTTTTACAACTTACAGCTTTTGCAACTTACAGCCAGACAAACTATCTGTCAGTTAATCTGTAAGTGGTGCAAACGGGCACATGTATGTGAAAGTTGCTCCGCTCGAAACACGAAATGGTGTAACTCATTCTATTAACTTTTCATGAGAAGAGTTTTAGTTTTTTTTTTATTTCAATGGGTGCATTCACCGGACGTAACAGTTGTGGAGCAGCTAGCAAATCGTCGACTTAACCTTTTTTTGGGAACGTGTGTGGAGCGGTCGCCTATTTTCGAGCGCTTTTTATTTGCGTTATGTTGAACTATCTCGATACCTGCTCACTTAATAAGAGAATTTGATGCTGAACATTTTTAGCGAAAATAATTTTTATCGTGGATTCAATATTAAGCGACTTGTAGCACAAAAAGCAAATGCGAAAGGCTTTTAACTCCCTGTTGACTTTATTGTCCGATATGACTGTAGAAAATCTTACTGTAAGACTTTGGTTCTCATTTTGTCAAGTAAAAAAAGTAGAAGTCACAATATTTTTCGAATCTAATCACAAACATACCAAATTTTCTTATATATTTGTTATAGTGTAGTCAACGAACCAAAATGTATCCTGATTTTCGGACTTTTTTTGTAACAGCGACTTTTTTTCCTTAATCGGTCGAAACCATTCCTGTGAGATGGTGTATAAAATGTCTCGACTCAATTTTGACCCGAAGGTCCTTATTCTTCGACTTTAGTGTAAAAGCTTGACTTTTTCAAGTTTCCGTTTCACTATTTTTTGAATAACTTCGCTTGTCTTGGTCGGATCGGGACCAAAAAATTTTCCTTTTATTTGTAATGAATCTCTCTTTAAAACTGCTTGGGTTAAAATTATTTATAATAATTTCCTAACCAAAAAAAAATTCAAAACTGTCGTCATTGGTCGGTTGTAGTTTTTTCTAGAGAACTTGAGTTTTAATTAATGTTATGGTATGAAACTTTAGGAAGTTGCAGCTGATACAGTAACAAATCCATATTACAAGTTGGGTCCAAAAATATTAAGAACAACGGCCAAATTTGCATTTTGGTTCAAATTTTCTTTTTCATATTTGTTGTGAGCAATTGGTGGTATCCCAATAATTCTTCTCTTGAAATGTAGGAAATTTAATGCTCTTTCAGATGAAAACAAAAACAATCACATCAGACCATTTTTTCTTCCGATTTCTTTGAAGATAAAAAGAAAATATTTTAACTGTTTGTCTACAAAACCAATTTTAGTAGTCGAAATTTAATTCTTCTTTTACGTATTTTTGAAAATTAATCATAAAGAACTCTTATAAACTATTTCTGAACATAGAAACTGGTTTTAAAGTCAACCATTTCGACCACTAAAATTGGTTTTGTGGGTAAATAATTGAAAAATTTTATTTTTCTTTTCAACGAGATCTGAAGAAAACGTGGCTAATGTGATTGTCTTTGGTTTCATCTGAAAGAGCATTAAATTTCCAACAATTCAAGGAAACAATTATTACGATACCACCAATTGCTCACAACAAATATTAATTAGAAAATTTGAACCAAAATGCAAATTTTAGTCTTTGTTCTCAATATTTTTGGACCCAATTTGCAATGTGGATTTGGTACTATATCAGCTACAACTTCCTAAAGTTTCATACCGTAATGCCGTAATGTTAATTATTACTCGAGTTCTCTATAAAAAAACTACGACTCACTAATGACGGCAGTTTTGAATTTTTTTTTTGGTTAGGAAATTAACATAAATAATTTTAACTCAGGCAGTTTTAAAGAGAGATTCGTTACAAACAAAAGGAAAATTTTTTGGTCCCGATCCGACCAATACAAGCGAAGTTATTCAAAAAATAGTGAAACAGAAACTTGAAAAAGTCAAAATTTTTCACTAAAGTTGAAAAATAAGGGCCTTCCGGTCAAAATTGGGTTGAGACATTTTATACACAAACTCACAGGAATAGTTTCGACCGATTAAGGAAAAAAACTCGCTGTTACAAAAAAAGTCGGAAAATCAGGATAAATTTTGGTTCGTTGACTATTAGGTATTTAGCTATTTAAAAGAAGCGAATTGCTTACGAAACAATCGAATAAACAACAAACAATTGAAATTAAATTAATATAATTAAGAATCGCGTACAGCTAACTATTAAACTTTAGATTTAAGTGCATTAAACTTTTGAAAAGATAACAAACTTAAATTATTCAGTGGTTTAAAATTAGGACTAGATTTGCATTTAAAAACATAAATGTTTGCATCACATCTCAAAAACAATGGCCATCAAAAATAATTTTATTCATAAATTTATTTGTTTTCGTAAATTTATTAATATGGAAAAGACTTTTGTGTTGACACGAGATTTTTTCTAAGCTATTAATTATTTTGAAAAAACTAAAACACCATTGAGTTGGTTTTGATTTAATTTTGATATATTATACAGGGTTAGGAGTATGGATCCATAAAAATATCTCTGAAATGGGGTAAGTGATTGTAATGAAATTTTGTACATCGGTGTAAAGGCATATGGGGCGGGGCATATATATAAAAATATAGAGGGCGTTCCATTTAAAATAAGAAATTTGGTGCGGTTTCCGGTTAAACCGTAAGCTCAAACAAAACAAAAATATGTAAATATCGTATGTGCCACGTACCTTTACCCTTATATCCAAAATTTCCTTACAATCGTTCTTTCAGTTTCAGAAATATTTCCTTAGATCCATACTTTCTCCTAACCCTGTATAATACTACAAGTGCTCTGATTTTTGCCGACAATATTAATTTGTCTTTCAGAAAACGAGTTGCTGCTGTGACGAAAATAATCACGAGCGAAAAGCGCGAGTGATTATTTTCTAAAGACGGCAGCAACAAGTTAGGAATGAATGACAAATATTGAGGCAAAAATCAGAGCAAGAGTTGTATTCGTATGACAACTCAATGATAGAAGAATGTTCAGTTTGACGTTTAGCTGACGTAAATGTTGTCAATAAAATAAAAGTTCTGCAGTTCAGCACTGCAAAAATTCTTCGATGGATTTTAAGGAGGCATTGTGTAAGATAATTCTCAATCGCTCTGTTGTACAATGTACATCTCTTAAAATACCTGTTAATGTAAAAAATAATAGGAAATTGATAATTAAACTCATAAATAATACAACATTTAGTGTAGTCAACGAACCAAAATTTAGCCTGATTTTCGGACTTTTTTTGTAACAGCGAGTTTTTTTTCTTAATCGGTCGAAACCACCCCTGTGAGTTTGTGTATAAAATGTCTCAACTCAATTTTGACCGGAAGGCCCTTATTCTTCGACTTTAGTGTAAAAGTTTGACTTTTTCATGTTTCCGTTTCACTATTTTTTGAATAACTTAGCTTGTATTGGTCGGATCGGGACCAAAAAATTTTTCTTTTGTTTGTAATGAATCTCTATTTAAAACTGCCTGGGTTAAAATAATCTATATTAATTTCCTAACCCAAAAAAAATTCAAAACTGTCGTCATTGGTCGGTTGTAGTTTTTTCTAGAGAACTTGAGTTTTATTTAATGTTATGGTATGAAACTTTAGGAGGTTGTGGCTGATATAGTAACAAATCCATATCGCAAATTGGGTTCAAAAATATTGAGAACAAACACTAAAATTTGCATTTTGGTTCAAATTTTCTAATTCATATTTGTTGTGAGCAATTGGTTGTATCGTAATAATTCTTTCCTTGAAATATTGGAAATTTAATGCTCTTTCAGATGAAACCAAAGACAATCACATTAGACCACGTTTTCTTCCGATTTCATTGAAAAGAAAAATAAAATTTTTAAACTATTTACCCACAAAACCAATTTTTGTGGTCGAAATGGTTGACTTTAAAACCAGTTTTAATGTTCAAAAATAGTTTATAGGAGTTCTTTATGATTAATTTTCAAAAATTCGTAAAAGAAGAATTAAATTTCGACCACTAAAATTGGTTTTGTAGACAAACAGTTAAAAGATTTTCTTTTTATCTTCCAATAAATCGGAAGAAAAAATGGTCTGATGTGATTGTTTTTGCTTTCATCTGAAAGAGCATTAAATTTCCTACATTTCAAGAGGAGAATTATTAGGATACCACCAATTGCTCACAACAAATATGAAAAAGAAAATTTGAACCAAAATGCAAATTTTAGCCGTTCTTCTTAATAGTTTTGGACCCAACTTGTAATATAGATTTGTTACTATATCAGCTGCAACTTCCTAAAGTTTCATACCATAATATTAAATAAAACTCAAGTTCTCTAGAAAAAACTACAACCGACCAATGACGACAGTTTTGAATTTTTTTTTGGGTTAGGAAACTAATATAAATAATTTTAATCCAGGCAGTTTTAAAGAGAGATTCATTACAAACAAAAGGAAAATTTTTTGGTCCCGATCCGACCAATACAAGCGAAGTTATTTAAAAAATAGTGAAACGGAAACTTGAAAAAGTCAAACTTTTACACTAAAGTCGAAGAATAAGAGCCTTCCGGTCAAAATTGAGTTGAGACATTTTATACACAAACTCACAGGAATGGTTTCGACCGATTAAGGAAAAAAACTCGCTGTTACAAAAAAAGTCCGAAAATCGGGATAAATTTTGGTTCGTTGATTACACTAATTGAATTATTTGTCAAGAAACTTATCCTTGCCTTTCTTGAATACAGGGTATTTGTTTCGCACATTTTCGAATTTAAAAAATGCAGTCTTTTGGCCTATTAAGAAAAATAAGATTTAGTCCCTTAAAACTTAAAAACTTTTTAAATCTCGAAAACCTTCTTCTTGCCTAACACACGTATTGTTAAGCTATTATTTAAAATTTTGAAATTGGAAAACCAGTTGAAAATGGGTGCCATTTCGTCACAAAAAAGGCATCGACTAGGGGTGTTAGATACGTAAGTAGAGGCACCGGTGTCAAGTTGTGAGAAAAAATAATAATATGCCACTTCCGTTGCAAAATTTAGAAAATACGAAGTTACTTTGTAGATATTCCTGGTAATTTATGAACTAAGCATTAATAATTATTGACAGTTTAAAGTAGGTATATAGTTTTTGTCTGTTTGTGGAAATGAACCACGTAAAATATAAAAAAACCAGTCGTAGACAAGCAAAACAAATTTACCTTGTTTGATACTCAATAGTCAACTTTTTTCTCACCAAAAATTTTTGTTTATAGACTTAATGCACAAAGATAAAAAAATTGCAAAATATAAAGATAAGGGCGGTATTTTTGAAATTACATTTTCAACCCGGACATCTCGCTCGGAATCTGAACCATATATTATACAGGGTATTGAATAATCGAATTATTTTCTTTCATGTAGTGCTAAAAATATCAAAACAACGGATGTGGCCATACAAGGAACTTTTTCCTGTTGAATTTTTTTGTGCATTTCTTTAAAAGTTTATAGTTTAAAATTTTCTTTAATGTATCATTTATAACATAAGACATCAAATTAAATTTTAATAAAAAAAAATATTAAATTAGAACATTTGACGGACAGGAAAAAGTTCTTCGTATGGCCACATCCGTTGTTTTTATTATTAAATTTATTTTTATGTTAATATAAATAATTGCATGATACAAAAAAAATGTTATTAAATGCCAAATTCATTTCTACTTGGCTATAAGATAGTACAGCCAGCCTCAAAATTATTGGCCACCCTGGCTACCCGCCAGGTTGTTATTAGCCAACAACGACAAAAGGACAAAAGGGGAAGTTCTTGATTCACTACTTGTTGGCAAAATAAAGTTATTCCTTAATTTAAGTAGGGGGTGTTATGATGGTGTCATCCCCAATTCGTGCTAAACGTATAGCTAGGGTGGCCATTAATTGTGAGGCTGACTGTACACGTGAGCCCCCAATAGGGTATTTTCCAATTTTTAAAATATCAATTATTCCTGCGTTATTGCATAGTAAAGTCGATTATCAATGACTTGGGCACACTAAAAATATGTTAATCAAAAAAGTTTCATCAAAAACTGCTTTAGAAAAAGTATTAAATGATACAGTTTCAAAGTGAAAATTAAAACGGAAGTGACGTCACGAGTCATACACTTCACGTTTGTTGCTTAGTTACATGTATTAAATGTCAGTTAATGTGTAATCAAGGTTATAATAAGTTGGAGCTCATTAGTTGAATATTGACGAATATGAAAGCAACGACTCGTGACGTCATGCCGCTTTTATGCGGGAAACTTTATAGTTTGAATTTCAAATAATTTTTTTGGCAAAACCTACAGTCGCCATTTTTCTTTAATGTGGTTTTGAGATTACGTTATCAATAAGCTAACTTTCTAGATACATTTTAAAAAATTGGAAAATACCCTATTGTAAAAAGAAGTTTCAAATTTTTTTATTCAAAATGGCGCCCAATAGAACGATTGTCTAATTTAAAATTGCCTACCCCAGAGGGCCCCAAGTAGGCCAAAATTTTGATATCGATTTTCTCAAAAACTGGTCCAAACATTTTTTTAATTTTTTGATATGTTCTTATTAACAACGTAATTATCTATCTAACTTTAAATTTTTAAAGACTTGTATGATGCGGATTCGGAGTTATGATTTTTTGAATGTCAAAATTTCAATAATCTCCAATTTCTTTTGTAATAAAAATGAAAATTTGAAATTGAATATTTATATCAATCTTATAAATATCTATTATTTCGTAGAGATGAGATTTTTAGTTTTTTATCTTTTTTTTGTTTATGCTGCTATTCATATATTGTTAGTATTAAAATTTGTTTAACGGAAAAATATGTCATATGAGCCCTATTTGTTTTTACCTTTTTTACCTTTTTTAAACAATTTGCTAAAAACTACCTATTTTTTAAGTTTTTACAACCTATTTTATACTTTTGGAAACCTTTTTTTTCTTTTAAGGTTTAAGAACGATTTTATCCGAAAATTATTTTTTGAAACCAAAAATTTGATATCTTTTTCAACAATGCTGCGTCGACAATCCACTAATCTCGCGATATGAACGTAAATTTAGCATCTTTTGCAGTTGTTAGTATTATTCTAGTTTGATGTAGTTGTGTATGTGTATTGCTTTTATTTAAAATGCCTGAGTAAACGAAACTTATCTTTGAAAGTAAAAGAATGGATCATTGGCAAAACAAATATACATGGTGTCCCCAAAAAGTCTGTAGTACAAATATCTACCACATATTCCTGTACCAAAATAGATCGATTGAGCTAAACTTACCTCCATCAAAAGGTTCTATGTTAGCCCGCTAGCGACTGCCAAAATATTTTAAAATTGGTTGCCTCTTGTTATATTTCGATATTTAAACGGTTTAGGCAGAAATAAAATTAATTTCTTATTTTCGCTTGTTACAAATATTTCTACTGTTGAATGAGTCTTGTACAAATACACATCTTAACATCTTGAGATATAGAGGTCGTTTTCAATGCGTAAAAATATCATATAACTGAGAAAAGACAAAATCATAGTACTCAAAAAATAATAATATGAATATTTTAAGTAAAAATAATATAAGACCAATAAAATTGTATAACCTAATTCATAGGTTTTTTTACCTAAAACTACAAAATAGCAACCTAAAATAGCTTTTATTAGTACCTTTTTATAGTTACCTTTTTTTGTATTTATACAACCTAAAAATCTCATCTACACTATTTTCGGTTAACAAAACGCTTCCGCTTAAACCGGAAATTACAAAAATATCAAAATTTTTAAGAACGCCCTGTATATTTTTCAATATTTTGAAAGATGGTAAAATTAGCTATTACACGATATCAAACACTTTATATTTTGACTTCCGGTTTAACCGGAAATGGCATAAAATATCTTAATTTAAATGGAACACCCTGTGTATTTTTTAATATTTTGAAAGCTCGTAAAATTAGCTTTCTGATAATATAAAACAATGTATATTTTGGAATTCAATTTATGCCAAATTTAAAAGAAATGAAATTACTATTTTAGACAGTTTACGTCTAAAAATTCTAGTCCAGGTTTGATCCCGGACAAAACCAATTAAAAAAAAATTTTTTTGAATTTTATTTTAATATCATGCAATTTATATTAACATAAAAATAAATTTATTAATAAAAGCAACGGATGTGGCCATACGAAGAACTTTTACATGTCGATCAAATATTATAATTTTATATTTTTTTTTAAATTAATTTGATATCTTATAAATGAAATACATTAAAGAAAATTTTAAACTATAAACTTTTGAAGAAATGCACAAAAAAATACAACAGGAAAAAGTTCCTCGTATGGCCACATCCGTTGTTTTTTTTTTCTAAATTTGGATAGATTATTAATTTGTGATTTCAAAAAATGCACATGTTTGCCCTTTAGACTCACAGTTTCGAAGATATTAATTTTTAAATGTATTGAGAGTGGTGGTGTTTTTAAATGAAATTTTCGCAAAGCAAAAACTTTTTATTGAAAAAACAATGCTGGCTTGGTTTAATATTGATGCTAAAACTCACAAAAAGCATTTCCTAGTTTTTTCAACGAGAATTATTTTACTGATACATTTAAAAAATATCTGTTGTGTCAACACAAGACTTTCCGATTGAGTTGATTATTCTAAGATCAAAACAGTTAGAAAACAAAAGAATACTGAACATTTTTATAATCACTGAATAAAAATAAATAAACGTCAAAATTTTTTGACAAATGTCAAATTTTTTGACAACTGTCAAATTTTTTGACAATTGTCAGAAATGTCAGCTGCCAAATATTATTAGATATTTGATTGCGTAAAAACTCCTTGTAAAACAAAATAATGTTAAAAAATTTTATATCATTGTATAGAGAAAAAAATTCTCTATCGGATGATTTAAAAAAAAATTATATAGTGCCATTTAAAAAAACACAAAATTTCCTTAATTGCACGCCCCCTAGCGGACCGATTTTGAACAAACTCCTTTCTGCACTCCGTTGTTATCTGATAAGACCTTACGCTAAATTTCAAGTCAATCGGTTCGGTCGTTTCAGAGATTTCGTGGGGAACTACATCCACACACACACACATACACACACACAGACTTTTTTCTAAAAATGGTCTAGATCGTTTCGGGGGACCTCAAAACAGATATATCCGGTGTTATCTCAAAATATTTTTTTTACCCCATTACAATACTTTCCTTTAATACCTTAAGGTATCGGAAAGTAATTATTATCTTCGAAACTGAGGGTCTAAAGAGGAAACATGTGCTATTTTCTGAAATCAGAATTTAATAAGCTATCGAAATATCTAAAAAAATAGAAATTGCGATTTAAATAAACCTTCGATGACGTCACTGCTCGAAAGGGGCAAGAGGTAGAAAAATGAATATCATCGGAAAATCAATTTATTAGGTTCAACCGTTTTACTTTCCGATACCTTAAGGTATTAAAGGAAAGTATTGTAATGGGGTAAAAAAAATTTTTTGAGATAACACCGGATATATGTATTTTGAGGTCCCCCGAGTCGATCTAGACCATTTTTAGAAAAAAGTCTGTGTGTGTGTATGTATGTGTGGATGTAGTTCCCCACGAAATCTCTGAAACGGCCGAACCGATTGACTTGAAATTTGGTATAGGGTCTTATCAGATAACGACGGAGTGCAGAAAGGAGTTTGTTCAAAATCGGTCCGCTAGGGGGCGTGCAATTAAGGAAATTTTGTGTTTTTTAAATGGAACTATATAATTTTTTTTAAATCATCCGATAGAGAACTTTTTTTTTTATTCAATGATATAAAATTTTTTTAAATTATTTTGTTTTTAAAAGAGTTTTTACGCAATCAAATATCTAATAATATTTGGCAGCTGACGTTTCTGACAATTGTCAAAAAATTTGACAGTTGTCAAAAAATTTGACATTTGTCAAAAAATTTTGACTTTTATTTATTTTTAATCAGTGATTATAAAAATGTTCAGTATTCTTTTGTTTTCTAACTGTTTTGGTCTTAAAATAATCAACTCAATCGGAAAGTCTTGTGTTGACACAACAGATATTTTTGCTATTCCTGTCAGGAAAAAAAATTCAATTATTCCATACTTTGTTCTGTATAGAACATAACTTGATGGGATGAAATTTTTTTTTAAATTGAACCCTTATTGCACTTTCGAGACCACGCTGTATACCGAGTATGTGCATTTAAAACAAATTGCTCAATATAACCCCTAAAACTACTATAATTACATAATGTGAAGGCTAATAATAGTTAAAATTCCACAGGACACTCTTATCCCTTATTTATACTTAAAAAATAAAAAACCTCAGCTTAATCGACAAGGTGTTTTTAAAAAAGTTAAACCAATAAATAAAATAAGTTATTATAAAAAGTAATTCTAATTATTTATTATGGTTTGTACTTCGTATCCAACTTCCAAACTGTAGTCTACCTTGATGAGATCCACTCACAACACGTTTGTCTTCAAACAAGATTTTTTCGGTGTTTTGCATGAATACCTTTTTGCTTTCCAGTACGCAAAATTTATTGATTTAGTTTAATTGTGAATAATTGTTAAATATGAAAATTATACAATTATATTCGTTAGCCATTTTTGGCTTGATGATAGTTAAAAATGTATCCACTGCACCGGCCGAAGATAATAAATCGGTAAAAAGAATAAAACGTGAAGACCCATATACCACCGAATTTGATGATTTTGATATCGATAGTGTTTTGCAAAGTAGCAGACTAATGAAATCTTATATAAGATGTCTTGAGGATAAAGGACCATGTACAAAAGAAGGACGTGAACTCAAAAGTAAGTCATTCGATTTTTTAAGTATTTGTAGTTTTGAATAAGACAAATAGGTTGAATTTTTTTATGCGCAAAACGTTTTAACCTTTCTATAAAACAAATATTTTAATCAGTATCAACATCATCGTCAGTATATCATAATTAAAATGTAATCATCACACACCAGTAATTATTATATTTATCGGTTGTCTCAGCGAAAACTTATCAAAAACATATTTTGCAGATGTATTAAATATTTTAATATTTCCTGTCTCGAATAAGCATAAGCCATACCATTTTTTAAATTTTAAGTCGCAACCTACCCTTCATCACATATCACTGAAAAGCTCGAGAAAAATGGAAATTGGAAACACAGCTACTATTGGAGTTTAGTCAAAAAAGTAATTTGTTGTCACTTAAGATTTAAGGATGGGGTGGTTTAAGTTTAGTGGTAGGAAATGTTTAATTATTGTTTCTTTTATTTGTGGGGAAAATAGTAACCGGCAATAAAAAAATGAAAAAATCTTCCATGAAACGAAAATTACAACAGTCAAAGCCATAGCTAAAATCATGTAAATGTTGTTCAAAAGAATTTCATTCTGAAACATAAAATGAAGCATCGCACACTCATGTTCTCTTACAGAAACTGACGCTGTTAAGGTTCGCCTACACACACAGACTTATGCCTTCCGGTTTGTCTGTGAAGGAGGCCTGCACAGGTCACCTGAACGCTCTCCAAACGAACGCTCTGACGTAGTCGCCTGCACATGCCAAACCGGAAAGTGTGAACATCATTCAGACAAACCGGAAGGCAAATCTGTGTGTGTAGACGACCCTTAAGAATGAATGAAGACTATGAATAATTCCCATTAAAAAAATCGAAGTGATAGTATTCGGACCCAACTGTTAAGGCTCCTCTTCACACACAGGCTTGCCTTCCGGTTTGCCTATGCAGGCCGCCTGTACAGGCCAAACCGGAGCGTGTGGAGAGCATTCAGGTGGCCTGTGCAGGCCGCGTGCACAGGCAAACCGGAAGGCAAGCCTGTGTGTGAAGACGAAACTTTAGGGGGTAAGCTATTCGAGTGGTGCCGCCACCGAACAAGCAAATTCGATTGGCACATCAGGCCCTGGCTTTAAGGCTCAGGACCCTTCTAGGAAATTCTTAGAGACAGCAAAAAGTGAGAAATATTGCACGAATGCAGTATTCAGACAGGCACTTTTATAAAAGTAATAAACAAAAACTAGTCTTCTCTCTAGTCTTTACAATGACTTTGGCAGTGTGGCAGTTGGGCTGAAGTCAACGTCTCATACAATGCAACTCATAAAAACAGTATCTGGGTTATACACTGGCAAAGTAACATTTTTTTTTAACATTTTTTTACATAAAGACTAAGAGCCATTTTACATGGACTAAATGTCGTACTAACTAGCTAGTACTGAATCAACTCATGCAGTAAAAGCACGAGAATCTAAGCTTTAACGTCGTGCACAGTCGTTCGTCGAAATTTCTACGCAGGACGTTAAAGCTTAGATTCCCGAGCTTTTGCTGCTTGAGTTGATTCAGAACTAACAGACTAGAGTAAGATCTTACTAAGAGTAAGATCACTTTGGCATCCCTCCCAATCAAAAGTTGGTTGTTATAACATAACAGTTTTCAGCCCTAAAGCTCAGTCTGATTCCTGAAGCCTGATGCTGAATTTCCATTCCTATAGAAGAAAACAGCTTTAGCAAGGATTTTGAGTAATTTGTCTTTTCTTTTACCATTAAGTGATTAGAGGAGCTAATAGTTGGGAAAATATGGCTTCACATGCTATCTTCCATGTAGCTAAAATTATTCTACATCTACAACCATAAAAATGTTTTAATATATTCGATATCCAGAAATGAACTAATTTTTCGACAGTAAGTTTTTCTTTATTTAGAGAAACGTTAGAACATGATTTCTTAGGTTAATCAATAAGTCAACAACAACATAACTCGTTATAATTATAATTAACTTTTTCATACTCGTGTCGTCATAATTATAAAAGCAACCACTAAGCACTAAAAGATTGAACTATTATACATTAAAGGTGGACAGGTACTATTTTAAACGATGTCCAGATTGTTACATTTTTTCTAGAACAAAATCAAACCAACGTTTTTTCTCATTCATACCCTTCATACCTATTCTATTAACAGCATTGTCGTTAATAACTGTTTTGAGCTTTTGAGTACTCGAATAAATTTCCATTTGTAATCTTCGAGCTCAGTAAATCTTTTTGAAAATTTCTAACGATAATAAAAGTTAAGAATGTTAGTATAACTTGTTTGGCCTTCGTACTATAAAAAGTTATTTCCGCGATACGTTTTATCCAAGTCCGTAAAATTTTGGACTGGAAATTTAAGTTAAAAGAACTCATTGAAAATATTTATTCGAGGTCGTCTTTCATTTTTTACAAAATTCAAAAAAATATTTTATTGTTTCTTTCATCCAGTGACTGTATGAGCGCTTGGTATAGAAGTATAACTAAAAATTCAAGTTTGGGAATAATTTAGAGACATTTTGTAAATCTGTTCAAGCTTCAAAACACAAAGTTTCCTGATAAATTTATAATTCCATACTGTATTTAGGTACCACATCAGTACCACAGAACTGCGATTATAACATCTCGTGAGTTTTGATAATTAATAATAACACAATTATGCTCATGAAGTTTAAGGAAATAATTTTATAATCAATTAACAGTATAATATTTAAGCATTAATAATTATTAATATAATGGATTTATAAACAATATCATTAGAAATAATTGGTTTTTGAAAGACAAACATGGAATTTTTATTACATAACAGACGAGTCTGTTTTTGTATTAAATTTACCAGAATTTGTTTTTATTCAGTTATTGTTTAACCATCTACGCAAATCCGATTAAAATAAAATTTATGCACGAGAAATAAATAATAACCCGGTTTGGGACTGTCGAATTGACCTGGCCCGATCCTCAACATTATTATTTGTCTAATAAGGTTGTGAAGGCTATTACAGAGAGTTTTCAAAAATCAAAAAAGGAAGAAAAATCTTAATAAGTCAGTTTACTTGTTTGAAATTAATGTAAGATAGTTCAAACTGAAATTTTCCAGCAAATTTTTGAATTTATTGTTCGTAATAAATCATTATTTGATTTGCAGTCACCCTATATAATTTTTTTCGTTAGAAAGCATGCAACATTAATTCTAATATTATTTTGATTCAAATTTTTATTAACCTTTTATTTGAAGCAACTAGAGTACTATTATCAGGGTTTATAACCGGCGCTTCCAAGACCCAATAAGTCGATATTACTAAAACTTCTGAGGAAATTAAGTTGAAAAGATATAAAATGTTTTACATCTCTTAAGAAAGTTATTTAGAAGCAACAAATTTTTAAATACCGAGTAATATAAACTCTGAGCTCTCCTTTTTGTAACAGTTTTTGTTAAAAAAATCATAGGTTATCGTTTAAAAAATTAGAGTTGAATCCTTTTCTGAGCTCAAACGCGATAACGCATGAGCAGTTGAAAATCACGAGCAAGAGAAGTACTTTTAGCCTAGTAACTTTTGTTTAAAACATTTTCATTCAAAAATAGACAATAAAAAAAGTTATAGTCTTGTTGGGTTACTTTTTTCCCACCCTGATGTATCTGTAGTAAGATCTTTCAAAAATCGTCCATTTTAAGGTTAAGCTGTAGGTGACTAAAGACTAAATTACGACAAGTAATTGTACCATAATTTATTATACTTAATTCTATTTTTTTTGTAGAAAATCTACCCGATGCTTTACAAACAGATTGTTCGAAGTGTAGTCCCGTACAGAAAAAACAAGGAGGCAAAGTATTAAGTATTGTACTTAAAGACTATCGTGACGATTGGAACATACTGGTAGAAAAATATGATCCTGAAGGACTTTTTAGAAAAAAATATGGATATGAAGGTGGCGACGAAGAAGGCGAAGGCGACGAAGGAGATGAAGCTTAATAAATGAAACTTTGAAATTGATTGTATGAATTGTGTTATTAACGGTTCGTTTAAAAATAAAAATACAAGTAGTACGAGTATTAGATAGCACCTACTTGTCTAAATTTTACGTTAATGTAGGTATTATCCGTTCACTATTTATTTGCGCTATGGTTGGCCATGTTATGGCGACAGATTCCACCCGTTATATATTAAAAAAAAACAGTTATAGGATTATTTTTCTAAGATTGTGTTTTTGACTAAATTGACACGAGCAAAAATTCAGTCTTTTTTGCACTAACGCTAAGCGACGACTTAGAAATCGCCTAAATATTTGCTGACATTTGATTTATAAATCAACAATTTAGGCAACTCTTAAGTTGTTGCTTATCATTACTGCTAATGGCCTTAGGTGAGGTCTACTTCAAAATAACCCATAAGTAAAAAGATATGTAAAGTCGTAATTCATGAAGGATATCATAACGTTCTTAGGGCCGTTTTAGATGGACTAAGTCTTGTACTAACTTGTTAGCATTGAATCAACTCAAGGAGCAAAAGCAAGGAAATCTAAGCTTTAACGTCATCCACAGTCGTGCGTCAAAATTTCTACTGACGACGTTAAAGCTTAGATTCCCGTGCTTTTGCTTCTTGAGTTGATTCAGTTACTAACAGTTAGTACGATACTTATGCCCGTTTTCACCGACGGTTCCTAAGCAATTGCCTACGTAAGAACTGCCTAACGCTAAGACAACTTCTAACCCGAGGCACAAAAATTAATAACCATTACAATATTGCTATATGAATACCTTTGTTTATCTTATTTAGGAACCCTGGTGCGCGTGGTGAAACGTGGTGAAGAGCAATTTCAACTTAAAAAATGCTAATGTCAGATTAAGCAATGCCTAACTTTAAGAATCGTCGGTGAAAACGGGCATTAGTCCATCTAAAATGGGCCTTAGATCTTAATTCTTATGCTCAGCATATCAAAAACAGTCTCAATCGTGTCACAAAGAGTCAAAATGGTTAGATATAATAAGTCAAGTCAAAATAAGAAATAGTCAAGGAAAAGAAATACTTCAGGACTTCACAGATCACAATTATACTTTTCGTTACTTTCGCCAAAAAACTAAAGTAAATTCTATTATATCTAATTTTATAGATATTATTGGTTGATAGTAAAGTAAAATAAGTAAGAGAGACACAATTATTATTAGTACGGCCATTTACAAAAAATAACCAATAAATTATTGCATAATGACGACGACGAGCATCACTGTTGAAAATCGTTAAAAACAACTGAAAAGTATCAATCGATCAATGCAAGTTTATCTAGAATCTAACTATAGGCAACCAACACTACACACGTGTACACTTCATTGATTTCTGATATTCCAAAATTCCAAGCACCTAAATATCGAAAAAGCAAATAATTTAGGGAAACTCGAGGTATTGTTTTTACTGCATGCACATTGAAAACCCATAATACTAACAAAAAGTTGTTTTTTTTTATTATAAGTCAAATAAGATTTTTTCTGATTTTTTTTGGATTCTGGAAAATATACTTTTTTAAGTGGCAATGAAAACAAAAAACCTTGATAATAATAATTAATTTTAATATATTTTGTATGCATTCTAAGAATTGCTCAAAATATTAATTTGTTAAAATGTATTGATGAGCTCATAAATTTCAAATATGCCACAACAACCAAAAATTGAAAGTCAAACAATAAACGGTATCATTAGTCATTACCATTAGGTTAATTATAATTTATAATGTGCTTTTAAATTAAGCAAAATTTTAAAAAAGTAAAATTTTTGGAATCAGGGGGCTCAAAACGTCGAGAAATGCAATAAAAAAATTTTGATTTTTTTCATAGTAAGTTTTTCTTAAAAAGGTATAAATCGTAAACAAGAAAAAGAAAATTGCTTCAATTACAGATTTTAACTGTATTTTGTGTGTGTATATGTAGACACCTACTGGGTGTCGTAAAACTGATTGTTTTACAAGAAGCACTGGATTTCACGTATTCACCCGAAAAATTCCATTTTTCGTCCTTGTAACATAAATAACGATCATAAGTACTCAAAAAACCAGTAGATAATTGAATTTAATTAATGATTATTTAAATTTTGATCACATAATTTAATTATTTAATTTATGGTTTTAAAAGAAATTATAGATACATAATTTATCTATGAAGTACCTACATAATAAATTACACTCAAAAATTCAACTAATAAATAATAATTTATTACTTCATTCATTCACTTAGTACTTCATTAGTATTGTTAATAACTAATAAGTTGGATTTTTTAATTATGTATAAAATAATAAATTGTCATAAAATTGTTTGTTGCATGTTGTATGTTTTACCTTGTATGTTCTTTTTTAAGATTTTAAAAACCAGAAATATAAGTTAAATTAAAGCATCAAGGAAGTGGCATTTAAGGGAGAATATTAAATTAAAATAATTTCATAATACTTACATAATACTATTAATTTACGTCTAGAAGTATTTATTTATATTCTTTCACAATATATGCACAATGTTCAGCAGAAATAAGATAATACTCTTTTTGTGGCATTTTCATAAAAATCGTCACCAATAGCAAAATTAAAGAAAACAAGATGGTCCAGCATTGAAGTTAAGAAAGGTAGTTCAACAATGGCCCTTTTAGCTTAAAACTGTTAATAACCAAATGTAAAGTTATTGTCAAGTTATTTAGAAATTGACTTTTTGCATGACTTTTCAATTGTAAAGGCGCCCCAAATTAATTATCTACTCCATCTATTCCAAATTGTATGAAGTTAAATAATCAAATACCTGAAATCCAAATAATTTGGATTTTGGAACATCATTTAAGTTACATTTTTCTTGTTTTTAAGTATCTGTATACCTTGACATTAGTATTGAATTTTATATTTAATTTTTTGCACTTGGAATAGGTATAAAAAATCGTTTTGTGTGAAATTCATCGAAAGTGCTAACGATGTTTTGCCAAAAAGTAGCCTATTTAGCTCTAGAGAGGCCCAACTTTCTAGTGTTGTCCAACAAATACTAGTGTACTTAAGTGATAAGATAACTTCAACTAGAGGACTTACCTTTTAATTTTCAAAATTTTCTTTATTGAGACATTGAGAGTCGGGTTCTGGTAATGGCTCTGTAAATAAAGCAAAATAATTATTATTGATAATAAATAATTTTTATAGCTAATTTTTTTCTAAAATTTTAACTTTCTGCTTTAGAACACTGTCTACAAAACACCTTTTATCATCGCTTAGATAGGGTTCTGGATAGTTTTTAATCCAAGTGAACATCAAAGCTCTTGTTAGTGAAATATAGATACTTTGGCACTTTACTTAACTAAAGCAAAGGCTAGCCAAATACTGGCAGTAAAAAATAAACACTAAATTTTCAATAAGTGCATACCTATTTCAAAAAGAAGGTTATAAACAGTAGCGCGCCGTGCGACCATAGCCGTTATGGTCCAAGGTTATGGTATCATTCAAGATAAATATTCTTCAAAAAACATTAAAAGTGGCCCATTAGCATCATTTGCTCAAATATGCACCTAACGTTGAAAATATGCAAACTAAAAGTATTTTGACAAGCGGTTTTTCGGATTCGTTTTTGCCTAATTCGTCCAGATTTCAAAACGAATCTGTTGGCATATCAATATTAAAGAACATGCAAAAGCATAAAATCCGAACTCTATATATATTAATTAATTACAAATAGAAAAATAATGAACTGAAAATTTTGCTATAAAAACAGTAAACACCTACAAACTACATAATTTGTTTTAAATCGTAAACACTAACAATTGATAAATATTTAAACGTAAATTTAAATTAATTACCATTAGAATACAATTAATACAATAAATTAGAAGATGCTTAGCTAACGGCATAAATGTTTAAATTAAATGCTTGGTTTAACGAAGTTCAAGGCTTCATGAATGAAAATTTATCAAGGAAGCTGCAATCGTTAATCCTTGCCCAAATTCGTATTAGTTTTTGGCTTTAATGTTAACTACTTATAAATAGTTCGGTACTTTTAATAACTTTTTTTATTCAAAAAGGGTCCTATAGTACGTCTATAGCATTGGAAAACTACAATATGAATCACTTGGAATGTAAAATTTAGAAAAAATTAGTAAAGCAGTTCAAACTATGCAAATAGAGGATACATGTTTTTTGTTTGTAAAGTAAACAACAAACGTAGGAGTTTATCTAAAGACGTGTCTAGTACCTACCTTCATATAAACTTTGTTAAAAAAAATCAAAAGTAAACAAATAAGTTTTAAATTTAAATATCCTGCAATTACAATAGCAGAAAAGAATCGCAAAATAATATGGAAATTTACCCTTGTGTTCTTCTACAGGTATAAAGTAAACAAGATACTTCAGGAAATCAGATCATCAACCTTAATTATTTTTATTGCACTTAGCTAAATAGTAAGTAAAAAATTATTATTGTCAATAAGAGAAATTAGAAGGTTGTTGAGAATTAACATCTTTGAGATGTGCAAAAAGTTATTTTTTTATCAACAACAAGCTTGGGGCGTGAGCAGGTTGCTCACAAAAAAAATAAATGTGCTATTGACGCACGAGGTTCTATTATTGCAAAACCACCTACACCGGTACACTGAACCGTTTAAAAAAGATTGAACAGGAAGGATTTGTCCAAACTCTTTCTTAAGCTTTCTTCACGAAAATAAAAATTCTTCGTATGGCAGATATCGACAGACAGCAGAGCGATGCTCGCGGCACTAAAGAGCCACAAAGTAACCTCTGGTTTGGTGCTAGAATGCAGCAAAGTTCTGAAACAGATATCTACAAATAATGACCTAAAACTCTGCTAGGTCAAAGGAAACTTTCGTTTCATCAAGGAAACGAAAGGAATGAAAGAGATGATCAGTTGACGTGAGAGGGCTCGGCGATCTTGCCTATTGGCCCTGAGCCCTCTATTACTCTCTCAATCAGCACCCTCGACACTCTACTGAAAAGTAACACGCTGATAGCCCACAGGATAGCCACCAGCTGCAAGTCTGTCAAAACAGCCATAAAAGTGCCATCTATAAAGTACGCTAATTATTACCTACGGTTGTCTCGTGAAAACCTACGTGCCATAGCTGGCACTCTCACTGAATACTGTTTACTAAACTAAACAAGCATCTATACAGAATAGGTGTTGCAGACAGCCCCAACTGTAGAGAATGCAAGGAAGCGGATGAAATAATGGAACACGTGTGCTTTGTCACTGCCCTGCCCTGTTCTGCCCATGTTAGGGGAATACTGGCGTAACATGGCCGGTATCAGCAACACTTCATCCGCCAGTATCCTTGAGTTCATCCAAAGGTTGGGATGAATCAAGGAATGCAAGGCCAAAAGGAGTTGCTACAAGGAGGCAGCACAATGGACCCGATCAAGTGGCCTAAGTGCGCGTCTCGGTTTACCCTCCACGCTAACAATCCCAATCCCTAATCCTTCCTCGTATGCCATAAATGTTACCTATTTGATCGCATTTAAATGGATCACTCAATAAAAGATCTGCGATATAAAGTTTTCATTGCTGCCCAATTAGAACGAAAGTGGCCAATCGTGAAACAGGAGGCCTTTATGAGCTTGTATGGATGTTAAGAATTATGTTAAAATTATTTTAATTTCAGTTAATAATATCGTTGATCTAATGATCAACATCAAAAATATTTCACAGAATTTGATTTCAATCACAACAAATAACCTAAAATGAACTTCTCATTTATTTCTGCTTTTTTCAATGAATGAGATAATATAACAAAAATTTCAATATCAAATTGGCAATAAACGATTTCGAATTAAGAATAATTAATATTAAATTGAATTAAGTAACATAACATAAGCTAAGAGAAAAAATAAATATTTATGAAATTTTCAATTGTTTTAATTAACACCTAAATTACTTAAATTAGCGTAAAAGGACAATGTAGATGTTCTAGTGTTAATTTTTAGGGTAAACAAGCACTAAAAATTAACTCTAATAATTTTACTCTAAGGAAGAGTAAATTTACCAGGAAGGATTTTTTACTGTGTAACCTATTTGTACTTAATTAATTAGATTACCAATTTAATAAAAAATCGTCTTTTACAGAGTAAAAACTTCTCTTTTTACAGGGAAGTTATAAACAATTAACGACAAAATCCGTTTCCAAAGGTTGCCTTCCATATGACCATATTATGAGCCTTACTGTTTTTACCTTTTTACTTTTTTACTTATTTTGCCGTTTTTCGTTTATAGAACCTTTCCTTTACCTAAAATCTCAGCTCTAGTCATAAGGAATTGCCCAATTTCACTTGAATTCGTTTGACATGAGCTACTGTCCACGGGGGGCCTTAACTATATTTGTAAACTGTTTTTTAACATGTTTAGAAAAAAGACTCCATAAACACTAACAAGTTTGCTCAATTTTTCTATTGGCCTTATATTGAGGAACATGCATGAAAAAAAAATTCAGTTAAAACAGTATTTTCCGATTAATCCAATATATTAAATATCAAATCGGTAAAAATAACTACTATTTATTGTATTTTGTTATAAATAATCCATTTTAAAATTCAATGATAATTTAAAATAAATCACGTGACCATGAACGCAAGCGCCATTAGTTTGACGTCACACGGCACAATACTACTCGTCATTTGCGCGCGTTCAATAGAGCGTGTCACTTGTCATGAAGTTCAATTTTATTCCACGAGGTTCGCACAATCGACGGTCCCAAACGTCAAATTACAGTATTACCAAATTACTTTTATTGTATATAATTATAGGAATTTTTTCAAATTTATTTGAATTAAGTAATTTGGTAATACTGTAATTTGACGTTTGGGACCGTCGATTGTGCGAACCTCGTGGAATAAAATTGAACTTCATGACAAGTGACACGCTCTATTGTCAGTGTCACGAAAGTTATGACGAAAGTCATAACATAGGTTATGATTTTTCTGACAGTTTTTAGAAAAAATACAGTTTTCCACTATTTTTTCGAATTTGATTATAAAGAGACATGTAAAACTGTATTTTTTATTAAAAGTGTCAGAAAAATCATAACCTATGTAACACTATGTCAGTTTTCAGACAACTTGAATAAAAAGAATAACAAAATTCGATTTTACACATCTCTTTTAATTACATTTTTTAAAAAACTACCATATTGCCTATCTCTGTGTAACTACTTTCGATTGTATTATATCTCACTCGCTTTGTAGGCGCAGTTGCAACATTAATAAAAACGACGATTTTCCATACAAGCACTTTTAAAAATTATTTTTGAGCTTAATTTACGAGTTATAGAAAAATTAAAAAAAACAGAATTAATCGCTTTTTCTTGCTCTATACATTGGTATTGTCAAAAATTAAAAATTCAGATACAGTCTAATTCCCCATTGGACCCTTATACGCAGGTGGGATAGAACCAACTTTCAAATTCGGCATATATTTGGCTCCAAACTGTATAAAAATTGAGAGTTTTGTTTCAAAAACTAATATAATATTAAATAGTTCGTTATAAATATTCTATCAAAATTTTAAAAACATTGACCGTCTAGTATAAAAGTTAGAACATTCCAAAGTCTTAAATTTGTATGAAAATGTCAGCAGCTAAAATCTAACGGCAACCCTGCATAACTTAAAGTGACGCGAATATTCAAATTTTTAAAAGAGGTTAGTAATAATGCAATTTTCATTGGCAAAATTCGGTTTTTGACAGTCAATGACAGTTATTAGCCGTCATTATTTCATGCAGTGATGTCAGACCTTTTTTCTCCATGTCACTCGTACCTTAATTCGAGCAAGTCACCGCTAGATTCCGCACCTATCAGTATGCAACTACCTTAAGTAACGAACACTAAACGTGCAACCTGTCAATGCTGTCAAGTTCAATTGTGCCGTGTGACGTCACAAGCAAATGGCGACTTGCACGGTCGTTTCTTTCCATTCAAATTGATGGATTTTTAAAAATTTTTTAAATTATTATCGAAACGAAAATAAATGAATTAAATAGTATTAATCGGTACATTGAGATATTTTTTATCCAACTAAGCCGTAAAAAAAATGTATGCATCTTCCCCTTTGTTAACATTACGAAATAACTGAAAAAGTTGAACATGTTTCAACTCAGATTTCTTTCTGTTCAAATGAACAACTGAAATGAATTGAATAGACTGAGACGTCCAATTTGCGTCCATGCATGACAAATAATAAGTTCAAGTGAGTTGGATCCAGCTCAAGATAAATTCACACGCATTTTAAAAAGTGGTTACGAATCAAGATCTTCTTCTGCTTAAATTAAAATAAGAAAAAAACTGGTTTATATTTTCAAAATTTTATTTGTAAATCAATGAGGTAAGATTCGTACGTTTAGCTTAGAGCAAAAAAATAATTAGATGTTATATAGTTATATAGTACTATACTTTTATTAATTTGATTAAATTAAAATAAATTTTATTAAAATTCATTAGTTATATTTGGTAATAAAATAAAGTAGTCAACTTTGTACGTAAAAAGTTAACCTTTAATTTCTTTCAAAAATTTAACTTCAAAAAAAGTCTTGATAAAAATTTGGAAAATAAGAAGAAAACTATAAAAAGAATCCACTTTTTAAGTAACTATTCTTAATGATTTCTGAAAACTATAAAAGTAGAAAAATTTGAAATAACACACTCTGGGAATTACAAATGCTTCCTATAGTTTACAGAAAGGAAAACTTGAAAAAAAGGTCCGTTGAAATATTTTTTTATAAAAAAAATTAATTTTTCTTCAAACGTCAAAAAAAATTGACATTTTGTTACTGAACAAGTAAGGTTAAAGTTCTACTTTTACATCCTAGGAGGCAAAAGTGAACTTTTACCTCCTAGGAGGTAAAAGTAAATTGTAACGTAAAATGATATTTCTAAGCATTTGTAATGAAAAAAAGTAATGTTTTTATAAATTTTCTGTTATAATTTATTCGTTGCGTTTAATAATTAGCTTCTTTTTACAAGTTAAAGTTAATTTTTTAAAATATTTGACAACACTTCAAAAATTTTTATTTTTGGTTTTTCGAAGTTTTACGTTTGAAGAAAAAATTAAATGTTTCATACGGAGTAAAAATACTTTTTTTGGCTCGTCATTAGCCCTACTGATGACTAGCCTAAAAAAGTGACCTTTTTACTCCTAATCAAACAATCTACTATTTTATACAAAAATGTCCGCTTTAAAAATTGGTCGAGTTGTTTGGGACGATATTTTCATGTTATACGATGAGAAAACTTGTATTGGAATGAACTAAAAATGAGAAACGTCGTAAAGTAAAAGAAAACATTTGTAAAACAACGGATGTGGCCATACGAGGAGCTTCTTCCTGTTGTATTTTTTTGTGCATTTTTTAAAAAGTTTATAATTCAAAATTTTCCTTAATGTATTTCATTTATAAGATATCAAATTAAATAAATAAAAAGAAATATAAAATTATAATATTTGACGGACAGGAAAAAGTTCTTCGTATGGCCACATCTGTTGTTTTAGTATTAAATGTATTTTTACGTTAATACATAATTATAAATTATACCTATGTTATAAAAAATTAAAAAAAAATTTTTTTAACTTGCTTTCGTCCGGGATCGAACCTACAACTTCTGCGTGTAAGCAGAATTTTTAGGTATAAACTAGCTAAAATATAATTTCATTTTTTTCATTTTTGAAGTTTTGACATTCAAAAAATCATTACTTCAAAACTGTAACATATCTGTAACATATCCAAAAAAGAAAAAAATATGGCAGAGGCTATTTTGAGAAAATCCATTTCAAAATATTGACCTACTTTGGCCCCTTAAAGGTAGGCAATTTTGAAACAATTTTGAAAATCGACCTGTTTAGGTCGAAAGACCTATATTTTGGCTGCACAAGGCCGTTTTTAAATTTTTATAATAATAATTACTGGCCAAGTTATAAGGAAAAAACCACAAAATGGGACAATCGTTCTATTGGCCGCCATTTTAAATTTAAAAATCTGAAATTTTTTTTTTCAATTAGAGCTCAGATGTACTATCTTATAGCCAAGAAAAATTGAATTTGGACAAATTTGAAAATATGCGCCCAAAATAACCACCTTATGTTTGGACACTGTGTATAGATTGCTTATAAAAGCTGGTTACATGGAAGAAATAATTTTAATGTGGCTAAAATCAGATTTCATCAAAACCGATTAAGTAGTTTTTGCTCTAAGAGGACATACATATACTCGTACATACATACTGCATACAGACATTTTGGTTCAAAAAATCGATAAATTTCTATTTTGCCTTTTTGGAATCAGGGGGACTCAAAACGAACTCTTTTCTCGATTAAAACAACTTTTTCTTGGATTGGAAAAAGCAGACCGATAGTATCTCAAAAATTAATTTTAAAAGCATTACTTTTGAAGTTATGTTACTTTTGAAGGACAGTCCTAAAAGTCAGTACCTATTCGGCGTATCTTTATAGTAGGCCCTGAAAGTACTACTACCACAACTTATTTGTCTTTATATTATAACTTTAGCTTTATATAACGTCATAAATTTAATTTGAAAATTAGCAGAAGTAACGATTGCATTGAAACGCAAATAAAAATTATCAAATGTTTTATGCCTTATCTGTCAAAATAATTTAGTAATTTATTGAATTATTGAATTTATTTAATAATATTGCAATATTTTATAGTGACGAGCTGAGGGGAAGCGCTTCCCTTAACCCGGCATCCGACACGTGGGGTGTGACAAACCCCAGCGCTCGAAAGCTGCATAGCAATCATTCAAATATCGCTCCAATCGACTATAGGGCCTCAATAGCTTTCAAAAACATATTATTCTACATATTAAAGCAAACGCCGCAGTCAAAAAATTGAGATTGTGGCAGTAGTACTGTTTCAAAACCGAGTTGGGTTTGTCACACCCCACCTGTCGGATGCCGGGTTAAACACGATTGGTTTAAAATAAAGTCGTTTGTATCAGTGGCTACTAAATTATAACTAACTATACTTCAATCTCACAATTCGAGATAGTGACTCATCCTAATATGTGTTCACAAAATTTAGCTAGCTATAGCGCGGCTTCTATTGAGATAGATGCAGAAAACACGTGCCGCTTTAATAGAATAACGTACTTTACTATAATTTGACAGAAGCTGACAGAAGCTTAGTAGTAGAAGTGGATCCGAGTACGAACGATTGTTCATAATGCTGTACCGAAAAATCTCGATGTAATCTCGTCTTTATTCTATAAATGACATAACTGTCTACATTTGTGAAACTCAACTATAGGAGATTACTATTGCATAGAGGGGATAGACACCAATTTAGGTATCTGCGCTTCCCCTCAGATCGTCACTATAAAATATTATTGCTGTACCTATCTTATATTTAGAAAAAAAAACTAAAATTACTTTCTGTTTAGTTAATTTATTATTCTCAAAAATTGTGTTGAAAGATAATACGTCGAACATTTGATAATTTTTATACTTGAAGTATTTCATTGCAATCGCTATTTCTGCTAATTTTTTAAAACTTCAAATTAAAGTTCTGGCGTTATGAAGCTTCTAAAATTAATTTTGTTATTAATTTCGATGCAGTATTTTATATGCTCTAAAACTATTATTTAAAGATTTTTTTTCTAAAATTAATTAGGACGCAGGAAAATACCAAAGTATGATTTTAAGTACTAAATCCAAACGACCGAGAGAGGTCTGTCACCACCCGGTATTTATAATTAGATGAAGATCAGGGGCGTAACTACCGGGGTGCGGTGGGTGCAAGAGGGGCCCCCGACCGTTGCCATCTTCTCCCAAATTTCGTTTTTTTAAATTAATTTTGGCTGCCGTTTTAATCTATGGGTTAAACTGACTAAAGCCCAAGGCGCCAAAACTAAGGGACGCCAGCAATTTACAACGCTTAAAGGTCGTTTATGCTGGCCGTTAACTTAAGCTTTAACCTTAACCCATAGCATCGGTTTCACTATAGTCAACTCAAGGTTAAAGCATAGTATGTAAAGCTTAAAGCATAGTATGTAAAGCTTAAGTTAACGGCCAGCATAAACGACCCCTAAAACGAGTTGACCTTCAGATAAAAAAAATTTTAGTCTGCGACGGCTTTGGGTTAAATCCCTGAGGCTTCTTCCACACGCGTACTTTGAGAGGCACTGATGAACTTTTATCCAAGGCACCACAAAGCGATAAAGCCTAAAAATATCCCTAAGCGCCCTTGCTTTTAAAGATCGCAGAGAATCAAAATGTATCCGTATCCACCATTTATTTCTAATGGGCAGCTCCCTGACCTTAATTTTAGAATTTACTGCTTTTCAAAAATTATAAATAAAAAAACTATGTATTAATAAATAGAGGCCCCTACCATTAACTTTGCACACGGGCCCCTGGAGTGCTTTGTTACGCCACTGATGAAGATGATAACTCTCTGAGTAATAATTATTCCGAATAAGTAGAAATGCAATAATCAACACCCTAATAATGTAATAATAAAAATAAAAAACTAACCTTTAAGTAAGACTTTATGAATTATTTAACTTGAAACTTCTTCAGAAAGAGTTCAAAATCACATAACAAAACAACACCACACAAGCTCAAAACTCGACTAAAGAATTAAATTTATAAAAATATTAATTTTTGATAATTTCTCACGAAAGGCTACACGTGCAAGAACGTCACCTAATAATTCGACTAAAAATTTCTATTATCAAAGTTGATTTATCTAAAAATACGATTTATCAAATTCGTACAAAATGCTTATTTTAAGAGTTGTTTAATGTATAGGTTGAATATAAAATTTAATTTTTGAATGTAAAAGTCCATTATAAAAAACTAAAATTTTTTTCGTTTACTTTCAGGGACGTAGCTAGGGGTGAGCACAGGTGGGCGATCCCCACCTAAAGACTCGCTGCTCACACCCTTCTGCCCACTTCAAATAATTTTGAAAATAAAAAAATTATAGCAAAAATGATTAGGTAGGCAGAGGCACTATAAATATTGAAAATTCCACTGCTAAAACATTACACTTAAACCAGGTTGTTAAGTTTCATTCAATTCACCAAAATATAAGAATTATTTTACACTAGAGTAAGTGCATTTTTTATTCATAATTTATAGCTCTCTCCCGAAATGAAGCTGCCCAAACGTTGCCCACCCAGTATTTGAAGTCTAGCTACATCTCTGTTTACTTTATAAATGAAAAAAACAAATAACATTTGAGGAATTGGGCAAAATTAAAATGGACTTTTGCGGACATGCCGCTAGACGACTAGACTACTGGCTGGTTTAATTCTTTCAGATCTCTGAATGAGAAAGTTAAGAAAAAATATCAGAAATTAAAACAACCCTACTAAATAATAAAAAAAGTAAAATAACCATAGCTCACGAAATCGAGAATATTATCAACAAGGCTGTAGAAGTACAGATGGATGATATAGAAGTAAACGTCATGAGACCAGCAAATGGCAACGTAACATACAGGATATGTTACAATAATGATGAACTTCACTAACGCCGACAGACTGATAAACATGAGTAAGATTAAAATAAGCTAGACCAAGTGTAGGGCAGTTAAGCGATCTTTCCATGAGCAGATGCTACAGATGCTGGCCAACCAGGTACCTGAAGACTCAATTCACGGCGATAAACTGAGAGGGTTTATGTATGAGTTTGGCAAGGCCACCTTGCCTTTGACCTTTCCTGTAAGCAGAAGATAAGCTGGTGATGAGAGATGTAGGCAACAACAACGGTGCCAACGGAGCAATGATAATATCAGGACCAACAGATCAACAAAACCTATGTAGACGATTCAAAGGTATCACTAATTGGGAAGACACTTACAGGTACGAGTTCGACGACTTTACAGAAAAATACCTCAAATGCATAGCTCATGGACACCTGACGGAAGAATGCGAACGCTAACTAGAGTGGCATGGCTGCCCGGAGCATCACGTTACCAACTCACCAAAATGTCAGATCCATAGTGAGGCGACAAGAAAACATAGCACATCCGATGAAGGCCCTAAACTAAGTAAAGCAAACCGTTGTTCCAGAGCCTTCACACTAGGGATACAGAAGATAACTTTAGTCGGTAGGCGTCTAGGGGTTATCGGGGTGCCAACTGAGCAATGATAATATCAGGACCAACAGATCAACAAAACCTATGTAGACGATTCAAAGGTATCACTAATTGGGAAGACACTTACAGGTACGAGTTCGACGACTTTACAGAAAAATACCTCAAATGCATAGCTCATGGACACCTGACGGAAGAATGCGAACGCTAACTAGAGTGGCATGGCTGCCCTGAGCATCACGTTACCAACTCACCAAAATGTCAGATCCATAGTGAGGCGACAAGAAAACATAGCACATCCGATGAAGGCCCTAAACTAAGTAAAGCTAACCGTTGTTCCAGAGCCTTCACACTAGGGATACAGAAGATAACTTTAGTCGGTAGGCGTCTAGGGGTTATCGGGGTGCCAACTGAGCAATGACAATATCAGGACCAACAGATCAACAAAACCTATGTAGACGATTCAAAGGTATCACTAATTGGGAAGACACTTACAGGTACGAGTTCGACGACTTTACAGAAAAATACCTCAAATGCATAGCTCATGGACACCTGACGGAAGAATGCGAACGCTAACTAGAGTGGCATGGCTGCCCTGAGCATCACGTTACCAACTCACCAAAATGTCAGATCCATAGTGAGGCGACAAGAAAACATAGCACATCCGATGAAGGCCCTAAACTAAGTAAAGCTAACCGTTGTTCCAGAGCCTTCACACTAGGGATACAGAAGATAACTTTAGTCGGTAGGCGTCTAGGGGTTATCGGGGTGCCAACTGAGCAATGATAATATCAGGACCAACAGATCAACAAAACCTATGTAGACGATTCAAAGGTATCACTAATTGGGAAGACACTTACAGGTACGAGTTCGACTACTTTACAGAAAAATACCTCAAATGCATAGCTCATGGACACCTGACGGAAGAATGCGAACGCTAACTAGAGTGGCATGGCTGCCCGGAGCATCACGTTACCAACTCACCAAAATGTCAGATCCATAGTGAGGCGACAAGAAAACATAGCACATCCGATGAAGGCCCTAAACTAAGTAAAGCTAACCGTTGTTCCAGAGCCTTCACACTAGGGATACAGAAGATAACTTTAGTCGGTAGGCGTCTAGGGGTTACCTCCCCAAGCACTAGGTACTACCATGCAGATAGAAAATAACGAGGGGTAAACCACTGTTCTGAATTTGTACACTGACTGCAGTTCACTGTCTATGACTGCATATGCTATGGCGATCATTGACTGCAGATAACTACCGTTGACAACTCAATTTTTGTACATTGACTGCAGAGAGTGGATAACCCCTTGGAAAATAATTAAAAAATATTTCTAGCGTATTAAGTTAAGCCACCATCGTGCCAAACCTTCAGATTTCGATTTTTACGTGGAACTTTTTCTAAAGTATCTAAAAATCTTATTAATTAAAAAATGGAAAATTTAGAACATCTGAAAGCCCTACAATTTGGTAGTTCCAAAATCCCTGCCAAAATATTTTACGAAGTTAAACTATAATTTTCTTCAGCCCAATATCTTAAGTTTTGTATATTTTACACATTATTTAGCGTCAATAAAATAAATAAACAACGAAAGCTTCGGTCATTGACTCTTCCTTGCATTTGCTCGCAAACGTCAGTGCATACTGCAGCATCAATCGGAAGCAACTCTTCATGGGAGTGATATCCATGATTTTTCTTAAAATTAAACGCACTATCGATCTGAAGATATTACTCGTACATTACAAAGCCTTTTTGTCTTAAAATTTTTAATATTATTAAAAACTGAAAAATTCTTTTTTGATTGCTGTACCACTACCATCCCCGTACAAAAGAAAAATTTACGTGCTACACTGACGAGTTTCCACCGCGTAAGTTTGTATTACATATTTCCTAATTTAAAAAAAAACTAAAATACTTTAAAAATTTAATTTTTCCCGTGCGATCCGTGGTTATAAAAAATTCCACTACTGTTATTTCACTAACATTTTTTTTTAATTTATGTGAGATTTCAAGGTAAAAGTGTTCACTTCTTCAATGAAATATATCTTTTAATTAAATTAGGAATCTCATATTCACCAACGCTCTCGATCAATTTCTCGTTAAATGCTTACGGTAGCTTGCTGGACCTGTATGATAAAGAGTTCTCAATGCGCTGTAGACCAAGTAAGTATAAATATTGAAATTGTTTTTGCAAGACTCTCGATGCTAAGATTGCCACCGATAGAGTTAAGTTCGCGAATTTCCACAGTTTGAATAGTGAAAAATTTCAAGACTTTTTTATGTGATTGTATAAAATACGTAGTTAATGGTAAGTAATTATTTATTTATTTTTTTATTTTGAACGTCACCTACCCCAATAGAATTTTTTTTAATTGGAGCACTAATTTTTTTATATTAAATTTTGTAATACCATAACATTAATAGATAAAATATAAGTTACATTTCATAAAAATTACATAAAATAAAACAATTATTAAAATTTTTAATTACAACTTTTTAACCAATTGTGTACTGCATTTTAATTAATAGGTAGGTACTAACATTGTTACAATAAGAATAATTGTTAAATTGTTGTCGTTAATTAGTTTATTTACTTACAAAAAGTCTTTAAAATGGGAAAAGAGGGGTACCTACTTTAACCTTGAAGAATTTTAAATTTTTTTTAGCTATTTTGGTAAATATTTACCTACTACTCGTATACTATCTCGACAGATCATCTTAATTAATCAAATTATATTTGAAATTGCAATGTTGTTTTGAATATAAAAAGATTTATTGATACATTATACAGGGCGAGTCACTTGGGTGTACTTGTCACTTCGTGTACGAATTTAAAAGGCCTTAAAATGATTTTTTGCTCGACCCCTTTTCACATTAATTTTTTTGAGGTTGGTTCTGTTGATTACACCCCCACTAAAGGGTTGAAGTCGCGGTTTCAAAGTAACAAATAAAAGTGTTCCCTTCGATAATAAAATCGAGGGGTTTGAGCGATTTTTAAAACATGTTAAAGTTAAATATGAAAAAATACGCTTATTGTTTCGTTTTTGATAAGCCACCCTGTATATATAAATATTTTATTTAATTTTCATTCACCTATGTCAAATTTATGAAAATTAGATGCTGTATTTAGTATTTTAACCAGCAAGAGAAACATCGAAGACGGACCCCCAAATTATTAACCCTGTATATTATTCAAAATAGTAAATTGATTAGTGATTACCTGATTACCATACAATTAGCTTCTTATTATACCTGTAGTTAGGTCCTGCAAATTATTACTAGAATTTAAATAATAACTAGTTTTATGAGTTATGTGAAAAAAAAAATGTAAAACAACAAATTATGTAGGATTATTATTCAACCTTAAATTAAAACAATTTAATTTTAGTTAGGTACCTACTTAAATGATAGGTAGATAGATACCCCCAACAGTGCAAATTTGGTGAACAGTGCAAAAAATGTTGTAATTGTGAAGGTTTGTTAACTGATATATTTCAATATTGACCTCATAAATTCCGATGTGACCATAACAGAATTTTTAGTTAATTTTAGGAGGTTTAAAAATATTAAAAAAATACAGGGTGTCCGTAAGAAAAGTTAATATTTTTTAAATATTTTTAAATTAAGGAAATTCTTCAGTTTGATTCTCTTCATCGAAAAGAATTAAAAAGTTCTTCACTGATTCCTTGCTTACATCATAAAATAAAAATATGACAAAAAAGACCCCGCACTTTTTAAATGGAGCAACGATTTGGTTCTTTGATGAACTTTTGGTATGTTGCAGATTTTAGTTTCCTGAGCAAAAATCTTAACCTCTAAGACTTCATCCTACAAGGCCTCTAGTCTTCTGATATAGAGAACGTTAAAGTCATCCTAACGGCATCTATCGTCTTATATTGAAACTAACGTGTTTATAACGTAAGAGTTGTTGTTTTATGCCTACCCCCAAAGTCTCGCCTAAGGGTGAGTTTCATAAAGGGTGCTATGCATGTGCTGAGCACTTGCCCAACTTAAGTTCGAGATCGAAAGCTTTCTCAAATTCGAACAATTACTACTCGTTCTTTACGTTTGCTTTCAACCGATAACCGCCGAAAGCGGCCACGTAATTGTTCGAGTTTGAGAAAGCTTTATGAAACGGACTTATGTCCGCGATAAAAACTTAAGTTAGGCAAGTGCTCAGCACATGCATAGCATCCTTTATGAAACTCACCCGAAGTCGGTTTGGGGTTTGGGAGCATAAAACTATAGCTAGCGAATTTGGCGGCCTCTATCTCAGAAGGATGAAGTTCTAGAAGATCGTTTCTCTGAATATTTTTGTTCAGGAGGTCAAAATCTTTAAGTTACCAAAATTTCATTCAAATTTTTAATGTTTTTCCATTTAAAAAATACGGGATCTTTTCATGCGTATCTATTACCTTTCCTTTATTTTTCATGCCTATTTTATCATATTTCTATTCTAATAAGTACATCAAAGAAAAAGTAAACATTACATTCATCTAAATTCCTATGTATAAGAGATTCAGTCTTTAATTATTCTATAAACGTAAACTACCGATGAGTATGACTAAATCGGAATTAAAATTACAAAGATTATGAGATAAAAATCAATTTTTCAAGAAAAATGTTTATAATAAACATGCATTTCATATTAAATGAATGTGCAACAAGGTTAAAAGGTGCCAATTATTAATAGCAAATTGTGTAAATAGAATATAAAATTCAGAAAAAAATTGTAAGTATTGCAATTACATTATAAATAATTATAAACCATGTAAACATTTGATTATACGTTTATTTTTTTTCCTAAAACGTCAAAGTTCATTTAACAACAAAGAAGATCCTATTATTTTGTTTGGCGTTTTACCATTGTTCTTCTCTATTCAATTCTTCTTATGGTTGTTGTTTATTTTTTTTTTAATCAATAACCAATTTACAATACTATATTCCACTTTGGCATGTTTTTAACAAGGTTAACAATAATACCCAGATGCTCTGATGATGCTCACATATTCTTAGCTTCCATAAGCCAATTTCAAAAATATTGTCATCACGTTGGACGATGGTTTCGGTAATGTCAAGTTTTTAATTAGTTAGTATTTTTTGTAGTTGTTCCTTATCTATCATCAGAGCAACGTAGTAATAGGCTTTTCGTTACTTAACTTCCTCTGCCAAGGACGACGTTATGTGTTCTGCGTAAGAATATATAAACAAGACTTATGTCTAAGATGTAGGTACTAACTTATAACAAATAGGTACCATACATAAATAAGACTACACGAGCTATTATAGGAACGGAATAAGACAAATAAAACACCTCAAACTGAGCGAATAAGACGTTGAAAATCTTGTTCACTCAGTTCCGGAGATTTTTAGCTACAAAACTACTTGTCTCATTTTGTTGTACGTAAGGACTTGAATTATGGTCCAATAATTAGCCACATATTTTGGGTCACCCTGTATCGATTTCATTTAGCTCAAACCAAATTTTATCCAAATTCAGTAAACAAATTTGTAAGTCTTGTTTGTATTTTTGAGTCCGAAAGGTCAAGAAATTAAATAAAATTAATTTTATTTTTCGTTTCTATTATCTATCGTTTGAACGTAAATATGCGTAAAAAATCATCGTACTTACATAATATAACAGAATTGTCTAAGCAGTTGAAGTATTATTAGTAGATGATTCTGTAAGAAATAACACAAATAATTAACTACAATAAATTAACTTAACAAGTAAAATATTATCAAAAATAAATAAAGTCGAGGTCTTTTAACATAAAGATTTTCTTACAAAAATGTAATAGCTCGTACAATTAGCTAATAAAAAACAAGATTTGCAAAAATATAGACAATACAAACACATTTAACAGGTATTATAGTCAAGTTCAAAACTACACTAGATTAAAATAAATTAGGAATTATACTAGTGAGAGCCAGTGTAAAGTAGGTACCTATTCAATTTTCTTATTTTGTAAGCTTAGCTAACTATAGGAGATCTACATTTCTGTAAGAAAGAAAATAGTTTTTCAAAAAGTTGCTCTTATGAATAAACGTATCAAAAGAGTTATCAGTGTGCGGATAAAATACTTTCCATTAAAATTAGTGGTTAAGAGCTCCCCAAACATTTTGCCTTCCATTGCTGATTTCCTTCAACTTTTATGACTGATTATGTCATAACACCTATGCTGCATTGGAAATCAAATAGAAAAATCTGATCTGAGTTGACCCACCTGCAGAAGCATTAATACAGTGTCTTCAGAAATAAACTCAACCCACTTGACCAATTTCCTTAGACAACCACTAATCATTTAATTCTGAAGAGATACTGTGGAGGTATAAGGGTATGAGTACAGAGACAGTGACAGGTGACTGCAAAAATAGTAAAATTGAAAATTACTTCAAAAGAAATTTTTTATGCTTAGCATTTACTCTAAAAGCCAAGAGAGACTGTCAAAAACCAAAACACTGTCGTGCTTGTATTAAGATAGTGTGTGGAGAACTTGTTTATTTTCAAAATCCTTCCAGTGTTTATTTCTGAAACGCAAACTTGAAAAGGTCAACACTTTCCACTAATGTCGAAGTAAAAGTATATTTTGGTCAAAATTGAATTGTGACATTTAATCTACAAACTCATAGTGATGGTTTCAATCGATTAAGAACAAAAAATTGCTGCTACTGAACTCTTCCCAATATCAGAAAAAAAAATTGCCTCGTTGACTGCACTAATTAACATGGACTAGAAACAGGTTTGATACCCCCTGGTCTAGATCGTCTTAGTTTGATATCAAGAATTTGTTTTTCTCAGTAACTGTGTTCCTTCATATTCTTGTCGTTTTGTTTTGGATTCCATTAATTTTTAGAAAACAAAATGTATAAAGCCCAGTTTGGAATTAAAATATTAAGATACTAAATATGTAAAAACCGGTAAAAACTGAGAATCAGGGGTCATATCAATAAAAAAAATTTACTTTGAGAAAATTTTATTTAAAACCACTAGCACTCCGATACATTTAAAAATTAATATTTTCGAAACTGTGAGCATAAAATAGTTATTTATGTATCTAGAGCCTAAAAACGCTTTTAGCTCGTGATACATACAAAATTTTTCCTCCTTTTGCAAAATTAAATAAATTTTACTTGGAGTTTTTAGGTTATGTATGACAGTTGTTGAAGACACGCCTCGTTTTAAATATGTCGTACTTCTTTTTTGATTATATTGTTTCTATGTATAATAATTTTTTTGTTTATATACTTTCCTATGTACAATTCTTTCTGGTTATGTACTTTCGTTCGATCGAAATGACTAACTTTAGACGTGCATTCATGAAGCGTAAAGTACGATTTTAGACGCAAAAGTAGGAAAAGCAAATATGTGCATATTGCTGAAATCTTTGATGACGTCACTGCTTGAAAGGGATGAGTGTAGAAAAATTAAAATGATCGCAAAATATTTATTTTAACATAAATCAATTTGACGTGTCCAACCGTTTTATGATATTCCCACCAAGAAAGAAAATAATTCGATTATTCCATTCTTTACGGGTTCACTGTATGTAATTGATAGAGCTCGGATTCTAAGCATTTTGCTTATGGCTTTAAATCATAAGCAGAACAAATTCCTTTTGAATCTTTACGTTTCTCAAAAATTGAAGTGATTTAAGCCAATGTTTATAATGCTTATTTTGCTTTTTTTCGAAAATTTTCGAAAAAAAGCCACTTTTCTAAGTTTTCTAATCTATTTTTTCATATTTGAATAAATATAGATAATTCGTTTTTTTTCAGTTTAACTTCAATTTCTAGCCCACCCCCGCATAAACAGAAACTATAAATGAACTTTAGGAGTACATGAAAAGGTAGGGAAAATACCACGTTACAGGTTTTGGACAGAAACGAAGGTTTCGATTCTATTTATTTAAAGAATTTCTGTATACAGTACTACAATAGTACTATTTGGTAGTAGAAGTTGAATATTTAACCCTAATATAATATGTAGGAACAGATACACCTATAAAGTAAACAAGTTAACCAGAACTCCCATTACATCGATTGAGGTACCTACACAGAGAAGTTTTTCGGTTTACAAAAAATATGCTTACGACAGGCTACAGTCCTTTTTAATGAATAATTTAGAAATTAACATGATAAAATAGGTACAGTCAGCCTCACAATTATTGGCCACCCTGGCTATACACCTATATGTGCTAAACGTATAGGCAGGGTGGTCATTAACTGTGAGGCTGACTGTACCTAATTAAGTTTCTTTCAAAATGATAATTCAAATTTTGAATAAAAATTTAAATTTTGATGCTTATTTATTAGTGCTTTTTTAGAGCCTTTTTTAACGTCTTGAAAGCTTTTTCAAGCGCTTATTTTGAAATAATAAATGCTTATAAATCCGGGCTCTAGTAATTATGTCCTTCAAAAATAATAAAATCCAAGTGTCGCTATTAAAATATTTAAATATAATTACAAATAGTGGAATTTTACACAACAAAGAGCAAATTAATTCAAGCAACAAGAATGTACCTAATTATGTAATTAACTTGCTAATTGTTTGATCTATGATGAATCAAAACACTAACAGTTTAATTTCCACTCTTTGCGAATAATTTGTTTTTCCTTAAGGCTAATACCTCCTTAGATATAACAATTTCCAAATCTATAATTTAAACTTTTTAATTAAAACGTTTAACATAACGGTTGTAAACACGCTGTATACACAACAGTTAACGATATATCACAACAATGTGCGGATATAGTAATTAACTACTGGTATTTGGTATTTTAAATCCATATTTGTCTTACAAACCATTTCGTAATATCTTTTTCTTTCACTTAATAATATACTTGTCCTCTTTACCGCAACATTTTTTAATTGTTAATGTTTTTTCTTGCAGAATGGTCGTTGTTTCATCAAAGTGCCTCCCTGGACTTCAGTTAATCGAGTGTTTCGAGTAAAAAGACGAATGTTAATTAGTGAACTTTGAAGTTAACCATGGCTCAAATTGAGTACTCATTTTTGACATTATGTACTGTGATTATTACCTATGTGTGGTGTGCCGACATACCTGGAGATTACTATAATGCCAGATATGACGCTTTAGACATCGATGATGTTCTTAACCACAAAAGGCTTGTGCACCATTACGCCGCTTGTTTATTAAATAGAGGACCTTGTCCTCCACAAGGAAAGGATTTAAAAGGTGAGTAATTTTTTTGTCTTGTGGATTTGTTGTAATTGTTATTATGCTTCCAACTAGATCAATATCTCCAGTAGAATTTTAAATACTTGTTTTTTTAAACCGGAATGAGCATTACTAAATGCGTTCATTGACTCAAATACTTATCTTAACAAAAAAATTAATCAAAAGTGACTTAATTGCTCGTCAATACCCTGTCAAGTATGTAGAAATTTAAATAAGTTTTTTGTCGGTACTGGTGATTTAAACTACATTAAATAGTTATACCACAGAAGAATAATAATAAGATGTAGTATTAATAGTCTGTGGTTATACACTACGTATACAGAGTGGGGGACTTTAAAATTTAATTTAATAAATTATAAAAATAAAGGGTGCAACGATGATTAACAAATTATAAAATAAATAAAAATAGCCAAAACCAACAAAAATACTAAACAATAAAAAATTTAAAAAATTAACTAGACTACGAGATTGTTTCCGTATTTAACTATAAACTGGCTACAACACTAATTTTACTATAAATTTCTTTTTGACCCTTAAAAGTAGATAATTTTGAAAAAAACATTAAAAATCGATTACGTTAGAACGAAATCCCTTTATTTTGGTTATTTTACAACGCATATTAAAAATTTCCGTAATAATGAAATATTTTGTAACTTTTGACGACATTTAAAAAATCATAACTCCGGTCCTGCTTGCTGGATTTTTTTTTAAAAGCGGCGCTAGATAGATAATTGCGTTGTCTGTAAGATATCCAAAAATTAAAAAAATTGCGTCGGACAATTTTGAGAAAATTCATTTGAAAATTTTGATCGATTTTGGTCCCTTAAAAATAAGTAATTAAAAAAAATTGAAAATCGATTAAGTTAGAACGAAAGCCCTATATTTTGGCTATACAACGCCTTTTTTAAATTTTGATAATAATAATTACCGGCCAAGTTATAATGAAAAGGTCAAAACATGTCTTTCATTTCTCTGAAACTAATCTCTGTCCAGTGACCAGATACAGCTAAGGCACTCCCAAAAAAGAGAGAGAGATTCGAATAGAATTTTTCTATTGGTCCAATTTTAAACAATTTATAACAATGACACAATAATTAAAGGAGTCAGAAGCCAAGGGATCTAAGAACAAAAATTTGAAAAATCTAGTTAAGTGCAGAAACTGGAAATACTCGTAGATGTAACATTTTACTTGATGGTAGCAAAGAGATTCAAGTAGATTTTAATACCATAGATAGTAGATTTTAATATCTATCTGCATAGATCCTAAATAAAAGTGTATTTATGTTTAGATAATTACTTTAAGGACGTGATTTAGTAGGCATGTGCTATCGCAGTCGCACTCATTGCTTAGTTGGACAGCACTTGCTAATTTTGCGTTGTCAATTTCTCAAAAACCAAAAGTCAAAATGAAATGCTGATTTGCTTATCAAATAGGTGGCGTTAAAGTCTCGCGGATGAGAAATTTTGAATTATTTTTGTAGATAAATAAGGTAGCAATTAGTACAAAGAACTTCTCATTTTTGTACTGCATTTAACAGTTATTTATTTTTATATAAATACTTCACAATTTGAGGCTGAAAATTTCTCATCCACAAGACTTTAACGGCAACTGTTTAATAAACAAATCACCATTTTCTTTTAACTTTCGGTTTTTGAGAAATCGACAACGCAAAATTAGCAAATGTTGTCCATTTAAGCAATGAGTGCGACTGCGATAGCATATGCCTACTAAATCACACCCTTAAAGTTAATGTTCTCAGAAATGTTATTTGTCTACTTAAATTCCTTGCCTTCTGACTCCCTCAATTGACATGCGTCAATCTTATTTGACAAAAATTTGTGGGGGGTGGCTTAGTTGCATCTTGTCACTGGACAGCGTATAGAGAAAAAATTAAACTTATTTGCCAATTTAAACGTTGCTGGCTCGGACAGGTAGCCGAAATAAATAGTCATCCAAGTCTCACTTAGCTAACCGTGCTTAAAACTACAAAGGGCATGTTAAACCGTTTGACTATACGTTACACTGGTTTAATTACATCTTGCACGATTGATAAGACCTTCAAATATTAAAATCTATGTTTATAAAATATTTCTCTCAGGAAGCTTTTTCATGAGATGAAAAACGATATTAACATCAACATTAAACTATTGCTTAAAAATCCTTTCATATTGTTAATAACAACACTTATAATTAATAATTAATGCAAAACCTTAACTTATATAAGTAATAATACTTTCTTAACAAGCACATGATAAGAAAAATTTAAATTCAAAGTCACAACAAATCATTTTCTAAATTCAATAGCGATTTAAGAGCGTTTAAAGATTTAACCTTAGAGTAAACAAGATTTTAATTGTTTACTCACACAATATAATAATTCAAATTTCTTTTATTTTCACGTGGAGCAACAAAAGCCTTTAATACTTAATTTTGATAATTTGGCAATGCTTATAACGCGAGTTATGAAGTTGCAGTTCACAAGAATTTCTTAAATACCTAGTAAGAAAAAAGTTTACATCAAACTAACCTTAACATAAATTTTATTTTCAACCATTGTTTAAATTTCCTACAAATACATATTTTTAAATTAATTTATTATAATTAATTTACTTTATTAAATTAATTTTATAAATTTGACCTACAAACCAAAGTACAATTTCATAGATTTGTTTGATTTTTATATTAATCACCAAGGTTAATTTTGGCATCTTCGAGTCTTAAAGGACCCATATAATAATTAATTGTGACTTCAATAATAACATAACATCCAAATTAACCTGCTAATATTATAATTACTTAAATTTAAATTAAAACGGTATTTGAAATAACTATAATTTTCTTTTAAAAGCATTACATAAGAACATATTGGATATACGTTTTTGAATTAATAGGTTAATACACACCAAAGTTAAATGGCAATTAATCTGTTGCAAAATAATTTAAACGGAGGTTATTGATATTTCGTCACAATTGAACCGAATTCTTAAGTTTCGTGTAAATCTTAACATTATTTAACCTTCCAGTACTAACATGCCATCCTATAACATCCATACTAACGCCGGTCTCACAGACCGCGCTTAGTTTTAATTTTTTTTAACGTATTTTTTACAACTTTTTTATTGCAAATAGAAATTATTTCAAATATTTAGTAATTTTTCTGGATACTTATTATAATTTTAGCAAAAAAAAATTCATTTTAATAACCAAAATTCACTTTTATAAAAATAAACAAAAATAAAAAGATGCATAAATTAAATAAGCGATTTCAAACGAATTAAACAAAATTTATTAATAACTAGTAATATTATAAACAAACCTAGGAACAACACTTCTAAAAAGGTAAAAATATTTTTTTCATCTTCAACAATAGCTGAAATATTTTGGATAGAACATTTGTCGCATTTTACATGTTAGAACATAATATAGAGCATATTACCGCATGCACCAAAAAAAGCTGCTTATTAATTGAAGTAAATGCAAAAATCTCTTTTGTTTTTCCTATTTCTATTCAATTTCTATTCAAGACAAGTGGAAAAAAATAATTTTTAACTAAAAAATTTTAAAAATTTTAAAAAAATATTTAAAATTTTTAGTTACTGTTTTACTAACGTCGGTCTCTCAGACCGAATTCAATTATTATAATTGAACCATTACAAACTTATGCTTGCAAACTTCAAAAAAATGTGTGAGAGCATTTAGTTTAAAGGTACTGATAACCTCCCAACCCTAGCAGTTCGTATTTCAAAGATATTAATAAAAATAAAACTCGTCGGTCTGTGACACCGAGTGTTAGTACTGAAAGGTTAACACCGTTAAAATTTAACTTTGGTAAGAAACATAAATCTAGTATAGTATGATATGTGTGTAAGTTTTTTATTTTAATTAATAATGTGTAATAATTACAAGGAAGTCGCTCTTAATTACCAGATACAGTGAAACTCGGTTATAACGAACCTCCATAGTGTTGCAAAATTGGTTCGCTATATCCAATCGTTCGTTATATCCAAAAACGAGAAATTTGCATTTGCAAATCCAATTTACAGTTTGTGTATTATATTTAATTTGTCACGTAAAGCGATTGATTTTCGAGTTAATTTTTCACTGTTGGCCATTTTGTATGTAGTGTATAAGACGATTAACGATAGAAATGTGCACGTGAACTCTTGGAAATAAAAGAAAGACTAGACGTTGAGACACAATTCAGGAAACTTGTCGAAACTTGCAGAAATTTGATACATATTAGATAAGCTACACACCTACCTACTACCATGCTACTACGTATATATTTTGTTTAGGTATTAGTGCGTAACAAATTCATCGATAGTTCGTTGTAACCAAGCTATAAATTATTTATATAAATAATTATAGTACGTTATAACCGAGTGTTCGTTATATCCAAGTTCGTTATAACCCAACAAAAATATACAGGCGTATATTAGCTTTTGGAAGGGACTTTCAAAATCGTTCGTTATATCCCAGTGTTCGTTATATCCCATGGCCTTTATTACCGAGTTTCACTGTACTTGTTTCAAAATATTGGGTAACAATTTCTTGAATACAAAGAATTAGCGCTTGAGTCGTTTAATGATAGATATCTAAAGGGCTCATCTTTAGGCAGCTCATCTCACAGTGTTATAAAAAATCGAACTAAAATCCCTTAGTACTGTCCATTACTTTACGAAGTCAGTGCTAGATCAAGAGTAAATCCATAATAACATGTCTCTTTTCTCTGTTCAGGGAACAGAAACAGCTAAGCCACTCCCCACAAATTTCTGTCAAATAAGGTTGACGCATGTGAATTTTTTGTGATTATTAAAAACCGTATTTTCAAAATTTGACCAATAGAAAAATTCTATTTGAATATCGCGCGCTTTTTGTGGGAGTAGCTTAGTTATTTCTCTTTATTTGCGCTATGGTTGGCCATGAACTTTTATTTTTTGGTTTGCCAAAATAAAAAGTCCCTATTAACCCATTAACCGCCAAGGTAATAAATAATCCCAATTTTCAAAATTTTTTTATTGAAACATATTCAAAATACATTCATTAAGACTAATTTAAAAAAAAATTTTCAAAATTTTTTATGTGGAAGGAGAAACGGTAGGGTGCGTATACGCACCTTTGGCGGAAAGTATAGTTAAAAGTTTGAAATTTTATAATATAAATTTTTTTTTATTATTTATTTTTATTTATTTTATTTAGCAAAGGAAGCTATTTTTTCTATGAAAATTTTCTAAACAATCTGTGTGCCCAATAACTTGACATTTTTTACACACATATAGTATTACTTTTACATAATGGACATTTTTCTTCTTACGCTACCATCTTCTATTATAATAATATGGCGAATATTGTAAAATATTATGACCTTTGGTAAAGCGGCTCTAGAAGGCCTGCCATCTGTTGAACTGCTAGATGCTATAATACTGTCTTCCGCAACATCAGGATTTTCTGCTTCTCCACTAAATTTCAACAAGCTCAGCACTAATTGCGAGCGAGAGTCTAATTGGGAAATACCATGAAATACTCAGTGGCCACTAACACGTTTTACCTCTTATTCCAAAACCGTAGATTACAATTCCATTATCATGCAAGTCCACCCCCCATGTATTAATTATACTGATTTATGACATAAGGCTGCGGTAGTTTTTGAGTTGTTGAGTTGTTTTTGTGATTTTTGCGGAATTGAGGGATATTTGTGACTGATTTGTGTTGGATACTTATAATTAAATGTTTTAAGTTAATTAAGTGAAATAATATTAGTGAAAAGAGGCATGTAAGTTGTTTAATGCAAGATAAAATGAATGCATGATAATGAATTGAATTATTGCACCTTGCTGTGGTATCTTTAAAGGTCAACGTCGTTTAATTTTGAAATTGAAATAAATATTTTAAGTGTTATTTGGAATAATATTTGTTTACTGACACTCTTGTTGCTAATTGGGATTGCATCTGGAACATCTTTCGCGGTCTGTCTAAGATGTCTCTTATCTGCAGCAACTGTACAAAGTCGATTGCAAAAAACGCTATTGGAATAAAATGCAGTGGATTGTGTGGAAAGAATTTTCATTCGAGTTGCATTAACGTATCATCTGACGCAGTAAAAGCTCTGAGATCTCGAGCAATTTGCTGGTTGTGTAAAAACTGTAAAGCAAAGAAGGGTCTAGATTCTTCACTGCTGGGCGACTCAACTACTGATGAAAATATTGATGGGGATCCATCACTAAGTGACGATAGTGATACAAAATCCACGTTGGAAAACATTTTAAAAGAGGTGCGAGCAGTTAGAGAGGAGCAGCAGGCGATGGTGAAGTCACTGGAAGCATGTCATGAGGAAATTAGTAATCTGAACAAAGTTATAAAAAAGCAGGAGGAGGCGATTGCAAAGAATTCACAAGAAATAGAAGCTTTAAAAACGACAAACCACCGGCTCAGGAAGGAAAATGAGGAGTTGCGAGTGAAGAGTAATGATCATGAGCAGTATTCGAGATTAAATTGTGTAGAAATAAAGGGTGTGCCCGAGCCAAGAGAAGAAAATATTCATGCAACTCTTCAATATGTATGTAATGCGCTGGGTTTCAAGTTGGATGGATCTATGATTGATGCTTGTCATCGCTTGAAAAGAACATCAAATGCTTCAAATGAGGCTAGGCCAATTATCGTCAAGTTTGTAAGGAGAGAAGATAAAAATGAACTACTTAAATGTAAGAAAACCAGGAGAACTCTGACAACTGCTCAACTTGATCAGTCTTTGGCAAGCTGTAATAAAGAACACCAGCCTATATACATCAACGAATCGTTAAGTGCTTTCAATAGACATTTATTCTTTAAGGCTAGGGAGTTTAGGAGAGAGAAAAAAATTAAGTATCTCTGGACAAGGGATGGAAAAATATTCATGCGTGCCACTGATAACAGTACTATTTATAGGATAAAGTCTACAAACGATTTAAACGATGTCCATTAGTGATAAATCCTTAAGAATTTATTATCAGAATACTGGTGGTATAAAAACAAAACTACATTCATTTTTTCAGTGTGTGCTTTCTGAAGACTACGATATAATTTTAATCGTGGAAACTTGGCTAAATGATTCGGTTTATGATAACGAAATAGTTGATAGTAGATACAATTTATTCAGGCGAGATAGAGATTTTTCGGCTGCTGGTAAGCTTGACGGTGGTGGGCTAATCATAGCAGTGAAAAAACGTTTTCCTTGTGTGCGCTGTGTGGTGATGGAGAGCCCAATTGAGGACTTATGGGTCAAGGTTGATTTCGGTTGTACTAAGCTGTATTTGTGTTGTTTATATATACCGCCATCATCGCCACTGAACCTATACCAAGTATTTTTTGATGCAATGGACGCAAATATGCATTATTTTTCATCGGCGAGTGTTTTAATTTTAGGTGACTTTAATATACCAAATATTGCGTTGCAGAATGTCGGTAATAAAAATGAAATAGAAATAAGCTTCAGTAATTTTTTGCACTTTCATGATTTTTCTCAGTATAACAATGTATTAAATAGAAACAATAGGATTTTGGATTTAATATTGTCAAATGTTGTTGTACATGTACAGAGGGCAGATTATCGGTTGGTTGGTGAGGATATGCATCATCCTCCATTGGAATGTAACTTTAATTACTCGTGTAAGGGGGTTTACAAACAGTACGGTGGACCTCAGTATAATTATAGAAAAGCTAATTTTAAAGAGTTGTACATACGACTGAGAGACACGGATTGGAACGGCCTTCATGCGTTCTCGGATGCGGATGGGATGGTGAGTGAGTTTTACAGTATCTTCTATAATGTATTGGATCAGACGGTTCCGAGAACTCGACATCGGAATCATACGTACCCTCCTTGGTTTAATTCTGACATTATAAAAAAATTAAAACGGAAAAAAAGATTGTTTAGGAAGGCAAAGATTCATGAAAGCACCATCGCCAAACACAATTTTATCTTGCTTAGATCACAAATCAAAAATGATATCGATGTTGCTTTCAGGAGTTATATTGATACAGTTGAGAGTGGCATACAGAGTGATCCATCTGCATTTTGGAATTATTATAAAAATAGAAAAGGCTCGCAAAGCGCTCTCAGCTGTATGGAATGGGGAGGTAATCAGTTGAGGTCCGGGGAAGATATAGTGGGTGCCTTTGCGGAAAATTTTCAATCGGTTTATGCGGACAATGATGCCGGAGTCACACCTAGTGATTCAGCTGACTTGAACTTGGACTTCATTGAGAACGAATTAAATGTAAACCCTACTAAACTTGTGATTTCGGGGCTTACACAAGATGAAATATTCTTGGCAATTAAAACTATTAAACCAAAAAAATCAGTTGGCCCGGATATGATCCCTATTTACATTTTCAAAGCTTGCTCCGAGTTTTTGGTGTACCCGCTTATGATTATTTTTAATAAAATCTTGGGCACTTCTGTTTATCCTCAATGTTGGAAGATTGCAAAAATATGTCCTATATTTAAAAGTGGTAGTAAAGGTGACGTGAAGAACTATAGACCTGTCTCTGTTCTATCATCGGTCTCAAAGATATTTGAAGCAATTCTCTATAGACGTATTTTTGATCATGTCAGTCCGATGGTGGATCTGAATCAGCACGGATTTATGCCTGCACGGTCCACTACAACAAACTTAGTGTACTTCACTCAGGATATATCAAATGCCTTGGACAGTAACATTCAGTCCGATGTTGTATACACGGATTTTGCGAAGGCATTCGACAGAGTGTCACATTTGATTTTGCTGAGGAAACTCGAGGCATACGGTTTTTCTGGAGACTTGTTGGATCTGATGTCTTCTTATCTGCTAGACAGAGTAAATTATGTGGTATATAACGGATTTCGATCAGATAATTACATTGTTAACTCCGGTGTGCCTCAGGGTGCGAATTTGGGCCCTCTTTTGTTTATACTGTTTGTCAATGATATTCGCAGGTCTATAAAGAGTGCTAAGTATGCACTTTATGCAGACGACTTAAAGCTTTGGAGAGCAGTTCAGTCGCTTAGCGACTGTGCTGAACTCCAGGCTGATATTGATAGGTTGTACGAATGGAGTGTTCACAATCGTCTGGCCTTCAATGTAGACAAGTGCTATTTGATGACTTTTACAAAAAAATATTCTTGTATAAATCATTGTTACTCAATGGGAGGGTTTGCTCTGCAGACTAAGTCCGAGATTCGTGATCTGGGTGTTGCTTTTGACTCGAAGCTGTCGTTTGGGGCGCACATTCTGGGTGTAGTTAATCAGGCGTATAAGGCCCTGGGATTTATAATACGGAATGCGAGGTTTTTTTCGGATCCGTGTACTCTCGTGTCTCTGTACAGCGCCATGGTACGAAGTAAAGTTGAATATGCTAGCATTGTTTGGAACCCTATATATAATTACTATATAGATAAAGTTGAGTCGGTGCAAAAGCGATTTTTGAGGTATTTTGAGTATAGACGCACAAATGTATATCCTAGATTTACCTCCTATGTTGATTTGTTGTGTGTGCAGGGGAGGCACTGGAGCACTCTGGAGCGGCGAAGATTTATTGGATCAGCACTGTACGTCTACAAAATTGTCAATTTTGGAGTTAATACGGAGTTTATGAATTATTTACGATTCATTGTTCCGAGAAAATCTAGTAGATGCAGAAATGTGTTCTATCTGGACCGCCCCAGAACAAATGCTCTTGTGGCCTCTCCTATTTATAAGATGTGCAGGTGCGTCAATATAATGGGTGAACATGTAGATCTTTTTGAGAATAGTTTGACGAGGTTTAAAATAAGTTGCGAAAATGCATTGGATAGACTCTGCGCTGAGCGTGAGCAGGGATTGGTATTTAGGTTTAATTTTTAAGGGTGATTTGGAAATCTGTATTTGGGCTTAAGATGTAAATTAAAAGGATTGATGTAAAATGTAAGATTAATGTAAAATTAAGGTTCTCTGAGCGGGAACGTGGGGTGTATGTGTATGAGTGTAATATGTAAATTTAATGTGACCTATAAATGGTTTATACTGTTGGTTGCAATATTAATAAATAAATAAATAAATAAATAGAAGAACTCCCTTGCATTCCTTGTACCGTTCCACTAAAACCTCCAAATTAGGATCAAATTCACATCTGTAATACTCTCGTCTCTTTTTTACATGGTTTTGCTATCGTCATTCATCGGGGCAATCAACAGTGCGATTTTCCCTCACTGTGCCCGTTGCAAAAAAATTCTATTCCTTTTAAACAATCAAAAAGAGCGTAAGATGAGAAAAAGTTATCAAATAAAACCAGAAAAAAACTGTATGTTGTTGTGGATTTTCGACCATGAACCAGAACAACCCTCGCCCCTAATCCAACATTAGGTTCCGTTTTTTTGCGCTATATATTCAATAGACCTAAATAAATAGGCGAGTATCCAAACGAAGACACTATAGCTAAAAAACCGAATTTAATTGGTTTTCACAAGAATGGCGACCAAAATAGAGCATCGTTTCTTTTCTACAACAATGCCGAACTGTCTAAATTTTTGACTTATAATTTAAAAAATGAGTGCCATTCTTCTAAATCTATCATTCTTGAGTAGCAGGGTGTGATTTCGTTATGTGGTAATATTTAAAAAAATGTGTAAAAAATGTCAAGTTATTGGGCACACAGATTATTTAGAAAATTTTCATAGAAAATAGTATATTATAATACATGTGTATAAGAAAGACTTTATCGCATTAGCGACGAAAATTACAAGGGCGAGCTTGCGAGTGCTTGTAACGGCGCGTATGCGATAAAGTCTACTTATACACGAGTATTATACGCTATTTTTTATTATAATTGCAACTAAGACCTCTATAAAAGAGAAAAAATCTGTATTTAAAATTTGAAAATTAAGCATGCCGATTTTGGATATATTTGTTGCCACAGAGATGCTTTGTGTTTACATTGCAGAACAACAGTCGCACAACAGTTAATATTATTGTTGTTACCTAGACGACTTTATAGAGCACTTGTGCAATAAAGACGATTTTATGAACGCTTTTTAGTGTGAAATTGGCAGATTATAATGCAAGTATAATAAAAAATAACTTACTTTGCTAAATAAAATAAATAAAAATAAATCATAAAAAAAAATTTATATTATAAAATTTCAAACTTTTAACTACCTATACTTTCCGCCAAAGGTGCGTATACGCACCCTTTAGATAAACATTAAACATTTTTTTGTAGAAGTGGTCGTAATTGGTTAAAATATGCGATTTTTAGAAAATTTTAAAGGGGTGAAAATGTAAGATTTATAATTTAAAAAATTTTTTTTTATATTCTATGAACTGTTAAAAAAAATATCTGTAAAAAAAATTTTCAAATTAGTGCCCCTGATCCCACAAAAAAATTAGATAAAAAGGGTGCGCTGGCGCACCTTTGGCGGTAAATGGGTTAAGAGGGCGATATTTAACAAATGGGCGGGGAAGATGATATTTAGACATTCCGCTCTTAAGCTTTAGGGGCTTTATTATCTGGTTGATATTACTAATATTTACAATTCCTGATAGGGTAAAGTTCAAAGAAGGCACTAAAGTATTGTATATAAAAAATAAGAGCCTAATTAGTGAGAAAAATGCAGTTGAACTTGGTGGAATTTAAAAAAAGACAGGATGTTGTTTCTACTCAACATCCCCGCCCATTTGTTAAATATCGCCCTCTTAAGTTGACTGACAGCTCTTGACAGTACCAAAAAAGTGACAGACCATTGACAGACCAACTATTAACACAATTGAATAAAAGCCGCTACTCTACAGTACTTAACTTAACTGATTTTTTTCTAATTTATACCGGGTGGAATCTGTCACCCTAACATGGCCAACCATAGCGCAAATAAATAGTGAACGGATAATAGATATAGGGATTAAACATGTAAAATCGTTCTTTTGCAATTTGCTACTTTCCTAATTATTTTAGGCCAAAAAGCTTCAAATAAAAGTCGTAGAACATAAAATTCTATATTCAAATCAAACAACTAAATTAATTTGGCATGTTTTGTAACGACAGAAATTAGAAATGTAAATGTCGAAAATTACCTCAATTTCTTTTACTAAATTTATAAATTAATTTGACACTGACAAATAAGTGCTGTCAATAAAATAACGACATTGTTTATTGAAATCCATGGCTATCGCTATTTTGAAATATTTTTGACAAATTCTTATTAATTTCTGCTGTTACAATAAGGCATGCAAAATTAATTTTGTTTATTGATTTAATCCTAAAACTTTTTTCAAAGTATAGATATAGGGATTTAACAATAAACAAGTAAAATCGTCCTTTCGCAATTTCCCACTTTCCTAATTATCTTAGGCAAAAAAGCTTCAAATAAAAGTTGTAGGACATAAAATTCTACATTCAAATCAATAAACGAAATTAATTTGGCATGTTTTGTAACGACAGAAATTAGAAATGTAAATGTCGAAAATAACCTCAATTTCTTTTACTAAATTTATAAATTAATTTGACACTGAAAAATACAAGCTGTCAATAAACTAACGACATTGTTTATTGAAATCTATGGCTATCGCTATTTTGAAATATTTTTGACAATTTCTTATCTAATTTATGCTGTTACAAGGCATGCAAAATTAATTTTGTTTAGTAATTAAATCCTAAAACTTTTATTCAAAGTGTTTTTACTTAATAATCATCAAAGAATTAGGAAGTTGCCAAAGAATGTTAAATTCCGAGATTATGAAATTCTTTAGCAAGTCAAGCTTGAACATTGTACAAAAATAAACGATAGTGAGGCCTATAAATACTAACATAGGCCTTATAAACGTAGATCGTAAGATCATTCATAGTGCAAAATATCTCCTTTCCTGGATTGCATTGATTAAACAGTGTACAAATAAGAGTGATATAAGAAACCTACACTATATAACATATAAGTCTCATAGGCATAGATCTTAAGATCATTCATAATACAAAAATCCTCTCCCCTGGTCAATTCGTATTGAACAAAAGTAATGTTATTTAATTATTTATATAAATACAAGTCATTAAGTAATTACCAAAATAATGAATGTGGTTAATTCGAAGCAATTATTATAAATATTATAGTGAGCATCAATTTATTATTCAACTTATTATTTAATTAAATAAAGATAAAATTAAAAAATAGTAAGAATGAATAACAAAAAATGTTAATTAAAGTTTCAAACAATAGTTTCGTATGATTGTAGTACGCTCTTACAACACGATAGGTATAAAATGAATTAAAAAATTTGATTAACATATACAATTATTAATAGTGACTCTGTATATCCAAATAATGAAATTAAATTAAATCAATGTTGAATCAATATTCTCTGCAAAGCGATGTTATGAGCAATGATAACAAAAACTATGCAAAAATTCCTTGCTTTTTTTTTCCTAAAAAAAGCTTTAAAACAACAAAAAAATACTATAAAACTGAATTGATGATGTTTTGATAAAAATAAACAATTTAAGAATAAATTTATAGGGAGTGCATTAACTTTAGGTCAAACCCACTCACAATAAGTTTGAACGACATGGGGTTGTTGAAATTATTTTCAATGAAAATGAATTTATTTTTCAAAAATAGAGTAGGTATCTATTTTACTGCAAAAAATTAATTAAATTTGATGTATCTAGTAATGGTATGTTCGAACAAACGTGTCATGGTCGTCAACAAACGTGTCTGTGTCGATAAGTCTAGTTCACATAATAATTTGGGTTAATTTTACTATAACAACGAAAATAAATTAATAAAAACTAGTAAAAACTTAATTGAGTATTTAATGGATTTTAGATTTGGAAACATTTTCAATGTTCTTTATGTAAATTTTGTCTACCTTTGTAAGACTTGAACTTGCTGAAGCACCTATAAGTACGTGTTCGTGTTCACGAGCCTTCTTCAGATATTCTTCTAACAGCTGTTCAAAATTATAGATTATAAAATTATAAATTTTTTACGAAAATGTTAATTTATCCTTCGATATAGGAATAAAATTCGCTACCATAATGACAGAAGGTCGTATGTAACAATTTTACATAAATTGAGCTTTAATCATTTTTGGAAAGGGGGCCTTTTTATGTTCAGTCTAACAGAACGTCGTAAGTGAAAAAATAATTTTCACCTGTTTAAAATAAAAGTTTTGTATCCTGTATGTATTTTCCTAATATTATTAGGAAGTACTCTAACAAAATTTTACCCATCAGTTAACCCTATACTAGGGTAAAATAGGCTCCAGGTAAAATATGGACTGCTAAATTTCTTTCCAACCATTTTGCCGAGATGACCTACTGCGCATTAATAAGGTCTTCAGCAACCTATAGGTTCTTAAAAACACTCGTTTTTAGGGTTTGCAGTCAACCAGTTTCTAACATTCTAAAGATTAGGTGTATGATTGTATCGTACCAAGAGTACGTAGCTATTTATTAATTTTTTTTAGACAGCATTTATAAAACATTAACTGACATCTTTATTATAACTCCTAATTATAATTTAATTTCATAATTTGTATCCTTTTAACCTTGAAGTAATTTTATTATGATATAAAAAGCTAAATATCACTTTCGTATAAAAAGAGATTGATATCTATTGTAAATGTTAATCTAACATTTCTTTAATTATTGTTAGTTCCACATTCTACTACTACTACTTTTTAATTATTATTCAAAAGTCAAAATAAACTCTAAACTCTAGGTATACCTACTTATATTATTTGTTACAAAAAAAATGGGTTAAAAATAATAATTATCAAGACCATAAAAAATGCAAAGAGATAAAATCATCAGAGATTAAAATTGAGAATGTTTGAATAACTTTGATCTCTATAATGGGATGTTTGAACTTGAACTTAGGTGCTCGACGAGCGATTTATTGCTCCAGTTATATAAAATGATGAAACAGTAATCGCCAAAATCTTAGTCTTGATTAGTTTTTACCTGCCGAAAAGAAGTAGGGTAGTTCGTTTACTTTGCTCATAGGGTGTTGCTCTTAAAGCCATGGAATTGTTTACAAATTATACAAGCTGTTAGCAAATTGTTTACAACACAAATTTCTCAAGCGTATCCATTTTATCTCGTAGAAAAACTTAATTTATTTTAGTAAAAGCTAATACAATTCAAATTTTATGTAGGTATTGTATTTTTTTATAGACATTCTATATATTTTTAAAACTCCATTTAAACAGCTTTTGCGTTTTGATTATTTTTTATATTTGAATTATCAACTTATAATTTAAATCTTAATTAAAACTTAATTATAAGTAAATCATAAATTTTAACATTATTTAGAACGCAAATCGATTCTGAAATGTCGTTTAATAAAATATTGGTACGTAATCAATAATAATTAATAAATAATTTATTTCTGTTAAATTATGAAGTTGTTTAATTTGCAGAATAGAATATTCATAAATCAGTAGTTGCAAGTGGGGAAAAACTAAATAATTTTTCCTCAAATATTTCATAAATTGAGAAGAATTTTTCATATAGTACTGTATAGTGTTCATCAATATTACAATAAATACTATAGAAATAGGAACGTAATTTTTGAGTTTTGGGTATAGGAAACCCTTAATAAAATTTAAATATAACACTAGAAACACATTTATATGACAAAATACAGTCCCATATAAAAATTAAAAGTTATAATCTTATAATCATTTGAAATTGAGTAAATTGGTTTAGCTATAATGAGCAAGGTGTACAATGGGTAATTCCACGTCAGAACCACTATCTAAAACCATCACTGAGGCTTGGCACTTTTAACTATACCTTTACAACTTCAAACAGGGACTAAATTGGGTTTAAACAATATCAAATTGAGTTTTTGTAAACTTTCGTGAAAATTCCCATATTAATTTTGATTGGAAAAGCAATAAATTTTAATTTTTTTTATTCGAAATCCCGATTTGTAGCAGAAATCTAGATTTGTAGTAGTCTGAAATCAGAATAAAATGTTCTTTCAGAAAATACCAAAAAATATGCCTCCCTCGCATTTTTTTTTAAATTGACCCCGACGCCATTACTCTGAAGATTTAAATGATAATAATTTTTAAACATATCTAGTCAAAAAATAGGAAAAATTATGTTATTTATTTCCTTTAAATTTCATTCCATTTGATGGTCAATAGAAAGAAACCTAAGATAGACGTATGTTTGCTATCTTGCAAAAAATTTTTAAGATTTTGAAATGATGAGGGCTTTTTGTTACCCACAAGAAAGTATAATGTTAATAAGGTTATTATTAAAATTTAATATTATAAAGGGGTGCGCATTTATTTACATATGAATGGTTTAAAAGCCCATATTTAATATCATCAATATAATATTGATTGTACTTTAGCAGACCTCTTCAATTGTTCTTAAAAATCACAGTCCTAAGTGTGCCATTTATTTGTAAGATATGATTAAAAAGTACCTTGATCGCAATTTGCTAATGCTTTAAAATTGGAAAATTATTATCTAAAATATAGGTTCAGTTTATTATAATTAAATAATTACACACATTATTTTTATAATTATTAGGTGCTTATACATAAATTTTTACATACTGAAATGTAATAAATACCAAAAAATGGCCCCATCTTTATTTTTAAAAATTGACCCCGACGCCATTACTCTGAAGATTTAAATGATAATAATTTTTAAACATAGTCAAAAAATAGGAAAATTTACGTTATCCACTTCTTCTAAATTTTGTTCCATGTGGCCCATTCGTTTAGAACTTATTAAGGCCGTTCCACACTTTTAGACCTCTCTGTATAAATACATCATGCTTCTTACATTATATTTCTTGTCTAAAGATAATAGCAAGCCATCAAAAGGTAAATTAATCAGTAAAAATTCTCAGTTTAGTAGTTTCGATATCTGTAGGGAAGTCCCTTTTATTCGTTTTTGGATGGTCATTAAAATCAGCTTATTTGAATATTTAAATTGTTTTTATTCCCTAATAACCTGGTAGAACTAAAATTTGAATAGGTATTTTTAATAACATATTTAGAAAAATTAGACATCCATTTGTATTACTTATTACGTAATAGCCTCTTTCTAACGATTAATCATTATTCGTGATAACGATTTTTTCAAAAAATATAATTAATAAATTCAAATGACTAGTGCTTAAAAAATCCTTGATTAATAAATTAATACACACCTTGAATTGGTGTCGCTTTCAATTTAAGAGTTTTCTGATAATAAAGTACCCGATTCTTTTTTATAACTCCACAAAAGGTGACTTTTTTGTAAATCGTTCTCAGTTTTTCCATCTGATTAACTACGAATAAAAGTCCTTGTTATTGTACCTACCAATGTTACAGTATTTTTGATCAAGTGAGAGATCAATTACATCTAGCATTTGTAGGTCAAGGAAGGGTTTAACGCCTTAATAAATTTTCCATTTTTTCTCCTTTTGCTGAAGGCAGAAAGAGTGGTAATTTATTCCTATAGATAACTTAATTTTACAACTTTGACTCTTTAGGACTTTAAGAATAGTCCTAAAGTCAAATAGAAGAGGATTTCCAAGTGATTGACTGGAAAATTGACACAAAGAATAAAACAGAGTTTATTTTGTTATCTTAAAACAACCCTTTCATGAACTCAAAGACAGTTGTAAAAAACAGGTATAAACTATTTTGCCCTTTGTGTCGATTTTACGATGTTAATCACTTATAAGTGTGCTTCTATTTTCCAATTTGGATTATTCTTAAAGTACTTAAAGAGTCAAGGTCATAAAAACCATTTATTTATTTTAAGGTTATACAAATAAGTTTCCTGCAAGCATTGATTATCTGCAAGCAGATAATCAGCTACGCCAGTATCAGCCATACAGATAAAATAATTGTAAAAAGTTTAATTAAAAACTAATTTGCTAATAAGATGAAATTTATCCTTTTAAACATTTAAGACAGTGCACCTACCTTAAATTCTAAATCCATTAATTATATTTAAGTGGATCCCGGAACCTGAACACCTCCATGCAGTTTTTTGCAATTTCTCAGAGGTTGAAGTAGTAATAGTGCTTTTAATTGAATCAATAATACAGGAAATTAGTAAACTTGGATTTTTAAAGTAAAAACTGAATAAATATTTGCATTTTTCTTGTAAAAAGTTAAGAAAACTATTAATAGAGACATTTTTTCTTTTACAAATACAAATTAATAAAATTACAATAATTTGAACAAGAACACGTTAATGCAAATTAATCGAAATACAATTTGAATTGTTAATCAAAATTTAAAGTTAGTGACGTTTTTCATTTTACGACCTTCTTGTTAAAATAATTATCTTTGTCACCTCTGCGGTGTGTTACTTATTTGCTTGTCATAAATTAACTTTAAATTGGGATTGTCATATGATTAGCATTCTGTTTACGGAAAGAAAATTCGTAGAAAAACCATCATTATTTAATATCTATTCTTACACTGACTGATTAAATGAATATTTTTGTATTTTTTCAGGAATTCTTCCAGAAGCACTCGAAACACAATGCGCTCGATGTACCCAAAAACAAAAGTACGTCGCTCTTAATTTAATAAAACGTCTCAAAAACGAGTATCCGAGATTGTGGAAAGAATTGCAAGATGCGTACGATCCTAGCGGAGAATTAATTAAACGATTCGAAGCAACTTTCGATAATGGGTCCAGTGATAATAGGTCCGACGTTAATGAGATTCCTGATGGTAATGGCGTTGGACTTTTTAACAGATTTGGAGACGGGGACGATTCTGAAAATAACGTAGCTGGTACACTCAAACCATTAACTAGCCCTTCGCCAATTATTACAATGGTTACTAAAATCATGGGTACTTCGCCACCGAATAGAAACAATGTCGTTCCTTCCGAAACGAATATTCGAGACGTGGCTACACAAACGCCTTCCAGCACGCAAGGTTTTCGTCCGGTAATGCTTTTTGATGTTGATAGTGGTATAAGAATTTTAGGACAAATAAGTCAAATTGGTAACCGAGTTATTAGAGCTGGAACTCGAGTTGCGGATATGTTTTTATCAACTGTACATTCAATTATTGGAAATTAATTTGTTTACACTTAAAATAATTTTTTCGCTAAGTATTACCTATAGTTGTTAAATTTTTGTAAATTGTTAAATGACGAATTTAAGTAATTTAATGTATTTTAAAGTAGCAAAGAGTTCGAGTAGTTCTGCTTGTACGAACACATACATAAAACCTACACGAAATTTTTGCTCTAAACTTTGAATGACACTATGGAAGAATTGAGGTCGGTTGGATTTTGGAATATTATTTGCGTTTTTTTTAAATGAATATTTTAGTGATATTATATTGGTGATAAATAAATCTATTGGCTTATTACTCTTTTATACACTCATTGCACCTACTCTTCGACATCCATCGAAACTAACCACTCAAAAACACTATTGCATGACAAACGATGCAGAATTACTTCGTATTTTTTGACATTTAGTACTTAAGACTATTGTATCATATAAATACAGTTGCATTTGGCAGTGGTATAAGTAAACTGTCGATGATAAAATGTATTTTTATAAAATTCTGTGATTATACTGCATTTTAATTGCAACTCTTACATTAATTTTCTTGCACGAATATTTTGTCTCGCCTTATATTTTACGTAAATTATTATATGCTTATCTACATTTTCAACATTTAATAAAGAATAACACAAGTCTCAACTGTCTATGTCTATAACTTTTATGCTTAGGAATTAAAGACGACTTATTTATTGTAAGTTCCTATATTTTGTTCTTGTATAATCAATTATTTTATTTATTATCTTTTAGGTTGACTGTTTAATAAGATTTTTCAAGTTTCTACTCGAACTATGTGGATTAATCTTTGAATAATCAAGTACGATTGATTGATTTCATAAAAGAACTCGAAGCCAAGTGTTATGGTGAATTTTATAATTGGAATGGATACATTCGCATGTGGTACCAAAAATTATTAAATATAATTTCGCCCACGGAGAAAATATGGACGTCGATTAAGATTAAAGTTGAATATTATGTTAATATTTCAAAATTACATTTAAGGTTCTAGTTAAAAATTGACATTGTAGTGATTGTAGTTACTATTAATTTGGTAATCTTTTCTTTATTTAACACGTACTTTCTTATAAGATTCTAGTCATGTTAAAACTAACATACTACACGGTAAAATTAAAGAAAACTATTTTTTTTATTAATATATAATATTTGATACAATAATTTTTATTAAATTATTAGTCCTCAGCTCTTCAGCAATAATATTATATTCGTCTTATCAAAATAACGCCTAAAACGTATACAACCAACTGTACAGTAAATGTGTAAACCTAATTTAGTCGAAGATTAACTTCGACATATAAAATGTGGCTTCTTCATAATATAATTTGCAGCTACATCCTACATCAACTGATTATTGTGATATACAATTCGATTGAACTTTTTTACCACTTCAAATAATTTAAATGTAATGAATCGAATTATCAAATGTGAAGTTCTTTTAGAATTTTTTAATTATTTCATGAATGTAGTATATTTCACTACCTCCTAAATGAAAGGAGGTGGAAACGTGCAATTGGCCACTGATAACATATACACCTGATAACACCAGACTGTGTTATCAGGGCAGGATCAAAAACTTTCAAAGGAGGCTAAAAGCTAAAATCAGGGTTTGTATAAAATTTATTGACTCCTGTAATTTCTTCTGAGAATGGAAGTTTTTTACCCAAAGTTTGACTTTCTCAAAATCAATATTTTATTCTTCGGTACTAATTAGGAACTTATCGTTTTATTATTATTATCCTTAGAAAGCACTGGTTAGAACAGGCTTAAACTTTTCCATCAATTTCGGTACCCCTGGCTACGGCCCTGGCTTACGACTGGGATCTAGGAAACGGCAATAAATACAGTGTGTCCCCGGATTGAGTTCACTATAGGTGTAATTGACAAAAAATTTCGGAATTTCGTTTTGATGTTTTGGAATTCAGCCCTGCTTGGTCTGAAATGAATTTTAAGCACATTTTTAATTTTTTAAAATGAAGGCCCCCGTGACAATTAAGAGAAATCTATTTTCTGTTCAGGTAAAGTGTCGTTTTGGTCAACAATATAGCAAAATCTCATTAACAAAAGTTGTTCAGAATATGAAATTATGGCTCTATACAAAATTTCAAAATGATCGGCACACTTTGATTAAATCGGTTTTGATTGTATGTATCAAGGAAAAATCGTATCGTACGTATAGACTATGGGCCCATAACAGAAAACTGGTGGTAATATTATGTTATTGGGTGTCACCGAACAAGAAATGGATCATAATTGCTTTGTAAATTGTGATAAAATTTTATTCAAAATGTTAAAATAAAATTAATAATGAATTGATAGATCGGGCGTGGTTTGCTCTTATTATTTTGAGCGATATTGATATTTAGAGTGAAAATAAATAAGAAATAAGTAACTGCATGGCATTTTTGTATGTTTCAAAAATTATTTCCTAGAATGTTGACTGTAGAACAACGTGTTAATCAAAGTGTGCCGATCATTTTTTAATTTTTCATAGAGTCATAATTTCGTATTCTGAACAACTTTTATTAATGACATTTTGCTGTATTGTTGCCAAAAAAGACACTTTACCTAAACAGAAAATAGATTTCTCTCAATTGTCACGAGGGCCTTCATTTTTAAAAATTGAAAATATGCTTGAAATTCATTTCAGACCAAGCAGGGCTGAATTCCAAAACATCAAAATGAAATTCCGAAAATTTTTATCAATTACACCTATAGTGAACTCAATCCGGGGACACACTGTATAATCCGTTTACTATTTATTTGCGCTATGGTTGTGGCCATGTTATGGTGACAGATTCCATCCGGTATAAATTAGAAAAAAATCAGTTAAGTATTAAGAGTTGTCTGTCATTTATGGCTTTTAGCTTTTAAGTTATGTATTAGTTGACTGTCAGTGTTGACCTGCCTGAATATTCCCAACACCCGGTATAGGTATAGGGACTTTTTGTTTTGGCAAACCAAAATACAAAAGTTCATGGCTAACCATAGCACAAGTAAATAGTGAACGGATTATAGCTTATTGTTGAATGAAAAAACTGGGGCTTTTTCTTTGGCATAATCACTTCAACTTAAAAATGAAAAGAAGCCAAAAAGTGCAGTTGTTGTTTACAAAAAAAATTTTGCTGGACATTTGCTTATATCTCAAACACGGCGAGTCCTAGGGAAAAAACTATTCATAATAAAATGGAAGTTTATCAAATTTCCTACAAGATTGTTCCTATGCATTTTTTTATATTCCTTATAGTTTTCGATATATTCGTTCGCAAAAATCGTTGATGTATGAAAAAAGTTACCAGCTGAAGGAAGTAATGGAAATTTAATGCTCTACAACTTATTTTCTGAAAACTTTTACTATAAAACCGCAGACTAATACATAATTATGTACTAGTAATTATTAATTATTATTACTCTACTATAAAACGAAGTGCTGAGGTATCAAAAGCAAAAGTTGAATTTTATTCATACATTAACGAGTTTTGCAGGCGGATATCTTAAAAAATATAAAGAATGGAGAAAAAATTAATAGAAAATATCTTTTAGAAAATTTCATAAGTTTTCATTTTACTAAAAACAATTTTTTGCCTAAGATCTACCGTTTTCGAGATAAACTACTCATAAAAAAGTAATCACTTTTTCAAAGTGACAGAACTTTAATACCAGTTTAGGAATCTCGTTGAAACTTGGTATACGAGAACACTTGTCCTTTATCTTCAATAATTTTTACATAATACCAAAATATCATCAAGTATATTTATGTCAAATAATTTAGATTACTTAAATAACAAAAAAATAAGAGTAGTCACTATTATTAGATCCATATAGTGCAAAACTGCTAGTTAGCATTATCTATGCACACATTAGAAGACAGAGGACCGTTTTATTCGTTTGCAAGCCCTTCGCAGAGTCGTACAGTTACAATGCGAACTCTTCAGGCAGCTGTTCGATAAGCTAACTAGGAGGAGGGACAAAACTGCTTAAAGGGACCAAACTGTTCGAAATAGACTTATATCAAGTAATGAAGTTAATCTAAGATCCAAAAGATCCGTTAAAGTGACCAAATGCCGAAAAAGTGACTACTTTTTTAGTGTATAAGGAGATTATTTTCACATTATATTCTCTAGTCCTCTCTAGAGTCCTCTAGACTCCCTTTATGAACGTTTGTTGGCTGGATTAATAGAAGTTTTATTAGTCCAATTATTAATATTAGCTAGTATTCGAAATAAATTAATATTAAAATCTCAAAAAAAGTTTATTTTGAAATTCACATGATATTCGAAATTTAGCTGAAAACGGTCTTAATAATAACATTAAGTTAGGTCAAACAACATAATTATTTATATTTTCCAATTTAAGCAACCGATGATAAATTGTTCCTAAAGAGGGCTTTACACGATACCGGTGACTCGTATAAGACACTTGTTTAGTGTAGACTTGACGATATGCCTTTTAGCACTAAATTCCAGCATTTGGTTATACTTATACAAAACTCCGCAGTCCAGTGCATGGAAAGCAATCCTATTTACTACCAGTTTCTAGAAGGATAGTTATCACTCCACGAATAGATATCTTATTCATAAATGTTGAAAAACCGATTTCAAACAATGTATCGACCCATCATAAAGTTAAGTTATGGAATCGTTAGGTACCACAGAGACTCGCAGTAAATGAAAAAAAGTGCCTACCCCCACTGCTACTTTCCTGATAGCTAAATTAGTGTACATCATGCTTTTTGTAGTAACAATTCCAGCGTTTAAGGATAGTGTTCGTAATAAAAAAATTATGCTTCTGGAATGAAACCCTATCAATATACAAAACGAAACAAGATCATAAAGCGGTTATAAAGCGAATTGTCCATGTAATACGAATAGACAAGAATTAAGTATAACAGACGTAAACAATAAGATATAAAACTTAAGGATAACAATACACTAGGGTTGCCCTTATTTTGGGTGTTGTCGAATTTTACCTTATGCCCTAAAAAGTTTCGAAATGGATAGAAAAAAATCGTATAAAGTTTTCAGCTCGAAATTTTAACGTTTAGAGATTTCGCACGAGCCATCTATTTTTCCCATTTAAATAACCAGGGAAAACTTTCAAGTTTCTGGCTTTGAATTTTTTGTAAAATCCGAAATGCACGTAAAATTAGTTGGAGTTTATAAATTTGTAGTTTAAAGCTTGCCTTATATCACAGCTTCTAGAAGCCGGCTTTTTTTTCAAACCAATAGAAGTTAAACTTAAACCAACTTTTAGCGCCTGACGCCGGAAATGCAAAGTTTCCATTGGCTTAGAATAAAAGCATGTAAGGTTTCCTCTTACCATAAAAAAATTTTTGACCTGCAACTTGAATTTTTAAAATTTTTTCGAGGGCTTACGAAAACGTTATTGTTATTAAAGTTTCCCATGTTATTTAAATGGGAAAAATAGATGGCTCGTGCGAAACCTCTAAACGTTAAAATTTCGAGCTGAAAATTTTACACGATTTTTTCTATCCATTTCGAAACTTTCTAGGGCAGAGGGTAAAATTCGACAACACCCAAAATAAGGGCCATCTTAAACACATCAGGGGTATCTAGTTCTTACCGGAGTTTTTCATACATGAAACACTGTGTTCAGCAAATCGTCAACTTTAACACTGATGCACAGCAAATTCTTACAAACCTCACAAATTAATCAAATGGTGTGAGATCCGGGCTTATTGAAAAAAGTTTCTCTGAGGCGGCGCCACGGGGAAATTACTACGACCGCTATTACTTCCTATAAGAAGATTGTTATAAAAAAATCAGTACCGTTTAAAAGTTGATCAACATTTTGAAGCAAAAACAATAACCATCGACTTCCATGTAATTTACCAATTTTAACAATTTGTTTATCATAACTTATACATGCAACTTTCCCTTCAATCAAAAACTGAAAGTAAGTAGTACAAATCTAGTGGAAAGTTCGATAAAATTTTAACTACATCCAACATCCTTTATTTTGAGAAGTGTATAAGAAAGAAAATTATCGTGAAAAAACGCAACATGTAATTCTGGTTAATTTACTCTTACTATTGTGAAATACTTAATATGAGTTAATATTGGTTTAAAGAAATGGAAATTTAATTCTTTACACTTATACCATTACGTATCATGTGATACCATCACTTTCTTCACTTAATTGACTGCTATAAATAATATAACAACAACATATAAATATAGTTCTGTTTTAACAATGAAAATGTACAGTTTTGTTCTAATTTTTGGTTTTATTGTTACTATTTGTGTGGCAGACAGATACTCATCTCAATATGATAATGTTAATGTTGATGATGTTTTGGCAAACGATAGGGTACTTACTAACTACATTAAGTGCTTAATGGATGAAGGACCATGTACGAAAGAAGGACGAGAACTAAAAAGTAAGTTTATTTTATTAATTTGCTATTTTTTAAATTAATTTAAGGATGGGTTTTTTCTATTAAAAATAAATGATGTACAGACACATTTTTATACACGGCGATTTTTAAAATCAGTGATGATGCCAAAATTCAAAAAAAATATGTTAAAGACAAAGGTTGAACTTAGATACTATGATGAACTAATGGTATGGCTGGTAGTAGAGTGTCAAAGTTCTTTAACAATGTTCTTTATAAAAAGCTTTATTACAAAATATTAATTTAACAGTGTAACTTTATCAAAGTTTTTTGACAGTCTAATACCGGCCTAAGACTTAGGACGATGAGACGCAACTTTTAGTACAGCCAGTTTTTAAATATTTCCATTTTTGTGGCTCTGATGATGTCAGCTATATATTTTTTAACACAACACCCTGTATATTATTCGATTTATGAATGCAGCTTTTGAATAAAAATTCAACAAGACCACCTTTTAAGCATTTGCCTTTCAAGGCTACTGAGATTTCAGGATTATTTAAAATCCTTGCAACTACACACAAGCTTTATAATAAAAAAAGGCATAAAAATAAAACTGATAATTTAATTTAAGGTTTCATAATTAATATTAGACCACAATTTCTCATAAATGTTTAAAGTGATCCCCATCTACCCCTAAATAATATTTTGCACTCGTTAAAATAACAAAAGCCATCCGTTAGAATTCGTATGTCTCAATAACCGAATTAAAGGAAACCGAAAGTTAGGAGAAATCGTCTCCTAACTTTACTCCCTGTACATTCTCTAAAAAAATACAAATATAGGAAAAATTTACTCATTTAATTACATTTCAAGCTAAACAAAGATCATTTAAAGACCACTGCTACTTATGAAGATACAGCCTAATCAAATTTAGTCGAATCTGCCATCTTTGATTCAAAATTCGTCATTACTCAAGCGGTACAGAAATCGTCTCTTAACTTTATACCCTGCACATTCTCGAAAAAATTCAAATACAGAAAAAATTTACACATTCAATTACCTTTCAAGCTAAACAAAGATCATTTAAAGACGACTGTTACTTACGAAGATACAACCTAATCAAATTTAGTCAAATCTGCCATCTTTGATTCAAAATTGGTCATTACTCAAGCGGTAGAGCGGGAGAGAATTAGCGGTTTCTAAGCACTTATGACGTAAATTCCTAAAAACCTTTTAGGATTTTTTTTAGTTTCTTCCTAATTATTTCCCTTACTTTTCGTTATTTGACTGCACGAAAAGGGTCTCAAATAATCTTTAGTATCTCCAGTAGTCTTAAAAAAACGAATCAAATGTGTGGTAACGTTGAATTCATATTGAAGAGCTGTATCCAAATATCGAATAATATACAGAGTGTTGTACTTAAAGAAATTATCGATGACATCATCAGAACTACAAAGATGGAAACATTTTAAAGTGAGTTAAGTGATATCTGGTTATAGAGATATCTAACTGGATCAAGATTCGTGAATCACCCGGTATTTTGAGCCACCCTGTTTAATTTAAAAATATTTTTATTTGTTACTTATAAGTCACAATTACCTACATCACAATTTTTGCATTTAAACCAGTGTTTCTCAAAAGGTGCAGCGAAAACATCCAACATCAAATAATTCTTAAGTTTCTGTTAAGATGTTCTCATTAACTTCAGTTTTCATTTTTTTAGAAGTTTATTTTTCTACGTAGGTCGCAAAATGTTTTTTTTTCGGGAAATGTGCTGCGAAAATAAAAAGATTCAGAAATACTTAAAACTGTAAGAGCGTAATTTTCGACGTCATATATATTTCAGTTGGTCGACTGTGACTGTATTTATGCAAATTATGCATCAATGGCTGGTGTAGAAACAATACAACGAAATTATGCCCATTAATGAAAGAAAAAAACCGTTTAAAAACAAACCACATACAACTACGTGCTTAAACTCTTTAAAAAATTTTGTGTAACTCATACATTTAGTAGCTCAACTTGATTTGTTTACTAATGAGCATAAACCTAGATAAGAATTATGCAATGCTCAAATTAATACTTTTCGTTAGGCTATCAGTTGAAAAAAATTTAATAGAAATTAATCGTTTTAGAAACACTTCCTGGAGCACTTTCAACTGGTTGTATCAAATGCAATGTAAATCAGAAAGAAACCGCAGAAAAAATCGTCCATCACTTGATGAAAAAGAGAAGTCGCGATTGGGCACGTTTGTCAAATAAATACGATCCTAAAGGAGAATTCAAAAAGCGTTATGAAGCATCACAAAAGAATACAACCAAAGTTTTATAATTATACAAGTAATAATTTTATTTTCCACAATGAAAATGTTAAATTAGTTACCATGATCGTAAAGTGCTTGTTCTAATTTGAATAAAGATGAGTTTTTCTTGAATGATGGAGAGTTCTAATAAAAATAAAACTCATCTTTATTCAAATAAAAGGAAATTTTTAGTTTTCGTTCATTTTTCATACATTGTACATAGTTTTATCATCATTTTAGTGTTATAATTTCACTTTTTTATCTTTTAATTTTCTTTTAGACACGCACATTATATCCAATTATTTTTTTTGTTTTCTAATTTGTTGTTAATTTAAAATGTTAATTGGTCACATCTAGTCTTTAGTATTTAGTTTGTTCCTTTTTGTATTCATTCATTATCTAACATTACATATAAATATATTTCTTTTATTTTCTTATAAACTTGATATACTTTTATTCTTTATTTTTATTCACATAAATATCAAACTAATATGTATCTACTTCATCACAAATAATAAATAATTTGAAAAATATTCTAATAATTCTAGTGATGAAACAACAATACGAGAGTTTTCTTTGAAAATTCAAAACTTGAGCTTAATACTTATTTTCGCCTATAGATGTCGGTAAGCGCTCCAATTGATTCTTATTTAAAAATAATATAAAACTGAATTATTAAATACTACAACAGTTAGTGCTACTCGTATAAAGGAGGATCCGAGGATCTTAAAATAAAGAGAAATTTTTGATGTCGATGAATTTTAGAAATTTAATTTATTCTTAGCTGTGGGATATGGGTCCATTTTACAAAGATAAAATTCATATTTTGATGTTGTATTAGGTATGTTTGGAAAAAAATTTGTTGACTTGATTTAAATGTTAACAACAATTTTCAATCGTTGATTACGATCCGTAGTCAACGATGGATTTGTTCCATCAATTATTATCTGTACCTACATTTATAAAGAAATAAGCCCTTACTTCCTAAAATTACATCACATCATCATTACATGCAAATAAACATGAGGATCTCCGTTATCATGAGAGATAGAAAGCACTATTCTTAAATAAAATGGAGTGTTCTGTAGATTTTGATGAAACTATGCTAACTATGGTGATTTTGTTTGTAGTCATGTTCATTGCTAATCCAAAATTAATACTGACACAACTGAAAATCAACGACGTAGACGTGGACATGGTGAGTAACAAGTGACAGATGCATTTATATAGGTAGTCTGTGGATATCTCTGCCTATGTGCATGTATCGAATCCAGATAAAGCTAAGAGCAGAGGTTTGTTGAACTCTAAAAGTTGACTTTCGAAGCAGCTGCAGGATTAAGTTCTTTCAATATAAACTTTGCATAAGCATGATTCATTGAATAAAGAAATATTTTCTATCTACCAGGAAAGAACCATTTCGCTATAATAATATGGATCGCAATGGACGTTTAATATAGAAATTAAACTCTAATTATAATAGAAATGGTTGGTAAGTAACGTAAACGTATGAGCTTACTTAAATCTGTAAAAATCTGTAGGTACAGTAAAAAAAAGTTAACTTGAGGTAAGTTCGCGCAGGTTTGGCCACGCCCCTTTAATAATTTAAATACGTTGACTACTGCGTTGGTGGGGATAAATACCAATTTAGGTATCTGCGCCTTGTCACCGCTCGTCTACTTAAAATATTATTACTGTATTTGTGAAAATATGAAAATAAAAAAGTTTCAAACCCCTCTAGAGATACCCGTGGAAGAGTTTGACATTTTTGTTTTCAAATTTCCATTAAAAATACGTATCTTACGTATGCTTACGTTCATTATGAATAAGGTCCACTCCTACTTATAAGGAAAAATCATGACAACCAATGATAATGTAAGCTCGACGGAATAAATGAGACATCCATAGATTTCCAAAATGTCCATTTTCCATTCCATTCCATTTTCTTTTATAGGCAACGGTTGCTAAGCTCTTCCCGGACTTATTTATGCATTATGCAATAGCATGACTATACAGGGTGGTTGATTTTTTACTGTCCAGCTAATATCTGCTGAAATATTGAAGATACTTAAAAAAGTTAAATTAGAAACTTTTCAAACAACACCTCATCTATAAAATTGCGCAAACAATTTTTTTCCATGGCCTACTTGTTTGGCGGGAAAATATGTAACTTTGGTTTTTTAAATAGAACACCCTGTATATTTTTAGAGAATCGTATTCTAAATCAATTTCTCTTTACAACAATGTATCACAAGTACCATTTTGCTTTCTAATTATTTCCAATATTTAAAAGATTTTTAGGATGAGTGTTGCAGAAAACATAGTCAAAGAGGGCCAAAAATTGTTGAATTCCATGGTGGACAATCTTAACAATCATTATAATACATTATGTGTTAAAGTTTATTCCGAAATTTCTTAGTTTGTTAAAAAGTAAATAAATTAATGTCAATCAAGAGTTACTACAACCCTCATCGACCCTCATATATTGTTCCTTTTTTTGAAATATTGGGCATCATTATTAGAAAGCAAAATGGTACTTGTGATACATTGTTGTAAAGAGAAATTGATTTAGAATACGATTCTCTAAAAATATACAGGGTGTTCTATTTAAAAAACCAAAGTTACATATTTTCCCGCCAAATAAGTACGCCAAGGAAAAAAATTGTTTGAGCTATTTTGTAGATGAGGTGTTGTTTGAAAAGTTTCTAATTTTACTTTTTTAAGTATCTTCAATATTTCAGCAGATATTAGCTGGACAGTAAAAAATCAACCACACCCTGTATAAGAACGAATTGGCACAGGTTGAGTAAAATCCCCAGAATCCAATTTTTCATAAGAGAATTTTGTATTTTTTTTCAATATTTGGGATGAATACACTATCTACAAAAGCTACTGTCCAAAAAGTAAATTTTTGAATTCTTTAGCTACATAGCTGGAACTTTTAACACACAAACTGCCGTCTGAGATCCACATGGTCTCTCGTAAAAATGGTCGCAAACGCACCGAGAGACCGCCCTGGACTCACAAACACTAACAAAAAAATTTCTTCGAAATATGGAAGCAGATTTTATTCTAGTACGGTGACAGCCAACGTGTTAATAAGTTTTGAATTACTGAACATTTTTCTCAATTTTAGGTTACTAAAATATGAATTTTTTACCAGTAAGGTACAAGGTACATTTATATCAAAATTGCAAATACTTCTTATTTTGTTATATTAATTTTTTGTTGCTGGTGGTGAATATTTTGTCACCAAAGCATTCCATACTTGTGGATATCTATTTTGCACAAACCGAGTCACTCTTTGAACGCCTACATATTCTTGTTGATTACATTCAGCACAATTATTTCCAATTATGCGTGGTAAGGCAGCTAAAAATTAGTTGATTGTTAAAAAAATTAACTTAGAGACTTTAAAATTAATAAATGTGCCATATATGAGATATTAAATAGTATATTATAATACATGTGTATAAGAAAGACTTTATCGCATTAGCGACGAAAATTACAAGCACGAGCTTGCGAGTGCTTGTAACGGCGCGTATGCGATAAAGTCTACTTATAAACGAGTATTATACGCTATTTTTTATTATAATTGCAACTAAAACCTCTATAAAAGAGAAAAAATCTGTATTTAAAATTTGAAAATTAAGCGTGCCGATTTTGGATATATTTGTTGCCACAGAGATGCTTTGTGTTTACATTGGAGAACAACAGTCACACAACAGTTGTTACCTAGACGACTTTATAGAGCACTTGTGCTATAAAGACAATTTTATGAACGCTTTTTAGTGTGAAATTGGCAGATTATAATGCAAGTATAATAAAAAAGGTATTATAACCCCAAAATGCAAAACTTTTCTTTCAAATTGCACCTTATATCGTAGTTCAGTCAACGAACGCTCAAAAAGGAGTGTAAGTAAAAGACATGGAAGAATGTTTTTATTTATTTTTTCTATATTCCTTATAGTTTTCGAGCTATCCTCCCGCAAAAATTGTTAAAGTATGAAGATAAAAAAGTAAAGGAAATTTAATGCTCTATAACTTCTTTTCTGAAGACTTTTGTTGTAAAACTAAAAGCTTAAAGCTTAAAAGAGGCAAAAGTTTGACAAAAACGTGCGAGGCAACAATTTTTTTTCATATTATACAGAGGGTGTATCCGAAATAGGTGGACAAACTTCAAGAGAACGTTCCTTACCTAAAATTAAGGTATCCGTATTTTTTTGTTTTGGTCAATTCCAATTTTTTTTAGGTAATGAAATTGTACATTTAATTATGCAATAAAAAAATTGAAAAATGTTTTGTCCAAAAAAGTTATTGCAGAAAAACCAAGAACAGTTGCCCGTAACTAGCGCCCTCTAGCGACTATTAATAATTATTATGATAATTATGTTAATTCACTTTGTTAGTTCCCATACCAAATTTTATTAAAATCGGTTAAGCGGTTTCTAAAATGTTAACAAAATAGTGTTTTAGGGGGGCCGCTGTTAGGGGCTCCCACACAGCTCAAAAATTGGAATTGACCAAAACAAAAAAATACTGGTACCTTTATATTAGGAAAGGAACGTCTTCTTGAAGTTTGTCCACCTATTTCGGATACAACCCTGTATATTAATGATTTTTGCGGGCCGATATCTCAAAAACTATAAGAATTCGAGAAACAATTAATAGAAACAATCTTGTAGGAAATTTATTAAGCTTTCATTCTGCTACACACATTTAAACGTTTTTTACTGTTGGCTCTCTGAAGCCCGATTTATTTAAATTAAATTTTGAAAAGTTTAGCGTATGCATCCTAGGGTTAACAAAGTGAAAAAAAAAGAAAATTTTAAAAGCCGATTTTAAAGAGTGCAAAAAGGAATAAAAATTAAAACTAACCTTTAATTTGTCTTCCTAAACCATCACAAGGACCCTGATCAAGAGCACAAAGAAGTTGTCTTTCGACATAATTAGATGGTGATAATCTAAATTGACACCAAACTGTTGTAGGCAAACACAAAATGACAAAAATAAAAATCTTGGTAAAGCTTTCCATTTTCAAATTGAAAAATATCTTCTCTCGCACTTTATTTATATACCAAAAACCTTTCACGAGTTTTTTACTCTTTTAATTGTAATTATTTACTTTTATTATGATTTCATTTTTATAATTTTTATGTGAATCAGATTTTTATATTTAATATCTATTATTATAATGAGACCATTATGAAAGAATTAATGTTAAAATTAAAAATTAGTTCTTGGGATGTCAAATGAAGGCTGTTGAAATTGTGACATAGGAAGTACCAATTATTTTTTAACAATTATTTACTTTTCTTGTACATTGAACCACTTAAAAATAATAGTAATTGTTACCTCTTATGAAAATTTTCTAATTTCTAATTTTTACCATTACTCTAAACCAGGCTTTCCCAAACTTTTTCTCTGATGGAGCACTTTGAAGATCTTTGAATTTCGACGGAACACCTTGTGTAATTTGAAGGGTAGGTAATGACACATAATCAATAAATTTTATAAAAATAAAAAATAGCTTTGTTATTAATATTTTTTCACGGAGCACTTATGACCTTGTGAGCACAATTTGGGAAGCCCTGCTCTAAACAATAGCAAAATCAATGTTATTTGTTTTATAATACAGATTTTACATTTTTATACAAAATGCTCCAAAAAAGTACATACTAAGTAGATCGGCGATGAAAATAATAAATAAAAGTGGTCCAAACATGACTACCCTGTGGAATACCAAAAGAAGAAGAATATAATCTATTCAAATCTTGAAATCTCCTCAAAAAACTTATGTCAGGTTAATTTTTGTAGAATGCTTTCAGTCTAGAAATTATTTAATCAATAATTTTGATGACGTCTGTTGTAGCAATAATTATTAATTCCACTTAAAAATCGATTATAAATATCCATAACTATTGAATAAATTATCAACCCTTTTATCTTTCATTAATTTGCTAAACTAAGTAAACTCATATCGATTACATGAAAATTATCCCAGTTACTGTATTTCTATTGGTCAGTACAAAATTGATTTTTTTGGTTTGTAAATTAGCGTTTAAGTTTCAAATGACGAAGGTGCAACAGACGTGAATATGTTCTTGTAATAGCAACAACCAACTTACACTCTACACATGCTTTAAAAAATTTAAATAAATAGTATAAGTAAATCTATTAATACTGAAAAGTAAAAGTTGAAAAAGTTTGATCAATAATTTTCTCTGAATGTTGACATTGAAAATACATGTACGCTATGTCTTCGGCTATTACTCCTATGACTGGTCCTGATTCGGTAAGCTTTTTTTTTATAATTTATTCTGTTGTGCGAAATTTTAAGCATGCTTGGGGTTGAAGTACTTACTACATGTCATTCACCCTTAAATTATATTTAAGAACACTAAGCGTTTATCTATAGAACCAATCAAAACACCAACTTAACAACTTGGTTGTCAACAAAAAGGGAAATTTAGTAGGCTTTCGATACTCAATGGCTTGAATAATTAATTTGTTTGCATGTTTTTATTTAAAATCGTAAAAATTTAATGCAAAAACTTCAAAAAATTATTTATTTAAGCTTTCAGTTTATTTTGTAATACCTTAATGAATGAGTTGGAGTTCACAAACAGTGTGGGGTAGATTTAAATTTTGTGCCTAAATGTAAAACTCTTAATGATTGCTCATCTACTTTACATATGGTTTTTAAGTATTTTATCTTTGAAAATGATCTTTAAGAAGGTATTATGGAGATACTCCCAAATATTACTCGTATCTACGTTTCGTTTAAAAATCAGTGTTTTCAAGTTGCCTCTTAGGCCTTCTTCGATGTCTAGCCCCCTAGTAGATAAGTCACTGTCTACAAACCTCAATAACATAAAGAGACATTACGTTTCATGTTCTTAAGGTGGAAAGTCCCTGTTTAGTAAATAATTCTTCATTGACGAATGAAGCGTACGAAAACAAAAAATTTGAAACGTCTTTACAGTGTTGATGTCCCTGCGACTGCCTTTAAGGCAAAAAAGTAAGCTGTCCTTGAATGGTAGGCAATGGTATACCGAAATTAGCCAAAATACGAGCTAGCTCAACGGAAATTCTGAAAAAGTATGAAAACTTCTTGACGATTTTTTTTACAAAAATCAAAAATATAAACATGGTTGTAATGCGCGACAAAGGTATTTTCATTCTTTTACTTGATGATACGCTTCACAAGCATGACACTTGTAAGCAATTTTTCTCAATTTTCATTTCATATTTGAAAAGCTAAGTATTAATAATTAAAGAAAATGCCTTGTAGCGCACTATAATACACCTTGCACTTTAGTTTGCAAAAAAAATTTTTGCAAACAGTGACAAATTACGGCGGAATTTAAGGTGGCCAAACCCATTAAAATTAGTAGCGGAGCTTACCTCCTTAATGTACTAAACACAAAACGTTAGTCATCTCATGTAATTATGTTAGCTTAGTTTATGAAAGTCTAATCCTTTCATGAATAGTCTTCTATTATAATGTAAAGTCATTACTCATTAACATTGAATTTATAGATTTATAATTCATTATAAATAATGTTCAAAACTTCTGGTGGACACGGGGCTACCACAAAGGTTTCTTGGTGTCAAAAAAAGCGGAGCAAATTTACTTTACCTACTACAGTATTATCAAATACTTCATATATGATCTCTCTTACCATAAGAAACAATATAATAACGTCTAAAATACTCCTAATAGCTAATTTCCAAGAGAGATTATACCAAAACCGTATACAGTATAATCCCTTTAATCCGGAATTCGAAATGCCAGAATTATAAATTCGGATTACTGAATTCATATGAATAAGTGTAAATAATATCAAATTTATTTAGAAAGCTTTCACACTTCAGGCCTTACAGCTTTAAATAGTTACAAAAAAAGCATTCATTTTGCTTCGGCGAAAGTGGGTTCGGATTAAAGGGTCTATACTGTAATTTAATTAAAAAGTTTTTAATTATTTTGAAGTATTAAGGTTTTGAAGGTTTTCATGAAGGTTTTGATAAGCAGTATCAGAAATCTACTTAAACCTTATCTCTCCATTGTGTCTCCATATTATGCCAAAATAGAAAGCAAGAATCATAGAAATACAATTTTCCTATATTAAATTTCCATAGCTTCCATAGCATAATTTCCATAGTGTTAGCCATAAATAAGTTACTAAGAGTAAACCCAACGTAACCTGAGCACACCACGTGATGACCGTTAAAGTTGCGCAGTAGTTTTGTATTGCCGTTATTTATAAACAAGTGTCGTCGTATAGTTATTACCCTTATTACATTACTTTTGTGGAAGCAAAATACTTACAAGCATTTTAATAATGTAAAGATCTCATTTATAAAGTATTAAATCAGTAATTAATTATTATTAGTACTTCAAATAAAAATTTTAATTAAGGGCGCGCTGACAAAGCGTCAAAAGTTGGAGTTAAAATAACGTTAAAAATAAGCCTTTAGTTTGTCTTGCGGAATTTAAAAACTAAACGTTATATGAACTTAATTTTTTTGAAATTTTAATAAGGAAAGATCAATGAAGGAGATGAACAATTTTCATTGCTTTATATTATGAATAAATAGGTTAAATTAATTTTTGAAAACAAGAAACTTTCAAATTTTGAAGCAACCAATATTGATGAAATTCCGTTATTTCCTGGTGGAGATCGTTATAAGAACAATACCTAATTTTTAAGTGATTCCATCGCTAATTAAACGAAACAAGGAAGATAATACTGAATCAAAATATGTCCTTAGCGGTCTTTTCAACCAAATCTTTCGACAATAGTTCAGGCATTGCCTTTTAGATGGCCCAAGCAAAATTTTAAAGTTCCAGGTATAAATTTTTAACTTTACTATTCTTTTGTAACAATATACTCATTACAGCATCGAAAACCGTCCAAAACGATGTTGTAATGTTCTACTTTTAAGTACTGTTTCTTGTTTTTTTTAAGTTTGAGATTGGTTGACATTGGTAATTAAAATAATTATTTTGACAGTATGTTGGCACCATCTATAGTTTTTTCCTTCAACTTAAAGTGGTAAAAATACACGCTATGTCAAAAATGTCACCCCTCCACTTTTGCAGCGCGCCCTTAAGTATAATTATTTTAAATTTTGACAACTTTTAAAAATAATTTTTTTGACAGAAGAAGTAACTAGCTCCGCCACTGGGCTCTGAAGCCACGCCTCGCGTAGGTTTGTTCACGTGGTGTGCTCAGGTTACGTTGGGATTACTCTAGTTTATTACTAGGAAAACTAAAAACAAAAAACAATACTGATACTACAGACACTACAGTATAATTTTAAATGTTCTAAACCAGGGTTTCTGAAGTGCTAAGCCAAGGTCCAGTACCGATCTTCAGTATAATTGCACCAGAGATCTTGAAATTTTTTGTCAAATACAAGATCTTAAACACATTAGCACACGAGAGAACGTACAAAGAATTACCTAAGAGTTTTATTGTTTCCTGTAAACCAATCCGAAAGCATACGTATGGTAGGCTGTGGGAAAATTGTCTGACTTCTTTCTGAATTCTGAATTCAATAAGCTTTGGATCTCGAAAACTTGCGGTTGCTCTCTGTTTACAAAATTTACGAACACTGTGCATAAAAATCCACTTATTTCATGAAAAGTTTAGGTTAGGTGACAAAAGGCTAGTGAGTATGGCATGAAAGAGTATTTCACAAAAGAAAAAACTAACCTAACCAGTGTCGGACTGGCAGGTCGGCAAGTCGGTAATTCGTGTCTAAAAATTCTTCGAGACTATATTCTTGCTATTCAAGACAAGACAAGAAATAACTAGTCGAGACGAGAATTCTTGTCTCGATCCAACCTTATTTGGTCTCCAAAGCATTTGGTCCTGTCAGCAATTGTCGACTTACCAGTTAGACACTGAATCTAACCTGTAAAATCTAATGAATTAAGTCTCTAGTTCATGAAATCACAATCATGTAACTACAGTGCCTTATTTATTTATTTATTTATTTATTTATTTAACAAAAAAGTACAGTATATGTACACGCCGAGGCTTATTGCTTGCAGCAATGTCTTCCAGCTCAGCGCTATCCCCAATGCAAGTTTAATATTATTTTGTCAAAATCAACTATAAAAAAAAAAAAAAAAAAAAAAAAAAAAAAAAAAAAAAAAAAACAAATAAATACAAAACCAGTGAAGAAAAGCAAGAAAATAAAACAAAAAAATAAAACAAATGGAAGAATGGAGGGTAGAAGATTGAAGAGAAAGAATATCTAAATTTATAAGAATATCAAAATTATAAGTGCAGGAGAATTTATCTGAAAGATTAACAATATAAAAATATTAAAAAAAAAAAATAAAATGATAGACAATATTATGATCAATACGAGCAGCAGTCTCAAGTCTCCAACTCTTGAAAATATTTTCTAGCTCTTCGTTTAAATACGGATACTGAATTAGCTAGCTTAACCTCGGTGGGTAACCCGTTCCAAAGACGAACCGCTCGAACAGTAAAAGAATTAGTGAAATAATTGGAATGATGAATAGGAATAGAAAGAAGTAGACTGTGAGCAGATCTTGTAGCAAAATTACCACCAGAGAGGAACGAAAAGTTGGATCTGAGATACGAAGGCGTAGCGGAATTGAGAATACGAAACAAAAGAAAGAGAATATGAAGATTTCTTCGTTGAAGAAGTGGCAAAAAGGAAAGTTGAGAGCGGAATTGAGATATATGATCAAACTTACTCAGGTTACAAACAAATCGTACGCAAGTATTCTGGAGTCTCTCTAGCTTGTTGGAAAGTTCCGCCGATAAATCAGAGTAAACAATGTCGCAGTATTCGATGACAGGAATGATCAAAGTCAGGACTAAGGAACGTTTAAGGTGAATAGGAAGAATGTTCTGCAGCCGTCGTAGAGAGTGAAGTTTAAAAAATACAGACTGAGATACTAACTTGCAGTGAGATTTCCAATTGAGATTTTTGTCAAAAGTTAGTCCTAAGTTTCTTGTCGTAGTTACGTAGGGGATAATGTCATTGTCTACCGTAACATTGCCAACCCTTTGCATATCAATTTTATTTAGTTGAATTGAGTTACCAATGATAATACAATTAGATTTGGTGGGATTTAGTTTCAGTCCGTAGGTTTTTGTCCAGGAGAGTATTCTACGTAAGTCTTCGTTTAGTAAGTCAATAGTTTGTTGAATATCGTTTGGGGATGAATGAATATAAATTTGTAAGTCGTCAGCGTACAAGTGATATGAACAATGAAGAAGAGAATCAGAAATGGAATTAATAAAGAGAGAGAATAAGATTGGACCAAGAATAGAATCCTGGGGTACACCTGAACACAATGCACTCCACGAAGACTCGCCTGCCCTTGTAGAAACCTTTTGTCGTCGTCCAGTAAGGTAAGAAGTAAACCAGTCAAGAACAGTTTTGTCAAAGTTTAACGTCTTTAAAATAGAAACGAGTATGTCGAAGTCTACAGAGTTAAAAGCGTTACTAAAGTCCAAGAGTGTAAGTATCGTCACCATCTGTCTGTCCATGTTAAGTCGGATGTCGTCTGTTACTTTCAGTAAAGCAGTCGCAGTGCTGTGTCCTGCTCTGAAACCGCTTTGAAACGGATTGAGTAAATTATAGTGTGTAACATAGTCAGCAAGTTGTAAGTAGACTAGCCGTTCCAGGGCTTTAGAAATAACAGGAAGGATAGATATAGGTCGAAAGTCGTTAGGTAATATAGGATTATTTTTCTTGGGAAGAGGAATGATAAGTGCAGATTTCCAAATTGATGGGAAGGTAGATGAAAACAGACTAAAATTGAAGATATGCGTAAGAGGAGTAACCACAAAATCGATAATCATTTGAAAAATCTTGATAGGAAGTTCGTCATGTCCCTTGGCGTTCGTTTTAATGTTCAATACAACATTTCTAACTTCATCGTCAGTGACTAAACGAAAGACAAGGGGGGGACGGGAGGTTATAGGAGACAGAGAAAGACGTTGGATTAAATGTTGCTTAGATGGATGGTTGATGGTAACGGGGGGAGTAGAAAAAAAGTCGTTGAGTTCGTTTAAGTCAATGTCAATGTCAGTGTCATCGGTCTTAGTCCCAGTCTCACCAACACCGAAGGAACGCAAAACCCTCCACATATGCTGTGGATCAGGTGCATCTTTTATTTCCCGTTGTATATATTGGGCTTTTGCGTCCCTACACTTGGTGTTACTTTTATTACGGAGAACCCTATAGGCCTCCCAGTTAACTACAGTAGGTTGTCTCCGATACTTTCTAAAAGCGACATCCCTAGTCCTCATTAGCGCGCGAATGTCGTCATTAAGCCAATAAGCCGGCTGTCTTTTAGTCTTTAAGGTCTTGTAGGGAGCATGTCGGTCAAGTAATTCTGTCACAAAGTCCATCATTATTTGAACTTTAGCATCAAGCGTGTCTACAGTTTCTACAAGGGTCCAGTTCATAGATTGAGCATCGGCAAGCAGATCCTCCAACACTATGCTTCGAATAGGTCGAAAAGTTATTGACTGAATTTTCCTTTTGGGACAGCGAAGTGAGTAAGCTACATAAATTAATTCATGGTGAGAGAATTCGGGTGCAGGTTGTTTGCCATGTCCAGCGATTAATTCAGGCATATTTGTAACTATTAAATCGAGAAGAGTGTGAGAATTTGGAAGATGATGGGTGGGAAGAGAAGAAAGCACAGTGAGGTTTATGGAAGTGAAGAAGTCTTTCAGTGTCCGTGCACGTCTGTCGTCTTTTAGAAGGCAAGTATTAAAATCACCAAGCATAAGAAAATGATGATAAGAAGGGAGAACATTAAAAAGGATGGGTTCAAGGGCATCGACAGAGTTTACACCAGGAGGGTTGTATACTACTCCAAGCAGTATCTTATTGAAACCCAAGAAGAGCTCTAAGAATAAATACTCCGTGCAACCAGAATATTCTGACTGAGATTTCTCAATGACTTTAAATTTAAGATCATTGCGGACATAGATCGCAACACCACCACCAACAGCACCAATTCTATCATTGCGTACAACGACGTAACCCGGTAAATCAATCATGGACGAAGGAAGTGAAGGTTTTAGCCAGGTTTCACTAACAAGAATTGCATGTAGGTTTAGACAAGAAAAAATTGAAAGAAAGTCAGTATAGTGTGGGAATAAACTTTGAGCGTTGATATGAACGGATAAAAAAGACTGAAGAAAAGGAGATAAAGCACGAGAAAGTAAGTCAGCGTTAGATAACGAATTTGTAGAGTCATTAGAAACGGAGTCACACGACCCAAAAAAGGGCGAATGAGATGGAGCAACAAGAGACTCGCCGCTCGATGATGAAGATAAAGATGATAATGAGTCAGATGAGGAAAAATATCTCATCAATAATCGAGAGAAAAATCTAAGAAAAAAAGAAAAAAAACTAATGTAAACTAAAAAAAAATATATAAATAAAAAAGTACTAAAGAACTGAAAATAAAGTACATAAAGGCCAGCGAGAGCCATAAAATTATTCGTTGATTGAGAACAGTCCGATTGGAAGGGGCAGCTACAAACAACAAACCCCAGCTACAAGGAATGAATAAATTTAAATTACAATACCCATATATAATACACAAAAGAATACAATAATTCACCAATCATTAAATTAAATTAAATCAATAATTATTTATATTACATTACATAATCGAGATTAATAACAAAGATAGTAATTTGCATAAAAAAAAACAAACTGAATCACTCACATAACCTGACTCTCGCCAATAGCATAGCTTATTATTAGGTTTGGGTCCTTGTAGTGGGTCTCTGTGGAGGAAAGGAACTAAGCTTCTTTATGGCGCCGTCCAGGTGTTCACGAACAGTGACGTGTAATTTTGTATTATCCGGAAGTTTAACAACAATTCGGCCATCAGCGGTCCAGGTGTTACCCATACCAAAAACCTTCCTAGCATTCGCCAAAAGTTGGTGACGACGACGAGTCAACGACTCAGTTATTAGAAACTTAGTACCCTTGAGTAGTTTTTTAGAGCACCACACCCGGTCTCTGATTTGGTATGTGCAGAACTTGACAATTATAGGTCGTCGTCCAGCAGCCAGGACGCCAGCAGTCGACCTGGGCTCTTTTTTTGCCCCTAAACGATGGCACCGGTCGACGTGCAACTCGATACTGAAACCATCCAGGTGTAGCTCTTCGACCAAAAACCTCTGAACTAAGTCATAAACATTTTCGCCTACAGTCTCACCGACACCGTGGAGTAGCAGACAATTGCGCCTTGAGTAGGCCTCCAGGTCGTCGAGACGATCATCAATACCTCGGATGTCCGACTCAAGCTTAATCAACAGCTTGCCCATCTTCGCCCGAAATGCTGCAAAGTCCCTGGCCAAGGAATCCCCGGCCGGCTGTGAAGTGGTTTTAGGGACTTCGCTGGGCTGTTCCAGTGCCAGACGATCGGAGAAGGCACTCATGGACTCCGTAAACATATTTTTTAAAGACTCCATGTCAGCCGCAAGATCGGACACCGTTTTTGACATGTTTACTTGAAAATTAATTGTACGCGGTCTCGCCAGCCTCTTCAATCACTTATTAAATGTGTGTTCAAAATTTAAAAACGAACGATATTATTTCAGAGTCAGTGTAACCAAAATCGATTAAAAGAAGAAAAAACAAAAGTGCCTTCGATCACTTGACTCAAACACCGCCGAAATAGTCAAAAACACTGCAATTAAACATAAACAGCAAAATAAACTTCTAAATTAATTTAATTTCACAAGCATTAAAATACGTGCACGTGCTCTTCAATCACTTATTAAATGTGTGTTTAAAATTTAAAAACGAACGATATTATTTCAGTATCAGTATAACCAAAATTAATAAAAAAAAAAATGCCTTTGATCACTTGACTCAAACACTGCCAAAAAGCAAAAACACTGCAATTAAACAGCAAAATAAACTTTTTAAATTAATTTAATTTCACGAGCATTAAAATACGTGCACCTTGCAAAGCGATTCAATATAATATGGTATATTCGTAAATAACATCAACCCATGTGACTAATTTGTTAGGCAACAACCAACCACCAAGGTTTGTAGGTGGTGGTTGTCTAAAAAATTAGTCACGTGAGTTAGTTATTTACGAAGACGCTGTACTTCATAAAAACCTAGCCCTTTTGTGAAAAAGTATTTTAAAACAAATGGCAGTGGCGTAAATAATGGCGAAAAATTTTGTAGCTTGTAGTTTGTACCATAAAGCTAGCCTTTTATCACAACTTCTAGAATCTAGCTTCTTTTTTTCAAACCAATAGAAGATAAACTTGGCCGATGTTTTAGCGTCTGACGCTAGAAATCCAAGGATATTGGCTTAGAAAAAAAAGATAGCTTTTACAAGCTGTGGTGCAAGGCTAGTTTAAAGAGGCACTTTAAAAATATCTGTTTTTGTAATTATGAATTTGAGAATTTAAAAAAGAAATAGGTAAATACTTTTCTTCCCTTGTAAAGTTACACAGATGTTTCGACAATAAGCAACTAAAAGTCGGTCGGTTGTAAAAGTTTTAGAAATAGTCACAAATGAACCCTAGGATAAAAAGGGTCCCAGAAACATCGTTTAGTATATATTTTCATTATAAAATCGAATTCTGGTTAATCAAAATGATTATTAACGAGAATGGGGAGAGCCCCCCAAACTCTTAGTTACGCCACTGACAAATGGCATATCAAAATAGTCATAAGACAATAATATTTTGTTTATTACTGTGGGCACGTGGACAGCAACAAACAACAACAATAAAGGTACAAAACAAAATTGTGTACAATTTATAACAATAGATTGATTTTATCTAAACAAATACGATTAAAATCATTATCTAAGTCACTGTCACTACTTAAGAAACTGATAGCTAAAAGGCTAAAACAGTAATCGGGTACGACGTATCAATCTCGAAAGTAAATTCAAGTCATTATACTCAAAACAAAAATCACAAAAACAAACAGGAAATTAACTTTCAAATTATTTCTTTTATTCACAAAAAAAGCATTTTAGTGTTTAAAATGCCAGAAGAACAAAATACTGTTAGAAAAAGTGTAAATCTACCTGATGGGCAAATAGTTTGTACTGTAGTTCCTTATTTGGTAATCATTTTTAATTTTTTATTGAATGTTACTAACTATTTACTTATTTGCAGAAAACATTAGACGCCAATAGATATGCTACCAAAAAGACTATTGCACAAGGCCTTTTGGATGTAGCTTTACTAACTGCCAATGCCTCTCAACTCAAATATGTGCTCCAAGTCGGAAAACAACACGAATTTTACATTTTAATGCTCACTTTAATAATAGTTTCTATTGTATTACAGGTAAGTAATCCTTTTTTAATTAAAATTTATTCAGATGTTAATTGAGTAAAAAAACAATTGAATTACCGATGGTCTAAATTATGATTCAGAAAAAATGAACTTAACCTTGAATTTTAAAAATAATTTAATCGGTTGCATTTTTCTCTTCAAATAATTATTAATACAATAGGAGTAGCGTAAAATGTCATATTGTATCATTAAGGTTAGGGTCTTGTAGAAACAAATGCACTCAGCAATTATTTATAGGAAAAACAGAGAAAAACACTTTTAGTTGTATTGTTTATTCCACTGAATCTTGAAAAATACAATACAAAAATGAGATATCAATAATGAAAAAGTAAGAATTTTTTTAGACAGTCACTATTTCAGAGTTTTTAATTTTTTTGTGTTAAGTTTCTATTTTTTGGCTATTTTGAGAACCTTTTTCGATAAATAATTGGTAAAACTTTGGCTTGCGAATAGTCTGGTGTTCTAAGTTGAACCTTTATCTTCAAAATATTTTTTTAATTTCTTGAATCGGTACTTTACTTTTAAAGATTAAGTGGAATAAAAATGTGACTGTTTATACGTTTATTTTAACATGCATAGAATCCCCACCTTAAGCAATTTTTAATTATTTTCAGAACGAATTTAAATAGATTTTTTTAGAATAGTACCAATATCCAATTTCTCTAAGTGCTAAGTGTAATATTTATGAATTATTTAGGTGGTTGTGGGTGTGCTGAGTATGTCATTTACATTGATGCGCGATTGTCGTCTTCATATGGAAGAATATCATTACTCTGCTAACATGTTAAACTACTTGACAACTATTTGTTCATTAGTAATCACGATTATTAATCTTATGATTTCTGTTTTTGATCCCTCTATTGCTCGTTACGCAGTATTTGAATTGCCTGACCAAAACATACCGGGTGAATAATAATTATTTATACAAACTTGCTAAGAGAAAATTAAAGTTACCCTTTACCTACATTTTAACATTTGTCATTTTCCCACACAAAATAGAAAATTGTATTTTTTTAATTTAATAGACATTATTATGTTACGTATGTCAATACTAGTCTTTATCGCAAGGTTGAAATAATTAAGTACCTAATCTAGAATTCAGGTAGCAATAAATAATAGAAATGTTTTCTCTCTCTCCAATAGAAAATAAATTAAATCGATAATAATTGGGTGATTAAACACCGATGAGTGATGACCAAATAAATCTTTTCCGGAAGATGCTTTCGTTTCAAAGAGATTATTGTGCAATTTAGTCAAATAATAACAGAAAAAATGTCAAAAACAAATTCAATTTTATCACAAGAGCATAGAAAAACGACTATATGTTGATAAAGAAGCGATACGATTTTAAAATCGTATACACCGTTTTTTGCAATCTTGAACTATGGCGGCCATTTTAATAAGGTATTTAAGAGGGAAATTTGAATTTGGAAGAATGATCTTTCATTGCTAATAATTATTACTTGGCAGCAAACTAATGAATTTTTACTAACATTATAAAATCAAATTAAAACAAACCTTTAAATAGATTCTATTAAAAATACGCTCTAAATTTTTATAATTTTGATATTATTTTAGTTCGTACGTCTACAGGAAATGTCAAAATAATAACAATGTTTATGACATTAATGAAAATTCGTAAAGTTATATCAGTTTTTATTATTATTTTGACATTTCTTATACAGGGTGGTCAAACACTTATGACAGGCGCTTTAAAATGAAAACCAATACAAATAGAAGAAAAGTTTACTAAAATAATTTATTTGTTAATTTGTTGTAATGTGTAATGTAATGTAATAATTTGTTCAGGAAAGTGTCCTCCCCAACATACGATGCATATCTTCATTTTATTGCTAATAGAAAAACACTGACAATGCCAACTATGATTTTTTTAAATTACGCACCATATGTAAAAAATTATGTTAATCGATAGAAAATTTTATTGTCTTTACAGATGTGCAATTGTTTTTATCCCTACATAAAATTTTTTTTTATAAATAGTAGCGATTTTTTCCAAATATTCGGACTATTTTTCAGTTATTCCCGTTTAACCAAAAATTTTTTTTAGCTAAGGTATAAAAACAATTGCACATCTGTAAAGAGAATTAAATGTACTATCGATTTACGTAATTTTTTACATATGATGTAATTTAAAAAAATCATAGTTGGCGATGTCAGTGTCTTCCTATTAGCAATAAAATGAAAATATGCATCGTATGTTCGGGAGGACACTTTCCTGAACAAATTATTTCAATATACTTTTTTTCTATTTCTATTGGTTTTCATTTTAACGCACCTGTCATAAGTGTTTGACCACCCTGTAGACAAGCGAGAAAATAAAGGTTAGAACTTCTTCAAAACTAGTGTTCATAATTTTACATTTGACAGTCCTGGTAAATATGCGCACTAGAAATTGTTTCGCTAAAACCGTAGCGACTGTCGCTTCTTTATCAATATAGAATGCATTTTCTTTGACAAGAGGTTGCAATTTCATGAAAACGGAGAGCTTTGGCAGTCCAAACTTTTGTCAAGTTTTGTAATGTGTTTGGTACAACATTTATCACTAAAAAAATTAATTGACCATACTTGTGTAGTGTGTAGGATGTAGGACGTGTAGGTGTAGACAATAAACTCGAGTTTTCTCCAATGTTCTTGCATTTTCCAGTATTTTAAAAAACTGATTCCGTTGCTTTTAGACCATAATCAGAAAAAACATTTCTTTAAAAATATTTCTTATTTATTAGTTTTCCGTTTCTTTCTAGAAAATCATACTTTATGTTTAGAGGGTAGGCAACACATCGTGCACATACACTGCACTCTTGTAATTACCAATGTAGCTGTTTACGTTAATTTTCCAATTCATGAAAATTGTTACTCCCTTTTTTTCTATATTTTGAAATTTTTGCTTTTCTTTAATTATTTTTAAACGACAACTGCATCTCAGAAATCAATATACCTACTCTTAAATTATTAAATTAAACTACTGCACGTTTTTCTTTTTATCGAACCAAGTAGGTAAATGAAAACTTATCAATATTCAATGGCTAGAAACTTGTAATTTGTCCCATTTAACCAATCTAACCTTGCATTTTTAATAACTTAGCAATTTATGACAATTTTGCAACAAAATAAATACTTTCCTAATTTAAAAAAAAGTTTAAACAATTAAAAAAAAATAAATAAACTTTGTCAAAAGTTACTTGTACATTAGCCCCATAAAAATTGATTAGCGAAATTATTTAAAAGTTTAAATAAAAATAGATAATTATAATAAGTACCTTACTACCTACTCTTACGTATACCTACTTGCGTCATTATTTTTCAAATGACAAAGAAAATAACAAAAACATTACATTAATTGTTGCGATATTATTTAAATAATTTTAATAATTATTTTCCTTTTGTTTTGCCAGCTTATCGTCGCTATACTTTTTGTCATAATTGGAGGCCTTAACATAAACAAAGCAAGAGATCACAAAGCCGCAATCGTTTTAAACGACGTTATCCTTATTTTTATTTTTATTATTTCTTTAGTTAATATTATTATTTCTGGTTTTGGCATGGAATATTCCAGTAACCCACTTAGATTAATAAACGATAATACTGACATTAAAAGAGAAATATAAAGTAAATGTCCCAAATTTCCCCTTTTTTTATGAATTCAAAATAATTAAATTTTTTTATTACACAGGTTAGTGCTGCTTTTCTATCTGTTATCATGGGAGTATTTAAATATCACCAAGAACCAGATCGTAACGCAGTTCCCAATATTTTAAATCACGTCGCGTTGGCATTCGTTACGGGTGCCTTATTTTGCGATGTTATAAAAATGAATTTTGGCTTAGATCCTGCAGTTGCTATTAATACCCCTCCTGAAAATCCTATACTTGGGTAACTTTAATTTTGTGTTACACTTTAGAAAATCCCATTCATTTATCTATTATTTTTATTTTTTATTTATTTTAATTTTTTTTTTTTTTTTATTTGTTTTTTTTAAAAGGGCCTTCAAGGAATTCTATGTATTTTTTTGGTATCGTCTTTAAATATCAACAAACAAAAGGATCAAGGAGGTGCAAACAAAACTAATAATATAATACTATGTGCTAATTTACTTATTGTAATGGTTAATATTGTAATAGGTGGATTACAAATAGCCAATAATCAGACTATACTTTTTATTTAAGATTTCTGTAAACTATTTGACAAAGTACTAAGTAGGTATTTGAAAAGAAAAAGAGCAAATATATGTAATAAAATTGATAATTTATTTATAGAAAAATGTTTTATAGTTATAGAGGTTATGTAAGAGTCATAACGGTTGACATCTACCTACTTGATCAGGCTTTTTTTAAACCACTTATCTTTAATAAATAAATAATATTTTTAATAAATGAAAGAAGCTAAAATTAGGAGATTTAGTTGTTAATGTAGTAATAAACCAGTATTCTTAAATTTTTTAGATTACCTACACAATTTAATTTATGTATTTATGGTTATGTAGTTATATTTCTTTAACATAATGTAGTTAATATTACTTCTAATTATTGTTAAGGCTTTCTATACGGTCTGCAACAAGCGCGCGTTAAATTAACGTACGTTGTCACGCACTATACGTTATTTACAACGCACGCCAATTTAACGCTCATGTGTCTTGAGCCTAATTTATTTTAAAATTTAATAATACAAGTTTAACTTAATGTAATTTAACGAGAACAATTATGTACTAGGTATAATTTAATTCCCACCAAGTGATATTGTTTTTAAATAAAAACTTAATTATTTTTAAAATTAACTGACGTACTAGCCGCGCGTACGCCGAGCGCTTATTTTTACTTATTAAAATATTTAAAGGTTAACATCTCATATAATTAATTATATTAAAAAGTAATTTAAAAACTATGTCATTCACATTTTCACGTAATAAAATAAATTGTTAGCAATATGAGCTGTAATAGAAACAACTTCAAAACTTTTTTAAAAAAATTTTAAAAGCTTTTCTTCTGTAAAGCTGCAGAAAATGTTTCAATTTCACTTTTGTTTTATTGTTTAATTATAACATATTTTTATGCATTTCTATAATTAGATTTAGATATGTTAATTTATTTGACAGAGCAATTTTAATTATTAATAGCTTTTTAGCAAGATTTAAGAAATTTTTGGTTTATTTGTTGATGCGCTCATTAAGATTATTACTTGATATTATTAATAGCTAGCCTAGAAATTGTTGTTACATTCTCATTTATATAATTGTATCAATTTAGAACCAGACTTATTAAATCTGCTATAATTAATTTCAAACTGTGCTGTACCAATAAACTACTCTAAAACTTTAATTTGTGCTTTTGTTATAATTTCCTCTAGTAATACCTAATAAATACTTTCAATATCACTTTAATTAATTATTAAATACTATAGGTGAATCCTTTGAATATTCTACTAATATTTTAAACAATAGGGTATTTTCCAATTTTTAAAATATCGATTATTCCTGCGTTATTGCATAGCAAAGTCGATTATCAATGACTTGTGTGCACATTAAAAATATGTTAGTCAAAAAAGTTTCATCAAAAACTGCTTTAGAAAAAGTATTAAATGGTACAGTTTCAAAGTGAAAATTAAAACGGAAGTGACGTCACGAGTCATACACATCACGTTTGTTGCTTAGTTACATGTGTTTAATGTCAGTTAATGTGTAATCAAGCTTATAATAAGTTGGAGCTCATTAGTTGAATATTGACGAATATTGACAGCAACGACTCGTGACGTCATGCCGCTTTTATGCGGGAAACTTTATAGTTTGAGTTTCAAATAATTTTTTTGGCAAAACCTACAGTCGCAATTTTTCTTTAATGTGGTTTTGAGATTACGTTATCAATTAAGACACATTTTAAAAAATTGGAAAATACCCTACTCAGAGCAATTGAAAAACAGTACAAATAAATTTTTTAGGGCCGTGATTATAAACGGCAAATAAAGTTTACCTTTTTTTGATATGGCAACGTAGCAACGTGAATATAGGTAAAAGTTTGACGTTTAAATATAAACACGATACAAAAAGAACTTCTCCAAGTTTAATATCTATATTCAAACACCAAGCTTTGAAATTGTAACATTGCTACGTTGTCATGTCTACAAAAGATTAATTTTATTCTCGAGATAAACTTTATTTTTCGTTTATAATCATGGCCCTTAATCGGTTGTTGTTTTTGACAAATTTTAAACTTCTCGAGATACTGTAGGTGGAGGGGGTTATCATATGTTCTTAATCACCCTGTATATTAATGGTGTTTTAATTTAACATCTAATCGAATCATTTATTCATTTTCTATTGCTTAAGATTTGTTCTAATTATCAAAAAAAACGAAAAAAGGGTTATCGTAAAGTCGTAACGGTTATTAATTATTAAAATAAAGATATTAATTTCTAATTAAGAAGAAAAAAATTGACCTTTTTTGATAGGCCAGATAATAAGAATCCTCAATATAACGATACTTCTTGATCTATTCTATTCTATTATACATAAAATTGCTTAATTCCCAGCCACATATTCAAATTTAAAATTCTTACCTTATTTTTCCAAAAGGCTCGTTCCAGTTTGAATATACAGTTAGTGCTGCTCCGCACGCAGTCAGGCATGTCTGCAAATAAATAAAAATTGTTCAACTAAAATCAGCAATAGATAGTATAAATTAGAAATAAATACACAGTAGGTATTGATACTCCTGTATGCCTGGTACCATAAAAGACGTAAGACAAAGATGTTCAACTGTTTTATACAGACAATGCAATGTACAGACAGGTAAACAAAAAACACACAGAAAGACATATCGAGAGACAAACAGCCGAAAGACATAAAAATATTGTCTTGAAAACAGTCCTCATCTCATAATAGATTCAGTAGTTAGAAAATAACTAATACCATTCTTCGGAGAAGAAGTAATCCATAAATCACGCTTTTTTAGGATAAATTAGACAAATACACTGCCCAAATAATCGTCAAGGGAAGTCGTGCTACTCAGCGGATCACCTTATAGATGATTAAAGTGGTTAATTAAGGACTAGATTATGGGCTTACTCGTAGTTATAAGAGGAGGAAAAAGAAAAGGTATACGCACATCGCACTGTGGTTTGTAGTGATTTTTGATTCCAAAATTATCAATGATTCCAGTTTCCGTGACTTATTAAATTATACCACAGAGCAATTGTGTTAATTTCTCATTGGTTCCTTTTTAATTATTATTTAATGAGTTATTCATTATCGTGGGCTGCCGTATTTAAAAGGAAAAAAAGTACGTTTCACATCATTTACATATTAAAATTTGTTTGGTCCTTTTTTAAAAATATTTAAAAATGGGTCCTATTGGTGCATGTCTGTTAATATTCTTTATGGTAAGTCCACTTTTTTGTTGTTTCAAAAATACCGAAAAAATGTTTAGAAATATGTAGAAGTAGAACTATGTACCCGAAAAAAAATGTTTTTAGAAAAAGCTTGGAGATAGCAATTTTTTTACGAAACGCTTTATTTTGAGTCCCTAATTATGGGAGAGATTTTTCCAGATCAGACGCGTGCAGGAACAGGATCAAAACTTAATATGTAGAAGTAGAACTATGTACCCGAAAAAAAATGTTTTTAGAAAAAGCTTGGAGATAGCAATTTTTTTACGAAACGCTTTATTTTGAGTCCCTAATTATGGGAGAGATTTTTCCAGATCAGACGCGTGCAGGAACACGATCAAAACTGATAATTTTGACAATATCTTTGATCACATTGAAGATAGCAAAAAAATACATCTCAGGTAATTTGTAATGTACAAAATTACAAAGAGAATGAGAACGGATAGTACGGAAAAAAATAGAAACCACGGAAAGTTAATTTATTTTTAAATTTAATTTTTAAAATATCCATATTTTTTGAAAATGCTTGTAAAAGACAGATTTTAATACCCAAAAACACTGTACCAAATTTTAACTTACAATATTTATTTAAACATTTAAACAGTATTGCTAAAAGCGCTGATTGCAATTTTGACTTGAGTAGTTCTAAACAAATAACAATCAAATCCCTAACTTAGTGATAAACATGTTATGAACTATTCATAAACATAAGGTGAAAAAAGGCAAAAAAATGGTTCCGTGGTTTCTATTTTTTTCTGCATAAACGCACTATCCGTTGGGAGCGGGCCGGGCCGGTCTCATTTTCTTCGTAATTTTATACATTACAAATTACCTACCTAAGACGTATTTTTTTGCTATCTTCATTGTGATCAAAGATATTGTCAAAATTAGCAGTTTTGAACTTGTTCCCGCACGCCTCTCATCTTGAAAAATCTCTTTCATAATTGGAGTCATAAAATAAGACAATTAGTGAAAAAAAAATTGCTACCCCTATACGCTTTTCTTTATAAAATTTCGTTCTACGCTGCTAATAGCATTTTAAAAAGTAAAGGGCTATTTATAGAGAAAAAATTAACAACTAACAACTAGAAAATTAATAACTAATCTTGTTACAAACCAATCAAATTTGTAATTTTTTAATTTATTTGCTATTGCTCATGCGTAGTTGCTATTCTCTAATGTTAGTTGTTAATTTTTTCTGTATAATCAACCCTTAATAGGTGCAATTAAAGCGCTCATGTTAAATTAGAATTTGCTCTGCAAATTAAAAATTTAACCATTTTATTTTGGTGCAGAGTTTCTGTACTGGAACCCACCTCATGCTACCATCATACTATCAATTAAAGCCGCAAAGAACGATACTAACAGCTTCACCTTACGAAAATATTTTTTCAAGAGCCTCAACATGTAATAAGTGGGACATAAAGTTACCAGCAGGTGTGATCAAACTACTAAAACATCCGAAAATGGCCTGCACCAAGAAAGCGACAAATCTAGCAGTAGATACGTTTACTCATAATAATGAATGCCTACAAACAACTAAAGTGGCGTGGATCCCTGTAATAGTTGCTTTAGTTATTGTCAACCAGATTGTTCATGTTAATGTTAATATTAATGTTAATCATGATGTTCGTATGTTGAAATTAGCATCAGCATGTGGCTTTAATGATCTTTGCTGAATTTATAAGCAATAGATACAAAAGAAATCAAATTAAAATAAAAACTTAAAAGTATGTGATGTGAAATATTCATTTGACTTATTTTCCTCGTTTAACAATAAAATAATAATAAGAATACTAATATGCCAAACATGGCGACCAACCTCTTTAGTACCTACCACCCTACAAAGGTATAAATATAGGGAGTCCTTAAATTACGGGACATACGTTGGACCACAAATAAAAGATATAAAGTAAGATAGATTTAAACCACAAAAGTCCTGCCTTACAAACTTACCATCTTTTAACTCTGCAGCGCTCGCGCATCGAAATATACCTGGAACGCTCTCAGAGTGGCAAAATGTCACACGCGGACTTTCGAGTTGAAAACTCAAATACTTCTTGAAAAAATCAGTGTACAATTGTGTAATAATTAAAAAAAATAAAACTGATGTGGAATATATTTTTCAAGCCAAACCTCCTATTATAATAGCCTTTTACATCTATCCAGATCCAGGTATTCGCTCCAAGAAACAAAACGGTTGACAAATGACAAATGGCAAAATCAAGACAAATGATGATAGTTCACCCCTTAGACTCTGAAGCAACAAAAATTCATTAAATTCACAATAGGAATGGCAGGATTCAGAACATAGAACAGTTTCCAACAGCTAATTTATTGCTAATTTTCTTTCTCTGTCTATTTTAAGACGAGGATAGAAGGAGTAGTGTTTCACAAGACAAGATTTCTTGTCTTGCTTGACTATTTTTTGTCTTGTCTTGCTAGCAAGACAAGAAATCAAAATATGTCTTGTCTTTCTTCATTCTTGCAAAATACTTGCATTCTTGCAACCCGGGGATTTGAAAAGAGAGCAAGAATGCAAGATAATCTTGTAACTGTTGCACTTTTCTCGCAAGCTAACTTCTTGTCTTGTATGTAACTCTTCTAAGAGTTACATAAGGTAAATAAGACAAGAACACGAAAAATGACAAAATCTCACGAAACAAGAATACCATTACCGTCCTTATCAGATCAATCAACTGCTGTATAATCGTAATACATAATATGACTAAAGATGTTCAACTGTTTGATAGGCATCTATAGGTAAATAGGTACAGTTGTGATCCAGCAATTCGACTACATAGATGGGTGTAGTAGACCACTTTTTAACATAGTCAAAATTTTACTAAAACTATTTGTCAGCTACAGTAGACATTTTCACATAGACCGACTATGGTCGATGGTAAATAAAAAACACACAGGTAGACATATCGAGAGTTAAAAAGCCGAAAGACACATAAAAATATTATTGCCTTGAAAACAGTCCTCATCTCATTCAGTAATTAGAAAATAACTAATATCGTTCATCGGAAGACAATTAATCCTATCAATCTGCGTTATTAAAGAAAGACGGACACTCATTGGAATCGTAATAATTTTTTAAAGGTTAGATTAGACTAATATCCTGCCTTATTATATGATAATAAAGAAAGAAACGTAATGACTTATAATTATCACAAAAAATCTTAAGAATATGATGGACATGCACTTCTCTAAACGGCAAATTTTTGTTTAACTTTTATAACTTTATTAATATTAATTTTCGAAACGTTATTACTGGTGACGCGTGTTTGACGGTTAAACGGGAAGCCTCGACATAAAAAACAATAGTTGATATCATAAACATAAGGGCGAAATTTCAATTGTCTCAATGTGCCTCACGTCCCAATGTACCTCGCCCTCCCCTACCTATACTATTTGAAATTGCGTCAAATATTTACTTGGTGAGGGTGTTATTATTAGTGGTCGTAGTTTGAATTCTATTTTGACTATGGCGAAGAAGTGTTACAATATAAAGATCCGGAAGGAAGGTTAGCCACCACTGCATATAAGAGAAAATGCGACGGAAGCGACATTTTGGAAAGCAATGTGTTGTGTATATTTTTTAGGTTCTTTAATCTTTATTTATATTAAATTAGAAATTCACATACAGAACAATTTATAACATTTTTAATATTCAACTTGTAAAATATAAACTCCATTGTTTTCCATTCCCATAACAACAACTCCATCCATCCTACTGGATCTATTCATATCCAACACTATGGATAAATCATTCATCAAAGATAATATAATTATATAGGGGAAAATAGATTGGCATCTCTGAATGATTTTTGGAGAATTGCAAACAGCGCCACCACTCGTGTGTAGTGATCACTATAGTATGATTACTGCACGATATTATTATTATTATCTTTTGATTTTTCAAGTAATTTAAACAGCAATTTAAAATTCAGTATTTTATTTTCACTTTATAAGTATAGGTACAGCATTAGCCAATTTTTTTTCATAACTTGATAATAAAAGAATAAAAAATAAATTAAAGCACACTAAAATAAGTGTTTATCAGTTCCATCTTCACTCAAGAAAATGTGATTTTTAGTGAATTTAACACTTCAGTTTGTTTTATGTGCACTATGAACATCGTTTTCTACGTTGATTCGAAAGTTTTGTGCATGTTTGTAAGTTTTTAGGCCGTAGCACCAAAACCACAAGTTCTAAAATTTTTGAAAAAGTATAGAATTGGCAGAAACTCCATTCCATTTTATAAAAAGAAATTGGAGAAATTCTATCTTTTACTTTTGTAATAAATTTTAGAAAAAACATGACGTATTACACAACAAATATTTTTTCTATTTTTTTTAACTTTTAGGTGAGAAAAGGGGTTTGAATTAGAACCTTAAGTAAATTGTGTTCACTTTTCTGTAGCACGTATATCGTCAAAACTTGTTGCAAAACTGCTCCAGCAGACACGGTATTTCTTACATGTTCTTCTTTTGGGAAACGATGCATCATTTTTTCTCTATTTGTAAATTTACAAGAAGGCACACAACACGAAAACTACATTTCAAACGTAATTACGAACATACAACACAATTATATCAAAATTAAGGATTAATCAGGGAGTAAATTCGAATTAAGAAATAACGAACTTCAAATACTTGAAAGTACTTGTCAGAATCTGACACAATCGCTAATTTGCTTATTTTTTGCCATACACAATCGTTGATCCAGTTGTATTTTGAATTTCAAAAGCTACCACAGCGACCCTACACGTGTGTAGTGAGAACTAAAAATGCGAGCCAGCCGTTTACATAGCAGTTGCTAGGGCATATCATTCATTTCGTCAAGTTTACATTATCATTGGTTGTGATGATCTTTCCTTATAAGCGAGTGTACAAGCAACCATTTCTATTGGAGAAATTGACCGGAAATTGCTATATTTAGAAAACCATTGCGATCCGTATTATTAGTTATACCTAAATGGCTCTTTCCTGGTAGAGTAGCGGGGGTTATTTAGTCAATGGTGACAGTTGTCATTTTTGAAGATTTTCAAATCTTTTAATTGCCGATTTTTCTAAAAATATTAGATTAAGGCCAAATTAAACTGGAATTTCTTTTAGTTTTTGATGGTTAAAGGCGTAATTTACATATTTGGCGCGATTTCAAATACACCCGGTATAAGAGATTAATTAAATTAAAGATTAAACCGTGGGCTTATTCTTACAAATAAGAGGAGGAAGAAGAAAAGGTGCGCACAGCGGCCTGTTCTGCTTGTTGATTCAAAAATAATGATCAATGATTTCGGTTTCTGTGACTTATCAACTTATACCACATAGTAATTGTGTTAATTTCTCATTGGTTACATTTTAATTATTATTTAATAAGTTATTTATTATTGTGGGCTGCTGTATTTAAAAGGCAAAAAAAAATTACGTTTGATATCATTTACATATTAAAATTTGCTGGGGTCCTGCTTTTAAAATATTTAAAACATGGTTTCTATTAGTGTTTGTCTGTTAATATTCTTTACGGTAAGTTCACTAATTTTTTTTTCTTTCAAAATTTCAAAAATGTTCCGCATCTTACAAGTAATTAAAAATGCAGAATTCGATAGATAATTAGATAATTACGTTGTCTATAAGATATCAGAATATGGATAAATCAGTCGGACTGGATTTTGAGAAAATCCAATTCTACATTTTGACTTATTTTGGCTCCTAAGGTAGACAATTTTAAAACAATTTATAAAATCGACTGGTTTAGGACGAAAGCCATATATTTTAATTGTTTTTCGCTTTTTTACAATTTTTATAATAATAATTATCAGTCAAGTTATAGGGGAAAAACCACAAATCAATCGTTCTATTGACAGCATTTTTGAATAAAAAAATTTGAAAATTTTTCTTCAATTGGAGCTCAGATATACCTACTATCTTAAGGTCAAGTAAAAATAAATTTGACCCAATTTTGCAAATATGCACCCAAAATAATTCTTTGGACACCCTGTATAGATTTTTTAGAAAAGCTTAGTTTGCCGATGAAATATTTTTTCAGTGTCTAAAATCAAATTTTATCAGAATTGGTTCAGCAGTTTTTGCTCCACAGCTGTTACAGACATCCATCCATCCACAGACAAAAAAAAGTGATAATAATTTTTGTGCATTTTTGGAATCACGGGTACTCAAAACCTCAAGAAATAAAATAATAGTATATTATAATATAAGTGTATAAGAAAAATTTTATCGCATCAGCGACGAAAATTACAAGCACGAGCTTGTAACTTGTGATACTTATACATTATACACGAGTATTATACTTTTATAATTTTTTTATTATAATTGCAACTAAAACCTGTATAAAAGAGAAAAAAACTGTCTATTTAAAATTTTAAAAGCAAGTGTGTCGATTTTGGATACATTAATTTGTTGCTGCAGAGATTCTTTTTGTTTACATTTTATATGAGTTGATAGTTGATATTGTTGTTACCTAGACGACTTTACAGTACTAGTGCTATAAAGAAGGTTTTATGAACGCTTTTTAATGTTAAATTGGTAGTTTATAATGCAAGTATAATAAAAAATAATAGTGATAGGTAAATAATTTTTTGCACAATCGTGTTCTATTCTGTACTTACCAACAATGTTTATCCTAATAGAAAGTTGATTTTACCAAACCATTGTATGTGTCCATAGTAACAATAAAATAATGATTTCGAAATATTTAACCAAAAGCACAAGGGTGGTAAGTGAAACAGATGTTTGAGCTACTTGTTACTTTTATTCTTGTTACTGGGACAACATTCTCCAGCGGTTACTATTTTGAATAAACTTTAAAATTATAAAAATTATTTACAACTGTCAACTAGTGTCAGTTTAAAAAATGAATTTATTATTAGTTATTTTTCACGATTGTGCAAAAAATAGTATGCAATACTCGGATCGTTAAGTGCTTTTCTTAACAAATCTCGAAAATTAGAAAAACTCGACCCTACGGGTCTCGTTTTGCTAACATTTTCTGGATTTGTTAACTATGCACTTACCGACCATATATTGCAATGTACTATTAAGCATTCTTGTTATAGTTTATCCGTTTTTGGAACCAGAAATTGCCTTCTTAATCCTTATTATCTCATTAGCACCCTACTGTGTTGGGTACCAATAAAAGATGCGTAAAATCTTCGAGAAAAAGGTAAAAATGAATTTCTGCCAAAAGCAGGTATATAAACCCTTCTAACGCTTCATGTAAAAGAAATTTAAAAAAGATTTAATTTAAATATTATGTGATATTTTGCACATTTTTTGTAAAGTGAAAAGCATTAGAAGGGTTTATATACCTGCTTTTGGCATAGAAGTTCATTTTTACCTTTTTCTCGAAGATTTTACTCATCTTTTATTGGTATCCAACACAGTAGGGTGCTAATGAGATAATAAGGATTAAGCAGGCAATTTCTGGTTCCAAAAATGGATAAACTATACTAAATTACAATTCGCCCCGCAAAAATTAAAAATTTTATCATATTTTATTTTTGTTTAGAGTTTCTGTACTGCAACCTACCACACGCTACCAAACTATCAATTAAAGCCGCAAGGAATGATACTAGTTTCACCTTACGAAAATATTTTTTCAAGAACCTCAACAGGTAACAAGTTGGACATAAAGTTACCAGCAGCTTTGATCAAACTACTAGAACATCCGGTTATGTCCTGCTACAAGAAAGCGGCAAAACAAGCACAAGACACGTTTACCCATAATAATAAATGCCTAACAAAAAGTTTCATTTCTGGGTTACTGCATTTTTATCCTTATCCTCCTCTACCTCTATATGTTGTAAGTGTTATTCACCATAATATAGTGAATAAGAATATGATTCTGATAACCTTAGCAACAACATGTATTTCTCAAGATAATTGCTGAATTTATAAGAAATAAATACAAAAGAAATTAAATTAAAATAAAAACAAACTTAACCTTCCGACAGCACACTGGGGTATCTGAAACCCCACACAAACTTTCTTTCATTGCCAATCAATAATTTGTGGGTTTTAAGACTTGAAACTTCATGTAAATTTAAGTTACGTATGGTTACGTCAACTACATTCAATTGATATAGATTAATTTATAGATATCTCATAAGCAGTCTAGCTATAATCAATTAAAGTCGAGCTGGGATTCTATTACCCCAGTGTGCCGTCTGTGTATAGCAATTTTTTAGCATTACCTATGCTTTATGGGCCCAAAAAATATTTTTTAATTTTTCTCTAATATAAGTTTTAGGCAAGGGTAATATATGAAGTTGATCTGATGAAATATTTTTTTTAAGTTCTGTTTGCAAAAAAAATAAATGTGCCGTCCAAAGGTTAAAAGTATCTGATGTGGTGACGTGAAATACTCTTTTGACTTGTTTTCCTAGTTTAAGGGGCCAGCGTCAACTTAGCTCCCCGAAACTTTGACCCTCTCTGACTTTTTAATTAAAAAGATGCTAACCATATTTTTGCGGCGCTCGCTGGTGATAGCTCAGGCTAACCTAGTGCAATGATTAGTTTTTCGAAATTCGAATTTCGAATTGAAGTTTCAATATTTTGATAATCAATAAGGCGCGCTAGCTATAATTTTTGCGGTGCTAGCTGGTGCTAGCTTAGACTGTTGACTGACCCCAAATTTCGATTATAAGTGAATGCGGAGTCAGAGTCCGCACCCGCCTCTCCGTGTTAAATTTATTAATCGGCCCCATGAAAGGGGGCACAAATAAATAAAATAGTCTCGTTAGTGCCCAAAATGTTAAAATCTTATCGAACATATCGGGACAATTCTACCTCAGATAAAGTATTGTTTTCTAAATACAATGATAGAGTTGTTCCGATATGGTGCCATTTGAAAAAATGAAGTTATTGAGGAAAATGTGACTAAATTACCTTCTGAAAGCTTCATAACACAAATTTTAACTTTTGTGGTGCAAACATAATTTCCATAGTACAAAAAACCTCTCAAAGATGATTTTATACCACATTACACCACTCTAGACATCTGTGTATTTTTAGAAAAGAAAATTTTTTTGTGCTTTAAATAGTATATTGTTTGATTAGGAGTAAAAATGTAACTTTTTTTAGGCTAGTCAGTTAGGGCTCGTCTACTGACGAGCCAAAAAAAGTATTTTTACTCCGTATTAAACATTTAATTTTTTCTTCAAACGTAAAACTGAGAAAAACGAAAATAAAAATTTTTGAAGTGTCGCCATCTCTTGAAAATTATATGAAGTTCAATTGTCAAATATTTTTAAAAATTAACTTTAACTTGTAAAAAGAAGCTAATAAATTAAACGCAACGAATAAATTATAACAGAAAATTTATAAAAACATTACCTTTTTACATTACAAATACTTAGAAATATCATTTTACGTTACAATTTCATGTAAATATTTAGGGTTAGAATTTACTTTTACCTCCTAGGAGGCAAAAGTTCACTTTTACCTCCTAGGATGTAAAAATAGACCTTTAACCTTACATGTTCAGTAACGAAATGTCAACTTTTTTAGACGTTTGAAGAAAAAATTAATTTTTTTGATGTATTCAAAATGTAATGTCGATTTCGATTTCAAAAAAGTAAAAATATATATGGTGTTCCATTTAAAAATCCAAAGTTCACTTAATTTCCGGCTTGTGACAGAAGTGACAGAATTTTCACAAGTAGTTAAAGCAATTGCAATTTATGTGAGTATAACCAAGTATAACCTCTACATCAAATTTAATTTTAATATATTGACAAATAATGGAGTTATAAGAGTGTTCCAAACCCCTGTGTCACCTGTGAAAAAAATTAAGAACATCTTAATATAAGTACATATTTTGGCGGTAGATAGCGGCTTAACAAACCACTTTTTGATAGAGGTGAATTTGGCTCAATCGCTCTATTTTCTTCCTAGTATTGAAGTAAGTGGGTGGTGTCTGTACACACTTTTCGGGGACACCATGTATAATGTAGCTGAAAATTTCAGCCTAATTTAATACAGTAGGCAATGAAAACTATTTAATGAGCCAGGCAAGTAAGTAGCAAGTATAGGTACGTAAAAGTTATTTACCTAACCAGTTATGAAAAGACAAATTTTATTTTGACGAACGTAATATTTGCTAAAACGAGCGAACGAAGTGAGCGAGTTTTGTAAATTACGTGAGTTAAATAAAATTAGTCTCTTCATAACGTGTTAGGTACAAAATTTTATCTGACTTCGCTATAAAATGAAAAATAATTATTATTGCGGAGGTCCGAATAATATATCAAAGGTTGCTGCAAACAAACAAATACATTAGAATTCTACCCTCAGTTATGTAATATTTCATAGCATCACTAGTTATGTAAAATTGGACGTTTCAAAACGTCAAAAATGAATTTAAAATTTGACATTTCATAGCGGGGTTAGATAAAGAACAAATACAGAAAAACGCATTTTTCATAAAATTTTTTCTTCATTTCAGAATGAAATGAGTTGCCAGCCACCCTGTATACAATTGATGTTAGCTTTCCATGAGGTTTTCATTTTAAAGAACGCAAGTTTAAATCATATCTTCAAAACGATGCAATAAAAAAATTCTTTTGTTTATAAAATTTTAAAATATTTTTGGAACACCCTGTATATTTTGAAATTTCCCAAAATGAGCTGTAATTTAAATCGAAAAGGCCCTGTTTAGGGCCACATCAGAGTTTTAATGTTTTGAACATTTGAACGTAGAAGAATGGTAATAAACGACTGCGGGCACGACAGGTTGCTATGGTTACAGGAATAGCGTAAAATGTAGCGGCTGCGCAATCAAAAGTAACAATTAGAATCAGCTGTTCATATCACCACATATTTCGTTCCCACTCGTTAGAATTGCTTACCTATTTTATTTGTCAATTTATCTATACATTTTAACGATAACAATGATGTTATCTCTCGTACATTTTATGTTTGGATTATAGCGAGTATTTTAATGTGCACCTGAAAACGTTACTATCGGATTTTCTTCAAAAAGTTTCACAAAATCATCCATAATGACCAAGGCAAGTTTTTATTATCATTGTTAACGTCATTGTTTGTTATTGTTTATCACTTTTCTTTAATTATTATTGTCATTATTTTTAATTACGCATAAAATCATTGATATAAGCCTTTTACTACCAACTCACTTAAATTAGTTACTTATGAATATTTAATCACCATAATACGATGGAAAAAGTAACTACGAGTACCTAGTATGCATTAAAATTACATTTTTGTAATACAACAATTCTATTTTAGAACTCTTCAACACTTCGTCAACGTTTTAAATCAAATTATCACAAGAACGATTACAAGGACAATTCGTACGATTATAAAAAAGGCAATAGAAATGATTTCGATTCACACTTTATATCAACTTCTTATTTCTTCGCATTATTGGGACTTATGATATTAGTTCTTATTTCTGCTATAATAATAGAAAAACAACTTCCTGTCGGTTTAAAAATTGTTGACGAACCAAAAAATTCAGATAGATTTATAGCAGAAAGGGCTTACAACATTTTAAAAAACCTCACAGCTTTAGGCCCTCGAATATCCGGTAGTTACACAAACGAAGTCCTAGCTGTAAACGTATTAAAAAAAGAAATCGACTCTATAATTGCAAATGCCAAAGAAAATAATGTGATTCAACTTGATATTCAAAAGGCGAGTGGGGCCTTTCGATTGGAATTTTTAGATGGCATGACCAACGTGTATCGAAATATGCAAAATGTGATAGTTAAAATAGGTTCGAAAATAAATTCTCCACATAGTTTGCTCTTAAATTGCCATTTCGATTCCGTATCTCAGAGCCCAGGTAAGTTCTATTTATCATAAATAAATATTTGAACAAACAAAATATCGAAGCCAAATACTTGAAAATAACGATAAAAATTTGGTGCGTAGGTGCGTTTGTTTATATATTTTATTAGACTATTTGTTAAGTTGTGAAAAACAAATCTTTCGAATCGATGCTTGGTTATCTTTAAATACACACCATATAATCATTGACCAAGGCGACCTATTAATAAAATCATTTAAAGTTCATTAATTTATTACTAACATATTTAAAATAGTTTTTAATATTGTTGTCTTTATAAGAAGCTACAATTTGTTTTAAATTCACGTATTATAGGTACTTAAAGGGACATCATTGAAAATATTATCTTAATTGATTAATTAAATTGGTAACTATGTACAAAATAGTAAAACTTATAAAAAAGATTAATTTTATCGTATCAAATATTTATTTAAAAGAATTGGGTGTATCTTTTTGAGACAGTGAAGTTATGATTCACCAGCGCGATTCCAGTGTTTAAAATTATATTTGTACAATTGTAGGCTCGAACATACAAAGAAAACATCACGGTTAAAAAGACCAGGCTAGTTCCTACTAATTTTGAATTAAAAATGGTATTAAAAAGCCACTTGAGATAATTTTGGTTATAAAACAGGTATACTTTGATCTTTTACGATAGATATTGAGGTCAACTGTACCCTGTACCCAATTAAGTACCCAGTTATGAGGATAAGATAATAAGCTCTCAAAAATTTTAAAATAGTCCTACTTCTCATTTTTAACAGCAATTTTTAAAGAACAAAAAACAAAAATAAAGAATTTTGAAAAAGCGCCATCTCTTTTCATTTACTTGTAGTTCAATTGTCAAATATTTTTAACTTTTTTCAATCCAAGAAAAAGTTGTTAAAATCGACAAAAAAAAATAATACAATTTTTTTTTGCATTTTTCGACGTTTCGGGTTATGCCAAACATGCAAAAAAAAAAATTTGAACTGAAATGTCTGTATGGATGGATGTCCCCCCGCCCTCTAGAGCAAAAACTACTGAACCGATTTTGATGAAATTTGATTTTAACCACTTTAAAATTATTTTATCGGCAAAAATAGCTTTAATAAGAAATATATACAGGGTGTCCAAAAATAATGTGGTTATTTTGGGCACATATTTGCAAATTTGGGCCAAATTTATTTCTACTTGGCTATAAGATACGGCTATAAGAAAAGGAAATAATAAGAAAATGGCGGCCAATAGAACGATTGTTCCATTTTGTGGTTTTTCCCTTATAACTTGGCCGTTAATTATTATTATAAAAATTTCAAAACGGCATTGTACAGCCAAAATATAGGGTTTTCGTCATAAATAAATCGATTTTCAAAATTGTTTCAAAATTGCCTACTTTTAAGGTGCCGAAGTAGGTCAAAATTTTGAAATGGATTTTCTCAAAATTTCCTCTGCCATATTTTCTCTTTTTTGGATATGTTACAGACAACGTAATTTTCTATCGAAATATGAATTTTTAGAAAAATCTCTCGAGCCGTTTTGGAATAATGATTTTTTTAATGTCAAAACTTCAAAAATTTCTAATTTCTTTTGTAATCGAAATGAAAACTTGAAAATGGACATATTTATCAATCCAATGAATATCTATTATTTGACACTATTTTCGATTAACAAACGCTTCCGGTTAAACCGGAAATTACAAAAATACCAAAATTTTTAGGAACACTCTGTATATTTTTAAATATTTTGAAAGCTCGTAAAATTAGCTATTACACTATACCAAACACTTTATATTTTGACTTCCGGTTTAACCGGAAATGTGATCAAATTTCTTAATTTAAATAGAACACCCTGTATATTTTTCAACATTTTCAAAGCTCGTAAAATTAGCATTCTGAACATATAAAATAATGTATATTTTGAACTTAAATTTATGCCAAATTTATAAAAAAATATAATTTTCGAAACAGTTTATACCTAAAAATTCTGCTTACACACAGAAGTCCCAGGTTCAATCCTTGACGGCAAGGAATTTAAAAAAAATCATTCGTATGGCCACATCTGTTATTTTTATATTGTTTTCCATGGCAAGAGAGATTATTATGTCAAAATCGAAAATAAGAATCAATCCGTAATTTTAAGATCACCACAAGTTACACAAAATCCACAACACATAATAGATTAAGCTTGAAAATTAATTAATATCGTGCATCTCTCTTGTAGGAGCAAGCGACGATGGTGCAGGTTGTGCTGTAATGTTGGAAATCTTAAGAGTGATATCTCAATCTAATCGTATTTTGCGTCACAATATTATTTTTCTATTCAATGGTGGCGAAGAAAATTTTTTACCAGCTTCCCACGGTTTTATTACACAGCATAAATGGGCCACAGAGGTATTTTGATAACTGACCGTTAGTAAAAAATAATAAAATTTAAATATTTAGGTAAGAGCTTTTATAAACATTGAAGCATGTGGAGCTGGAGGTCGAGAAGTACTATTTCAAGCAGGGCCTAATCATCCGTGGATTTTAGAAACTTATTCTGAAGAAGTGCCTTATCCTTATGCTTCTTCAATGGCTCAAGAAATTTTCCAAAGTGGTATAATACCCGGTGATACCGATTATCGCATATTTAGAGACTTTGGAAATTTATCAGGTAAAAAAATTTCATTTTTTAGTATTCTGTTTTAATTCTTCTTGAGTAGGCTTGGATTTTGCTTGGTCGGCCAATGGGTATGTGTACCATACAAGATTTGATACGATCGATCAAATACCATTAGGTACATTACAACGTACAGGTGATAACATATTAGCTCTGGCACGTGGTATGGCTCAGGGTCATCAGTTGTCGAACATAGAAAGTCACCGAGCTGGAAATTTGGTTTATTTTGATCTCTTAGGAGCTTTTGTAGTACGATGGCCCATGTCAATTGCTGATCTTATAAATATTTCATCTGTGATATTATCCTTTTATTCCATTTACGATAGTGCAAAGCAAGCATACAAAAGCGATGGTAAAAAGTAAAAAAATTTAAAACGGTGTAATTAATTGAAAAACGTTTTAGCTATCTCTAGTGCAAAGTATACGCAGAAGTTGATACAATGTCTAGGAGCTATTTTAGCCTCAATTTTAGCTGCTATTGCAGTAGGATTATTTATTGCTATATTATTGAACGCATTAGGAAGAACTATGAGTTGGTACGCTCGCCCATTTTGGATTATATTTTTGTACGTAGTTCCAACAACTCTTGTGGCTCTGGCAACGTTGTTATTTCACTCAAAATCTAGTCATAAAGTAGGTTGTTTTTACTAATGTATAACTGCACGCTACTTACGTTTTCCAACTTTTATTGTAATTTGTTATACTTTCTAGAGATAAACTCCTATTTTTAATTTCAGGATATAACATCCTCGACTTGGGCAATTTTTAAATTATATTATAATGCATATCAACTATTTTGGACTATAATGTTATTAATTGGCATTGTATTTAGAATTCGTTCAAGTTTTGTATCGCTTTTTTGGGTGCTTTTTCCTACTGTTGGTGCCTTAGTTACATCAAAAGTTTTTGATAAATTAAAAGGTATTATTAATAACTAATTAATAATAAAATTAAACTTATTATTTTAGGTGGCAAGTGGCTACTTTTTTATATCTCGTACATGGGTCTACCATTTGTACAGTGCGTTTATTTTACTTTAAGCGCAGTATACCTTTGCATACCTATAATGGGAAGATCAGGAGCTGGATTTAATTCTGAACTTCTAATAGCCGGAATGGTGTGTTTGTTGTATTGTTTATTAGCAAGTTATGTAGTGCCGTTGATTTTACTGGTTCAAAATGCCGATCGAGTCTTCAGTATTTTGTTGGGAATGTTTTTATTATCTTTAGCTGTGCTAATTTTAACACCGTTAGGATTTCCATATTCTGGAGATCCGACAGCACCGGCACCACAGCGTTTCATGATAGCTGTAAGTTTATATTTTATTAATGTAACATTTTTAATAATTTTCATTTTAGCATACAGCTAGAACCTTCCATGATCAATATGGAAATGTGGTCAAACATGATTCGGGCTATTGGTTCGCTGATATGGATATAAATAGTCCTCATAGTATCGATAGGTATGTTCCTGAAGTTCAAAAAGCAAAACGTGTTGATGAAGATTGCACAAAGTATTTATACTGTGGTTTACCTTACATCGTACCTGCTCAAAATTTTATTTTTGTTACACATTGGCTTGAAGGTACTATGCCAGTTGTTAATAATTCGGCTACTTTAAGGGTCTTGAGAAGAGAGAAAATTGTTGATGGTGAAAGAATAACTGTGTCAGTTACAGGTTAGGTCAAATCACCTGTTTATTGCCTAATGTAAATTTTATTGTATTTCTAGGGCCAGCTCATACTAGTATTATGATATCACCTGTTTTGGAGGTAGAATTAAAAAGTTGGAGCGTTGTTGAAGGAATTCCATTAGCTGCAACACCATTGTGGAATAACAGAAAAACTTACTTCATTTATTACTGTTACGCCGGTGATTCTCAACCTTTCCAATTTTCGATGGATTTTAAAGTAAGTCTACTTTTGTAATAGTTTAATAAATTAAACATAATTTTTTCATCAGATCCCTAAAGAACATTCAGGTCCTATTATTGATATAGCCGTATCTGGTCATTATCAATTTGACCCAATTTCTACCGATTTCGCCAACATGTTAGAACAATTTCCTTCATGGACAGCAGTTACGTACTGGTCCGCTACGTATGCATCGTGGGTAGTCTAACTAAACACAACTTGTTAATTTATACTAACCGAAAGCAATTACTTAAAGAATCTAGTCGAGATTACTGTAATAAAAAAATGTTGTCAAAGTATTAGAAGATGAGTTTTTGACTATCTTCTTACAAATTTTAGTTAAAATTTTGTGCCCAAAGTGTTATATAAATAGTAATTAATCTTTTATACTTTTTGTAAAACTAAATTTAGAATCAAGTTTATGTTTTTTTAATTAAGATAATTTGAAACGATGAAAATGTGAAAATCTTAAATTATATTTCTGTCAAGTTCTTGTTTTAAAAAAATTACGTGAGCCATTTTAATAATTAGAAGTAGAGTCTGTTACAAAAGTTTTGGTAATTATTAAGCATACAGTGCCCAAAGTTATTAGCAGTAGATTTAGCGAATTTTATGGACTAACAATTTTACATAATTGCTCACATTAGAGTGAAATTTAAGTAATAATAGAACTGATAGAGAAATATAGACTTAATTATTTAAAGTTTCATATTAAAGCGAACGCATTAAGTAGTTCATAGATATCACAATATGAGATTTTTACATTATGCATGAATAATTCTTAATTAACTTGCTTGAATGTAATCGGCTTTTTTTATCAAGTTATAGTGATAAAGTTATGTCGAATTGTAGAAGTTTTAAACTTATCTTTAAACCAAGTGTCATTCCTACGTGTTTTTTTTAATTCCTGGTTTCGTTCTGTGGTATACTTTTTAATATAATTATTGTTGATTTTTAATTATTTTTTTTAAATTGTGTAATTTTAAGTTAATCTTAGATCCTAGTCTAGTTATTTCTTAGATAATTTTATATAGTTTTTAGTGCCTAATTCACAATAATTTTGTGATGTGACACTGTAAATAGATGCATAATTTGCCATAAGCTTGATGCAACATGTTGACATTGTGATAAATGACACCACTAAAAGTTTTTCAAGTTTTCTTGTAAACAAAAATTGTAATTATTGGAGCAGTACGCTTCAATAACGTTTGTTAATAATTGTTATACATATAATTTTTTATTTTCTACTGTTATCGAAAGTATTAAAATGACAGTTTATGTTTTGTATCATGTATCACATGTAAATTCTTTGTTATGGTTGACGAATTTGTATTAAAAGAGTCAATAAAGTAATTTACTGTTTAATAAAAGTCTTAATTATCAATCTACTTATAGCCTACTAAAACCCAACACAGCTCTTGGAATAATAGAAGATGTCTTCCATTGTCTTTGAAATCAACCCCAAAACTAATTTATATATAATATTTACGCAGGTAGGTACTTGATTTTGTTCTAAATTAAATATATTGACTAATTAATTAATAATTAATTCCGACTTCCGACTTTGTTATTTAATTAATGTACATGAAAACTTTCATAGATTAAAATTCAAAAAGTATGCTACCTATTCATTATTTTTCAGTTAGTGTATCCCCTACCTATAATTACATGGTGTATTAGAAAGAATACTCATAAAAAGTAAATGAATTAGCCTTCTTTTATTGCAAGTTATGTGTAAACAGGGTGTTTTTAACTTCGAGGTATTTATCATTCTACACGTTTATGCCAGTGAGTTTGGAAGTTATGAACACTTCAAATTAAACTTTATTAATGTTCTAAAGATTGGGGAATAATTTTCGAGACAAAATAATAATCGCAAACTGCCCTTGTAGAGAATAATAGAAATTCATTTAAATATTTTAAATAAAATTGTATCTCAATTTACAAAGCAATTATGAGTCTTATTATACCTTTAAATAAGTGCATAGAAGTTTCCTATGTCTCGCAAAATTTTCCCCGTATTGTATATTGATAACAATTTTCTTTCAATTAAATTATGTTGCATGCACCAGAGGTCTAGAGTAGCTGTTTGAAAAAAACACCCCACCTCCAGTCAGATAATCGATTTATCATCGATCTTAGTCTTTCAAGACAGCATGGAATCCTAAAATACAAAACTGTGACCTGTAACACATCTACAATATCGAGGTATCGACCACAGTATACCTATACGGGACTTTTCAAAATCCCCAAAGAAAAAATTCTAAACGATTGGTCCTGTGAGATTGTTGGCCATGGAATGATCCACCTTAATTTATTCAAAACTCCTCAAACCTTGAGCTGATGCTTATTCCTAAGTTTGAGAAATATGGTCAATCCTATCGTCCATTTATGAACAAATGAACAAGTTCTCGCTTGGAGTAATTGTAAAAGAAAGGCACGTCATTAAAAGGTCTCTACATTCGTACATATCTTCAAATTGCTTTAGAGGTTTAAATGGATTTAAATAATTTTCATATTTAAATTAGTTTGTACCTGCAGTGACGACGTTACGTGGGGGGCAAAGGGCGCTCACCCTCCTTGAAAATACGGTCTGCTCCCCTATGTTAAAAAGCATTTTCAAAATATTTGGACTTCTACTTTAAATTAAATTACATTTTTTAATTAAATTTAAAAATAATTGAACTCTATGTGGTTTCTATTTTTTTCTGCTTAAACGAACTATCTGTTTGGGCTCGCACCGGTCTCATTCCCTTCGAAATTTTATACATTACAAATTACCTAAGATGTATTTTTATCCTAGCTTCAATGTGATCAAAGATATTGTCCAAATTAGCAGTTTTGCTACAAACAAAGGCAATTCTGACCCTGTTCCCGCACGTCTTTGATCAGGAAAAATCTCATCCATAATTTGGGTCCCAAAATAAAGCCAAAATATCCCTGCGCTTTTTCTTAAAAAAATTAGTTCTAATACGCTGCTATAATAATTTTACATGTTAAATTTACATGACCGAGTTCGATCTCCGTATAAGTAGATTGTTTGATTAGGAGTCAAAATGTCACTTATTTTAGGCTAGTCACTAGGGCTTGTCAGACGAAACGAAGTTGAGTCTGACAACTACTGACGAGCCAAAAAGAGTATTTTTACTCCGTATGAAACATTTAATTTTTTCTTGAAACGTAAAACTTAGAAAAACTAAAAATAAAAATTTTTGAAGTGTCGCCATCTCTTAAAAATTATTTGTAGTTCAATTGTCAAATATTTAAAAAAATGAGCTTTAAGGATGCGATTTAGTAGGTATAGCTATCGCAGTTGTACTGCTGAGATGGACATCATTTGCTAATTTTGCGTTGTCAATTTCTCAGAAACCAAAAGTTAAAATGAAATTTTGATTTGTTTATCAAATAGTTGCCTTTAAAGTCTCGGAGATGAGCAATTTTTGAATGGTTTTCGTAGAGAAATAAGGTGGCAATTGATAAGAATAATTTTTTATTTTTGTACTGCATTTTACAGTTATTTATTTTTATATAAATACTTCACATTTGAGGCTGAAATTAACTCATTTCCGAGACTTTAACGGAAACTATTTGATAAACAAAGCAGCATTTTGTTTTAACTTTTGGTTTTTGAGAAATTGACAACGCAAAAAAACAAGTGTTGTCCATCTAAGCAAAATGAGTGCGAATGCGATAGCACATGCCTACTAAATTACACCCTTAACTTGTAAAAAGAAGCTAATTATTAAACGCAACGAATAAATTATAACAGAAAATTTATAAAAACATTACCTTTTTACATTACAAATGCTTAGAAATATCATTTTACGTTACAATTTGTTGTAAATATTTAGGGTTGGAATTTACTTTTACCTCCTGGATGGATGTAAAAGTAGAACTTTAACCTTACTTGTTCAGTAACAATTTAACAAAATGTCAACTTTTCTTGACGTTTGAAGAAAAACTTATTTTTAAATAAAACAACATCAGTAGGTACATTTAATTAATTTTTAAATACAAAATATTTCAAACTTAAGCGTCTTGAGTCTTGACATAGCGTTATGTAATTTTTTCCAAAGAGTATTCATTTTTATTCATCTAGCAGGCGTAGAATAGTTCTCGATTTCTATTGAAATAGTACGCATAAAAACATATTTTCCCAAATATTGGCTTCCCCTAATCCACTGACTACAAAAAATCGCCACAGCTAAGTTGTAAATAAACCAACCACATTCCAAGAAGCTACTCGGTATAGCTAGAATACTATTTGACATTCTAGGTAAATCATTCCTCCTATTCTTGTATAGGAATTATTACATGAAACTTTAACTGAAAATCTAATATTTTCCGTATAAATGCAAAAAAGTGTCTGGCACTAGCATGTCAATTCCAGCCGAGTGCTGTTTTACGTTTAAACAGAAAATACTTCAGAGTGCCACTGGGAGTATGAATGATACATTTGTTACCTAACAAAATACCTGAATACAATAAACCATTTATAATATTCTAATAGGTTATAGAAATGGCTAGCGTCCTGGCAAAAGCGTTTATCTAAATTTTTGAAATTATTAAAGTAATTTTAAATCAAATAATAAACGTTAAAAACAAGAGATAAATGCTTTTGCAAGGACGCCAGCGAAATGTTTTGAAATGATATTTAACAAGAAGATTTACAAAATTTCTCTCATGAAAGATACTCGATCCAGACTGTAAGTCGTTAGAGTAGTCCTAAGGAAAGATAAGTAGGTACAACACGTGATGACCGTTAAAGTTGCGCAGAAGTTTTGTACTACTGTAGCTTAAAACGGACATAGACAGCCTCGGCGTTATTACATTATTTTTGTCGAAGCAAAATAATTACAAATATTTTAATAATATGAAGATCTCATTCCCAAAGTATTAAACCAGTAATTAATTATTATTAGTACTTTAAATAAAAATTTTAATTAAGTAATTATTTAGTTTGAATTTTGACGACATAAAAATAATTGTTTTAAAGAAAAAAGAACTAGTTCCGCCACTGGGCTCTGAACAGTGGCGTCTTCTCGGGGTGAGCTAGGTGTGCGCCGCTCACCCTGAAGTTTCCATGTAACAATGTTTTTTTAATATATTAATTATAGCAGAAAAATTTGCTCGATATTTATAGAAATTATTATGAGAAAAACGTTGAGAATAAAAGTTTAAATATGGTATAGTTTAGAAGTAGAGCGGTTTGAATAAGCTCGTCATTCTGGTATAGGAGGGTATACTGTATAAGCTTATGCACGATTTGTACATGGTGTGCGGTAAGGAAAAATAACACTCTGCAAGAGATGTTGCTAGTCGAACGAAATCGAGCTAGTGGGGAGAGGCATAACGTACTAAAAGTAAGGCCGGTGAGCGTTGGAGATTCAGCTCTTGCATGTAAAAATACGTTGCTTTATTACCTAAGTAAAATTTTTTTTTCATAAATTGAATTGACTTTGACAATTATTTAAATAATTTTGTGTTCTAAGCAGCTAGAACAGATTATTTTTGTGTGTAAATAAAATAATTTTTAATTAATTAATTATATTATCTATCTAAAACAATAAATTGCATATTCCTCTACAAACACACGTTGGTAGATTTACCTTGTTAGTAATTTTTCTAATATTTTATTTTAATAATAAATAGAAATAAAAATATTAAAAATAATTACTAATTTTCAAAAATTAAAAAAAAACAGTAGAGAGCGGTTACTGCATCAGCTCTTCGTTGGCACATAGTGGTATAGCTAAAAAGAACCACGTGCTATCAGCAAGCAAGAGAGCGGTCAAGATTTCGCTCCAGACGAGCTAACTTGGAAAATTCCATTGGTCTTTGAATTATTGAGTATAAATAAGCAGTATAAGGTATCAAAATAAATTTTTCTTTCTCTCTCAAATTTAATTATTATCCAAAGAATCTTATTGATCTAATATGAATATTGTTCGTTTAAAATAAATACTTTTTCTGGGCAAAATCGGAAAAACTAAAAAATAAACTGGAAATCGTCTAGACCTTCAGATTTGTGATCTATTGAAAAACTGTTATTCAACCTATTCAAGAAAACAAAGCAATTTTATCAATAATTAGGAAGGAGTAAAATGGTAGAACATGAAAAAAGAATAAACTTTGTTTATAAATAGATCACTAGTAAGTTTTTTATTTTCCGCACACCCAATCATTTTTACCACGAGACGCCACTGGCTCTGAAGCCACGCCTCGTGCTAATTTGGTCACGTGTTGTTAGTACTCATCTTTTGTTGGGGCTACTCTATACTTTTTTCTGGCTAACATGTCCCAAAAATAACAATAAATAAAACCGTTGACTGAAGGAGTTTATAAAAACGAATTTTAATAGAGTCTCTTAAACCATAGAGTAATAACAGATTACTTATTTTATTAGTCTGTGGTTAAACTAAACTATACCTGAATTCACGATTCTTTACATACACGTGACCACCTTACTATGTATAAATTAAAATGAAAACGACTTATTTATTGACTTTAATTTATTTATTAAATATTTATTTAGAAACTTTATTATTAAATTACTTCTTTATTGAAAATTCAAAAAGTCAGGTGTCGGTAAAAAAATGGTTAATTCAAGTTTAACTAAGCAATTACATAATTAATAACACTACCATAGTGATGAAAAACAAATGATGTAATATTAGCAACTTGAATAAAAGATCCAAAGTACCTAGATTCGGTACAGTCGTCCCAACACATTGAATATTGAGAAGATGATGCTATTCAAAAGGGAATGGAAAAAATATTTGTTCTTTCAACAATTGAGAAATTTTTAAAAATCTGACATAGGTAAATAAATTTTCCATCACGTGAGTTGTAGATATCGTTTTTTTATTAATCACAGGCAACTAGATAAATAACACCTAAACTCGAATTTTTTGAAAACTGTCCATTTTCTTCAATTTTGTATCACAATTAATTATTTTTATGGTCAAATGGATTTTTTTCGTGGAATAATTTACAAACTTCAGACAATCGGTTTAAGAACCCAAATCCTAATTGAAAAGTCTTTCTAAAAAAATATATTTAACTAGGATAAATACTAAATAGGTTTGAATTATTAAAAAAAAAAGTTTGATAAATATGTAGAAAATGTATTAAGTAGTAAAAATAATTTAATTATTTTTGGTCGGCTGTTTTAATTGAATTTAAACTTTTACTAAAATTTGAAGTACAGTACTAAAATGTAAATGGGAATGTATATTTTACCTCCTGAAAGTAAAACTAATATTACTACACTTAATACACAATGCACAATTTGTTGAAGATTGGAAAACTAGATAGTACATTTTCATTTAAAATAATGAAATTAATAATCTGCTTCAAGTACTAAAATTTGTTCTTTAACACCACAAAGTTGTATTTAGAGAGCACAAGTTGGCTGGATGTGACATAGCCGCTAATCAAATACCTTCAGCTATGCCGACATCTTGCCTTCTCGACCTTCCAATTAAAGAAAAACATAATCCAAACTCTAATAAACTGTCATAAAAACAAACAAAACTTCAACTTTTGCTAGCGAACATTTCAAATAATTCATCAATACTGATGTGGAATCAAAATGGCAAAAACTACTGACTCTCACATTAGCACAAGTATTATTATTTGAAAAACAAATAATTTGTATATTTGTTTATTCTTTTAATTAAGTGTTAGCAAAAGTAGGCAAATGACACAAACCGCACCTTTAATTATTTAAAATTGTTTTAAAATTTTATTAAGTAACCATTGTCACTGGTTCATGGCTTGTTATAAAATGTCTTTTAATTTAATTCTTTCTGACTCACTTCCTTCAAATACACGTGCTTTACGTAAACTGCCACTGGATTTGACGTGTCTTTATGAATTCTATAATGAAAATTGTGACAACTCCCACCAGCCAGACAGGACAGTAATATAACATTTAATATTTTAAATAATGTCGATAATGAAATTACATGTAAGTAATGGTTAAAATTACAAATTAACACTAACTTGTTGAGATGTTGAGCTATACCAAGAAAGTCTGGCTCTTTAAAGACATAGCTGACCGTAACTAATTTAGAAACTAACATAATAATTAGTTTTATACATCAAGCAATTCTCGTAAAATTGTAATTGAATTTTTGCAAGAAAAATTCAAATACGTTCCTATTGTTTTCAATAAAATATGTGATAATTGTGGGGGGTTTGCGGTAAACACTTGCTAATTGATAGTCAGGGCTCGTTCTAAATACCATTATAGATATCCTAGCTTAGAGTATGTAGACATTGTTTTACCTAGCTATCAATGCTTAGCACATCTTCTTTTGGTGAACGGAAGTTCAAATATACGTGACATTTTATTCTTTCTTTTTATAGGCAGGTATTTTTTACCAGCCGATTCCTTGCATACTAATTAATAATTTGATGCGTTATCTGAAGAAGCATGAAGTCTAGAGAGTTTTATTTTTTTTATTTTACAATCGAAAAAGTAATGCAACTTGGGTGATCGATAGCTCCATGTCTTTGTAATAATGTAAATAAATAATGTAAGTTGTAAGTAATTAAACATTTAATTAAGAATCTAACAAGAAATAGAAAGAAATAAAAAAACTGCTTCAAAATATTGTTATCAATATTTTTCAAAAAAGTTTTTAAAATTTTGTCCCTTTTCACAACCCCGTCGAGAAAAACTATTTCTAAATATTTAATTCTCAAATACAATTTATTCAATTCGTACCCATGCATATTAATGTGGCCCTTATTTTGGGTGTTGTCGAATTTTAACCTTCCTCCCTAAAGAGTTTCGAAAGGGATAGAAAAAAATCGTGTAAAATTTTTAGCTAGATATTTTAACGCCTAAAAACACGATTTAATAACAATAACGTGTTTTTAGGCCCCAGAAAAAAATTTTAAAAATGAAGTTACAGGTCAGAAAAAATATATGTAGGTAATACCTATTTTACCCCATATAGTAAGAGGTATTCTTATGGTCTTTTGCACCGCTAACAGATTAACTGACAGATAGTTTGTCTGACGATTAAGTTGTAAAAATATATTTTATTTGCCATATAAACTAACTTCGGTGCAAAAGGCCATAAGTAGCAGGTACCTTTGTAGAAAATTTATCCGTCAGTTATTTGATTTATCCTACAGTTAGTTGGAGGTGTAAAAGGTTACTGACAAATTATCCGTCAGATAAACTACTATTTGTAAGCGGTGCAAACGAACATTAGACTACAAATTTATAAACTCAAATTAATGTTACGTGCACTTTGGATTTTGCAAAAAGTTCACTTTGGATTTTGTAAAAAAATTCAAAGCCAGAAACTCGTGCGGAACGTCTAAATCTAAACGTTAAAATATCGAGCTGAAAATTTGACACGATTTTTTTCTATTCATTTCGAAACTTTTTAGAGGAGGGGTTTAAAATTCGACAATACCTAAAATAACGGCCACCCTAATGTAGGAGAACCTGTTGTGCCTAGGTCCTATTTTGCGCATTTTAATTTTTTTCTCCTAAATTTTTTTAAATTAATGATTTATAGCAATTGATGGCTTTATCTTGAACAATTGTGCAAGCTCATGAATTTTTTCAAGTTTGTAACTTTATTGTTTCTAGTATTTTTTTGACTCTAAAAAAAATCATCGATGTAGGACCAAGGTACAGCATCCCTATGTACCTCAGTCCTATGTACCTTAGTCCTATGTACCTCAGTCCATGTACGTTGTACCTCGGAACTAAATTCAATTTATGCTGTAAAAATCCGTTTCAGAGGAATTAAATTTAATATATTTGGCTAGAAAGTTAGTACTTAGATAGTAAAATTTGATTTTTGAAAATAAATTGTGAATTTTATTCCAAACTTAATGACAAAATTATTAAGGCAACAAAATATAAAAATAAAAAAAAAAGTGACCATTAACGAAGAATAAACTAAATTACTTATTAAGTAAAGTGTTATAACAAGATAAATTCATCAAATTGAATAAAAAAAAAACTCAAAACTCAAAAAATTTAATATTTTTAAACCTCAGACTATGTAAACTATAGTAAAAATATAGATCCAAGGTACATCGGTTTTTATGGCTCCGAGGTACATCAGCTGGTGTCTTCATGGTAAACTTTAGTTACTGAGCTTGATGTTCGGTGAAACTTGATTTCTCTCTTCAGTACATTTATTATGGACATATAAGTTATCATTCTCCATATTTAGTTGTACAAAATATTTGAATGCGCAAAAATTACGATATATTACGTCATATTACGGCCGCTATTTGACAGCACCGCTTTCCTAGGAAACCCAAGCTTTACTCCCAAGTGGTTTGCTATAGCTATAGGTATAGCTATAGGTGCCAACGACATTTCATCATGTAAAACTTAATGTAAACATTTTTTTTATTGTAATAAAGCAATACTCTTGTAATTTATGATTCTGATATCATTTTGTCGTTATCCAGGGACGGCTCAGACGTCGATTTCGCGGGCCCTAGGCTGGGGCCCAAAAAATAAAAGTTTTTTTTATTCAAATTTTTTTTGACCAAATAGTGGGGTCGAAATACGGTTGCGAATGAAAAGTTGTGCTAATAGAAATATTATGATTGAATAATGTTCAGGACAGTATCAGGAATAATGTAGTAATTTTCGGACTTCCAACTCTTGGTGCTTTCTTCGGAAAAGTGCCTTTTGTAGTACATTGACGCGTTTTCCTTGACGTTTTATTTAATTTCTCAACTTGTAAACTTTGGATCGTAATAAAAAAAATATAGGATAAATACAAAAATATCCACAATTGGCCTCCAAGTTGAAATATGGGGATATTTATTTTTTTATATCCAAGGTTCTTAAAAGATCTATTAAGTTCAAATAATGCATTTTCTATTTAACAATTATTGACAAAGTTCTTAGCAATTTAAAAAAGTACGTTTCGGAAAAAAGTCAAAAGTGAGTAATAATAGTAGCAAAAATTTAAAAACAATTTCTTTCAGCAAATAGTACATTCAAAGACAAATGTTTTAAAAAGAAGAATTTCGTTTTTATAACGATCGCATTAAATGGGAACCCTTACAAATTCTGACTTTCTGTGCACTTTTTGGCTGTTTGGTTGCACTTGAGGATCTCAACTTTAGCAGGTCGATTCTACTCATGAAGTAGTATCTTTTCCATGAGCAAAACAGTTTTTTATTACTTTTTGGCAAATCACTGAATAAAACAATTTTTGGTATTTGGTAGTGATGGACTCGAGACGAGAAAAAATCTCGTCTAGTCTCGAGTCTCGTCTCGAATTCGAGTCTCGTCTCGAATTCGAGACGAGAATCGAGACGAGACTACTTTTCCAAAGCGAGACGAGAATCGAGACGAGACCGTTAAAAACTCGAGACGAGACGAGACTAAGAAAAAAAAATCTCGTCTTGTCTCGAGAAAATATTTTTTTTAAATTATAATGAAATTAAGAATTATAATAATAAGAATTTTTTATAAATTTGTGTTCTTGAAACTGAAATCAATACTTTTGTAGTTAAATCTAAATGATATTTACTATGGAGTAGAGATATTTTAGTAAATTAATTTTTGTTAACTGAGGGGATTCCCCTGTTTTCAAATAATTTTTATTTTATTTTGTTTGTTTAAATGTTTGTTTCTTTAACTTGATCTTGTGCTCTTGATTATGGTGAGCTGGAAGTTATAAAATTTCAAGGAAAACCGAACAATTGAAGCTACTATCGGATTTATAGATTTCTGGCCCTTCCCCCCACAATTTATAATTGACAACACAATTTATAATTCAGTAATTGCGATAAATATAGTTTTTTGGTCTTTATCAAACTATCAAAATTTCTCAAAGTTCGTAGAATGGTTACATTTCGTATTTAAATTAGTTTATTTTTTTCAATAATTAATATACAAAAAAACGAGACGAGACGAGAAAATTCGAGACGAGACGAGACTGTAAAGGCTCGAGACGAGACTCGAGACGAGACTACTTACAAATACATCGAGACGAGACGAGACTAGCTCAAGTCTCGTCTCGTCTCGTCTCGAGTCCATCACTAGTATTTGGTGCTTAAGAATTTTTTCGCGGAAACTACAAAACCAAACTACACGTTTTTGGTCTAGAATTGATCGTCAGTCTATTTCGCATAATCCTATATTTCTTTTATTACGATCCGACGTTTACAAGTTGAGAAATTAAATAAAACGTCAAGGAAAAAGCGTCAATGTACTACAAAAGGCACTTTTCCGAAGAAAGCACCAGGAGTTGGAAGTCCGAAATTTACTAGATTATTCCTGACACTGTCCTGAACATTATTGAATCATAATATTTCTATTAGCAAAAGTTTTGTTTCAGACTACATTTTCCCGTTATTCGACGCCACTAATAAAAAACCTTTTTATTTTAACTATTTTAGGGTCCGTGATAATAAATTTATCAATTAGATGAATAAATAGTTTTCCTAAGCTATAAAAAGTACATCTGCAAGACTCGTTAAATTTTATTATTTTGTATGGAAATTGTAAATAATTGTTTTATTTATTCTTATAAAATTATTATTGAAGCTTTAAATATCTCAACGCCACTATAAAATTTAAAAAAAAATTCATAGATTTAGCATTTCTAGCTCTACTAATTAGGGTTTCGAGGACCACCCCAATGGTAGTTCTTGGTCGTTTCAAATCCTGTCCATTCTAGGGTTAAAGCATTCTGGTCGCAAAAAAGGAATTCCGAAAATAATTTTTGACAAATTTTTATTGTACCTACCTTTTAGATGTACTTTTCTTACATCCTAAACCAGAGCAATTTTTTGAATATGTTAAAGTGGTGAATACAAAATGAACAAAGAAAGAAGAAGATACAATAGGTTATAAATGAATGGTACTATTTTCAGTTACAAGAATAGATAAGTATATTATATCGCTTATTTCAGAATCTTTTAAAAGGTTTATTATATGGGACTTTATTTATCCTTCAGAAGAATAATAGAAAAGAATTTTATTGTAGATTTTTAATATTTTATAGAAATTTTAAAGTTCATTCCTTTAAAAATGTTTTATTCTATATAGATAATTTAGGAAATTTAGACTTCTGGGCGGGGTAATTACCCCCATTAGCCCCCCCCCGTAAAGCCGCCCTTGCATAAACTTTTTTTGAATGCTTCAAGATTAGTTTAGTTTAGTTGCAACTTTATGTTATTGAAAATCGAAACATTGGAAACATCGAAAATCGCACATCGAAAATATTGAAGTTTGATAGCTCTATGACAGAACGCGGTCCTCATATTTTGCAAACTTAACTACCTTGGGCGCCTGCTCTATCTGGCGTTATTAAAAAATCCAAAATTAATTTTTATTATTGATTTAGATGTAGGATTTTACGCTCTGAAACTTTGAAATGAAGATTTTTTTTTCTAAATTAAACCGAATAGCAGGAAATCGCTAAGTATGATTTTACATGTTAAATCCCTACGACCGAGAGCTCCGGTCACCACCCGGGATAGAAAACAATATAGAAAATTTGGTGGCAAAACATTGGTGACAAAAATGCTTATTTGCAATCGCAGCGCGTCAAATATATTTTTTTATTACAACTTCTTAAATATTTTTTATAAGTAATAAAATAATAACAAATAAAATAAAAACCTAATTTAATTTAAATTTCTAAAGGTTTAGAGAGTTTCGTATTGTGATTTCAGCTTGAAAGTTTCGAGTATTCAAAACTCGCCCAGTTTCGAGAGTTTCGTGGTATCGAGGTTTCGAGTGTTCCTTCCCTAATATTTTTCATTCATTTATTCGTATCTTTAATTTCATATCCTTTGAATGACGCAATTTAAAATAATTATTTCTATTTTATGTTATTCCATCAGCAATATTATCTTTGTAAGAGAATGTAATTGGTAATTACGCTTCATTTCTAGAAATAAGAATTAGCCTCAATTACTTCTTTTATGGTCACATCGGCGCTTATTTTGTACGCTTTTATTTACAAGCGTCAGTGATTTTTATTGGTCATATTTTATTCCTACTTATTGGCAATTTATTTCTAATAGGTCGCATTTGGATATAAAAGGGTAAAAAGTTAGGCATTCCGTGTTTTTAGAAATTTGACTTCCTAAGAGCTGTATGCCATTATACTAATTTCAGTACCGAATTCACGACTAAAAAAATTAATTGAAAAATAAAATTAAAATTTGACGTTTTTAGACGTTATTTACATTCAATAATTTAGAACATCTTCTAATTTATTGTCACGTTTCAAATTATTTTATTAAAAAATGTTAAAAACGCCAAACTTCGATAATTTTAACCAAAAATTTTTATCCAATTTTTTTAGTCCTTAATTTAGCACTGAAATTATAGTGCAATGTATAGTGGCATAACAGCTCTAAGCGTAAGCAATCAAAGTGTGGAACTGATTTTATAGGTCTAGTAATCAATTAAATTAAATATAGAGTACTACACTGAAAAAAAAGGTGTTCATGTAACAATAATATATTGCTCGTATAGGCACAACCAAACAAATGGTTAAATTAACAACATTTGTCTTAAAAAAAACAATATTTTTTGTTACTTAATTATGGTCTTAGTCAAATTTACAAAAAAATATTGTTTTTATGAAGACAAATGTTGTTAATTTAACCATTTGTTTGGTTGTGCCTATACGAGCAATATATTATTGTTACATGAACACCTTTTTTTTCAGTGTAACTTAGAACCTCCACAACCTACACTTATTCGTTTAATAAAAATTATTCTTTGTCCGACAATTAACGATATCTAGTGAAGAACGCCTGTCTGCTTCTAAGTACAGATTCCTTAGATTAAAAGTAGACTATCTAGCTGTCCAAACCCAAAATGGCATATAAATAATGATTCATCTGGAATCTGGATAAAAGCGATCTGCGATTTTGGATGTAGAAATGTATTTCAGTTAGGTCGTGGTATATGACAGTGATGTTTCAAGCTTGTAAAAGAGGTTGCCCTTTACATCCAACAAGTAACCATTTTGATAAATTCACAATTATAATGGCATGTTCTGTTTAAATTAATTTCATTCTTCCGTAAAACCTTATTGATTATTACACCTATGTGCTATGATAACATCACACTACTAATACAATAACTGCATATTCATGTTCAATAACATGAAGGATAAAATTGGATGTGAAACAAGTGCACATTGCATGTTATTGGTAATTTAATTTTTAGTTTCATAAATAATTTAATATAAAAAAATGGAACAATTTCAAAAATAAATATTGTGCATTAGTCCACTTTATAGCCGACCATAATGATCAACTATTAAAGGTTAAGTTTCTGTTGAAAAAGGAAGCTTTCAAAGAAGGATAATGACTGATCTTTTTCAAATTCATGTTTTAAGTATACCTATAAGGCTTCTAACTACATATTTTATTTCTCAATTTTTACACCTGTACAAAACTATTCAATTACACTAATTCTTACACGTACGAGTGTTTCTTTAAGTCCTGAATAATTAAATTTTCATTTCTTTAAAATTCCAGGCCAATCACCATTTTGTAAATTTTCTAATTACAAATAAATGGATACTTCATTAAAAAACATGTAATTTTCCTAATGTATTTTTTTAACAGTTAGGCTCCCGTTTATAATCTAGTAATTACGTTATTCGTTTGATGCTTTTTTCGAATATTCGCTAACATGTCGTTTTAAAAGCTCAATTTCTAAAAAGCTTAATTTCATGCCAAATAATTTTCTTTTATTACTTTACATAAAGATAACATTTATAATAATTAAAAAATATAAAGTTTTTGTGCTCATCTGCAGTAGTCACGTGATTAGTGTTAGTGGGCACCATAACGTCAATTGAAAGTTGGTGGAAATTCGATGTAATATTGAGCGCACCTACTGTGTATACCAAACATTACTTAATTATAATTATTTAAAAGTAACATGAAAAACGCATAATAGGCACATATTAACACCAGTTGATATAATTCTTGAATGAAAATTCTTTAAATCAATATTGCTGGCGACGAGGGCAAGCGCCAGTCTGTAGACGCATGTCGTCGTTTCCACATCCATTATGATCTAACCTTAAAATTGTGTTAGTAGTAGTATTGTTTTTCCGGCGAAAATATTTACCTCATTTCTTACTTTTTTGGTAACCCATTTTAAAACAATAGAATATGCAATTTTTGTGATTTTATCATTTATCAAGTGCTCAATAAATACCTAGTTTTTATGTATAAATATTAAAATGTAGACAAAATAAATTTGTTCTTATGGTGATTTTCAGTGGCGATTAATTGACTTTCCAAAACTTTTTCATAATTTTCAACGCCTTCCAAAAAATGTTTCCTCAACAATCTACTTCTAGTAAGAAATTCTTTTTTACTCTTTCTACCACATTTTTATTTTTTTTTCTATTTACATAAAATAATCCTTATAATTAATTAAGTAGTCTAATTCGAGCCAAAATCTAAAAACTTTTTAATGAAAAATTTGTTAAATTCTCCCTTAATTAAGCGTTTTTAAATATTGAAATGGTGAAAACATTATTAAAATTTCATTCGATGAGAACCGTTACAATCACGAAAGGCCAATTTTAAAAGATTTTCCATAAACAACTTTTAATACGTGTATCATTTTCCAAACCAATTTATTTATTGAAAATACGTTAACTTGAAAAGAAAACTTTCAACTTTCAAAACAAACTTAAAATTGACTTAAAAATTAAAAAAGTGAGATTATAAAAGTTTGTTTATTTAAAAAAAGGTTGATTAATTTTCATAGCGGGGCAAAATCTGTTCGTTAAATTTTACTATAGTGAAGAAAATCCACTTAAACAATTCATTTAAGGGTCACTTGATTAGTTACAAGGGTTTAAATCGCAGTCACAAATTAATTAATTTGTTTTTTTATTAAAACGAAAAATCTGGTTAATTATTAAAACATTTCCAATTAAAGAAAAGTGGAGTTGTGGATGATTCAGGGTGACCGTTGAACCTCAAAGATATCATCAAACTATGGATATTTTATTAAAGTGTGCTGAAACGAAACAAAACATAGGGAAAATCAATATTTTAAAAGAAAATTGTATCCAACACCTTGGCAAACTTTATAAGCAAAAATTATTTACATTATAAAAATTCCCTTGAGAATTTCTTCTTTATTTTTATTTTTATAAAGGCACAAAAAAATTACGATGAGAATAATATTTTAAGATTTTATTGAAAATACCAAAACTTACCCACAATTGAATTAATTTAAACTAGAATAATCTCTATAGATTCGTTTCATGCAAAATAGATTTTAGTAAAGTAGGTCAGGAGTTACAAAAAGAAGTCTTTTTTATAATTAATATTAGAAGAGCTTAAACAATAATTATTCTTCTAAGTAATAAGTTCATTTTTATTGAATTTTTAACAAAAGGAAGCTTTTGTAGAGTGAAAAATTAGAACTAGATATATATTTTTAAAGCTCGAATGAATAAGTGCATTTCTGAAGAGAAAAGTTCAAAGACTTGGGTTATTTTTCGAATTAAAGTTGCACTTTAGCGTTTTCAAGAGGTAAATAAATATTCTTATGTTTTGGGCATTGAGCAATAATTTTTAATACAATATTTTTGTAATATAAATAACTATTAGCAAACTGCTATAACCACTGCTACAACAGAGAGAACCATTTATATATTCATCACAAGATTTATTTTGCAATAGGTCACAGTTTGGGCTTGAAGTTTAGAAATATAAAATTTATATGTCTGAAATCACAATTCAATGGTTTTAATATGAAAAATTGAAGTACCCACACATTGCAGGAATAGCAAACTGAATAAAATTTTCACAAATGGTAGCACTTTTTACAAAAATAATTTGATTAAAAACAAATATCAAATACATGATCGAGTATCACTAAAGTAAGCAATTACAACAACAAAAAAGTTAAAAGTATATTTATACAAAATGTTGGATGTTATTTCACTTTAACAGAGAATCAATATGGTTCTGCATCATTTGAAAATGGGACATACTAACCTAATTGATTTATAGCATTGGTAAATTTAAATTTGAAACTCGAACTTGATACTTCACGAAAATTGTAGAAAACTTCATATTTTTGGTGGTCTGTTCAGGAAGCTCTTAAAGACTTTGAAATAAAATAATCAACTCTCTAACCTCTAGCAAGATTATAAATGTTTTGTAAATATATTGCAAACGAGCGTAAAAACGATGAAGTTAAAATTTTATTTGATGTAAGCATTGAATTTTCATCAGCAAAAAAAGCTCACAAAAATTATATGTTTTGATCTAAGAAAAAATAACATAAAAGTAAATTCTAGGTCGTCAATCAATTTTACCTTAGGGTTTCTCTGCTACAGTTTCTCATGCCGGTTGTTCTATTTTTTTAAGGGTTAAAATTGGGAAATAGATTGAATCACGTCCTATCAGATAACCTATTGAGATTTATAAAACTCGCAATGAGCTTAAGAAACAATAACTTAAATAATTGTAATTAAGTGATAAGAAGCTCCTTTAATGGTTAGTTAATTATCCCTAAAATATAAAAATTTGGAAAAGTGAAAAATAGTTAAGATAAAAGTTAAAGCTAAATTAGGATAAGGATAACTGTTTTCTAATTATTTGAAACACAACAGCAAACCATTAATTTGTTTAGAAGAAAGGAAACAGTTTCTTAAAACAACAAAATAAATTTATGAAAATGGATTGAAATTTATATAATAATAATAATTTAAAACAACGAAATTCTAAAGATGGAGACAAGCCCTCTAGCGTCTATACTACCTGGAGAAAAGACCAAGTGTTTCTCAATCAAAGGGTATTTTCTGTTTTCCTTCGAAAAATGTCGTGCTAGTAAAAAAATTGAAAACCGCTGCATTATGGTATAAGCATCACTTCATTTATTTCTAAAGTCACATGCCAGGTTGCATAAAAGAGAATTGTATTTTAATCCGAGAATTATATTTATAATTCTTTGATATGGCAACGTACACAATGTAATGCTAAAGTTTGACGTATATTAAGTTCTTTTTGTGAAAATAGTTTGCTAGCAAATCTATTTTGTCTGACTTTGACATTTTTATTTACAGGGTGTAACTATACTACTTTGAGATGGTGTCATTTGGGTAACAATGCTAACTGTCAGTTTATATTTTACAAGTATATTGTCAAGACGTGGCAAATTCAAATGACACAAGAACCCAGAGATAATTTATCTATTAATTTTATATTTATTTATATTTATTTTATATTTATTTATCAACCCAGAGATAATTTATGACGGCACCGCCGGCAATGGAAAAAAAAAGTTTTAAACATTCATAATATCATAATCATACGGCTCCAATTTTTGTCGAAAATTGGTCTAATGAATGATGATGGTTCATGAAGCACATTTCGATTTGAGCGGATTTGTGAATGACGAAATAAGTATTTGGGGACACGAAAATCCACAGGAAATTCATAAACGACCTCTACACCATTGTAGAGTAACTGTTGGGTGTGCAATTTGGTTCGGAGGTGTCACCGAGTCATATTTTTATGAGAATATTACTGGAAATGCTGTTACGGTGACTGCCGAACGGTATAGAGTGATGTTGCAGAAATTCTTTATGGTTAAAATTGATGAATTAGGTCTGAAAGGAGAAGATATACGCGCTATACGAGAAGGAGATTTTGCAGCAAATGTTTCTTCTGAATAATGTCAACAGGTAGTGATGTTGATGGGCCTCTCACTCCCTTACTCCCTCTCAAATCAGGGGAGTGAGAGGCCCAATCTCTCACTCCCCTGATTTGACTCCACCCGACTTCTTCTTATGGGGTACTTTTAAGAAAAGGTCTACGTCAAAAATTCTGACACTATTGAACAGCGTAAAAAACCATTTGCAATGAAATTAGTGAAATTACACCGACAGTGTGTGAAAATGTGATCGAAAATCTCATTAAAAGAGTGTCTTTCTGTCGCTGCCAGAGATGGCCAGAGGCAGTCATTTGAGCGATATTGTATGCCAAACATAATTCCCAAGTCTAAGTAAATAATTTTGGTCAACCACGCTACTGTTTTTTATTTCGATCAATAATTATTTAAAAAAGAAGTACTATAGTTCGTTTTAAGACACAATAAATAAATACAGGGTGTATTTATTTATTGTGTAACGTAGTCATATCTAAAGAATGTAATTATCTATCTAGTACGGAAACTAGTCCGCATTATGCCTGTTTGAGGTTTTTCAATTGTTTGCCGGCGCATCTGCGAGTGATCGGTGATTTTAAGTTATTTAGAAAAGAACTAGATTGTCTTATTGTTGATGTTGAGCCTTACTGTGTAAGGGAGTTTTTAGACTTTAAATTTTAGAGTTCTATGTTACTGTTTTATGTTATGTTACTACAAATCGGTTTCAATTCTTTGTACTCTATTTTGTGACGTTTTTTTTCTTCATATGTCTATTATGTACATATTTATGAAATAAAGAGAGAATTATTATTATTATAAATTTAATTGTCGGATTAAAATATAATTCTCTTTCATGCAACCGGGCATTTTAAAGTTGCTTTGCAAATGACATTAGCTTTCTTACTCTGATATTTATAATTAATTAATTTTTAAAATGTCTAGTATAAGTAATGGCAAGTACCTACCCTCTCCTACCCAACATTTATCGGATAAAAAGTTTTACAAGACTTAAACATCAAAATGAGCACCATTAATCACAAAACTATACGACATGCATTCTCGAACAATACGTACAGAGGGGATGTGAAATAATAGATATTGAAGAAAAAACTATTTATTGAAGAATAAAAAACCTGATTTTTCTTAAATGAGATTTTGGAAATGACAAAAATGCACAAGAACCAGGTCCATGTCGCTGCCCCCTCCCGTTTTGAATTTGGACTCAAAAGTGGATGCAATCGTTTGTGCTTGTTTGTGCTTTTAATCCCGTCGTTTGTGCTTTCGCCGTTTCAGAGATATAACAAAAAATAAATGTTCGGGGGGGGGGGAGACAGGGAGACCCCCGTTTGGAATTTGGAGTCGAAAGTGGATGCAATCGTTTGTGCTTCGTTTGTGCTTGTTTGTGCATTTAATCCCGTCGTTTGTGCTTCCACCGTTTCAGAGATATAACAAAAAATGTTCGGAGGGGGGGGCTGAAGACATGCTTCCTCCCCTTTACAAATATCAATATGAAATTGGGCTCATTCGATTGTACTTGGTTTGTACTTCAAGAAACTTCAATTGTGCTTGTTAGGGAAATAGAAAATTTCATGTAAAACTCTTAATTTGAGAAATTTAAATAGTTTTAATATTTCGTCTATTCAATTCTAAAGAATCCTAACCGCCAAATCATAAAAATGCAGTCATAGCGTGGATTTTTACCACTTTGAGTTGTTATGCGTTCACTTTTCTAATAAAATTAAATAATTTATCGGTATGTCATGGTAGCAAAGTGTGCTTATTTTTCATCACTTTCTACCGAAAAAGTTAATTTTTTTTCTAATAAACGCCAGTCTTAAGAGCAACCCTTTATTAATGTTAAAGTTTGATATACAGAATTTTTCGTTTCATGCCAAGCGAAAATTTTTAATGATTTGCTATCTTTTCGTAAAATAAAAGTAAAACTTTTTTCTCTCTTTGTGAGCTCAATCCTCAGCAAATAATACCTACATACATTTACATCAAATGTTTTTGATTATTTATAATTGGATGAAATAATAATGAATTTTTTAGCATAAATTAAAGTTAAATTCCTACTACCTCTTAAACGAAGCCCTAGTATTACACTCGCACGAGTAGTACTATGTAAACTCACTAAGCTTACGGTCAATCAAAAGTTAATATTAGTTATTTCAAGTATTTTTGTTAAATAGGTATACATTTTCTGTTATTTAGAAAACTTTTATTCTAAGCACAAAAATTAGGCTTAATTTTTCAAGTAAACAAGTTTTCGTTGGTGCGCAAAATCTAAAGAAAAACGTAAAACTTTCTCCTCTTGCCATTTTTTGCTAAAATCAATTTAAAGGAAGCTATTCACACGAACGCGCCTGAAATACAACCTAAATAATTATTATAATTATTATTTTACGCTAATTATGTTCATACATCACCAGCTTTATTACTTAATGTAAAAGAGAAGAATCAAAATCATAATATACAATTAATTAAATTGGTCGTTGGGCTTATTAGTTAATTAGTGCCAATTTGTTTGTACAAGGGTTAAAGCAATAAGGTGTAGTTACAGAGCTACATTCCTCTACTACTACTGGGTACACTACAATTATAGGGTTTTCTATACTATAAAATTTGGGTTAATTCAGGAGTAAATGACAATGTCTTTGTAAATTATTACGGACATAATGAGCTTTGACTGTCACGATTTGCTTTGTTGGAATAAGGGGTCTCGCTTGTAACTACCTAGAGTAAAATTCTAATTGTAAATGAGGTAGGAAGGTATTGGCATATGCATTGATTTACAAGCATTAACGTCGCTTTAAAACATAAGCTTGCGTGATAGTAATAATCTAATCCATAATTTAAATTTTCAAATTAGCGATAGCAATTTTTTGTCGAGAGACAAACTAATCGAAATTATATTAGTACAGAATATATAGAAGAAAACTAAACTCTAGCTCAAGAACTTGGATGTAATTGCTATTCAGATATTCGCTGAAAGATTGTTAAAATTCGGGACTCGGTATAAACATTTAAAAGGCACGTTTTCCGAATAATTTATAAACTACACGTGTAGTTTCTTTTTTATATCGAATGGTAAAAAATAAATTTTACTTCGTTTATGTGATCTCCTAAAGTCAAGGAACCCCAAAAGTATTGACTACTATTTTATACATACTTTTAATTATTGATACAGAGTTGTGACCCACTGCTCTCGATCATACGATAGCAATTTAACATACAGAGAGCGCGTAAAGTATGGAACAATCGAACTATTTTATTTCTTAATAGGAATGTCAAAAAACTGTTGGACACGTCAAATTGATGTATGTTAAAACAAACATTTTCCGATGATTTTCATTTTTCTACCTTTCGCCCCTTTCGAGCAGTGATGTCATCGAAGGTGTTTTTAAATTGCAACCATTATTTTTTTTAAGATATTTGGATAGATTATGAAATTCTGATTTCAATAATAAAATAAATCTATTGTTTCTTTGTCCCTGGTGGCACAAAAAACGTTATAAGCATGTCGAACGTTAAGGATTACCGGTCTCAGACAATCACTAGAGGCTTCATAAAACTGATAAAAAACAATGCCGGTATATAAAAAACAATACTTTTCTATTTGAGGGGGTCAGCCGAGAGTTCTACGTAGAAAAATTTTTAAAGTCTACTTAATGCAGAAACTGGAAATGGATACGTAAATACACTATCCGAATGTGCCCCGCCCCGCATAGCTTGTCCGAACGTACCCCACTTGCACGTAGTTTCATTAAAACGTTAGAAAAAAACTTTCTTGATGTTAGGTGAAACGAAACTACTACGCGTTTATAGTTTATGTATGGCAGTTACCGGATTTCAATCGCCAGTAAATTTAATTGAGGGATTAAAACGGGAAAGCTTATGTTACTTAGCGTAAAAATTATTGCAGAATGTTGGAAAAATTGAACTAAAAATTTTGTTTTTTGCACTAGACAAGCGAAACTATTGTCAGCAAATACGCTTCACACTAGCAACCTACTGTTATGCAGCGCAATAACACGAACTTTTGACAGAAAATTTGAAAAGTCCGGATGTGCCCCGCGTCCTAACCTGTCCCGTTCTTCCCTACTTTCTATGAAATTAAGATGAAGTGCGCGCGTCTCAAAAAGGGCACTTTTTTCGTAATATTGACGGCATTTTTTATGTGAACGTTATTTCTTAAAAAGGTTCACGGAAAATGAAAGAGGACATTTCAACGTTTCATTTCATCATACTGAATAATGATTTTTTCTTCAAACGTCAAAAAAAGTTGACATTTTGTTACTAAACAAGTAAGGTTAAAGTTCTACTTTTACATCCTAGGAGGTATTAAAAGCCTAGAAAAGAGGCAAAAAAGTTTACCACTCCCAGGGGTGTGCAACATCGAATAAATATGTCCTCAGATGTTAAAAGAGTAACTGGAAGTATAAGGGAAAAATCTAAATTTTGTTAGGGTCAGTTTATATATCTATGAAATTTTCTGTATTTGCAACAGTTTTACCGTAAGCACAACGAAAGAAACATTTAGATAGCCCTAACATCAATTTATATAAATAAAATTAAATAAACTAGTTTAAAATTTCAATTACTTTTCTTTTCAAATCTTTTTCATTGCTCCTCATTTATATTAACTGCTAAATAAAAAAAAAAATTAAAAAAGCATAATGTTATTATTTTGGCAGCTGATTTAACAGTTTGCAGTTGTCAAACTACAATTTTGACATCATATTAGTAATCAGCGACCCCAAAAATATAAAGTACCATGCCCTTATCAAAAAATAATTAGTTTTAAAAAAACGCCCCCTAAAAACAATATATGGGTGGAATCTACCCATGTCGCACACCCCTGAGGATGGTAAACTTTTTTGCATCTTTTAGTACATATCAAATAATACCCAAATCCAAATTTTCCGCCACATATGTCGTATTTCCAGGTCGATTCCGATATACGCCTTTGGGATCTGTATTAATACTAAAGTGAAATAAATATATCTGGCTACGTCAGTTTTCCGTTTACAACAAAATTCCCACTCAAAAGCTAATGTGATTACTAGTATATTAAAGCGGTACGTGTTTTCTGAATCTATCTCAATAGAAACCTCTCTACAGGGTGTTCGCGAGAAGTGGGCCACTATTGCTATTTCCGTTAATATTAAAGATAGGAGGTCGGTTAAATTGGTAAAGTAGTATAACTTTTTCCGCTGATTGCAATCGTCAACACCAAAAAAGATTTGAACATCTACTTTTCAAGATATTCACAAAAATAACTTTTTTTTAAATCGAACACCCTATATATTTTTATATATTTGAAAAAGACACTGCATTTAGAGTATAAAATGTCATATGAGTTTTGTCTTAAAATGAAAAATAAAGTACCGATTTTGTATCTTCAGTATTGAACGGATAAAGCAATAGTGGCTCACTTGGCATGAACGCCCTGTATTTTTGCTAATTTAGTATCTACATTTTACCAGGGATCTAAATTTGTATAAAAATACAGGGTGTTCGTGCCAAGGGGCCACTATTGCTATATCTGTTTAATGCTGAAGATAGAAAATTGGTAATTTATTTTTCATTTTAGGACAAAACTTATATGACATTTTATACTCTAAATTCAGTGTTCTCTTCGAATACATAAAAATATATAGGGTGTTCCATTTAAAAAAAGTTATTTTTGTAAATATCTTGAAACCTAGATGTTCAATTATTTTTTTGTGTTGACCATCGCAATCGGCGGAAAAAGTTATACTACTTTACTAATTTAACCGACCTCGTATCTTCAATATTAACGGATATAGCAATAGTGGCCCACTTCTCGCAAACACCCTGTATAGTTGGCTATAAAGCTTTGTGAATCAGGCGCAGACTGGCAAGAGTTATAGAAGTTACGAAGTTACGAACTTATAGCAAATCCGAGCTGTCTCTCGAAATTAATGATTAAAAAATTCCGGCATTTTCAGATTTATACAGGATGGGCTTCTTAAAAATGTCAGGGACGTAAGACTAAATAATTCAAAATTTTACATTGCGGGCCCCTAGAAATATCTGCACTTCTGAAAAAGTATAGTCAGTCCGTACCTGTTGTAAACCCATATTAGGAATGAGTCACTATCTACAATTTTGGGTTTGGAGAACAGCTGCAGTGCAGATGTAATAACAGAATTTCTATTTTCAGTGTAAACAAAAATCAATTCATGTCTCGATGTTCTTCTTTAGAAAATTACATTTTGGTAACAAAATTGACAACAATGAACTGAAAAGATAAAGAAAGAATAAATGGAGTTAATACCTAATTTGTTGCTTAGTTGGCATAGAAACTGTATAACAAAAGTATTACGTTTGTTAGTCTCCAACAATAGCCAACGTGATATAGCGTTCAAAAACACACATTTTAGAAGTTTCAGGATAAAATGCCATGTATATAGTGTCTGAAGTATGCAGAACATTGAGTTTTAAAAAACCGTAGAAAATTTTCTTGCATAATAAAAGCAAAATTGACCATGCAGATTAAAGAGAATCGATTGATTCACAACAAGTAGCTTTGAATGCGTCTCAAAAAGTCGACAGTTTAAAAACCAAAACCTCTTATCAGTTATCACACATGGGGTATGTATAAAACTAAAAAGACATTCCAACTTTTGCCATTAAAATTTTGCTGTTTATTGTGATCAAATTCACATTACAAGAATTTGGTGAAAACCTCTACAAGGTTACTATAACGACTTTCAAATACTTTTAACCCTATACGCACTTCGATTTTTATCAATATGTTGTGGCTCTGCAATTATATCGTCCTAAAGTCGTATACAAAATTTCAAGTGCTCTCTAAACCCTTCCTTCCTGACCGAAATTCAGAGCAGTTATTTCCTTGAAAATGTTTCTTTTAGATATAAATAGTTATTTGTGTTAGAAAAGGTCGTAAAAAAAGTTACAGTTTGCACTTTTTGATCTCAAACTAGGGTTTGATGAAATTGCTAGACGAAGTGAATGCTTCGTTTAAATTCTTTAAATTGTAAAATTTTTGGGAAACAAATTGTCAATAGGATTTGGAAATAATGTTATTGTCTAAGAATTGATTCTTAGTGGTTTCCAGACCGTATAAGTTGATGAAATTTCCACAATTAAAACATACAAAATTAATTTTAAAATCAGTCCGACAAGCTTAGTAAATTAGTGCAGTTTTAATGCTTAGTGCATGAAAATTTACATAAGTTTTAGTCTAGTTTCCGAATTACAGCAATTTATGTGTTCCACCAGCTTCCACTAGCCTCGACAGGAAATGCAACTGTTTCAAAGATCGCATGCTCTGAAAATTATAATTTATAGACACCCTTATGTAATTCGGCATTACTAAAGAGATAAAACAATGAGCGTCTGAAACAATGCTGTCAATAAATGTAAGGGTGTCTTAAAGCTTTTAGCAACATAACACAGGAAGGATTTTAATGAGTAGTTCCTGTAGTGAAAGTATAAGCAAATTTTCTAAAACACAAAAGTTGATGCTATAACTTTCAATAACGCTTAACCGGGTCTATGTTTGACATGTTTTGCCTTTTATGCTTTTAAAACAAAACGTTTTTCGTAGACTCTATGATGGCAATATTGAAATTAATAATTCAATTTTTCATTATCCAAAGGACATAGAAGTGAGTTGTTAAATGATGTTATGGTTATTGTTTTTATCGAATAAAATAACTTTATAATTATTGTGGTATAGGCGTATACCGGGTGTTGAATAACTTACCGACACATAGGGCAATTGCACGTAAAATCACGTTTCTCTAAATTCCTGCTTCCCTAGTTGTTTTAGAGGAAACATGAAAGAGCCAAAAATCATGCAGAATTAAAAATTAGAAATGATAAAAGTATTAAATTTCATGTTGCTTTTACTTAAAGAGCAAAAAAGGCTTTAGAAGTTGTTAAAATTTTCGTTAATCAGGGTAGCGATTTAAATGTTGCTACGACACTCAATTAAATGATTGCTTGTTAAATTGCTATCCTGATTACTGAAAATTTTAACAACTTCTAAAGACCTCTATCATTTCTAATTTTTTATTCTGCATCATTTTGGCTCTTTCATGTACAGAAAAACACCAATAAAAGGAAACTGGTGTACAGTACCTATAATACACAATATCGTATTTCTTATTGTTACATTGTTAGCTATAGAATACAATATATACTTTGACGTCAATAAGCTACCAAAACTTAAAAGAAATAGCAATAAAACTTTTTAGAAAAAATAAAAGAAAATTTCATATAATAATATAATATAAATTGAAAATCTCAATGCATAAAAGAAAAAAACAGCTTGATAAAATGAAAATTAATAGTTGGAAAATGGATTTAGTATGTCTTATCTTAACATTTAATAAAAAATCTTTCAGAAATTTTGACTTTTTTTTGTTCTTATTTTTTATACAATTTTTAAACTTTTCGCTCTTATTATAAATCATCATTGTGCCAAAGACATTATATTACGCTGACACCTTCATTTTTCATTTTTGTGATATGCTCATCTTGTAATAAAACGAGTTTGGGTAGAAATTTCAATATTGAAAGGATCCTTTTCACCAACTTACCGAGTTGAAAAATCAAAACTATTTTTGAACTTGGCATGAACTTTTTTTATTACTCATGTTCACTTTCTACTGAAAATTATTGGTTAAACAATTTTTTTTTAGTTGTTTGCCATCTTTTATTTATAAGGCGCCGTCTGGACCTTTTTCTTGCGTGTATAATTTTTTAAAATCTCAATTCAAGTGTTTGTTATCGTATTTTCTTATTATTTGTCTGGAAATCAATAGATATTTTTACTCTTTGAAAAAATCTACAGAAAGGCCCAGACGGCGTCTGAAATTATTAGATTTATTTTATAAACACACAAAAAGAGAAAATTTTAGGAGTTTCGACCTTTACCAAATTTAAGAAACATTCGAAAAAAATATAGGTTAGTGGTGAATATGGTCATGTAATAAGAAAAAGTATTATTTTTTATTATTAACAAAAAGTCCTATTGCTTTTCATAGTTCGATTAGTTCTCCTTTGGCTATGCTGGCCGTCTGTATGTAGGGGAGAGTTGGGTAAAACCGGGTACTTAACCATCCAGTACTAACATGAAGTCGCGTAATACTAATACTAACATCGGTCTGAGATTCCGCGTACTAAATTAATTATTTTTTAGTAAATATAAATAACTGTAAACGTTGATATTGCAAAAACTGCTACTTTATTTATTAAGGAAAAACGTATGAAACATTTTTTAAAGATACAATTAACAAAAAGGGTATTAAACAACAAAATTTTAAGGAAAATTAGTTCTTTAAGACTTTATGTTCTCTGCAAATTGGTAAAACATGTTCAAAACACATAAATAAATTACAATTAAGGCATTTATACTTTTTTTAAATTTTTTGGCTATCGCAATAAGCGCATTGCCACAAATTTCAAAAATTAACTCTTTGTAAATTAAATAGTAACAAGGAGGTTTTTATTCAATCGCTTTTGTAATACTATACCTCTTATATAATCCAAATACTGATATTAACATAAATAAATAAGTCGCCAAAATCAGTAACGCGAGTACTAACAACGGTCTGAGATTCCGCAAAGGGTGCTATTTCTAAAAATAATCACGACATGAATTTGATATTTTTGCATAAGCAAATATGTTGTATTTTAGGAAGGTACTGAAAAGTATAACTCATTATGTAATCGCATTACATAAATATAACGTAAAATAATATCGTGCGGTCTTGGAGACCGCATGTTAGTACTGGAAGGTTAATATATAATGAGTTGGTAAAAACTTCTCTTTTGTACGAAATGTTTTCACGACTACTTGAAAGTTGAGAGACTGTAGTAGTTTTCATTGCTCATAATATTTTTTTACAATAAAGTCTCATTTTATATGATCAGCACTTATTCTTAAAATGGGAAAATACCCGGTTTTATCACCTAGGTGAGCAAAACCGGGTACTCATTTAAATTACATAAAAAATTAAATTAAAACAATGGATATATTCATGCCAATAACATACTTTACATGCTTAGGCATCTTATAAAACTGGATTTATAAAATAAAAATTTATCTAATGACGTTTTCGATTAGGACCGCACCGACACGTTCGACATGGAGTCAATGCGCTTTTGCACCGGTTGAGTAATAATGAACAAGAACTTGCAAAAAAAGGTTTATTTAAGAGTTTAGTCCAACTCTCCCCTACGTTAATATAATATTTCACTCGTAAAACAAATAAAATAATTTCACTATACGATTAATTAAAGCGATTTCCCTTCTTCCACCCCATACCAAGGTATTTCGTATTAGTACACGTCTTTAGTATTATTTAACAACCCTCCCCCTGCCTATAATAATTTCTTGGTACATCACTGATGTGATAAGACATTATTTTCGAACCGACTCTTCCTTGAATAACTTACAGATCCGTCCCTGCACACGGGAATAAATAAAATTCGTCATTTCAAGTATTTCTGTAGTAAAAGACTCAGAAGCTAAAATCTTGACCTTTGGATAGTGCTGGGTTCTATCCTAGCTACAAAAAGCAGTTTATTGCCATTAAACGTGTAGTTCAGTCGGCGATAGCTTTTGGACAGAAATTTTCTTATAAATGGATAATTGAAGTAGTCAGATATTTTTATTTCATTTTAATAGTAGCATATGAAAGCAGACTGCAAGCTCTAGCAAACGTCGGCTGTAAAATTCAAATACAATTGTCAATAGCGTATAACAAACGTTTTATTGCGCATCCCCACCCAAAAACTATCACCGACTGAACTATAGTTTAGTGTAATACTCCACGTACTTCTTTCTCCAAGTAACTTAATCGTGAGATCTTAACACTAGAACCTTTCCTGATACTCTGCACACTCCTTGGAACTGATATGAAAGACGAAGACCGGTTTTGATGACCCCTCCCCTAGTTATTGTTCTTAGAAAATAATTTATATCTATAAAATTACAAAATAAAATTCTAAATTCACCAAATTACACCCATTAGGTACGTATAATTTGTAAAATAGTGGTGAAAAAATTCATTAACAAAATTATAAAAAGAAATAAAAACGAAACGAGAAACTTTCTAGGGTCGCTTAGAAATAAAATTTTCACGAAAATGAAGTTATATGATTATTCTTGCATCTAACCTCATTTGAATAAAGGTTTCGTCAATATAAATAAGTAATTTTGTTTTCTTTGCTTGACGTGCAGCTAGTTGAAAATTTCGCTATTTATGAACCTGTGTAACATAAATTTTATATGAGTAACGAGTAAGTAAAGGTCGCGAAAGAGGCGGTTTACTTGCTCCTATAACTTTGCTTTGAAGGAAATCGGTGCTCGGTGCCTTACGTGCGCCTTACAGTAAGTTACAACTTCAAAGCAGAATATCTCAACATTTTAAGTAACTATACATATACTTGCCCATTTTTTAACTGATTTCTATCACACTTTTTTACGAATGGATTCTAGGGAGTTTAAAGAAATTGGAACACATGCAAAGAGACCCAAAATTATTAAATTTTACGAAACACGTAATTCTAACAAAATATGGAGCTCCTTCCCTCAATACTCAAACTGCAAACGATTATTATAAACCAGGACCCTGATAAAATCAAATTTTTACTAATCTCTCTTGTCATAAACGTGATTTTGAAATGGGAAACAATAAACTTCAAAAATGTGATTTATTTATCACGCAAAAAAATTTGATTGTCAACCACAACCATACAGATCATCCAATATTTAATTTTACCCACTATTTAAGTATCAAACTCATTTAAACAAACTATAGTTAATATTTTATGAATAATAAAGCATAAAAATGGTAATAGCAGCGTAATAAAGTCGCATTTTGAAAATATAACGATAATGGAATAATAATTGAACTCAAAAAAATTTAGCGCTCATTAAATTACTTGCTTTTAACTTGTGTAAAGTAATTTATTTACAAACTCATAAATATAAGGGAGTTACATCAAAATGCCAGGTAATAGGTTAGCTCTATCATTATATTGACGTCTCTCATTATTTCATAACTAAAAGTGCTTATCCTGATAAGCCAGTTCAACATCAACGTCAAAATTGTTACAATTCTAAAATTGCTGAGATTGTCATTTTTACTTTCAGTCGTAATTTAATTTTTTAAATTTTATGTCAACTCGGTTAAATTCATTTTAAAAGCTCGAGTTCGGTTAAAAGTTATGTTTGGCAAATTAGAGTTAAATAAAGGACAACGAAAGCATATGCCGTACTAACCACTAACTGTAAGTATAATATGAATAACTTATTATAAAACGCGTGAATTTTCGAGCTTAATTGTTGGTAATGGAAGATAAACTTTTACATGATAAAATAATATTTCAAGTTATTAATCGATCTCTACTATTTTCTTCATTTGGGTACAGTATGCGTCAAATAACTTGGCAGGACTTTTGTCTTTTGAGGTTAATGGCATACCATAGTCCATAATTCGAAATTCTCGCCAAGTTAAGTGACGAGTACTGTACCATGAGCATTTAAAATCAATTCGTATTCCATCGTTTTCACAGAGATAGACATTTGACACTGAATTTATTAGGCACATCAGTATTACTTAAAAAAGTAAATTTTTATGAAAAAGTACATAAAAGATTACATATGCTGAAATTTACGAAATATTGAGTTTATGCGTGGCACCAATAAATGCGATGGCATAAATGGCAATATACATTCGTACAACAAATATTGAAGCTAAAGCTCCCAAGAACAAAACAAATATCTATTCATCTTGTCCAATTTAGAATAAATAAAAGCAATCAATTGTATAGAAACAAATAACGGGTCACATGAGAAAATTGTATGTACTTATTTTTCTTCGAAACATTAATCAAAAATAGTAGTGGATTGGGGTCCTAGGACTGGCTTTAATTTGTCACATACGCCCTGCCCTCCCAACCCCTAATAGAAAAAATCAATAATTTTCAGAATATAAAAAAATTCTGCTTAAAATAAACAAAAAAGCGTATTTTATCTTTCATACGTTAAGGTAGTATGGAAAAGAAGGAAAGGGTGGGCTCGGAGAGGTTATCGTAAGTCCGTTAATAAATGATCAACTTAACGTTTAACCCCGTCGACAATGGACGACTTGTCGACCTAGTCAGCCCAACCCTGTTACCTCGATGAATCTTGAACTACCACGTAGTTAATAACAATAAATTGCCCATATGGGTTCGTAAAGAACAATTTAATCAGTAGGCATATATTCTGTATAGACACAATGAGCAAATAAAACTTCAAACTTTCCATGAAGCAACTCACGAAAGTTTAAAGTTAAAAAGACAAAATGGAAAAATGACTGAGCCTGTAAAGATCCTTTTTAATATAAAAAAATTATTGACCTTTTTTCAGATGTCCTTTTTGCCTAATGCGTCCTTCTCCATCCATGCCGAAACCTGTCGCTCTCCCAATGGCTCATTCGTTTACTTTAAATCAGATCGAACAATTCATCATTTAACACTAAACACTCACGAACCATGCACTTATTTTTAAAGCAAAAACTCGAATAACGAATTATTAAAGCTTCCATCAAGCTTTCAAGATCGAACTCGATTATAATAACGCGCACGCGAGAGTTTAAACTCGATTCCGAAAAAACCGTTTATATCGCAGCTGAAATTGTAAAAATCATTATACATAAATGCAGTTCCTCTATTGTTTGCTGGTTTAACGGAAATGACCTGAAAATAGACATTTCATTCAGTTAATATTTTTACGCCTTTATTTTATTTATTATGATACAGATACCTCGATAAGATGGATTAACCGAGATGACCTAAGCGAGCGTTGTGATGAATTTCTTCGGGAAGAAGTAGAAGAGCAATAAGATGACGCAAATGATCTTCAGATGTTTTCAAAAAGATGACTGGATAGATAGAAAGAGATGGAAGTTTTGAAGTCAGAAATGGCTTAAAAGCCATAGAAGACTCACTTGTTGCTGAAGTCTCTTGACATGTCTCGCAAGGTTTCTCGTTTCCTCATCCAGTGACACGATCTGAAAATGAAAATTTCATTCAGTTATTATTTTTTACCTTCTTAGTTCTAATCTTGATTTAAAGAAGGAATCTCAGTTAAAAAATTTTAAAGAATAAATAAATTAGAGCGCGTCAAGCAGTAGTGTCAAATTTGCCAGGGGGTCAATTCTTGACATCCTTCGACTTATCACGAACGGTGAGTTAAAACGAGTGTTTTATCTCGAATGAAGCTTGACAACGTTGCAAATCCTTTTGTAAACGCCCCACAGATGAAGTCAATAACGAAGAAATTTAAGTGACATGGTATTCTTGAGAAAACGTTCGTCTTAAAACCTTCGAGATAACACGAGTAGACTTTGGCGAGTGAGAAGTAAACGTATGCTAAACTGGCTAAAAGTATGAAATATAGAACCGTTTTCGCTTATCCATTACAGTCACAGTAGCGTGTATTTACTGTTTGACGCTTTTATTACCATTTATTACTTCGTACCGACCGGAATTCTAGGGGTCGGTCATAAATAGACAATTACCTTAAAAATAGTTTATAGAGAAACTATAAAAAAATAGGAAATATTAACATAAATTGGCATAAATTATATAGAAAATAAATGGAACACCCACAAATATAAAAATAATGCCTTAAATGTATTAATACAAAATTAATTTTAATTAATTAGTTTTATTAATTTCTGTAAAAATAATTCAACCAATCGATCTATGAGAAAAAATTCAAAAAAAGATAAAAATAAACATAATAATTTCGAGATTTTAAACGTGGCTCTCTGCATAAGACATTTGACAAGTAAATGGCATTTCTAAAACGTTGCCAAACCTTCTATTCGACAAATTTCGGCAATGGCTCGGCATGCTACCATTCGTTTTATCTCACTTTCGTTAAAGAAACGAAGGGTCGAGAATTGGGCCCCAGATGATTAAAAAACTTAAAGATAGTTAAAACGTTGAAGCAAAAGCCAAACTATTATCGCGATTAACAAAAAGGGAAATCGAGGGAGTCAAGTCAAGGAGGAGTTATATTTTCAGTTTTATGTGCTAGAGATGCATTTCACAGTTTTACTGTTTAATTAAATTTTTAATTTTAAAAATTAGAGATACTCACCACCCACGACTGTTTTCGAAACCTCAAAATTTACCGCCCTTACTCTATCTATTACTTAAAATTAATCCTGTTTCAAAAACACATAACCAGAAGGTAAAAGTTGGCCCAAAATTGTGGCGTATGAACTAATAAAACTCACCGTTATGCTGCCATTAAATAAGAATTTTCTTCACGAAAATTAAAAAAAACGTATAAGTAGGTAATTTAATAATAAAATAGCACGGCCTCAATCACAACACGTTCAAACTCGTACTAAAGAATTTGATTTGATTTTACCTATTAATTTAAAATCGTTAATTCCCTATCAGCTATCACATTCGACCAAATGTGCAAATTTATCGCATAAAATACGAAGTATTAAAAATTATTTGCTAATTTTATTTAAAAAATATTTCCTACAGGATGATAAAAATAAATTTAGCGCTATATTATTTTCTTGTATGAAAAATAAAAGTTAGGGTGTGTAGCGTTCTTCTGTGCTCATATAAGGTGTAAGATTATATTCATAACTTTCTTTTTATTATACTAAATTCAATATTAACTCCACGCCATTGACTCTGATTTGCCATAAGCTGGTTCTTCTTTCATTAAGACTTTTAAAATTATACCTCAATCCGGAATGCCAATTAAGATTTTGAGGGTACCTAACACTGATCCTCTGTACCATATAAAATAAGTGCCAATAATAAACTTTTTAAGTAGACGAGCGGTGACAATGCGCAGATACCTAAATTGGTATTTATCCCCACCAACGCAGTAGTCAACGTATTTAAATTATTAAAGGGGCGTGGCCAAAACTGCGCGAACTTACCTCAAGTTAATGTTTTTTTACTGTATTATAATATACTATTATTTGCAAAATATTGCTACCAGCTACCTCTAAGTTTAAAGTAGAACTAATAACTGTTTTATTACTTCATTTAAGGGGGAGTTTCATAAAGGATGCTATGCATGTGCTGAGCACTTGCCTAACTTAAGTTCGAGATCGGGGACTTAAGTCCTTTTCGTAAAGCTTTCTCAAACTCGAACAATTACGTCGCCACTTTCGGCAGTTATCGGTTGAAAGCAAACGTAAAGAACGAGTAAATGCACAAGTTTCGAAAGCGGCGACGTAATTGTTCGAGAAAGCTTTCGATCTCGAACTTAAGTTGGGCAAGTGCTCAGCACATGCATAGCACCCTTTATGAAACTCGCCCTTATCATCTAAAAGACGAAATCAAGATAAGTCAACCCTTTCTCAACTCAACTCCACAACAATAAAATAAAGAGGGGGTAGTTTTGAAAAGAAATAAACATTTGACCCGCGTGGTGATTAGGTCTAGAAGTGAACGACTACACTTTTACAGCACTGTGAAACAGTAGATTTGAATTTCATCACTGGGGGGAAATTTCTAATTCCATACAAAACTTGAAGTTTGGTTAGCATAGCACTTGCTCTATTATTTTCCAAAAATTTTAAACGAAAGGTTCTGGTCAAATTAGAATTCGTCTGCGAAAAAAATTCACAGAAAGCTGGATATTATCGTCTTAAACAATCTTTCAAAAGTCCTTATCGCTATCAATCCACCCCTGCTAAAACGTTTTATTTCACCAAGCCAAGGAAAATAATAATAAATAAAAGAAAGTGTTGCATATTCGTTCTAAGACGCGAAGGGCGTGATTTTTTTCTTGTTTTCCATGGCAAGAGAAATTATGTAAAAATAGTATACTTTGGTTGTAAAATTTGAAATATTAGTTAACACGGGTGTTATCTTATCGATGCATTACCTATGATTTAATAAGTATGTACCAGAAAGTACAACACCATAATTGCTCTAATTTATTATTTAACAGTTCAACAACAATTTTATACGTTCAATTGCTGTTATTATTTCTGACAAACTATGTAATTCAATAGCGTTAAATATCAAATCTGACCAACTATTAAGTTAAGCAGATTTTATACCCTAAGGAGTTTTGAAGTATCAATATACAAAACTTTGTCTGAAGGGAACTAATATTAATATCTAGTCGTGATGACCACTACAACACGTAGAGGTATAGTACGGTATCTCGTGAACGATGCCCTTGAAAAAAGCTACGTGAAGACGGGGCTATTTAGAAGGAAGAGGGCTACTGTAGTGAAATTTTAAATGATAAACACATTGACTAATTTATATACATGACGGGAGATTTAAATTTTTTTTTAATTTTTTAGTTACAAGCGAGGGGTTATCCACTCTCTGCAGTCACTGTACAAAAATTGAGCTGTCAATGGTAGTCATCTGCAGTCAATGGCAGCCATAGCATATGCAGTCATGGGCAGTCAACTGCAGTCAGTGTACAAATTCAGAACAGTGGTTGACCCCTCGGTTACAAGCAAGTTATTCACATTTTCGACTACTGCGATGGTATGACTCATCGTTCACGAGATAACGTACTACCTCTACACGTTCAATTAAGTATCCATGAGGCGTTCAGCTATTATATTTTCTGTAAAAACATTGTGAACGACTCTAATTACTTCTATAATACATTGCAGTGGCTGATACGTTAACACATACCCCCAATAGTACCTACCTACATCATTAAAACACTATTCAAACGTTCAATAAATTTGTTGGTCACTAAACAAATGATCTTTTGAATTATCAATTATTTTCTTCGTATAGCTAAAATTAATTCAGTAGGGAAATAAATATTAATTTTATTCCAGAAGTTTGGCAAACCCCAAATTCCGACTAAAACTACGTTACAACTTACTACGTCAACTACTAAAATATCGAAATTCTATCGTTAAAATTCAAGAATGTAAAAGCTTTTTGAAAACATTTTATTCCTTTCAGGATAAAATTCAACTTAAACTAACTCTTATCTATACGATCACATTATTTTAGTCCTTTTATTATCAAATTATAAAACCTATTCCATTTTCTCTAGGTTAGCGTTTATTGAATATAATTTTCCCCGATTTTAAAGGTAAACAAAATAAAAAATTTATAACGGTTAGGTAGGTTTATAATGTTATGAAAACAAAATATAAATAATCAAATTAATGTATATTTTGTAGCTTTAACTTTAATCGATACCAAACTCAAAATCAACTTAAAACAAACACGAAGTTTGACAACAAAAGCTCCATCATATACATTGATGTATAAGATCCGTATAGTTATAGTAATGGATATCAAATAGCCCAAACAAATTAGACAAAAAAGAGGCTTCACTTCAAAAAAAATAGTATCAAGTTGAATTTTTGCATACATTTTTATTAGACAGCTATAAACAACATGTGAAAAGTTCCCATCGATATCATTTAAGCTTCAAGGGCTATACGAGGTCAAAGATGACGAAAACCACCCTTTTGTAAATATCTCAATTGTCTATAAAAAAGATGTAATGCTTTTTTTCAAAATATTTGATAGTTTTTGAGAAAAATGTTATTGAAAGTTAACCTATTTTGTGTCTACTGCATGCAGTACCCATTGATTGCGCGATGAAAGCGCCTTATTTTACGTTATTGGAAATTACTCATTATCTATCAGACCTAGTAGCCCAGTTTCCACATCCATATAAGCATATGAACCCAAGAAAATTAGCAAACGGCAAAAAAATTACGTATTCAGATAGATTAAGACATGGCGAAAAAGATGAAAAAAAGTTTGCATTCAATATAGGTGCCGCTTCATGGAAAAAAATGGACTTTAAGAGGAAAAAATGTGTTTTTTTAAGAATATCTCGGAAAATATGCAATCTAGAGAAAAATGACTAGACCTCCATTTTATAGATGAAGCATTTTTACATAAAAAATGTCCTATAAAATTTTTTCGTTAGAGCAGTGGTTTTCCCAAAAAACAATTTCAAAAATATGTTGAAAAACAGGATTTTTAAATTTTCTTTTTGAAATTATAATTTTATCAATAAAATCGGGAAAGAACATTAAATTTTTTAAAATGTAAGTACAAATACATTACCTATGTACTCTCGGAGTGTTCGAGAAACGATGGTATTAATTTTTATTCGCCTTCTATTTTTGATTGGTCTATTCGGATTATGATTCTAGTAAATGCTGTTTTCGTTTTGTATATTTATTTTGTATGAGGGTTCTTAGCGTAGCAATCTTTTGTTTTACCCTGACATTATTATCAGTATACAGTGATTCTTAATTGATCGGGTCTTCGATGTTAAGCCTGGCACAAAGTGAGACTTAAAATTTAACTCTTAAAACGTAAGACTTAAAACTTTAACGTAAAACATTCTGGATGTCTGTAAATACACCTTACAGCACTTTTATTCAAGTTCCACCTGTTTATTAGTAATTTTTCTTGATCTTCTGGTGTACTTATTCGGTGTTTTGAGTGCATCTTCTGAGGAGAGCTTTCTAGTTAGTACTCTCCAGATACAAATAGTATGCTAATTTTTGTCTCTGAGAGACAGAGAACACTGAATTTGGAGTATAAAATGTCATATGAGTTTTGTTCTAAAATGAAAAATAAATTACCGATTTCGTATCTTCAGCATTAAACAGATACAACAGTAGTGGCCTCTTGGCTCGAAAACCCTGTATTTTTATACAAATTTAAATCCCTGGTAAAATGTAGATACTAAATTAGCAAGAATACCGAGCGTTCATGCCAAGTGAGCCACTATTGCTTTATCCGTTCAATACTAAAGATACGAAATCGGTACTTTATTTTTCATTTTAGAACAAAACTCATAGGACATTTTACACTCTAAATGCAGTGCCTTTTTCAAATATATAAAAATATATAGGGTGTTCCATTTAAAAAAAAGTTATTTTTGTGAATATCTTGAAAACTAGATGTTCAATTCTTTTTTTGAGTTGACCATTGCAATCAGCGGAAAAAGTTATACTACTTTACCAATTTAACCGACCTCGTATCTTTAATATTAACGGATATAGCAATAGTGGCCCACTTTTCGCGAACACCCTGTATATCTATTGGTGAAGCGATAACTATCTTTCGAGAAACTGAGAATAGGAGTCGCGTTTCTGAAAATCCAATTTTAGTGGGTACCCACTTCCTTAAAAAAATGGAAAATGCTAGCTAGTGTCTTTTAAAAACTAATATTAAAATTTTTACCACTGCAAGCTCTTTAGGAGTAACATTTCAAAAAATACCTTCTTAGTAGGTTTTTACATAGTCAAAAAAATATGGAAAGCTAAATTGTGTTGCTTAATGAATACTGTTAAAATTTGCAACATCCTGTATAGCCCTTTCGAAAAATGAAGTAGGGATTTTAAAAGAATTATGATTTGTAACCCTAAAAAAATGCATGTTTCGACTAATATTTATCGCAGATTTCTTCATCCTCGTGGGTCTTTAATTTTAACCAACTATTTCAGAACCACCCTGTACATACAACTGTGTTGGTTTATGAAATTATCTCTTTTTGGGGCATTACACAATTACACATCTCTAAAAGGCATAATAAGGTGGTTTTGAAGATAGTTTCGTGAGACTAATTTTCAAGTTTAAATATTTCCATCAATTTACCTAAATTCAACAGCCGCTTCTATAGTTCCAGTAAATCTGAGAAAGTTCTAGCTTCACAGATTTAAAGTATAAGTTATTATCTTTCATTTCCAGAAAAGAATGTTAAAAAATGTACAGTGCTTCAAATTTATGAAGGATTTGCTTAAAAAATTGCCACTTTTGTTACTTCTAAACTATAAACAATAGATACAGAAAACTTGAAATTTTAAGTTAATTTTCATTAGTGGATCACAAAGCAGACATATTTTCCTTTACAATTACTATGCAATTTTTTTAAATCCGTTTAATATTAAAGATTTTGGAGCTCTTTTAACCTTTCAGTACTAACACTCGGTGTCACAGACCGACGAGTTTTATTTTTATTAATATCTTTGAAATACGAACTGCTAGGGTTGGGAGGTTATCAGTACCTTTAAACTAAATGCTCTCACACATTTTTTTGAAGTTTGCAAGCATAAGTTTGTAATGGTTCAATTATAATAATTGAATTCGGTCTGAGAGACCGACGTTAGTAAAACAGTAACTAAAAATTTTAAATATTTTTTCAAAATTTTTAAAATTTTTTAGTTAAAAATTATTTTTTTCCACTTGTCTTGAATAGAAATAGGATAACAAAAAAACAGAAGAGATTTTTGCATTTACTTCAATTAATAAATAGCTTTTTTTGGTGCATGCGGTAATATGCTCTACATGTTCTAACATGTAAAATGCGACAAATCTTCTATCCAAAATATTTCAGCTATTGTTGAAGATGAAAAAAATATTTTTACCTTTTTAGAAGTGTTGTTCCTAGGTTTGTTTATAATATTACTAGTTATTAAAAAATTTTGTTTAATTCGTTTGAAATCGCTTATTTAATTTATGCATCTTTTTATTTTTGTTTATTTTTATAAAAGTGAATTTTGGTTATTAAAAGGAATTTTTTTTGCTAAAATTATAATAAGTATCCAGAAAAATTACTAAATATTTGAAATAATTTCTATTTGCAATAAAAAAGTTGTAAAAAATACGTTAAAAAAATTAAAACTAAGCGCGGTCTGTGAGACCGGCGTTAGTATGGATGTTATAAGATGGCATGTTAGTACTGGAAGGTTAAAGTACAAAGTTTGAAAAAATTTTAATTTACAAAAAATGAAGAAATATTAAATCCATGTACTTTTATACAATAATATATAATCAATTTTTCATGATGTAACTTTGAAATGTAATTCTTATACAACGATTTGCTTCACCGAATAATGTTTTTAAATAATGTTTTCAACAAGATAACATTAATTCTTTAAAGAACGGCACAAAAATAAATTCATTTGTTGTTTAAAACTACAAGATGTTACAGAAGTAAACAAAAATACATGGAACTGAAAGTTGAAACCTTTAGGTTTACATTCATTTATATTTTTTAATTTTATCACTGCTCATTTTGGATTAAAACAGTTTTTTCTCCATCAACTTGCACTTATTTTGCAATATTTTAGCTCGCCTGCTTAACAATATTTTTGAAAACATGGCATTTTTATAACACATTTTTCGGGAAAACCACTGCTCTAACGGAAAAATTTTATAGAACATTTTTTATGTAAAAATACTTCATCTATAAAATGGCGGTCTAATCATTATTTTCTAGATCGCATACTTTCTGAGATATTCTTAAAAAACCACATTTTTTCCTCTTCAGGTCCATTTTTCTCGATGAAGCGGCCCCTATATTGAATGCAAACTTTGTTGCATCTTTTTCGCCATGTCTTAATCTATCTGAATACCGAATTTTTTTGCACTTTCCTAATTTTCTTGGGTTGAAACCTTTGGAAACTGGGCTATAGAGAAAAACAAAAACTACGTTGCTGAAGAGAACATTTTCAGCTTTAAATTACATGCACAGGGTTTTGCTTTTCAGTAATTTATCATGGAGAAAAAAATTAATGAATGTTACATTACCCAATTTTTCTAAAAATTTATAAATCTCGCAAAGTAATTGAGGAAATAAAAAATCCATACGGGATTACTATCTTCATGATGTATACTTCAATGTCCTAATATGCAAAACTCGTTTCGAGTTTTCGAATTAGAAATTCATAATTTAAAAAAAATGTTTGTTAAAGAACTCTGAATTAATAAAGAAGAGATCTAAGTGTCTGCAAAAATTCAGCTTGATACCGTTTATTCCATAGTAAAATCCTAATTTGGTTGGGCTACAAAGGGCTGCAATCCATCATTTATAATTGCGAGCGACTTAAATGTTTTTAAAAAAATTGCGTAATTAAAAAGGAAAATTTACGTTACGTATGTTCTGGACCAGAAGAGTAACTAACAGTGGATAAAGTTTTAACGACTGTGTAAAAAAACTTCACAAAAAAATTAACTGTGCTTTTATTAATGGAGTTTATCCACGACCGTCCAATAATACGTTCATTACTCTATGATTTTTGACCAGTAATGTGTGTCATTACTCACTAGTTGCAAATCATTGAATAATATACATATTACTCAATGACTATTACATTACTCAATGGTTTACCGGGCGACACAGGGGATTGGAAAACTTTTATAGCTCCGTTATTTGTCGACGTATCAAAATGAAATTTGCTGTGAGTTATAGTCATATAAAATGCAATTTGTTTAACTACTTTTGAAAATTCTTCCACTTCCGATTTCGCCGGAAATGAGGTAAACTTTAGATTTTTAAATGCAACATCATATATATTTTTACATTTTTGAATTCTACATTACATTTTGAATACATTTCCATAAAAAATTAATTTTTTTTTTTAAATTAATTTTTTTTTTTAAATAAAATTTTTTTTTTCAAAAAATACTCGCGTATTCAATGTATATTTGGTTCATAATATTTGCAGTCGTGGATAAAGTATAGTATCCTACTCGCGGGTAATGCTCATTACTCACTCTAATGATTACGACACTCGCCATACGGCTCGTGTCGCAAATTCATTCTTGTGAGTAATGAGCTTCATTACCCGCTCGTTGGATAATATACTATTCATTTCAACTTTATTAGATACTGCAAAAAGTGGCATAGAGAAAACACCTTACACAATTTTCACCTAACCAAAGGACAATAATTTTTTGTATGATCATGGTATGATCAAATAAATTTTCGATAAGGAGAGGCTATGAAAACAAAATGCGAATTTTAGTTTCATTTCTACTCACTACTCAAACCTTTTTAAATAAATGTCACTTTGACACATAACAAATGTCAAATAACTTTTAATGCAATTTTTAAATTTCGTATTACAACGTACGGTTCTTCGTTCAGAACAAAGAAGTCAATTCGCTTCTATATTGATGTAAAATCTTTACAGCGGATGGTATCAATTTTTGACGTAATTGCAAGAATAGAGCTAAAGCTCTAATTATGTTTTCCATGACATACCCTAATCATAAATTTATTTTATCATAGGATGTAACAAGCATGAGGCGTCCAAAGTGGCGGTTAGGAAGGCAGATAGATATGCACGCAGGCACACTTTGTAACAACAACATCTTCAAACTTTGTTATCTGAACATTTTTTAGATCCGTCACAAAGCCTTTCCTTACTCTAAGTCAAAGTAAATGAGAACGTAAAGAAGGATTTAGGTATACAACAGATCTGAGAAGTTTGATCATGTAAAATTAAATTGATACAAATATTAGCTCGAAAAAAACCTGTGCATATACAAAACTTTTTCAGCATTGGAAACTTCATCTTAAAGCACACTTCAGTTTTGCAATTCGTGCATTGAAAAATTTGGTACGACAAATAAAGCAATTTTTTTAATAAAGAAAGCAAACATAAAATAATTAATAAAATTAATTGAGACTAATTTGAATACGCTTTTAATTAAAAATCTAACCCAAACTTCTTTGGGTAAAACCAATAAGGAAATGACACTGTTTCATAAAATTGAATAAGTTAAAGGTCATAAAGTTTCTACTTCAGTCTCCAATATCAATATATCAGCCCATCAAGATCAACCGTAGTAAAGTTAGGACGTCAAAAACTACAAATAGTTTGCCTGAGTAAACATAATAAAACTGAAACATAATCGATATCAGGATGTCACTAAATTCAGGCCTGTATTTGATGTTACTTAAACGTTGAAATTGTTAGATATACCTCTTACAAGAGCAAAACTAATGATTTATTTAATCGTTGTTTCTCTTTCTCTTACTTCTATTAAGGGTAGGTCAGCTCCAAATATATTGCATCAATTCAAATTGATTGTAGGACATATATAGGTAGTTATACTTGGATATTTGATTAGAGAAATGCCAATCATCGCCGAAAAGATAATTTGATTGGCTTTTCAACGAGTAGGCCAATTTGAAATGAAAATGCCTTCACCCAATCAAAAGTTTAGGCTTAAAGATTTTAAAGTCGGGAAAATTTATCGAAAAAACCCTTAAAAAGTTGAAATTCGAATTTAAACATGTAGGTACATATTGCAATGTCGTCCATAGTTAGCCAAGATTTCAAGTCGAAAAATTTATAATGAAATGGAAATCCTCTAGATTTAAATTGAAGGCGACCAAACGAAATTAAATACCTCGCTGATCATGTTAATTGATGTCGATCCGACTAAAATACCATTAACATATACGCATAAAAATCAATAAATTATTCTTTGTTTAATTCTTGCGGGAAAGTAAACTTCCGCTTTGGGTTCGTGGTAAACCATCGATCGCACGAAAAAAATTATTAACTACATCTTCATGTTTATTACCTGCTTTGAATGGAATTTAGCACTATAATTTTGTATAGCATCTCTTTTACCCTTTGGCAGGGTCGGACTGGCTAGTGGTTGGCTCTACTGATGGGCTACGAAATATGTGGGTCCTAAACGTTCAAGGATTTTCCACCTTTAAAATTCGCAAGTAACCTCTACTCTAAAATTTGCTCTAATTGAATTGATCATGTTTATTAAGTAATAAAATCAGCATGTAGGTAATTCGAGAAAATTTTTCAAATTCGAGAACAACCAGTAGGTATCTAAAATTAAGCTTTGACTTTAACAAATATTTTAAATTTTAGCCATAAAGCCACTAGCCCAGTTTCCAAAGGTTTCTACCTCAGAAAATTAGGAAAGTGCAAAAAAATTCGGTATTCAGATAGATTAAGGCATCGCGAAAAAGATGCAACAAAGTTTGCATTCAATAAAGGGGCCGGGCCGCTTCATCGCAAAAAATGGACCTGATGAAGAGGAAAAAAAAGTACAAGGAATTTATATTTCTTCATTTTTTGTAAATTTAAATTTTTTGAAAATTTTTACTTTAAAATAGCTGTAAAATCGTTAATATTAAACGGTGAAAAAATTTACATACTAATTTTGAAGGAAACTATGTGTACTTTGTGATGCATTAATGAAAATTTACCTAGAGTTTCCAGTTCTCTAGATCTACTGCTTATAGTTGAGAAGTAGGGAAAGTGACGATTTTTTTAAAAAACCCTTCACAAATCTATAGCACTGTACTTGTTTCAACATCCCTTTCTGGAAATGAAAGATAATAACTTATACTTTAAATATATGAAGCTACAAGTTTTCTGATTTACTGGAACTATAATAGGAGCCCCCGGCTGTTGAATTTAAGTAAATCTGTGGAAATATTTGAACTTGAAAATTAGTCTCACGAAACAACTTATTTCAAAAACAGCTTATTATGACTTTTAGAGATTTGTAATGCCCCAAAAAGAGATAATTTCATAAACCAACACAGATGTATGTACGGTTCTGAAATAGTTGGTCAAAATTAAGGAACCGTGAGAATGAATAAAGCTACGACAAATAATATTAGCTGAAATAGAAGCTTTCTTTCATAATTTTTACTACAAATGCTTACATTTTTGATAGTAACTAAACAACAACTTTACGGAAAAACAAATTTCAAAAAGGTATGATGAAATTCTTATTAATATTTATGTAAGTACCAATAACTAATGAAGTACTTCTAGGCATCACATTAAACTTCAAATTTGGCACCAGTGTAGATCATGTCCTCAAGATTTATAAAAAAAGTTGTCAAGTCCTGAAAACAACCCAAAGGACAAATTGAAGAACGGGGGAGGAAACACCCCCGTTTTTCAAGAGGAAACCAGACCGATCTAAGGATCTTTAGAGTGTTCTTAGTAACATGTAACATCATCTTAGGAATTAGCTGAAAAATAATATTACTGAGAAGAACCAACTCCTTGATTGAATTTTAATGAAATCTTTTTTATTGAGTTCTAAATACCCTAACCCTAAATAAAAAATGTGCATTTGCTTCATCATCTTTTTAACCAATTCTTGTGATTTTGTTACTTTGAGTCATAAGCACTTTTAAGCATCTTAGGAACTTGAAATTTAGTGTCGTTGTGTCGACACACTGTAAAGATCCCTACATAGGTCTGATTTTCTTTAATAAAAAACGGGGACGTTTTGGGAGGGGTTTTCAGGACTTGGCGACTTTTTTATAAATTTTGAGATCATGATACACACTACACTGGTGCCACATATGTTGTTGACACATAAATGTTAATAAGAATTTGATCACGACAATGTATATTTTTTCTTGCGGAATGCGATAGTACATTTTTTTCTCTTTGCATTCCTATAAAAAAATATAAAAAGAAATTTTTGGATCCTCCTGCAAAGAAAAAAAAATAAGATGTCCAGTTTTCGATAATAGGTGGATGGAATAGTAGAAGAGGGCTTATCGAGTGGTTAGCCACAACACCGAATCTAAATCTAGATTTAGATAGTAGCAAGTAGCAAGTAGCTACTTGCTTTTGTTTTGTCGGGACCATCTTAACCGTTTACCTAAATATATCCCAATTTTAGGATTGTAAAGCAAAAAAATGTACTATCCAATTCCGTAAGAAAAAATATATATTGTCAATTAAAAATAAATCCGATGACGTCATTGCTCGAAGGGGGTGAGGTGTAGAAAAATGAAAATCGTCGGAATGTTTGTTTTAAAATAAAACCATTTGACGGGTGCAACCGTTTTTTGATATTGTTATCGGGAAAGAAAATATTCCACTGCTTCTTTACTTTGTATTCACATTGTATGTATAATGTGTAATGCAGATCTTCCTATAAGGAGTATACTAAAGTTTTAACTCGTCGAAGAAAGAAAAAATTTCAAGACTTTATTGATAAAATTAAGATTTTTCTAAGAAAATTAAAAAATCTTATTTTTCAACATATTTTTGAAATTAGTTATCAGGAAAACCATTACTCTAACGAAAGACTTTTATAGAACATATGTTTTGTAAAAATGCTTCATCTATAAAATGACGGTCTAGTCATTTTTCTCTAGATTGCATACTTTCTGAGATATTCTTAAAAAAACACATTTTTTCCTCTTTTGTCTCTGGAAACTGGGCTACACTGGTTTTTATAAAAAATGAGAATAAAAATGTGCTAGAATACCATTTATTTTAAATGAAAAAAATGCCACTCTTAACAAGCTAAATTGGAAATGTCGAAGAGTAACATTATCTAATACTAAAAATGAAAAATACATTGAGAAGAAAATATAAAAATCCATAAGCTCGGAAAAAGCCTTATGAAAATATAAACAGAGATCCCTAAAATGATATGCCCGAGTATCTAAAGCACAGTTCAATTAAAAGTTAATCTTTTTACCAGAAGTTACATTTTCTTAATATAAAAAACTTGGTAAACAAACTCCAAGAAGGAACATTTGACTTTAATAATAAAGCCACAACGCGAGGATTAAATTAAACTCGAAAAGAGGCAAGTGCTTTTACAATGTTGAAAAACCTTTTAAAATAACCTTCAACAAACTCGAGTACAAAACAAGCGTATTTTCCTGCAATTTCTAGTATAAGAAGTTAATTGAAAATAAATGTTTTAAATGTGAACAATTGTTATAAAACCCTCGAGCTCCTTAAATGGTATATTTTAAGCTTTCGAGTTTGTCAAGTAAGCTGTGGTATTAATTTCATATTTTTTATTTCGTTTAGTCTATTATATCAGATCTACTTTCAGGAAAAAGAAAGAAAATCGAATAACGAATTTTGAGCTTTCAAAAGCCGATTAAAATTCCAACTACGAGTACCTTCTAAATTACATTATAGGCTTAATAGAACTACAGCTAAGAAAATCTTTTATACATTTAAAGAGCTACAAAAGGAACTTCTTTTAATCAAACGCTAAAGAAAATAATTCCGAGCTTTTAGTATCGTTTTTCTTAAAACTTGAATGGAAAGCTGTTCTCAATCCTCTCTGTAGAGTTAATGCGCTTTTCTTTTCTCTAAATGTCTAAATAGAGCGTTTATTTGCTTTTCAGTATATCTTGTAAAAATATATTTGTTATTTGTAACAGATAGTATGTACAAGTATCAACTGCTTCAATAAATATTAGGGCAAAAGCGTAAAAAGTGGAATGCTAATCATTTTGACATTGATGTTGTCGGCTCTGTTTTAATTGCTTTCATTATTGATCTATGTGTGAAACATGCAAAGTTTTGTGAACTGATGTTAACTTTTTTGACCAAAATTGTCATTGTAGATTTATACAGTGTGTCTAAATTAAGACAGCCTACAACAACCATAAAAACGTAGGATTGTTTTTCAGTAGTTTACAGCAGGTGATTTTAATTCTGAAACTCTATTTTGACTTTTAGATATCATTAATCAAAATAATACCGAATTAATTAATTTATTCCAACATAGAATTTCCGATATCCTTTGCAGAGATTCTTAAAGTTGTTACACCATCTTTCATCGCGGGCATTTGGATTCCTCCAGGAGCTTTTATTAAATTGCTATATTTTAGAAATTAATATCATAAACAGCCTAAAATTGTTTTTCAAAAAATTGAGCTTTGTTCGCTATTGAAATCTTTAGAAACATCCCTTAAATCCGAATACTGTACTCAGAACTGTAGTCAATTCCGAATTTAATTATGTTTTCCATGGCAACCGTTTCATGTTTATTTGAAAATATGAGGAATTTAACATTATGTGAAATAGCAATGCAAATATTCAAAATTTATCGCTCACCCCGGCTGTGTCTCGGCATATAAAAATATTTATAAAAAAATCTAGGACATGGTAATTTAGATTTTAATTGTGCATTTTGTGACACTCAGTTCTCAAGAGAAACAAAATTATTTTTGAATTTTCAAAAAATTTTATTCTGTAAAAGAAATTTTGCTTTTCTAGAAACCACAAAATTTGCAAAGCATCAAAAATAAGTTTTCAAATAAAATGAACTCTTACGGCCGTGATTATTATTTTTTTTTTTTTAAATTTATTTATGCTAGATCAACTATTACAAAAGTTATACATAGCAGTTTTGAAAATTTTATGCAATAACGAAAATGTAGACAAGGTCATATTACCTTAAGTAGGTACATTTTTAGATTTTTAAAAGAACAATGAATAAAAGTAAAGTCAATTCAAATCTATTAGATCCTGTGGTAAGAAGCGTTTTAGTCTTCTATGGATATTTTTTCTTCCTAACCCATAATGTTCTGCGCCTTCACAGTGCTGTATACGTAAGTGAAATTTGCATATTTTTGTATTTACGAATGCTTGAATTGTTGGTACGTTTAGTTCCTTGTGGAGTTGTGAATTGCGAATATACCATGGAGCATCTACAGCGATTCTTAGTATTTTATTTTGTAGTACTTGAAGTTTTTGAATGTTCGACTTTGAAGAGTTACCCCACACTTCGCAAGCGTACATTACGAGAGGCCGCACTAAAGATTTGTAAAGAAGAAGGGTGCAGTTTATTTTTAATTGAGATTTTCTATTAATTATAGAATAAAGTTGATTTAGCCTTGCATAACCTTGATTTAGTTTTTGCAGTATATGGTATTTCCATGTTAGACGTGTATCTAGATAAACTCCCAAGTACTTCACAGACTCTTCATTTCTGTTCCATTCCACCACTCCGCCGTCCAACATAATAGACTGAGGATTACTGATTCTCTTAAGAGTAAAAATTTTTGCAACGCATTTAAGATTATTAATTTTAATGTTCCACGATTTAAACCATTTATTTATAACATTAGTAGCCGTCTGAAGCTCCTCGACTGCCAAGTTTAGATCACAATTCTGAGTTAGCAAGACGGTGTCATCTGCGAACATTGCTACAGTGGCAGGTATTGTTGGAAAATCGTGTACAAAAATGTTAAATAATAGGGGTCCTAAAACACTACCTTGAGGTACGCCAGCTCTTATTTGTTTAACAACAGAAATGGTTGAGTGGATTTTTACCGAAAATGTACGATTTTCCATAAACGAAAAGAGAATGGTTTTTAGATATTCCGATATATCTAGATTGATAATTTTGAATTTTAAACCTTCTATCCAGACTCGATCGAAAGCTTGAGCAATATCAAGAAATAACGTAGTCGTGAATTGCTTTTTTTTCATAACCTTCTTCAATTGTTTCCACTATTCTTTGCAGTTGGTGGCTAGTGGAGTAAGTGCTTCTGAATCCAAATTGGAAAGCTGGCAGTATATCGATGTTTGTAATCTCCTGATTCAATCGTGACCATATAATTTTTTCGAGCACTTTAGATAGAGTGCTTAGAAGACTGATGGGTCTATAACTGGATAAATTTTTATTGTTTTTGCCAGGCTTCGGAAACATAAGTATTTGAGCATGCCTCCAGTTTTGAGGGAAATATCCAAGTCTTAGACATGCATTAAATATTGTAGATAAATAGGCTAACGATTTTTTGGATAAATTCTTCAAAACCACATTTGGAATCATATCGTGTCCTGGAGATTTATTTTTTGACAGAAGTTTGATAATTGAAGAGAGCTCTTTTGGAGATGTCGGTTCGATATTACCCCCGGTTCGTGGTGCATGAGATTCAATGTAGTTGATTATTCTGTTTTGAAAAGATGGTTGATGATGGTGCAGTGGAGTGAAGGTGGCTTCAAGATAGTCGGCAAAGGCTTCGCACTTTTCTTCCGATGTACTCAGGATGTTTTGATCTGTTTTAATTATTGGAATTTCTTGTGGTTGGCGTAAAATTCTTCTTGTTGTTTTCCATAATCCTGGATCTCCAGGTGTAAAGTCACTAATTAACTTTTGATATGAAGAAATCTTGTAACTATCGAGTTCCCTTTTTACACAATGAGTTAACTTATTTAAAAGTGTTTTGACAGCGGGGCTTCTTGTTCGTTGCCATTCTCTTCGTGTTTGATTTTTTTCTTTTATAATATTCATTATGTACTGTGGTGGAATGTTATAATTAGTAGGATTTTTACGCTTTTTTGGAATAGTTGCTAATATAACACTTTCTGTAATGCATGTTGTGTATGATTTAATCATTTCTTCAATATCCTCTTGTGTTTGTAAGCCGTTTATGTATTTTAATTTATTATCACTTGATTTTTGAAAGTGGTTCCAGTTCACAAATCCATTTATTAGTTTAGGTTGAGATGGGCGGTAGGTAGGTTTGGTTATAAATGATATTATCACGGGAACGTGATCTGAATCAAGCTCTACGTGTGTTATTTGATGTACTTCTTTGTTGAAATTCTTTTGGACAACTATGTCTAAAATGTCAGGTTGGTGGTCATTTCTGTAGGGATAGTATGTGTAGTCTTCTGGTGCCATTATTTGAAAATTATATGTGGTCGAAAAATTTAGTAGTTTATTTCCTGCAGGATTAGATGCACGGCAGCCCCATATAGTACTTTTACTGTTTAAATCGCCAATTACAAGAGTAGGTTCATTAGTGTCGAATAACTTTTTTATGTCTGCTTCGAGAAGTTGTTTGTTTGGCTGTTTATAACAGCTTATAATGTTGACATAACTGTTATCACTTAGTTGCATCTTGATTGCCACAGTTTCTAGATTGATGTTGTTAATTTCAATCAGCTCTTGGTGAATTATTTGGCGCTTAACCAAAATAGCTACGCCTCCTGATGCAAATTGTGTTTCCCTGTCGGATCGGTACATATGATAATTTGATGCCTTAAATGATTCGTTATTTACTAAATGAGTTTCAGTAATGCATGCAATATCTATATTATGTTCTGCTAAGAAGGCTAAGAAAATTGAGCGTTGTGCCTTAATCCCGTTGGCGTTCCAGTTAAGGATTTTTAGATTTTGGAGGATTCTTGCTTTATGGTTCATTTAAAAGGCTAGGAAGAAGGTTTGTTAAAAGAAAATGTTTTAATTGAGGTAGATATGGTTGAATGAAGCTAAGGATGGCGGTGATGAGAGTATTGATAAGTGACGAGTTGTCTGATGAATCGGTGGCAGGAGCAGAAGATGTTTGATTTCTTGTTATATTTGCGTAAGTTCGATTTTGTGATGTTTCGGTTCTTGGTCGGGAAGTACTTCCTGTTTGTCTTGCTGATGATGGAAAAATTGGCGTTGGTTTATTACGATGTTGAACGGTTTCAATGTAAAACTTGCAACCTGTGTAGTTTGCAGGGTGCTCATCGCCACAATTGACACAGCGTGGCGGATCGTTTACTTGTTTGGTACAGGAGCTATATAAATGATTTCCAAGACACTTGACGCATCTGGGTTCTAAAGTGCAATAGTTTTTAGTGTGGCCAAATCGTTGGCATCTGTGGCATTGGGGAGTATTTTTTGACTTTCTTCTTGTTTCGACAGTAACAACAGAATGATGCAACCTTGTAACTTTGAAGATTTCAGAGGCTTGTTCGCTTGCAGCCAGATCGACTATGCACACAGGAATTGGAATTCTGTCTTTGTTTAGTAATCTAGTTAATTTGATAACAGGTAGATTTTTTTTCTTTGAGTTCTTCTAAAAGTTCATCTTCTGACAGAGAAGGTGGGACGTTTTTAATTGCGACCGAAAGAGGTTTTTTGTTTGGATCTTGGTAAGTGTGATAAGGTATGTTATTTGACTGATAATGTTGTGTTAATGCTCTGTAGTCGTTTTCAGTAGTCGCATTAATTTTTAAAGAGTTTGGAGAATGAGTAGTTGAAAACTCACCTTCTACTAATTTTTTAATGTCTGCCACAAGTTCTTTATGATTTACAGTACCATGTATAAATATTGGAGGAATTCTTTTTGGTTTCGTTGTTTTTTGTTGCTCAACGTTTGTTATTTGTGAAGAGTGCGACGGCTGTTCATTGGATACTGACGCTGACGGCTCTAGATGATCTGGTAGATAATATCGATTTTCTTGCAATCTTGCTGAAGGAATCCATTCGTATCTTTTTTGCACTTCATTTATAGGAGGAGTTAAATGATCTGATTTACGTTTTTTATCTGACATTGTTTTGTACCCCGAAGGGGTACTAAACTTGTAGTTAAGATTAAAATTCAATAATTAGTTTTAATTTAGGTTTCAATTTAAATAGAAAAATTAATTTTATGTATAAATTTTAAAGTTTAACGTTCGGGGTCACTTTATCTTAGCACAATTTATATACGTCCGCATCTGACAAAGATCCGAGGTAAACTGGCCGTGATTATAAACGACAGGTAAAGTTAATCTCGAGAATAAAATTTATCTTTTTTATTCATGGCAACGTAGCAACGTTACAATGTCAAAGTTTGACGTTTGAATATAAACAACACAAAAAGAACTTAACCTCAAATTTTAATATTTATATTCAAACGTCATTGTAACGTTGCCATGTCTAAAAAAGATCAATTTTAATCTCGAGATTAACTTTACTTGTTGTTTATAATCACGACCGTTAGTTGCAGAAACGAAAATTAAATTTTAATCCGAGAATTAGATTTACAATCCTTTGATATGCTAACGTTAAACACTCTAATGTCAAAGTGTGATGTTTATAAATAAATATTAAAATTTGAGGTTAAGTGCTTTTTGTGCTGAATTGTGAATACAATTTGACAAACTTTGACATTTTTATTTATTTTGTTATTGTGTAACGGTGCCATATCTAAGTATTATTAATCTAATTCTCTGATTAAAATATAATTTTCGTTTATGTAACCGAACGTTAAGACCCGATTTTACAATTGAGGCTCAATAGTGGTTTAAATTAAGCTCCGGTTGAACTTGACTTCAAGGCTCTTATTTCTAGAGCTAACTGAAATAGCTGCAAACGAAGTAAAAATTTTGTTTTGTATTATTCACTATATGTTTCAATGCCAGAATACTTAACTGAAACTGAAAGAATGTCATTTAATCATAAAATTTTATGTTTCATTCAAGTATCAACTAGAAACAAATTTGTTTTGAATACCAGCTCTTCGCGTACGTGTTACTAAAAATAATATTGTATGAACCCTTATACTATTTCTGTTAACAGCTATAACAAAATTCTAGTAGATCGTCAATTTTCTATTTTAATCATACGACCACACATAGCTAAAGTTAAAAACTAATCTCATAAATGTCAAAATTTTGCGAAAAGCAAAATATAATGTAACTTTGTTATACCTACTACAGGCTGAAGAGGCCATTAAATTGTTGATATCGGTAGAATGGGAATTTGAGTTTCGTAACCACAATAGAACCGAAGTATAAATAAGAACTAAACAAATAAAATTTAATGAAATTTAACGTAGAGATATAAAATCTGTTTGAGTAAAGGGTTACTTCTCTCTGGGATAAAACTATAGTAATTAATGGACATAAAAACTTTTAATTAAGATATGCCCATTTACGATTATTTGCTTTTATAAAATACTTTTACAAGTTTATAGTTTAATGGGCTATAAATTTTTAAACAGGGCATCGAGCTACACGAAATGAAGTTATTTTTCCGACGCATATAATAGATAACGATTATAAGATAAATTAACTTAAAATTAGCAGATAAAACTTTGCTTTTAAAAAATGCAATAATAATATTTCTATAGGTGCGAAATTTAAATAATTTATACAGGGCACGATAAAAGTTTCCAAACAATTCTTGCCCTAGGTAAAGCTGTCAAAGTTTCAGTTTCTTAAAATACTCGTATCATAGAACCTTTTACGCTGCGCCACACACTCCTTGCCTTCGGGTTTGGCCTGTGCAGGACGCCTGAACCCTGTCCAGACGCTCCGGTTTGGCCTGTGTACAGGCCAAGGCTGCCTGAACGATGTCCAGACGCTCCGGTTTGGCGTGTACGAGCCTTTACTCATAAAATGCATAAATTTAAAGCCGAAATGGATTAATCTTCCTTCTTATTATAATAATGACGCATTCAAAATAATTATAAAAAAAATTCAAAATTGAACAAATTGGAAATAATTTAAAAAATTACAAACTGACCTTTATTCAATGCAGTTAACTGGAAAATTCTTCTCGACAAAACGGAAAATTCACTAAAGCGGAAGAACAAAACAACGTGAACTTAACACACGGAGATAAAAATTATACTAACTAAAGAATATTTTTAAAAATCTTTATTCAGTTTTAGTTCATTTAATTTTAATAATCGTATCATATTCGAACAGTTGTGACGACGACATCTTATCGCATTTAACCAACTGCAATATGAAATTTTTACATTATTTATATTAAAAAGTAATACATTATTTACGATAAACGAAATATTTAATGCAAAATTTTCAATTTAATTTCAACAGTTCTTTTTTTATTAAGTTTGGAAATAAATTCGATTTAGTTAAAGCATCAGGGATGTTGAAATTATTTTTTAGTCTTAAAATGAGAAAAAGAATAATTTTCTAAATGAACAAGAACTAATTGTGTTTCATATATTTATAATTGAATAAAAAAACTCCTTAATAAAGTGTTTAACATCTCCAAATCTATTCTAGTCGAGAATTTTTTGCTTTTAAAATCTGCTGTTTTTAGGGATTAATGCGTGTGCCGCCCTTAACCCACAACCTAATCCCTCATGGAACATATTTTTACTTTTTCCGATAACTTCGTAGAGTTTGAAAAAGGAAAATGATGAAAATTTAATTTTTTAAATTTAATTTTCGACGTCTTGGGCTCAATAGTTCATTAAAGAAACATTTTGATATAAAATTTTTCGTAATAGCCGCTGAATACGAATAAAATGGGCTTACAGTGCCAAAATTACCCTGTTCCACCGTTATTTCGTTTCTTTTCAAAAACTAAATCCTAAAGGATGAATCATAAAATATTATTGCTGGCACCAAATGGAATCGATTGGCATAGGTTTTATACAATTTCGTTAAAACTAAAACTCTCCAGGAAGTGAAGAAGTCTTTATAATGCTCCATTTCTAATTATAAGTCAGTTAAAATTATATTACGGAGGCTGCGATCAACCCACAGGAACGTGCTTGGCCTGAATTTCTTCATAAAGCTTCTCATAAAGAATATAAGTAATAGTACTAATCAAAGTCTAAGGGGTGGGTCGAAAATGTAGAGAAAATTTTTTTTCACAAATAACTTTTGGCTAATTTTTGGACTTTTTTTGTAACAGCAATTTTTATTTCTTAATCGGTTAAAACCATTCCTGTGAGTTTGCGTATAAAATGTCTCAACTAAATTTTGACCGGAAGGTACTTATTCTTTGACTTTTTCAAGTATCCGTTTCACCATTTTTTGAATAACTTCGCTTTATTAGTCAGATCGAGACCAAAAATTTTCGTTTTGTTTGTAATAAATCTCTCTTTAAAACTGCCTGGGTTAAAATAATTTATATTAATTTTCTAACCTCAAAAAAATTCAAAACTGCCGCCATTGGTGGGTCGTAGTTTTTTGTAAAGAACTTGAGTGATAATTAATGTTATCGTATGAAACTTTAGGAAGTTGTAGCTGATATAGTAACAAATCCATATTGCAAGTTGGGTCCAAAAATATTAAGAACAACTGCTAAAATTTGCATTTTGATTAATATTTTCTTTTTCATATTAATTGTGAGAAATTAGTGGTATCGTAATATTTATTCCCTTGAAATGTTGGAAATTTAATGCTCTTGAAGATCATTCCCAAATGAAGATTTGGGGATGAGTAAGGTGTCGGCACGGTGGATTCCCAAGCTGCTCAGTCCCGAACAAAAGGTTTGTAGACGGCAAATTTCCGAAGAGAATTTAGCCGCTTTATCTCGAGATGAGAACTTTTTCTTTAAAATCATAACTGGAGACGAGACCTGGGTACACCACTGGGACCCACCGATGAAACAAGAGTCCATGCAGTGGGTTCATAAGGGCTCACCGCCGGCCAAAAAGGCGAAGACGCAATTTTCAGCTAAAAAAATTATGGCCACAGTTTTCTGGGATTGTGAGGGAATTTTGTTGATTGAATATATGCCAAAAGGGTCCACAATAACGGGGAATGTTTATAAAGAAATAATCGGCAACTTGAAAAACGCTATACGCGAGAAACGACCTCACAATTTTCATCAGAAAACTGTGCTTCTGCACGACAATTGCAGGGTGCATAAGGCACGAGTCGTTCAAGCAGTAATCAGTGATTGCGGCTTTGAGGAATTACAACATCCACCGTATAGTCCTGACCTCGCCCCCTGTGACTATTATCTTTTTCCAAAACTCAAAAAACACTTAAGAGGGCGTCGCTTTTTGTCGAATGAGGATTTGAAAACTGCCGTAGATTTATATTTTGCAGAGTTACGAAAAGAATTTTTTTACGAAGGCATAGCATTATTAGAAAAACGTTGGAATAAGTGTGTAAGCGTTGATGGTTCTTATGTTGAAAAATCAAATATTGTTTGTTCTTTAAGTCGTTTTTTTCACTACTAGGTAGATGACATAAAAACTCCCCTCGTACTATAAAGATTTGGTACTATATCAGCTACAACTTCCTAAAGTTTCATACAGTAACATTAATTAAAACTCAAGTTCTTTACAAAAAACTGCGACCCACCAATGGCGACAGTTATGAATTTTTTTGAGGTTAGGAAACTAGTATAAATTAGTTTAACCCAGGCAGTTTTAAAGAGAAATTCATTACAAACAAAACGAAAATTTTTTTTTCCGGTCCCAATCCGACCAATAGAAGCGAAGTTATTCAAAAAATAGTGAAACGGAAACTTGAAAACGTCAAAATTTTACATTAAAGTCGAAGAATAATAAGTGCCTGCCGGTCTCGGTTAAGACATTTTATACACAAAACTCACAAACTCACCAAGAATGGTTTCGATCGATTAAGAAAAAAAATTGCTGTTTCAAAAAAAGTCCGAAAATCAGGATAAATTTTGGTTCGTTGACTACACTAGGTTTAATATGTTTTTACCAAAATCGCTGGATAATTTTATTTGTGTCTGCCAACATAACCGCACTGTCAAAAAAAATATCCATGAGTTAAAATACTTCTAAATGCGTGTCAAAATGCATTAAGTCGCGTTTTGGATCATAGTAGAATGAATCACTTGAGTAAAAATACCAAAAAATAACAAAATGAGCTTGCTACTGGATAGTCCAAAATATAAAGATTATTTGGGCATATTTGAGAGAATTTTAGACCGCTTAAAAATTAAATTTTTCGTCGAGGTAATTATGGAAACTGGAATACCACGGAGAGGCATATTTATTGTTATTTCCGGATTTTATTATTCTAAACTAGTCACGAACAAACATTTGCGCTTTTCACGAAGACAGCGAAAACTCCTAAGAAGTTTCTAAGGTTAAAGTTTGAATTTCCTTTTTAAGTGTACGCAATTATTATGCTAAATAATTTCTTTTTAATTTACTTGTTGAAAAGAGCATTTCAATTATTTATAGCTTAGTCGGATAGTTTATGTGCATAAATTAGATTGCACTTACAAATTAACACAGTTATCTAATTAAAGCAAACAAGATTAGCTTATCCGTGTGTGTCTGTGTGCTTATAAATAAATGTTTTGGTTTATTGTTTAATGTTGATGTCAGAGGTTTGTAAAGTTGAGGTTACCTTAATTATGGACGTAGCTTAAATCAACTAAAATATGTAAAACCTGCATCTTTATTCTGGATAGAGTTAGAAGGATTAAAAAAATGCATAAATGTATAAGATAATAAAAATTGCTTTTGAAAATAAATATAAAATATGTAAGGTATTGGAGCAAAAATACAATTTCATATTTTCAAATAGTAATGTTTCGAGTCCAATTCTCTAATACACATCGAGATTGCGAAGCTTCGGCAATTTGATATACACGAGGAATACTCGACATGCTATTATTCCCTGAAGATTATAAAACAGTTTTAAAGTTTTTCAGAAAAAAACAAATAGTAACTTTCCAGTTTCCAACTCAGCAGGTTCGTGTTCAAGACAAAACCACAAACAAGTTGATATTTGGAAATTGATACTGTTCTGAGACGCGATTTGCAAGTAATTGGTTGCGATTTGCAACCTACTAAATATTAAAGAGGAAATTGAAAATTTAGTTTGAATCAATACAAAAAAGACAAACACTTTATGAAGACAGGGTGGGCGTTTTTGGTAGCAGCACTTTTCAAATTTTAGGAATAATTTTTTTATAGTGATGTTCAGCCGGAGTGACTTCAGCTCCGGTACTAATGAGGACACAGATTTGTTTAATAATTGGAGCACAAATGAACAGGACATATCATTAAATTACATATTTTTTCATTTTATTCTCAAATGATCTGGTTGAGGTGACAGACACTTACTTACGCCCGGTACTATAAAGCTTTTTCTTCTAGATAATAATCAATGCTATTTTGTCTAGAACTAATAGGTGTGAGCATGTCAAATTAATTGTAATTCAACATTAAAGTGTTATAATATCAGCGGCTGTAACAGCCGGAAGAACAACAAAAAATTAAGCATTATGGTTTAAATCCAATTAAGCTAATGAAACGCTTTAGAGTACCGACTCTAGACAGCCGTAGCTAGTGATAACTTCTAGCAATCTGTTACTGTCCTATATCCAATCTAAATTAAAAGTCTATTCAAAATAAATTTCTCTGAATTTTGTTTAATTGCGTATTCTTATGCGGTCGAACACAAAATAATTGAGATTAATCACATAGTGATTATTCAATTATACCTAGTTAACCCCAAAATATGTAACCTTTCATCTATGCAAAGTCACTTTAACCGTAGTTCAAAAGCCCATCAGTCTTATAAGCTTCTCCTTTCCGCTTATAAGTGCTATAGTTTATTTATTTTTATTTCTTTTGATGTTTATGGTGTTCGAAATATTCGTATCCATTTGATCTGTAGGAATTTAACGTTTAGTTTGTCACCAGAACAAATTCACATACTTCGTAACAGTAGCTGACGATCGATTTTAAATGTATCATTTCAAAAGATTCTATCCGAGTGTCAGATTACTTTTGTTTATAGTGTGTTCTGAAGAGTAAATTCCGATATTATAGCTATCGTTTTGTTGTAGTGTTATAAAAGAAATTTCAATAAAAATGAACATTTATCTTTAGTTTGTAGAAAATTAATGACAAAAAGCTTCTTCCATTAATGAAAACAATAAACATGTCATCTAAAACTAACAGAAATTGCATCAGTTCAAAATAAAAACTACTTGGCTATGGTAAAAATTCCTTTGTTTTAATCGATTCTTTAATAGAGGACGTATAGATTTATTTACAAACCCAATATTACCGCATATTAATTTAAAACAATAACTCTAATGCGATTTATAAATAAATAGTTGATTCAAATTAATTATATTGATTTAGTTAACGAATAATGCTATCAACGTCCAATTGAAATGATTAAGTGCTCCAAGCATTAAATTGTAAATTTGTAATAAAGAAGACTATTTCGCAGTCTCTAACAAATTTGCACAATGTCAACTATTATTAAAAGCTATTCATGTTCAAGTTGAGAAACAAATTAGAGTGAATATTTTCCTCAGTTTGTTTAAAAATTTTAGTTTCGTTTAATATTATTTTCTTACTAGGTGCCTAATTAAGTTAGAAAAAAGTTAACATATTATTCGAGCAATTTACAATACCTAAAGTTTACCTTGCTCTTAGTTTCAGTAGCTTTATGAAAACAAATTGTTTCATAAATTGCTTTTCTCATTCACAGTAAAGGAAAACACATAGAATTAAGTTGACACGACATACACGAAGTTGTTTCGTATAAGAAAAAAGTTTTACGAGTATAAATTATTATAAAAATAAAAATGTTAAAGCAAAAGTTGTAAAAAATCAGAATTCATTATTCGTTAATAAAACTAATATCGTTCTTTCTGAAGCTTTTCTTTCTTGAGCTTAATAGATACAGGAAACTTTATAAACCAAACTATAAACTTTTCAGTGCTGGGCGAAGTTCGTACAACTGTGACAGAAATAGCTAAACGTAATCAAACAAGAAAAGCTCTTCGTATAGGTCAGCTGATCGCCTAAATCATGGTAATCCTTAACTACATGACGTATTAAGAAGGACACAGTACACATGGTTTAGGTTAGGCTTATAATTATAATTAAATTTAAAGAAAAAGCATGAGAAAACCAATTGTTTGTTATACTTAAGAGGGTCATTTCTAACGAATGGGGGAGAAAGTTGATATTTAGACATTTCACTCGTAACCGTTATCGTCTTTAATATCCGGTTGATATCACTAATAGTTAGAATTCCCGATAGGGTAAGGTTCAGAGAAGGCAATGAAATATTTTTATGTAGGAAATAAGAGCCTAATTAGTGAGAAATGTCCAATCGAACATGGTGCAATTTAGAAAACCAGAGGATGTTGTTTTTACCCAACTGTTCTCACTAATTAGACTCTTATTTCTCACATACAAATATGTCATTGCCTTTTTTGAATCTTACCCTATTAGGAATTACGATTATTAGTAATATCAACACGATATTAAAGTCACTAACAGTTTCGAGCGGAATATCTAAATATCAACTTTCCCGTCTATTCATTAGACCCTCTTAAGCGATCATTAGCTTCAGCTACCATAAAACATATTAATATTTTATATAACATCCAATTGGGAATGAAATCGGGAATCGACAATTGCATACTAGCTGCCATGATTATAAAGGACAAATAACGTTTATCTCCATAGTAAAATTTATATTTTGTAAACTTGACAACATAGCAACGTTACTAAAGTCAAAGTTTGAAGTTTTAATATAAAAACACCAATTTTTGCTTATGCCATGTTGGCATGTTAACAAAGTATAAATTTTACTATGGAGATAAAAGTTATTTGTCCTTTATAATCATGAGCATAGAAAGAGTAAGTCAAGTGATTCTGTCAGTTTAATATTTTATTATTACTTAATTCGTTTCAAAATATAACTTGTGCTTGCAATGTTCTCTGACATTTCAAATCATACGCTAAATGACAAGAACATGAACTAACCAATAAAGTGTGAGTGGTTGTTTATTCGAATCCAATTGAAAAGACCTATACAGGGTGATTTTTTTAAGTGGTACTAACATAGGGATCTCGGAAACCGTAATAGTTACGAGTCTGGTTAAATTAGCAAAAAGTTGCATATTTTGATGGATCTTTAAGAATCCGTTTAGAAATTTTCAAAATTCAAAATGGTTTCCGAGATAATGCAGAAAAACAAAAAATTGGCAATTTTGTTTTTCGACTGTAGTTTCAAAATGGCGTACTTTAGAAACAAAATTCTCAGTAAAAATTTTTAGCAAATCAAAAAATCTATCGAACGATACCAAATTCGACTTTTTATCACATCGACGCTAAGCGTCTCGACGTTCAACTTTTCATTTTCTTATGGGGGACATATGATTTTTTCTGCAAATATTACTCAGTAGGCTTATCTAAATTCGGATACCAAACGAAAACTTTCTATCTTGAACTTTTCTTAATTTCCACAACTTTTCAGGTTATGTTATGTTACGGTATGTTAATATTTTGGGAGTGACTACTGCACGGTCCGACCGGTATTTAATTTTTTGTTCGAGACCGGTCCGACCGACCTCAAATTTTTACGAGGAGCACGGTCTGAAAAGTAAGGTTAGGGGAAGAGGTAAGTAATGTGACAAAACGATAAAAGCAGAACATTTACGTATTGCATGTAGGTATACGCATACGCAGTTGTTAATTTTTAACTATTGTTATAATTTACAATTTACGCCTTTATGATTTTTTTCAAAAAAATTACATGTTGGGATGGTCTTCAAATCCGAAATCAAAGTTTTCATGTATGTACTTACCGGTGAGTGTAGTTAAAAAATTTGTCTTATCAGCCACTTTGTAAATGTCTTCGTTTTCGAAAAAAAATTATTTTCGATTATCCCATAATAAGTAAGTACTTGTAAACTTTGATTTTGACTGTGAAGGCCTTCCCAACATGGAATTATTTGAAACAAATTCATAAAGGCGTTAATTAATTGTAATAGTTAAAAGGTTTGTCATATCAGTCACTTTGTAAATTGCTTCGTTTTCTAAAAAAAATTATTTTCGATTTTTCCATAGTAAGTACTTGTAAACTTTGATTTTGAGTTTGAAGGCCTTCCCAACATGGAATTATTTTGAAAAAAATCATAAAGGCGTTAATTATAATAGTTAAAAGGTTTGTCTAATCACTAATCAGCCAGTATGTAAATGGCGTTGTTTTTGAAAAAATAATTATTTTCGATTTTCCCATACCTACTAGTAAACTTTGATTTTGAGTTTGAAGGCCTTCCCAACATGGAATTATTTTGAAAAAAATCATAAAGGCGTTAATTATAATAGTTAAAAGGTTTGTCTAATCACTAATCAGCCAGTATGTAAATGGCGTTGTTTTTGAAAAAATAATTATTTTCGATTTTCCCATAGTAAGTACCTACTAGTAAACTTTGATTTTGAGTTTGAAAGCCTTCCCAACATGGAATTTATTTGAAAAAATTCATAAAGGCGTTAATTATAATAGTTAAAAGGTTTGTCTAATCACCCAGTATGTAAATGGCTTCGTTTTTGAAAAAACAATTATTTTCGATTTTCTCATAGTAAGTACCTACTTGTAAACTTTGATTTTGAGTTTGAAGGCCTTCCCAACATGGAATTTATTTAAAATAAAGTTTGAACTTTAAAGTATTATGCTCTTCTAGGTACTAGAAAATTGATTGAATACAAAATTTAATCAACACAATACATATTATTTTATAATTAATACGTGTCAAATTCAAGTTCAAGCGCAAAAGGGAAACAACTGACGCATGCGCATCAGATCGGACAGGTCTCGAACAAAAAATTAAATACCGGTCGGACCGTGCAGTAGTCACTCCCTAATATTTTACTTTATTATAATATTTACGTTATTTTTTAAGGTAAAAAATAGCGAATAAAACTTAGTTTTTAAATTTTTAGAAATTTTAGTAATGAAATTTTATTTCTTGAATAAATTACTTTTCTAAAAATTTAAAAACCAAGTTTTAGTCGTTATTTTTTATCGTAAAAAATAACCTATAGTAAAATATTAACATAACATAACATAACCTGAAAAGTTGTGAAAATTAAAAAAAGTTCAAGATAGGAAGATGTCGTTTGGTATCAGAATTTAGATAAGCCTACTGAGTAATATTTGCAAAAAAATAATATGTCCCTCATAAGAAAATGAAAAGTTGAACGTCGCGACGCTTCGCGTCGATGTGATAAAAAGTCGATTTTGGTATCGTTTGATAGCTTTTTTGATCTCCTAAAAAGATTTCTTAAATTTTTTTTTCTAATGTTCGCCATTTTGAAACTACAGTCGAAAAACGAAATTGCCAATTTTTTGTTTTTCTGCATTATCTCGGAAACCATTTTGAATTTGCAAATTTTCTAAACGGATTCTTAAAGATCATCAAAATATGCAACTTTTTGCTAATTTAACCAGCCTCGTAACTATTACGGTTTCCGAGATCCCAATGTTAGTACCACTTAAAAAAATCACCCTGTATTGATAAGTGGTTGTTTTAAAACAATTTTTTGACACTTGGGGTGCCTTTTAGTCATAATTTAGAGATTGTAACTCTGCAGACAATTGCTTTTATTAGCTAAGAAAATTAACATGATTGACACGATCACAATTATTAATAATGTGACCCAAAACGCCAAAACACAAATTGGATGGTCTGGTATAGTAAACGTAGAATTATTTGAAGGTTTTACCAAGTAATTTAAGGTATTGTAATCCGTACACGCTCATTACGATGCTCATAAACACAGAGGGGTGGTATTAGCACTTGAGAGAGTCAAACACATATTGAATGTTCAGGGCTGGGATCCTGTAATTATTAGCGTATTGCTACGCTACGCTAAACTACTTCGACTCAAACTTTTATAAATTGATAAGAAAAAAGCAAATGGTAGCAGTAAAGCAGGGCTTGTTATCTTTCTAGTATTTAAAAAAAATATTCTTCAATATTCTAAATGAATATAGCAAAATAGGAAATTAATAAGCGGCTCTGGATATTTGACCCTTCAAGTAATGATACTAATACTAATAAAACTGCAATACTTCCCCGTTATGTTTATGAGTATCGTAATGCGGGTGCACGGATTACAATAGTTTAAAATTCCTGGTAAAACCATCAAATAATTCTACCTTCACACTCGTGCTTCAAAATCTTTTCGTGGACGTCATCTGATATTAGTAGAATAGCTCAAGTTCTACAGCGTGATATCAAGTGGATCTGAAATCTATAGATCACAAGCTATCGAAAACTTTTTTTTAGGCGACAATTTCAATTTTAATCGGAAGCTGGATTTCGTCTACGAAAATTTATAATAATCGAACTGTCTATTTCGAAAACCCATTAACCGTTGTTCCTAATAAATTATGGACTTATACGGTCAGTATCCATAGACTCATAAAGTAGCAACTAAACCATAGAAGATAAAAATCTCTAAAGGTGAATTCTTTTGCTCATTTAACTTGGTGCTTCGTGTATGTCTAAGCACGTCGATAAAACATTAAAATTTCATGGAATAGTTTTATTAATATGTCAGATTGATAAAATCCATGGACGCCCATAAGAAAAATTTATAATTATATGGACGTGAAAGACTAGTTAATGAATGATTTGGCTTATATTTTTTTAACAATAAGAATAAAAATATTGAGAAATGGATTTTTGTTGTTTACCTATACTTTATCCAGGCCCAAGTGAACACTTAAACCGTTACCAATCGCAAATTCTCTTGTACAATATCTCCGCTTTTACTATATTTCCTTTCAACTTTATGATTTCTATATTGAGAATGTTGTGTTGAAGCAGAGCTAGCTGCCAGCATCTAGTTCTGGCAGCTTGACAAAGTTTGGGAATATATTCATTTACAGAGTTACACTATAGTGTTTCCAAGCTTAAGTTTTCCTGTTGCGATTTCTAAACTAGAATTACTGACGGTTATTTTAACTCGAGAAAACTTTAAAATTCCCTTTCCTGTACTTATTTTTACTATTGGAGCCCACGAATAAAGCACTTTCATTATAAATTGTATCCGTTGTGTAAAATCGATTTTTATGTACTCGTTCTTGTAAATATCTCTTCAGAAAAAATCTGCAAGCTTTTGGCGTGTTCGTACGTAATATTTTCGAAATATAAAATAAATAAGGGCGTGTGAGCTATTTGTTGTGAACTCCAAAGCAATACCAAGTTTTCAGCTGAAAGAAAAGATGTTAAATGGCTCATAAGCATAACAGCTACAGCTGTGATGGTTCATAAAAGAGAATTAAAGTTTAATCCGAGAATAACAATTATATTCCTTAGACATGGCAACGTAGCAACATTACAATGTCAAAGTTTGACGTTTGTAACATAACCTCAATTTTCAATATTTATTTATTGAAATGTCAAACTTTCAGATTGTTGCGATTTTCTTTTATGAAACTGAGCCTTAAGCTTGGGTTTCCTAGGAAAGCGGTGCCGTCAAATAGCGGCCGTAATATGACGGCCAATGACGTCACAAAAAGCGTTACCATATATTTAAACGTATTGCACGAATCTGGAGAGAAAACGTATCTAAGGAATGCGGGTTCTGTCTATAACAATTAAATAGCGGAACTCACAATTTGCATTACGTTCCTTGATTTTACATACATATTAATTGTGCCGCTTTATTAATGCAGTTACACAAATAAATTATAAAGATAACGTCGCGACGTTATAATGACGACTGGTTTGGACGATTGCACTTTACCGTCTACTTCATTGACGTTGCTAAGAATTTAATTTAATAATAGCCCCGCTCCCTTACCCCTAACGCTTTCTTTGCAGACTCGTACAATACATGGTTTCCTAGATAGTGGTGCTGTCTCACCGCTTTTACGGCTGTTTTTAGACTTCACCGCTACGTGACGTCAGCACCGTCAAATTACGGGCGCTATTTGACGGCACCGTTATCCTCGGAAACCGAAGCATTAGATAAATAAATAAATAATCAAATAAAAATAATCAAAAAATTAAAACACCAAAAATAGAGTCTCTATTTCTCTCTTCTTTGTCATGTAATTCATTATTACATCATTATTGCACTGAGAGAGTGTTATAAATTTACCAATTTTAGACCTTCGAAATAGTTTTAAAGTAATGTGGGAAGTGTAGAATCAAGAAACGTTTTTCTGAATATTTTTTGGTGTACAAGTTTAGGAAAAACCTCAATCATAATTTTAGTATTGCTCCAATTTTTTGTGTTAACACTACAGAAAGAATCTCCTTTCAAAATGGATTTTTTACATAAATATTTCAATGCGAATTATAAAACTAAAAATTCGACAACCGTTTGTCGCATGTCAGTAGTAGGTTTACAAAACATAAAAGACAAGACCATACGATTAAATTAATTAAGTGGGAGTAATTAGTGCAAAACTTTCGAAAACTCCAATCATTTAATAATTGAAAATCTTAAAAACAAGTTGAGATAATTTATAAACGAAGAGGTCGTCAACGTCGTGAACGCCAATATATCCTTATTTAATTTTGCGCAAATTTCTCAATTATAATTCTTATCACAAGCTATACCTCACACACCCCTATACCAAAGTTAACCCTATAATTGGTGCGCCGAGCCTCCGAGACCTGGTAAAGTTTTTTAAATGACTTCTTATCCGAAAATATATTCTTTTGAAATCTAAACACAAAGTCTTATGTATCACTTAAATAACAAAACTACCTATTGGTTGCACCACTGACGCTGTTATCCAACCCGTTTCATACATAATCATCAGAACTAAAATAAACTACATCTTTGAAACAAAACTGGAAATTTAATTTAGTAATGTACAGGTATTGCTCCATACATATTACAAATTGGTGAGTGCAAAAAACGCAAAATGCAAATTTCCAGGATTAGTTTGCAAGAAATATTAACACAAAATTTTGTAATCTGTTGTATGTATTAGGAGCACATTAATTTGTGCACATTCTGCAGATTAGTAGCGAGATAAATTCAAAATTCAACAGACATCAAGAGGTACCATATATTTATCGTACTTGATAGTCGGTTGAAATCAAGAATTGTGTTTCACCAAATTCCTCCAGAGCTAAGGCACAAAATTATTAAATTCAAGAAGTCGTTAGTAGTTCTGAAGATTACGACAAGCAGTTAACTGCAGTAGATCATTTTTATGTGTTATATGCAGTTAAATCTTCAAGAGAGTCATAGTAAGATCAGATCAGAGAATAAAAAATTTAAAAAATGTCCTTAAACTGTTTTTAGAAACATGGCACATTTTCAGTTGGAACTGATTAAAAAACAAGGCACGATTAAAAGTTTTCTGAACAAAATTATCCAAATAATCAATTTAAGCAAATAACTAAAACTTTTTATACGAATACGCCTGAACGATGTTAGTCAAATGAGACACGTCGTTGGATCTTCAGAACAGAACATAGCAAAATTGATAGAATTAAAAGGGGTCTAACCACCCTCAGAGTATTCGAAGATGTCTGAAATTGACTAGTAGCAAAAAACAACTTTTAAACTACTTTTTTATCAGCGCATTCGAACATTCTCAAGCTTTTTTGCAAACTTTGATCTTTACATATGCCTACAAGAAATGCATGAAAAATTATTATGTCTAAACGTCATTGTTTTCACATGGAGCTTTTTTTTTAATCTTTTGTTAGCATCCGGTCGGAAAATTGGAGTTTGCTACACGAATAAGCGGAACAAAAGTAGAGAAAAGGTCGACCGATCAGCTGTGGAGTGACGCAACGAATTTTCAATCGATATTTTTGCACATGATGACGATTCTACATTTTCCGGCGCATACATTCCCATACACAAACATTTTAGATAAAGAATTGATTTTGATTGCTTAATCTAGTATGAATAATTTCAAGTTGTGTACACCAACTATGTAACTAGGGCTTAGCCATTTTAAGAAGATTTACTGAAATAAGGATGTAAAATTTTAATAATTTTAGACATGAATGTACATTGTACATGAAGCCCTTATTTTCGCTTCTGAACGTGTTTTTTTTTAACAATAGTCCTTTCACACAACAACTTCTTTCGGAAAAAGGGTGTTTGCCAAGTTGTAACTAACCCTTGTTAAAATTTAACAGAATAACTTACATCTTCTATTCAAAGTACTTTGCTTACACACAATTCTCATAAAACTTTAGTGTAAATAATAATGTGCTACAGATGAAAATAAATGTTTTTATGCTAAATACGAGTAATAGGCCATTAGCTTCAAACTCAGTTTATGAAAATTATTCGTAAGAATTGTAACAGCTAATTATTTACCAGACCTTAAAAATTGAATGCTTACTATTAATTTAATATACAATTTCTGTTTTAAGTCCCTTGTGATTGCTTCGTGATTTTACTTCCTGATGGAGAAAGCGTTTGAATTTAATACCCTCCCATTCCAGAGCAACCCTAAAACTGACAAAAGTTTCAAGTTCTGTAAAGACTAAATTTAAACTTTTTCAATATTAAATTTTTAAAGCTAAGGTAGAGCAAGAATAAAGAATTTATTCATGGCTCTATGATAGAAGCTGTAAAGCAGGCCACAGACTTTGTGTTTTTTCATCGGTGAATTGGAGATCGCGCCAGGCCATCGTGTCAAAACTGAAGTGTGTTGGGCGAAACCAAACTGTCACGATGGTTAGAGTAGTTAGTCCCAACCACGGTGTATGATAAAGAAGGTGGAGCAACTAGCCGTTGCTAAATAAATAACAAATTTCACCAGATTGTGCAAGTGAGACGCACTACGATACCCGGTTGATGCATAGAGCTAAATGAGCGGAATTACCGCGCTCCAAGCTTGTACATTGTTTTTATTTAAAATAAATAAACTCACTTTATTTTTGTTACTCGCGTAACCACTAGTACACCCAGGGGCAAAACATTTACTAACCATTGTTGAAAATTAATTCTAAATAAAAAGTAAATCGCTTATTATAAAACTTAAAACGCTTGCTCTCCGTAAGATTCATTGCTAATATACCAAGCAATACGGGTAGCGTAGTCTATCTCACTCTTGACCTTGCAGTTACATTTTTACGACAAACTATAACCACTTCGCGCTGCTTACGAGCATATCTCGTTGGGCTACTACCTTTTATATCTTATACCGTGGTCGCAACAAAAGAAAAGCCTACCACGTGATGACCGTAGAAGTTGCGCAGTAGTTTTGTACTGTGCACTGAGCTGTGGAAGTTAAGTCTCGCGTAGATTTGATCACGTGATAGGCCTTTTTTCGGCTGGAACTGCTCTATATCTGACGATGCTTAATTTTCTTCGTTTCGGTGCCTCGTGATAAAACCGAAGCGTGTTTGCAATTCCTTCCAACGTGCCAGTTTAAATTCAGTGTCCTCTCCTCTTGCTTTGATATTATTTAAAAGATGGATATAGAAAACGCAACTACTGTCAAAAGTTATGTCCTGTTCATCGCGAACACTCTGCAAAACAGCTACTTTAAGACGAGGTCTGTGGGATCATCGAGCGTGAAAACCAATCACGACGACCTGACACTATCAGTGTCAGTATGAAACCAATGAAAAAACACGAGGTCTGTGGTCATCTTAAGACTTTTTACAGACCTTACAGTCACTGTGGATGTCAAATACACACAATGAAGTAATATCCATATCCAGCACTAAAAGCTGTTATTTTTCTATTATGTATTTGCAAAAACATGCAATTTTATACAACTACACAACACATTCTACTATATTATACACTTTGCATGTAAATGCACAGATTTCAGTTCTAACAGTACAGAACATACTTGTGAACATATAATTTGTATGTATATCTAAACACTGTTGTATGTTAGCTATATTCCAACTAATGTTTTCTAATTAGCTTCATCAATTGATTTTAAAATAATCTACATTGTTATAAAACACGCAACCTTTTTTGCTTGCTATACTAGAATTCTATTTAAATAATAAAAACGTGGAGAAAAAGTTTTACGCCCTTATAGCTTACAGGTATGTATTACACATACCTACCGGAAAACCCACAACATTTTGTTTCAAGACCAACGTATTATTAAATAAATTGAGCTCAGTCTTGAAATCAACAAGCAAATGTTATCATTATAGGTAATTTAGTTCACATAACAGTATATCAGAACCTTTGTCGAGTAGTGGTCGCGACCCCTTTCACAATAACTTAGTAATCTGCACCTCCCACCCAACATATTTGAATAAAAAGAAATTTTTAATAAGGAAATGAAAACACAATAAAAATATACTTAACTTAATAAAATTCTAAACAAATAATTGTAGCAACCACCCTTAAAATTTATAGTTGAATCTTTGGTAAAAGCAACCTGTCATCTCAAACATTTAGTGTGTTTCTTGCTTTTCTTTGATATGGAGAGAGAACCATTGAAAATTATAGCTCTTACAAAAATATGCATATACAAATGAAAGCAAAATTCTAGAGTCAAATCATTAATCAATGCTGGACTTTAGTCAATTTAACGTGGTTGGCTACTATGTCGAAATAAATTTCGACTCTGTCTAATAATCCCCAATACATACAGCACTTACAGCAAAATGTACTCTGTACAGTATGTAGAGACGAGTCATTTAAGATTAAATTATAAATTAATGTTGTAAATCTATGATGACTTACCTTTACAAGTTCTGTAGGTAAGTGGAACATCTTGATACAGTATGGGCCAAATAATACGCAGACAGAATACTTATTTTGAGTTTCTGGTACCTTATGGTTTTAATACTCCATAAGTTAACTTTATGATGGGCCGAAACATTGTTTGAAAACCAGTTTTTCGACATTTAGGAATATATTGGTGAAGCGATAACTATCTTTCGAAAAACTTGGAATTAATCTGTTATCCAAGAAACCAGATTAAAACTCCATCCTCATAGCTACAGCTTAGCCAGCATCAACCCTTGAAACTCCATGATCAGCAACACCTGAAAAATAATTATTATATAATGACGTGAATAAGACCATGAATAAGTATTATTATTAAAATCAAACAAGTTTAAGTCTCTTGAGTCATTTTTTTTTTATCTTAAACTCTTTATATTGTTTATTCAACTAACTAATTATTTTTAATATCGCAGTGATAAAAATATATAATTATACAAAATTAAACGCCCATGTTTTAATTTGTTGTTATTTTACTATAAAACTTGATACCTTATCATTTTATAATTTAATATTGCGAATGTTTCCCAAAATTCTGCTCCAAAGAGACTCAACCGGCGCCGTGGCTTAGTTGGTTAAAGCGCCTGTCTAGTAAACAGGAGATCGGGAGTTCGAATCTCCCCGGAGCCTTAAAATTTCATTAGAAAAATGAAACTAATCTTTTTTATTATTTTATCTGCATGCGATCTGGCAGAAAAGAGATTCTTATCACACTCTTTTTAATTACCTTTTAACACCTCATTGTACTTTTGCAATGTTTTTAGAATTATTATGTTTAGAACAACCTATACGAACAGTAGGGTGAGTAATTTACCTACGTGTCTTTATAATTCTAGCACGTTTTGTTTACTTCTATTAGGTAATTATTTATTAGTGTTTCTTTTCCACATACAGCCCTCCACCTATGAGTTATTTTCTACAATATACAAGTCTCTCTTTAACGCTTCTGAATATCATGCCCATTTTGATCAATATATCAGTGTATTCACAAGTAAGTGAATAAAAAACAGATGCACAAACTGGAAGAATCTATCATATTAATATTTCTTCCAACGACTGTTAACTGTTACTTCTTCGTACAATGGTTGCAAATTATTACAATAAGTATTTAAATGTTATTGGGGGGTTATTATAATAAAAATTGAACTGGGTTGTTTAAAATTATTTTTAAAGCAAGTATACTCAACCGGCGCCGTGGCTTAGTTGGTTAAAGCGCCTGTCTAGTAAACAGGAGATCGGGAGTTCGAATCTCCCCGGAGCCTAGGTTTGACGCGAGTCAGTAGAAACTAATTTTTTGTTGAATAATTTTCACATACTATTATAGTGGTAAGGCCCTTTTAACTTTCAAATACATTTTCCCATTAAAAACTTTGGATGGCTTGCTAAATATTCAAAATCGCTTTAGGAGATTTATACTTTCTTGAAGCAAATTTCTTTGAATTATCAGTTTTTGGAGTAACTCATAGTTTTAGTATTTTTATTTTAATATTTTCCCTAGGGGTGAACCACTGCTCTGAATTTGTACACTGACTGCAGTTGACTGCTCATGACTGCATATGCTATGGCTGTCATTGGCTGCAGATTACTACCATTGACAGCTCAATTTTTGTACATTGACTGCAGAGAGTGGATAACCCCTCGTATTTTCCCATTTCTGAAAGTAAAAATGTTAAAAAGTATTGAAGCAGTGTTTCCAAACAATAATAAACTTTTGAAAATGTCTTCAAAATTGTACTCTAAATGGAAATTCACTCAACCGGCGCCGTGGCTTAGTTGGTTAAAGCGCCTGTCTAGTAAACAGGAGATCGGGAGTTCGAATCTCCCCGGAGCCTAGGTTTCTCAGTCAGCAGGAACTAATTTTTTACTTAATAATTTTGACATATTATAATTGTGGCAAGGCCCTTTTTACTTTTAAATATCGTCAGTTAAATAAGAAAAACTCCATTTTTTTAACCCGCACTACATTTTTTGGTACCTCTGTTACACAACACAATGACCATATTGTGGTCTTATTCTGCGGTTTTGGTAAGTTCTCTTATCTCTTTAGATATTGTAGATGTCAATGTTTCAATTCTATACTCATAAGTCCATATACGATCACACAAACCTCGAAAAATGTACCGTTTCAAATTTAGGACTTACAAGGTTTTCTGATTTAGCCGACCATATATTTTCCCATTAAAAACTATGGATGGTTTGCACAATAATCAAAATCTCTTTAGGAGGTCGGAGGTAGGAGATACCTACACAAATTATACTTTTTCGCAGCTAATTTCTTGAATTATCAGTTTTTAGAGTAAAATAATATAGTTTTAGTATTTTTTATTTTAATATTTACCCATTTCTAAAAGTAAAAATGTTAAAAAGTGTTGAAGCAGTGTTTCTACAAAATAATAAACCTTTGAAAATTTTCCCAAAATTGTACTCTAAATAGAAATTCAATCAACCGGCGCCGTGGCTTAGTTGGTTAAAGCGCCTGTCTAGTAAACAGGAGATCGGGAGTTCGAATCTCCCCGGAGCCTAGGTTTCTCAGTCAGCAGGAACTAATTTTTTACTTAATAATTTTGACATATTATAATTGTGGCAAGGCCCTTTTTACTTTTAAATATCGTCAGTTAAATAAGAAAAACTCCATTTTTTTAACCCGCACTACATTTTTTGGTACCTCTGTTACACAACACAATGACCATATTGTGGTCTTATTCTGCGGTTTTGGTAAGTTCTCTTATCTCTTTAGATATTGTAGATGTCAATGTTTCAATTCTATACTCATAAGTCCATATACGATCACACAAACCTCGAAAAATGTACCGTTTCAAATTTAGGACTTACAAGGTTTTCTGATTTAGCCGACCATATATTTTCCCATTAAAAACTATGGATGGTTTGCACAATAATCAAAATCTCTTTAGGAGGTCGGAGGTAGGAGATACCTACACAAATTATACTTTTTCGCAGCTAATTTCTTGAATTATCAGTTTTTAGAGTAAAATAATATAGTTTTAGTATTTTTTATTTTAATATTTACCCATTTCTAAAAGTAAAAATGTTAAAAAGTGTTGAAGCAGTGTTTCTACAAAATAATAAACCTTTGAAAATTTTCCCAAAATTGTACTCTAAATAGAAATTCAATCAACCGGCGCCGTGGCTTAGTTGGTTAAAGCGCCTGTCTAGTAAACAGGAGATCGGGAGTTCGAATCTCCCCGGAGCCTAGGTTTCTCAGTCAGCAGGAACTAATTTTTTACTTAATAATTTTGACATATTATAATTGTGGCAAGGCCCTTTTTACTTTTAAATATCGTCAGTTAAATAAGAAAAACTCCATTTTTTTAACCCGCACTACATTTTTTGGTACCTCTGTTACACAACACAATGACCATATTGTGGTCTTATTCTGCGGTTTTGGTAAGTTCTCTTATCTCTTTAGATATTGTAGATGTCAATGTTTCAATTCTATACTCATAAGTCCATATACGATCACACAAACCTCGAAAAATGTACCGTTTCAAATTTAGGACTTACAAGGTTTTCTGATTTAGCCGACCATATATTTTCCCATTAAAAACTATGGATGGTTTGCACAATAATCAAAATCTCTTTAGGAGGTCGGAGGTAGGAGATACCTACACAAATTATACTTTTTCGCAGCTAATTTCTTGAATTATCAGTTTTTAGAGTAAAATAATATAGTTTTAGTATTTTTTATTTTAATATTTACCCATTTCTAAAAGTAAAAATGTTAAAAAGTGTTGAAGCAGTGTTTCTACAAAATAATAAACCTTTGAAAATTTTCCCAAAATTGTACTCTAAATAGAAATTCAATCAACCGGCGCCGTGGCTTAGTTGGTTAAAGCGCCTGTCTAGTAAACAGGAGATCGGGAGTTCGAATCTCCCCGGAGCCTAGGTTTCTCAGTCAGCAGGAACTAATTTTTTGTTTAATAATTTTGACATATTATAATTGTGGCAAGGCCCTTTTTACTTTTAAATATCGTCAGTTAAATAAGACAAACTCCATTTTTTTAACCCGCATTACATTTTTTGGTCCCTCTGTTAAACAACACAATGACCATATTGTGGTCTTATTCTGCGGTTTTGGTAAGTTCTCTTATCTCTTTAGATATTGTAGATGTCAGTGTTTCAAATCTATACTTATAAGTCCGTATACGATCACACAAACCTCGAAAAATGTACCGTTTCAAATTTAGGACTTACAAGGTTTTCTTATTTAGCCGACGATATATTTTCCCATTAAAAACTATGGATGGTTTGCACAATATTCAAAATCTCTTTAGGGGGTACGGAGGTAAGAGATACCTACACAAATTATACTTTCTTGGAGCTAATTCCTTTAATTATCAGTTTTTAGAGTAAAATGATAGTTTTAGTATTTTTTATTTTAATATTTTCCTATTTCTGAAAGTAAAAATGTTAAAAAGTGTTGAGGCAGTGTTTCCACAAAATAATAAACCTTTGAACCTTTCCCTAAAATATTACTCTAAATGGAAATTCACTCAACCGGCGCCGTGGCTTAGTTGGTTAAAGCGCCTGTCTAGTAAACAGGAGATCGGGAGTTCGAATCTCCCCGGAGCCTAGGTTTCACACGAGTCAGTAGGAACTAATTTTATGTTGAATAATTTTCACATACTATTATAGTGGTAAGGCCCTTTTAACTTTTAAATATATTTTCCCATTAAAAACTTTGGATGGCTTGCTCAATATTTCCCATTTCTGAGAGCAAAAATGTTAAAAAGTGTTGAGGCAGTGTTTCCACAAAATAATAAGCCTTTGAACTTCCCTAAAATTGTACTCTAAATGGAAATTCATTCAACCGGCGCCGTGGCTTAGTTGGTTAAAGCGCCTGTCTAGTAAACAGGAGATCGGGAGTTCGAATCTCCCCGGAGCCTAGGTTTCACACGAGTCAGTAGGAACTAATTTTTTGTTGAATAATTTTCACATACTATTATAGTGGTAAGGCCCTTTTAACTTTTAAATATATTTTCCCATTAATAACTTTGGATGGCTTGCTCAATATTTCCCATTTCTGAGAGTAAAAATGTTAAAAAGTGTTGAGGCAGTGTTTCCACAAAATAATAAGCCTTTGAACTTCCCTAAAATTGTACTCTAAATGGAAATTCATTCAACCGGCGCCGTGGCTTAGTTGGTTAAAGCGCCTGTCTAGTAAACAGGAGATCGGGAGTTCGAATCTCCCCGGAGCCTAGGTTTCACACGAGTCAGTAAGAACTAATTTTTTGTTGAATAATTTTCACATACTATTATAGTGGTAAGGCCCTTTTAACTTTTAAATATATTTTCCCATTAATAACTTTGGATGGCTTGCTCAATATTTCCCATTACTGAGAGTAAAAATGTTAAAAAGTGTTGAGGCAGTGTTTCCACAAAATAATAAGCCTTTGAACTTTTCCCTAAAATTGTACTCTAAATGGAAATTCACTCAACCGGCGCCGTGGCTTAGTTGGTTAAAGCGCCTGTCTAGTAAACAGGAGATCGGGAGTTCGAATCTCCCCGGAGCCTAGGTTTCTCACGAGTCAGCAGAAACTGATTTTTTGTTTAATAATTTTCACAAACTATTATTGTGGCAAGGCCCTTTTAACTTTTAAATATATTTTCCCATTAAAAACTATGGATGGTTTTTACAGTATTCAAAATCTCTTTAGGAGGTTCTTAAAACTATCATCTACGTATTACCAGTTTTTTTAGTAAAATGGTAGTTTTACTATTTTTTTATTTACTATTTTCCCATTTCTGAAAGAAACAAAGTTAAAAAGTACGTACTTTTACAATGTTTCCACAAAATAATAAACCTTTGAACCTTTCCCCAAAATTGTACTCTAAATGGAAATTCACTCAACCGGCGCCGTGGCTCAGTTGGTTAAAGCGCCTGTCTAGTAAACAGGAGATCGGGAGTTCGAATCTCCCCGGAGCCTAGGTTTCTCACGAGTCAGCAGAAACTAATTTTTTGTTGAATAATTTTCACATACTATTATTGTGGCAAGGCCCTTTTAACTTTTAAATATATTTTCCCATTAACAACTATGGATGGTTTGTACAGTATTCAAAATCTCTTTAGGAGGTAAGAGGTTAGGTTAATTATACTTTCTTTAAGCTAATTTCTTTGTATTATCAGTTTTTGGAGTAAAATGATAGTTTTCCTATTTTTTATTTTCATATTTTTCCATTTTTGAAAGTAAAACTGTTTAAAAGTATTGAAGCAGTGTCTCCACAAAATAATAAACCTTTGAACATTTCCCTAAAATTGTACTCTAAATGGAAATTCACTCAACCGGCGCCGTGGCTTAGTTGGTTAAAGCGCCTGTCTAGTAAACAGGAGATCGGGAGTTCGAATCTCCCCGGAGCCTAGGTTCCATAAGGGAAAGAAACCTACTTTTTTCTTCCTAAATAAGTAAACCTATTTAATTTAAATTTAAATTTAAATTTAAATTAAATAGCGTAGAGCCGCATCTAACAAATCTTTAAGATGTCACAGATCATAGTTTGTTTATCTGACAAAATTGATAAAAAAAAGGTTATGGAAGTTCAGTTGTAAGACAATCACACGTTTATCTAATTTAACTAAAAACGATTTTCTTTTAATTTTAACACTTTTTCTTAACAAAAACTGGAACGAGTAATTAGTAGTGGGGGTAATTGGAAAATTTATACATCCATTAGCTATCCTATTAATTTATTAAAAAGCTGTTTAAGTTTTCCGAAACATTGTCTAAAATCAAGCTTCAGAGTAGCTATAGCCTAAGCCTAAGAAGTTAATAATCTTTGAATTAAAGAAATGTTCTATTAGAGCATTTATTTAATTTATTATCCTTACATCCAAAAATTTCTAACGATGCAGATTGGATCGGTATATTTTCAAAACTGTTATTTATGGTTTGGGTCCGGGTTTTAATAATTAACCGTTATTCAAATTTTAAGTGTCCATAATTAAACTTTAGTTGAACCATAATTTAAAACTGTACTCCAAATGAACCCAACTGGCGCCGTGGCTTAGTTGGTTAAAGCGCCTGTCTAGTAAACAGGAGATCGGGAGTTCGAATCTCCCCGGAGCCTAGGTTTCATATACCCAGAAATCAACTTTTTGTTTTTAATTTTTTACATAGCATTATTGTAGGAAAAAACCTAATCTTGAGTTAAAATTTATATTAATTTTAACTTCATCCTTTACTTTAATCTACCCTCTTCTCTTTAGAAATTTTTGACTTTTTCGAGCCCTGCAGTCCTGCTGCTAGAGAAGTAATTTTATTTTATATGTAGGCTGTCTTAAAATATTTCGTGTTTTAGCCTGCAAAAACTTTCTATAGGTGAATGCTGTTACTAAACTGGTGCCCAACGTGGGGCCTATATATATATTTTTTTAAATCGTAGATACATAACTGCAAGGTATCATCTAAGGTTTGGGCAAATTCAAAATTTTATTTAATCATCCAGTCATCAGTATTTATTTGAGTCATTTATATTATACCACGTCCCGGTAAGATTGTATTGTTGATTAATTCATTATCTGTCATATTTGTTTGTAAGTTTAAAATGTTTAAAATGGATGTGGATAGGTTGTTGGTAGATGAATTAGAGTATGAGTTGAAAGTTAGAGGAATTGTTAAAGCGGGCGATAGAGACAATAACATAAAGTGTTTAAGAGGAATTTTACCCTTCGAAAAGGAAGGAAAGGTAATGCGTTCCTCTGTTCAATTTAAAACAGAAGATGAGTTGATTGTTTGCGAAACGAAACTAAAAGAAGTGACTGAATGTGTTCAAGGTTTTACAGGTTAGGCGAATGAAAAGGAAAAAACAGACACCAAGATTGCTCATATACGGTTGAATGAAGAGAATTGCTTGTGAAGGTGACGATTTGCTTAAGAAACGTTCAAAACTTCTGATTGACTTGACTGATTTGATTGCTGAATATTTAAGTAAACAAGAAGGGTTTGGAACTGCAAATGACACGGTTAATCCCGTAGTTGCTGATAGATCAAGATCTGATAGATGTTGCGAATGTGTACCCGCAAATGTGAGCGTGCGAGGTGATATTGACGTTGTACGTGCTCTTGTATTCACGTGTCCCGTGTGTTTGAGTGGGATTTAAAATTTTCGGGTAAATCTAGGTTGAGCTTTAATGCATTTCTTCGGAAAGTTGATGATATGCGCCAATCTAAAAACGTGAGTAAGGAGCACTTGTTTTTATCGGCTCATGATTTGTTCGAGGGAGACGCGTTGAATATTACTTGGTCAAACAAACTGCTACCGATTGGGATAATTTAATCGAATTAATGAAACGTGAATTCTTGCCGCCTCACACATATGGAAACAAATTTTGGAAAGAACGCAGGGTGTGACTGAGTCGATAGGTGTGTATATAGCCTCCATGAGTGCCTTTTATTTGATCGTATACCTGACGGCGTACCTGTTGAATTAAGAATGAAAGTTTTATTGGCTAACATTTTACCCTTTTAGCAAGAGCGCTTAACTTCGATAAATGTGTCAGATCCTTTACAACTTATAGAACTTGGTAGACGTTTGGAAGAAACTAGATATCGCGTTAATGAATTTAAACCTCCTCAGCATAGTAACTTGTCACTTGAGCCTGACTTAGATTATAAACGCTCCAGTCATTCTGGTCGTGATAGAGACGCATTTAAGCCTAGTTAGAGAATTAACTGTAGAACCGAGTAGAACCATGTGGCTAGGTTTTTTCAGAACTTTAGTTGCTTTGGTTGCGGTAGACATGGAGTCGTGCGTAATTCTTGCCCTAACTGTAGTAATTCGGGAAACGCCAATCGAAGGAGGCTGTAGGCCGTCACCTTCCTTCTAATCTGAACCGGCTTCGATAGAGTATTTTAAAGATAAAGTTGTGATGAATTATATATTTTCTCATGCTGACTCCCCATCGTCATTACCAGGTCCTTACTTAAAAGTAAATATTTTGCACATATGTTAATATGGAAGGATTTAAAATTTTGCAGTAGTAAGAAAAGCGTATCGTATCGTGTACAGTAGCGAGTGGTAGTAGCACCGAATGTATTGGGGTTATCACTGTTTCAATTCAATTAAAACATGTCGTAAAATTAGTCAAAGTTCATGTAGTGCCAGAGTTAAGGCATATTTTAATACTTAGCGTCTCTTTTTAGTCAAGTCGCATTTTATATTAAAAAGTCAGCCAACTACAAGAACATTAGTGCACTAATAAATGACTTTTGTACTTAATTTGTGTTACTAGATTGAGATTCCTATAATATGACAGCGAGTAAAAAATTTTATAGAAAAAAGTAATTCACAAATTTTACTCCGCAAGATCTTTCAAAATACTTAATATTTTTCTACAAATAAGGTGTCAAATGAAAGAGAAAGAATAGACTTAGAAAATGGCCATCTTGAAATTTTTAATTTTTAGTGTTACGTGCTGATTTAATTACTTTAAACGTTTAAACATTATCAATTATTTCCTATTTTTCAAGTTTCGTTTCGAAACATAATGCCCCAAAAATTGAAATTTCAAGATAGTCATTTTCTTTCAACCTCCACCTTTAACATATTTTTTTTAATTTTTCCATTAGAATTCCTAATTTTAAAGATCTTGCGGAATAAAAATGTGTCTGAACCTCATTTATTTCAAATGGCATAAATTCCGCCCTTAACGCGAATAGCTTTAAAACGACGATTTGATCAGAGTTAAACGTTATTTGAACGTTTCTCCAAAATTGTGCTCCAAAAATACTCAACTGGCGCCGTGGCTTAGTTGGTTAAAGCGCCTGTCTAGTAAACAGGAGATCGGGAGTTCGAATCTCCCCGGAGCCTAGGTTTCTTTCATAAGTGTACAAGAAATCGTCTTTTTGTTCTTAAATTTTTCACAAAGAAGTAAAAAATTAATTAAACAAGTATTTTGAATTTATTAAAATTAATTTTCATTGTGTATTTTTATATTTATGAAAAATACGTTCTCGTAGCAGGTCGTTAGACAACACACATTACTTCAAAGGAATTCCAATCAAATTTTACAAAAAAATTCCGAAATTAGAAAATTCTTTTTGAAAAAGAACATACATACTGAATAATTTTGTAAATTTTTCTGTTGTTTTCTATTTCCTATTCTATCTTAAAAATAAGTTGTAGTATTTTGATTTCTATCTATTATATTATCAAATATGCACGTATTGATTTGAAGAGACGTAGCGAATTACTAATAGTTCCTAGTTCTAATAATTACTACCTATTACTGATAATTACTAGTAGTTGATTATAAAATTTTTGATTATACATACAAGAAAAAAATTATAAATAAAATCAAATATCAATTTTTTGAACCGTTACCGGTATTAGCAGCATTATCAAAGTATTTAACAAGCAGCCGAAATAGCTCAGTTGGGAGAGCGTTAGACTGAAGATCTAAAGGTCCCTGGTTCGATCCCTGGTTTCGGCATTTTTGTTTATTCAATAATTACATTAATTTATTAATTATTATATTAATAATTAAATTAATATTAAATAATATGCTTTTTAAAATTATTGAACTTTAAAATGCTTTTTTAATGCTTATTTCCGCATCGACATAATGAATTTATACTAAAGTATAAATTAAAGCGAGTATTAAGGTAATAATACCAGTATTACAAACTATTGTAATATAATTATTCTACGTATGATAAATATGTTAGAATAGCATTTAGTAACAATTTTATTGATAAAAAGTCTTTTCTAGTATTAATTAGACCACGTGTAGTGATAATGCAGTCTTAAGAGAATGACTCACACAGCCGAAATAGCTCAGTTGGGAGAGCGTTAGACTGAAGATCTAAAGGTCCCTGGTTCGATCCCTGGTTTCGGCATTCTTTTTTTTATTTTAAAACTTAAAAAAAATTGTTTGACAGCACATTGGCTTGTAGAAATGGTTCATTACACAGCCGAAATAGCTCAGTTGGGAGAGCGTTAGACTGAAGATCTAAAGGTCCCTGGTTCGATCCCTGGTTTCGGCAATCCTTTTATGAAATTTTCAATTTCCAATTTTATACATGTTTGCCTAGAGTTAGCCGTAAATAATTACCATAAAGACCCAAGTTACATAGCCGAAATAGCTCAGTTGGGAGAGCGTTAGACTGAAGATCTAAAGGTCCCTGGTTCGATCCCTGGTTTCGGCAATCCTTTTATAAAATTTATAATTTCCAATTTTATACTTGTTTGCCTATAGTTAGCCATGAATAATTACCGTAAAGACCCAAGTTACATAGCCGAAATAGCTCAGTTGGGAGAGCGTTAGACTGAAGATCTAAAGGTCCCTGGTTCGATCCCTGGTTTCGGCAATCCTTTTATAAAATTTATAATTTCGAATTTTATACTTGTTTGCCTATAGTTAGCCATGAATAATTACCGTAAAGACCCAAGTTACATAGCCGAAATAGCTCAGTTGGGAGAGCGTTAGACTGAAGATCTAAAGGTCCCTGGTTCGATCCCTGGTTTCGGCAATCCTTTTATAAAATTTATAATTTCCAATTTTATACTTGTTTGCCTATAGTTAGCCATGAATAATTACCGTAAAGACCCAAGTTACATAGCCGAAATAGCTCAGTTGGGAGAGCGTTAGACTGAAGATCTAAAGGTCCCTGGTTCGATCCCTGGTTTCGGCAATCCTTTTATAAAATTTATAATTTCCAATTTTATACTTGTTTGCCTACAGTTAGCCATGAATAATTACCGTAAAGACCCAAGTTACATAGCCGAAATAGCTCAGTTGGGAGAGCGTTAGACTGAAGATCTAAAGGTCCCTGGTTCGATCCCTGGTTTCGGCAATCCTTTTATAAAATTTTCAATTTCCAATTTTATACATGTTTGCGTCTAGTTAGCCGTGAATAATTACCGTAGAGACCCAAGTTACATAGCCGAAATAGCTCAGTTGGGAGAGCGTTAGACTGAAGATCTAAAGGTCCCTGGTTCGATCCCTGGTTTCGGCAATCCTTTTATAAAATTTATAATTTCCAATTTTATACTTGTTTGCCTATAGTTAGCCATGAATAATTACCGTAAAGACCCAAGTTACATAGCCGAAATAGCTCAGTTGGGAGAGCGTTAGACTGAAGATCTAAAGGTCCCTGGTTCGATCCCTGGTTTCGGCAATCCTTTTATAAAATTTTCAATTTCCAATTTTATACATGTTTGCCTAGAGTTAGCCGTGAATAATTACCAGAAAGACCCAAGTTACATAGCCGAAATAGCTCAGTTGGGAGAGCGTTAGACTGAAGATCTAAAGGTCCCTGGTTCGATCCCTGGTTTCGGCAATCTTTTTCGTATATTTAAAAGTATGAATTTTGTACACGTTAGCCTATAGCTGGCTGTGAATAATTACCCTAAAAACCCAAGATACATAGCCGAAATAGCTCAGTTGGGAGAGCGTTAGACTGAAGATCTAAAGGTCCCTGGTTCGATCCCTGGTTTCGGCATTTTTTGGATTGTACAAAGTAAACATTATGAATACGTGAGCCAAAGAATGTTTGGCTACATTTTTAAAACTGCGAATTTTTTGCCAATTTGTTACCAAAATTATAGATTAATTATTGTTCGAGATGGAATTTGTGTTTTCAGTTTTCTTTTCTACTGCGGATTACTAGATTTTACCAAACTAAAATTAATATTCTATTAAAATTAAATCATTGTCCAACAGGTGGGTAGGTGCCAGATGGGTAAGCCAACATTTTTTAAATAGACAGACTGTACTCTTGACCTTTGTTTCATTTTTATAGCTAAAAAGTACAAGTAGTAAGTACTTTATAATACTTCAAATTGCGAATTCTTGAAGATGATCATATGATCAGAAGCTCAGAATCATGTTCAAATGTTAAAGCCTCTTATTATTCTTATTAAAGGTAATTATAATTTTAGTTGTATAAATAAAAAATAATTTACAAGATGAAAAATTCAAAAACATACAAATTAATGTTTATATTGGAACCTCCGTTCACTGCTTCTACACAAGTTTATCAAAGGTATTCATACGGGGGGCGTAGCTCAGATGGTAGAGCGCTCGCTTAGCATGCGAGAGGTACCGGGATCGATGCCCGGCGCCTCCAGCTTTTTTTTTGTTTTACAAAACTAAAATTTGCAAAAGAAATTCGATTATAAAATGCAATTATTATAATTAAAGAATAAATTTTTAATTTCAATTTTTCAATATGAAGAGTGTGGATTGCTATTTACACGTTTCGGGTTTTGTAAACAATCCAAAACCGATATCCGAAGCACATTATTGCACCTATGAATATAGCTAATAGGTACCCCATTACCATTATAAATAAATTAAATAACAATTAATTAACAGAAACCTGCTGAACAATGATTGATGGAATAAGTAGTTACCTATCTAGATTTTCCATTACCAAAGATAATCAATAATTCATTAATTTTTTTAATTGCAGAACGTTCAGCGGCAGAAGCATGCGAATTTGGAAGCATTCCAATATCTCCTATGGGCGGAAAACATCTGAGCAAGTCGGCTTCCGAACTAAGTAGCCCTAGAGAAATGCCTGAAGTTCGTCCAAGATCAGCTGCTCCTCCGGGAACATCACACTTATCGGTGTATCAGAAAACTCATAGTTTTTTTACACAACTCAAGGTTTAAAATTTTTGTACTATTTTGTCAATTAATGTATTAATGAGATAATTGCAAAATCCATAATCCAAAATCAAAATCTGATTCTCAATTACCCATTATGTTAGCAGAATCTCTAAATTGGTTAAATTGCTTATCGTAAACGAAAAACGTGAAAAGTTCTGTAAAGAGTGTTAACACTAAGAAATATACGAAAATTTAATTTGTGTATCATGTTTGAATGATAAAATTATTTTAAAATATTAATACCTATTTTGGTTGTGAAAAACCGAAAAATATAAAAATTGAATTTTCTAGATAACTACTTCTATATACATTTTGGTAGTTTCAATAACTGCCTCCGTGGCGCAATTGGCTAGCGCGTTCGGCTGTTAACCGAAAGGTTGGTGGTTCGAGCCCACCCGGGGGCGAACTTTTTTACTTTCGCAATTTTATAGCTGAAGAATATTTTGCTAATGCGAAGAGATAAAAAACAATTTTATGTAGGAGAGTTTTGATTTAAATTAAAACGTCTCATTGCCGATAATGGAAAATAGTAATTCGTTAGTAATTAAGTAGCTGTTGGGTTATTTACATCATTACATCTAGATTTCTATATCATAAGATAATTCCAAAAGTATAAATTTCTTATACTTTAATAATAATTTCTGATTTATAGAGCCGATGGACTCGTAGTAAAAGCCGGGAGCGAAGACATAAATCTCCAAGTCGTCAAGATTCAACTGGGACCGATTATGCTGCCGATTTAAGTAGTGATCATAGTACGCCTAGTACACAAAGTCCTAGGCATAGATTACATACATATACAGGTAATAAGTATTGTTCCTCACAAACTGTTCTGAAACTCGTAAAAGTAAGTACCTTCGATAGCTCAGTTGGTAGAGCGGTGGACTGTAGTTGCTGCTGATTAAACTTGATATCCATAGGTCGCTGGTTCAAATCCGGCTCGAAGGAAACGAAATTTTTTTTATTATTTTTCTGAAAAATAAAATTAATTAATTAGAAAGAAATTAAACAAATTATTTTTAATTTATCAATTTAATTTTTAACACAATAATTCCTATATTACGATAGTGTCATTATCCGCGGAAATAATAGTGTAAATAAAGATAAATAGGATTACTCCAACATACACACTTGCAGTGTCAAAATAGTATATAGGCCCATTAGCTCAGTTGGTTAGAGCGTCGTGCTAATAACGCGAAGGCCGCGGGTTCGATCCCCCCATGGGCCAATTTCTTTTGGTTCTTTAAAATTAAATATTTATAAACAAATTTAAATCGTTTTAAAATAATCAATATACTGCAAGGTCAAGAATGTGTGGGCCCATTAGCTCAGTTGGTTAGAGCGTCGTGCTAATAACGCGAAGGCCGCGGGTTCGATCCCCCCATGGGCCAAATTCTTTTGATTCTTTCAAATTAGATTTTTATAAACAAATTTAAATCGTTTTAAAATATTGAATATACTGCAAGGTTAAGAATGTGTGGGCCCATTAGCTCAGTTGGTTAGAGCGTCGTGCTAATAACGCGAAGGCCGCGGGTTCGATCCCCCCATGGGCCAAATTCTTTTGATTCTTTCAAATTAGATTTTTATAAACAAATTTAAATCGTTTTAAAATATTGATTATACTGCAAGGTTAAGAATGTGTGGGCCCATTAGCTCAGTTGGTTAGAGCGTCGTGCTAATAACGCGAAGGCCGCGGGTTCGATCCCCCCATGGGCCAAATTCTTTTGATTCTTTCAAATTAGATTTTTATAAACAAATTTAAATCGTTTTAAAATATTGATTATACTGCAAGGTTAAGAATGTGTGGGCCCATTAGCTCAGTTGGTTAGAGCGTCGTGCTAATAACGCGAAGGCCGCGGGTTCGATCCCCCCATGGGCCAAATTCTTTTGATTCTTTCAAATTAGATTTTTATAAACAAATTTAAATCGTTTTAAAATATTGATTATACTGCAAGGTTAAGAATGTGTGGGCCCATTAGCTCAGTTGGTTAGAGCGTCGTGCTAATAACGCGAAGGCCGCGGGTTCGATCCCCCCATGGGCCATATTCTTTTGGTTCTTTAAAATTAAATATTTATAAACAAATTTAAATCGTTTTAAAATAATCAATATACTGCAAGGTCAAGAATGTGTGGGCCCATTAGCTCAGTTGGTTAGAGCGTCGTGCTAATAACGCGAAGGCCGCGGGTTCGATCCCCCCATGGGCCAGATTCTTTTGGTTCTTTAAAATTAAATATTTATAAACAAATTTAAATCGTTTTAAAATAATCAATATACTGCAAGGTCAAGAATGTGTGGGCCCATTAGCTCGGTTGGTTAGAGCGTCGTGCTAATAACGCGAAGGCCGCGGGTTCGATCCCCCCATGGGCCATATTCTTTTGGTTCTTTAAAATTAAATATTTATAAACAAATTTAAATCGTTTTAAAATAATCAATATACTGCAAGGTCAAGAATGTGTGGGCCCATTAGCTCAGTTGGTTAGAGCGTCGTGCTAATAACGCGAAGGCCGCGGGTTCGATCCCCCCATGAGCCAGATTCTTTTGGTTCTTTAAAATTAAATATTTATAAACAAATTTAAATCGTTTTAAAATAATCAATATACTGCAAGGTCAAGAATGTGTGGGCCCATTAGCTCAGTTGGTTAGAGCGTCGTGCTAATAACGCGAAGGCCGCGGGTTCGATCCCCCCATGGGCCAATTTCTTTTGCTCCTTTTTAAAAAAAAATTTTGGGTATAATAAATGTCTGAGCCCATTTTGGCTTAGTTGAGAAGTAAAAATACCATTTAGTACACAGACAGTAGTGGAGACAGTTTGGTAGTGTGGACTTGTGGAGTTGGTAACCTTAGATTAAATACGAGCACCACTTGGTTACCATTTCCACTCTTACTAATACATCCCTACCGTAAAAGGTGGTTCACACTACATGATTTCTCATAGGAGAAGTCATATGACTTTTTTTAGGGTTAAGAACCACCTTTTAGGGCTGGGCAAAATACATCTATTAGTGTATTTCAAATACAAAATTCAAAATACTCGAAACACAAAATTTGAAATATAAAATACAAAATACTTTTTCATTTTCAACCAAAATACAAATACAAAATACAGTATTTCAAATACAAAACAAATTTTAATTGCGCGCATGCGTATTTATGCGATTTTTGAATAAATTTGACAAGCTTTATTCCTCTGCGCATTTGGGCAATAAAAATGCTACAATAGGCAATCAAACTTTCGAACTGTAAATTGGCCTCTATTTGATTTTATTCTCATCTTTTTCAGTTTTTTTATAAAATTTTACGTCTAAAATTGCCAAAAAACTGATCTTTTGTGTTACGCGCTCATGAATTTCACAATATGTATTTCAAATACAAAATCATCACTTATTTTGTATTTCAAATAGAAAATACTAAATACTTTAATCAAAATCTTGAAAATACTAAATACAAAATACAAATGTATTTCAAATACATGTATTTTGAGACTGCCCAGCCCTGCCTACCGTTCGCCATCAAAGATCCGTGTTGCAGTACCTACACTAGAATTTTTAAAAGACTACCGACACGTGACTTTTAAAATATTGAATAAATAATTAATTTAATTATAAATTTTCTAAATAAATATTTAATAATAATTAGCAATATATGTATTAACTAAATTAACTAATTAAAATCACGAAATAAGTCGTTTTCATCTTTATTTATACATATAAAGGTGGTCACGTGTCGGTAGTCTTTAAAAAATTTGACTATACTAACTTTATAAATATATTTTTGTGTTCGACGTAATCAACACAACGCCAGCAAAGTTTATGTAGGCCCATTAGCTCAGTTGGTTAGAGCGTCGTGCTAATAACGCGAAGGCCGCGGGTTCGATCCCCCCATGGGCCACGATTTTTTTAAATATCTTTTTAATAAAAACAACACCTACTATAAATTTAATGTAGCTACTTTAATCTTAGTCAAAAATTATTTTTCATTTTATTTGAAAAAATTTATACATTATGTTTTTTAGTTTTTCACATAGCCATAATTAGTTCCTTCAGAAAACGTATAAAATTTACTTCGTAAGCCATTCTAGAAATAGTATCAAAGAGTGCTCGTATCGTTAAAGCATAATTCAAGTAAAGCTCGGTTCCTATTGATACGAATTGCGGATAATGTTCTGATTGGCTGGTTTGGAAAATTATAAAGTTGGTACCAAGATATCGGCCAATAAGAACATTATCCGCAATTCGCAAATCCCATCTCTACATTTATATGAATCTACTCCAGCTTCAATCGGTTTTTAAAGTAATATTTTATTGAGAAAAATGTGAAATAAGTTTTAGTAGGTATCAGAAAGCATCTTTTTCTATTTTCGTACTTAAATGCACTCCTTAACTCACTGTTTTCGTCTCAAAACAAAGCGTTAAGAAGCTCTCTTAAAGTACTTAGTTTTAATCAGTTTCTTATGCCCGTTTTCACCGACGATTCTTAAAGTTAGGCATTGCTTAATCTGACATTAGCATTTTTTAAGTTGAAATTGCTCTTCACCACGTTTCACCACGCGCACCAGGGTTCCTAAATAAGATAATAAAGGTATCCATATATCGATATTGTAATGGTTAATAATTTTTATGCATTGGGTTAGGAGTTGTCTTAGCGTTAGGCAGTTCTTACGTAGGTAATTGCTTAGAAACCGTCGGTGAAAACGGGCATTAGTCTTTTAATATGAGTCTAAAAAAATGTCTTTAACTAATAATAATTTAATTCATTATGGATATCATAAAGGCATAAAATGTATGTCAAGGCCTACGTTGTGATGTGTTGCAAATTACAAGTTCACACGAAGATGGTTTTTGCTATGATTAAATTAAAAAATTATATGTACATTAAACAGATTATTACCTAGTTCGTGTTAATTAAGGGTGTGTTCGCGTTTATTTTACAGACTCGCCTCTCAGCAGAGTATGTGGTGGTGACACATCGCAAAGCTCTGCTAGTGGTTCGCCTAAACCTAGAGCAGCTACACCAGGAGCAGTGGCAGGACTTGATCTATTACCAGTAAGAAATCAATTTTTTTTATCTATGTCAAAGTCGTGTTTTTCTTTTGCTACAGTAAATTAAAAAAGTAATTTAAAAAATTAGAAAAGTATTTTGAAAACGTTTTACTCATTTTTATTATTGGATGAGGTATAATTTATTTCAGTAATGTATAAAAGAGATGCTTTTATGTGTCATTTACTTCGTTTATGTTTAACAAAATATTTACTTTCGTGTTTGTATTTGTAAAAAACGAGCACATCATTCGTTGATGAAACAGTAAATTAAAGCTCTGTTCTCTAATACACTCAAGAAAACTTTCTGTGCAGTATTCTCTACTTCAAGTCGATTTAAACTAATTTCGTGACAGTTTTCTTAAAGTTCTGAAGCAAAGAGTAACTTAATTTTAATTTTCAAGAGAATAAAGTTTTCCTAAAAGCATTGGAGTATGAGTTCCACAATTTTGTAGAATAATGAGAAAGTGAATAGGTAGAGGTGCTTGTAATCGCTATTGACTAAAGATACAACTTTTGTAGTAAGATTAGTATCAATCAAGGATTATAATATACCTACCCTTCACAGTAAAATTAATGCACCAACTGATATTTTTCAATGTTATTTGCAATTTTCAGTTTTAATTCATGAAACTATGTGTTGGTAACTTCGGATTTTTATTAACTGGTCTTATTTAAAACGAATTAAATTTGATCATTAGACATTTTTTAGCGATTCTCAATAGTCAAATTTTCCGTCGTTTCTTAGACTATTTTTTATTGCTATTTATTATTTGTTACTTCACCCTTTAAAGCCATTAAAATTTGTTCGACATTTAGTTTAAATTCTTAACTTTGATACTACATGCTTAACTGGATAAAAAAAGTGTTCTGCGGAATCTTATCTATTTAATGTAAGTGGTGCGTTAATTTTGCTGTTAAGTGTAGTTACGGCTACGGGAATAAACATAAAATAAAATAAAAAACTAAAGAGTATTAGTATCGATGAAACTACGCAATTTCGGCTAAAATGTTAGCGTTTTTGTTCATCTTCGTAATAATACAGCTATAAGAAAGTACATCAAAGAATAAAATTGAAGATGAAAGTACGCTGTTGTAATCTTTCGTTGATGCACAATCGGGAATCAATATGTGGTACCCACAAAAATACCAAAAAAATTGTCAATAATTGGCATTAATTTCCTTCTTTTTTAACAAATTTTGTAGTACAAAATTACAAAGTTCACACACATTTAAATTGAAATTCGCTTCTGGGCGAATGTGCTACAAATTTTCGTATTGCGTAGGTTATAGCCCATACTGCTAAAGAGTTAACGCCCGACCCTCCAAATGCCATCGTTTGACCTCTCTAGGGTGTTAGAAATCTTAAATGAGTTTCCCTTAAAATATTTGAACTATTTTACTTATTCTGTTTACAAAATTGTTTTTAAAGTTGCCGATTTTAGAGCTTATATCTCTATCTAGTGATGGTTGCGTAATTATATAGGTTAATCAGCTATCCAATAAACCTGCATAGCATACATATGCCAAATTTTGTGTAAATCTCTTGAAAGTTGTAGTTATCTCACTTATTTACAGTTACAGTCAATCTGTTTCTCTCACTCCAATGAAGCAACTAATTCATATTACCATTCTGTTCTCCCGCTGCCGCTCAGCGTTTATTTACAAATGTAACTTCAGATCATCGCCAAATATTTAACGTTGTATCAAACTAAATTTGTTTATTCTTTACTATACCATTAACGAAGAGTAAACAAAACGAATGCTCCAAATTACTACCCTGAGGACCCTGAGGGCCACCACTATATACTATACAGTCAGCCTCACATTTAATTGCCACCCTGGCTATACGTTTATCACGCATTGTGGATGCAACCATCATAACCCTCCTACTTAAATTGAGGGGTAACTTTCTTTTGCCAACAAGTAGTAATTCCAACAACCTCCCCTTCTGTCCTTTTGTCGCTGTTGGCTAATAACCACCCTAACGTATAGCCACGGTGGCCAATAATTGTGAGGCTGACTGTACATAAATCTAGCCCCTATATAAATACGAATCTATAAGTCTATATAGGTGTATAATATAGGCAAAAGAGTAAACGACTTGAGTTTCTGCAAGAGCAGATGATTGAATTTTTGAGTGAAGTCAAACAAAATTGGATGCTGTACTGTTCCTAGAAACAAACCCATGCTGCCTCGAACCAAATACGGATTAGAACAGCTACCGGTCTCTGTAATTATACATTAATCCCCTCCCCTTTCACAAAACTTATAAACAGGGCACACTTATTCAACAAGTACTGTTGTTGAATCCCACCTACTCTGTAGACTCCCTCCAGCTATTAACTGAAAAATCTTAAATGGTACCCTCCTATTTGTGATACATCATTGGAAAGCCTTTAAAAATTGCTTTCCAGTAATGCCAACTTAAACAGCATTTGCTCGAATAATAATTGTCAATTAATTTAAAGTGTTAAAATAAATGTGTACTGTCTAAAAGAATTATTTCAAACATATTTAGATGTGAAAGTTTGCCATTTAGTACAACCCTATGTGGGCAATTTAAAGAAAACCTTAAAGTTTAATGTGAAAATTATTCTACCCAAATTCACCTGAAGTTGGTACCAATGGAAAACTGGACTAGAAAAAACTTTTTAAGAGCTTTCTAATGACTTATCAGAAGTACCTATAGGTATCAAATTAAGACTTATTATTTTGGGTGACTTAGGTCGTTGACGTTAAACGTAGTAGTTTCAAAAATATAGCCAATGCAACTGAGACTCCCGTATGATCAGTTCCAATTAGTGTCGGATTGGTCAAGTGACCAAGTCGACGGATAAGCATGATGACGGGACCAAACGCTTTTAGAGGCTAGACTTATACAAATGAGTTGCAGTTCAGGGACAAACCCATGGGGGGATAAAGGGAAAGCTCCCCCTTCCAATGTTTGGAATTTGCTTACAGGGTATACTTTTGTTATTAAATTTCTTGCTATGTATACAGGGTGAATCCTAACGTACGGATCAAACTGATAGGGGACCTAAAGGGGACCAAAATATCATTTTTTTTTAAATAAACTTTTAATCAAAATCGAATAACAACAAAGTTACATGGGTTTTAAGTTCTTGTAAACCTGAGCATTTTTTATTAAAAATAGAGTGATGACTTACGTTTTGAATTGAAATTTGGAATATTTGAGAATTATTTAAACGAAGTTCAGTTAAAATTTTAGTAAAATTCTTATAAGATGAAAGTTATGCCTATTTAAATTGTTCTTTAAAACACTCAGCTTGGGTGCCCACTTATTGGAAACCGCTGATTTATTTAATTCAATCATGTACGTCAAAATCAGTCAAAATTAATCAAATGTCAGAAATTAAATAGGTTATTTTGTATATGCTCAGCGGTATTCAATAGGTGGGTAATAATTTATAAGAACTTAAAACCAATGTAACTTTGTTCTTATTCGATTTTCATTAAAAGTTTACTTTAAAAAAAGTTATATTTTGGTCCCCTTTAGGTGCCCTATCAGTTTGATCCGTACGTTAGGATTCACCCTGTATACATGGTGTAACAAAAGTATAGGTTGCTACTTCACGAGCGTATTCTACTAATCAAAATGAAGAAAAAAGTTCATAATAAACATATACAGTGTGTTTCACTTTAGATGAGGACACCTACATAACTTTTTTCTTTTGCTCAATGAATTGTTTCATTTCGCAGTTCAAAAATTGGTTTAAAATTTCTAAAGTTGATCTAAGCTCGTTGAATTTTCGCTTGCGGCGCTATGGGGCCTATGGGAAATCTTTGGAACCTAAACTCACGCTACTAGCTACGACACTGTCTTTGGGACTTTGGGACCAATTTATTTTGTAGCCAGTGGAGCCAACCACTAACCAGTCCGGTCCTGCTTGTGGCACATTTTCCTAAGAAACAAATTATCGTGGCATACATGGAAAAATTATTTTCTAAAAATGAAAATTGGCGATACCCACTGAAGACTTAAGTGAACTTAAAAATCATTTTACGATTTCGCGAAACACCGTTTTTTGAAAAACACTGCCTGAAGGTAACAGTCGGCGGTAAAAAATAGTTAGTTGGCATTTTAGAGACTACAGTTGGCAAATTTCAGGTAGCTCCCCCCTCAAAATTATTCTTTCAGTTTGTCCCTGTTCAAGTTTATGATTTAGTAATGAACCTAACCTAACCTACTCACCTACTCTAACCTAATCTTTTTTTTCTATTACGAGAGAAGCGGGAAGTCTCCCGACAGCATCGTAATTTCAGGAAGTGCTGTATTTGCATGGAAAGTGTTTCTACCGGCTAAAAACCGCTTCTTTTGTGCATTGCCTAGAGCGATCTGGAATCACAATTGAGTATAGTCTCGGTTCCCTCTGATTATTATGATGTTCATCTTCATACGTAGTCGCTACGAGTGTCCCTCGATCTGTAGACTCAACGTGATCCCCCTGCTGGGTAGCTTTCTTCTTCAACCACATTGCCTCTAAAAGAGAAATCTCCGGTTTGGTGACTCAAACCATACCTATGGTAACCCCCTTTATAGAACCCCCACTACAAATTGAATGATATAACCCAACAGCTTAAAAAGTCAAATCTTTCTACAACTGACACTCTCTTAAGATGTTCAACACCATTTTTACTCATACATGGAATAAACAGACTCGTCACACTTAGCCTGATCATTAACACTAATATAAGAAGAAGTACTAATATTCTTCTTTTTATTTAAAAAGTTTAAAAATTTCAATCTTGGCGTACAGACAGAGTATTTAGCAATGGTGTCCTGTTTTACGTTCGGTCTGGCATCCGCGTTCATAACTTGAAAACGTTCTAAAATAAACTTCCATTATCTACATTTATTTTTAAATTAAACTTCCGTAATTAATTCAATATCAAACCGCAGCACAGGACGGATACAAATATTCATTTAGTATACTCTTTAAGGATTGACTATTAGTCAATCCTATTAGTCAAGTCAGATGCTATGGCCTATGGCTTTTGTTTTAAAACTTTTAATGTAATCTCTTTTATAAGTGACTATTATGAGATTATAAGATAACTAACAGCTGTTTGTGCGATAATCCCTCTCAATTAGATGTGGAGTTTTAAATTTCTCGCTCGTCCTGTGGTATGTTTGTGTGAAAAGTCAAGTTTTAGAAAGTATTTGGGGGAGCCTCGAAAATAAATGGTCTCTTAAGATACACAAATTTCTACAATGCATTCCGCATTTGCAAAGCCTATTCGAGATAACTCATAAACGACACAGTTTATTGATATAAATTTGAATAAAATTCAACAACTAGACTAGAGAGAAGAGAGAATCTCCTAAAAAGGAATAATTAGTTAAGAGTAAGAAGCTATGAGTTTTTGTTTGCTTTTCTGTAAAACCATTTTTGAGTAAATGAAAACAAATACATAAATTGCGTGCGGTGGAGCAAATGGTAGTTACTTCAGCATTTCTTATTTTCATTAAAAATGTTATCTTTTATGTATTTATTATTAAATAATTCATGGCATCTTGAAAAATGTGTTATAGCATGAAATTCCAAAAATCGTTACATTTTTTCAGCTTCACTCTAGAATCGCTTGTTTTAGAGAAATTTAGCGAGGAACAAAAATTCTTAATTTTTATCTTAGGGATGCCATTTATGAAATATGCCGATTGATTAAATATTCAATACTTTACGAGATAATTTCTTAAAATTTAAACCCCCAGGTCAACAGTCTGTAATTTTTTAGAGGTGCATTTTTGAATATAATAAATGAGGTCCAAACAATTTGCAAAGGTTCACAACATTAAATGTAGAAGTTTGTGGTGTATTTTGAAAACACCGTGTATGTATCAATACATTACGTACATAATTAGATTGATTTATGTATAAAATATACGATCATTAGTATAATTTGACAAGATTAATATCTTCTCTTGTTCAGTAGTTTGAAATATATTTTTTGATACGCCACACATCTTTCTCGAGTTAATTTATCTTCCAATTTGATGTAAACTTGTTAGTATTTATAAGCATTATCTGCCAAAACAAACGTTATACATCCGAAATACGAGATGGAAGAAAATACTGAACTAGATGTAGGTTTATATAACATTTTATTTAAATGATTGAGCTTTCAAAATGGTAAGCTTTATTATTATTTTTCCAGATAACTTCCACCGACGATGCAACTCGGCGTCGGGAAACAGCGCTACGTCAACATTCATTTTTTCAGTTGCGAATATATTTACGGAGAGGCCAAGGGTTGGTCGCCATGGATAAAAATGGTAAAATTAAATTTATTTTCCCTTTTACATGAAATATAGAAGGATAAAGAAATTTATCCTCGCAAAGTATCTTTTCAAAAAAGAAAAACATTTAATACTCTACCGCTGTGGTAATTGTGTTAAGGCAAAGTAATTTTTTACAAAACTGAATTTATAGCACAAGTTTCTTAACGTCATTTGCATATAAATTGAAAAAAGAATAGTTTTAGACTGAATTCAAACTTTTATCAAAGCTTTCAATTGTTAGTTGCTTTCATCTACAAAATGCAAAGTAATTTTATTGCATTTGAGTAAATAAAAAATCTACTTTTTTTAACTAATCAATAATTTCTAAATAATGAATGTTTTTATTTATTATTAATAAAAAATTTGTATTTAAGTCGCATTTTCTTTTTCAGGTACAAGCGATCCATACGTAAAATTCAAATCTGGTGGAAAATTAATTTACAAATCGAGAACTGTTTATAGAGAATTAAATCCGTTGTGGGACGAAAGTTTCACGGTTCCAGTCGAAGATCCATTTGTACCAATTCAAATTAAAGTTTTCGATTACGATTGGGGCTTGCAGGTAATACGTCAATATAAAGCTCAATTTCTCTTCATCTTTGATTTTTTGTAATTTGCAGGACGATTTTATGGGAGCTGCTTCCTTAGATTTAACAACTTTAGATTTAGGAAAAACCGTAGATCTTACATTATGTTTGCAAGATTCGTCGAGATCTCTTGCCAAATTAGGCGAAATTATGTTAACTGTAACACTTTATCCGAAGAGTCAAGAGGATAAAGAACAGGTAGGTAATTGAATTTTTAAATTTAATATTTATATGATTTCCTATACTGCGTGTACGAGGAGCAATCGAAATAAGATTGTGTCACGAAGGTTTAGATTTATAAAATTGCAAAGTTGCCCCAGGTATGAACGTTTGTTTCTAGATTTGTCACTAAAATTTTGAACATTCTCACCTTCAATTTTCTCTATCTATTTTGAGCTCAATTTGAAATAGATCAACATGTCGTGGCGCCCTATTGTTATGATTCCAATGATGGCGCCATCACGTTCAGATGACTTTGAGTGACATATTTTAACAAAGGCATCAGCATACAAATTGTTCAAATTTCATGTATCGTAAATGTGACTGTTACAACCGAGCCGTCAGCTTATAAAGAAATAAGGCTGAAAAATATTGCTAGCAATAGGGCTTCCCCAACAATAACAGAAGAACACTAAACCTCAAAGCAAAACGCAGTTTCATAAAAAATAAAATAAATTCATCAAAAATGTAATTTTTCTTTAAAATCAGCTATTTCGTGACTCCATAAAAGAGGTGTCACTTCTGAGTTAAAAAATTTTCCGCATTTTGCGTTTCAATAGCCTTTCAAGCGTCCTATAAGTAGATGCGATAGTTGTGAATTATAGCTCTTTAATTTACAATGTAAAATACAATTTATTATTTACCTTTGGTTATTTATTCGTTCACGAGTTATCGTGTTCGCAAACACGCACACACACCAGGGAGAAATTTTTTTATGCTTAAAAGTGATGTTTGCTTGTCACTAAAAATTAATATTGGGAAAATTCTCCACAAAAAATGTTTCATATTTTCAACATCGTTACAAAAAGCTTGACCGGCTTTATATGTCGGCTTAGGGTAAACTAAACAGTAGGTCATTTTTACATGTCCGAAAAGCTACGAGATTTTTACATGGAGGTTACAACTTTTAACATCGGCAAATGTAAACAAAACCACGTTTTATTACTTAACTTGACATATTTAAAAACTATTAGATATTTATATGGTACTAGTACTGTTAGTAGTAGTATTACTCCAATTTTAATGTGTCCAAAAATAGAGAGGTACCGTCTAGTGCGTTTCCATTAGTCTATTTGAGCCTGCAGGTCGTGTCATAATCCACTTTTTATCTTTAGTTGTTTTCCAAATACCTCTGATAGCTTGATAGGCAACCCAAAATGTAAAATTTGTAACAAGAACAGAAAACTATCCAATACGCCTTAGGACGAGTACTTTAGGCATCGGATAGGCCTTGGTTAAAAACCTGTCCCGTTCAGACAACAGAATACTTGGGTGATCAGAAGGTGATCATAGCCTGAATGACATACTAAGATCGCTCCACCCCAAGCACGTAACTATGAAAGGGCCAGACCCAGCTAAAATTTTGCTGGCCCACTCTTATGTCCACTCTAATAAAATGACAATAGTAAGCAAAAATTCAGATATTTACAGCGTAATCTGAATTCCACACATAATATTTCATCTTTATAAAGTTTTATAGACTACATATTATGTATTTGGTCCATGCGAAACAATTGTGGCTACCAAATGCCCACCTGAATTTAAGAAGCTAGTTACCTGCTCGCTTCCCGCCGTAAAATAGACAGAGAGAAAAGATGAGCGACAGTCAGCTGTTGCAACTGATCACTCAACTGTTGTTTCGTCTGAACGAGCCCAATGACGCCGAGAATAGGAACACCTACTTATATCTCTAATCAGTGCTTAACTGACACAAAAAGTACCGATATTTCTTGCCTTTTAATAAATTAAGTATTCCCTTACAATCCCTAAAGTCCAATTCCACAATTATAGAGAGTGGCTCATTCCTAATATGTGTTCACAAAATTTAGCTAACTATAGCGCGGCTTCTATTGAGATAGATGCAGAAAACACGTGCCGCTTTAATAGAATAACGTACTTTATTATAATTTGACAGAATTTGAACGAATCCAGGTAGTAAAATTGGATCCGAGTACGAACGATTGTTCATAATGCTGTACCGAAAAATCTCGATGTAATATAGTCTTCATTTTATAAATGGCACAACTGTCTACATTTGTGAACAAATAGTATGATCATGACAAAGCAAACCCTGACCTAAAGCTGTCGTTTTAACCTTTCTGAATTGAATATTTTTATTTCCGAGCTTTAAATCGAATTCGATTTCACGATGAAAAAGTCATTACAATCTAACTTGACTTTTGACCTGTTTGTATAAAATCCAAATTAGGTCGAATGAAACGATCCCTGCGGGAACAATTTATTAGCGAGTCTCCTCAAGTCTCTTGAGAATATGAAACGTTAAAACGTTAAAGTTAATTTGCCGGGACAAACATTTTGTACGAATTATTGAGATGATATTATATTTTTCTTAAAATAAAACAGGAAAACAGTTTCATTAATTAAAACTATACGTTATACAGAGGTTATAAGTTTTCAGAACATTTTTCTAACTGGTTAGCTGATAGTTGTAAAGAAGGTTATTGAAGCAAAGATGCACAAAGAATTCAAAATAGTTGAATGCAAAATAGTTAATAACAAGTAAAGGAATAAATGAAAGAGAAGAAACTCACCCTATACAGAAAAACTCAACTTAGCATCTTAGCAAGTTGCATCAAAATAATTTCAAACGTGTTCATTGATGTTCATTAATTAAATATTAACTTTAATTTTTTTAATAAGTATATGGATCAAAATTAAAGCTATTAAAACGTAGGTAATACAACAACCACGTTTTATGAAAAAATTCATGTCTACACGTTTGATTGTCCATAACTAACAAATCCCATAAAGCACGGAGCAGAAAACGTGAACTGAATTTAAAAACCACATATTTTTCTATCAAGAAAAAAATATTCGAGTTATTTTATATTTATTCAAGAATTAGTATGGTCTATTCTACAAATCTAAAAATACTTTTTTGCTTGTTATGTTTTTATGATAAAAAAATTAATTTTTCTTTAATTTCTGAACTGTTGTGATCTTAATGACCATATATGTCAGAGCTTTTCAGCTTTTCTTATAAGTGCCACTTTTACTATTTATTTTATTATTTTGAAATCCAGGACTTGAAGCTCCAATAAAAAAAATTCCCCTCACTTTGTGAATGAGACTCAAATACTCTAGGTAGCAACAATATAATTAATAGAAGAAAGACACCGGTGCATGGTGCAATTGCCCCATGAAAGTCCATTTGAAGGTAGTTTTCCAATAATACAAAATATTATATTGTTAAAAAAATAGAAGCGCCATCTCTTGTCAATTACTTGTACTTCAGTTGTCAAATATATTTTTAATTCAACGTAACAAACAAATAAAACAAGAAAATTTAAAATAACACTTACTAGCTTTTTACATTACAAAGCTTAGAATTATTATTATGTTACTATTTGATATAAATAAGTAAGGTTAAAACGAGGTTAAAATACTTTTTGTTCTAGTACTAAAAAGTAACCCTCGAACCTTACTTATTCATAGGTTATATCCCGAGAGCTATGAATTTAATCGAGTAAATTAAGGATAGCTTTTTTTTGTAAAATTTTGCTCAGAAAATGTTTGATACTTATAATTTAAGGAAAATGCCTGAGACCGTTAGGTCGAGGGGTATACAGGGTGTCCCACTTAGCATGCTCACCATGGGGATCTCGTAAACTGAAAAAGATACGAAGTCGGTTAAATGACACCAAATGTAGCCTCTTTAGCACTTAGCACTCTAGATATTAAGCACTCTAGATATTAAGAAAAAACTGAAAAAGTTAATTTTCTTTAAATGCCTATAACTTTTTTATTAATCAAAATAATGTCAATTTTCAAAAAGGGGATAATAGGCACTACTAAAACCAATAAATTTAATAAACACAAGAATTTTTTTATAAGGCCGTTTTGGAGATATGATGCAAAGTTACATTTTTTTTAATGCAAACCTAACCTCAATTTTATGTTGTTGCAAAGCTAATTTCTTTCTCTTTTCAAAAATATACGTTCTTAAATTTTTAAATTTTTTTAAATATCTAGAGTGCTAATAATATTTTCCACAAAACAAAAGTAGGATTGAGTTGGCCATAAAAAAGACTACATTTGGTGTCATTTAACCGACTTCGTATCTCTTAAAGGTCGTTCACACTACATACATGTTTACTACAAATGTATAAATTATACATGTTTACTACATGTATTGAACAAATCTGATACTTTGTATAGCACAAGTTTGACAGGTGCAGTCGTTTATACTTCATACATGTCAAGATGTCAGTCAATACTCAAAATCATGTCGAGTAGCGATGATGAACTTTTACTGTTGTCGCATCAGCATATTATCACATTATTAATGGCAAAACAAGTAAATGGCAACGAAAAAAAGGAGATGGTGGGTCAAAAAATTTTTGTACAAAAGAGCATGCAAATCTGTGATGAACAATTTACGCATAAAGGACAAACAAGAATTCAAAAATTTTGTTCTGTCGACTTCAACAGATTTTTAATCTTAATTGGTAATTGTTGCTCTTCTTATAATCATGAAAGATACAACATTCTGTTATGCCATTTCACCAGCAGAACAGCAAAAGTTTTATTAATTTAATGGTATTAAATTTTATCGTTGTAAAATACATTCAAACACTTTAAAAATAGCACAAACAACATGTAAATAACAACTCAGGTATCAGCTGATTGTTTCGTTGCGCTTGTGCTACCCGCAATAAGCTGCAGACATGTATTTTACGAAATTATGGAAAACAAATCTGGGTATCAAAGTTGTCGTATACACAATCATCGTACTTCAAAAATCTATGACATGTATGAGAAAATGTCAGATTTGTATGGATTTTTTAATATACTTGTCGTATACATGTCGTATACATGTATATACCAAACATGTATGTAGTGTGAACGACCTTTTACAGTTTACGAGATCCCCATGGTGAGCATGCTAAGTTGGACACCTGGTATATTAAGATTAATTCTAAAATTATGTTTGTGGTTTGTTGCGGGGAGTTATGAATTAAGATTCGTTAACAAATATTTTAATTTTTAATAACAATTTTTAGAAAAAAAATATAAAATCTTAAACGTCAAAAATAATTTGAATTTGAAAAATTAGAAAAATAATGACAGATAATAACATAACTCAGGGGTGTATAAAAGCTAGGGTCTGTTTATTCGTGATTAAATCCCTCGTAAGGGGTAATCTGTTTGGTTGTTATTATAAGAGGGATTTAACCACGGCTAAATTTATAAAAAAATCTAGCTTGAGTTTCATCAGTATGAAGTAGCTATCATTGGTCATTATTTATAAAATAAATAAATCTGATTGGTTGTTATTATATGAGGGAATTAATCAGTGATAAATTCTCAAATTTTTTGACGTTTGAAGTAAAAGATATATTTTTATAAATAATATTTTGATTAATCAACTATTAAGTTATTTCTAGATTAAAAGCTTTTTGGAAAAATGCAAGATGGCGGCCGTTTATTCAAAATTTAAGGGTGTTCCCCATGAATGACTTTTTGGGATTTTTATGTGGAAGTACTTGGAGACCTATAAAAAACGTATTTCAGAAGAAATTAGCTTTCTAATAATTATTTCTGTCTTCAATCTTATTTTGCCTATACTATAAGTAATACAAATTCTAATTCAAAATAAGAAGGTATGAAAAACGCTTTAGTTTCTGTCTTGAGTGTGTTTATATCATTATATTCTGTCTTAAAATTAGCTTTAGATTAGTAGACGACTCGCTATAAATTAGACATTTACCGTTTTTAGATACATTGCTAAATGAGTTTTAGCTAAATCGTTTTCACGTAAAACGCCGATAAGACGTTTACATGATTAACCCTAACAACGTATCGGTATTTGGTCACAATTTTTAAATCGATTTAAGTAAAGCGTTTTGAGAGTGTTTACAAGTCATTTAAAACTTAAAACCACTTTAGCGAATAGGTACATTAACTTATAGTAACTGACTTGATTCCCGATTCTTACGAAATAGGTACAACGCAATAAAAGTTGCCACGCTAAGTTGTTGTGCAAACATGTCACGTTTCTTAGTTCATTTGGCAATCGTAAGGGTGTTCTATTGAAAATAGCTGTTTGTTAGTAAAATAACAGCCGCAAAAAACATCTTCCTCTTTATTTTCCGATTTTTTATTTATGTTGTGCTTCAATTTTCAACCTCGCAACCTTGAATAACTCTTAAAACTAATAGTATACAGTCACATTAGACAACGTTATGGCAAAACTTCGTAAAAATTCCCACACAGCTGAATTTTTGGGTGGACCTTGTTATTGCTCTTTTAAAAAACGTCTCAAAAAATCCTATTCATTCGACTCTTGCTGAAAATTTTATTAAAGCATAAGAAAATACAGATTTTCCGAATATCTCGTAAACCATTGATTTTTCAGCAAAAGTAGCAATTAAAAAATTTGTAGCTTATGCTTGAACAAATAATGTCAAAATTATTCATCTGTTATTTCATGAAGACTCTATTTTGCATCCATAAGTTGTCAAATTAAAGTTACAAACCAGTTAATAAACTCAAATGAATCATCTGGTTACATCATTGTGTTATAACCACCCTTTTTCTAATAACTGTCTATGTCTAGACACCACATTTAGTTAACAATAACATTCTTCTATTTAAATATTAGGCCTTCTTTTCCTTTTTCTTTGTACTTTAAAAGCATTCCTTCGAACCTTTCTCTAACCGTCATTCTGGTCTTTCCTAATAGCTTTTCTAACCTTCCAATCACGACTCTTTCCACCCTTCTTTTCTTATCATTATTTCTCTAATTTTAGTTAAGGACTTAAGGTAAAAATATGTGAGTTAGTCTTAGTTTAGGTTTAGTCAAGTCAAGTCAAGTTTTAATAAAGTCATCAAGAAGTTTTAATAAAGAATACACCACCATAAGTTGGTTTCTTAACCTTTGCCTTTCGCGAGATCCCTAAAAACCCCGTTAACGGGTCAAAGTTAACAATTGAAATCGTATTTCGTTTCTCTATTTAATAGCCTGCGTGAGAATATCAAAAGCTGTCTACAAAAGCATTAAGATCTAGAGTAGGTACGTCTAGATAATTTATAAAACATTCACTAGATAGTCCAGCATACACGTGTAAATACACAAAGATATCAAAGAAATAAGAAAACGCAAGATTTCAGTTTTTTCAGGATGTTTCAAGAACTTTACGCGTTGTTCCGAGGATTTTTATTTCTTAACGAGCGTCAAAATGAGTAATCTTTTTGTAATTTAGCTAATTCTACATTACCCAGGTTTGGTAATTCACAACAGAAAGCATCTAAGCAAAATTGTGCTTATTTTTGCTCTTTTGTTTTGGTAGATGAAAATCGTCACCACTGATTCCGATAATACACTACTGAGTCAATGGTTTTTACTCCAAGTGTTTCTTAATTTTTTCCCATTTTTATACTCAAAGTTTCTCAAGAAATTAGACAAAAGTAATTAAAAGTTGAAATTAACTGAATTAGTTTTTCTTTATTTAAGTTATTAGTTTTTTCATTAGAAGTTGCTTTTTTTATTATACCACAAAGAACCAGAGAATGAAAATAAAGATTTTCATTAATCTTGTGAAATGAATGTAAGTACCTCTTATACCAACCCTTATATTTATTTTAGGCAACTTTTAAAGAACAAAAGTGATAAAATTAAACAAACAGAAAAGATAATTCCAAAGTTCTCATACATGAATACTGGTAAAGAGGAGATGAGGATAAAGTACTAAAGTAATTAGTGAAAATCCTAGTATCCAATTTTTTTATTCATTTTAATTTTGTAAAATAAATATTATTTGTTTATTATTAAAGTTAATTTTCCTTTTAACAGAATTTTAAATTCTGTTTTTTTTTAGAGTTATTATTATTTATATTATTTATTATTATAGAAGTTTATTTTTTTTATTATTAAAGAAGAGAGACAAAACGTCAATTTTAATTAATGCGTTGAATGATATAACATAGTTTTTTCCAATTATTCTAATTAAGTTAATAATTATAATTAGGTATATAATTATAAGCGACCTCGAAAAATTTCACTAATTTAAAGATTACAAACAGTCTCCCAACTTGAATCATTACATTATACAAGATTTCCCTAATTGTTTCTCACAATAATTATTGGTACTTATCACAAAATGGCAGAAACCAATGGCGCGATAAAGTGGAACTTCGTCTAGTTTCGCTGAAACAGGATATTAAATTTAAACTACACACCGTTTAATATTTTTCCAAATAGTTTTTCTGATTTTTTATGTGATCTGTAACCAAAGAGGCTTCATCGTGTTATTGGTTGAGGCTAGGTAATTTTATCACGATTGCGTCGATGGTCATTAATCAGCAATCGGAACCGAGAGTCTTATGTGCCCTACGAAGCACAGAATTGACGAAACGGGGTAATTAGGGAAAGGCATTTTTATTTTTAGAGGATCTGCACGAACTCAAATCCCGACGGTATTTTAATTGACGAGCTCGTTTGCTCGTTCAATACGCACTACACCGATTTTGCAACTTTTCTCAGAAATAAATTCTTAAAAAAGCAAATCAAATTCCACTTTCAATGCTTCAATTAGCAATTAAAATTATGTAACTTTAAATCGAGAAGTTTTTAAAGCAAAATTTATATATTCACCAATTATTTGGGATCGTTTGATTAAAATAAAATAAACAAAAAAAGACCACCTGGTTTCAACCTATGCTAAAGAATATTCAAGTTATTCAAAGTTTGAATATTCTTTCACGACCAGTGAATTTGTGTTACTTGAGAACGGATTTGAATTATGAATATTAATGATAAAATCTTCCTCTTGAAAATTCCAGAGAGTTCCTTTCATAACTCTCAGCAAACCAAACCAATATAACGTAATTATTAGTAAATATTTTGAAAAAGTCAATTAATACTTTTATACAGAGAAACAATAAAGTAATCCAAATCTTAAAAAATATAGGACGTTATATTTTAAAAAAAGCTGAAAAATGCTGCATCTCCGCAACCAGGCATTTTAATGTTTTTTCACTACATCAATACATCCGGAGGAAAAGATACTACGACTTCGCTTGTTTAATCGTATCTTTAGAAGTCAAAAAGTAATTGTAAACTATATTGTAAACTGTTTGCAAGAACAAACTACACTTTAAAATTGCCCATGTAGTACATTGAATCTCTTTTATATTTTCTACTTTCATTTGGTTTTAACTTAGCAACAGATTATGTGGTAAACAATAAAATAAAGAGTACAAACGTTGTTAATGAATATCATAAAGTTGGAGGGCTTTTATGGCACAAAATTAAATGAAGGTTTCTTTCCATTCTATTGTTTACTTGCTATCTGCAACAGCTTAAAATGCAGCTCGCATTTTGGAAGATAATCTAACATGATATAGTTAATAGCGTTCTAAAAATTATTTAAAGTGTGCAATCCAAATAGTTTATATAGAAGAAAAAAGTACAAGATGGGTACAGAATAACTTTATGAGAAGAATGTAAATTTATTTTTTCCAATTTTTCTTTAAAATTTTCCTATAACCCTAGAATACTTTACCTCACTGAAAAGGGAAAAAATTGTTTATCTTAACTGAGATTAAAAATCATCACTTACGCGCATAAAAAAGAATGAAAAAAATTCCCTAAATTAAATAGTGCACTGCAAATAGCTTTTTATGCGTTAAATTGTTCTCTCTGAATTGATTTTTCGGAAAACTCTCGCATTATCTTCTATGCGATGCCTAGATCAAGGTTGATAATTATATTTTTCCGGATGATTTCGATTGTCGATTATTTGTTGAAAGTTACAAATAAACCCCCTATAAGTTGGGGCCCTTGGTTTGAAACAGACAGTAGGTAGGGGGAAAGCGCTATGAAAAGGTCGCGTTATGAAAAGGACAGTATCAGTATCTTGAAAACCAAAAGGCATTTAAGTTTGAAATTTTAGTATATGTAACTTAATATACTTATAAACAAACTATGACGTGGACATAGTCCTCTCGTTTAATACACCGGAAGTAGAGTGTTTTGTTTTTTATTCATATACAAAGTAAATATTGTTGCAAGTTTTGGAAGCTTCAAGATAGGGACGTATTTACTTATTTTACTTACTTTTATGGCAAAACGTATATCAAGGTATGTATTTATATGGACAACTATTAAAAACAAATTTGGTTTTTGCATTTTAGTTTTGAACAAATATTCTTAAAAAATGTCTCGGTGTTATGAAACGGACAGTTCATGGCGCATTGAAACGGACGTTAGTTTTAAAGCGGGTAAAAGATAGAAATTTTTAATACATTGGAAATAGATGTTTCAAAAACAAAAAATATTTCTATTGCTTTCAGATGTGTTCTGCACACGTAAATTAAGGCCCCAAAGAAAATTTAAGCTTTTTTGCAAAAATTTTTTTTTAAATATTTTAGATTGTTTATTTTGTTATTATTAATTATTATAGCTTATTTTTTTAGATTTTTCTTTTTGAACAAGTTTGTAAATGAATCTACAAATCAATGATATTAAGTTTCTTCAACTTTTTTGTGCGAATGTTGCAAAACTAAAGAATGTCCGTTTCATAACCCCATGTGTCCGTTTCAATGCGCAGGGTGCCATGAAACGGACATTTCCCGATTTTACTTTAAAATGAAAAACTTAGTTTTTCTGCTTGGTATGTTATTATGAATAATTGTTTTGTTACGTTACCAAGTATTTATTAGAACTTATGTTTTGTTCAGAAAATAGAGCTATTTGAAAAAAAGTGTCCTTTTCATTGCGTCTTTCCCCTATATTATAAAACGGAACTTATAATTAGGCATCTAATCAGTACTTGAGGAAAAAAATTGCCCAAAACCTCACGAGTAACGATAGTCTACATTTTTATTTCAAATGTAACACCTTGTATATATTTTTGCATTTTCTGAGAGCGTTATTTTGAAAAATAGAGCTCTTATATGACTGGGCCTTAATTGTAAGACATCCTGTATATTTACTAACTTTTTAAAAAAGATTATATGTTTTGCTCTTATTTCAGATAAAATTGTATTTATTTATAATTGACGTAAATATTGGTGCATTTAACATAAATAATATTTGGTTATTTACCATATTTGGTTATTTACCCCCATGATGAGAAATCATGTAGTGTGAACACACTTTTAGGTTACGATTGTAAAGATAAAGATATACAGGGTTATTCAAATTCGAGGGCCACTATGGGGATCTCGGAAACTGTAAGAGATACAAAGTTGGTTAAATGGGGGCAAAGTTGCGTAATTCGATAGCATATAAACAGTGGTGTGTTGTAAGCAACCAGTTATAATATAACCCGAACGTTGAGTCTTTTTTCTTTATTTAACAGAATGCAACAGACGTATATCCAGCTTCGTTCAACGACTCAACGTTGACGTTATAAATAACCGGTTGCTTACAACACACCACTGAATATTTAAAAAATTAAATTAAAAAATTTCCATATGGTCTCGAGATTTTTTAAAAAAATTGAAATTTTGGAATTTCTTATTTATTTTTTCCTGAACTTATTTTCTAAGACATCAAAAAACTAAAAACACATTTTCCTTGCACCTTTTTTGTCTCTACAAGATAGCAATTTTAAATTTTCGGAACAACGTTTCGATTTTGAATTACCATCATTAACTAAAAAAATTTAAATACGGACCTGCATTTTTTATTTTATTTTTGAGTTTAGATTTTTATTATAAATGAAACGACTTATTAAAAAATGCAGGTCCGTATTTAAAATTTTTGAGTTAGTGATGGTAATTGAAGATCGAAACGTTGTTTTGAGAACTAAAAATTGCCATCTTGTAGAGACAAAAAAGGTGCAATGAAAATGTGATTTTAGTTTTCTGATATCTTTGAAAATAACTTCAGAAAAAAATAAATAAGATTTTCCAAAATTTCGATTTTTTTTCAGAAATCTCAGGACTTTATGTAAAATTGTTTAATTTTTTTGATTAAATATTATTGGCTATCGAATTACGCAACTTTGCCGGGCATTTAACCAACTTTGTATCTCTTACAGTTTCCGAGATCCCAATAGTGGCCCTCGAATTTGAATAGCCCGTATAGGCGATTTTGATAGCAAATATTTGCTCTCTTAATTAATTTACAGCAAACTCGTGTAGTGTTTTAGTCTTTTTTTATATCTATTTTACTCAAAAAAAATCCTGAAAACGTCTGAGGCATAAATCACATAATAAATAACTAAACTCTATCCAGATACCCATGCCAGTTATTAAACTATCAAAAATATCCATGTAATTAACAGTAGATGACTAGATGATTAATAAAAAACAATTAAATATTAATTGTTTGACGTTTAATAATTTCCCTATTTTGTAAAACTGATGAATATCTTGATAAAGTTCACATGAGGAAAAGATTTGTTTCTATTTTGCGTTGGTAATATACTCATTGAACCATGTATGCGATGCGGTCATTGAATAAAGAAATACCCCCTACTCTACCAGGAAAGAGTCATTTAGCTAATAATATGGATTACAATGGACGAATAAATATAGCGATTTCCAGGCAATTTCTCCAATAAAATGGTTACTTATACTCCCACTTATAAGGAAATATCCTGACAGCTAATGAAATAATAATGTAAACTCGAAGGAATGAATGAGCCATCCATGGACTTCTAAAATGTAATTTCCGTCGCATTCGGTTGCTAACCTTCCTTCCGGATAATTAATGTGCTATTTTAAAGCACCGTTTTCAGTTTTTTTTAGTTTGAGATTGGTATTTAAATTAATTCTTTTGACACTGATACAAATCAATAGAGCGTGTCACTTGTCATGAAGTTCAATTTTATTCCACTAGGGTCGCACAATCGACGGTCCCAAACGTCAAATTACAGTATTGCCAAATTACTTAATTCAAACAAATTTGAAAAAATTCCTATAATTATATACAATAAAAGTAATTTGGTAATACTGTAATTTGACGTTTGGGACCGTCGATTGTGCGAACCTCGTGGAATAAAATTGAACTTCATGACAAGTGACACGCTCTATTATGTAAAAATTATGCACCTATTTTTAAAAAATGAATACAAAAAATACTTAAATAATAAATACTACAGGAATAATATAATTTTTACGTTAATTTATTAGTAAAATTAAATAAAATCAAACTTTTAAATTTGTGATGAAAAACAAAATATAGCGCCATCTCTTGGTAAAATTTATTTAAATCGTCAACTGACAGTATAGCAAACATAAAAAATAAAATTCTCCAACACGATTTTTTAAGAATTAATTTTTAAAATAAATCATTGCTAAACCAAAATAGTATATTAAAATACATGTGTCACAAGATAGCATTTTGACGCACGAAGGCAAATTTTGCGAGACCGACTGAAAGGAGGTCTGCAAATGCCTGAGTGCGTCAAAAGCTCTTGTGACACAAGTGTTTTATACTATTTTTTCTATTTTGCAATGATTTATTTTAAAAATTAATTCTTAAAAAATCGTGTTGGAGAATTTTATTGCTAAATTCTTAAGTTGGTCCTACTGACAGTTGACGTTGATTTAAACTTCTAAGATTTTACCAAAAGATGGCGGTAAACTTTGTTTGATTTTAATATTTTTAAGTTTAATACTAATGAATTTACGTAAAAATTACATTATTCCTTTGGTATTTATTACTTAATAAGCATTTTTTGTAATTATTTTTTAAAATTAAGAATAATTTTTACATAATTGATTTGTATCATATGTCAAAATAATTATTTTAATTACCAGAATGTCAACCAATCTCAAACTAAAAAAAAACTAGAAACAGTACTTAAAAGTCGAGGGGTTATCCACTCTCTGCAGTCAATGTACAAAAGTTGAGCTGTCAATGATAGTCATCTGCAGTCAATGGCAGTTATAGCATTTGCAGTCATGGGCAGTCAACTGCAGTCAACTGCAGTCATTGTACAAATTCAGAACAGTGGTTGACCCCTCGTTAAAAGTAGAACATTACAACATCGTTTTGGACGGTTTTCGATGCTGTAATGAGTATATTTTAACCGCAAAATAGAAAAAAATAGTATTAAACGCTTGTGTCACAAGGGCTTTTGTCGCACTCGGGCATTTGCATTGGTGCGTTAAAAAGCTGTCTTTTGACACTTGTATTTTAATATACTATTGCGGGCATCCTGAAACAGAGCACACTGATGTAAACTTAGCCGGTGCATCTTTTGATTCCCTATTAAATAATAAGTACGTAATTTTACATGGAAAATGGAAATGGAAATCTCCATATAATGTCTGATTAATCCAAAATATAATTAAACCCTACACAAAAAACGTGGTAGGTGTAAATTGATTTACACCTTTTTCCAATTTGCGAATCAAGTTTACAAACACGTAAAGCAAAACAACGATAAAATAAATTCAACATCAACATCACTTGCATAAAAAACAGACGACGTTTTACCGTAATTAAAAGTGAGCTATCGTCATCCTTCGCATCACTTTATTATTCGGTTATAATTGATTTTAAAATCGTGTTTGTAACTATACCACAAACATGGTAAATTTGAATTACAAATTAACTTAAATTTAGCGATAAACAAAATACGAAATAAACCGAAAACACACTTTCCGTACGTGTTACAGATAAAGTTGTAAGAAAAGTAGTGTTGATGAAGAGTACACAAAACGACGTCAGTGTTTTATTTACGTTGTTGTTAAACAGTGATTTTATGTTAAATAATGTTTAGGTGCGCCGAATTTAATTTAGCGTAATACTTTTAGTAATTAAAATTAATGCTATAAACATTTTAAATTGTGCGGCGTACGTGTGCGCAAGCTTGTTGAAAGTGTGATATTTTGGTCGAAATTTTTGAAATTCTCTAATTGCTTTTTGCTTCTATCCCTATTGAAATATTTATTTATAGTTTTACGACAATTTTAAATCTTTATTTTTATAAAAGTTGGGTTAAATAGTTGGCGAATTTTTAAAGAAAACTTTCTAAATTACCATCAGATAGAATTAAAAATTTTGTTAACCTAATTAAAAATTTTAATTTTTGATAACGTTATCATCTATACGGAACTAATGAGAATTACTTGTTACAATAGCATCTTTTACATAAAACATGATTCTACAAATTATATATGTGGTTGTCAAATGGGGATAATATTCAAATTTTGCGTGTGTGATGTGACTTCCTCAGAAACTATATTGAGTTTATAATGCATAAATTGAGTTATTGTTCTACTCTAGTACTGAACAGGTAGAAAGTGTTGTTAGGTGTAGGTGGCGAATCGATATTTGAGTAGACTTTTGGTATTAGTGAATATAGGTGAAAGAGACAATGTTTATTTTTATAGTTCGTTCTTGATACAGATCTTAACCCTAATAATTTTGGACAAAATTAGAGTTATTACCCACGAAACCCTTTTATAGACTATACTTTGATCCAGTTTCAACAAACTTTTTTATTTTGCTATACTTAGTTAAAATATTATAAAATTGAAAGGACTTTCTAGATACGATCTCCCGAATTGAATTGATGGTGGCTTCAGTAGGGTGCTTCTTATTTGGCCTACTTATGAATTTTAATTCTCAATCAACTCCAAAGAATTAAAATAAAATTATCCACATCATAAAAAAATTTTTTTATTATAGCGGCCATTACCAGCGGTGTCGAAGTTTCTTAAGTAAAATACACAGGGTTTTTGGATAAAACAATAAAAAAAATTTTTTCATAAAATTCGCGGTTTAAAAATCTGAAACTTGGTAGATAGCACAGCACGTTCATGGACAAGAAAGCTTAAAAAACACTTATTTTTTTTTAGCATAAACTAGTATTTTAGGGGTTCAAAGTTAGCGCCACTCCCTGAAGAGGTAGTAGTGCGATTTTCATGAAATTTCTACCACATGATGACTTTTATAAGATCTTACTGTATAAAAATCATTAAAATATTTACAGTACTTTTGGGGATAAAGCGATTTTTTAAATTCTTTAAATTTTAACCGCAACTTTAAGAGCCTACAACTTTTTGATAAAATTGCAAGAGGAGTAAATGTCCTATTTTTGTCTCAGGAAAACACTGTAGACGTTTGTCAATGTTATTCGGGAATTTCTAGCTTTTGCAGGTATTATTTGTCAATAAAACGTTTCTGATGAAGTGGAACGACCCATACATATTTTTAGGGTAAAATATAATAGTTATAGGTTTCTTTGTCCATCAACATGTTACCCAAAAAGTTTCTGATTTTTAGACCACGAATTATTGGTCGAAGAAAAACATTTTATACCGTAATATCCAAAAACCATGTGTATTTTAGATAAGAAACTTTGACCCCGCTGGTAATGGCTGCTATCAAAAAAAAAATTTTATGATGTGAATAATTTTTTTTGAATTATTTGGAGTTGTATGAGGGAGTGTAAGAATTAAAATTCGCAAGTAGGCCAAATAAGAAGCACCCTATAGGCTTCAGGTCTCATGCAAAATGTTGATACATTCTAATTCATCTGCAGAAATTATTCAATAAAAAATGCTTGTGAAAATTCTTTCATAATATCTCCTTTACATTTCCCCATTAATTCATTGGACATTAGATGGACATTGTTTGTAATTTGCATTTCGTGTAATACCTTACTCGTTATTTTTATCTAGTAAATACAAACACCGATGTTTGTGAAATGGAGGACTAGACATTATTATACACTAAACACATTATGCTGTTAGCGATAAAAAATCCATTAAATGCATACTTTTGCCATTATAGCGAATTACAGAAATAATTTCCATGAAAATTAGAATCACTATGTAATAAACAATATACCTATACTTAGTAGCAATAATCATGACTCATGACTCATAACATGACGTTAAATAGCTAAAATCATTAGTTGGATAATTCTTGATAATAGCAAATAATAATAATAATAATAATAATAAATGCCTTTATTTTTCAGAGACAGTTGAGATATAAATTGATTTTACAATATTACATATTACAAATTATTACAAATGTCAGTGAAAAATCACAAGGTGTTGGTTCAAATGGCTGCCCATGGACAGCCCTTGTTCTACCACCAAAACCTTGGAGTACAAAGAAAAAAAAAAAAAAAATAAATTCGACAAACTCGATAAACAAAAGCGAGTAAAAAGCAAGAAAGAAAAGTAAGGTAGCAATACACTAAGTGATTAATAATAATCCAATCAACAATAAACAAATCAGTAATAAACAAATAATAAACAAACAATAAACTTCATCATGTCAGACCATGCTGAGTTCCGCACAAATAGAGACCGTACCTAATCTTGAACGACTCTAGACATAAACTTTTATAAAATAGAGGAATGCTGTTGTAGACTTTGGAGGCCTGATAAGTAAAACTTCTCTCAAACAGAGATGATCTGTGTAGTGGAGGCGTTATTAATCCTTTAAAGCGTAAATTTAGGGAATGCACATCGGTCCGAAAACTTATCTTATTGTACAGGTAAGGTGGTCGATGACTTAAAATTATTCCATGAATAAACGCAGCCAGCTGCAGCCGACGCCTACTCTGCATGTTTAGCCAACCAAGGGTTGATAATTTATGAGAAATACGGTCATACTTTCGTATTCCAAAAATTAATCTTAAACATGAATTCTGTACTCTTTGAATTCGTTTCGAGTCCTCCTGTGTAATGGAGGGGCCGTATATCTGTGAGCAATAGGTAAAATGAGATAACACTAATGCGTCGCAAATTAAAGATTTTACCTGGGTTGACAAAGAGTGTCTATGTGGGTAAATTAATTTTAAATTGATATAAGCTTTCTTAATATAATTCTTTATTTGCGTTTTATATCTAAAGGTATTATCCATGACTAGTCCGAGGTTTCTGGCTTCGTCGACGATGGGGATTTTATCATGATTGATATTGAAATTGGCAACAGATCGTAGTTCGGATATGCTTTTAGAATTACCAAACAAAAGAATATTTGATTTAGATGTATTTATTATGAGAGAATGAAGAGTAGAAATTTTGTGAATGTTTTTTAAATCGTTGTTAATTTGCAAAATGCATTCTTCATGATCTATGAGATCAAATGAATGGTACAATTGGGTGTCATCAGCGAACATATGAATTTTGCAGGTGCGTACGTGTTTATGGAAGCCAGAAGTATACAAGGTAAAGAGCTGCGGTCCAAGTATGGAGCCTTGAGGCACTCCAGTAGTCACGGGTCTAAACCGTGAACACGTTCCCGCAAGTTGCACACCCTGAAGCCTGTTGCGCAAATAATCCCTCAGGAGCTCAATGGCAGACGGACCGAAACCAACATAATTCAGCACAGCAAGGAGAACATCATGGTTAATGGTGTCGAAAGCTTTACTGTAGTCCAGTAGAGTCAACACTGTTACCTTACCATGCTCGCACGCCGTTAAAATATCATCAGAAATATGTGAGAGAGCAGTCGCACAACCGAATCCAGGGCGGAACCCCGACTGATTATCCGGGAGAATGTTGTACTGATCTAAAAATTTCTGAATCTGCAAGTGCATAGCTTTCTCAAGGATCTTGGAGCACACAGGTAACAGGCTAATCGGTCTAAGATCTGTTAATTGATCCACAATTGTTTTTTTTGGTATCGGTTTTATTATAGCCTTTTTCCACAATTCTGGAAATTTGCTTTCCACTATACAATAATTAATGATGTGGGTTAGGTACGGCAGAATAATGCTACAAGAGAGATTAATTATTTCGATATTTAGACCATCAAATCCTTGAGATTTGCTTTTTATTGTACTTATGATATTGGCTATTTCCGACATTTGAACACACCCAAACGCAAATTCATTAAGATCACTATCTAATTTATTACCTGCATAATAACTGAGCAGTTCAGTATTGTCAATTTGAAGTCTAGGAATGCTATCGATGAAATAATCATTGACCATTTCCGGGTTCTGTAAACGATGTGGTATAGTAGCATTATTGGGTTTGCTTACACCTAAAGTTTTTAGTTCTCGCCATAGTCGTTTGGAATCTTTACTGCTCGAGATATGTTCGAAGTAAGCGACTTTTTCATTTTTAATAGCTTGAGTTACTGCATTACGTATAGATTTGTAGTAATCCCAATGTGCAGAAAGACGTGTGCGCTTAAACCTCCGGTACGCTTTATTTTTTAAAGTAATCATTAGTTTGATTGTGTCTGTGATCCACGGCGTTCTTTTGTGAGTAATTTTAACTATTTTAATTGGAGCATGAAGATTTAAAACTTCTAAAATACCTTTGTTGAGAAATTCGACTTTTTGATCCGCGTCATTCAAAGCAAATATATTCTGCCATGACACCAAGCGTAGATCATTATGAAAATCGACAATATTGAAATTTTTCCAGCATCTGACGGTTTTGTATGTCACAGTACTTTTGGAAGGTATCATGATCTCACAAAAGACGGTATCATGATCAGAAAATCTAACATCAGAAACTCCAGAATTCACCACAAGACCATTATCAGAAGCCAGAATTATGTCCAATAAAGTTTGTGAGTTTAGGGCTACTCGTGTAGGAGAATCGATTATTTGAAACAAGCCTACAGAGTCGACCATTGCAGCAAAATAGTCGCTGTCTTTGTTTTTAACTAATAAATTTATATTGATGTCACCGAAGCAACACACAAAATCATGCATAGTAGACACCAGCGTGCAGGACCTCTCTAATTCGTCACAGAACAACTGACAGTTAGTTGTAGGTGGCTTATAAACAACCCCGATTGCTAAAGACATTTTATTTGACCTAAACGATACCCACACCTGCTCAATAATATTACTAGTTTCAATAATTGTATAATTGTATGCATTCCTCAAATATATAGCAACGCCGCCACCACGGCCCTGTCTGTCACGTCTTACAACAGAGTATCCTTCGATATAGTCGAAGGATATAATCATAGTACAAAAATGTTTGTAAGAAACTAATAATTGATAGCTTTTTCTGTTGTTTCTAAATATCTAGAGTGCTAATAATTAAATAAACGAGTTGCCCATTAAAAAGGGTAGGTACGTTTGGTGTTATTTAACCTCGAATCTCCTCGTATCTCTTACGTCAGCGTGCTAAGCGGGACACCCGGTATAGAAAGAAAAAATTTATTATTATTAGAGTGTTTGGAAAATAAGTAGACAATTCTAGAGTAAACCCAACGTAAGATGAGTGCATCACGTGACCAAACCGGTGCGAGACGTGGCTTCAGAGCCCAGTGGCGGAGCTAATTGTTTCTTCTGTCAAAAAAATTATTTTTATTGGTGTATTCATCTTACGTTTGACTTACTCTACTTTCTAGATCTAATATAAACACTAAAATTTCCAAAATGTACTTGAACTCTTATCTTTTTATTTAAATTTTCAATAGTCGAACCCCCCCCCTTTATTAAAAGCATCTTCCATTTTTCACATCGAAGCACTTATCTTGGCTCCGGTGAAGATTGAAACGAAATTCTGACTTGTTAATTAATAACATTGTTTTTTGAAAAAAATAAAAAATATGAAACTTTGCAATTAACTTCCTTATTATGCTATGATACGTTATCTCATAAAGTTCTTGTTGCATTTACAAGATTACCAACCCTCCACGAAACCGATACTTTTACAGTGACTGAGGTTTAATTAAAGGATTATAACTATGAAACATTTAATGATGCTATAGCTTTGTCACTAATTACTTTGGTAAACAAACAAGTTCTGAAAATATCTACAATGTCTCTAATAGATATAATTTTTTTCATGACATAAAGAGACCCTACATAAATAAACTTTATGTCCTATGTCATAACTTCCACAAAAATATATCTTTTTGGAGGTAAACTCACTTTTTGGGCAAAAAATACATTTGTCATAGAAATGAATTGGATATCAAAATTATATTATATCCGAGATGGCTTAGAAATCCTTATACCTGAAGTGTATACGTTATAATAAAGATAAAACAAATTCTATCCATTCTTACAAGCTTTCCACGAGCCAAACTCAAGCTTATTTTAATTGCTCCATAAATTTATAAATTATTACTAAAAACAGCCCTTTAATTTTAATTACATGGCAAAAGCAAATAACTGAAAAAATCTTTCTACAGCAAACAAGAAAATAAACATAAAATTGTGCTTGTTAACATTGTTAGTTGTTTCCCTTTTTTTGTGTCACTTCAAAGTACTTTTGTAAATAAAATACCACACTGAAACGAACTGGAACGGAAATTTTGATTTAACATTTTCACGTCAAGACGAGTATACCGTTTTCCCATTTGTTGAAGTATAACTTAGGTAACTTCAATAAATAATGTATACAAGACTATATAAGAACACTTACACGCTTTCCCTTTAGTGAAGTTAAAGTGGTTTAGAAATAGGTTATGATTGTAGTGTAATTCATTTACCTAATTAGGGTACTGATATCTAAAATCTCAATATACATAGAATAATAGTAAATTACCTAGCTTTATGTGAAAAATCTAATAAAAGAATCATAGTGGGTGTATTTGAATAATAACAATTTAGAATCAGATTAAATAAAATTATTCCGAATTGTAAATCGTAATCCATACAATAAATAGGTAATAGAAATGTCGAATCGATTTTGCATTTAGGAATAATTAATTCAACTGAAATAGAATACTAACAAAAAAGTATTCGTTGTTGGGCTACCAGAGTAGCCACGTTCCGTTACTAGTAGGAAGGTAGATACCGTTTGAAAATGCAACCGGAAACACCCTCTGAGACCTCCATCCTCCAGTTCTCCCATAGCAACGTTTTCAAAATGTCGCTTATATCGATTACCGTACTAATATAGAGGTAGAGAACCATATACTAGCCAATTTAAATCTTCTAAAAAACCATTTTAGAGTCCTTAAAAAATTTCTAGCTAATGTCTGACAAAATTTTCATTTTATTTGCCCTGCAAAGGAATTTTAAATCAAAATCCGAAACTCTAAACGTTTCTCGTATAAGAAAATGAATTAATTAGTTCAACTACCGTTATAATCATAAATGAAAGGCCAAAATTAAGGCCTAGGGGGTGTTTAATTCTTTATCACCAATAGTTGTTTGCTCATAAGATAAATTAACCTAGATAATTTAGATTCGTCTTCATGAACCGCTTAAATAAAGGAGATGAATGTTTGAAAATTTGCATGTTCAGATTAGTTTTAAATGGAAGATATGGGAGTCCAGAGAGTTCGCTCGAATAGGTCACTAATAATAGAGCTTTGTTAACAGTTAACAATTACTGAATTACTGTGATTCAAAAAGAGATTTAAATTCAAAAAGCTTTAAAATGCTTAAGTATTATCTCTAGGAAAACAAAGCAAGAACGAAACATGTAGTGTGAATTCCAACAACCGCCAAGATTTGAGAATAGCACGGAAACGAAAAAGCAGAAAGTTGGCTAAATAAGGATCCGCGCAATCTGGCAAGGATCCTGAACTGACTATGGAATGTCACGAACACAGATTAGAGAGTGAATTCACAAAGAACACCTCAAATGCTAGAGAAATTATTCCGAAACAAAGCATGGGATGCATATTCGTCTTTCCCAAAAATGATCTAGATAAGCCCTAAAATTAAACAAATCAGACAAGCAGTTGAACTCCCTACAGGACACTTCTGTCTAAGAAAAGATTTGCATATATTGGGTACCAGGGAACATTCATTGACCTGACTGTTCCATTTCATTTCCCCCATCCTCGCCATAAAAAGATAGAGAGAATGAGAGAGAAAGAGGATGAGGGTTATTCAGCCGTTGGGACTGGCGACTCAACTGTTCTCTCGTTTAAATGGATCCATTGGGTACACATTTACAAAAAGACAACGCTCCAGTATGCGGTAGGGAACAGGAAATTGCGGCCCATAATTTCTTTGACTGTGCTGCACTAACACGAACCAGGCTACTAATCTTTGACAGTCTGTTCAGAAAAGCCGTAAACACTGGTATGAGTCATACGACGAGATTTCTTAAAGCCTCGAGAATAGAACTATAACCAACGACAATAGTTTGAAACAAACATGATTTCCTACTTGATAATAGACTCCAAAGCTCAAAGTGTATAGTAGAATGTCGCTGCGGCACCAATATAAAATTTTCTATTATAATGAAGCCAAAATGTCACTACAAAGAGGTTTCTGGACTTTTACCTTAAATTGTGCATATAAAGTGAGCATATAAATTTTAAGGCCTTTATAGACTAAGAACCTGTAACATAAAAATCGGGATGATCGTATTCAGACCCATCTTTTGGGAATAAGCTATTTGAGTGCCAGCGAACATGAAAATATGGTTAACTGCTCAAAGCACTGGCTTAAGGCCTTAGGATCCTTCAATGAAATTGTTAGAGGAAGAAAAAAGTAAGAAATATGACAGCATTCTGGATGACATGTTTTTTTTTTCTTTATATTTTATTTGACTTTGACATTTTTTCATTCTTAAAAAAATATCGACAAAAATTTGGCTACTCTCTAGAATGGCTCTGAGAGCGTGGCAGATGTACTGAAATTAATGTCTTTATGCTACACAGTACACACCCGCTAACATAAACTCTTAACTCAGAAACGGTATTTGGGTTTCCTACTGGTAAAATAACAACTTTTTACATAAAAAGTAAAAAGATGGGCCTGAATAGGATCACCACGATTTTTCTTTATTATTTTTTACTTTGGTATAAATTAGAAAAAAAATATAGCAAAGAAATTACATTTTAAAGAAGTTGTTGGATTTAATGAAAATTTTTGTTTTGCACAAAAATTAATAAAATTTCGTGAGTTCATAAAATTTTGATTATAAAAGGTTATATTATATTAATATATTATATTATTATATTACCTATTTATATTAATTTAATTTCGAGACTCTTTTGTTACTTGTTGATGCGATTCTTTGTTCAGCTAAAAACGAATCCCAAGAAAATAAAATTAGACTTGGTAATTTAGCTTTAATTTATTTGAAATTCGAGTATTTAGATTTGCTTAAATTTTCAGTTTTGTATTCATTACTTTTCTAAATATAAAACGAGAACATCTATACAACATGTATACTGGTGGTTTTCAAACCTTCTTTTTAGAAACCATATAATTATTTTCAATTTTTGTAAAACAGAAGCTCTATTTTACGTTTTGCTACCAAGAAAGCTGTTCTTGAAACTTTACTGATAATTGCAAACTTGCTCGTTTACTGTCGATGCGGAGTTTATTGTCTGTCTGTGTTACCGCCCATCCGTTAAGTTAGTTCTATTTGACAGATCGACAAAGAAACTATGTAGATTTGCGAATTCAATGTACACTCACACAAATCGTATTGACTAATTGCTATAATTATCTATTTTACTACAGTATGGCTTATCTTTGTGACTCATGGAATACCTATTCCATTTGTACGTTAAGATCTTGCTTTGCCGAGGATTTAAATTTAGCTTCAGATTGGTTGTGGTGTTTGTAAAAAAAAGCCACATTATCATTACATGCAACATTAACATTTCCAATACACAATTAGCACTAAAAGTGCACACATAAAAGTACAAAACTTGGCAAAGGCTAAACAGGCATCGACTCAGCTGAAACCATTGACATTCACAGAAAATTTCTGTTATAGTTAGTAGCTGTAATGTTTCTTATTTACGTGAGTAAGATTTATTAATTTTCTTTTAATTTTAATCCACAAAATTCCTTTTATCTGTCGAGACATACCTAAAAGCTATTTGATTTGTCACTGACTCACTGATTACTCCAGTGACCTTTATTTGGGATGTCAAAACATTTTGAACGTTTTTGTCCTTTTTTTTGTCCGACATCTTATAAATCAGTTTTTTATTTTTATTTTTCTCTTTTATTGCTCTTCCCCCTTCTTGGCAATCAGCGAAAACTATTATACACTATGTCACTTTTTTACACTTAAAAATAACATTTTTTAAATTATCATCATTTTCTTAACTAGGTACTCCTGGGACTCGTTTCCCGCGGATATACAAAATTGAGATTTTATGTTAGTACACAGACTGTTCATCAATATTTTCAGTCTATTCAATATACCTACTGCAATATATTGGAACATGAATTGTGCTGGCTTTGGGAATTGTTGTGAATGTCATGAACTGAAGACTTAACTCCAAAGTGGGTAAATCTCACGTTAATTGAATGGGTTTTGCTTGAGATTATGATTTACCCCATACTGGTATCAAACTTCTGATTATTATTTTTCGACAGTATCTGAACTATCTACAAAAAATGTTAAAACAAATATCTTTTCAGTGAGTATTTCAGTTGCTGAATAGAAGTATAAAACTTTTGGGAAAAGTAGGGGAAGATGGGGCAGAGAGGACCGGTGAGGCGAAGGGGACCTCTCCGATTAGTTTAAAACCAGGTGCTTCATCTATAAGTTAACAGCCAAAATGCATAATTTACACATTTTATAGTATACCTAGCAATTCAAATAGTTGTATTGTAAACAATCTTAGTCTGTACAAGATAAATTCAAAATTTACGGGAAGTGATCTAATTTTTCAATTACGTTAGTTTGTTGTTCTCTTTAATATGAAACGTGGTTAATGATAGCTCATCGTCATAAGTTATTGTTAAGATACTAGTTTAACATATTCAAGTGAAAAGTTTGACCTAACCTATAATCTTTAGCTTATGAACCTCCAAACAAAGAAAAGCGCGCCAATGGGGTACAGAGGTCCGCTTGATTCAATATGTGTTTTATATGGTATATCAGCATCTGTAGTTGTGTGTCTTCGTTTATTTTATTTACGAGGGAAAAATGAATCCACTGTATAAAAGCGTGTGCAGTAGGGTCTTTTGGATATTTTAATGGTACTGGATAGATAGACAATGCCTATTTTATAAAATACTTAGATCATTTTATTCAACACACTAAAATGAATACTTTTTTGTAATTTCTCTTTTTAAAAACTTATCTTAAGTTGTTATTATTTTGTCAAAATTATAACATGATGAAATAAACTGATAAAAACAATATCACAATCATTTATTCAATTGACAAATAATGGTCCTCTTTACCCCACTTGCCGGCCCTCTTCGTCCCGATGTACGGGGCGAAGAGGACCACAGGTAATCGCTCTTTTATCTTTAATTACAGCGATTTGCAGTAGCAGTTAAGAAACAATATTTTACTTATGTTTCAGGTACATATGTACCTAGGTGATTCAAGTATTAGTTTCCCATTAATTGAATAAGAAAAAGAGAAATTGATAAAAAAGGCTTAATATGTCCTCTGTGCCCCATGTTCCCCTATGCAATAGTTCAGTAATTATGTACCTACTATCTTGTCCTCATTTCACTTCCGCAAGGTTTGATAAATCAAATCGTAAAATACATTCTAAATACGCTGTTCATAAATTTAAAATAAACTCGAGCATAAAAATATGGCGATAGTGAAACATATAGGTCATCCTTAGAACAAGTGATAAATAGAGCCCGGATTTATAAGCATTTATTATTTCAAAATAAGCGCTTAAAAAAGCTTCAAAAAGGTTTTGAATTATTATTTAGAAAGAAAATTAATCATCCTATAAAATTATATGTATGTTCCAAATTATTCATTGAAAAAGATTGTAGTCCGTTGTAAGCGTATTTCTAAACCGAAAAATTTCTCGCTGCCTCAACCTATATAATGGGAGCTCTGGTTAGGTGTGTGTGTGGGGGGGGGGCTTAGGATGTAACACTGAGAAGAACACGAATTATCCAAATCAAAATTTAGAAATCACCATTTGAAAAAAAAAGCTCAAAAAACCACGAAAACGTCTTTTAAGCAAAATATTGGAAAAAAGCAAAATAAGCATTTTCAACATTGGCTTAAATCACTTAAATATTTCAGAAACGTAAAGATCCAAAAGGAATTATTTGTTCTGCTTATGATTTAAAGCCATAAGCAAAAAGCTTAGAATCCGGGCTCTAGTAATAAAAGGCTGTTTGCACTAACGCTGAGCAACGACTTAGGAGTTGCCAAAATTGCTGATTTGTTAATAAATCAAATTGGGACAATTTTCCAAAACTTTTTACACCGACATAAATAAACAGCACCTTTTTAAGTCAACGAAGGTGGATCATAACTGTATAACTAGTTTCGGGTAGATGATAGGATAAAATTCCATTAAGATATGTTGTTTATTGTTACAGTAGCTACAACGTTTATTAGCAACAGTTTCCAAACTTGTTAACGGTTTTCCCAAAATTTAAAGCACCTTTTCAAATAAAATGATGGTGAGAGATAACTTCATAACTAGTTTAGGATGAATGATACGACAAACTTCTATTAAAGTAATTTGTATACTACTACAGCAGCAATAACTTCAATTAGCAATAATTTCTACTTCGGATGACTGTTTTCCCAAAATCACTCAAAACATCTATAGCACTTTCTCAAATACATGAGGGTGGTAAATAATTTCAAAACCAGTTTAGGGTGAACGATACCAGAAAATTTTATAAAAGTAATGTGTTTACTACTACAGCAGCAACAACTTCTATCAATAGTTTTCAAATAAATGAGGGTAGGAAATAGAGCTTCATAACTACTTTAGAGTGAGCGATACGACAAAATTTTATAAAAATAATTTGTTTTGTACCATAGCAGCAACAACTTCCATTAGCAATAATTTATAATCCAGACGACAGTTTTCCCAAAAGGAAAGAACGGTAGCATCTTTTCAAATAAATGAGGGTAGGAAATAGAGCTTTATAACTACTTTAGGGTGAATGATACGAAAAAATTTTATCAAAATAATTTTGTTTATTACTACATAATTTCTAGTCCGGACAATGATTTTCACAAATTTTTCACTCAAACTCTGTAGCACCTTTTCAAGAAATAAATGAGGGTGAGAAATGACTTCATAACTATAGTTCGCTCACCGAAAGAAAAGCTCGCTTAGGAATGTGCGTTCTGATTATTACGATTCCACACTGGAACTCAAAAAACCGCGTCATATTTTTTTTCGACTTGTAAAAATCCCAGTTTTCTGTTCATGTAATTAAATAATTGATTTACTCATGATTTAATATGGATTTCGTAGTGACAGAAATTGCCCTCCCTTTCTACCGAGCTTTTCTTTCAAAAATCGTACTATACTTTAGGGTGATTGACACAACAAAATGTTATTGAGATAATTTGTTTATTACTGCCACCACTTCCGCCAATTTTCAACCCCAAATTAGTTATTTTCCATTCCCGTTTACATAACAAGGTGCTGTATTTAATTAATTTTGGGAAAACCGTCCACAGGATTAGAAATTGCTTTTAATATAAGTTATAGTCTGTATGACAATGTTGGGAGTTAATAAACACGCGAATCGCGCCGGTAGAATCCGGTGTGACGAAACACTCTATGGCAAGGAATTTCAATAGTTTACAATTTCAAACTCAAATATCCCAGTAACGAATCACTCAGTGGACTTACAATTTCTGTGAGATGAAATTTAGATAAAGTAGGTTAGGAAATTATAAGAGAACTGCGCAATTTAAATATTTATTACTAAACCCAGTGCAATCCCATTGGAATAACAAACGCATGAGTGTAATGATTTTTCTTTTATAAATTTTTAATTTTGTTTGTATTATTAGAAATTTATGTACCTATACGTCATTATACATTTTTTTTACAAAAGTATAACAAAGTTAAAAATTTAATAAAGCTTTTTATCTTTTTTTAACAAGGTTTTTGAACAATTTATGCAAATTATCACATTTTCATAACAAGCTCAAAACGACCCAAATTAACATAGCATTTAACGAGTCCCTTTTTGCTATTACCATAAACTAACATACATTTACTATCTTGTCTACTTATATGAAGAGAACATTTTCAATATTATAAAAGTGTGTTATTTTTATTTTGTACTACTAAAATAATTGACCTTTCCATAAAAGTCGTTCCAAAGCATTAAAGCTATTAATTGTTTGTTTAACAGCAGCAAATGCTATTGGTTAATGAATATTGACTTAAATTGGACTCGTCGGCGCTCTTTATTGAACCTCACCTTTCGTTTGTTGATTAGTGTTGCTCGTGACAATGAGGCGTGTGATAAAGCTCGTCAACTTACATTTAACCCGACATTTACCTTCGACAACATTCAAATTTATAAGACCGGGCTAGACGCGCAAACGAAACCTTTTAGTGCATTATAATTTTTTTATTTAATAAATGTATTACGCTAAATTAATTCAAATTCACAACCGTGATCTTGAAATCTAAAATAAGAAAATACTTAACTAGTATTTTTATTCAAACTTAAAATAGGTACAGTGCAGTGCGCTTTTAACAACGTGAAAGTTGCAAAATGATAAATGAAAAACCAACAAAAAAGTCTGGAAAAGTTCATTCTTGTTTAAGCCGTTTAAGTGGAAAAGTGCATAGAGAATTATCGTTATCTGTTCATGACTTTCTTAGTGTTGAGAGAAGCGTTTCGGGCCACGTACAAAAATTAGTTCATCACTCCTCGACATCGGATTTGGATAAATTTGAAGTTAATAAAAATAAATCGCCCGAAAGGTTAAGTTTTTTAATTTTATTATACGAATTTTAATTGAAAATTTTTCATTTAGACCGCGTCGTACTCGTGACGCTACTATTTTCCAGGATGTTGAAGATAAAGGTTCGACATCCGATCACGACGTCGTCGTACAAAAGAAACTTCCTGATCTTATTATTGAAAATGTTAATCAAGATATAGGAGGACATCCTAGTGATAATGAACATGACAATCATATTTTAAAATTATTTAAGGAAACAGGAGACAAATTACAAAGGGTAAAATTATTAATTAGTAACAAATTGATAATTCAAGTTAAATTTTAAGGCTAGCGCAAAATTCCAATTAAAAAGGAAAATTCCCAGTTCTTATAAGTTGGTAATTGAACTATTAATATGCAAAAACGATTGTTATTAAATTTCAATTTAATTAAAATCTTATAAAAACCATTCTGGTGAGTAATTTCGGTTACTTTTAATTTATTCTACGTCTCAAGTTGTGTAAGACTTTACTTGTAACTTTGTTTAATTTGATCCACGAGGAAAATTTTATTCCTAACAAAAGCTGACTCTATACAGAGTATTTTACACGTGCCAAAATTTGCTTACATGGTGACTTTTTAAATTATCTCAAGATAGCTCGAAAACAATACAATGTAAAGGTGCGTCCACATTATGCCGATCGGCACAGATTGGCAATGCCGGAATTATTTATTCAGAATCTTCTTAAATCTGGCAGACATTAAGTACCTGCGTCAAGTTAAGGGATCTGCACCCATAATCAAAACTCTTTCAGGATTTTCATTACGTTTTCCATAACTTTTCAGAATCTTATAATATTTATGTAAGCCTTTTTTAAGCATTTTTGTTATTCCAAAATCTCCTCTAGAACTGATTTTACTTTAGTAGCAGATCAATATTATTTAGAATCAGCCAGAATCTTCTAGCCTTATCATATTTGAACTATTAATCTCTTCCGAAAAGATTTGTTGAAATAATAATTCAAAGGTAACTTGAAAATTCCATCTCTATGCATTATCTAATTTTAAACTATAATCAATACTTCCTTTTAAGAAATTCATGCTTTCCGAACATGAAACTTGCATCTTCTAAGAATAATTACTTCTTGTAAAATAAAAATTCGATAACTAAATAATAATTTCCCAAAACTTTCGTTGATTTATACTTTATAGTTTTACTCGCAGTGACTGACGTATTTACAAAATGAAGACGATTAATTTGTTAAAAGCTTCCCATTTCCTAACTAACGTTTTATCTAATTTTATATCAAAGTTGTTTCAGAGCTTTCAGTTTTGTTTTTCTACAAAAAGTTAAAACTATTGGTAATAAATACTTAAAACTTAAAAGTTTTCAAACATTTAAAAACTTTTTTGTTTATTTTGGACTCAATATCCAATGCAAAATAAATTTTTAATCGCTCTTTAATATCGTTTAAATTTAATGGTGTTTACTCTTAAAGTTCGCGAATAGATTCGTTAAGTCGAGTGCTTGTTCTATCGACAAGTTTGAATTCTAATAAAACAATTTTATTGCATCTTATAATAGACATTTAAAGGTTACGAACAATAATTTTCAGTGTTTCTGAAAATACAAGTATATTTCCATTTTGCTAATTTATTATGATTAACGATTTGTGTGCTAACATCAGAGTTTCGATAACTCGAGAGGAAATCTATTATTAGATTAGGAAGTGAAAGAGATTTTAATATAAAGGGTTTAGTACGTACGAGTAAATGGATTTTGTAGATAAATAAGCTTCAGCAAAGTTGTAGATCATTCAAGTCGCGTAATACAACTAGCATGAAATTAAAAAAATAATATCTTCTTTAATAATAATACTAGCTTTTTGAAACTTAGCGTGTGTATTAGAAGTGCATCGCCCTATTACCTTCAACCCTTAAAATTTTTTTCACGGATGCCAAAAATGGTCGATGTGGTTTTAAACAAGTAAGGAATTGGTTTTGAGTTTTTAATATTGTTCTTCTCCACTGGGATGAAAACTGGCATATTTAAGAGTAAAAGGTAATACACTGATATATGTTTAGTACACATACCAAATTTAAAAAGGCTAGTATTACTATTAAGGAAGATATTAATTTTTTAATTTTCATTTTTACTGTTAGTTATTGCTAAATGAACCTGCCTGACTACTCAAAAAGCTACTCTTAAAACTTGATATTTTAGCTAAAGTAGCTCTAGATTTATGAGCAAGTCTCTTGTATGGGAATTTAACACAGAATTTTAACTTAGGCCCCAATAAATTTTTTTCTCGAGATAATAGCTAACATTATCTATTGGTGGAAATTTGCGCCATATTCGCATCTACGGATAGTGAGATCATAAATGATCAAATTGGGGCAAAGTTGAGTGTTTGTTTAGGGACCTTTAAATGTCAGATTCGGCTTTATACAAAGCTTTTATCGCATAATAAGTCAGACGTCTTTGACATTTTGTTATTTATTGAAATTATAACTTGTAGCTTTTAAATAAATATTATGATGATGTCCATCTTACATACTCGTAGATCAAAAACTAATGTTTCTACTAATGTAAGAGTTTGATCTAGTATAATAAATTTCCTTTTTTGTAATTGATCGATCCATCTAGATTTGTAAAACTATTTTATGCTGTTATAATATCGTTTGGATTTTATCCAAAATCGAGAATGCGTCTTCTACAAGCGTTTATAGTGAGCGATGATTGGTTTATATCGTCTCCACAATGGTAAACTTGGGAATCTACAAAATTTTTACGTTTTTACAGGAGAACAAAAAACAACTTCGACGGTGTCTGTAAAATCCATTTTATTTCGTTTTAACGATATTTTTGAATAATAATGTCCTCCTTTAAAGTACCTTTAAGACTATAACAAGAAATTTGAAAATTTTCAATTCTAACGGCCTAAAATGCAGATTTGCTAAATGACTGTAGTGAACGATAAAATTGCATGGTTCCATATAAATGGTCCTAAAAACTTTATTTTTGAAACGCGACTACACATGTTGAAAGAGATCAATATCTCCTAAAGGCATCAATTTACTTAACTTCATATCGTGAAAAAAAAAGTTAAAGGTGTTGGAAGTGGAAACTTTTTGTACTTTTTACGTAGATTCTAATTTTGTAGATTTATTTGTGCCACAATTAAAGATTTTTTTTATTTAAAAATAGCTTTCTATTCCTGAATAATTGCTCTATCAAATAAAAAAAGATCAGCTCTATGCGTTATTTAATAACTGAGAAAAAAAATGTTTTCGAAAGAATTAGCGCATGAAATTCGCGGGTTTATTGTAGTCAAAAACCAAGATTTATGCTGTTTTTTGAGTTTAAAATGGCTCTATCTAAGTAACGGAATGAGATACAAATCCGAAACTACACTATTATGTGCATTGGTCATCTACCATTCGAATCCACTATCTAACTCAATTTCGCCAATTTTGCAGATTCGCGAGTTTACCATTGTAGGGACGATATAATCCAAACTATTTCGCTACTGATTTAGTAGACTTAAAGCGAAAAATATCCATAAATGAAGATGTAAGCATTAATTAATTATATTTTTTTTTAATTATTTTTTTGATTATTAAAATTAAATTATTTTTCTTTAGAGAATATAATTGGCTTAAATTCTCTTTAAAGAAATAATAAATTAATTAATTATGCCATATCGGATCAGGAAGTAATTTAGCCTTAAAAAGAAATTAGATTGATGTTTCAATACACTTTTGTTTAAATGGCCTACTAATAAACATATAAAAATTGATTTTTCCGAATACCATTATTTTTTTATATATTGTATTATTTCTCACATTTACTACTCTTCTGATTGATGACATTTTAATCAAAATGTGTCGAATATACAGTAGAAAAATGTCACGTTTGATTTGAAACTTTTCTTACATTTTTTCACCCCAAATATTTTATTACTTATATATTTTATTATATCAACTCTTGTCATCTTACGGCGGTAGTCTGTTCAATTTCATTTTGTTGAGTTTTTTTTATTGGGGATTTTCGTAAGCATAATAGATATTCTTTTATGCTCCCTTTCATCATATTCGTTTTTAATTTAACGTTGGTTATGTTATAAGAGCAAAAAACAAACGTTATTGAATATGTATACCTATTATAATGAAAATTGAAAATATAAATTTTTAAAAGCGAATGTAACATATTGTAATGAAATGAAATTGTGATACTGAAGTTTCTATTTTAAACATTTTAAATAAAAACTCAATTTAGCATGGCAATTTTATATGGTTGTATATAATTGTATATCCACTCACAGAAGCAGATGAAATCATAAAAAGTGGCTTGTAAACTAATTCGTTTAACTTTTTAATTAAAATGTTAAAATGTATCTATTTAAAGTGATTGTATGTACTGGGTGGACACATATCAAAAACAATTCAAAAATTTTAACTCAAATGTCGAAGATCAAGCCTTTTCGGACAGATAATCTACTTCATTTTTGTGAGACCTTTAAAAACAACTCTATGTACAGTACAACCTCAGGAATCAGAACCAGTGCGTCATTTAATCCCTCGTATGGGGATTAAATGTCACACTTTAGCCCCTTGGTATATACTATGACATGAAAGTAAGTTATCGATCGCTGCGCGTTTTAATCTCAACCGCAATTTACCCCTCTTCAGCTAGAGAGTTCTCTTAAGCTTAATATTTAGTATTTGCTGTATTTTCTCTACTATTAGTGAAAACATCCTTGGAGATACTTCCCTTTGACCGTGGTACGTGACACAATCCTGAAGCTTAAAACGTGCATAGTCGAGCTGCCATGATTAAAATTAAATTAAAAATTTAAAGGGTTAAATAAAATACTCATGGAATCATGAAAATCTGCCAGTTTAAATGTTAAAATTAATACTTTGGTCGATATTATCCTACCTGATGATCGATGTTACTCCTCAAATTCTTGCTTGAATTTTACATTTATTTTTGGAGGAATTTGTTAATATGTTCAATTTTTACAATAATCTTAAGAAGCATGGAAATATATTGTACAATATAAAAAAAATTTCAGATTTATTGAATCAAATTTAGAGATTTAATACATACATGTATAAAAACATAATTGGTGATTTTGAAATACATGTATATATTGATATCCACCTTAGACTATGAAAAGTTAAAGGCATCAGCAATTTTTTTTTAGAGCAAATGTTCTTCAGTTCTTAGTAAAATAGTGTTAAAGTTTGACCCTCCCAGTTTGATTACTGCATGGTTTACGCAACAATCGGTAGTAAAACATGTGCCTATTGGTTTATGCAAAACAAGGTAGTGCTATTCTATAATTTACATAAAAGTAATTTTGGTTAACTAATTGTCAAAATGACAGTTCCTTGAAAAAATGTTTTAAACAGCCAATGAGAAACAGCGTTAATAAACAATCGTTCCATGATTATGTAAATTATACGTGTAGTTTTCAAATGGTGCGGGTCAAAGTTTAACACTACATATCTAAGAACTGGTCAACATTTTCCTGAACATTTTTTTTTGTAAAAACGTTTAACTTTCCGTAATCTACGAGGGGTATCATTATATACGTGTATTTCAAAATCACCCTGTATAAAAAATGCTTAGGTGGTCGATATTCACCCACTTTCCCCTAATTAAAATCCTGAAAAAATTTAAAAAAATATGTCGCAGTGCTTGTTAATTAAGGGAAAATTCCCTACGTGTTTTTTATATATTTTTAATTAAAAAGAATTTCAGCTAAACTGATACTTTATTTTGTTACAGTATTTCCAAAAAAATTCAAAAATATCCGACATAAATAGGCGTCTAAAATCACAAATTTGGAGTTCAGTAGTAACTATAGTTTTAGTCGAAGGTAAAAACCTTTTGGTCTGTGATCCTGAAACAGGAACTTCCGATCCATATGTTAAGTTTAGGTAAGTTCTTAATAATGTATTTTAACTTGTAAATTATTTTTTCTCCATTGTTTAGATTAGGTAATGAAAAGTATAAAAGTAAAGTAATTTGGAGATCTCTCAATCCACGATGGGTTGAACAATTCGATTTACATCTTTATGATGATGGCGATCAACAATTAGAAGTTACAGTATGGGATAAGGATAGAGCTAGAGATGATTTTATTGGAAGGTAATCTCTAAATTTAATAAATAAAAATTTAGCGCGCGTGAAATTAAATTAAAATGTAAACTCGATTTACCCTTTTGTAATTGAATACTATTAGGATGCTTTATCCCTTTATCAAATGAAACCAATTCGAGTCGATTTATTACAGAAAGTGTCCATCGCCATTCAAACACAAATCCTATTGCCTAGGGAGCTTTCGGATACCTTCTGTGAAAAAATGACTTTTGATAAGCGTGTGGAGAAGCACTGTTACGTGGCATATCCTTTGTGTTAGTGAAGAAATGGTGTAAAGTCCTGGACTACTCACCCTAGAGCCCCGATTTATGACCATGTGATTTCAATTTTCTTGCCTTTCAAAAAATGTCTTTAAAGGGCATAGCTTTCAAAGTGATAATAACGTTATTATTCGTGAACAGTATACAAAAGTTCCCAAGGGAATGGGATTTGTGTTGAATGGAGAAATTTTCTAACGACTACTAGTGCATTCGTGTTTCATTCAAAAACTTTTGTAAATTGATTTATGCAATAATCACGCAAAATATATTTCGTACATTCAGTTTCTCCAGTTAATTCAAACATGAATATGTGCTCGAGTGTTCGTGCTTGTTCATAAAAAAAAACTAGTAAAACTGAATGCACTTTAATACAACTGAGAATAATTTCTGATAATTTTCTGGTTTAATTTTGAAATTTAATTTATTCCAAGAATATCCAATAATTTAAATGCCCTAAACTTGAAATAAACTGTTTGTGAATTTCCACTTAAATCACTTATCTATTCCATTAGTCGAGGTTTGAGGTAATTTACAAATTTCCAAGCAACTGCAAGATAGAATACATATACGGACCCGTTTGGGAATTAATTTACAATTTAATCACCCCAAAGCGCAATAATATTAGCCCAACCCAATTAGGATTTTACTTCAGAAAAAATAGTATAAAGCTGAATTTTTGCATACACCTTTATTAGACCGTTATAAAGAACATGTGAAAAGTTACCATCGATGTACCATGTGAGCTTTAATGTTTATTCGAGGTCGAAGGTTATACGAAAACGACCTGTTTGTAAATATCTCACTTTCAATTGATTTTTCGGAAAAATGTTACATTATAAAAATTATAGAGGAGATAATTATCTATAAAATAGTATATTATAATACATGTGTATAAGAAAGATTTTATCGCATTAGCGACGAAAATTACGGCGCGAATGTAACGGCGCGTATGCGATAAAGTCTACTTATACACGAGTATTATACGCTATTTTTTATTATAATTGCAACTAAAACCTCTATAAAAGAGAAAAAATCTGTATTTAAAATTTGAAAATTAAGCGTGCCGAGTTTGGATATATTTGTTGCCACAGAGATGCTTTGTGTTTACATTGGAGAACAACAGTCGCACAACAGTTAATATTATTGTTGTTACCTAGACGACTTTATAGAGCACTTGTGCTATAAAGACGATTTTATGAACGCTTTTTAGTGTGAAATTAGCAGATTATAATGCAAGTATAATAAAAAAGATATTAAGCTCTTTTTCAAAATATTTAATAGTTTTGGAGAAAAATGTTTTTTTTTTAATTAATTTTTGTGGGTGTAGCATAACGCCATTACCCAATGACGTTATTGGAAATTATTCATTACGTATCAGATCTAGAAAAAAATACGTGGTTGAAGAGGACATTTTCACCTTTAAAAGACATGCTAAATATTTTCATTTTTAGTAGTTTATCATGGAATAAAGAAATAATGAATCGGGATCGTACTCTAAAGATCCCCAGAAAGATCTGAATTATCCGAGAAACCCTCCTGGGAGCCAATGGAGGGGAGTGTATCTGAATAGGTATACCTTGAATTAATGAAGCGCTTCTAGATATTTTAAAAAGTTCAAATGTGATACCAATGAATGTAGATCATACATTAAAGATCGCTAGAAATTTCGTAAAAAGGGTGCGATGGGCAACGAAATAATTTTACCTTGAATTAATAAAGCACTTTTAACGATCGGTTGCATAAAAGCGAATTATAGTTTATTCTGAGAATTAGATTTATAATCCTTTAATATGGCAACGTTACACACTATAATGTCAAAGTTTGACGTTTGTAAATAAAAATTAAAATTTAAGATTATTTAAGTTTATAAAAAGTTATTTTTATATTGAGTTGTGAATACAGTTTGTCAAAATTTGGCGTTTATTTATTAATTTATTGTGTAATGTTTCCGTATCTAAGAGGTCTAATTCTGGATTAAAATATAATTCGCATTTATGCAACCTAGCGTAATTTGATACCCAAGACCTATGTTCTTAAGTAATGAAATTTTATTTGAGTATTCTGATATTTATTGAACTTCCCATTATGGAGAAACCGTGCAGAATTAAAAAATGCTCTGTTGCAAGATTCACATTCCCATTAATGAAGAAAATTCCCTCGAGTTCTAAACAGCTAGTCTGTATAGTATAACTCGAAGGAAAATCTAAAATGAAAAAGTGCAAACTGGATTATAAATCAAGAAAATATAAACTAATGGAAGTTTAACTGAATTTAAAAATATATAAAGCAATTTTTCATTTTTATTCTCAGCTTTATTGATCTCGTCCGTTGTATATCTAAAAAACGTTATGTTTATAATACTACATTGTTTATAATACTTTGTCAAAAAATTGGAAGTTTATTTATTTAAAAGAAATTATACAACAAAAATTTTTCAGAAATAAATATTAACTTCAATGGAACAGATTTATTTGTTTGGCAAAAATATGATTTTTCTTGGATTTAGTACATAAGGATTTCACATAGGTGTAGGATTTATTAAATTAATGAAACAAACCTTATTAAATATGCGTATCTTTTATTATGACTCTCTAATAATCTACTTGTTTACATAGTAACTCTTGCCTAGCTACCCATTTCCCACTCGGCCATCCTGATGTTCATCCGCCTCGGATGAACTAATTATATCTTCATACTCCTGCTTCTTGCTTTCTTTTCTTTTTTTGTTGTAATTTTTAACATTTTCCTTTTGTACTTTTTGAATTTGTTGCTTGGCTTCAGCTCTAGTTCTTCCCTTTCTTCGCAAAATTTTTCTATTTGTTCAGCTTCTATCAATTCTTTTATCTTTAAATCTTCTTTATTATTCATTTTTACTCCAGTCATTAGTTGAAAAGGTGTTGTTCCAACACTTCTTTGGTACGTAGAATTTAAACATCTTTGCACTTTACTAATATGTTTATACCAATCCAAATGATTATCAATACTTAATTTTGAAATTATTGAAATGATTATTTGATTTATCCTTTCTACCTGTCCATTTCCTCTTGGTTGACCTGTTGTTATTAAAATGTGCTCAATTACTTCTTCTTTACAATAATCTTCAAACTCATTTGAAGTAAAAGCACTTCCTCTGTCGCTTATAATTCTTATCGGATTTCCAAATATTTTTTGTTGAATATTAATTTTATCTAACACTTCTTTTGTATTTGTTGTCTTTGTTGTATAGATCCATGTGAATTTTGTAAAAGCATCCACAATCACCAACAAATACTTATAATTTTTATTTGTTGATGGTAGTGGACCTAAATGATCAATGTGATATGTCATCAATGGAAATTCTTTTTTATCAATACTGTGCAACAGTCCTTCTTTTTTCCCTCTTTTTCTTTCTGCTAATATACAAGCTATACAATTTTCAATGATAATTTTAATTTTATCCTTTAATTTTGATATAAAAAATTCTCTTTTCACTAATTCTTCAGTCTTTATTACTCCAAAATGACCATTTTCGTGACATTTTCTAATAATTTCGTTTTGCATTTTCTTAGGAACAACTAATAAATGATTTCCTTCATTTTCTTTATAAAGTATTCCATTTTTAACTAAATAATCTTCTCTCTCCAAAACTTTAAATATTACCTTCAGTTTCTCATCGCCTTTTTGGGCATATTTTATGCGGTTATTCACATCCGTTGTAATCATTAGGTTTGTTCCTACAAAGCTCGAACTAGTTCGTAACTGGACGGAGTGTGCGCTGATTGAAATTTGTATTGCCAATTTCAATGTGCGCATGCTCTGTTCAGTTCTGAACCGTTCTGAACTGGTTCGATTGTTTGTAGGAACAAACCTATTAATATTGGATTTCGACTTAATGCGTCTGCATGTTTCATACGACTTCCTATACGATGTTCCATATCATAATCGTAATCTTGCATCATCAAAGCCCATCTTGCTATTCTAGGAGTTAAATCTTTTTTCTTTAACGTCATTGTTAACGCTGAACAATCAGTGATTATCTTGAATTTAATTCCAAGCAAATATACTCTAAATTTCTTTAAAGCATTAACCACAGCTAATACTTCTAGCTCATAACTGCTGTACTTCCTTTCAGCAGAATTTGTTTTTTTACTCATAAAATAAGTTGGATGCATCTTACTATCATCGGGACATCTTTGCATTAATACGGCACCATAACCATCAATAGACGCATCTGTATGCAATTCAGTTTCTAATTCTACATCGTATAATTTTAAAACAGGTGAATTAGACATTTTTTCTTTTAATATGGTGAACGCTGCAATAGCCTCAATACTAAAATTAAATGTAACATCTTTTTTTAGTAAATTCGTTAATGGTCTTGCTACTAATGAGTAATTTTGGATATATTTCCTAAAATAACCAGTTAAACCTAAAAAACTTTGAACATCTTTTACATTTTTAGGCATTGGAAAATTAGCTACAGCTTTAGTTTTATTCTTTGAAGGTCTAACCTCATTATTCTCTATTTCGTGACCCAAATATTCAACTTTACTTAGTAAAAATTGACATTTTTTCCAATTAATATTTAGTCCATATTCTTCAGCTCTTTTTAAGACAATTTTTAATTGCTGTAATGCTTCTTTTTCGTTCTTCGCTGGTATTATCAGGTCGTCTAAATAAGTAAGTATCGTCGTATTTAATATCATATCTTTAAAAATTGAGTTTATAAATCTCTGAAACACCGAAGGAGATATACAAAGTCCAAATGGTGTCTTTAAAAATTCGTACTGTCCTCGAGGAGTTACAAAAGATGTATATTTTCTGCTTTCTTCCGCAACCGGCACATGTAAAAACCCATTCTTCAGATCTAATGTAGAAAATATTTTAAAATTTCTCAACTTATCTACCTGATCTTCTATTAGCGGCAAGGGATATCTTTCTTTTATTATTTTTTTATTCAACTTTCTATAGTCTACACATAAACGTTTGCTTCCATCTTTCTTGTTTACTAATACTATTGGACTAGCAAAATCCGAATTACTTTGTTGAATTACACCATCTTTTAACCATTCTTCAATTTGTAAATCAACAATTCTTAACTCTAGCGGTGATAGTCTTCTTGGATTTTGATAAACCGGCGTTTCATCCATCATTAATATTTTAGTTTGCACACTAGTAAATTTAATAGCTACAGGATCGTATGCACTAATTAAACTTTCAACTTCTTTTCTAAATTTGCAATCTCGTATATCGTAATTGTTTTGATTTGTAACGTCATAATTAGCTAACAACATTAGCTTTTTTGTGATAACAATACCTTCAGAGTTAATTTGCACATCACATTCCTTTAATATTGGATTTCCTAACAACACATTATAAGGCATATCTTCATTATTTACCACATGAAATTCTGTACAAAAATCACATTCGTCTAACTGTATTTTGCTTTCGAATTTACCAATGGTGAATACTTCGTGTTGTCCTATGCCCGTTAATTTTAATTGTTCGTCGTCATAAACTACTCCTATATTTTGTACTTCTCTCAATGTTATTAAATTTAGATCGCTTCCAGTATCAAAAAATGCTTTAGTCATTCTATCATTTATTTTTATTTTTTTCTTTAAAATTTCTTCACATTTCCCACCGCTTTCAGCTTTCAATGATTTTTTCTCTTCTTTCCTTGGACACTTAGCTGCGATATGTCCAAACTCGTTACAATTAAAACATTTTACACCTTTTTCCTTGTGATGACAGTCGGCCGAAACGTGCCCAATTCCTCCACAGTTGAAACATCGTGACTTATGAACACGATTGCTTATTGGTGTTGAATTTTTGTCGGTATCGTCATACAATTTTACTTTTCCTGAAACTTCCGAACTCTTCGTTTTAATAGATTTTTTAATTTGTTCGTAAGTATCTAACTTTACTTTAAAATCTTTGAAATTATTTGCTCCATATAATACACTTTTTATTACGTGATCCTCTTGAACGCCCTCTACAATATATTTAATTATTGATTCGGGTTCCACATTTCCACGACTACCAATCTCTTTCATAATTAACATATACTCTTTTATAGATTCTTCTTTCTTCATACGTCTTTTAGCTAACATATTGTGAATATCCACGCTACAAATTTTTATGTCAAATTCTTCAATTAGCAAATTTTTAATTATACTCCATGAATTTACGTTATTTTCTGATTGAATAAATAATTTTGCCAAACCTCTTAACGACTTTTTAGCATAAACTAATTTCTGAATTCCATCAAAATTCATTAATGCCGCACATTCTTCAAATTCTTGTGCCCATTTACGCACCGGATACTTCTTTGTGCCGTCAAACGGACGAATGGCATCTTCTACATCACGAAATGTTAATGAGAAATGTCGTTTTGATGACATTTCTCGTTTATCTTCCCTACTTGCTACTGATTCTACGATTACTGATTCAACTTCTTGTTCGTCGTCATCTTCATCCTCTTCTATGTTCTCTACTTCGGATCTATCTTCTATATTTACCAAAAAATCGCAAACTCGTTTCCCAATTATGTCGTTGTTCCCGTCATAATCCAAATTTAAAACCGTACAAACCGAGATTAAATCGGCAATTGAATATTCTTCTCTCATTTGACGTAACTTTTCATCATATTCATTCATTTTAATTCCATCGGATTCCTTCAATTTTCGTCGTAAAAACCGCGGTGCTACGTCAATGTCACTTCCAAAAATTATTTTAAATAAAACTTCTATCAATTTGAAAGAAAGATTTTCAATATTAATTTTAATACTGGGGATTTCTCCCAACAAAACCATCTTTCTAATTTAACTTGAAAAAACTACCTTTGAAAAAACGTCGTTCGTCGTTATCGTCGTAACTATTATTAACTTTACAAAAATCAACTTTAGAAAAACCGTCGTTCGTCGTTATCGTCGTAACTTGTAACTTCAAGCTTCTACTTCTATTATTATCTATATAAAAATCAACTTTATAAAAAACGTCGTTATCGTCGTAACTTCTGTAACTTCAAACGTCAACCATTAGTGTCAAAAATACAATTACATTGATCTTCTTCCTCAAGATATTCTGAACAACCAGCAAATTCCAATCAACTCAACTCAATCCCAGGACGAGCCCCCAAAATGTGTAGGATTTATTAAATTAATGAAACAAACCAGTTATTAAATATGCGTATCTTTTATTATGACTCTCTAATAATCTACTTGTTTACATAGTAACTCTTGCCTAGCTACCCCTTTCCCACTTAGGTATGCAAAATACTACGTGTCTCGTTCAAAACTTTCCATTTTCTGCTTCCCTAATTACTTGGGGTAAAAAAGCTTAAAATAAATGTTGTAAGGCATAAAACTCATAAAACATAAAAGGCATAAAATTTAATTCAATAAATAGAATTAATTTCTAATGATTTGTAACGGAACAAATACTACAGTAAAATTAGATGAAATAAAGGGCTAACCTCGGAATGAAAGTTAGAAAGCTGAATTTTTGCATAGACCTTTATTTTGACGTTATAAAGACTTCCTCAAAAGTCTCATAAAATCTCGTGTCCGCGTCGCTAGATATTCAAGGTCAAACGTCACAAAAATCGTTTTTTTGTAAATATCTCGTTTACTGTGCATTATATGTCATTAGAGGTTATTACAAAAATTGGAGATCATAAAATTCTCTACAAATTTGATTTAATTTATTTTTTTGTTAGATCAACTGTTCTCCATATAGACCGCGAAGAGTGGGAGGCGCGCAAGCTTATATAGAATAACAGTTACTTGATAATTATGTAAAATATGGAGTCAGACGTATGGATTACTTTACTAAGTTAATTTTAATAGAAATATTAATGTTTTCATTTTACATAATTATCAAGTGTTATTCTATATAAGCTTGCGCGTCTCCCACTCTTCTCGGTATATATGGAGAACAGTTGATCTAACAAAAAAATGAATTAAATCAAATTTGTAGAGAATTTTATGATCTTAAATTTTTGTAATAACCTCTAATGACATATAATGCACAGTAAACGAGATATTTACAAAAAAACGATTTTTGTGACGTTTGACCTTGAATATCTAGCGACGCGGACACGAGATTTTATGAGACTTTTGAGGAAGTCTTTATAACGTCAAAATAAAGGTCCATGCAAAAATTCAGCTTTCTAACTTTCATTCCGAGGTTAAATCTTTATTTGACTGGTGTAAAATAGTTTTGGAAATAACCAAAATTGTCTCAAAATAACGATAGTCATGGATTTTTATTTTTATTTTGACACTTGACACGTAAATACTGTCAATGAAGCATTTAGAATTTATTGCTTATTAAAACGCATGGCTATCGTTATTTTGAGATAGTTTTAGATAATTTAACATTAATTTATTTTCTGCCCTTAAAAAACATGCAAAATTAATTTCGTTTATTAATTTCAATTGTTGTAACAGTGGTGATAAATTAAAATTATAATTTTATTTGTAGGTGCGTAATTGATTTATCAGGATTAGAACGTGAGAAAACACACGGCTTTTGGCAAGAACTTGAAGATGGAGCCGGCTCGTTAAATCTCCTGCTAACAATCAGTGGAACAACTGCATCAGAAACAATATCTGATTTAACCACTCACGAAGAAAATCCACGAGAACGTGCAAATCTCCTTGGTCGTTACGTAAGTAAATAATTAATGTTCTACTAAAGCGATAATAATTAAATTTTCATTTAGACGTGGCAACGTACGTTTCACAATCTAAAAGATGTTGGTCACCTAACCGTCAAAGTTCATAGAGCTACCGGCTTAGCTGCGGCTGATTTAGGAGGCAAAAGTGATCCATTTTGCGTAGTGGAATTAGGAAACGCTCGTTTACAAACGCAAACGGAATATAAAACTCTAACACCGTCGTGGCAGAAAATTTTCACGTTTAATATACGAGATATCAATAACGATTTGGAAATTACAGTTTTTGACGAAGATCGTGATCATAAAGTCGAATTTTTAGGAAAAGTATCTATACCTCTGTTACGAATCAAAAGTGGTGAAAAGAGATGGTACGTTTTAAAAGATAAAAAGCTGAGAAGTAGAGCGAAAGGAAACTCGCCACAAATTTTATTAGAATTAAATGTTGTGTGGAATCCAATTAGGGGATGTATTCGTACCTTAAATCCGAAAGAAATAAAATACATGCAGCCCGAAGTTAAATTTAAAAGACAAGTTTTTGTTAAAAATGTTATGAGATTGAAAGTTATTATTATGCATTTTTACGAGTTTGGAAAACTTGTACAGTAAGTGAGGAATTTTTTTAATTTAAATAAATAATTACAATGGGTATATTTTAGGAGCTGTTTTGAATGGGAGTCCACATTTTTAAATGTTGTCGGTTTATTGTTTTGGTTAATTCTCTGTTATTATTTTCAACCATGGATGCTTCCAGCTTTGGGCTTATTAATTTTTTTAAAACAATACTTTGTAAGATCGTTAGCCACTCCTTCAACTGTACTTTGTGATGAAGGTGGAGAGTCTGATTTTGATGAAGATGACGATGATGATAAAGATAAGGTAATGGATTTTCCTATATGTGGGTTTTATTTTTCTAAATTGTTTTTCTTCAGGAAGAAAAGAAGAGTTTGAAAGAGCGATTACAAGCAATTCAGGAAGTAACCCAAAGTGTTCAAAATACTATTGGCTATTTAGCAACATTAGGAGAAAGTGTTAAGAAGTAAGTTCAACTTTGAATCCTTTGATTTGTATCAACAGCATTCCAATTAGTTTTAAAGAAATTTTTGGGTATTAATTTTCTAATTTCCGTTACGTAAAAAAATGGAAACAGCTCAACTTGGTGTGGTAATATGATTTTCTTAAAATTACGCTTTAAAGCATAAGTAGGTTATGAAAATACATTTTCTGGATAAAATCACGTGTAGGTGAAAATAAATGTAAGCTGGTGAAATTGAACTGAGCTCGATACCTTTAAAATGGATTTTATATAAAGTAAAGGATGTCATCTCGAGTTTATTTACGGAGACATCAACTTTGTTTTCAATCAATATTTGATTTTACCGTTAACGAACCTTAAATACGCGGTATGAAAAGTGTGAAAATGTAAATTTTTCACATCACATTTTTTATTTTAAACGAGTGATTGAACCGTGTAGTGTGGATATTTGAAAATGTGTCCCAAAAGAGGTGCTCAACATCAATCTCTCGAAAATATATATTCGGTAATAACCAAACAAGACAAAACAACAAAACAGCACTCTTCGTTCAACTTCAAGGATCCTTTATTTCTTTTCACTTCGAAGTTTGGTTTCGACTACAAAACAAAATCGATTTGATAAGTAATCATCTAATCGTGGAGAGCTCAGTTCTAGTTTCAAGGGTTTCAACCAGCAGAGAAAAAGAGATAGCGTTCTGTTCTAAGTACTGAATCCAAAACAACCGCTATAATTTCATAATATAATTAATTTCTTTTGTTTTTACATATCGATTTAAAAACAACTACTCTTATCAATTAAGGATGATAAATAATATAAACTTGAAATTGAAAAGAAATCTTGAAAATCGCCCCGGTAAGAGTTGCTGATTTTCTGCTTGGTAGTGGTTTGCGAAAAGAAAACGGACGTTGATGGATTTCATTTCTTATATTCTCACCCAAAAATAGAAGAAATATACGTTTAGAAACTGCTTTATAAATTTTGACTGTCAAAGAACTTGCTGATACCTGGTGGGTGATTTTTTTCAAAATACCGAAAGTCTCTAGTTAACCTACAGTACCTACGTCTAATTGCACACGAGACCGTGTGTGTGGATTTTTCCATTAAACACTTTTAAAGAGTATACTCCTTAGCTAAGAAAAAAGAACAGCTTGGACTTTCGATCTTTGAAGCGATCGTTTTAGATTATTATCGTTGAGGTCATTTAATAATGATGGTACGATATAAATTACAAAACACACAACACGCTTATTCGATAAAACTGAAAAAGTCGTAGTGTAAGTATACATAGTATGCCATTCCCGTATACGAAAATCGTACTAGGCCGAGTATGACGTTGGGAGGGGTCAGCACGGACGTATGTAGGTATATACGACCAAAACGCGTTGATTGCAATGTTAGGTATAAGTAGGTGCAAGTACGGCACAAGTCACCCTCGTCGGGTTGTGTTCACCGTTCCTGACATCACCACAACGTTACAAAACCTGTGCAATGGCTTACTATGTATACTTAAACTATAGAAGAATTCCCATTTATCTGTTTGCCTCTGCTCTACAAAAATATGTCAAGGCCTAAACCCAACCATTTTGACTCAAAAAATGCTAACTTATGAAATTTTTTGAATATTTATCCATTATTCAGTAACGTTTTTTAAGTTCATTCGATTAGTATTTTATAGCAGTAATTTTTCCTCATTGCTGCTTTCTCATTGTCAATATTAAGTTGTGTAAACGTGTAAAAGTGTGCCCAAGTTCTACACGTCTTTACTACTCGTACTAATTCTCCAGTACTAACTGTCTATGTATTGTTCGATTACGGAAAGAAAAGCTTATGGGTAAGAGAGTGTGGCTATTATCTCTATGGAAACCATAGACGACGTGAATTTTATTTTTACTGATATCAACTACTGTAATAACCCTAGGGCATTGATAACAACCGAAATAATTTTGTCATATCTTGAAAGTACATTTTTTAAAAACACCCCGACGAAATGCGAAGGGATGTTTTTTCATACATACAGCGGCGAAGATTCCCTGGAACAACTTTATGTAAAATCAAGGAACAACTGTATTTAAAATCAAGGAATGTAATTCTAATTATAAGTTCCGCTATTTAATTATAATAGACAAAACCCGCATTCCTGAGAAAGTTTTTCACGATGTAATTGAACAGTACATTATACTCACTAGTGATAAAATCCTATTTTAGTCACTCAAAAAGATTACATAAAGTAGGCAAAATCGGCTACTAAGATAAAAAGTTCCAAAGATCACTATATAATGGAGTTTTTGTATAGTGGGTCACAAACAATTTTTTCAATTTTAATGATTTTTGTTTACCTCGATAATGTATTGCCAGTATTGCCAATTATTATGTTAAATCTCTTAAGCCAAATTAAATTATTCAAATCCGCCTTATGATCGCATTACAAAAGATTTATGTGTTGCATATGTTATAGGCCATTAGTATTCAGCTTAAGACAAATAAATTACACATAATTATCAATAAAATGAAAAATCAAGACGACCAGTTGTTAATTGTAAAGAATAAAAAAGTATATATTTATTAACAACATGGTTGAACAAATTATGTCCTTTATAATAATAGAAATTTATTGTAGGATATAAAATAAATCACTGCATCAGCTTAACTCAAAAGTTTAATCTTGATCTTGATACTCGGGGTGGTTATCACGGGTCATAAGAATATAGCATAATGTTTGTTGATAACTGTTGCCTATAGAAGAAAATGCGACGGAAATTCCATTTTGGACTTCCATCGCGTTTAAATTATCATTGGTTGTCATGACCTTTCTTTATAAGTGGGAGTATAAGCATTAAGCAACCATTTCTATTGGAAAAATTGACCAGGCAAAAAACTCTTTCCTGGCAGTGTAGAGGGTATTTTTTTATTCAATGCTCCAGTAAATTATTTGACACCTTTGACATTGACAAATCAATTCTGTCAGCTAAGAAAACTTAGGAAATTAATCGTTTATTAAAACCCGTTTATTAAATCGCTGTTTTTAAATATTTTCATATCCATTATTTGAAGCTTTTTTGCCTAAAATGATTAGGGAAGCAGATAATTACGAAAGTAGGGTTATATGAAGGGCTTCAAGCGAGAATCGCGCATTCCATTAAAAATCTTACTCTCTCCTCTACTCGCAAAAAGTTGCAAGTGCGAGGAGAGCATGTGAGACTTTCGCGTGAAGCCCTAGTTACATGTCAAATAAAAAGACACAAGTTTGTTGTGTCATCGTGTATAATTAGTACCTACAGTTGTTCCAGCGGATCTTTGCTGGTGGGGCGGTCGGCAATGTTCGTAAAAACACGCAATCTGATAAGTAATGTAGCATCTTTGTTGGCGCTGTGTAATGTAATATGAAGCTAAATTGTAATGACATATGTCGACTTATCTTACATATTACTAAACAAATTTAACTTGGGGAGCGGTAGGGATAAGTTTGCGCACATTTGGCCACTCCCTTTTAATAATTTTTCCGTCGATCGATTGTTAATGGATGTCATTAACCAATAACAAATTGATCATTAATAACCCCTATAGGCCCCGTGCAAGTTAGCATCAGCGCCACTACCGGTAACTTCTGTAAGTAACGTGGTTGGAAATAGCACTTGACACATGCATGCAAATTTGTAATTTTATAAACGAGTGCGAATTTTGTGCAGGTAATAAGTAAATGACATATTAAATCCGTCATTCATGGATTAGGGAACTCAAACGAAGAGCAAATTTACAGAAATGTGCGGTGATAGTTATATTAATTGGTCAATTGTGAATTGCCTCAAGTCTGCCAAAAATGCGAATAAAAGCATTTCTTTGTACAGTTTTCCCTCAAAACTTCATAAAAAAGGACACTGAGCCTGGTCTTGCCTTATAGAGCCACAGTGTGCAACAAAATATGTTATTTTTAAAATAAAAATTTATTTTCATAATTTGACAATTAAAATTTTTAGGTTAGGTTTGACGTTTCATTTTATAGAATTTTCTTTTGATTTAAAATAATGTTATAAATAATATTAACATATTAAAAAAGCACATTAGTAAATATAAAGCATAGAAAACCACAAAATTTCAAGTAAAATCACTTGGAGCAATTGCAAAGTCCTTAAAACCCTATACTACTACTAATGGCGCGAAAATACTCGTAAAAGCAAATCTCAAGATATGGAGTTACAAACTATTTTTTTCTAACAACATATATGCTATACTAATCAGAAAGAGTTGTTTTAGGGTTTTCGTTGCCATTTTGGACTCGAGGAGTCTAAAAACGTCCAAAAATTAAATAACAAAATAACTTATTTTTTCAATCATATGACTTTGTCAAAGCATAAGGAAATGTAAAATTATGTAAAATGTACAGATATGATTATTCCTCAATTTCTTCCATATGAATTATTTTAAACAATCAAACATTTCCTTGTGTTTATCAATATTTAAAAAAAAATTATTTGAACTGTCTAACCACGTAACTTACAAATTTGACCACTACGAGTCGCTAATTCCCATCGTCCGCACTCCGCCTATTAATGATCAATTTTCTATTAACGATCAATTATTATGGTATAGGCAACCAAATCACACCAAATATTGCATTAATGGGGAATTAGACTGTCTTTTTTTATTTTATTTTATGAAAATAGAGATAAAAAGAATACTTTTGGCTATTTTAATTTTTCTCGATCTTCAATATTAAGCCCAAAAATAATTCTTAAAAGTGCTTGTATGGAAAATCGTCGTTTTTATTCATGTTGCAACTGCGCCTACAAAGCGAGTGAGATATAATACAATCGAAAGTAGTTAGACAGAGATAGGCAATATGGTAGTTTTTTTCAAAAATGTAATTAAAAGAGATGTGTAAAATCGAATTTTGTTATTTTCTTATTCAAGTTGTCAGAAAACTGACGAAAGTCATAACATAGGTTATGATTTTTCTGAAAGTTTTCAGAAAAAATGCAATTTTCCACTGTTTTTTCGAATTTGGTTATAAAGAGACATGTAAAACCGTATTTTTTATTAAAAGTGTCAGAAAAATCATAACCTACGTAACACTACCGTCAGTTTTCTGACAACTTGAATAAGAAAATAACAAAATTCGATTTTACACATCTCTTTTAATTACATTTTTGAAAAAAACTACCATATTGCCTATCCACTCGCTTTGTAGGCGCAGTTGCAACATGAATGAAACGAAACGACGATTTTCCATACAAGCACTTTTAAAAATTATTTCTGAGCTTAATTTACGAGTTATAGAAAAATTAAAAAAACAGAATTAATCGCTTTTACTGCTTTTACTTGCTCTATACATTGGTATTGTCAAAAATTAAAAATTCAGATACAGTCTAATTCCCCATTGTAATTTTTGTTTTCAATGGTACCTTTGATTGTAGAATATTTATGAAAACTTGCATTTTTATCATAAAATAAAATTAGATTTTCTCCAGTTTAATGAAAGGCGATCGACGGAAAAATTTAGTAATCAACTTTTGAGTTAATTGCCGATTAATAATCTCAACAATTAACGCGCTCGCTGCTCTTGCGCGTTAAAATGTCTCGATTATTAATCGGTCTTATTAACACACTAGTTGATTAAATAACTATAAATACGTTGACTACTGCGTCAAGTGGTGGGTGAGGATAAATACCAATTTAGGTATCTGCCCATTCCCACCGCTCGTCAGCATAAAAAATTATTGCTGTACACCGGTAAAATCCACTAGATAACTAATTCATCAAAACTAATAAGTTGAAACTGTAGAAAGGACAATAATTAATTAAAATAAAATTGCGAAATTAAATTAATTAAATCAAGGTACGTTTACGCATTTCAAAAAATTATTATTCGAGTTGAAAACTCGTTTCTGTATACATTTTAGCAAAAAGTGAAATGTGTTTTATATAATTTATTAAATTAACTGAAACACATAATTAATTAATAACAATTTATTAAGAAAAATAATTAAAATAAAACATTTCTCTTTAGCACATTCAACTTTACCGTTCCATACCTTTCGTGGATCGCCGTTGGATTATTAGTAGGAGCCTGTTTGGTACTTTATTTTATACCAATCCGTTATCTTTTGATGTTATGGGGTACGAACAAATTTATAAGAAGACTCCTTCGACCTCATTCGGTACCGAATAACGAAGTTTTAGATCTTTTATCCAGAGTCCCTGACGACGAGATGTTGGTAAGTGATCGATTTCAATTTGTCGCGAATCATTCGCCTAAATGAATTATACAATTTTAGTTGGATTATCGAGATTTCAAACCATCACTTAATTCCGAACCTGACAGAAGACGCGAACAACGTAAAAAACAAAAAGCTTCCTAGTGGACATCCAAAGTTGTTTCCAAAGCTCGTACAAAATTTCGCGTAGCTTGGAATAAAAATACTGAGTAAAAGTCTGATTTCTTTAATGCAACTTACTGTGTGGTTTTATAATTATTAATATTTGTGTATGTTGAAGCAAAAAAAATTTAATTATAAATTTAATAGTGAGAAGAGTGCCCAATAGTTAAAAAAGAAAACTTTAAAATTAAGCAAAAGGTAAAAACGCGCCATTTAAAAAAATCGTTGTTCGTTGTGGTTTTTTTTAATGCAAATCGAATCGTTCATTTTTGTATTTGAAATATATATTTTTGTAACATCCCATTTTCATTTTTCATATTCAACTTTTAAAAGAAGCAGAATTCGTGCAGGGCAATAATTTTATTTTAGATGAGATTTAGTTTGTAGTTAAAATCCAAATTAGCTGTTTAATTATCAGTAATTAAACATGCCATATCGATTTAAACGTAATATCTATTAAATTCTTAAAATATGTGTTTCATATCAAAAGTATAAACTCACTTAAGGTAATAAGTAACACCACAATTAATACATCTGTTTCACTTCTTACGTACGAAAAGTTTTTCACTTTTTGACTACTAAAACCGATTTTTAAGAAAACGTTTCTGGACTTGGTCTTGCCATTAAAATACATATTATAAAATTGATGTTGTGAGGAATAGAATTAATTAAGTACGAGAGCTTCCCAATGTTGTTAAAATGTTCATAAAATTACTATAATTAACCTTCCATCGATATAAAAAAAGTAAATTAATCCTCATACAATCATTGAAGCTTACTGAACAGTGAAACTTACTTTACTGATCCATATAAACCAGTAAAAGTCGATTAAAGTACATTCTTTTAGAGTTTGTATTAACAAAAGTTCGATTTTTAAAAATTTACAATTTTAAAAAATTGCGTATTCCTATCATAGAATTAAAGCCTTTAGGGTGATTTATATAAATTAAGAGATAATTTATTTTGTACCTGAAGTGTCATTCATACCTACATGTTGTTCAATATAGAATTTCTAGCAAAAATCGCTATAATTAAAAGAAATGAAAATTTTGTTATTAAAATTGTTACCAAATATTTTATACAAAATATTAAAAAAAAATAATGTTAATAATTTCAAAGCTGTTTACGCCCAATTTTCATTCTTCCAATTAAATATTTATTTAGTGTTATTAGAATAGCTATTTTCTGAACAAGTGCGGAAAGTTAGCGTTTTTAAAACGGGTGTAGCAGGTCACTAATGTGAAGTAGTGCGGTAACTGGCTTCTTTCCGCACTTAATTTGCGTTTGGGAATGCCCATTTCCCGAACGTACGTAGAAAGAAAGTGTTTCCAATTCTTATTCTGCTGAAGTGAATATGTAGAGTTTTATGAAATTTAGAACAGATTCAAAAGTCTAAAAAAGCGTTCTATGGAAAAAAATGGTAAGCATGAGATTCTATACGGAGAAGGCTTAAGATTGTCTTATCTATATGTATGTCTTATTATCTTATTTTGACAGATCTGTATATTTTAAAAGTTAAATTAATGGTTGATTAGAATTTCCAGGTTTTAATAATTTATAAAGAACTAATATCAGTTTTACTAATATTGTCTTTTTATAATCCTATACGTCATTCTTATAGACACAATATTATACTTTATACAATGAATTCTTCCTCAACTTGGAATATATGATATTTATGATAAATAAACCGAGATACATTATTATTTTTTCTTTAAACAATCAATTTAAATAAATAAATAATAAAAAATATTTTGGCGGTAGCAGGATTCGATCGTGCGACGTTAGCTTTTTTGCAACAAAATGCTTATAGAAGAACTTGATTTCTCAGACAATTCAGTAGCTGAACTGTCAAAATTAGATAGGTAAATAAATTAAAATCCATGCAAATATTTTTACTGAATTAAAAATTTATCATAAAAATTGGAAAAAAAATACTAAAAACTAATCCTATGACCAAGTTGAGACTGAATGCTCTGAATATTAATTTTATTTTATTATTTTAATACTGAAACTTATTAACACCAACTTTTGTTACATACAGAGTGTTTCCTAAGTATTATTTAAAATTTAGGGATTTGCCTCCCTCTGCAAACCTGCAGAGGAAAACTTGAAACTTAATAAACCACAACTCTTTAATTCAGTACCTGCTTTTGAAAAAATTGAAGAAACATTCTGATAAAATTAATTCAAAAAACAATTGAGGCCGTAAATTTTTTCTATTTATTTTACAATACCTAATAGCCCCAATTTTTCTAATAAATACCTACTAAACACCCTGTACATTTTTATATCTATATTATTGTTATACTGTGCTAATATGTTATGTTTGTTATACTTTTTCTAATGTTATTTATGAATTAATATACACTTGTACCTCTTACTTATAGTTTTGGGTTGTAAATTTATTACAAATATTTTTATACTTAAATTTTATCTGGAAGTAAAACTTATTATTGAAATGTCTGTTAGCGTGACTTTTAAATCAGGAAATGAAATCGTGAAATCGTGCTGAAATCGTTTGGACATACCACACAATAATAAGTTTAACTGCTATTGTGAGTGACATAATAAAGCATAATGTTATAAAATTTCATTTGAAAAATATATTTACCTTTTTGGAAGATAAAACAGCGGCTATTTAAAAAAATGGTTATCATGTTCAATGATGATTGAAGAATTTCATTCTGCATTTAATCATATCAAAATATACAAGGTGTCCTATTTAAAAATGAAGTTATTGCAGGTTACAGTTTAGGAGATTAGACACTTGATTTTGAACACTTTGTATTAGTTATTAAAAGTTTTTTCTAGACCATAATGTTGCTCACTATGTTAGTGGTGTCCGAAATGTAACAGAAAGGATAAAGTATTACTAGTTTTAGTGATATAATTTTTTTAAGTGTGAAATTGAAAAATTTGACTCAAAAATTAAAATAACTCAAAAACTGCAAATTTTGGAGACTTGCAACTTTATGCAATTATACATAAAGAGTATTAAATGCAAAAACGTAATACAAAATACGATACATCGTTTAAAAAATAGAAGTGAGCTACTGCTGTCACAAAATAGAACACCCTGTATATTTTTTAATAATATTTAAAAGTAGAGAAAATTGTAGGAAGTAACTTATGTCTATGAACTTTTCCTGTATCTGCAATATTAACAGAGCTATCAAAGAAATACGCTGCGGTGAATCACCCTGTAGAAAAATAGAAGAAAAAATATGAAAAAAATCATGTCTTGGCAAATTAGATTTTTACCCGAATTGCAGGAGTCGATTCGAAGAGTTAAAAAATTGACATTTTTAGAGCAACAAGTGATAAATTTTAGAAACAAAGGAACAAGCACTCTAGTTTTGCGAAAATATACTAGATGTCCTATTTGAAGTAAAACAAAGTTGTTATATACCTGAAAATGGCCATGTATAGTTTATTTCAATGTCTTTTGAAGTTGCAGATATGATTAAGAATGTTTTCTGCTTCTAAAGCAATGTTCTTCCTGGTGGTTCCATAAACCGATAAGTGGAGATCATCGATGTTATGTTATATTTTAATCATGGCCGCCGCGCTTGATTTACGACTTCAAAAGACGTTGAAATAAACTATACCTACATTTTCGATTTTTTGTTATAATAACCGAAAGTTAAGGGATCTAAAAAAACTTTGAAATCAAAGAAACTAATTGGTGTCAACTTCAACCCAATCTCATGGACAGTTGACATGGATTAAAATATAATTGACCTTCTGTATCATACATACACAGCCTGTTCACAATTAAGTGCTCACTTTAGTTAACTTCTTTATATTTAAAGTTACGACTTGGTCAAGTAGACAAACTAGTGGTATTTTCGACGTAGGTTACAGTGGTGAAAGCAGAAAAATATTGGAACATCGGGTTTTCGAGTGATTTTGAAAAATAACTTTTTTGTAAACGAAACACTCTCTATATTTTTGCATATTTCGAAAGAGGAAGAACTTCTCAACATAAAAGTTGCTATACATAATTATTCTAAAATTGAAAATAAAGCAGTAAGAGGACAATTAAATAAACAAAATTATCTGCTCTACAGGGTAATTTTTTTAAGTGGTACTAACATTGGGATCTCGGAAACCATAAGAGTTACAAGGTTGGTTAAATTAGCAAAAAGTTGCATATTTTGATGATCTTGAAGAATCCGTTTAGAAAATTCCAAAATTTAAAATGATTTCCGAGATAATGCAGAAAAACTGAAAATTGGGAATTTTGTTTTTCGAATGTAGTTTCAAAATGGCGTACTTAAGAAAAAAAAATTCAGGAAAATTGTTTAGAAGATCAAATAAGCTATCAAACGATACCAAACTCGACTTTTTATCACATCGACGCTAAGCGTCCTGAAGTTCAACTTTTTATTTTCTTATGGAAGACCTATCATTTTTTTTTGCAAATATTCCTCAGTAGGCTTGTCTGAATTCGGATACCAAACGACAACTTTTTATCTTGTACTTTTCTTAAGTTTCACAACTTTTCAGGTTATGTTATGTTACGTAATGTTAATCTTTTACTTTATGTTATTTTCTACGATGAAAAATAACGATTAAAACTTAACTTTTAGAAAAGTAAGTTGAGCTGGAAATAAAAATAAATCAAATTATTATTTATTAAATCTTAGTAATGAAATTTTATTTCCTGATTAAATTACATCTCTAAAACTTTAAAAACTAAGTTTTAATCGTTATTTTTCATCGTAAAAAATAACATAAAGTAAAATATTAACATTACGTAACATGACATAATCTGAAAAGTTGTGAAAATTAAGAAAATTACAAGATAAAAAGTTGTCGTTAGGTATCCGAATTAAGACAAGCCTATTGAGTGATATTTGCAAAAAAAATGATAGGTCCTTCATAAGAAATTAAAAAGTTAAACGTCGCGACGCTTAGCGTCGATGTGATAAAAAGTCGAGTTTGGTATCGTTTGATAGATTTTTTGATTTCCTGAAAATTTTTCCCGAGAATTTTTTCGAAAAAAAAGTCAAAAAACGAAATTTCAAATTTTCAGTTTTTCTGCATTATCTCGGAAACCATTTTGAATTTTTGAATTTTCTAAATGGATTCTTAAAGATCATCAAAATATGAAACTTTTTGCTAATTTAACCAACTTTGTAACTCTTACGATTTCCGAGATCCCAATGTTAGTACCTACCACTTAAAAAAGTCACCCTGTATACAAAGTACGTTATGAAAACAAACGCTGAAAATTCTCAAACTAATAGATAATTTTTACAAATTATTCAGCCTTCTTGACGTTAAATAACTTTTTGTAGTAATTTTCATAATTTAATGGACATCTTCGTCATGAGGTACCTACGTCAGTGGATTAGTCTTAAATTAGGAAAAGAAAATGCTGGATTAGAAATTTATAATTTCCAAAATTATTTAGAAAAAGCCGAGATGGAAAAAGGTGTATGCATCTTAAGTAAAGGGGGCATAAATTATAGGAGCAAGTTCGTCTAGATCGTCTTATTTTGATCTCAGCGATCTGTAGTGCGCTGTCTATGCAATTTTGGGAACGATGATAAGTTTCTTAAATAAAAATTCATCAATATAACATTATGCTATGTTACTTCACAGGCTTAAAACTATTTTGTTAAATTCTTTAAAAAAGGCTCTAAATACAACTATTTTTAAATCTTTAAAAAATTGGGTACGTATGCAAGTAGAGAAGATTGTGCTTTTTTTGTCCATCCGTAGAAATATGTAGTTCAAATTAGATAAATTCAAAATTGCCAACTATTAGAATTTTCACCTTATTTTGTTACAATTTATTTTGCTAATAAAGCTTCAACATTTTAATTTCTCTATAACTAAATAATAGTAAAGTTGTATGTTCACGTTCAGTTAGTAATTTGTTATGTCTACAAAATGCATGTTAACCTAGAGTAAACTTGCTGCATTTCTAAACATAACATATTTGAACATGATTAAAGCAATAAAAATTTTACTCTCTAAATCTAAATGTTTCGCACTCACTAAACTTAGTCTTTACCGCACATTGCCTTTGTATTTTTTAAATTACTTTTTGCCAACAATAAAAGTGATATTTGCATAAGAACGTAAATTGTAAAATTCTAATAAAGTTTTTATTTATTAAAAATGTGTATTAATATGTGAAGGTGAAGGTACTCTTTGTACTTATTTTTCCTTACAGACATACTTATTGTTAAGTTGGCCCATGGCTGTAGGTTACCATCATGCAATTAACAGTGAACTTGAATCGTCCAATGCAACTTTTAAAAACCTGTTGGATCATTTTTAAGCGATTTTCATTTCATTAAATTTGTGTAACAATTGAAATAATTTATCGTGAAGTGAACAGTGATTAACAATAAATTGAATTTAGTTTCAAAGAAATAAGTACCTAATCCTAATCACCTACGAGACATCTTCATTATTAGCTTTTGAAAAGATTTAAAAATATTTCATTGTTGTATAAAATTTAATTGCACGTTCCCGTCTTCCAAATTATTAAAGGTAAGTTGATTTAAAAAGATTTTTTAAATTAGAAGAATAACTGAAGAAAAAGCTATTATTTGCAAACAAAAGACAACGCCGGAAGGGCGTACGCGTTAAAATTCGTTATTTACCACGTCTAAGATCATCATGAATCATGGAGGCATGTTATAATTGTTAAGTTTTGTATACACAGGGGAATAAGCAAATAGCCAGGTCCAGATCGACCCATCAACCTCCAAAGGTTGCCTCAGTGGATTCTCGCGACTCACGAGCTAAAACATTGCGAATCAGCCTGAGGTGTGTCGAACTTAAAATCGCCGCATCGAGCAAATTTGACATAACAGTGAGGTCTAAAAGTGGATGTGTAGAACGGTCTTAATAACTTCTAAACGAATTGGCCAAAACGAATTAAATTTCGAGGAAAAGTAATATAATTTATCTTTTGCGTCGTCAGAGTAAATTTTCTTAAATAGTGAGAAGACATAATATTGGTATTTTCTGAAAGAGCTTTTTTTTCGGATTTCAAACATGTTATACAAATAGGAGTTGGCAGATAGTAAAAAAGACTTTGTGCTTAGATTGCTAAAACTGCCATTTGTTACCCCGAAAGAGTAATCCGTAACACCCCCGTATAGTATAAATGTCTCTTCGAGAAAGCACGGTAACTTGGTAACCTAACCATCTTTCAATTACGAGACGAAATGGTGGCAAACTCTATAGTAAATCAGGGTCGTGGTGGGGGTGGTAGTTTTGCTTTACAAAAAGAACACCTTTTTGCGCTACATAATTTACAGCAATCGCTTATGGGCTCACGCTCACGCTACATGATTTCCCAAGCCTTGATAGTATGACATGGCAGACATCTGATTATAAAACAGTGCTATAAAATGCAGAATGTAACAGAAATGTCACGACAAACTTTAAAGGGCGATTCTTCTAACCAAAAGAATTCGAAATACAGAAATAGCATTTTTTCCTAAAGTATACCTCCTAGAGACTCTAGAACCTCTCAATGCTTTGTGGCGGTGTAGATCCATTTTAAAAATGAATTTAACTAAAATTAAAAATCTGCATCAGTTGTTATTACCCTTATACAGGAAGATTCTGTATCAACGTCAAAAAATACGAACATGGTTTGTTACTGTTATGAGGGTTTCTGACGCTTCGTAGCCTATCCCAACCGAGCCGCCCATGAGCGAGATATTAATTTTTTTCCTGTATTTAATGTGAAATATTTAGAGTGACTCGTTGTGAAGTTTTTATTCAATTCGGTAAAATAATTTTTTAAATATTTGCGAATCACCTCATTTCACTCCTAAGTTTTAAAAGGAATTACCGGATTACGAAGCCTGTGCGACTCCATATGATATAACAAAAAATTATTGTATTGACTTATTCTATACTCCCTGAAATTGTTTGGCGTTGATCCGTTGATACAGAATTACCCTGTATGAAAACTAAAACTGAAATTTAAGGGTGTGCGCAAATTAAAAGTTTCGAACATAGAGCCTAGAGCATAGCATGGAACATGCCTTTTGGGGTGCTCAAATTAAAGCTGAGAGCATATTGCATCTTTGTACTACCATATGATTTTAGCTGAAATTTCAAACAACAACTCTATTAATACAGTAGAAATAGGACTAAATTCATTGTGAAAGGGAAAAACTTGCGAAATTAGTAAAAATTTTTGAATCCTATTTAAAAACAAGTAATCTTTAAAAATCCGACGAGTACCGAGTTCTAAAGGGTGAGCTAAAGTTAATGGGGTAAAATGGCCATCTTTGAAACGTTTATGGAATATTTTGAATTTTTGCATTAAAAGTACGAATAAACATATGAAAGTAAATAAAATGCACGTTGAAAGATAAAAATGAAAGTATTCATGAAGAGCATGAAGCCTTCAGGTCCCGGTGTTGTAAAGAGCCCGGAGAAAAAGAAATAACTCAAAAAATTTTCTTTCTTTTACTTGAGGCAAAAGGGTTTTTTCATACATTTACGATTTTTGCGGGCAGATATCTCAAAATCTATAATAGTACAGGGTCTATCGGTTTCAACCTGGAAAAACGACATATGTGGCTGTAAATTTACAATTAGCTAGCCTTAAGAGTCTACATAAAGACATAAAATTCATTTTTCTGACGACTCTTTACATATTAATGTACCACAAGCTACAGAGAGTTCAAATTTAAAAAATATTCGGATATATGTTCTATAATATATTTGTAATGACATCATGCTACTAATCATGTTAAAACAATTTTCAGTTTTAAAGAAAACACCCCTTAAATATTTCAATTTTTTTGAATTTTATTTTTTTCTTGTAATTAAATTTTTAAGGCTGCGTAAGATGGAAAAATGTAATTTCCAAAAAAATAAATATACGGTTTTGTAGGTAATTCATCGTGCTTTCAAATGATGTATTTAAAATTTATTCTACTTCATGTACTTTCTATGAAATTAAGATGAAGTGCGCGCGTCTTAAAAAGGGCACTTTTATCGTAATATTGACGGCATTTTTTACGTAAACGTTATATCTTAAAAACGTTTGCGGATAATGAAAGAGGATATTTCAACGTTTCAGTTTATCATATTAAATATTGATTTCTGACTACCTGTTCCGAAAAAAGAACCGCGAAAAAACTGTTTTTTTCGATGATCCTGAACAAAAGGCAAAAACAAGCTACATTTCGTAAAACACCATATGTGGCTGAAAATTTGAAATAAGCTTGTATTGAAAGCCTAGAAAAAGAGGCAAAAAAGTTTTCCACTCTCAGAGGTGTGCAACATCGAGTGGATGTGCCCTCAACTGTTAAAAGAGTAACTGGAAGTGAAATAGAAAAATCGAAATTTTGTTATAGTCAATTTATAGAGAATGCAATTCTAAACAACTTATAGATCTATGAAATTTTCTGTACTTGCAATAGTTTTTCCGTAAACGCGTCAAAAGAACAATTTATATAGCCTTAACATCACTCTAGGGCACAGACTGGAAAAACAACATATGTGGCTGAAAATTTGAAATAAGGTAGTATTAAAAGCCTAGAAAAAGAAGCAAAAAAGTTTACCACTCTCAGGGGTCTGCAACATGGAATAAATGTGTCCTCAACTGTTAAAAGAGTAACTGGAAGTGTAATAGAAAAATCTAAATTTTGTTTGGTTCAATTTATAGAGAATTAAATTCTAAACAATTTATATATCTATGAAATTTTCTGTACTTGCAATAGTTGTACCTTAAGCACCACGAAAGGAACATTTAGATAGCCTCTACATCAATTTATATAAAAAAATTAAATAAATTAGTTTAAAATTTCAATTACATCTCTTTTTTTATCTTTTTTATTCCTCCTCATTTACAGTAACCGCTAAATCGAAAAAAAATGTTAAAAAGCAGAATGCTATTATTTTGGCAGCTGATTTAACAGTTTGCAGTTGTTAAACTACAATTTTGACATCATATTCGTAATCAGCGACCCCAAATATATAAAGTGCCATGTCCTTATCAAAAAATAATTGGATTTAAAAAAACGCCCCCTAAAAACAATATATGGGTGGGATCTACCCATGTTGCACACCTCTGGCGATGGTAAACTTTTTAGCGTCTTGTAGTACATATCATATAATGCCCAAATCCAAATTTTCAGCCACATACGTTTTATTTCCAGGTCGATGCCCATATTCGCCTTTGGGATCTGTACTATAAGAAATATAGAAAAATAGAAAAAATAAAGGAAAGATTTTTATTTGAGATAGAAGTGCATTCAAATCTAAAAGATAACTTTTTTCGGCTGCCTATTAACATTTTTCTGCGCCCTTAAGCCATTCTAACTCCCTCTACCTCCGACGCCATTGGTTTAATTTTATTAAAATTTTCATGCAAGTCAGTATTAATAAATATTTTTTTCTTCAAACGTCAAAAAAAGTTGAGTGAACTTTTACCTCCTAGGAGGTAAAAGTAAATTCTAACCCTAAATATTTACAACAAATTGTAACGTAAAATGATATATCTATAAGCATTTGTAATGTAAAAAGGTTTGAATAAATGTTTTTATAAATTTTCTGTTATATTTTATTCGTTGCGTTTAATAATTAGCTTCTTTTTACAAGTTAACTTGATTTTTAAAAATATTTGACAGTTGAACTACACATAATTTTCAAGAGATGGCGACACTTCAAAAAATTTTATTTTTGGTTTTTCTAAGTTTTACGTTTGAAGAAAAAATTAAATGTTTCATACGGAGTAAAAATACTTTTTTACTCCTAATCAAACAATCTACTATTCTTAAATCCTTCTGGAACAGTTTAAAACCCTGTTTTGCCTCTCACCTTAGAGAGGATGTAACGGCTTTAGAAAGCACTTTAGGAAAAATCGTTATTCTTGTTTTTGGCCTTATTTTAGCGAAATGAAACGCACCTTAAAGTTTGACGTGACATTACTATTACACCCTGTATGGAATAACAATAACAATTAATAGTCGTGCCCCCGACAAAAAATGTATCTGCCACAAAGTTTACTGTCACGTAAAAAGTTTTTCGTTGTGTTTATTTTTGTATTGTAATAAACTCCTATTATAATAATTGCTACTGAGCAATTTTTTCAAAACTTGTAATGTGAATAGAAAATACGGATTGGGTAGATATAATTTTAAAAATGGTGAAAAGTCATTTTCATTCGTGAAGTTAATTAGGAAAAAAACATACGTTGACATTTTCATACCTATACAAAGGAGAAGTTAAAAATATGATTTGATGGTGCATTTCCCACTAGTTACACCACTTTAGGAGGCTTTAGATTTAAATAACATATAAAATAATACAAAACACAATTTTCAAAATCAAAAGAAAATTAAACCTCATTTATGAGGACCTACCTTTTCATCATTTTCAAAAGTGTTTGACTGCCACAATATCCCCATACTTCAATTCAATTTCCTGCAACAAAATCAATTCATTAAATTTGGAAATTAAAAATTGTTCACGGTAATCAATCAAAATATTCGTTTTTAAATTGAATTAGGGCAAACGTAAGATTTATCCCTAAGCAATACTACATTCTTGTGAAATTTCAAAAAAAAATTAATTAAATTGCTTAATTTACCGTAAAAATAAAATACAAAATTGCTTTTCATTCTTCATCTTTACTGCACAAATAAAAATTAACTACTAAAATTTGCTTGTCGCGACGTGTGCAGATAACAACTTTTATATCGACACCTGTAATTTTTAATACGTATGGCTCTTATCGTAGTTTGTAGTAAATTTTAATTCATTTTTACATAAATAATATTTAATTTGTAAACGAGTGGTTCGACAGAAATATATAGAATGTTTCAAAAAAACATGAACTTTGCTGATAATGATCAATATCTCATCTAATGGCTTTCAAGGAAAATATGAGCCTCTAAAATTTGGTTTTCAATGTTTTTCATTATTTCGAAAATCCTTTAGCATCTTTATACTCTTTGATCGAGAGAGTAGAGACCAAAATCGGATAAATGTGCTTGGTAAAATATTTTTATTTTGTTTACCTCGGTTTCCTTTGCCTTTTTTGTATCTTTTAGAGTAAAGTTTATATAAATAGGAGAATACTTATAAATAGTCCTGGAGCTAATAACAGAAAAATGGGGGTGATCGTATTCAGGCCAATCTTTTGGGAATAAGCTATCGGAGTGCCACAGAACACGAAAATTTGGTTGGGCAGCCCAAAGCATTGGCCTCAGGACTGTTAATAATAAACTTCTAATTAGTGAGGAGGGCGGGAAACCCACCCACCAGGAGAGGGATACCATAGTAAAATCTTACTTTTTATGTAAAAAGTAGTTACATTGCCAATGAGCAACCCAAATACCGTTTATGAGTTACGAGTTTATGTGTAGCACAAAGACGTTAATTTCAGGACGGCAGCCACGCTCTCAGAGCCACTCTAGAGAGTAGTCAAATTTTTTTGTCGATTCTTTTTATAAGAATGAAAAAATGTCAAAGTTGCTTTCCGAATGCTGTCATATTTCTTACTTTTTTCCTTCTCTAACAATTTCATTGAAGGATCCTGAGACCTTAAACCAGTGCTTTAGGCAGCCAACGAGATTTTCGTGTTCGCCGGCACTCAAATAGCTTATTCCCAAAAGATGGGCCTGAATACGATCACCCCAATTTTTCTGTTATAGGCTTATAGTCTATTAATTATTTTTATCTTCAAAAAAGTGTTTATAAAGCATTTTTCAATATATTAGAATATCACCGAAAATAATAATGCTGTAAGGCGATACAGGACTCCCGAAAATGCCATTTAAAATAAGACCTTACCTTAGTTTCTAGTTTCGTTATCAAGAATATGATCGAGCTATATTTATACGAGGACAATGGCCAAAAGGTAGCCTATCTCATCTCAAAGTACGAGTATTTACAGTAAAAAAAATTTTTGTTACAAAGTTGAGAAAATAGACATGTATGTTTTAGATAGTTTTATCAAGATGGTGTAATCACTAATCAGTCACATTGCAAGAATTGGTAAACATATCCTATAGGAAGAGTGGTGACATGAATTGGCCAGCAAGGATAGACTATATTGCTCAGAATTTCTTAGTAGGGTCAAGACTTGACTAATACTTTACTAATCGCTTAGAACAAACAGTATACTGAAAATAACGTAGGATACCTTCAATATTTAAAATTCCATAAATAAATCGGTTCTTACGCAGTGAAAACCGCTTCAAGCAAGAGTAGCTCTGGAGCAGTAGCAGTTGCTGCACCAGCAGTATACTCGGTGACCGCTGTACTTGAGCATTTTCCTTATGCAACGATTTCTCTTATCTTTTACTCACCTTCCCTCACACGTACAAGACTTGCAGCCTATTCTCTCTAGGTTTCCCAAGCCACATGACTTCACCATGTCAGTTTAGGACAAGCGTCTCAGACTGACTACTTTTTAAGCCAAGGTCCGCCTCCTTTTTTGTAAGCAGAACGCAGTCTTAGTGGTGGATTTTCCAGTTGCTTGGTTAGAAGCTTATTGACCTCCTCGCATCGCATCTTCAATCTATCATGCTCGAAACGGCATTTCCGCCAATCTAATCAAGGTGGTAGGAGTATTACTATAAGGACGTTTTAGAGCTTTAGAGTCGAGCTGTTAACAGAGAACTAACAATAAATTGCACTATTCGACCGAACTTTCATGAACAGAAGCTATCCGCTATAATAGTGGACTACTGGAGTCAAAAGATAGAATATTAACACTTCTTCGCTCTATTTTAGATGATAGAGGTGAATGGTTGTGTTCTTAAGTCTGTGGTTCCCAAAAAAAGTATAACACAACTCTGAAGTTGGGTCTTAGACGGAAGTTAGTCGTTGAATGACGGTTAGGACATAAGAAGCTCGAGGAACTTCGTTCTCCAGATGATTTCAGTAAGAAGATGATATTCTAAAACCGTTTATAAGTACGTCTGGTTTGTCTGTTAGTCCGTGTGCCCGGTGTTTGCCCATCTGTGTCTTCTTTACTTCAGAAAGCTTAACTGGTTTTGCCAACCAAGTTCACGGTGAGTGTAGTTCAGTAACCAAGTTTTATATGATTCATCTACAGCTGACCGCAAACTGACCGTGAACGTGGTTGGTAAAACCCGCCCTTAAAAACTTAATTTAAGCTTTTAACAAACATTGAGATGTTCCAGTGATTTTTTTACTTACATCCACCAAATGAAAGTAGTAGTTTACTGTATAGATTTTTCGCGTCTTTTTAATCAGGTTTATAGAAAAATCACACCTCCATTTTTTATTTAGACAATTTTTTTTTTGTACATAATCACGTTACCTTTTTAAAAAAAAATTGTCTTATCGAATATAATTTGACTTCATTTTTCAATCTACAAAAAATTGACATTTGCACTCAAGTGCCAAAATGCCTAAGGTAATTTATTTCGACCTTTTTGAGCATTATTAATGCAAGAAAAAAGCCCTCGCGCTGCGCGCTCGAGCTTTTTTCAGATTAATAATGCTCAAAAAGGTCTCAATAAATGTACATGCATTTTGACACTTTCATGCAAATGTCAATTTTTTATCGATTGAAAAATGAGGTCTTGTGATATTACAGTTGACAATTTTTTTTTGGTACATAATCACGTTACCAATGCAAAAAAAATTGTCTTATCAAATATAATTCGACCTCATTTTTCAATCTACAAAAAATTGACATTTGCACCCAAGTGCCAAAATGCCTAAGGTAATTTATTTCGACCTTTTTGAGCATTATTAATGCAAGAAAAAAGCCCTCGCGCTGCGCGCTCGAGCTTTTTTCAGATTAATAATGTTCAAAAAGGTCTCGATAAATGTACATGCATTTTGGCACTTTCATGCAAATGTCAATTTTTTATCGATTGAAAAATGAGGTCTTGTTATATTATAACTGAAAATAAAATATTAGCTCTAAGGATTATTCGAATAAAGGTCTATTCCCACACAACCGAGATTGATCCGTCACGTCACCGATCAATCAAATGACTGAGACAGTGATTTTATTTTGCCCGGGCAAAATCTCGGAACCATGACTGATGAGTGTGAATGGAGTCATTTAAAAGCACGCTTCCGATAATTTTTATACCATTTTTGACTGACCGGAGACGTGACGTGACGGATCAATCTCGGTTGTGTGGGAATAGACCTTAAAGTTGTATTCACACACAACCGTGATTGATCCGTCACGTCACGTCTCCGGTCAGTCGAAAATGATATAAAAAAATCGTAAGCGTGCTTTTAAATGAATCCATTCACACTCATCAGTCATGGTCCGGCGATTTTGTTTTTGACGCCGTCACGTCTCCGGCCAGTCAAATAAAATAACGTCGACAACGTTATTTTTATAAATCCTTTTATAACTAAAGGTAAATGACGGATCCATGACTGATGTGTGTGAATCGTGCTGTCCGTCAAAATAAAATCACAAAAAAATCTGACTGACCGGAGACGTGACGTGACGGATCAATCACGGTTGTGTGGGAATAGACCTTAAAGCTATTACGAAAAAAATGCGTAGCTTCTAATGATTTTAAAACTAATCTGTTTAATTAATTTTAGGAACAGTTAGGGCTCGTTTATGCTGGCCGTTAACTTAAGATTTAAGCTTTAACCTTGAAACGTAGCATTGGTTTCCCTATAGTCAACTCAAGGTTAAAGCTTAAAGTTAAGTTAAAAGGCCAGCATAAACGACCCCTTAATTTCCTAAGAACTGGTTAACAGTTAAGTTAATAAAATTAGAGCTTAGACAGAGATATCACAGGTTCCCTAGGTTGGAGCCATGAAGCATAGAGTCTGTCTAGACGAACCTAAAATATGTACGTAAATGGTCTTTGGCTCTTTGGTCAGAGATACTTTTTCGAAATTTTTTCACTACAGGAGAATTGCAAATTCTGAAAACTTTTTTTACTCTAAAAAATATTTTCATTCTAATTTTATTTTCGTCTTTTTGACACTACAAAATGCAAATACCAAGAATGCTTTTTGTTAAAAATTAAGCGAAAAGTGTTAACAACTTTTTTGAAAATTCAAAATAATAGTTGACAGCAAATTCGCAACATTTTAAAGTTAAGGGTAGGTAAACTACCTGCTATAAGACAAGGGGGAGTAAGCAGGGATGACTTCTAGACAAGATTCAGCTTGTTATATATGGAATGTGATTGTGTTAAGTTAAGAGGGCAATGTTGTTAAACGTAAGTAATAATAGGTAATAAAAGTAAACCATTGCAAATTTATTAAATTATTATTTAAAATAATTATTCTAAAATTAGATTTAAATGCATTTCTTAAGCAATAAAAATTAATAATTAATTTTAGTAGCCTTGAAAGCTTATAGTAGACAGTTAACCAACACATTCGAGATATAGTAATTAATTAAGAGTAAATAAATTTCTATACTTTAATTATTATTAGAGTTAATTTTTTAATTATAGCAAATACTACAAGTTTGTTTTTTGTTGCATCTTTGTGCTAATATTGCTGTTACCTCTTCGCTCTTCATCTAACTATAACAGTAACAGTACGACAAACAGAAATTGTTTAAAGCGTTGTAAAATGACAATTTAATTGACAATTAAAGCAATTGATTTTTATAAGTGTTGAAGATCAATATCTAGGTACTAATTTTTTAATTTTTAGATGAGCAGGCCTCCCCCATCCCAAATCGAATACTGCAACTACAGGTTTCTAATCACAGATATGCCTTCAAATAAAAACATGTCATTATACATTAGGGTGAAGTGGTTAATTTTTCGCAAAACAATATCTACTTAAAACAATATTACAGAATCTTCAAGAACACAATGTTTCAGCAGTAGTGCGATTTTCTTCATCATCGTACAATTACAATCTGTTTCAAGACATCGGTATTGCTGTATACGATTTAATTTACGAAGATGGCTCATGTCCTTCAAATATTTTAATTAAACAATGGATGGGGTTATTGAAAGAACAGTTTAGTGCCAATTCTTCTACATGTGTGGCTGTTCATTGTTCGGCCGGCTTAGGAAGAGCTCCAGTTATGGTTGCTTTAGCATTAATGGAATTGGGGCTTCAATACGAGGATGCTGTAGAGTTAATTAGAGAGTAAGTGTGTTTTCTAAGTAAATACGTTGAACTGATATCAACTCATATCTTTGGGGGATATTAGTTGAGATTGTTGGATTTCTTTTACATTATTCTTCAAATTACGAAGGTTATCTTTTAGATAAACAGTTCTCCAGCTTATCATGTAAGAACGGTAAAGAGAAGCTATACAAGAGTTGGCTACAAGATCAAGTAAAACTTTAAAAAGGCTCCTAAAGGTGCATTTCATTTTAAGGACGTTTTTAAAAGCAATGTTTTAAGAAAACTAGAGGTCTTCCTGAGAAAAAGAGACACTTCTCTTTGAATAAAAAAAAATTAGCTCAATAAACCATAAAATCCCATACCTACAATGAAATTTTTTAATTCATTCAGCCCTTGTTCAAAATACCTTGTATAGTCCGAAACTTATGAGAAGAATAGGGCGGGGCCAGTATCTTGAGTAGTACAGATGTAGGACGCGTGTGCTCTCTCTCTCTCTATAACTCTAAAATTGAAGTGACCAGATGTTAAAAGCAACATCTTCGTTATAGCACATTGGCTCCGCCCTATTCTTCTCATAAGTTCCGGACTTTAGGAACAGAAACAAACAAAACTAAATTCTTTTTTTTTCAGGAAAAGAAGAGGGGCTATTAATATGGCACAACTGAGATTTTTGGAACGGTATCGCAGAAAATCTCGTTTAAAAATTGAAAACGAGAAGAAATGTATTATACTTTAAAAATAATTCCTGTGATATTTGTCCTACTGTACAATTTAGAAAATTAAAAAAATATTTATCAAGGATCATTCCGTGATTTTAAGCTAGCGTCAGACGATGATAGTAGCGTTCGTACGAGTAACTGCTAAAACAGTGAAAGTAGCAGTAAGAACTATTTGCGCTTTTGTCATAATAGTGATGCCCATTAACTTTTATAGCAGTTCAGTTTAAAAAATGACGAATATGAGAAAATATCTATTTTCTTTTATACAGGGTGTCTCAAAAAGAATGGGACAACGCTTGGTCACTGATTCTCTAGGTTAAAATAAACCGATTAAACCTAATACCTTAATACAAAATTCCTCCGTTTCCAAGTTAAAGGGCCTTAAAGTTCAATATTTTCTTTTTTCTTTTTATAATAATTTCCACACATGTCAAAATATTTATTTCAAATTTGGTACAGATTTGGTATTGTTTTAAGCAGAGCACATTTTACCGATTTTTGAGTCTCCGCCATTTTAATTTTCAACTATTATTATTTACTATTACAAATAGTCGAACCGATCCTAGTAGTGAACTCGTATAATAGTCACTGCTATAGCAGTAGAACTATTATAGAAGTGCATGGTCACACGTAATACTGCATATGAGCTACTGCTATAGCAGCTACAATCATCGTCTGACGCTGGCTTTACACTTCTAAAAGTTAAAATTTTTAATCATTCCTCCGACATTTTAAATATTTTTATGTACAAATGTTTAATGAAACGACGAAATTTAATTAATAATTATGAAATATTTTATTAAAACCAATTATTCAATTTAACTTTGAAAAGAAATTTTGAATTTACGAAATAATTATCATTTTAATTTCACTCTGTATTTTTTTAAATTACTTTCACTTAAATAATTTTTTTAATGGCCTTGTGAGGTCAAATTATTCACATATTTAATAAAATTTAAGCTAAAAAATTTAAATTTATACAATAATTATTAAGATTATCGATTTTCTAATAAGACCAATTAAAGGTAGATACTAAATTATCTTTCATTGGTTACAAGATTCGTCATCAAAAGTAACAAATTACTTTAATGTTCTAACGATTTAAGTCGAAATAATTGTTTAATATAACATGTGTATGTGTTTATAGGGGTATTTGTAAAAATAATTTCCATTTCCATTTTGCTCCGATTCATCTTGAGAATGTAACTCGATACACGCTCTGATTAAGATATTCTTTTATAAGGTAGGTAGGTACATCAACTGGACATTGCATGTTATTTTAATTGCGCATCGATGTCATTAAGTTATTATAGTTCATTTTCAATTAGTTGAAACCATTAGGAGGAAAGTATATAGCATGTAAAAAATAGTTTTTCTTCAAAGTATACATTGTTTACCTACTCTATAAATCAAATTCGTTCTAAAAATAATTAAATTCTCTCTATTTACCTACCTACGTACAAGATGCTACAAATGAATAATTTTCTAAATAATTAATCCACTTGTACGGATTATTACTTTTTAAGAATATATTAGGTGCAAAATAAACTGAAACGAGTAATGCAAGTTTCTAAATGTAATGGTTTTTTCCATTTTTCCTAGTTTGACTTCCTGTTTTCTTGTAATTTTAAACTGCATTGCAGTAGTTTATAAAAAGCTTGTAGCTATTAGGAGTTTTTTAGCATTATATTTTTGGATAAGGTAAAGTAAAAGTTTGAATTTTAATTTTTATAAATGGTGTTTTGGGTGTGTTTGTTGATCTAGAATATATGTTTGAATTTACTAAAATGTCATTATATAATGAAAGCTGTTTTTGTAAGTTCCTGTTAGCAATAGTTACTGAATTCATAATAAAACTAAAAAAAATATATATTATAAAGGAAGTTTTCTAATCTAATTCAGAAGTTATAATCCAATTGGTAACAGTTTTCTTCATGTGCAATTTGTATAAGACAAAAAACAAGTTTGTTCACTCATATGATTCACGGTTTGAGACATAGAGCTACTAACAAAATGAACAACTTGTAGATAAAATTGACATCGGAAGCACCTAGCACTCTGTAGATGTTTATCATAATAATAATATTGAGAGATGAGATGATATTACAGATTTATTTATTTATTTATTTAAGGTTATAGACTACCAAACAGGCCTACGGCCTAATTATATGAGCCTGATAGATGAGATTGGCAGATATGAGGAGATGACAGATGAGACTGATGTATAAAATGACAGATGAGATGACAAATGAAAATGACAGATGAGATTAAATGACGATGAGACTTACAGATAAGTCTGACAGAAGAAATGAGATGACATATGAGATGAGATACAGTTGAGATTGACAGAGAGAGACAGACAGAGAAATAAAGAGGAAGGGAAAACAGACAGAGATTAGGAATAAAAAAGCATATGCAGAAAAACGAAATCCAATTGCCGGTAACTGATCGCGTCCTCCAGCGATGTTTACAAAATGGAATTGGGTACTTGGATTGGATCGGATTGCTAGTGGGAGGGCTGGCTTTTAGCCAGCTTACACTTATGCCGCTTGATCGGACCCATTGTGCAACCTCCCCAGAGGCGTTTCTTTTCTCGTCACTCTTCGAGACCCAATTTTAAGATGAACTCGAGTAGTTTTGCGGGTGGAGTGTCTCTGATCCTATCCATATCCAGCCAGTAGTCATCAAGTACGGATCCTCTAGTTGATGCTACCGCAAGACACGAGCAAAGCTCGAGCTCCGCGCTTTCATCTTCCTGATTACAACCACTGCATCTAGGGCTATCGATTAGTCCCAGAGTGCAAAGGTGTAACCTATAAAGTGCAAAGATATAAACCTATAACGATGACGTCACTTCTTGAACCACCTCAACTTTAAGATAAACTCGAGCAGCTTGGTAGGTGGAGTGTTTCTAATTCTGACCATATCCAGCCAGTAGTCACCAAGTACAGATTCTCTAGTTGATGCTACTGCAGGACACGAGGAAACACGAGCTCCACACTTTCACCTTTCTGATTACCTCTACATCTAGCTAGGGCTATCGATTAGCCCCAGAGTGCAAAGGTATTTGTTTAGCTTACAATGACCTATAACGATGACGTCACTCCTTGAGCCATCTCAACTTTAAGATAAACTCGAGCAGCTTGGTAGGTGGAGTGTTTCTAATTCTGACCATATCCAGCCAGTAGTCACCAAGTACAGATTCTCTAGTTGATGCTACTGCAGGACACGAGGAAACACGAGCTCCACACTTTCACCTTTCTGATTACCTCTACATCTAGCTAGGGCTATCGATTAGTCCCAGAGTGCAAAGGTGTAACCTATAAAGTGCAAAGATATAAACCTATAACGATGACGTCACTTCTTGAACCACCTCAACTTTAAGATAAACTCGAGCAGCTTGGTAGGTGGAGTGTTTCTAATTCTGACCATATCCAGCCAGTAGTCACCAAGTACAGATTCTCTAGTTGATGCTACTGCAGGACACGAGGAAACACGAGCTCCACACTTTCACCTTTCTGATTACCTCTACATCTAGCTAGGGCTATCGATTAGCCCCAGAGTGCAAAGGTATTTGTTTAGCTTACAATGACCTATAACGATGACGTCACTCCTTGAGCCATCTCAACTTTAAGATAAACTCGAGCAGTTTGGCGAGTGGAGTATCACTGATTCTAACCATATCCAGTCAGTAGTCACCAAGTATGGATCCTCTAGTTGATGCTACCACAGGACATGAGGAAAGAACGAGCTCCGCACTGTCACTTTCGTGATTAGGATTACCTCTGTATCTAGGGCTATCGATTAGTCCCAGAGTGCAAAGGTGATTGTTTAGCTTACAATGACTACAACGATGACGTCACTTCTTCAGCCATCTCAACTTTAATATAAACTCGAGCAGCTTGGCGGGTGGAGTATCACTGATTCTGACCATATCTAGTCAGTAGTCACCAAGTATGGATCCTCTAGTTGATGCTACCACAGGACATGAGGAAATCACGTGCTCCGCACTGTCACCTTCGTGATTACCGGTGTATCTAAGGCTATCGATTAGTCCCAGAGTGTGAAGGTGTTTGTTTAGCTTACAATGGCCTATAACGATGACGTCACTCCATCAGCCATCTCAACTTCAAGATGAACTCGAGCAACATGGCAGGTAAAGTGTCTCTGATTTTGACCATATCTTGCCAGTAGCCACCAAGTACGGATTCTCTAGTTGATGCTACCGCAGGACACGAGCATAGCACGAGTTCCGCACTTTCATCTTCCTGATTACAACCACTGCATCTAAGGCTATCGATTATTCCCAGAGTGTAAAGATGTTTGTTTAGCTTACAATTTCGTGTAACGATGCCCGTGAGTTGCTGCTTTCGCTTGTGTTCCTTTGGACCACACGTGAGCTTAATGTTTTTTGTTTTATGAGGCTATTGAGAGTGCTGACTGCCAGAGTCAGGGTCGGTTCCGGTCCATTCGGGTAGGAGCTCAAGCCCGAGCCCTGAGCCTTGCCAGCTCATCTGCTCTCTCATTGCCTTCATTACCTGGGTGCCTTTTGCTCCAGCAGATTTCAAGAGCATTACTCGTCGAAATGTCGTTTAGGATATTGGCTACTTACTCGTATGGTAATACACTTGATTACGTTCCATACCAAATCTTATATTAAAATCGGTCAACGGGTTTTTAAAATATTCACAAAATAGTGTCTTGGGGACCCCTTTGAAAGTCTCTTAAAAATCGAAATTGAGGAAATCAAAAACATACAGATTCCCTCATTTCAAGTACAGAACATACCTCTGAAGTTTGTTCAAACTCTCTGTCAAAACACTCTGTATTATTGAACATTTCAATAAATAAATCTCTAGTCAAGGTCCTTGAGGTACTTCTTAAGATTGCCTATCAGGTTAAAATCTTACAGACAAAGATTCTTATTAGGAAAAATTTGGAGGTATGGGGCTGCCCATATTTAAAAAAAATAAATTTTCTATACAAATAAGAACCACCCTAATGACCAGTCACAAAATAGTAAAAGAAGGTTAAAGGAAAAAGTTCTTCAGAAGAACCTAAATTCCTGTATTTGAAACTATTACTTTCCCTACCATCTTGGATAAATAGCATTAAATAGTTTATTACTTATTATATTTTATATTTTATTAATATTTTCTTACTCGGTGCTTAGAATAAGTCAAGAAAATTACAATAGCTGAAATGGGTACTAAAATAATCAATCATCCACAGCGAATAAAATTAACACACCAAAAAGTTACATTATGCACATACAAATTTCAATTTCACCCATAGATTTAGAATTTTAAAGAGACGTCCAAGGTTTTAATAATTGTTTAATTATATTTACTTATTAATGACTTGCATTAAGTACACAACCTACAAATCTATTTTTACTTTTTAATATTTTTTTAAAATAAATTATACTTATTTATTCATAAAGGTATGTAGACAGAGATTTCCTACTGCAAACCATTCAGAGCGTATAAGATATAACAATATCGAAAATTCGCAGCAAATTCGTTCTTAATTTTAACAAATTAACTTGAGGAAATCAGTTTCATTTTTACTTAGAATTGGATAGAAAGAGCAAACATTTTTGAAGAAAAAAGTAGCTAATTAATTAGCTAATTGAAATCATAAATAAATTATTCGTATGCTCTAATTATTGTGTTGCATACATGGCCTAGTACAACTTGTATTAATATTTACTTGAAATAACAAATTTTTTCTTAACCAAACTAACAGCTAATAGTGAAATTATAAGGAATGATGTATTACATAGTTCACTGTACTTGAGGATATGCCAAGATCTACATTTCGTTTAATGGATTTGATATAGTAATTAATTACTTTCTTTAGATTTTTCGCTCTTGTATACTAGCAAGTACTTAACCTTAAGAATCTTCCAATATCCGGATGTATGTCATACTTTTATTAACGTGAGGAATTTCTTATTTCAACCGCACCCTAGGAAATTCAATTTTTCACCTAAATTCATATAACATCCCAAGATATTTCAATATTTTTTCTCCCGTTTGCGTAACTTAATTATTAAATTAATAGAAAAAAAAAACTTTCATTTAAAATCGTTATATAGAAAGTAAAAATATTAGAACTATTTCATTATTCAATAAAAATTTATATCGTCCTATGGAGTTTTTTTTACGTTTTAAACGGAAAGTAAAATCTCACCTGAAAGTGAAATTTGTCTCGAGCAAACATTTTTGAATATTTAATGAGGAAACGATATTTTTATTAATTGAATAACATGGTGTTAAAAGAAAGTGAAATGATCTTGAGATGGGCAAATTAGAGTTAACAAAAAAATGTTATAATTCGTTAATTTTGATTGTGTGTAGAAAATGGCCATTTATCAATGACTAATAAATATGTTGCATGAGAATTTCTGTTGGTGAAAGATAAGTTCATTATAATAATACGAAATACGTCAATGATTTTGCATAAAAAAGAAATGTCAAGATTACGATGAAAAACTCAAGATAAAGAACTCCCTAATATAATTGAGGTCATGGGATTATGGGATTGGACATTAGACCTCACATGTACCGTACGACATTTATTTTGAAAAATTATGTTAAAATTTCGACACTTATTCCAATTTTAACAATAAAAATAATTTTTCGTACTTTACGAGATTTACCTCAGAGCCATACCAACAAAATCTCAACAATGAAGCAATGAAGGTCTTACTCATTATAAAGAAATTTACAAAAGTTACGTGTGATCTGATAATAATTGTATTAGTAATTAAATTAAATTGAACCTTGATGTGAGACTCCTTTCAAGATTAACCTTTTGTTTTTATAAATCAAAAATTTTGAAATTTTACAGGTAGTAGTCATAGTTGTCGACCTTCAAAGTTTTAACGCCGGCTACTCCCTTTTGTAAAGCATACCTTTTCCACAGTGAAAGTATAGAATAAATTGTTCCAACTATGTCCATACGAGAACAAAAAAATATTTTAAAGATTAGAAATCAAAAAAAAAGGTACTATACAGACAGAAGCCTATAAATAACAACAGTATTAAGAATCATGCAACATTTTTAATATTACTAATCTCTTCTCTCGTGATTATTAACTGAATACATTAATATAAACTATTATAAAAAAATAACGTCGGCGAATAGAAAGGCAAAAAATAAACAGATTAGAAAGAAGTTAATATTTAGAACAAAAAAAAATATAAAATTAACAAAACCTTAATCAGCATTACTTTGCAAAGCAATGGTGTTGATTTTAAATTTTGGTACTTCTTTGCGTGATTTGGTGTAATTTACATTTGAATTTGAAATGGTTAATTTATTTTTAAATTATTGTCACTTTCAATTACATTTTATGTAGGTTAATATACGGTTAATACGTTAACTTTTTAGAATATATATTTCTACAAAAGAAACTGAAAGTACATACTTTTGATCTCAATGACAGTTTATTTTTAATTGGTAGGTCAAAATCATGAGGATTGAGTAATGAGTGCAAAGGAGAATGATGTAGAGTAGTCCCAACGAAAGAAAAGCCCACTATGTGACAAAATCTGACTAGGCGTGGCTTTCTGGCTTCCACAATCCAGTGCACATTACAAAACTACTGCGCATCTTCAACGGTAGTCACGTGGTATGTTTTTCTTCCGTTGGAACTATTTTAGTTTTTATACAATTTATCTTAAAACTTGTCATGCTAAGATTGTCATAAAGTACATTAGGGTAAGAGGGTAAATAATACACACTTTAGATACACGGTAGTGTTTAATTCAAATAATAAGTACAATGTGTATTTGAATTCATTTTACAACCTAAGGAGGGGTAATTGGACAATAAACTATAGAATAAACGCTATATGAAAAAGAAAATACGTCATCTCATATGCCTATATCGTGCATTTAACAACACAATCATAAACTTCGTCGATTTCGACGGGGTTGACCGCTATTCAAAAATTAAATCTGGATTTAAAAATTGAACCAATGACGTTAGGTTTGAAGATCTTGCTAGCACACAGACAGACAAATGCACACACCGATAGATAGACTTGTTAGATCTTGTTAGCACACAGACCGACAAATGCACACACCGATAGATAGACTATTTAAATCGAACGTTATGATGATACCCTCGTGCTTTGAAGTCCAAATAACCATAGACTTCGTACATACCGTGTGTCGACTTTCAAAGCTGCACTTAGGAAATTTCAATCGATTTCTAAAGGATAATTTACCATATATAGTGATACCATCTTGGAATTGGTCAAAAGAGAATGAAATTAAATCCGTCAAATGTTTTTCTTGAGCAATGCCTTTTTGTTCATAATTTTTAGCAGTAACCACTCAAACTAACATTAGAAGTTCATTGAAAAGTTTCCGTATCATCAATCATAATCATTGTTGTCGTTAGTTACTCATTCTTAATGAATGATTAAACATTATAAGGTTAATGATTCCCCTTTAACTATAATAAGCTAAGTAATTAATACAAACTGTAGTTCAAAATCTAAACTAAAGTGAACGAATATTAAGTTCATTTATCCGTACATAATATGCATTAAGTCTTTACGTAGGAGAGACTGGGGCACGTTCGGACACTTTTTTTTAAACACCGATTTCGCTATTATTTATAGCGATGTAGTGCCTATTTTGTATTCAACTTGTAACACCATCATTTGCCTACGACACGGTATATAAAAAAAGCAGTAAAATAACACAGTTTTTCTGTTACACATTTTTTTTCAAAAGTAGTATTTGTCCGAAACTGTCCCACATCGGGGTACGTTCGGATTACATAAATATGGGGTACATTCGGTTTTTATACAATTTATCTTGAAACTTATCATTCAAAGCTAGTTATAAACTAGATTAAGGTAAGAGGGTAAATAATATGCATTTTAGATACAAAGTAGTGTTTAATTAAAATAGTAAGTACAATGTGTACTTTAAATAATTCTACACCCTAAGGAGGGGTAATTGGACGATCAATTATAGAATAACCGCTAAGTGAAAGTACGTCTATATTCAAAAACATATAAGTTAGTTGAGTTCTATATTCTCCACTGGGAATAAGTGGAGGTAAATGCGATTCATCGGGACAAAAATTGGTTAGACGGTATGTAACACCCTAGTTAAATGAATAATATAAAATACGCAACAATAAGAAATAATAGAAATACCTTTTTTAGTGGACATGGAGGGTTTTCCTTATAAAAAACTTTGCCTACCCCGGCAATGTTATGTTTAAGTAAAGAACAAAAATTCTCTTGGAATCGTACAGGAAAAGTACGGTACTCATTACTACTCCGCTTGTAAACTTGTATAAGAGCCTAAAAACAAATTTTTTATAACTATTATAGCTACATGCATTTTGTTATGCGTAGACTGGTTTCGTAACAGAGCACCGTCTAATAATAACGCTGTTAATTGTATACCAACAGAGAATAGTAGACGGCAATCTCAAATAAGCCATGAAAATCCCATTGAAAAAAACAGGAAGTCTAAAATGGTAATTTTCTTCCAACCTTTTTCATTTTCTAAGGGAAAATTGAAAAATCGCTGTCATATCTACAGCTATACCCACTGATCTACCATCGCCTGTATATTTATTATTCTAGAATATTCTAGAGATTCAACAATGTATTACTTGTAACTCAAATCCAAAATCAACAAGAGGCGTAAATGTTATATTGCATATTGCTTGAGTGCGATTATACTTCAAAGTTGTTACTTTGACATCCTTTACATATAACTTTTGGTAGTCATCCAGTACGCATCGTTCGAAGATCGATTTGTAATCAGTCTGATGAAACTGTAAATCGATTACCACAGTAAAATTAAATTTTGGAATTACGAATTACAAACCTTTGATAACAAGCCATCAGAACTTTCTACTGCTTCAATCAGAAATAAGAGGAGCAATACAGAGATTATTTTTAACATTATAAAAATCACTTATAACTGTTTTTTTTAATTTTGCACCTAATACATACATCGAGTTAAAAACTCCAAATAAAGTTATTTTTTACTTGTACTATATTATTGCTTGAACAATCGGTAAGTTCGTCATTACGATCTGTAGATTGGAGCAGATCCCGCAGATTTATATGCGATATATTTCCTAATGAGTAATGACGAACGCGTAGAGCGTGTCGATTAGTTTTAGAGATGTCCTATGGAGGACCCGCAATAATAAATCATTAAAATTTATATTTTTTAATTATTATAAATTAGTATCTACAGATGCAAATAAAAAATAAAAGTTTAAAAAAAAGTCTTTTTTATATGTGTTTGTTTTCCGCAAAGTTAAAGAAGAATCGCCCTTAAATTCAAATTTTCATATATTGGCAGTAGCTTTTTGACGTACCGAATAAGAGAGTGGTGGTAAATCCATTTGGTCGATCTAAACAGTTCGAGCATATCGAGCGCTCGGCGGTTTCAATCAAAAACGCAATCGAGCTGCTCGAGATGTCAATCGTCGCGAACGCGTAGGTTGAACTCCGAGCGCTCGGAGCTCAATGACGAACGTAGACAATAAATTATTATTGCATTACTGGTTTCCTAAACAATGAATACTTACACCATTATTTTGCTTTATTCTGTACATTGCACCGCGTCATTGAACGTCAATGCAGTCCTACATTGCATGCACTCACATATTTGAATTACTTTTTAATGATACTTCCGATTTCATTCAAAATTAAGTATGGAAGTTAAGAAATAGGTAATCGCTTTTTAGTTTGTAATGCCAATGATTCTAGACCGGGTTCTGAAGGGAAGTGAGTATGCAAAATATGAGGACCGCGTTCTGTCAACGGATTTGGGTTTGGGAGATATCAAAGTTTAATATTTTCGATGTTGCCGGACAGTCTTATGGGGCAATCATTAATGGTGGGCGCTCAAAGTCTTAAGACGTGTTGAAAAATCACATTTTAATTTTTTTCTACTTAACGGTTAGGTTGACGAAATTTTGCAACCGAGATAATTTATGTAAAATTGAAATACGAATAAAATGATGTATTTAAATGTTTAAATAGTAAAAGTGGTGACGAAGAAGAATAATTTTTCATAATTTTGCGAAGAGTTTGGTAACAGCAATTTTTTTTTCTTAAACGGTTGATAATATCACGGTGTATGTGCTGATAAGATTTCCGAACCCAATTTTGACTAAAAGGCACTTTTAATGTAGTTTTCTTAGACCACAAAGAGCTTAAGCTGAGAGCAACCCACTCCTTGAATGAATTTTGACGAAATTGTTTTTATTGAGTTCTCAATACCCTAAAGAACAAAGTTTATACTGTAAAAAAGTGTACATTTGCTTCATCATTTTTTTAAACCACTTCTTGTGAATTCAATTTTCAAAATTTTAAAAATAAGCTGAAAAAGAAGGTTTTTCTAAAAATTTTTTTTTTCGCTAAACTTCATTTTTAGTTACTAATTATCAAAAGAGTAAGCATTTGCACCCAAAATTTTGAAAAAACAGCGTCTTTTTCAGCTTATTTTTAAGATTTTGAAAATTGAATTCACAAGAAGTGGTTTAAAAAATGATGAAGCAAATGTACACTTTTTTACAGTATAAACTTTGTTCTTTAGGGTATTGAGAACTCAATAAAAACAATTTCGTCAAAATTCATACAAGGAGTGGGTTGCTCTCAGCTTAAGCTCTTTGTGGTCTAAGAAAACTACATTAAAAGAGCCTTTTAGTCAAAATTGGGTTCGGAAATCTTATCAGCACATACACCGTGATATTATCAACCGTTTAAGAAAAAAAAATTGCTGTTACCAAACTCTTCGCAAAATTATGAAAAATTATTCTTCTTCGTCACCACTTTTACTATTTAAACATTTAAATACATCATTTTGTTCGTATTTCAATTTTACATAAATTATCTCGGTTGCAAAATTTCGTCAACCTAACCATTAAGTAGAAAAAAATTAAAATGTGATTTTTCAACACGTCTTAAGACTTTGAGCGCCCACCATTATTGATTGCCCCATAAGACTGTCCGGCAACATCGAAAATATTAAACTTTGATATCTCCCAAACTCAAATCCGTTGACAGAACGCGGTCCTCATATTTTGCATACTCAATTACCTTGGGCGCCTGCTCTATTCCATTGCTTACTTATAAAAAGTTTAAAATTAGTATATTAAAAAACAAGTATCATTAGGCATCTTCTTAACGTATGAGTCCAAAGTTTAGAAAACAAGCGCGCAGCGCGCGTTTTCTAAAGGGACGAATGCGTTAAGGGCCTAATGAAACGTGTTTTTTATACTATTTTTTCTATTTGGCTGCATTATTTTATAAAAATGGTATTAAAATTACGTCAAAACATAGTTTTTGGGATTTTGATGCCTAAATTAATTTATGTTGGCAGTACTTATTCTAAAGTTTGACGTTCGTGTTTGAAAGTTATAGTTTAATCTGTCCAATGAAATTAATTCTATAACTGTCAAATATAATTCATCTGTCAACATGCAGTGCTGCACATTGAAAAAAATTCCCTAGAAACAGTGCTGTTATAGACTCTATAAGCGTACTATTATGACGTCAAAACAGTGTTCTTATAGGCTTCTTAACGTACCGAAATAGAAAATAGTATATTACGTAGAAAGGAGTTTCATTACAGCTGAGAGATAAGATAATTGACTTTAAATATTCATTTTAGTAGAGTAAAATAGCGTAATATAGAACAGCGTTTCTCAACCTTTTAGGTGTGCGACCCCCAAATTCCAGTAATTATTTTTGGCGACCCCCACCCACACTGTTGTTTTTTTCTTCAAAATAATTAAATTTTTTTAAACAAATTTAGTAGAACAAAATATATTGATTCTAAAGTAAGGGTCGTTTTACACGGAATAAATGTCGTACTAATTTGTTAGTTCTGAATCAACTCAAGGAGCAAAAACACGGGTATCTAAGCTTTAACGTCGTGTACGGTCGTACGTTGAAATCTCTACACACGAAGTTAAAGCTTAAATTTAACGTCCCGTGTTTTTGCTCTTTGAGTTGATTCAGAACTAACAAGTCAGTACCACATTTAGTCCATGTAAAATGGTTCTAAAAAATATACAGCAAGAAAGATTTATGTTGGCGTGCGGTAAGAATTCGCCGATCACTAAATTGGTACTTATATTATCTACCACTCGCCATCAGGGATCTGTGTTGCAGCATAAAATACTACCTCTGGTGTATCACAGATCCACCAAATCTAACTTTTTATGCGAACAGGGACAACATAAGGATATTATTCCCAATTCAAAAACCTAAATGTGTAAAAAATTCAAATCACCATACATAGAGTAATAAATTCTAGTCTAGTCCGGTCATCTAGAAAAGTTCGCTTAGCTAAGCTTGCCGATTTAACCAATCACCAACAAAAAACCTCCACTTACTCTCTCTGAAGCGTCTATCACGCACAAAAAATACATTTTTCTCGAGAATCGACAATTGGCCTAAAAGTTCAAATTAAAATCCAAATTTTCCTGTAAATTTATCTAGTGGTAGCGACCCCCAAAAAACATTACGCGACCCCTTTGGGGGTCGCGACCCCCAGGTTGAGAAACGCTGATATAGAATATGTACATAATATGGAATACTATTAGATTTTTGATATTACTAATGCCATCTAGAGATTTTAGGTATAAAACGTTTGCCAATGAAGTATGCTTGTAACCACAACATCATTTAACCTGCTATAGGCCAGTCAATCGGCAGTTTTTGATAGAAAGTTTTGGAAGAGTTTTGATATTTGAGTTTTTTATGTTTTTCAGGTTGCTGAAAACGAATTCGAAGTTTGCCACCAAAAATTTTTCCCGGGAAAAAAGTTATAAGCAAAAATAAGTAAAAAAACCTGCTCTTTTTCAAACTTTCGGTTGTAACTCGAAAACTATGCATTTTTTGGCAACATTAAACTACAATAAAAATAGTTCTAAGAAAATTTTCTACATTTTATGTCCGTAAGTTTTTTTTGTCAAGCAAACGGTTTCGCCGCGATCGCGCCTCGAAGTTGTTGCAACCTACAGTCCAATGAGAATGCCACGGTAGTGTTCTCTAACCGTGTTAGTAATCACTCCTACGTCTTTAACTTTAACTATTTGGGTTTTTTATTTTTTTCAAGTCGCGTAAAACGAATTTGAAGTTTGCCACCTAAAATTTTTCCCGGGAAAAAAGTTATAAGCAAAAATAAGTCAAAAAACTGATTTTATTCAAATTTTTGGTTTTAACTCGGAAACTTATGCGTTTTTTGGTAACGTTGAATGAAAAGAAAAGAAAATTTCATACATTTTAGGTCTGCAAATTTTTTTTTGTCAGGCAAAAGGTTTTACCGCGATCGTGTTTAGAAGTTGTTGCACCTGCCGTCCAATGCGAAAAAGCACAGCGCGGCTAAAATGTTGCAATAATCTTGGGAGTTGGACACTAAGGGCATTAACATGGCATTAGTCCATTTTTGTTTTTTTCAATTTCTTCTGGGTTTATAAAAAAGTTATAAGCAAAAATAAGTAAAAAAACCTGCTCTTTTTCAAACTTTCGGTTGTAACTCGAAAACTATGCATTTTTTGGCAACATTAAACTACAATAAAAATAGTTCTAAGAAAATTTTCTACATTTTATGTCCGTAAGTTTTTTTTGTCAGGCAAACGGTTTCGCCGCGATCGCGCCTCGAAGTTGTTGCAACCTACAGTCCAATGAGAATGCCACGGTAGTGTTCTCTAACCGTGTTAGTAATCACTCCTACGTCTTTAACTTTAACTATTTGGGTTTTTTATCTTTTTCAAGTCGCGTAAAACGAATTTGAAGTTTGCCACCTAAAATTTTTCCCGGGAAAAAAGTTATAAGCAAAAATAAGTCAAAAAACTGATTTTATTCAAATTTTTGGTTTTAACTCGGAAACTTATGCGTTTTTTGGTAACGTTGAATGAAAAGAAAAGAAAATTTCATACATTTTAGGTCTGCAAATTTTTTTTTGTCAGGCAAAAGGTTTTACCGCGATCGTGTTTAGAAGTTGTTGCACCTGCCGTCCAATGCGAAAAAGCACAGCGCGGCTAAAATGTTGCAATAATCTTGGGAGTTGGACACTAAGGGCATTAACATGGCATTAGTCCATTTTTGTTTTTTTCAATTTCTTCTGGGTTTTTTCAATGCCAGCCACTGCTGGACTTGGTAGTATAGGTAAGTACTCGTAAAGAATGTTCTCTCGCTGCAACTGCAGATGGTAGCATGCGACAGTGTGAGTCTTTGTCTCATATGCAACTTTGATGTAACACTTATGTCTCAACTTGTTAAGTGATGTTACTTCTTTCCCACTGAAGCCGTACAATTAAATAAGAAAACGTTCACCAGCATCAGCAACCATTTTTTGAGTAGCATATGAGGTTTTAAATACCTGGAGGGTACCTGCGAGATCGCGATTGTTATAGTCAGTCAGTCATGAACTTCATTTTTCCGTGATTGAACAAAAAGGATGGGGTATCACAACCACTCATTGCGTGTAAGGAAAATATATTCTCAGCAACTGTTCTACACTCACTGCAGTGAGTGGGGAAAATAAAGCTCTACAAACTTTTTCCTTTCCAGGTTTTAAGAAGTAAACATTATCATCTTTGCAGAGGTCGATCAAAATTACTAAAAGGTACATTCTTTCTACATCCTCGCCTACAACAAATACAGCTTCATGTTTTGGGGGCAAGAACAAAGCTATGTTCACTATCAGCGAGTCGGCGTCTTCCTTAGCTTGTTTACTCGTCACATAGCCGCTGATGTGAATGTCGTAATAACTAATAAGCGTTGCTAGTAACCGATATTTGTTTTTTTGATTTGCAAGAAATTTTCCTTTAAACGCTGTAGGAACCATTGTTTCGTTAAATATTATGTGGGTAGAAACAAGTTTTCTTGATCTTCTCAATCGCTCAGCGCACATGGTTCCACCGCCTGTAAGATCATCAGGATAACCATCACCATCACATAGGTATAATTAGCCTTTGGTTACTTATTTTTGACATAAAGAACATATCTATCACAGATGGAAGAAAATGATTGATTGGTATTGCTAGGTCACACAACCCTATCCAATAAGAACCCATCATCTACCACATATACAACTTTGCAACTAAACTTCACATATGTAATACGTTTGAATGCTTTGTAGTACAAGCTAGAGTTGCTTCCTTTTCTTAAAATATCGTCAAAAGAGATAACGAGATAAGGAATCAAGACCAAGATCAAAGGCCAAATGCTCCTCGAGCTCTTCATCCGACTGCTTAGCAATGGTATTTCTTTGGAACAGAGTGGTTGGATTAATTGGAATGGGGTTGCAAGGGGTTGAACTCTGTCACTGAGTTTGAATTTGACACTTTCAGCATCTCAACCAACAACTCTGTTAATGCCCTTAGTGCTCATCTCCCAAGACTTATGACTGCTTATTCGGGAATGAGCCACAATTTCCTTACAGTTAAAGTTAAAGGCATAGCAGTGATTATTAACACGATTAAGAAACATTAGCGTCGCATTGTCTCATTGTAGGTGTCTGACTATAGGTGCAACAACTTCGATGAGCGATTGTGAAGAAACCGATTGCCTGACCAAAAAAACTTACAGACAGAAAATGTAAGAAATTTTCTTATAACTATTTTTGTTATCGCTCAACTTTTCCAAAAAATGGATAGTTTTCGAGTTACAACCGAAAGTTTGAAAAAGAGCAGTTTTTTTACTTATTTTGGCTTAAAACTTTTTTCCCGGGAAAAATTTTTGGTGGCAAACCTCAGATTCATGTTCAGCGACCCAAAAAACATAAAAAACCCAAATATCAAAACTCCTCCAAAACTTTCTTCCAAACGTCCTTTTCAAGCACCATTTGACTGGCCTACTACCCCTCTCTGTGTTAATGTTACTGAGTTTTTTCTCTTACGGGGGTTCACCGAATTTTTAAACGAGGTAAGTTTTATTGCTTTTAAGAACGATTATACTTCTTTATTTAAATTGTGACATGTTGAAATGTATGTTTAAGGTGTGTTTAATTACTTAATCGTGTTAATTTGCACTTTTTTTTACATACATACAATAAAACGGTTTTAACCAAAAAATAGGTACTGTTGCTTATATGGAATACCATATAAACATAATATAGAATAGTATTCCATTTTAAGAACATTGTATATTAAATGCCGTGTGAGAGCTTTACTTTAGTTGTTAGGATTCTAATAGATTTTTATTCCTTAAAGACGACATGGAAAAATCTAAGATGAAGAGAAATTAAAAGAAAAGGAAGGTATTCCATAAAAGGTACGCATTTTTGAAAGTAGAAAAAACGGATATTAATTGAACTTTTTTTTTATGATTTAATGTGCTTCCAAATTTTATTTTTTATATGTATGGTAGATTGTTGCGCAACATTATAGGCTCTATGTATGTTTTTAGAGATTAAAAAAAAATTAAAAACTTTGTCTTTTACTAATCAATATAAAAATGGTATTCCATATTACGCCACTTTACTCTACAGCTAAGAGAAAATAAAACTGGAATTTTCTTTAAGTATCATTTAAATTAATCTCCTGTACTCAACTTTGTTCCACTTTAAACCACCATCTTATCTCTTATGGTTTATGAAATCACCATCATGCATATTAGATGAAAATTTATAACAACCTTTATGAACCAGCTCTTAATAAAACATAAACATTATGTCACCTATTACCACATATTTCAAGTAGAAACAGACTTCGAATAAAACTGTTGAAAAAGGAATGAAAAATTGCTTAATTATCTTATTCTTACAATGTACCATGCCATAAGAGTAGAATACTTCAGAAGTGAAATATTTAATATTTCATTTCTATTTTTATTTCTATTTCTATTCATTCTATTTAATGGTGATGAAGCAAAAATTTCAAATTTTTTATCACCTTACCGAGGATACCTAATACCTATACCTCTCATAATATAATTGATAGATGATGAGCTTTTTTTAGAGTTTCAACAAGTTAAGTTTAACCGAGTTTAACTATTCAGCTCTAATACATTTGTGTCTAGTACTAAAAGTGAAAGGTACAACTCTGAAAAGCAATAGTGCTAATTTAACGATTTACACGTCGTTATTTACCTATTTATATACCTACTTTATTACAATACACTGCCAATATGCCAATTAAATATTGTTTTAAAAAGACCAGTGGCTACTATAAGCTATAAAGAAATTTACAACTATTTACAAAGGTCAATTTTATAACCGACTTATTCCAAAATTAAATCTGCATTTAAAATTTGAACCAAGGATGTTGGGTTTGAAGATCTTGCTAGCACACATCAGATAGGCAAATGCATACACAGAGAGATAGACTATTCAAATCGAAAGTCCAAATAACCATGTAGACTAAATACATACCGTGTGTCGACTTTCAAAGCTGCACATAGGAAATTCCAATCGATTTCTAAAGGATAACTAACAATTACCATCTTGAAATGGGTAAAAAGAGAATGAAATTAAATCCGTCAAATGTTTTTCTTGAGCAATGCCTTTTTGTTCAAAATTTTTAGCAGTAAGCACTCAAACTGCTACTATAACATTAGAAGTTCGTTAAAAAGTTTCCGTATCATCAATCATAATCATCGTTGTGGTTAGTTACTCATTCATAATGAATGATTAAACATTATAAGGTTAATGATTCGCCTTTAACTATAATAAGCTAAATAATTAATACAAACTTTAGTTTCCAAGTGTAAAATTTCTACAAATTTTAACGTTGACTATATGAGTAACTTATTGGTTAAAAAATCAGACTCTAGATTAGATTAAAATCTAAATTAAAGTGAACGTAATAATAAGTTCATTTAACCGTACAAATATGCATTTAGTCTTTAGGTAGGTACCTTGTTCTTATTTTACGTTACGTAATTTTCATAAGAATATAATTTAATTTTATTATAGCAGAAAATTATACAAATTTCTTCTAAAAATGATAAAAGACAACTTTCAGACCGTTACAGTTAAATTAAATGTTCCTTAAAAACTGATATTGTTATACAAAATACTTGAGCTTTCTAAAATGAACAAAATAAGAAAATTAGTTCATACATCTACCCATTTTGATGTAATAAATTCATGTAATAAGAAATTTTGGAATATATCTCAACTATTTAAAATATTTAAAAATTAACTGCCAAGGTCGCTCCACAAAGTACTACACCGTATAATTAATAATTATTCTTATAGCTTTTCTATTAGCAACAAGATAAAGTTAAATTATAACTTTGTAAAGACGCTGATACATTTTTTAAATAGGCGAATATTTTAAAAGCACCTCAACCACATCTTAAAACGCTCCTCCTTCAAACTTTTGTAATGAGCACCTCTTGTGCAACTGGAATAATTAATTAATTACTTTTTATTTCCAATTAAGTTAATTATAGAAAAAACAATGAGCCCTAATATAAAATTAAAATCTTAATTATATTATTAATAGCATTTATGAATAATAAAAAATACAAGCTCGATATATTAAAAAATATGTGCGATTATTTTAAACGCAGGTTTGCCCACATATCAAAAATATAAAAATAAAACATTCACTTCGCTTTCAAAAAAATTTAAATATTTATTTTTTAACAAATATAACTTATTATATTTAATTTTTATCGATAAAATTATAATATTCTGCAGCTAAATGACAAATTTCTCTCGTGTTAAAATGCTTAGATATTTTAATTGTAGTCTTTTGAAGCAATTTGAATATCCGATTGGTCACTTATTGAGAAATTATGGTTTGTTATTTATTATCATTCTCAATTACATTATATAAAAAGATGTTAGTTAGCTCTACTGGTCTAAAAACATGGATTTAGACATAATCTAGACGCAATCGCAAGAAAATGTATGTCCTCATTGACCCTTTCTACTTTCTACCTTAAGTTTGATCTACTCTGATAGCTTAGGAATTACAGTTTAAAGCTCAGCTCAAAAGCTATCAGGGTTGGACCTGGACAAAACCTATCAGGTTTGAATCAAACAAGCTAACGTTAGGACAATGAGGAATAATGAGTTTGTGCACATATTTAGTATTGTCTGATGGTCTCCTCTTACTTTTCTTTCGTGCACAGCTCCCTGATAATTTCCATTGCACAATAAAAATTACACCTGTTCTGATGGATATCCACAACAAACTTAGTGTCTGCCCTTCGGCTGGTTTAAACCATATACCTACCGGTATATGTGTTTATTTGAAAATAACTGACCAAAACGTAAGAAACATTAGAAACACAAACAATTGGATGAAGAAAAATTAACATTGCTTTAAGCTAGGAAGCATCTAGTATAAACTGGAGCTATGAAGAAGAGTTCAACTGGGACACAATGCTACTTCAAAGTATCTGGAATCTGGGAGTTAGTTCGGTAACCCAAAATCACACGCTGTCTTCAAAAAACAACAAACCTAAAGGTTAGCGTAAAAATAAGCATACTGCACAAGCAGGTTTAAAATGGGTCTTCTGACACATATTTTGAACATACCCACTGTCTAAAAGCTAGCCGTGTAGACGTTAGGTTGGGTTTTGTATACAGGGTAGTGTCTTGAGAGACGCAGCATAGGGATTCCAATGGTAAATATTAGGATGGCCCTTACTTTGGGTGTTGTCAAATTTTGTCAAATTAACAGATTTCTACTATTAATCTTCTCTCGTAAACCATCAACAAGGTGAAATTGATTAACAAAACAAATTAAGATCGAAATAAATAGATAGTTTGAGCCATTGAGCTATGGAAATGTTTAGAAACAGAAGAATGATTAAGCAAAATATTTTACAATCACAAATGAACAACTTAGAGCACAAAAGAATTGCTTCATTTTAAAGCCAATAAATGATAAGAAAAGTGAACCACTCAACCACTTGATAAGTTAATAGTTTTGATCTAGATTTTAGTACTGTTAACATTACATTAAATACTATAATGTGGGTATTTACAAATATTTTATTACATAAATTTCCGGATAAATTTATTAAGCAATAGATAGTCAATTATAACTTTTATGCAAATTAGTAATTAGGTGTAACGAATTTATATGAAAGAAGTTAGTATTGGCGTATTGGTAGTTACTATTTACTTTATTGATTCTTATTATGTGTAAGCTCAAGCACATAATAGAGCAAAGTAATGAGTTTTTCACGGTTTAATGGTAAAGAAACATTAATGTTCTTCATATTTTTCTTCAATTTAATTCTTGTACTATGATTGATGGAGCAGTATAGTAATGATTTAGATTAAGTTCCGTATTATTTCTTTAATCATTAAAAAATACTATTTATTGGCTAAAAATTAAAAAAGTAAACCTTTTTGTAATTTCCATTGAAGGGAGGGGCATCCCCTATACATACGAGTCTAGTAAATGACAATGAAAAGTATGTGAAGAAGTACATAGCTATCTATGGTCCTGGTTGAGAGTCTAAAGAAAGGGTAAACTCTAAAATGGGGGGGGGGCTAAACTAAAGACTAAAATTACAAAATTATTTTTCAGAAATGATATAATACGAACCAATTGTGTAATTTGAAATGAATTGTAGTTGTTTTATAATTAACACGTAAAGTGTAAAAACTAAAGAGTAATAAATTGTAAACAATTAACCTTTTAAATCACGAAGTACACATTCACAATACTCTCAACTTCCTACAGAGTAATTAAGAAATTTGACAAAAAGTAATTAAAACAATATTGTAAGCACATAATGTACCAACTACTAGAACTTCTAATTACACAACTGGAGTTAATAACTGTCAGTTAAAATTTAATTATTAATATGTCGTTTTATTTCTTATTTTGTAATTAATTTGCAAATTATAATTTTTGCCGTAAACTAGAACTATTAATTAATAATTTAATTTATTAGTTGTAGGCTAAAGTTGTAAATATAGCATCTGCTTTGTTGGAGTGAATAAAACATAACTATTACTTGCTACTGTAATTTGTAATCGACCATCGTGCTTAGTGCACGTAAAGCAATCGTTTGCAAATTGTTAACGACCACAGTTAGTAAAAAGTTGCACAGATCAAAAATACCCGAGTGGCGTGTAAAATTCATTTTGTAAGTCAAATTCCTGAAATTATCAAGATGAAAATCGCCAGAAAAGAAGGGAATTCAAGCTAAAGATTTGTGATTTATCTCACTGCTCTCACGACTTAGAAATAAACAAAACTTGACGACATATATGCCTTTTTAAAATTACAATTTATTGGAAAATTTAGCATTGCCGAGATTACTGAAGAGACTGGAGTGAGATAGAAAAAGAACAAAATACAAAGTCACTCAAGATACTCTCTCTGCCATCATAAGACGCTAAGCTTGCTGCACAGATGAAAAAATAATTCTATCTAAAAAATAAATTATTTGCATGGAGTGGAGAACACAAGACCAGTCCTGATTCTAACTGAACCATTGCTGGAGAGTGAAGGACGAAGTGTCACTAATACCGGCAATTCCTTTAGCGCGAGTCGGCTTATAAGGGGTAACAAATAATGAAAGCCATAATACCGCCCGATCAGCCTTCCGCCAACTATGAGCAAAATTGCCGAAAAGGTCATCCTATCCCGCCTGAGAGATCACACAGAAGACGGACACGTCATCCAGGAAAGCAATATGGCTTCCGACCAGCTCCCTTCACTGTCCACCGAACCGTTCGCCTAGTCGAATTCGTCGCCGAAGCATTCGACGACAAGGACTGCGCCGCTGCCGTCTTCCTAGACGTTTCCAAGGCTTTCGAGAAGGTTTGGCACCAAGGTCTACTCTACAAGATGATCACCGATCGATACGCACTATCGATAACGACGCTCATCTCCTCCTTCCTTTCCCGTCGATCATTCAGGGTCAAGAGTGACGACGCCCTATCCACCTCCAGACATATCCTAGCTGGTGTACCTCAAGGTGCCACCCTATCTCCGCACCTCTTCACCAACTTCACAAGTGATATGCCACTAACCGAAGCTACTAACTTTTATATTTTTGCAGATGACACCTGTTTTATGGCCAGCAACAGGGACCCACTGCTGGTAGAATACCGACTTCAAAGAGCAGCCGACAGCCTGGAGCTCTGGTTCAAGAAATGGCGAATCTCCGTCAACGCACAGAAGAGTTCGTCCATTTACTTCTCTAAGCCACCAAGTGTCCGTCGTCCGCTAAACATCGAAATCTTCGGCAAAGCCATTCCTTGGAAAGAAGAAGCCCGATATCTAGAACTAACCGTCGACAAGGGACTCATCTGGAAACCACACATCGTAGAAGCTATCGTCCAAGGACGAGCTGCTTTTGCACTATAACATCCGCTTTTTTCAGGTACAACGCTTGGCCTCAGGAACAAGCTGTTTTTCTACAGTACCGTCATTCGACTCATCGCCATCGCCGACTCATCGCCATGACATACGCCACACTAGCCTGGGAAAAAGAAGAAGATGCAGACCATCCAAAATAAGATCCCGAGGACCATCGTCAACGCACTATGGTTCATCCGTAACAGCAACCTTCAACGGGACCTACAGATGATCAGTATCCAAGACTTTATCCGAGAAGCAGCCTCCAAGTTCCGCGAGATAACACTGATGGACCACGACAACCCTACTATCCCCATCCGAGAACTATGGAAATACAACTTCAACGAGTCTAGGCTTCGGAAGAGGCCCAAGTTGGTTTTTGACCGAGCCTAAGAACCTCGTTATCGTCACCATAACAGACTAACGTTTATCGTCAGTGACTTCGGTCACATTTCACAACACATATAATCAAAGTTTTTTCTTTTTCAGATCCGACCGATGAAGGAGGTACAAGGTAGAGCCCAGGCACCCCAATAGCCATTTTCAAGATTCCAGATTCCAAAGCGACAATGCTATATTGTTTGTCTGCTAGGGTACGTAGGTCACCACGAGACAATCGTAGATAACAGTTAGCAAACTAGCAATTTATATGAGCTCCTTTAATGTTATTCTTAAGTATAAAGTATTCAGGTTACTGACTGAATGAGGCATTAGTATGTGTACACGGCCAATAAGTGCAGTAACCGAAACTGGTTACGACTGGCCAGCTCTTCCGTTTCTCTCGTTTGACATTTGACGAAATAAGGTTTGAGATTGTTATTTTTAAGTGTTTGATTTAAATAATTAATGTATTCCAGCGCCAGTTCAAAGGTTACCTTGGAGCTGCATAAGGTCGAAAACTCCTCTCCACCTCTCCGTCTCTTTGGAATTTCGCTCTCGACAATTTTGTTAGTCTTGTACGAGTAGCACACCCACTAAGATTTTATTAATATTAAATATTAATCTTCTTTTGAAGATTAATATCTTCTTCTTTTGAAGAAAATCGGGAGTAATAAGGTCATAAGTTAAAGGTTGGATTGGATTGGCCGCTCAGTCGGGACCATTGTGCTACCTTCTTTTAGTAACTCTTTCCGCCCTCTCAATCTTTAATCAACTCCAACCTTTAGATGAACTCATCAGGGATACTAGAGGGCGAAGTGTCACTGCTACTGGCTATGTTAGGCCAGCATTCCCCTAACAGGGATTCTCGGGTTCCTTCGCGATCCTAGCGTTAACGCAGGACATTGACAAAGCTCATATGCTCCATTTCTTTATTCATTCGTTCATTGCATCTTCCGCATCTGGGGTTGTCAGTAACACCCATTCTGTATAGATATTTATTAAACGGGCAGCGTCCAGTGAGAGTATCAGTTACGGCACGGCACGTAGATTTACACGAGACACTCGTGAAGTTATCCCAGCGGTTTTTGTGGGCTATCAGTGTGTTACTGTGTAGTGAAGTATCGAAAGTACTGACGGAGGAAGTTCGAACGAACTCGGGACCAAAAGACACAATGAAAGACTTCTTTCTCCGTCTCATCAACTCTTTCATTTCCCTCGTTTCATTGATGATCATTGCAGCGTTTTAAATCATTATTTGTAGGTATATATTATCTGATTGAAAGCATTAATGTATTCTAGCAGCAATCCAAAGATTAATTTGTGGCTGTTTTAGAGCCATGAGCACCGCTCTTTTGTCTGTCGATTTCTTAATATTGTGATTGACAGTTTTGCTCTCTATAATTTTGCCCTTTCATTCATTTAATTAGTTTTCGTATTTTGAAGAAAACCAGGAGTATAATCAGCCCATGGGTTATGTGCTAAACACAAAATAATATATTGAAACATTTTACTTTCATTATATTTCCTTTGTAGTATCCATACAACATTAAAAAGTTGCTCTTTTAAAGCCAGTCATCTTGACCGTAAATAAAGATCTATAAGTAATTTAAAGTACAATAAGTAGATTATCTCAAAAAAATCACTTTCGGTGCAGTTAAAAATGTTCCAATTTTTTAAACACCTGTAAGAGTTTACCTTGAAATTTATCTTGATCTTACCATTTAGTTGACAAATAAAAGAAAGTTACGTATTATAATTTTTTAAATAACTTAAAAGTTCATGTCCTAATACCCGTGAACGTGAAGATCACATAATTATACCTACTAAATAGCCATTATCAATGAAATTTACTATTATTATATTCACGTTTATTAAATTCTTCGGCATTATTTGACCAATGGATTCTTCTTAAATAACTTTTGTAAAATTTAAGAAAGTCTTTAACCCAAATTTGACAATTGAGATTATTAATTTAATTATCGAGATTTAAATTGGTTTCTACAACCACCCACCGCGCCCTAGAGGTAAATGACCCTTATAGTTGGTGGTAAGAATCGCCCTTTTTAGGTGAAGATCAACGTATATTATAGATATAGGTAGATATAAAAAGGTGGGCAATGGTCTTGTAAAACTTTCTTTTTCAAGATACAAGTCTAGATTGAGTTGCGGTGGTATTGGTATGCCAGTGATGTGATGGTTGTGAACTGAATACATCTTAGTGATATTAAGTGCATTTAATAACAACAATTTGGATTATCTTTACCTAAAATGGTCAGTAATTAACATATTAATTAATTTTATTTTAATTAAAATTTACAAATTTTAAATTTCTATTTTCTCAATTCGTAAAAAAGGGTTTTGATTGGTAAACAATTAAACACAAATATAATCATTTTTGAAATTTTAAAATTATTTTTTCAAAATTTTTATGAAACAACCAAGGGTGTTTTTTGTAATTTTAATTTTAAAAATTTGCATCAAATGGTCCACACTTCTCAATTTTATTTTGAATTTTTATTGAAAAAAATTTTTCAACCCCAAAAAAGTCATCTTACTTTCGACACTTTATACCTATAGGTACTATTAATTCGCCTAATACAAACTAATATTTATCTAAATTTAAACACGTTTAAACAGTAGTAAAATTACATGTTATGGATTTCCTTTTTTTTTGCATTATTTAAAAAAATATTGAACTGACTTTAGAAATTATTGTCCTCGTTTCAATTAATTATATTAATCGATTGCTTTTACCAGACTTTCTCAATTAAAACAGTTGTTTTATGGTATTACTGGTTAATATTTCTTTCTTCCAAATTTTCATAATTCTCCAAGTGCATTACCAAAAGTAGCACGTAGATAATTCATTATGTTATGCAAATTAAAGAGAGTTCAATAATTTGTACTTGATTTAAAAATTCCATTATTGTAAATTAAACTCAAAAGGAAATTTTAGGTCTGTTACCTGCCTGTGAGATGTCTCTCTGTCCGTCTGTCCGTTTGTCTGTCTATCTGTCTGTGTGATGTTGGCCAAACCCTTCGTCTCTTCTCCTTGTCTGTCTAATATGAGATAAATTCAAAAATAACGAAATATCTATAGAGAGATTGTGAATTAAAGCTTTAGAAATAATTTTATATAAGAACTACCCCAGTGGATATTAAATTTAAAAAAACAGAATAAACTTATGTAATGCAGTAAATACTAATATTGTATAAGTCGTTTATGGAACGACTAGATACCTCGTCTAGTATCTCCAATACTAAACCCTTTTAGCAGGGCCTATTCTATCCATATACAGAGTGCTTGCAACATGTCTATTAGGATACATACCGAGTGGTGACCGAACCTCTCTCGGTCATATGAATTTAACATGTAAAATCATCTTTGGCAATTTTCTGGTTCCCAATTTATTTTAGAAAAAAAATCTCCTAATAATAGATTTAGGGCATAAAATTGTGCATCTAAATCAATAAACAAGATTAATTTTGCTTGTTTTATAACGCCATAAATTTAATTTGAAAATTTCGAAAATTAACCGAAAAAGCGATTGCCATTGATTACCTAAATATTACTTATTATTAAATAAATTCAATAATTAAATATAAAATACAAAATTATTTTGACAGAGACACATTTAACAATTTTTATTTGGTGTTTCGAAATTTTCAAATTAAATTTATGGCGTTATAAAGCATCTAAAATTAATTTTGTTTATTGATTTCGATGCAGAATTTTATGCTCTAAAACTTTTATTTGAAAATCTTTTTTTTTTATAATTGGGAAGCAGGAAATTACGAAAATATGATTTTACATGTTAAATTCCCATAGCAGAGAGATCCGATCACCGTAGTTGTTATTTGGATAGAAAATTTATTTTTTTGAAATAAATATTTGAATGAACTTCAGGGGTGTGTGCTTTGTCTAATGAGAATTATCAAGACACTAACAATATACTATAAAATAGTAACGAATAACGTATTGGAAATTACTCCCCCCTGTATGCATCATTATCACATTTTAATACACAATTTTGCTCCTAAAAATCTCAAAAACTTAGTCATTGCGTGATGTTGCAATTGGAAATTTTTAGAACTACACAAAAATTATTCAGTTATAATATAACAAGACCTCATTTTTCAATCGATAAAAAATTGACATTTGCATGAAAGTGCCAAAATGCATGTACATTTATTGAGACCTTTTTGAGCATTATTAATCTGAAAAAAGCTCGAGCGCGCAGCGCGAGGGCTTTTTTCTTGCATTAATAATGCTCAAAAAGGTCGAAATAAATTACCTTAGGCATTTTGGCACTTGAGTGCAAATGTCAATTTTTTGTAGATTGAAAAATGAGGTCGAATTATATTCGATAAGACAATTTATTTTTGCATTGGTAACGTGATTATGTACAAAAAAAAAATTGTCTTATATATTTCATCGTAATTTGCAAAAAATTATTGCCACTATTGAAGAATTAATTTCACCTACCCTTAACAACTGATGAAAATTAAAAAAAATACCATTATTTTGTTTGGAACCTCTTAGAAATATCCCATATAAAGCACACAAACAGAAAGGAATGAATCATATAATTACCTTTCATTCATTAAATTAAAATCCTAAATAGATTTCTTGTAGTTGCTAAATGTTCATTCATCAGTAAAGGTACTTAAATTTTGCCCACGTTTAAACAATGCTCAATTAATTCTGTAATAATTATATTTACAACAAACAACACTTAACAGTTTAAGTAGATAACACATATAATATAAAATTTTAATTAGATACACAGGTGTGACTAGAAACTCAAGAGGATTTGTCAAAATTATTCAAATTTTTAGCCTAGAGTTGAAAATTTTTCTTTTTAAATGGAAGTAAAACTAAAGTAGACTCATTGATTATGTATTTAGAGGAGAAATAATAGAAAATGTCCCGGCATCCTACACGCGGAAATAATAACTGAGAAATGTAATAATTTAAATTTGTTATGCAGAATTATAATTTAATCCATAAAAAATTTAATTTTTCTAATACGTGCAAGTGTATTATGATATGATAGATAGGTTTATAGATGTACTATAACTGTTATGAAATAAATAGAGCTCGTCGAAGTTGACAAATTTATTGAATAAGGTAAAACACTTAAGCTTTCTCCACAAGTACATCGTACATACAACTTACATGTCCTTAGGGACACAAGTAACTGAAATAACTAAAAAGTAAAAAAAATAATTAACTTGAACAACACTCAATATAAATTCATGAATTTAACACAAATTCTTATAAACTCTTGAATTAATTTAGCATAGGAAAGTGGACAAAAATTTAATGAATTCCAAATCTTATCTTTGAGGTTTAATTGTGTTTTTATCGAAATTGAATTTTTTGCATAGTGCCCTCATTCTTATTTACAAATTTCTACAAAAATAAAAATATAAAAACCTTGAAAGAGGTTAAGGTTACGGATGGTTATAATCCGACTTCCTTATGTTAGGTCTCTTATATTTTGACCACTTAAATTGATGGTAGCATTGTTGGCATTCCACAACCTTTTCGAATATTTTGAAAACTTAATCAACGTTTTCTTAATTCATAAGTCAACAAACTAAATTAATTATAATTTTAATTTGAAAATATTGGCAAATTTAGGAGAAAATCAATCATTATGCAAATTGTTTAATTTAAGAATTTGGCTCTCGCGAGAAAAATGGGCATAGTAAAAAAAATTAAAAACAATAATTAACACATTTTTCTTAAAAATGTATTATAAGATCATAAGTCAGTGTGTTACCTACACATATAAGCAATTATAAATATTGTATATCCCACTCAGAAGTTGGAGTAACGAATAGGTGTATCGGAGGTCGTTTAGATCAGACAGTTGCATCAAAACAGACAGCAATCAAAACGTGAAGCCCGTGATGAGTGCATCATGGGCTGCTGCGCTAATGGCTCAGGATACGATTCTGATGATTCAAATCATAAAATTTTTATGGTCATTTTTCTCTCAGAAGGCAATAAATAGCAAGTCATCGGGAGTAATTTGTCTAGTTCCCCAAAAGAAGACGTTAATACACTTTTCGTGATTTTAAGTCTACATTAAACTATAGATCCTTTATACAGACTGAATAGTTCGAGTTAGCATATAGGAATATAACGTGTGGAAATAGACAAGAAATACTTTTAAATTATTACGAGAGAGAAAGAGTTATTTTTAGATAGAAAATAGGCGTGCATTAATTCATAATCTAAATATTTTCGTTGAAATCAAAAACCATTTTTAAATTGTTCGCTTTAAAACACCAATAATAATATTAGAATAAATTGTAAAAGTAAATACCTATCAGTTATCAACAATTGCAGGGTGTGTAATTCAAATTTGAAATTAATAATTGACGCCTTCCTTCTATCTAAAAATAACTCTTTCTCTCTCGTAATCATTTAAAAATATTTCGTAGTTGTTTCCCGTCGTTATAATTCCTATATGCTAACTCGAACTATTCAATCTGTATGTAGAATTAAACACGAACAGGCCCGGACTGGCCCGGCCAGCTGACCGGCGATAGCCGGTGAGGCATGAAAGTAAAATTGGGGCTAAATGAAAATAAATGGAAAAATCAAAATGAAGAAAAAAGTTCATAATAAACAAACAGTGTGTTTCACTTTAGATGAGGACACATTTACGTAACTTTTTTGTTTTGCATAATGAATTGCTTAATTTTACAGTACAAAAAGTACAAAATTTAATTTGTAGCCAGTGGGACCAACCACTAGCAAGTCCGGCCCTGAACACGAAGAGATCGACCTACACGTCCGAATACAAATATGGCAACAAAAAATAAAAAGAGGTACTAAAAACTCACAACAGCATTTCAAATTTCTCTTTGAGGAGAGTAAAGATGTCAACCTAGCACACCCTTCAATTGTAGAATTCAGCTTGAGTAGAGCATTCATCAGATTTTTGGTCACTATAAGAAGGATTGTAAAATTGTTTATATCATTTGTAGTTACGCCACTGCCCATATCCATTGTCCTTCAGTCTATAAAAGTCGTGCAAAGCTTTTATATTAAATGCAATTACGCGGTCCACAGGTTTTAAGTAAGCCTTTAAAGTCTAAGACCCGATTGCACCACTTTTACTAAAGGCGGGTTGTACCGAATCAAATTCACGCTAACTGAGTTCACTAACCAAGTACTTTTCATCGTAAGTTTATTTTGAACTAAGAACAAGAATATCTGGCGAGATTACGGTTTTAAAATTTTTGTAAGTTCGAAATCTCGTAAGTTAAGCCCTAGCCCTAACAAACCTTCAACCATAAAATCAGGACCGTAGCCAGGGATGCCCAGAGCTGGCTGAGCCTGCCTTGTAAAATTTTAAGCCTGTACTAGACAAAGCATGTTAAGGATTTCGCAATAATAATGAAACGATAAGTTGCTAACTGCTACCGAAGAAGAAAACATTGATTTAGAGAAAGTCAAATTTTTGCAAACTTTGCACTAAAAACTTCCATGCTCAGAAGAAATTACAGTGGTCGACAGATTTATACAAACCCAGAAGAGAGAAAACCCTGATTTTAGTTTTTCTTCCTCCCTTGAAATTTTTTTACCCTGCCCTGATAACACAGCCTAGCTACGGCCCTGCATAGAATATTACATGTCAAAAAAATTCAACAGAAAAGTAACAAGAAATTAGCGGAGAGGCTTCGAAAATATCTATTTATAATAAGGACAGTTCACCAATATCAAATGAAAATTTCCAAAATTAACCAATTGCTGTTTCGCAACTGAATTCTGTACTTGACCTTTTCCAGAGTTTCCTTCCAATGAATATGATACATGCTTTACTTATTTTTATGACTTATTATTAAAAACCTTTAATAATTGCCCTTGACTTTATTTACCTACTGGGTAAATCATAAACAATTCATTATTATGCAATGTGGCGGATGTGGAGCCTACAACTATATCCCAAGGCTTCTATTTACGAAAAATCAGGAAGTGAATAAAAAACAAAGACTAGGAGTTTTAATCTTTGTTTAATTAAATTTCAGAACTGAGGAAGTTAAAACCAAAATTGAAAAATCTAAAAAGGTAAAAAGTAAAGCAAAAATTTCAATAATAACTTTTCCTCATTTACCAATTTGATTATTTGGATTAAATCGAGGATTAAATTAACACGCCAATTAATTACACACACGTGTGTTAATTTTCAACCACAATAAAATTTAGATTCAATCCAATAATCATCTAGTTTAATATTTACTTAAACGCATAGGAAAAAATTTCAATAAAAAATGTGAAAATTTGAAACTGCAATGAAGATATAGGAAATAGAAAAAAATTAATAAGTCAATTATATGCTTTGCTGGTTTAAATTTGCAATAGGTTATTGTATTTACAATTACTAGACCAGTAAACTATAAGAATGCTCTTTTTTTAATATTAATTAGACAGTTGGTCATATCATGACTATAACTAATAATTAATAAATTTTTTATTGAAAAAATAAAACAAAATTACTACTTGGTAATTATTGCAACAATAAATAATTATGAACAAATATTTATTGCATTGTTAAAGTTGGTTTTGGACATCCTTATTACTTTTTGAGAAATTCCCATTAACTGTTTTAAACTTAATAAATTACGTATTGTTCACATAAACTACTCAATTATTAACGCCATTAGTGCCTATACTTTCTATAAACAAAACTTTTAAAATACCCGCTAATTATGTAACGAGAGTCGTATAAATTATTTAATAAGCATTGTGCAAATAATTCAAATTTCAAGGATTAAACAAACCAAAACCAAGTCGTACGAAAATAACCCTCATTTCCGCATCCGCCCTCCTTTGATATATTTCAACTTTTCGTAATTGTAACATAATTTCGCATTTAAAATTACTTAAAGGACGTCTACTTTCTGCAGAATAATTATAATAATTTAATATTCTGAAACGTTGTAGTTCAGTACGTTAGATAATTGCAATTTAAATATGTTTAATATAGGCTAATCATATCAATTTTAATGCAATAGTTGGAGCTTTTATCAAGAATTATAATTAGTTATTGGTTAATGTTCGATTTTTTTCACAATTTTACATTAATTCACTTGATGTAGGTTCTAGTTACAGTATAAATTGTTGCGGTTATGGTTACTAAATATATAAGCGATTTAAACTACGAGTACTTGAATATTAATTGTACTTAAATAGCGAATAAATAGTATGTCTGTATTATACAGGGTTGATGTGATTAGTGTTTCAACATGGGTATCTTGATTATGTATTATAAGGCTCGGATTTATATATTTATTCATGTTTAGTTTGCTAAACGTTTAAATAGACCTTGTAAAACTACGTAAACTAAACATGAAAAAACGTATAAATTCGGGACTAATTATAGCCCAGTTTCCAGAGACGTATAAGCATATCAACCTCAGAAAATTAGGAAAGTGCAAAAAAAATCGGTATTCAGATAGATTAACGCATGGCGAAAAAGATGCAACAAAGTTTGCATTCAATATAGGGGCCGCTTCATCGAAAAAAATGGACCTGAAGAGGAAAAAATGTGTTTTTTTAAGAATATCTCAGAAAGTATGCGATCTAGAGAAAAATGACTAGACCGCCATTTTATAGATGAAGCATTTTTACAAAACATATGTCCTATAAAAGTTTTCCGTTAGAGTAACGGTTTTCCTGAAAACCAATTTCAAAAATATGTTGAAAAATAAGATTTTTTAATTTTCTTAGAAAAATCGTAATTTTATCAATAAAGTCTTGATATTTTTTCTTTCTCGACGAGTTAAAACTTTAGTATATTTCTTATAGGAAGATCTGCATTACAAATTATACATACAGTGTGAATAAAAAGTAAAGAAGCAGTGGAATATTTTCTTTCCCGATAGCAATATCAAAAAACGGTTGGACCCGTCAAATTGATTTATTTCAAAACAAACATTTTCCAACGATTTTCATTTTTTACGTCACCCCCTTCGAGCAATGACGTCATCGGATTTATTTTTAAATGACGATGTATATTATTTTTCTTGCGGAATTGGATAGTACATTTTTTTGCTTTACAATCCTATAAAAATATCAAGAAAACAAAAAAAAATTTGAGGTGTATTTGGGTAAACGGTTAAGATGTTTCCGACAAAACAAAAGCAAGTAGATTTAGATCCGGTGATGTAGCTAACCACTCGATAAGCCATCTTCTACCATTCCATCCACCTATTATCGAAAACTGGACATCTTATCTTTTTTTTTCTTTGCAGGAGGACCCAAAATTTTTATTTTATATTTTTTTGTAGGAATGTAAAGAGAAAAAAATGTACTATCGCATTCCGCAATGAAAAATATACATTGTCATGATCAAATTCTTATTAACATTTATGTGTCAACAACTAATGAAGCACTTCTAGGCATTACATAAACTTCAAATTTGGCACCAGTGTGTATCATGACCTCAAAATTTATAAAAAAGTAGCCAAGTCCTGAAAACCCCTCCCAAGACGCCCCCGTTTTTTATTAGAGGAAATCAGACCTCTATGTAGGGATCTTTAGTGTGTGTCGACACAACGACACCAAATTTCAAGTTCCTAAGATGCTTAAAAGTGCTTATGACTCAAAGTAACAAAATCACAAAAATTGGTTAAAAAGATGATGAAGCAAATGCACATTTTTTTAGAGTATAAAATTTGATCTTTAGGGTAGGTATTTAGAACTCAATAAAAAGGATTTCATTAAAATTCAATCAAGGAGTTGGTTCTTCTCAGTAATATTATTTTTCAGCTAATTTGTAAGATGATGTTACCTTGAGTCACAAGCACTTTTAAGCATCCTCAAAACACTAAAGATCCCTAGATCGGTCTGGTTTCCTCTTTAAAGAACGGGGCTGTTGCCTGTTGTTGTTTAGTTACTAACTATCAAAAGTGTAAGCATTTGTAGTAAAAATTGTGAAAGAAAGCTTCTATTTCAGCTATATTTGTCATAGCTTTATTCATTCTCACGGATCCTTAATTTTGACCAACTATTTCAGGACCACCCTGTACATATATCTGTGTTGGTTTATGAAATTATCTCTTTTTGGGTCATTACAAATCTCTAAAAGCCATAATAAGCTGTTTTTGAAATTGGTTTCGTGAGACTAATTTTCAAGTTCAAATATTTCCACAGATTTACTTAAATTCAACAGCCGCTCCTATAGTTCCAGTAAATCTGAGAAACTTCTAGCTTCATATATTTAAAGTATAAGTTATTATCTTTCATTTCCAGAAAGGGATGTTGAAACAAGTACAGTACTTTAGATTTATGAAGGGTTTATTAAAAAAATCGCCACTTTCCCTACTTCTCAACTATAAGCAATAGATCTTAAAAACTGGAAACTCTAGGTAAATTTTCATTAATGCATCACAAAGTAGACATATTTTCCTTCAACATTAGTATGTAAATTTTGGCAATCCGTTTAATATTAACGATTTTACAGCTATTTTGAAATAAAAATTTTCAAAAAATTCAAATTTACAAAAAATGAAGAAATATAAATTCCTTGTACTTTTATAATATAATGTATAATCAATTTATCATGATGTAACTTTGAAATATAATTCATAAGGAACGATTTGCTTCACGGAATAATTTTTTATGCAATTTTTTCCACAAAATATCATCAATTCTTTAAAATATGGTAGAAAAATAATTTCATTTGTCGTTTAATAGTACAAGATGTAATAGAAGTAAACGATAATACATCGATGTGCAAGCTGAAATCTTTAAGTTTCCATTCATATAGATTTTTTTAATTTAATCACTGCTCATCTTGGATTAAAACAGTTTTTTGTTCATCAACTCGCACGTATTTAGCAATATTTCAGCTCGCCTGCTTAATAATATTTTTGAAAACATGGCATTTTTATGACATATTTTTCTGGAAAACCGTTACTCTAACGGAAAACTTTATAGAATATATGTTTTGTAAAAATGCTTCGTCTATAAAATGGCGGTCTAGTCATTTTTCTCTAGATCGCATACTTTCTGAGATATTCTTAAAAAAACACATTTTTTCCTCTTCAGGTCCATTTTTTTCGAAGAAGCGGCTCCTATATTGAATGCAAACTTTGTTGCATCTTTTTCGCCATGCCTTAATCTATCTGAATACCGAATTTTTTTGCACTTTCCTAATTTTCTGAGGTTGAAACCTTTGGAAACTGGGCTATTATTATAAATAGAGTATAATGCATGATGCTTTGAAGAAAAATAGTCTAGTCAACGAACGAAAGCTTAATTTGCCGATGAAATAATTTTAAAGTATAGTTAAATCACAAATATCAAGTTTCATCAAAATCGGTTAAGTAGTTTTTACTTCACAGCTGTTACGGTCACCTACACACATCCATACATTACTGCAAGACAGATTTATGTTGACGAGTGATGGAAATGCGCAGATACCTGAATTAGTGTTTATCATCACCAACGGAGTAGTTAACGTATTTAAATTATTTAAGGGGCGTGGCCAAATCTGCGCGAACTTATCACTACCGCTCGCCATCAAGGATCTGTATTACAGTACAGCCAGCCTCACAATTACTGGTTACCATGGCTATATGGCAGGGTGGTTATTAGCCAACAACGACAAATGAACAGAAGGGGAAGTTGTTGATTTACTACTTGTTGACAAAACAAAGTTACCACTCAATTTAAGTATGGGGTGCTATGATGGTTACATCCACAATTCGTGCTATACGTATGGTCATTAATTGTGTGGCTGACTGTACAGGGTGATTTATATTGCTTGTCCGTATGGGGTATCTCCGTTAATATAAGAGTTGTTGAAATGTCAAAAATAAACATGAAAATTACTAGCGGAGCTTACCCCCTTAATGCAGTTTATAACAATCTTTGCATGGCAAGTTTCAAGATAAATTGTATAAAAACAAGAGTAGTTTCAATGAAAGAAAAGTCCATCACGTGATTCTTTTTTTTGGAAAAAGTTCATAGAGATATAAAAAAGTTGATAAACTTTTATTTCGCTAAAAATAACTTTTTCTTTAGAACCTATCGTTTTTAAGATACGTTCATGAAAATAGTTTACAATAGGTAAGTTTTTTATTTTTAAAGATGCGAATTGGGTTACATTAGTAAAGTTGTAGTATTTTATCTTCCTCATTAAGCTATGCCGTTGAAAAAATAATAAGTGAACTGATTCTGAAGCTTCAACAATTTTCAATATTTTCAATTTTTTTTTCAACTGTGCTATATAACTCTGTTATTTGTAAATATTTTGATAATATTAATAATATACTATAACTTAAGCAAATTAACTGAATTCGTATCTTTAAATATAAAAAAGTTAGCTATTGTAAACTGTTTTCGTGAACACACTTCAGGTACTATTTTAACGATTACCTATTTCTTTAATTTCCATACTTAATTTTGAATGAAATCGGAAGTAATAAGTACCCATATTTAAAAAAGTAATTCAAAAATGTAACCATTGACATTCAATGGTGCACGCGCAATGTACAGAATAAGCCAAATAATGGTGTATATAATGGTGTAATGCAAAAATATATTGTTCAAGCAATAACATATAGTACCAAAAAACCTCGCAAAAAACAAACTTTATTGCGAGTTTTCAATTCGATGTATGTATAGGTGTAAAATTAAAAAAAAAAGGTAATGCAAAAGATTTTTATAATGTTAAAAATAATCTCCGTATTGCTCCTCTTATTTCTAATTGAAACAGTAGAAAGTTCTGTTAGCTTGTTATCAAAGGTTTGTAATTCGTAATTCCAGAATTTAATTTTATTGTGGTAATTCATTTACAGTTTCATCACAATGACTACAAAGTGAAATGGGAACGATATGTACTGGATGACTACAAAAAGTTGTATGTAAAGGATGTCAAAGTAACAACTTTCAAGTATAATCGCACTCGTGCAGTATGCAATATAACATTTATGCCTCTTGTTGATTTTGGATTTGAGTTACAAGTAATAGTTGAATCTCTCATAATATTCTACAATACTAAAAATACAGGGGAGGGTAGATCGTCAGTGGGTATAGCTGGAGATCTGACAGCGATTTTTCAATTTTCCCTCAGAAAATGAAAAAAGTTGGACGGAAATTACCATTTTAAACTTCCTGATAGTAACAGTTTTTTTAAATTCAATGGGTTTCCTTATGTCTAATTTGAGATTGCCGTCCACTTTTCTCTGTTGGTAGACAATTAATAGTGCTGTTATTAGACGGTGCTCTGTTACAAAACCAGACTACACATAACAACCTGCATGTAGCTATAATAGTTGTTATAAAAAAAATTGTTTTTAGGCTGTTGTACAAGTTTACAAGCAGAGTAGTAATGAGTACCGTACTTTTCCTATACGATTCCAAGAGAATTATTGTTCTTTAATTAAATATAACATTGCCGGGTTAGGCAAAGTTTTTAATCAGGAAAACCCTCCATGTCCAATAAAAAAGGTATTTTTATTATTTCTTTTTGTTGCTTGTTTTATATTATCCATTTAACTTAGGGTGTTGCATACCGTCTAAGCAATTATTATCCCGATGAATCGCATTTACCTCCACTTATTCCCAGTGGAGAATATAGAGTTGAAATAACATTTTCGTTTTTGAATATTGACGTAATCTCATTTAACATGTATTGTATAGTTTATCGTCCAATTATCCCTCCTTAGATTGTAGAATGATTTAAAATACACATTGTACTTACTATTTTAATTAAACACTATACTTTGTATCTAAAATGTATATTATTTATACTCTTACCTTAAGGTAGAAAGTCCCGCTTTAGTAAATAATTCTTCATTGAGGAACGAAGCGTACGAAAACAAACAATTTGAAACGTCTTTACGGTGTTGATGTCCCTGCGACTGCCTTTTTGGCAAAAAGTAAGCTGTCCTTGAATGGTAGGTAATTGTATACCGAGATTAGCCAAAATACGGGCTAGCTCAACTAAAATTCTGAAAAAGTATGAAAACTTTTTGACGATTTTGTTACAAAAATGTAAAATATAAACATGGTTGTAATGCGCGACAAAGGTATTTTCATTCTTTTACTTGATGATACGCTTCACAAGCATGACACTTGTAAGCAATTTTTATCAATTTTCATTTCATATTTGAAAAGCAAAGTATTAATAATTTAAAAAAAATGACTTGTCGCGCACTATAATACACCTTGCACTTTAGTTTGCAAAAAAAAATTTTGAAAACAACGACAAACTACGGCGGAATTTAAGGTGGCCGAACCCATTAAAATTAGTAGCGGAGCTTACCCCTGGCAAGTTTCAAGATAAATTGTATTAAAACTAGACGTATAAAAACGAAAGAAAAGCCCACCACGTGATTTTTTTTGAAGAAACTTTTATAGAAAAAATGAATTACAGTTAACAGTGCTCTTATTAGACGGTGTTCTGTTACGAATCCAGCCTACACATAGCAACCTGCATCTATGCTATTATAGCTAATACTATACCGGGTGTTGAATGACTTACCGATACATAGGGCAATAGCACTTAAAATTACGTTATTATAAATTCCTGCTTCCCTAATTGTTTTAGAGCAAACATGGTAGAGACAAAAATTACGCAGAATTAAAAATGATAAAGGTATTACATTTCATCATGCTTTTCCTTAAAGAGCAAACAAGATTTTAGATATTGTTAAAATTTTCGTTAATCAGGATAGCAATTTAAATGGCGAACAATAATTTAATTGTGTATCGTAGCAACGTTTAAATCGCTACCCTGATTAACGAAAATTTAACAACTTCTAATGTCTTTTTTGTTCTTTAAGTAAAAGCATGATGAAATGTAATACCTGTATCGTTTCTAATTTTTAATAGGGTATTTTCAAATTTTTTAATCGATTATTACTGCGTTATTGCTTGGCAAAGTCGATTATCAATAACTTGACCACACTAAAAATATGTTAATCGAAAAAGTTTTATTAAAAAGTGCTTTAGTAAAAGCCGAGGTAAAAGCATTAAATGCTACAGGTTCAAAGTGAAAATTAAAAGTGGAAGTGACGTCCCGAATCATACAAATCGCGTTTGTTGCTTAGTTACATGTGTTAAATGTCAGTTAATGTGTAATCAAGGTTATAATAAGTAGTACTGTAGAATTAGGATTAAAATCACTGTGAAAAGGAATAAATTGCGAAGTTGGAAATTTTTTTTAAATCCTATTCAAAAACACGTGATCTTTAAGAATCCGACGAGTCCCGAGTTCCAAAGTGTGAGCTAAAGAAGTTAATGGGGTAAAATGGTCATCTTTGAAACATTTTATAGAATATTTCGAATTTTTGCATTAAAAGTACGAATAAACATATGAAAGTGAATAAAATACACTATTTTTAACAACATTAGCAAGAAATAATTCAGGTCAGATGGTTTCTTAAGCAGATGAACAAGATTCTTCTGTAGACGGGGACTGTTTTACCAATAACTATATAAAATTCATTATCTCTCGTAATAATACGACTAGTCTTTTGAAATTTGGTACGTATACTAAATATACATCAGCTTATTATATTCAACCCTCAAATTTAACTTCAACCCTCAAATTTGTCAGTTCTTACTCCCGAGGTGATTTTAACTTTAAGAACATTTCTACCTTACTTAAGAATTTCTTTTTTAAATTCCACTAAATGTGGGTGTTTCCACATGGCCTTAACAATTGGAAACAACACACAAAATTGTTGGGACTTGCCTCATAATTTTTTTAAACCAATTCTTGTGATTCAAACGAGGGGTCAACCACTGCTCTGAATTTGTACACTGACTGCAGTTGAATACCGATGACTGCATATGCTATGGCTGCCATTTACTTCAGATGACTACCGTTGACAGCTCAGTTTTTGTACATTGACTGCAGAGAGTGGATAACCCCTCGGATTCAAATTCACAAAATTTTAAATGATTATGTATCAATAATTAATGAAGCACTTCTAGGAATTCCATGAACTTCAAATTTGGTACCAGTGTATATCACGCACTAAATATTTGTAGGGGAGTCAAAATCTCCCTAAAACTCCCCGGGGTTCGAATTAAGGGGGGGGGGACAAAAGCCCCCCCGAAGTTTTCTTGAGGAATTCTTTTTTTTAGGGATCTTTAGGATGTGATCTACAATGAGACCAAATCTCAAAATGTTAGGATGACTTCAAGTCCTTCATTATTTCATGATAATTAATGTTACTTACCCTTTTACACGACACGAGATAATGAAGCACTTCAAGGTATCTTAAAATTTTGAAATTTAGTCTCATTATAGAGCACATCCTAAAGATCCCTAAAAAAGTCAAAATTCTTCGAGAAAGCTTCAGGGGGCTTTTGTCCCCCCCCCCCTTAAATCGGTTAGTGGGGGTCTTAGTCAGTTTCAGACTTTTATAGAAATATTTAGGATGCGTTATACCCTAGTACCGAATTTTAAGTTTACGTTATGCCTAGAAGTGCTTAAGTAATTAATAATTATCAGCGATACATAATCATTTAAAATTTTGTGTATTTGATTCACAAGAATTGGTTTAAAAAGATTATGAGGCAAGTCCCAACAATTTTGTTTGCTGCTTCTAATTGTTAAGGCCATGTGGAAACACCCACATTTAGTGGAATTTAAAAAAATATTCTCAAGTAAGGTAGAAATGTTCTTAAAGTTAAAATCACTTCGGGGTGAGAACTGACAAATTTGAGGGTTGAAGTTAAATTTGAAGGTTGAATATTATAAACTGATGTATATTGAGTATACGTGCCAAATTACAAAAGACTAGTCGTATTATTACGAGAGATAATGAACTATTGGTAAAACTGTCCCCGTCACAGAAGAATCCTGTTCAGCTGATTCAGAAACCATCTGACCTGAATTATTTCTTGCTAATGTTGTTAAAAATAGATTATTTTATTTACTTTCATAAGAATATTTTTATTTTGAATGCACAAATTCAAAATATCCCATAAACGTTTTGAAGATGGCCATTTTACCCCATTAACTTCTTTAGCTCACTCTTTAGAACTCGGGACTCGTCGGATTCTTAAAGATCACATGTTTTTGAATAAGATTCAAATTTTTTTACTAACTTCGCAATTTTTTCTCTTTTATATCCTAATTCTACAGTATTAAAGTTGGAGCTGATGAAGTTGAATATTGACAGCAACGATTCGTGACGTCATGCCCCTTTTATGGGAGAAACTTTATAGTTTGAATTTCAAATAATTTTTTTGGCAAAACGTAGAGTCGCAATTTTTCTTTAATGTGGTTTTGGGATTACGTTATCAATAAGGTAACTTTCTAGATACATTTTAAAAAATTGGAAAATACCCTATTCTGCATAATTTTTGTTTTTTTCATGTTTGCCCTAAAACAATTATGGAAGCAGGAATTTATAAAAACGTGATGTTAAGGCCTGTCCAGACATAAGAAACAAGTAGCAACATTTATGTCGAGCTTTGTTGAACTTTGTTGAAGTGTGTCGCTGAAACACGCAACTTCGGTGTCCACACAAAGGAAACATTTTTGTAAAATTTTTAAACGTGTCGCTAATTATTATAGAGAACGTTGTGTCAACAAAGTGTCCACACATGAGCAATATAAGTCGAAGTCGCACGTTGTTGACGCTTGTTACTCAAATTTCTTTGAAGTTTACCGCTCGATGAGCGAAACACGCGACAAAGAGAAACATTGTTTCACTCGACATAAACATTTAGAAACAAGAAGAAACAATTATCAACAAGTGGTGACTTGTTTCTAGAAACTGGTCATTGGCGACAAAAAGTTACTACTTGTTTCTTATGTCTGGACGAGCCTTTACGTGCTATTGCCCTATGTATCGGTAAGTGACTCAACACCCGGTATAGCTATAATAGTTATTATAAAAATTGTGTTTTTAGGCTATTGTACAAGCTTACAAGCTGAGTAGTAATGAGTACCGTACTTTTCCTATACGATTCCAAGAAAATTTTTGTTCTTTACTTAAAAATAACATTGGCGGGTTAGGCAAAGTCTTTAATCAGGAAAACCCTCCATGTCCATTAAAAAATGTATTTTTATTAATACGATCCATTTAACTAGGGTGTTACATACCGTCTAAGCAATTATTATCCCGATCCATCGCATTTACCTCCACTTATTCCCAGTGGAGAATATAGAAATCAAATAACTTATAGATATTTGAATAATGACAAATTCATATAGCTTGTAGAATGATTTAAAATATACATATTGTACATACTATTTTAATTAAACCTACTTAATCTAAAATGTATATTATTTACACTCTTACCTTAATATAGTTTATAACAATGTTTGCATGGCAAGTTTCAATATAAATTGTGTAAAAACTAGAGTAGTCCAAATGAAAGAGAAGCCCCCCACCTGACTTTTTTTTCGAGAAAAAATAACAAAAATTGAGAAAAAATGAATAGGAACAATCGAGTAGAAAATTTGATAAACTTTTATTTCGCTAATGGGCGTTTGCACCGCTTACAGTATAACTGGCAGATAGTTTATCTGGCAGTTAAGTTGTCAAAAACCTTTGCACCTTCAGCAACTGTAGGATAAATCAAATAACTGACGAATACATTTTCTACATAATTACCCTCTACTTATGACCTTTTGAACCGATTTTTGTTTATGCGGCAAATAAATTATATTTTTGACAACTTAACTGCCAGATAAACTATCTGTCAGTTAAAATGTAAGCGGTGCAAACGCCCATAAGAATAACTTTTTAATTAGGACTTATATTTTTTGAGATATGTAGATATAGTAGTATTTATTTTAAAATACGGTTTTGAAGTTTCATAATGACAGTCCAGGGTTGCCACATACTGGCAACATAACCACATAACAAATCAGGCTAAAAAACTTTCAACTAAAAAAACTAAATTTCAAACTGTAAAACTCGAAAATTCGGGCTTTTTCACTAACTGTCTTTCTGCCCAATCTTTTTACTGCCTACAACTTTGAAATCCCACAAAACCCCCTAAATAACCTTATTACAAAGAATTTTAATTTTTGTTTCGCTGCCACCACTTTGTAAACTTTTGTTATTAAGGAGAGAGAACTTCCATAGGACAGGCTGATGTTTTCTGAGCAAAATTTGGTAATTTTGGTAACGTCTGATTTTTACCCAGATCTTCTTCTTCAACGTGGTGCCGCTCGGCTTATAGAAATTGCGAGTAAAAATTTGTTCGGGTAAGGCTGAACGTTTTAAAACACACTTTTAAACTTCTACTTTATATTAAACAACGATAATTATTGTCGACATTACAAATGGAAAAAAAACGATATAAAAAATTATTACATAAGAGGAAAAATCTTCTTAAACAAACCAACTTGATGAACGCACACATAAAATTGGACTCTCAGATTTCTATTGGTTTTCTTATAACCAAAACCTATCTAGATTTATTAGTTTTTTTCAAATAAAAATTCCTAACAACATTAACGGCAAAACAAATATAACAGTCTGTAAAGTTCTTTTTGGTAAATTGTCCTACCTTGACTTGTTGATTGAAGACTGTTTCTTTCGCGTAATCCTTTTAATAGTGGTATTCCGAAAACTTTGATTCCCGAATAGAATCCACTTATAAACCCACAATCACTTAATTTAAATTGACATTAAGCAATTTTGAACAACACAAAACAACAAGAAACTCTCTTTAATTTCTCTTACACTTCCGACTAGTTATAAGATAACTGACTTATGTTGGCTCAGAAGAACCACCCGTCACGTACCGTGGTCTGAAGCGAACTCTAACTCACTTTTCCCCCTGGTTGAGACCAATCGACCCGTGTCGTTGTCTGAAACCAACTCTAATTCACTTTTTCCTCTGGTTGAGACCAATCGACCCGTGTCGTTGTCTGAAACCAACTCTAATTCACTTTTTCCTCTAGTTGAGACCAATCGACCCGTGTCGTTGTCTGAAAACCAACTCTAATTCACTTTTTCCTCTGGTTGACTCGTTTTTTCCGCTGGTGGAGACCAACCGCCCCGTGTCGTGGCTTGGAGCCAACTCTCTTTATAACTCGTTTTTCCGCTGGTGGAGACCAACCGCCCCGTGTCGTGGCTTGGAGCCAACTACTAATCGCTTTGCCGCTGGTAGAGACCAACCGCCCCGTGTCGTGGCTTGGAGCCAACTCTCTTTATAACTCGTTTTTCCGCTGGTGGAGACTAACCGCCCCGTGTCGTGGCTTGGAGCCAACTCTCTTTATAACTCGTTTTTCCGCTGGTGGAGACCAACCGCCCCGTGTCGTGGCCTGGAGCCAACTACTGTTTTTGTTTAATCTCTCCTCTACCTTCTATTTGTATTATGTTGAATCGACAGTTCCCATGGAATCTCTATCTAACTCAGCCTGCAAACTCAACAATTTACCCATACAACAAGGGCTCTTTCGGAGTCCCATCCGGTGTGAACAAAAATAATAAGCAATTACACAATTACATTGTATGATATTTTAAAAGAAGCGATATAACGTACTGAATGGTACATTCATTTGTTTTACTCTTTACTGCTATATAGCTAGACAACAAGGGTTCTTTCAGGAGTCCAATCCCGTGTGAATAAAATTAATAAGTAATTACGCTAATACATTTTATAATATTACATTAACAGAAACGATTTAAAATCGTGAATGTTACAAAACAAATTAAATTGTAATGTGACAACTCTGTACAGGGATGCCAAATTAACATAGTCCCTAACTGCATTGTTTTCACATTTCTAATTAACTTTAGGTTTGCTCCGGTGAGTGCCAAAAACGCATATTTAGATAAATACTACTACTTTACTTTACTTTACTTTAGCTACTCTACTTTACTACTACTCTTACTCACTTTTGACCAATAAAAATCGTATTACAGCGACAAATTGCACCAATGCAGATGATCCTTTTTATTTGGTCTTGTTCTCTTGTAAGGTTCGGTGTGCCAGTGACAGGAAAACTATTAATATGTAGTTTTAAAATGTTGATTTCTTTAAATTCGCATTTAATAATAATCGTCAGGAAATAGTCTGTCAAATATGCCTCGTGCTCGTGTGTGTCAAATTGCTGATAATTTATCAAAATGCACTGTAGCGCTTCGCGCTTTCGTGCATTAAAAAATTATCTATCTACAATTACAATTAGACAAGCACTCGAAATTTAGGCAATTGTCTTTGCTTCTTTAGATTAGAAATTGACCAGTGTAAAGTCTAACTTCCGGTAAATGTTAAATTTACAGGTTTTACAAGAAATATTCAAAAACCACTTTCATTGCACAAATCCTATCTCATATGTAGCTACGATTTTCTTAATGCAACACTTCATCATCGCTAATTTTACTTTTTCAGTTACCATCAGTTGAGTTAATTTTACTTTCTTATTATAACATTTAATTCGGTTAAAAATGCGAAATCATCTAGTAAAAAGGAACTCACAAGAAACTAAAAACGACAAAATAATATTAAAAACCGCAAGAGGGAAACCGCGATGTTTTTAGGTAATTAACAAAAACTGACAAACAATTTTTGTTGGAGTTTACCTTCTGTATTTAAATTATTTTTCCTAACAACTTGTTTTGCTCAAACCACAAGGAAGACTATTTTTGGATTTTTTTTGTAATATGTACTTGTAAAACTTGTGACGGAAGTATTTTCACGTTTAATATGCTGTAAACGCTACTCGTATAGGAAATAATGAAAACCTTTTTAATGCTTTTCTTTTGCTATACTTTTACAGCTCTTCTAGGCGTTCCATAAACTTTAAATTTGGTATCACTGTCCTAAAAATTTACAGAAAAGTCTTTAAATCCTGAAAACCCTTCGTAGGCCAATTGAGACGAGAAAGAGAACGCCCGCCGTATTTTTTTAAATGAATTTCAGGAATTCAGACCTTTCTAGGAATCCTTAGAGTGTGATGTACAATGACACCTAATTTTAAGTTCTTAGGATGCTTAAAAGTGCTTGTGACTCAAAGGAACAAAATTTAAAGAATTGGTTAAAAATATGGTGAGGCAAATGCATACTTTTTTGTTTTTTACAGTATAAACTTTGATCTTTATAGGGTATTTACAACTCAATAAAAAACGTTTCATTAAAATTCAATCAAAAACTCGTGGGTTTTTCTCATTAACACCCTTAGTTCACTCCTCTAATAGGCAATTTAAGGTATTTCTAGGAAAAATCAATAATTGCAAATAGTGAAAAAAGTGAATTTATAAATGAATGTTATTATTTTAATTTAAGGAACGTCATTGATAAATTAATTCTAATCTCAACGTTTAGTTATCAAAATACTGTAAATTATAAAAATTCTAAAATAGATGCTGGTAGTGACACCTTTATTTTTAACAAACAAGTAAAATTTCGACATTTTAGAAATTATTTATCAAAAGGACATTTTGAGGACATTTTTGACATTTTCATTTCTAATTTCTGCCCACAAACAACTTTTGCTTAAAAAATTTTTTCCTAAGACAATAGATAGGAAATTAGAAAAGTATGATTTTACATGTTAACAACCGAGAACCTTGGTCTATTTTACCCTCGGTAATGAAACACTAGCGACAATCTGATACTTTGCTTTTTACTAATAACTACTGCTTATTTTCGTTCGCCAAATTTTCACCTTCGTTTGTTATACATTCCTTTTAGTCAAAAATTTTCAGTCAAAACTACAAATTATTCTTACATTCAAGAGGAAAACACTCATGTATAGAGACATAATGCAACCTGAATCGTTTATTTGCAAAAGTTTTCTTAAAATAATGCTATTATTGTAATTTTTCTTTCCTCCCGTCTTAACACTTCATTTGGTTTAACCCCCTCCCACGTTTAACAGTTCATTCTGGTTTGTTATATTTCATAATATTTTTAATTACAACATGAAAGTCGTTATACAAACTTAAAACAATAACTCAATAAAGATGTAAGATACAATGTTTTTTAATTAAATTAAAACAATATCTAAAATCTAAGATTAATCATTCTATTTATATCTATAATTTTCTATTCAGTAGGGTGTCAAGCTGCAATAATTTAATTTTAATAATATACATAATTTATTGGCTGCTTGAGAAGATATATTTTAATTAATAGAGTTAGCTAATTTCTTAACAATTAAAAAAGTTATGAAAGTTTTTAAATGCTTTCCCTATACTATAAAACTAATTAAAAACTTTTAATTTATTTATTAAGTTCAATTAATTCGTCAAACTCAATGTAATGGTTTTACGAAATAAATAATCGATAAAAAATTGCAAAAAGGACTTACACAGGTACAACGCAAGTATATTTAGAGATAATCAACGGTGGAAAATTTGAAAAATTTTAATTGTTAAAGAAAACTAAAGAATTTTACTGGATTTTTAATTCTCATTTTCTTTGCATCAAATTATATTGGACAAAACACTTGTAATTTCTCAATAATTTATTGTTTAAATTATTGTCACGTCCATAATTCTAAGGTCAATTTCTGACTCAAAAGACAATAAAACCTAATAAATAATTCGTGATAAACAAACTAAAGCTTGTGATTTTAATAATTAATGAATGACTAAGCTCAATTAATCCGGCAATAAATTAACAACACTACCTTTAAAAACAGTCTTTGATTGAAAATCTTTAAGAAAAGTTGTCAAAATGAAATTAATTTTTATTGTAATGTGTTTCGTGTATCTTCAAAACGAATGTTTTTCTAAACCCACAAATGATGAAGATTATTCCTCTTATGCATATTTGTGAGTTTTTATAATTTCGTTTAAATTAGTTGGGTGTAAAATGAAATTTTTAGGTATCCGGAAATTAGTAAAAAAATAGGCGATGGTCCTATTGAAATAATTGATGTAATTAAAGCAGTTTTGGTATACGATTCAGATGACACACCACAAGGTCCTGCAGGTAATGAACCTCCAACTACCGAAGACTCTACAACTGTTGAGAATTCAACAGATCCACTTGGAGAAGCATTTTTGAGGATTGTAAAAAAAACGAAATCGATGTAACAATTTTATGTAATACATAACTAAACTTTTTATAAATTATAATCAAAATAAAAGAAGTTAATTATCTTTCGTAACTAAAGATAATAGCAATGTAATTTGATTTTTGAAAAAAATTATTTTTAAGTAATTAGTGGATTCAGTTGGTAATTAAGTAATAAATTTTAATTTTACAAAATTTTTTTCAAAAGACTAAATCGAAAGTGTAATATTTTGAAAAGAAATTGTAAAATTATTTCTTGCTTAATTTTGTTTTTCCTTAATTTTAGCAAATTGGTTGTTAATCATAAAGAGAGTTAGTTCTAGTTGAATTATTAAAAAAGAGTGGTTCAATTATTGTAATTATAGATTAATATAAAAGGTTTTAATATTTAATATAAAAATCTTCATTATAAAACCGCAATTTCTTTACCAGACTGAAAAATTCTTAAAAAGTAACTTTTCACTTTCTGTGGAATGATTGAATCACAAACCATGACAAAAGTTATCCTTTCATGGCTTCCTACATTTCTAAAAGCACAACCTAGCACAACCTTAAATGCATTATTATATTAATATTCTAATGATAAATGCAATTTTAATACAAAAGAACACTTTCTTTACAAGAACGATTCGAAAAACATCAAAACATTCTATTTTTTTACTTTAAATTATTCAACTCATTGTTATCCTCATCAATCATAATTATGCAAATTATGTTGCTTTACTTTTAAATATTTTGATCTATCGTCATCTTATGTTTTTATTTCAAATTTTGACATAGCATAGACAGCTCTAATTGTTTCTAGAGCTTTTGGTTCTCCTTCAGTGAGTTAGTTGTACGCTAATTATTTTCGTGTTCCTTTAATGATGGAACAAATTAATTTTTATAGACTTGAATTACAAGTTCGTTAAAAACAGTTGATAAAATATCACTTTTCTTAGCCTCAGTATGAATAAATTTTCCAATCATTGCAACAAGAATTATAGATGTTTATCAGTAATAACTAAATGCAATAAATTATATACGTGAAGAGAATAAGCTGTTACTTGTTTTACTTATTCAATACAATTATGGAGTACTTACTATAACAAGAGAAAGTTTTAATTTAATTTAAAACTATTGCCCCAGATAATTGTTCTGAATCCTGATTTACGATATTTAATGCAAGAAACTATTTATTTATTCATAAAAATATTAGTTGAAACGTTTGTTAAATTCGTCTTTCTTATTTCTAGATTCCACGGGAATGCACTGCAGCGCTTCTTCTTCTGATAGGACTAACATTAAGCAACGTACATTCAGAAGAGAGTAGAAAATACGACACAAATGAATGGATACCAATAGATAAAAATTGTCCGACATGTTACGAATCAGAACAACAAATTCAACCTGAAGGACAAAACTCAAATGAACGATTACTTCATGTAGATACTCCATATAGTGCAGAACATCGAACTTTGAAGAAAAAACCAAATAAAAATAGTAGCGAACAACCGAGTTTTGAGTCGAGACGTTTACCAAAAAGACAACAATCTTCATCTACTACTTCTCAAACTTTTCCACAAACTCTAAAACTCAACGAAGGGGAGATCGAGGTTCAACAATATTATAATCAACAGCCATACCAAAACTCACCAATACCTCAGTTTGTTCAACCATCAAACCGTCCACAGTTACAACCACAATTACAACCACAGTTACAACCCCAATATATGTTAGTTTCACCAAATCAACAATACTTTATTCAAAATCAACAATTTTCACCACCACCACTATTTTTTCCACAAACTTCTCAAAGTGGAGAAAATTTCAACTATTATACTCAAAATTACAATCTTCCTCCTACTATTCAACAACCGCAGAGTGTTCCCAAAGACAACGCTTCTTTAAAACCACCAAATTCACCTATCGATGTGACCAATTTAGGAATTCCTCCACCACCCAAGATAAGAAATAACAACAATTTTATATTCACAAATCCGACAGTTTTAAATAAACCGCAAAGTGAAAAAGAATCGGTTCAATTGTTATACGTTCCTATCGAATCTTTGAATCAAAGACCACCGCCAACTTATCAAAGCCCATACAACCTTCAAAAAGATTTAACCAACAAAAAACCTCTTTTCCAACAAAAAAAAGTCAACTTAATTCCGGAACAAACTCAAATTTTAAAACAACAGGACTATTTACAACCAACTCAAACGCAAGAACCCGATCAAGAATTTTTACAAAACAACCAAAAACGTAGAATACCTTTGAGGCCTGAAATAAATTCTTATCAAAACTATGTACCAGCACTACAAGTCGAGTCGACAGAACAACACAAACAACATCAATTGGAAAATATTCAAAATGATTTTGCTAGACAAGCATTGGAGGCTTTAAAATTGCAATTTCAACTTGACCAAAACGATCCTAGATCAACACAACAATATTATACTACACCTTCTGTAGCTTATGAAACAACAACAAAAAAACGTAAATCACACCAACCGCCATTAGCAGTTTATATGGGAGGAGAAGGTGATGTGACCGTTTCAGACGTTTTAGGTTTATTGAAAAATGCCAAATCGATCACTGTTCAAGATGAAATAAAATCAAACTCTCCACAAGTTTTTGTAGGACCTAATAATTTAAAAGCACCTGATGGTTATGTTAAATTTGAATTGCCTTACTTGAATACTCTAGAATCCAATAGAATTGAACGTAAGGTAGACCAGTTGCCATTCTTCGTGGCTCCTCTAAGTTATAGGGCTCCTGAAGGTTATTCGAAAATTCCCTTACCACCACCCCACGTTGGATCAGTTGTAATTTCTACAAAAGAAAAACAAATAGAAAAACCGACAAGACCGCCTCAACAAGTGAGGTTTGAAAACTTTTATTCGGAAGATCATTATCAACCACCAAATTTCCAGACTTATCAAACTGAACCACAAAGGCCAGTACAATTACAAAATGTAGTTAATGAACCACCTCCACGTAATAATTATGATAACAGACAGGTTTATTCCAGTTTACCAAATCCATTGCCCAATTCTCATTTAATTAAATATCCCATAACGCCTCGTCCTGATCCACTAAGACAAACGATAAATCAATACGAACTTGAACAAATAAACAGTCAATTTGTTCCTAATTACTTCGAACAATTTGAAGATGATGGGCCAAAAACTGCGCAAGATGATAGAATTCCTCAAAGTTATAATAATTTTGATGGTCGTGTAAATAGAACTGAAGCTCCAGCAAATGTTCAATATGTAACCGAAAAGCTTCAAACGACTACGGCCGATCATTCAAACTCAAATTACCGCATTTCGTTTAAAAATAACAATCAACCATCGCCATCCACACAAAGCAACTCAGATAAAAATAAATATACTGTTCTCGAAGAATTTTCCATTAATCGTAATCCAACAACGATTCAACCCATTTACAACGTGCGTAATACGTTACCTCCACAAACACCTCGTACAGAGTCCAACTTTCTACCAACACACCAATTCCGATTTCCCCAAATTCAAAATCAACCTCAATACCAATACGTACCAGAACCGACACAACAAGTAAAAGAAGAACAAAAAGAAAAAATACAACCACCAACAGCTGAAACTTACCCTCAAACAACTTACAGTTTCTTCGACTTAAATAACAACGAATTTATTCCCACTCAAAATGCAAATGTTTATAAATTGGTTCCTCAACAAAATGTTCAAAAAGAAGTTAAAAATTACAAAGAAAACAACCGAGTCTTGACTACAACTCCAAGATTTGTTCAAACTACTCAACCCACAGTAGTCACTGAACACAGCTACGAAAACAACAACTACAAAATTAGAGGAAACCCACTGCCTACACCAAAAATATATCAAGAATCTTCCGAAAGTAGTTATAATAATGAAAACTACAACTTGCCAGACGGGTTACCACAAGTTAATCCTAGTTTACACAATCTCATTAATAACTTGCAAGATCAGTCGTTACGCCCCCTTCTAATTCCTGCATCTATAGCACCAACAGTGGAACAACAGTCCTACAATTCACAACTACAAGACCACAAAATACAATATCGACCATCTTACACTTCAACACCACATGTTGAAAGTACTTCAGCATCTTCAACTACACGTTTCTTAACAACAACGCCTACTCCAACCGTTGAAACAACGACACCATTCAAACGCCAAAGAGGCCGACAACGAGCTAGAATTAGCACAACAACTTACGCTCCTCCAGCTAGAACATCACAAAGAACCCGAAAACCAACCACAAGAACAAGATTAAACCGATATCGCCCAGAGCAAGACGAATATTCAAAACCAGTTTATAATCCAACTCGAGAACGTGTAAACTCAAACGAAGAAGGCGAAGTTAAACCAACTAAGAAACCAACAGTTCAACAAAGGTTTAGAAGTAGAACGAGACCATCGACTCCGCGGGCGGAAGTAACCCAAAGAACTAGCACTACAAATTTTGAAATCGAACATGACACTCGCCCTTCGTTAGATTCAAATATTCAAATTTCATCGGCGTCCTTCCATCAACCTCAATCGTACATGCAGTTCGAACATACGGTTGATGAAATTAAAAAGACGCCTTACACACAAACAAGCACTCTAAGATCATTTAGCTCTCCTGAATACACAAGATCGACTTCACCAATTAAAGAACAACAGCAAATGAGCGTCGATGTCTTGATAAACCATCCTATAGCTGAAAGTAATAGTCAAGAACCACAAACAGATAGAAACTACATACGCTTAAATGAAAATTATGAAAGTAGTGCTCCAGATGCAAACGATGATGTTACAACCACCACAGCACGTTTATCACATTTTCGTGGTAGAGTCCGTACCAGACCTTCTTTGAGAACAACAACTCCGATAGCAATAGAATCGACAAGTAGAGTGAAGCCGGTTGAAAATACTGAAGATGAAGAATTTTATGGTTTCATAAGAACTCCAAACTTCCAACGTCCTACAAAAATTCATATTCAGAATAAGAAATTTACAGAAGGTCCAAAGCTATACAGTTCAACTTACGTGAGTACAACGCAAGAACCACAATATAGTGCTCAAACGGAACAATCAGTTGAATACGAACATTTAACTGAAAACGAAATTCAAATTCAACCCAACAGTTTCGCATCTTCAACGCCAAAAGTTGAGTTGAGAAAAAGACCTAAATTTTCTTTAAGCACTGCAGGAGTAAATAATAACAATAATTTTGATGCTTCCACCACCCAATTGGCCACTTCAAGACGGTATACAATTTTACAATCTACAACACCATCGACACTAACACCAAAACTTAAAATCCCAGGTAGAATGAGAGTTCCAAATAAAAAATATTCTTCAAGAGGAACTTCACATTTTAAAGTACCCGATAATCTTAAACCTGCATCAGACGAAGACGATTTAGAGGGAGGTAATTATCCGGTGCAATTTCTAAGAGCTCAAGGAATAACCGAAAGACCTAAATTCCAAATCACGGTCGATCCAGATGCACCAACTCCCGAAACAAGCGATCAAATTCCTTATTCGTCAATTTACCAACCTCAATTAGTTCATCACGACGATAAAAATCGCGAGTTTACCAATTCAAATGGTGGTCCAGCACTTAATTACATCAACGTAGATAGGAAAGTTATTGAATCTCAGGAGGAACTACGTGATATTCCTAACCGTGATGTGAAAGAAGAGAAAACTACAGAAATACCAGAAACTGATATTACTACAACGGAACAAAGTGTAATAAAATCCAGCGCTCTTGATTTAGAAGATAATTATTCTACAATTGTTACAACTACCACTACGAGGAAACCACGTAGACGTGGTACCTGGAAAGTGATTAAACGACCAGTAGATCCTTTCGAAACTGCGGAATCTCAAAATATTGGAAATGTTTTCGCTAATAGTTTTACGAACGAAGTAAAACAAGAGAAAAACGTATTTGATAAAGGAGAAGACTCGAGGGAAAAAAAGAATTTAGTTAATAATGATGTTAATGAAAATATTACTTCTGAGATTATTGTGAATGGTAGTAACTCAAATGTAACTGCTTCAGAAGTTAGTCCTCCGAAGAAAGACAATTTCTTAGACTCTTTTTTGAATATGTTTGGCATGAATCAAGAAAGTCAGGAAATTACAGATGATGGTGTAACTGAAATTAATTCTGAAGAAACAACTCTTGCTCCAAGTGTTGACATAGTAACTGTTGTAGAAAATTTAATTACAACAACTACTAAACCTGTTGTTGAGGAAGATTCTAAAATTACAACAACATCAACTGAAAATAGTATAAGTTTAAGTACTTCTAGGATTAACAAAGAGAAAGAAGAAGGGTCGTTAAAGATCGATTTATTAAATTCTAATTCGTCGCCAACAACTCAAGAGCCAAATATTGAAACACAAACTTTTAATTTTGAGTCAATAAAAACGTCGATTTCGACAGAAATTTCGCATGAAACCGAAATATGTTATCGTGGTAAATGTGTTAAAACGAATGGAATTAAAACTACACCCTCGGTATAGCAGGGTTAATTAAAAGTACCTTAGTGTAAAAACTGTACATAGATAATTTTTGTACCTATTTAATTTATAGTGTGATTGTAATGAGTGTTGTGAGTGATTGTTAATCAGTATTCGTCGATAATTTACAAATAATTAATTAGTTTAGAATTTTAGAAAAAAAAATTGTTATAATTTTTATGTTGTATGTTGAATACTGTACTACATCTATTGACGTGTCAATAAATTAACAAACATGTATTGATAATTAAAATAAGTTTAAAGTTTAAAACACAGATCGCTCTTTCTATACTGAGATGGAATAAATAAAAGCCTGTTTTTAATTTTCTAATATACCCAAATTATAGTCCCGCCAGGATTAAGTCAATTATGACGCATCGCAGTATGTTATAAGAAATGTCGGTATAAAATATTTTTTCTTTGTCTAATATTGTAATAAAAAAAGACGTATATAAAAACATACGTCTGGTGTATAAACTATATGGTAGATAAAAACGTATGTCGAGCATTTCAGACTTTTAATAGATGTCAGTTGGATGTTTTGAGGTTATGTTATGTCAGTTAAATTTAAATCAGTTTTTTTAATAAAAATTAGTTTTTTCTTTATCACAGAATTTTTAACGTAATGAAGTGGTACGATATAGTACATGGAAAGTTTCTTTGAATGAAATAGACAGCCACACAATAAATTATTGACGATGGTTTTCTTCAAAATTACCTAGCTTTCTCTCAGAAGTAAAATTTTCGGTTGCACTTTTTACTATTTTATACAAAAATTTCGTGTAACAAAAATATTGATTTAAATTAATCAATGCGCTTCTGAGAAGATCTTTGGATTCCTCTGCACTTAACACAATTTAACGAATCAAGGAGTTGATTACTGGGCTGTAAAATGTTATAATAAACTCATGAAGTTGTGTATGTGAGCATCGACTGAGTAATTATTTTTTCTAAAATTGTTGAATTTGTTGATTTGCTAATCGTGTGATGTTTTTATCGTCGGTTTTAACAGTGACAAGATGTGGGTTTCTTGGGTTCCAAAACCCAGTGCCTCTGCTTCTCACTTTTTTGCCGCCCTTGAGTAAGTCTATAAGCAAAATAGCATTTATACTAGATCATTGATCATCGAGCGACTCTACGTCCTAAAACGCAGGTTTACATTCCACCGTGTGCGTCAGAATCAGACATTTTCAAAAAATCTTGACTATTAAACTTTCTGTCAATAGATAAATCGATCGGAAATCTGTTATTACACTTTGATTGCTTTTCATTCTTCGTTTAAAGCGTTTCCAGGAATGTATTCCATAATTTAGGACGGAGAGAAAAACTTAAAATAAAGTAAACTGGATGTACAACTTTATTTAATTTAAAATTCCCGCTTAAAATGTACATCGCAACATACTGTGTCGCCACCACGGACAAACAATGAATTAACTTAATTAATTTTGACGTTTCTGAAATTGTGTATTAAGAGCGGACATACGTTTACAACAGATTGATGCTTACACTTTAGAGCGATGAGTCATAATTGACTTAAACGCGCCGTTACTATAACTTAGATGAAAAGATGAATTTAAGAGATGATTTAACATTTCTTGTTAAATCGTATGACAGATGTTAGTTCTGAGACTTCCGGTGAACAGATTGCAATCAAAAACTAATGGTTCCAAATCACGACCCTAATATGTCAAATTTCAAGTAAATCGGTAAAAGCGTTTGAGAGTAATCGTGGAGGAATACACATCCACAGACATCATGCCAAAAATAGTCATAATCGTTTCAAAAAGTGCCAAAACGGATATATCCTTCTTAATCTCAAAATTTTTTATTAGCGCGATCACTATACTTTTCCTTACCTTCGGTAATATGGAAAAGTAAAACCTTAAAAGTATTTTTAATTATTTGAAGAAGGAAGAATGAAGAAAGGGACCCAATAGTTTCATTTAATCCCAGGCCCCAAAACTGCTAAAGCCGCTCATGGACTCCATTTAATTTTATGAAAATTTAACCCATCTCGGATAAATTCACAATAAAATGATTTAAATCTCACTTTCGATACATTCCTACACCATTTGATTTTCATCTCTTAGCTGGAATCCACAAAATTATTTTTAAATCATGACCTTTTTAAATACAAAAATGCCATAGTAGGGCATATACTAACTATACGTCCATGTTTAACGTTGTCTTTCTCTACGAATTTTCAAAAAATAAAAGAATGGCACGTTATAATCATAGCAACATTTGAGAGAACCTCTGTAACATTTGTAAGTATTTCTTGTCTTTGCCGAAATACCGCAGGGTAGGAATGTACACATGTACAGGGATGCCAAATTAAAATAGTACCTAACTGCATTGTCTCTTCACATTTCTAACTAACTTTAGGTTTGCTCCAGTAACCCTCTTTTTCATAATAAAATTTAAGTAGACTTTTGCTTTAAGGGGGCCATATTTAACAAATGGGCGGGGAAGGTGATATTTAGACATTCATATTCACATTCACATTTAGACGTAAAGTCCTTGGTAACTATGGCATGTCAAAAACGCATATTTAGATAAACTGAACTATACGTATAAAGTTTAAAGTTCGTTCCACTAATTAATTAATTATGGGTATGGGTATAGAACGGTGATTCAAAAACTCAGGTTGTGGCAGAAAAATAAGATAGATGTCAGCTGTGGAAGTGATAGCATTTTCCTACAATTTTAGAAAGAATTAAACACCTACCTTTTGTTTCTCTTCTCCAACAAAGGTCTAAACTTGATAAAATGGAAAGTCCACTACCCAATTACCATGCACTTATACAGTTCTTATAGTAGGTAGTCACAATATGATGGATTTCTTTATTAACACCTTAATAAGTAATAACTCTCACATGAATTATAAAATTTCATTAACTCATCTACCGATTATTACCGATTCGGCACTAAACTTAAACGATTACAAGTTTATTAATAAAAATGGGTGCTTTAATCAAACTTCTTGTTCTCAAGATTCTTTATACACAAATTTTCAAAATTTTGAAAAGAAAAAACTCCCGATTTCTAATATAAGTTTTATAAAGGCATTTTTATAAGAAGAAATAATTCACATTTTAACACCTGAAGTGAGCGTAAACTAAATTGCGATACTAATTTGTTTTTACAGCGCCACCTAAAGAACAATTAATTGTTTTTTCTTCAAACGTCAAAAAAAGTTGACATTTTGTTACTGAATAGTAAGTTGCCCATTAAACATTGTTTTATGGACCTCGACCTCCTAGGACGTAAAAGTAAATTCTAATCTTAATTATTTACAACAAATTGTAATCTAAAATTATATTTCTAAGCATTTGTAATGTAAAAAAGTTAATGCTTTTAAAATTTTCTTTTATAATTTGTTCGTTGCGTTTAACAATTAGCTTCTTTTTACAAATTTAAGTTAATTTTAAAAAATATTTGACAATTGAACTACAAGTAATAATATTGTCAACAGATAGAGCTTTTTCAAAATTCTCTATTTTTAATTAAAATTTAGTTTTACGTTTGAAGAAAAACTAAAATGTTTCAACGGACTAAAAGTACTTTTACTTTTAATAAAAAACAAACTACTATTCTAAGCGTTAGCCGCCACTAAAAATTAATAATCGAATTCTGCATTGCCCACTTAGGACAAGTTTTTCATTGGGAGTTTAAACTACGTTTCATCTGAACGATGTTCAAGCCAAGCTCATGCGCCATAACTCGTTAACGTTGTAAAAGTACAGCGCATGAGATTGATCTTCGTTCAGATGGTTATATTTATAACCTCTTTGGATGGAACGTAGTTTAAACTCCTAATAAAAAACTCGGCCTTAGTAATCGCTTGCATCTTGAAATCCCTAACATAGTTCATAATTACTTTAATTTAACGTAATTTTATATTTTTTTGATTGGTATTTCTTAATCTATTTCTTTTTTAATTTGTGGAGCCTCAGAGTACAAGATACAATATATTTATTTATTTCCATCTCAAGTAGGTACAACTATTCAATTTTTCACTACATAATATGATGGAGAGGATAAACCTTCTCTTCATTTTTAAAGACTACCAGTTACCAGTGGCTTTCTTCAAGATTAGCTGTTATGGATATAAAGCGTCGTTCTCATTAGTCAAGTTGCTTGAATTCAAGTCGCTTGAATTCAAGCAACTTGAAATAACTTGACTAATGTGAACCTCTTTTTCACTTGACTTGAAGCTTGAAACACACTTGAAGGAATATTTCAAATTTCAAGTCAAGTGAAAAAGAGGTTCACTGGGTTCACAAGCGTCGTTCTCATTAGTCACGTTGCTTGAATTCAAGCAACTTGACTAATGAGAACGACGCTTAAGGGCTCGTTTATGCTGGTCGTTAACTTAAGCTTTAACCTTGAACCGTAGCATTGGTTTCCCTATAGTCAACTCAAGGTTAAAGCTTAAGTTAACGACCAGTATAAACGAGCTCTTAATTAAAAAGGCAAATTTTTGGTATAGCGGAATGGCCACTAAAATACCATGGTATTTTATATTTGGTAGCGTGAAAATTGCCTCTCTTGGTATGGAATCACATGTTGTGTAGTAGTCATGACAACTGTAAATGACATTGAAAAATTCTTAATTTGTTTTCAGTAATTTACAGCATGAATAAGCAGCTTTAAATCTTTTTTTATAAACAAATAAGATATCCCGATATAAAAAAGATTAAAAACCACTGGTTGTTTTCAGTTTCACTGGTTCTCTAAAAAATATTTTGATTAAAATGGAAGATATAAAAATTGCTGTGGTATGTAACTATTATATTTTCTTATCTTATCTTTACTACAGAAAATAAGTTAACAAACAATCCAAAATAATTATACGTTAATTAATTATTAGGTAACCGGTGGAAATAAAGGAATTGGATATGCGATTGTTAAAGGGCTTTGTGAAAAGTACGATGGTAAAGTATATTTAACAGCTCGAGATGAAAAAAGAGGAAAAGATGCAGTTAACAAGCTAAAGGAACAAGGATACAATCCAGTTTTTTATCAACTTGATATAAATGATGAGCAAAGTATTAAAAACTTTCAAAATTATTTAAAAGAAAAATACGGTGGTATCGATCTTCTCGTAAATAATGCAGCGATTGCTTTTAATGTAGGTGATTTGTTTGTATTTAATAAGCAAATAATTTATTAAAATAAATTACAGCACGATGCTACTGAACCATTTGGTATACAAGCCGAAGAAACTGTTAAAGTGAATTACTTTAGCACTTTAAATGTTTGTAACGCTTTATTCCCATTATTGCGTGAAAATGGCCGAGTTGTAAACGTTTCAAGTTCTTCTGGCCATTTGTCAAAAATTCCATCAGAAACGCTTCGCACTCAATTAAGCAGTCCAACCTTAACTGTTGATGAATTGAATGATCTAATGAATCAGTTTGTTACGTATGTACATAATAATAATATGATTATTAGTTTGTAATAAAATAATTTAAGGTCTGCTAAAAATGGAAAAAATGTAGAAGACGGATGGGGAAGTTCAGCTTACAATGCATCCAAAGTAGGTCTAAGTGCTCTTACTATTATTCAGCAAAGAAACTTCGATGCTGAAACGACTAATAGAAATATTTCGGTAAATTCTGTACATCCTGGTTACGTCGACACAGATATGACTAATCATAAAGGTCCATTAACTATTGAAGAAGGCGCTAGTGCTCCCTTATATCTTGCATTAGAAAACCATGGTCTTAAAGGAAAGTATGTTTGGAAAGATGCTCAAGTTGCCGATTGGTATGCACCAAGTACTCCAACTGTAGTGTAATAAAATTAGTTGTACATTTTGATATTATGAAATAAAAAATTCGTTTATAGTTTAAAACCCAGTTTGTTGACCTTTAAATTAATTTGACAATTGACCGATAGCAAACAAATCCATACGGTTGCTATTAGCTGCTTAATACAATCAGCTTTCTGTAATTGCTATTAAATTATTCATTGAAATAATATTAGAAGTGGGGGAATATAATTCCAATCTTTGAAGCTATCGATTAGGTTACAAGTGGCTTATACACATAAATTACTCTATCGACGTTAATTGCACTTGCACACATTTGAGATATAGTAATAAATGGCGTCTTCAAAAGTAGCTATTGTAAGTATGCCCTTATTGTATTAAGTACCTACCAATAATTTTATATCTCTGCAGGTTACTGGTGCAAATAAAGGTATAGGATATGCCATCGTTAAAGGATTGTGCGAAAGATATGATGGTAAAGTGTACCTAACAGCAAGAGATAATGGTCGAGGTGTTGCAGCAGTTAATAAACTAAAAGAACTTGGTTTTAATCCAGTTTTTCATCAACTTGATATAGGTGATGAGCAAAGTATTAAGAATTTTGAAAAGTATTTAAAAGAAAATTATGGTGGTATCGATCTTCTCATAAATAATGCAGGACATGCATTTAGTGTACGTATTTTTTTTTAAATTTTAGTTGCAAATAATTTATTAAAATAAATTACAGAATGATTCTACTGTACCATTTGGAATACAAGCCGAAGAGACCGTTAAAGTTAATTACTTCGACACTTTGAAGCTTTGTAATGCTTTGTTCCCATTATTACGCGAAAATGGTCGAGTTGTAAATATTTCGAGTTCTCTTGGGCATTTATCAAAAATTCCATCAGAAACGCTTCGCACTCAATTAAGCAGTCTGACCTTAACTGTTGATGGATTGAATGATCTAATGAATCAGTTTGTTACGTATGTACATAATAAATATAATATGATTATTAGTTTGTAATAAAATAATTTAAGGTCTGCTAAAAATGGAAAAAATGTAGAAGACGGATGGGGAAGTTCAGCTTACAATGCATCCAAAGTAGGCTTTAGTGCTGTTACTATTATTCAGCAAAGAAACTTTGATAACGAAACAACTAACAGAAATATATCTGTAAATTCTGTTCATCCTGGTTATGTTGACACGGATATGACTAATCATAAAGGCGTATTAACTATAGAAGAAGGTGCTAGTGCTCCCTTATATCTAGCATTAGAAAACCACGGCCTTAAAGGACAATTTGTTTGGAGAGATAATCAAGTTGTCGATTGGTGTGCCCCAAGTACTCCAACTTTATTCTAATAAAATTGTTGTATATTTTTTGATGTTATGAAATAAAATATTTTTGTGCAAAAAACTTCAATTACCTACTATGATAGGATCTTGATAACCTAGTGTGACCTTTGAATTACTTTGAGTAATTGAGAATGACTAAACAAAAATAAAATCACAATGGTAAAATATATACTCCGGTGTTGTAGCAACTTCATAGATATATTAAACAATCTTTAGTTTGGATTATTCTTTAACATATACAGGGTGTGATACTAAGTGATACTAACATTGGGATCTCGGAACCGTAAGAGTTACGAGATTGGTTAAATTGGCAAAAAATTGCGTATTTTGACGACCTTTAAGAATCCGTTTAGAAAATTCAAAATGGTATAACGCAGAAAAACTGAAAATTGGCAATTTCGTTTTTCGACTGCAGTCTCAAAATTACTTACTTTAGAAAAAAAATTCTTCAGAAAATTTTTTAGGAGATCAAAAAAGCTATCAAACGATACCAAACTCGATTTCTTATCACATCTCCTCATCTCATTTTATCACGTCGCGACGTTCAACTTCTCATTTTCTTATGGGGGACCTATCATTTTTTTTGCAAAAATTACTGAGTATTGTCTAAATTCTGATACTGAACGAGAACTTTCTATCTTGTACCTACTCTTCTTAATTTACACAACTTTTCAGGTTTGTTAATGTTCCTTTATGTTATTCTTTACGATGAAACTTAACGACTAAAACTTAAGACACATAAGTTGATCAGGAAATTAAATAAAATCAAATTATTATTTATTAAATTTTTATTTCCTGATTAACTTACTTTTCTAAAACTTAAAAAACTTATTAGTCGTTATTTTTCATCGTAACGTAACATAACCTGAAAAATTGTGTAAATTAAGAAAAGTACAAGATAGTAAATTCTAGTTTGCTGGTTTGATAAATTTTTTGACTTTCTAAACATTTTTCCCCAGAGATTTCTTTCTAAAGTAAGCCATTTTGAAACTACAGTCGAAAAACGAAACTGCCAATTTTCATTTTGAATGGAGAATTAGACTTTTTATTTTTTTATGAAAATAGAGTTAAAAAGAATAATTTTGGCTATTTTAATTTCTCTCGATCTTCAATATTAAACCCAAAATTAATTTTTAAAAGTGCTTTAACCGAAAAAGGTCGTTTTTATTCATGTTGCAACAGTGCCTACAAAGCGAGTGAGATATAATACGGCCGAAAGTATTTAAAAAGAGATATACAATGAGGTTGTTTTTTCCAAAAATGTAGTTAAAAGTGATGTGTAAAATCGAATTTTATTATATTTTTTATTCAAGTTGTCAGAAAACTGACGGAAGTATTACATAGGTTATGATTTTTCTGACAACTTGAATAAAAAATATAATAAAATTCGATTTTACACATCACTTTTAACCATATTTTTGAAAAAAACAACCGCATTGACTATCTCTTTTTAACTACTTTCGACCGTATTATATCTCACTCGCTTTGTAGGGCGCTGTTGCAACATAAATAAAAACGTCAAAAACGACCTTTTTCGGTTAAAGCACTTTTAAAAATTAATTTTGGGCTTAATTTACGAGTTATAGAAAAATGAAAAAAACAGAATTGATCGCTTTTATTTGCTCTATACATTGGCATTATCAAAAGTTAAAAATTCAGATACAGTCTAATTCTCCATTTTGAAATTTTCTAAGCGGATGCTATTGTAAAAAAAATCACCCTGTAGAGATAATAACTCATTGGAATAATAGTAGAAGTGGGGGAAGATAATTCCACGATAATTCTAACCTAAGACGAGGTCATAGGATGTATATAAATTGATTAGTTTAAAAACCCTTAAGTCAAAAGTTACTCTATCGACTACACACATTGAAGAATTATTCATGGCGTCTTCTAAAGTAGCTATTGTAAGTGTGCTCATATTGTATTGTACATACCACTAATTTTATATTTGTGCAGGTTACTGGTGCAAATAAAGGTATAGGCTATGCCATCGTTAAAGGATTGTGCGAAAGATTTGATGGTAAAGTGTACTTAACAGCAAGAGATAATAATCGAGGTGTTGCAGCAGTTAATAAACTAAAAGAACTTGGTTTTAATCCGGTATTTTATCAGCTCGATATATCCAATCAAGACAGTGTGAACAATTTTTATGATTATGTGAAAGAAACTGATGGAGGTATCGATATTCTAATAAATAATGCCGCTATTGCCTTCAAAGTAAGTCTTCACAGAAATTAGCAATTGTGTAAATTAAACAACTTATTTTGCAGGGAGCTGCAACAGAACCTTTTAGTGAACAAGCCGAAACAACTATAAAAATCAACTACTTTAGTACTTTACGAGTTTGTAACGCCTTATTTCCCCTTTTACGTCCAAATGCAAGAGTGGTTAACGTATCAAGTTCTGCAGGCCATTTACAACGAATTCCTTCGTTAGACCTCCGTGCAAAATTAAGCGATCCTAACTTGACAGTTAGTCAATTGAGTGACTTAATGAATAAATTTGTCTCGTTAGTATGCTAAGTTAATATTACTTGAAAGAATTTAAGTTTTTCGTTTTAGAAATGCACGGGATAGTACGCATATTGATGAAGGTTGGGGTAATTCGGCATACGTCGTTTCAAAAGTTGGTGTTACTGCACTAACAATTATCCAACAGCGAATGTTTGATAATGAAACTGAAAATAGAAATATCTCCGTTAACGCGGTCCATCCAGGATACGTTGATACTGATATGACTAGTCATCAAGGACATTTGTCAATCGAAGAAGGTGCTTCGGCACCTTTACATTTAGCTTTAGACGAACATGACTTACGAGGCCAATATGTATGGAACGATTCTAAAGCTGTGAACTGGGTTTCTAAGTAAGATTGTATTAAGTTTTGAAATGTTAAAATTCTGAATACCTATTTTGTGTAAATAAATATTTTATATAAGATTAATCTAAGGTTCATTGACTATTGAAGGGTAAATCTAATTTGCTGACGGACTGGCGGCTGCTGACCAAGGGCAATTATTTTGAAAGTTGACATGTAGGTGCGGCCACAGCGTTTGTCCCAAAATCAACCCCCTACCCCTGCGGGTGCTTCTCTCTTGTGATTTTTTAAAAAAGTGCAGGCCAAAGTCTTCTAGTAACACAATGACCTTGAAAATTCAAATTTAAGTACTGCAAAAAGAAGTTTATTCTGTAAAAATCAACCCTCTACCACCACCCCTTCAGGTACTTTCCTCTTGTGATAACCTTGGACCAAACCTAATTACGAATTTTTAAGACAATTGTCATACTGGAAGACCTTGCTCAACAGATTTTTTAACAACTCACAAGAGGGAAGTACCTGAAGGGTTAGTGGTAGAGGATTGATTTTTTGGCCGCACCTACATACCAACTTTGGAAATAATTGCTAGACTAGAAGGTCTTAAAATGAGTGGTATACAAAATAGAATGGTCTGCAAATTAGACAAATTTTTTGAATTTTGCATACAACTCATTTTAAGGCCTTCCCTTGTGACAATTGTTTTGAAAATTTGCATGTAGGTGCGGCCACAGTGACCGCAGCGTTTGCCGTAAAAATCAACCCTGTGGCACCACCCCTTCGGGTACTTCCCTCTTGAGAATTTTTACGAAAATCTGCAGGCCAAGGCCTTCCAGTATTGCAATGACCTTGAAAATTCCAATTTAAATACTGTAAAACGCTGTCAGTTTTTTATGCAAATATCAACCCTTTATCACCACCCCCTGGGGTACTTCTTTTTTATGTGTAAGGGTGGTGCTAGAGGGTTTTCTTTACACCAAACGGTGCAGAAACTTTGGCCGCACCTATATATGAATTTTCAAAATAATTGCCACACTGGAAGGCCTTGGTCAGCAGATTTTTTTAAAAATCACAATAGGGAAGTACCTACTCGAAGAGGTGGTGGACAACAGGGAAGTACTCGAAGGGGTGGTGGTAGAGGGTTGATTTTTGCGTCAAACGCTGCGGCCACTGTAGTCGCATCTACATACCAACTTTCAAAATAATTGCCAGCCAGGAAGGCCTTCGTCTGACCTTGGTTAGCGGCCGCCTTGGTCAGTCTGCAAATTAGATAATCCCACTATTGAAATAGGTGCCGTGCTCCTTTATAAAATACGTTTGGAAAGATGCTCCAGTTACTGATAGGTGTGCTCCAACCATAAGTAGTACTGGTAGTACTCCATCCATGTAGGATACGTTGATACTGATATGACTAGTCATCAAGGACGTTTGATCATCGAAGCACCTTGATGTTTAGCTTTAAGTGAACGTGAAATACATTGCGATTATTTATTTAATTTCCTAATTGGGTAAAAGAAATGACTTGTAGTCGTTGCATTGTGTGTAGTATTAGCATTGTGCTATTATCCAATGACAATGTATTATTATTAAAATCAGATGATGGGAATATAAATCTTTTCTGTTACAAAACGATTAGGCTATGAAGTAAAACACAGTAATAAATCAAGAAATGTATGTAAAACAAGACAGTACATTTAAAACATATTGCTTTATACTTGGTATTTGTAAAATACATAAAATGTGATGATGAAATATATACAAAGTGATTGTATATAAAACAGTAAATGCAACACTAAATTACAATATGTGATTAGTGAGCCTTCAAATTTGCCGTTGATAAATAAATTGATATGGATTTGTTACATAAACATACAAAATCAATTTTTAAACTGCTAGACAACAAAACACCAATTTTTATTAAATAAGTACTTTAGTAATGATATTCTAGCAGTTTGTACCAAGATATGATAAAGATATACAGAGTTATTTACAATGATATTAATTTGGTGGAAAACCACTAAAACTTTTCCATAAATTTTTCTAATTTAAAAACAATATCAATTATTCTTCTAAATATCATTTTGAAATGACATTTTTCATACAGAATTTTTATTCTTACAATATAATAAAAATTATCCACGGAATTCACAATGTAAAATGTCATCTCGTAAAATTTAATTAATCAAATAAAATGGCACAATGAAAGACCGAAACATGTTAAATAATTACAGCGGCCCAATCTTGCCTATCTTAATACTGCACTACATTAAAATACAGATTAAACTTAACTAAAGTAACGTGTTTGTAAATTTGGCACATCGATTAACAATGAGTTCGTAACTTAAACCTTGAAGAAAGTATACAAAATTTAATACAATTCCCTTTAACACAATTAGTTCCTTAAACGTGTAACAACACGAAGCCTAAAATTACATCAAAAAGTATTTTATTTATTAACAAATGCAATTAATTTTAGTAGATAAACATATCACTTTCGTTTTAAAACTAATGAGTCATATTATAAATTATTGTTTCTCTTACACACACACTTCCATTTCTTCTAAATTTATTGTACTGTCTCCACTCGCTAACTTTAATAATGTTTTTTTAATTCTCAACGCTGGCAACCTAACATTTGGATTGTGGTGCCAACATTCACGCATAAGTTTTGCCATACCACTAATAATCTAAAACAAAATCCTCAATACACGTTATAGATTAAACATCCAAATACGTACATGATCGCTTGCCCACCGATTAGGTATATTTGGCCTTTGTACATCAACACAGACTACTTTTCTCATATCTTCAAAGCTGGGATCACTTGGAACAACGTCATAGAATGGTGGCTTGAAATCTTCAGCGATGCCATTACTAACTGTACATCGACATATTTCCCATAGAACTAAACCTAAAGCATATATGTCTGAACGTCGAAATGAATCAAAACAATCCATTCTTATCCTATAAAAGAAAAGTTATCATTTAAAAACAACACACAAAATGAAAGCTTACGTTTCATCAAGAACTTCAGGGCTCATGTATCTCTTAGTTCCAACACGTGGATTGGAACCCATATCTAACTGATTTGTGGCTTGAATGTGAGTAACAGCCAAACCAAAATCAGCAATGCAACATGTACCATTTGCTTTCATTAAAATATTTTTTGTTTTAATATCTCGATGCGCTATTGCAGGTTTTCCCTACAAATTTATAATTATTAAAAACACAAATCTTACGAATTTTAGTCAACATTTACCTGACTTCCAAATATTTCTGTATGAAGATGAACTAATCCATTTGAGATGGATAAACAAATCCTGAGTAATTGATGATGAGTCAAAGTTGTACGATTTAAATGATCGTATAAACTTCCTAATGAATAGTAATGTGTTATGAGCCATAATTGAGTACACGAATTACGAGATGTCATGTCGGATCCAATGTAACCAAGAATATTTTCATGACGTAATAAAATGGTGCTATAATTAATAGAAATCCAATTTTAGATACAAAAATTATTTTTAAAGTAACAACAATATACACAGGAAAGAAAAGCATTTCTGTTTGAAATTAAGTTATTTTTGTATTAAAATTAAATGCACGAGCCGCCGTATAATTTTAATGTCCAAATGAAAAAAAACCTACTCATTTAAGACGTTAAAATTAACAATAATTGCTAAGCTTTTGAAAGCAAATTTATTCTACTGAATTAGCTTTGAAAACAGAACTTTAGGGTGTTTTAACCTTTTCCAATCCAAGAAAAAGTTGCTATAATCGAGAAAAAAAAAAAAAATAATTTTTTCGACGTTTCGAGTCTCCCTGATTCCAAAAGCGCAAAAAAAATTGTTTCTATTTTTTGCAGCAAAATGTCAGGATGTATGGATGGATGGATGTCGCCCCCCCCCCCCAGAGCAAAAACTACTGAACCGATTTTAGCCACTTTAAAATTACTTCATTGGCAAACTAAGCTTTCATAAGAAATCTATACAGGGTGTCCAAAACTAAGATGGTTATTTTGGGCGCATATTTGCAAATTTGGGCCAAATTCATTTTTCGTTGGCTATAAGATAGTACTCGTGAGCCCTAATTGAAAAAAATAATTTCACATTTTTTTATTGAAAATGGCGGCCAATAGAACGATTGTCCCATTTTGTGATATTTCTCTAATAACTTGGCCGGTAATTAATATTATAAAAAATATAAAACGTCATTGTACAGCCAAAATATAGGGCTTTCGTTCTAAGCAAGTCAATTTTCAAAATTGTTTTAAAATTGCCTACCTTTAATAGGTCAAAATTTTGAAATGGATTTTCTCAAAGTTTCGTCTGCCATATTTTTTCTTTTTTGGATATGTTACAGAAAATGTAATTCTCTATCGAAATATAAAATTTTATCAAAATCGCTCGAGACGTTTTGGAGTAATGATTTTTTGAATGTTAAAACTTTAAAAATCTCTAATTTCTTTTGTAATAGAAATGAAAACTTGAAAATGGTTATATATATATATATATCAATCCCATGAATATCTATTATTTGACACTATTTTCAGTTAACAAAACGCTTCCGGTTAAACTGGAAATTATAAAAATATCAAAATTTTTAGGAACACCCTGTATATTTTTCAATATTTTGAAAGTTCGTGAAATTAGCTATTACACGATACCAAACACTTTATATTTTGACTTCCGGTTTAACCGAAAATGGAATCAAATTTCTTAATTTAAATGGAACACCGTGTATATTTTTAAATATTTTGAAAGCTCGTAAAATTAGCTTTCTGAACATATAAAATAATGTATATTTTAAATTTCAATTTATGCCAAATTTAAAAAAAAATGGAATGGAAATTTTAGACAAAAAGTTCTGCTTTTACACAGAAGTGTAGGTTCGATCCCGGACGAAAGCAATTAAAAAAAAAATAAATTCCAAGATTTGACAGACGAAAAAAGTTCCTCGTATGGCCACATCCTTTGTTTTAAGTGTATTTTAGAGCCCTGGGCTGTAAAGTGTTAATTGTCGGGCTTTTAATGGCATTAATTACTAAATTATAGACAGATCGTGCATATTAAGCCACAAAATTAATGGTAGTTTGAAATTTAAATTCATTCATGTATTAATTTCACCTGTATATTTCAGTTTCTCTATTCCAACTTGCTTCATCTCTTGAGAAAAATATCTTAACTGCCACACTTTCACCGTGCCATATTCCCCGCCACACTTCTCCATAACGACCCTTCCCAATACACTCCACTAAAGAAATTTGTTTAGCGAGTGTGCGTTGAATTAGAAGAGGCAGCCCAGATCCACTTCCTGAAGTTAAAGATTGTTCCAAATATTCCCTCAAAGTACTATCACCAGCTGCTGTAGCACGTAACAAATCATCTGTAGCATAATATGTATCTAAATCTTGTTTACTATGATCACGCAATCGACGTTTATGCATTCTTCGTAAAACTAATAAAGCGATAGTTACAGCTATTCCCAAAACCACTGCAGGTACCACGACTGCTAATATTAACTTAATTATATAGTTGAACGAATCTGAAGATATTTCTTCCTTGAAAAGTGGAGGGAGTTCAGGAAAATCGCCATCATTGCAAAAATCACCAACACAGCACCGAATGTGAAATTGACCAACAGCATGTCGTTTATGCTGCACAGCAAACGATGGTGTTCGACAAATTAAAGGCAGCTGTTCTGCATCTGATGTACAACCTCTTATAACACGTTCTTCTCCTGAACTTTCGCGAACTCGTGATTTCCAACACTGAATTGCATCATTACACACAGTTGGATTAGAGCAGTCTGGAGATTCACACGAATGGCACTTATATCGTTGTTTTGTAACTGTATTTGTAGCTATTAAGTCGTTGACATTTCCTTTTCGCTTTTGTAAATCGTAAGGTGGTGGTTCTCCGGGATCAAGTTCATTGTTGGATTCGTCAACATCGTCATTTTCTTCTTTTAATTGGGGCCTACGTAACAGTTCGGCTGAAATAAAGAACTAATTAATAAACTGATCTACATCCTATTTGTTTATTAAAAACACTAGTTAAATGTTACAAGTTGACAAATCACCAATTTTCAGTACTTTTAGTAAATAAATTTACAACAATAATTTTATTATAACAATATCAATAAATAATTTAGAACAATTACTAACCTGCACATATATTTATTATTATTACAATAACTAAACAATTAATAAACCTGGACGCAGCCATTTTTGAAGGCGAATAATAATAATAAACTACGGTAGTCAATGCAGGAACTAATTTTAAAAATTTTAAAATGAATTTTTAAATTATTTGTACTTATCGTAATAAATTGCTACAAATTCATTTAACTTTTAATTACAATTTATTGTTATTTTTTATTAATTTGTTGATTTATGAGAAGTTTTATATATACAGGATGCGACGAAAGTAAAGAGTAACGGTAGTTGCCGACGATTGGAAATAGTTTTTAATTTTATATGAAAAGTAAATCACATTATGAATAAATGCTTTTATTTAAGTTTTTTTAAGTAATTCTTAATGGTTTATGCCTTAATTTCAATTTTTTTCTGCTAATTTATCTCATAAAGCATCGCAGTCAATCGCACTAATCGCTAATCGCAGTACTTTAGCGACCTTGAAACGTCATCACAACTTTTTATCCTGCTCTAATCCTCAAAAAGCGTATGTTTTCTTTGTTTTATACCGGTAGTTATAAAAAGGGAAAATTTCGCATACGTTTCTTCCTTTATTTTGAGAGTCGTCTGGTTTTGACGTTCAGATAGCTGTTTTTAACCAATTTAGCTCAGCTGTTGTGTTTATTTATACTCTTATGAGAAATAGGGGTATTAAAAGCCGGTTTATTTACGTTTCATTGTACTTGTACTTACAGTGAAATTGTATTTTTGTGAAATAATTTACTTAAGTAAGTGGATATAAAATGTGTAGATTACACAAAGAGATTAAATTTTTTTAAAGTTCTTAAGTGCAAGTTTGTTTTTCTCAGTTATCAGTTTGATTAAACTTCCAATTTTATTTTTTTCAGTCAAGGTATTGTAACAATGGTTAGAATAACGTTTAAAAGTTTCTTAACTAAATCCGATCCACAAGATACACCAGTTCTTATCATTGGACGTTTAATACATCTTCTTCGTCTTAAATATCAGGATGTTAAGTGTAAATTAGAACCGAGAATAGATGAAGAGGTAAGTCATCTAATAATCTGAGAAAAACTTGTTATTTTTTGAGTTATCGTTTTAGGTTTTCAAGTCATCAATTTATAGTTTACATCCATCACCAACTGATACATGCTCATTGTATTTAAATTTAGCAACAGTTGCTGCTTTACCTACTAAGTGCAATCGACATAACACTCCTTCAAGATCGCATGCTATCACTCGCTTAGTTCAAAGTTGTAGTGTTGGAGTTAATGAAAGTATAGTGGTAAGTAAAGTTTTTTCTACATTTTAGTACGTTACTATTCCTTTAATTTCTCTAGATTGTCTGTGAGAAAGCTGACGTGTTTGCTAGTGGTTGTGCTGTAGCAAGAGCATTTCCTCTTTATAGCAAGAAAACTTCAGCTGGCAATAATGAAAATGTTAATGTATCAGTAGAATTCATAGTTGTACCATCGGCTAATAATAAAGGTAATGCTTGCTATTACAATTTAAAAAGTTTGGATCCTAATTTCCTAATTGTAGATGATGAGAATAACGAAGCTGCTGAAGTATCTGAAGAAGAATTGAAAGCTCTTGAGTATGCTGCCATTGGTATACGTTTAACAGCACGAATTGTTGATACTCCTTGTAACGAAATGAATGTAGATCACTTCCTACAGGTGAGTTTCCATTTCTTATCCAAATTTTTTTTATTATAAGTTATTTACAGGAAATTACAACTATTGGTTCGTCTTTGAATATAACTCCAACTATTATTCGTGGTAAAGAACTAGAAGAAAAAGGATTTGGAGGTATCTTTGGTGTTGGAAAAGCTGCTTCTGTGCCACCTGCTCTTGCTGTTTTAAGTTATACCCCACCTGGAGCTACGACAACTGTCGCTTGGGTAGGAAAGGGTATTGTATACGATACCGGTGGTCTTAGCATTAAGGGAAAGGTACATTTTACAATCTATAAATTATGCCATTTTAATTATGAACTTTTAAGACGTCTATGCCTGGGATGAAAAGAGATTGTGGTGGTGCAGCTGCAATTCTTGGAGCATTTTATGCAGCAGTAAAAGCTAATTTTACCCAAAATTTGCACGCTGTATTTTGTTTAGCTGAAAACTCTGTTGGTCCTTTAGCAACAAGGTGAGTTCATAGAAATAGAGAATTAAAAACATCTTCTACTGGAACACAATTTTTCTTCTACTTTAACAAGCAGAAAATGAAAGGAAAACTTGTGACATTCGACGCGAATTTTATAAATATTTGTTTTATTGTTAGACCTGATGATATACATACTCTGTATTCTGGACGTACAGTTGAAATTAACAATACCGATGCTGAAGGGCGTTTAGTTTTGGCTGATGGTGTAGTTTATGCTCATCGTGACTTAAAAGCCAATATCATTTTAGATATGGCAACATTAACTGGTGCACAGGTACAAAATCTTACTAAAATATTACAAAAACTTTAAAAAAATCATTTCAGGGAATTGCTACTGGAAAATATCATGGAGCAATATTAACTAATAATGCTGATTGGGAAAACTTTGGTGTTGAAGCTGGACAAAGTTCTGGTGACTTATTGTTCCCAATTCCTTACTGCCCAGAATTACATTTTTCAGAATTTGCATCAGCTATTGCAGATATGAAAAATTCAGTTGCAGATCGTAGCAATGCTCAATCGAGTTGTGCAGGACTTTTTGTAGGTGCTCATTTAGGATTTGATTTTCCTGGAGTTTGGGTCCACGTAGATATGGCTTCACCTGTTCATAATGTAAGTTGCTCTTAAAAATTATGATAGTATTAATTAATTGATTATATTTTAAATAGGGTGAAAGAGCTACAGGCTATGGTGTAGCTTTATTATGTACTTTGTTTGGAAGTTACTGCAAACAGGCTCTTTTAAATGCCATTGCTCCTGAAGTTGAAGCAACTTGTGAAGCGATTGTTAAAAAGCCTAGGAAGAACTGATAAAAACTTGAATTAATTTAAAACTTAATTTGTGTTACTTGCAATTTTTTATAAAATTAACCTCAAATAAATCTTTTTTATTCTGTATGTAGTATTTTATATTGGGAAGTTTGTAAAGACATAGAAATGATTATTCGATTTATTTATCTTCAAAACTTTAATAATATAAGTATAATAGAAATATTGCACATAGATGTAAAAAAGCTACAGCACATTTTATAGCTCATGTTAAACAAAGCGATTAAATTTCACATGCTCCTGTGGATCATGTATGCAGGAAATGTACAAAACTAATAAATCAAGAAATATGTTCAATGTTAAAGATCTCGTACTCCAGTTCCGTAGTTAGCACCGCCGGCTTTATTTAAAGTATCCATAAAATGAACCAAGTCAAAATCGTTTAAAGTTTCTAGTTGTAATTCTACTGCAAAGTTCTGAAAAGACACAAAATTATTAGTATGCGCATTTTAAAATTAATTCGAATAAGTACCTTTATCACATCTTTAATCATTGATTTATCGGTAGACATTTTAGCTCTTTGTATTACGCTAACGGAAGGTCCTACCCAAGTAAGGAAAAGGAATTTTTGTCTTTTGGACATCTCATCTCCAGTTTGTAAACGAATATAACCAAACGCTCTTTCATTTTCTCCAAAATGTTCTTTAAAGCTATCAAATTCGTCTCCAGTTGCTGCACAAACAATTGTTTGTCCGTCAAATTTAAATACAGCCCTGAAAAAACATAACTTTATTTATACTTAAATGTGTAGTGTGGGGCAAGACATGTTTAAAATTTAAGTATTTCAACGAGGAAGTTTTTGATCAAGGTTCATAAGTTATTTGGTGTCTTTATACGGACAATTACGTTTTTTTTTATCTGTTTTGGTTTTTGGTAGGGAACAACAATCGAGTGGTTTTCATTCGATTAATAAGTACTGATAAAATATTACAAACGTTTAATTTTAACAAAAATGTATTTATCTGATGAATGCATAATATGTACTTAAGGATTTACTTTGTAATTAAGTTATTACATGTACCTATTTTCCAAATGTTTATCATTATTAATATTTTTAATACTCCGCACATAGCTACAATTAAATAAATTTATTTGCACTTGATTTTAAAAGTGTTTGTACTATCTTTAATGGTGTAGTCAACGAACCAAAATTTATCCTGATTTTCGGACTTTTTTTGTAACAGCGAGTTTTTTTCCTTATCGGTCGAAACCATTCCTGTGAGTTTGTGTATAAAATGTCTCAACTCAATTTTGACCGGAAGGCCCTTATTCTTCGACTTTAGTGTAAAAGATTGACTTTTTCAAGTTTCCGTTTCACTATTTCTTGAATAACTTCGCTTGTATTGGTCGGATCGGGACCAAAAAATTTGCTTTTTGTTTATAATGAATCTCTCTTTAAAATTGCCTGGGTTAAAATTATTTATATTAATTTCCTAACCCAAAAAAAAATTCAAAACTGTCGTCATTGGTCGGTTGTAGTTTTTTCTAGAGAACTTCAGTTTTAATTAATGTTATGGTACGAAACTTTAGGAAGTTTCAGCTGATATAGTTACAAATCCATATAACTGTTTGTCTACAAAACCAATTTTAGTGGTCGAAATTTAATTCTACTTTTACGTATTTTTGAAAATTAATCATAAAGAACCCCTATAAACTATTTTTGAACATTAAAATTGGTTTTAAAGTCAACCATTTCGACCACTAAAATTGGTTTTGTAGGTAAATAGTTGAAAAATTTTCTTTTTCTTTTCAACGAAATCGGAAGAAAACGTGGTCTAATGTGATTGTCTTTGGTTTCATCTGAAAGAACATTAAATTTCCAACATTTCAATGGAAGAATTATTACGATACCACCAATTGCTCACAACAAATATGAATTAGAAAATTTGAACCAAAATGCAAATTTTAATCTTTGTTCTCAATATTTTTGGACCTAATTTGCAATATGGATTTGTTACTGTATCAGCTACAACTTCCTAAAATGTCATAGCGTAATATTAATTATTACTCGAGTTCTCTATAAAAAACTACGACTCACTAATGACGGCAGTTTTGAATTTTTTTTGGGTTAGAAAATTAATATAGATTATTTTAACCCAGGCAGTTTTAAAGAGAGATTCAAGACTGAAAAAAATTGTTTGGTCCCGATCCGACCAATACAGGCGAAGTTATTCAAAAAATAGTGAAACGGAAACTTGAAAAAGTCAAAATTTTACACTAAAGTCGAAGAATAAGGACCTTCCGGTCAAAATTGGGTTGAGACATTTTATACGCAAACTTACAGGAATGGTTTCGAGCGATTAAGAGAAACAACTCGCTGTTACAAAAAAAGTCAGAAAATCAGGATAAATTTTGGTTCGTTGACTACACTATAATGTGTTATAATTATTAGAGAGCGGAATTTATGCATTTTGCATATTTGTCAATTTTTGTAGGAAAGCGATGAAACTTTGGATGAAACCGAATTATACTATTTGAAGACGATTAAGACTAACTTATGCCCGTATTTATAGACAGATCTCAAGCACTTGCTCGTACTCAAGACTGAGACGAGGCCGGTTGCTATTGGTTTTCATTGTATAATACAATAGAAACCAATAGCAACCGGCCCGTCTCGGTCTTGAGTCCGAGCAAGTGCTTGAGATCTGTCTATAAATACGGGCATTAGTTTTGCATATTTTGCACATTTCTCAAATTTTTGCATATTTCTCCAACTTGAATATTTTGCATATTTAGCAAATATTTTGGTGTAAAACATAAATTAAAGGAAAATTTTTAAAGTTTTAAGTTAAAATTTTGATTATACTTTTTTTTACTGAAAACAATTTAATCAAAAATTCTGATACAGAATTTTCTCAAACAAATTTTGAAAAAAAATTTGAGAAATACAGTCAAAACCGCTTATAACGACTTTGAAGGTAAAGCAAAATTCGGTCGTTATAACCGATAGTAGTACTAAGCAATTTGGTTTTTAAGAAAAAATATGCAAGAAGCAAAAAAGGGACTTCTACATTTCGTTGTTATATCCGATATGTCGTACAAAGCGGTGTCGCTATATCCGGTTTTGACTGTATTTATTTATAAATTTGAGGATATTTATGGAAAATTAGTGCATATTTTAAAAAAATCTGTGCATATTATTAAAAAATTTATGCATATTTTTAAAAAATTTATGCATATTTTAAAAAAATATGAAATATTTTCAAAAAAATGTTTGCATATAATTCCGCTCTCTAGTTATAATACACCAGTGTCATGAACTGAATATTTCAACGCTGATCTTGTATTGAAAACTACCGGATCACCAAATAAATCAAAGAGTTGGTAGCAATATCATTAAATGAACATCTCGATGATCTAAGAAAGAGCTCTTCAAATAATACGATAAAGCCTCTTGATTTGACATTTCGTCTAAGGTTAGTCTATAAAATTTTATACCATTGTGTATTGGAATTATCTGCCCTTACATCATTGTAAGCTTGTCGAATTGCATCGGTATCCATACTGGTTGCCATGGCGACCTAAAACAAAAGTGCAATTAAATTATTGAATCGAGAAAAGTTACATTCATGTAATTTACAGATAAAATATTTTAAGCTGACGAGATGAAGGGATGCGCAGGGATACCTAAATTGGTATTTTCCCCCTCCAACGCCGTAGTCAACGTATTTAATTATTAAAGGGGCGTGGCCAAACCTGCGCAAACTTACCCCTACCGCTCCTCATCTTAAAATATTAGAGTAAACCCAACGTAACCTGAGTACATCACGTGATGACCGTTAAAGATGCGCGGTAGTTTTGTACTGCCGTTGCTTAGAAACCTACTGGTAGACAGTATCGTCGTATTTATTACATTACATTACATTACTTTTGTCAAAGCACAATAATTACAAGCATTTTAATAATGTGAAGATCTCATTCATAAAGTATTAAATTAGTACCTAATTAATTATTATTAATACTTCAAATAAAAATTTATTAAGTAATTATTTTAAATTTTGACAGAAGAAATAACTAGCTCCGCCACTGGGCTCTGAAGCCAAGCCTCGCGCAGGTTTGGTCACGTGGTGTGCTCAGGTTATGTTGGGACTACTCTACATAAATATCTGTATCTAAAAGAATGAAACAAGTGTGAAGTGTTTTATAGCTTTTGTTCCGTAGATTAGATTATTAATTTTACATCTAAGTTTACGACGAAGTAGAAACATTCATAACTGCATAAACCTGAAGCAAATTTGGTACTTATTTTCGTTGTAACGAATCAGAACTATTAAAGTCACAAAAAGTGCTAAAAAAGTAAAAGTAGACATTATGCTTAAATTACAGTTTATGAAACAATTGTAATTACCCTTACATTTTAAGTATTAGTATGCTTTCTATCTATATCATTAGTAAACATAAAGACTTCTTGATTGCTGCAGTCATATAAACGATGCTAATTTCTTTTCTACATTTTGCTCAATGCTCGTAGTGAAGAGACATTGAAATAAATTACAAATGATGCGATTTTTATACAAAATCTCTAACAATTTGATTTTAGTACAAGGAATGGTTATTATTAAGAAAGAGCATAAATTGTCATAACTCGTTTATTTATTTAAATATCACTTTATATTTCGCCCGATGCAGTTAGAGGACTGCAAAAAACTATTTTTATATTCTTATAAAAAGCGACTTGTAAATTTCAAGTTTGTTCGGGTATCGGGTCACTCTTTTTTATCCAAATTCTTTAATTTTGTATATTTATATTTATAGATGCAGATTCTTTCGAATACTATAAAGTTAAAATAATTATCACTATAAAAACATTGGTTGATTCTGAAGCCCCGATGCGATCCACATGTTCCTCTCTTCCTACGTTTTTATGTTAAAATGTTGACTTGTAAGAAGTCTTAGAAGAGGAAATTTTTTCCAAATACAGTTGTTTTAAAATGAACCTTGTTAATAACTTTGAAAATAGCTGCATAATAAATGAGTTTGAGTTCTCAGTCTAATGGCCTAAGCACATCAGTGTCTGCAGATTCGGTTCACAATTAATAATAAGAAGAAGAAAATTTATTTTTGATTTTCATTATTTAGAAGAAGTTTTGATTGCTTTAAAATCCCTAAAGAATCCCTTTTTCTAACTTTGAAAAAATCTTCACAGCAATCCTATAGTTTTGTGCAAAAGGATGCTATGGGTCCTGTCCCAAACTCACAAAATAAAATATCACTTTTAGCCATTTTTCCTATTGTAAACCGTTATCCGGGGACACACTGTATACGTACGTTTATATTTTTTAAAAAAGGGTAATTATTTGTGAAAATAGAACAAGGTTGTACGTTATGCAAAATGATCTAAAAAATTAATTAATAATAACAAATCACCATATAGGTACGTCAATTCACTTTATGGGTTACTAAATAAGGTAATGTCAGTGTACTAGTAATCAGTCCATTAGGTGCACTTTAATCATCATTTTTAATAAAATGTAATTGGGTAATGTGCTCAAGATTCAACTAAAATGCGGAGGTTAATAAAAAATGAAATTTCTAATAATACAATTTGCTCATTAACATATAAACGATTAATTAGTCTTTTAATTAAATCTTTTATACATTGTGTTTACAAGTAAAACAGTTATTTTAAAACAGTTATGTTTGTTTTTTATATCAGGATTTTTGTCAATCTTTAATACAGTTTACATCCGTATTTTAATCACAATTAAAACTTTGTACCAATTACATTTGATGTCTTTCTTAACTTAATTACTAATTACTGTAAAATTCTAATAGTTTAATAAACGTCTACATTTTCATTTGCATACCACCTAATGTTTTACATTTTATCAGCAACTACATAATTACAAAAATTAAAAAAAATAGCGTCAAATAAATTACTTCTAAAGTTAATCTCTAATCTAGACACTCTAGAAGTAGGTACAGCCAGCCTCAGAATTAATGGACACCCTGGCTATACGCCTCTAGCACGAATTGTGGATGCTAATCCACATGTAGATCATAACACCCCTTACTTAAATTGAGGGGTAACTTTATTTTGCCAACAAGTAGTAAACCAACAACCTCCCCTTCTGTCTTTCTGTCGTTGTTGGCTAATAACCTAGGTGGCCAATAATTGTGAGGTCAAAAAGACAAAGACGTTCCTTAATTTTAAGTTAGACGCAAGTCCCAGAAAACAGTTTATGTTTAAACTTATTATAAAAAAATTGATTTATTTGATTTGCAGGTTGATTCAGTTTTTGTAGGAAAGTTGCGTTTTCAAGTGTCCACCAGTATATGCCAAAAATAAAGTTTAGAAGTTTTCATTTGATGCACAGATTTAAAAAAATGATATTTTTCACATTTTCATTGCTTTTTCTGACGTTGTTTGTTGTAAAGACGAAAAACAAAATAAAATTTCACATTTGTAGCAATTATACAGGGTGATTTTGAAATACACGTATATATTGATACTCTTCGTAGATTACGAAAAGTTAAACGTTTCTGCAAAAAAAATGTTAAGGAAAATGTTGACCAATTCTTAGATATGTAGTGTTAAACTTTGACCCGCGCCATTTGAAAACTACAGGTATAATTTACAAAATCATGGAACGATTGTTTATTAACGCTCTTTCTCATTGGCTGATTAAAACATTTTTTCAATAAACTGTCATTTTGACAATTAGTTAACCAAAATTATTTTTATTTAAATTATAGAATAGCACTACCTTGTTTGGCATAAACCAATAGGCACATGTTTTACTACGGGTTGCTGCGTAAACCATGCAGTAATCAAACTGGGAGGGTCAAACTTTAACACTATTTTACTAAGAACTGAAGAACATTTGCTCGAAAAAAAATTTGCTGATGCCTTTAACTTTTCATAGTCTACGGTGGATATCAATATATACGTGTATTTCAAAATCACCCTGTATAGCTCGGTATCCCGATGAATAAAAAAGATGTGTTACACCCCGTTAGACCGTAATGAAAACATTGTGAGTGCGGTTCTGGACTTGGTTATTTATTAAGGAAACCCTTATGATAATTGTTGCAAATTATTTTAATGTGGTTAAAAGCGCGGAAGTGTGGTCAGGTGGTCTCCACTCGCTACACGACTTATACTCATGAGTTTTTCATAAACCTCATAGTTTTTTAAATATCAGCAAAAACCGGAAAAACTATCTATAAGCCATCACTTCCGGTTGGTGATTTTCAACCACACATTGCTGGGAGCTTCCAGTTTTTGTTAAAAACCGAAATATGAATAGATCGATCAGTTAAGCCGTTTGGGCCGTAGTGAGAACACAGACAGACAGCTGCACTTTGTTCTGCATTAAACGCCCAACCAAATTACGTTTCCCAACATCCTCATATGTAATAGACCCCCAAAACTGAATCAAGCTGTAGAGAACATTTTCCATAAATGTATGGATTGTGATTGTTAAATCAACACAAATATATTCTCGCTGTAATAAAATTTCTGACCTTTCCAAACTATTTTGATACACACCTCATCAGTTCTAAAATCTCCTAACAGCTTTGTCCCATTACTAAACTGTTCTATAGCTACCTAACTGCAAGTATCAAATCTTTAGTAGATATAAATAAAATATACACGAAATGTCCATTTTTCTAGAAATTCCAGTTTTAAGAAATTGTAAGATAAATGTTATACTACTTCGAATTTCGCTAGGCGACCATGACTTTCACATAAAAAATAAATTAACATAACATGTCAAATTTTTGGAATGACCACTTATTAATAGTTGAGCTTTTTCCTAAGAGCACCATTTAATTCTAGGTAGTTTTAGTGTGCTTGAATATGCCTTAAACTGAAGTGTAACCCAAGTCATCGTATATTTTGGAAAATAGGGGAGATTCTACATAATTGTTATGCACATATAGGAGTATTTATTTTAAAATGCGTTTTTGAAGTTTCATAATGACAGCGCAGGGTTGCCACATACCAACAAATCAAGCTAAAAAAACATCTAAATTGAACAAATGAAATATTGTAATGTGACAACTCTGTACAGGGATACCAAATTAAAATAGTCCCTAACTGCATTGTCCCTTCACATTTCTAACTAACTTTAGGTTTGTTCCGGTAAGTGTCAAAAACGCATTCTTAGAAAAATAGTCCTAATACAATATCTTCACCTACTTCCCATATCTTTTTATATTTTCTTTACCGAGTTTCTACAACAAAATTCTGTACCTATAACAGCTTAATTAGCTACTTAAAAATTCATAATCAAGCATTGATTAATCTATTATTTATAACTCAGCAACAACCAACTTTATTAACAGGTTGAGACACAATATTTTGAAATACCTATAAGAACAGTAATTATATGATTATTATAAAATGAATGAACTATAAGTGATTCTGGACTAATGTATTAGAAAAGGTAATAAAAGGAAGCAGCAATAATTTGCTAAAGCAACTAAGAAACACGAACAACATTCATTTCAACACTACTTTCAATCATTTTTTAAATTATCTAATCATTTTTAATTGGGAATTATTTATCTTTTATTACAAGGTGCAGAGTCTATACCTTATGATAAGGTACTACAGCACAGCCGTCGAGCTGTCAGAATTTAATGATATTTATGATATTTACGTATTAATAAATGTGAATTATACTCTGCTAATCAGTTTCTGATATATGGGCAATCCAATGCTCGAAAAAACCTATAGGTTGTAATAATGTATGCAAGAATCCTAACTTTTATTTATGTAATTGATGAAAATTACAATTGATGAAATTATGACAGCTTTAACGCCCAGCGATCTCATATGAGATCAAATACATTGTGTTTTTGATGACCATTTGCAACTTTTGGCTTTTTTATTTTTTTAAATTTTGTGCTTGGGCGTTAATAAGTTTTAAGACGTAATTGGTCTTACACTAATTACCAAAAAGATTCTTGCTTTATAGGCATATATCGCTACCATAATGACGGAAGGTCGTATGTGATTGAAACATAGTTTTAAGAAAAATGCGATTCAGTTTTAAGTTCTCTCTACAGCTCTTACACAAAAGATACATTTTATAAAAACCAACCTTTATTTTAAACAGGTTAATATTATTTTTTTACTTACGACGTTCTGTCAGAATGAGCATAAGAAGACCCCTTTCCAAAAATGATTAGAACTCATTTTATGTAAAATTTTTACATACGATCTTCTGTCATTATGCTAGATATACTCTTATAATTTTATCAATGCCAGAATCCCAGAATGACTATGAACAAGGCATAATATGGGCCTTCCCTACTTCCATAAGAAAAAAAATTTTAAAATGTTTGCAAGGTCCTAGGTATAGCAAAATAATCTAAAAAATCATTCTTCATCATCTGACCATTTCATTAGTTTTTAACATTAGTCTAATTATTTTCTAAACACTTTCTAACCTAGTGTACAGTTCGATTCACACACTTGCGATTTTCGAATTACGAAGACGTTCTGACTGGCTGATTTAGAAAACAAACTAGCCTGCAGCACGTTATTCACAAATCGCAAGTACAAAATCGGACTTAAGGACGTAATTACTCCATAGAGATGCACTTGGCAACTTATTAATGAGAGACAGAGAAAACAACATTCTCAATTGTACGTTTTTTATTCCAGGCAATCTTTAAAACCATCAGTACCATGCCAGTCAGCCTCACAATTATTGGCCACCCTGCTATAATTCTAGCACAAACTGTGGATGCAACCATCATAAAACCCCCTACCTAAATTGAGGGGTACCTTTATTTTGCCAACAAGTAGTAAATCAACAACCTCCCCTTCTGTCCTTTTGCCGTTGTTGGCTAATAACCACCCTGTCGTATAGCCAGGGTGGCCAATAATTGTGAGGCTGACTGTACCTCTATTGCCAAAATTCAAAAAATGCGTTAAAGACGATGGTTGAACCACGTTGAACTTAGATACTGGTGGTTTTTTAATTTGGCTTCAAAATATGAAAAAAATTATCATGTTTTTAAGTAATAAAATCAGTACCATCATTGTATACCATTTATTTTTACGGGAAAAACAGCATAATGTATAACAATAAATCAGATATCTACTTTTTTATGCACTAATTTTATTATTTATCTTTTATAATATTGCCAAATTTCAAAATAATTACTCATCTTCAACTACACCGTTAAAATTTAACTTTGCCGGTCTAGAATTAATCAATCATCAAAATTTATTAATCTGCTCAACAACTATACCTATACAAAAAAATAAACATATCTTTATTTATAACGTTTCTTTAACACGAAATAATGATTAATTCTAATGTTCTCATCACAGATCATATACTCATGTTAGTTTAGAAATGTACAAATTATAAGAACACTCATTTTTAATAACAATAAACTTCTCACGCATATACAACAATTTCTAATCGAGGAATGCTAGAAGGGATTTTTAATAATTTTTGTAATAATATTGTGCCCATAGTCACATACAGACGAACAGAGACAAACAGTCACATAGAAAAACACGACTGTTTGTTAAAAAACTAAGAATTCTGTTTTTAAGAATTTTTGAATGAAGGGCATATTATTATAGATTTTGGCCGGTACACGTGTAAGAGATGTTTCACGAGGCGTAGCCGAGGGAAAAACACTAGGACCATAAATCGAATTTTACATCAGAGGTGCAAACAACATTTTTTGTACAGCCGGCCAAAAAGTTTTTAGCCACCCCCGGACAACATTTAAAAAGCAACCAACATTACACGCCGTTTAATTTACACGGCGTGTAATGTTGGTTGCTTTTTAAATGTTGTCAGGGGGTGGCTAAAAACTTTTTGGCCGGCTGTACGACTCAATATTTTAAATTTATCATAAATTAATTCAGTTGTCAAGTTGACGTTTACTATAAAAATTTAATATCGCGAGTTTGTGGTTTTAAACTTCGATTTTACCATAGCAACACTTTTTCGCTCTAGGGCAAAAAAGACTCACTTTATGCCCACTTTTCAGGGTGTAAAATAGTACTTATTAATCAGGTGGTACAAAAAATCATTTAAGATTAGCAAGTAGCAACTCACTGTTACATAATTCGTTAATTTTTAATTATTATCTACAGTTTATATTAAGTCTATTCAGTTTAATAATTTAAAAGTAAAAGTGGGCTCTTATGTGATAAGAGGTCTCAAAATTCAAAAGCGATCAATAACTATCTAAGTATATTATTTATAATTTCAAAATTGTTCTCTTATAATTCGGAAATCGCTTGTCTGTACTTTGTAAGACGGGTTTAAAGGTTTAAATTCGAGTTTAAAAAACATAGAAAACCATCAAAAACGTCCTAGTTATTCAAGATTAACAAAAGAGTGTTTTCGCTTTGAAAACTTTATCAGAATCACGTATCTAAATTATAATCTATATTATTGGAATTAATCGAAGCCTAAATCAAATGTTAAGATCAATTACTTTTAAAAGACAAGCATTAATAGGGCCTCTCTGTTTTTGCCAAATATCAAATATACAGTATACTCTTCAACAATCAATACAACCAGAAAGATAAAATTGAAACACGAGACAGTTTAAATTTTCTTTTCTTTTTTCAAATATACCTACAAGGTACATTACTCTTATCAGCATATAACTTTTATAACAAATAAGTATTTATTACAGCGAAAATTAATTTAGATTAATAAACGTAATTGTAATAATGGTGCTATTAAAGCAAATTGTACATTACACGGTTATTAGATAAGTAATTAATACAACGCAAACTTTTAATTATAATTAAAAAAAGTGTTACATTATTTGCTTTAAATTTTAATTAGTTACAAAGAAAAAGTTTCAATTTTAAGAATAATATACAATTCTAATTACCGAAAAATACAGGGCGTAAAATTTCAAAGATATTCCATTATTCTTACTCTTACCCACAAGTCATGTATCGTGGCCTACTCTTTTCATCAACCATTTAATTTATTTAAAGAAAAACTACCAGAGTTGAATTAAAAACATTCGAAAATATTCTTCTCACGGCATAAGAAAATAATCGTAGAGCTGCGCACCCGTTCAAAACCGTTTAAAATCGTAGAAGGGGTATTTAACTGTGTAATTTCATTGGTTATTTAACTGTGAATACGTCCGATTATACGTTCGGGATGCGCCGGAATTATTTTCTTATAATGTGAGACCTTGTACGTACGTAACCGCTGTATGTAGAATAGGCTTTGGTACATTATGTAGTACGTATGGAAATATTATGTAAAAAATAGGAGTAATATTTTACATGGTACAATCCTGTGTCCTATGTCTCCAGTCAACACGCACTGTATAAAATTTACTATTTCCTATTTCCAAAAAATCTAATTTTCTTAAAAATCTTTAATCATTCAAGTCATTGTTTTCTTTGCCAATTATAATTTGGTAAAGTTACAAATATCTAATATACCATACATACACTATGATCAACGGGTTTTGAAAAGTTTTGAGAAGCACACTGTTTTCATTTGAAGACTTTCCATCATCAAACTTCAAACAAACAAACAGAAAAAATGTATGTAGGTACCATCGTACCTATATTAAAATTTTAGATTCGATTTTAGAGTACGATTTTTAATTTAGTAATCTTAAAATGAGCCTGAATCCTGAATGCCTCAAAGCATCCATTGTAAAAGTTTACATATTTTTATTATAAATCTGGAATTGAAGAATAATATCTAACTGAAAGTTATTCTGAGTTCATGTCTTTATCGTCAATATCGTGTGTTAATTTAATATCCGAACTAGAAACAGTGAACATGAAATGATAAAAATTAGAGAAATGTTATTACTCAAAAAATTTAAATATTTTGATTCATGGTTATTTGTTGTTATAAGGTAGCTAATAGCTATCGTGTTTAGGTAAATTTTTATGATTTGAAAGCATAGATAATGCCGAGGGGTAATTCGCTTGGCATTTAAATGCCACAATGCCAAACAATGCCAAACAATGCCAAACAATGCCACACAATGCCAAACAATGCCACACAATGCCACACAATGCCAAACAATGCCACACAATGCCAAACAATGCCACACAATGCCAAAACAATGCCAAAACAATGCCAAAAAATGCCATGCAATGCCAAACAGTTCTACACAATGCCTTAAGTATCATTCACATAAGCAATAGTGCAGTTGCATTGGTAGCGCAGGATTAGTGTACAAAGGTAAAGCCGTCTAGTTCTACCGCGTTGTTCACATAAACTTAGTGGAATTGGTAATCGGTAGCACGGTTGGTGAAAGCTAGATAGGTTTTAACTTTCTACACTACCACTGCAAGCGAAATACAAGCACCCAATGAAAACACACGAGACACGACGTGCGCTGGCGCATTATGTGATGTTTATAAACGTCAGTTGTAATTATTTTTTTTTTCTCTAAAAACCTAAAGGGATCATTTAAATTGTAATAATATTTTTTTTAAAATACGTTTTTTAATATTAATGTTGATCATGGCTGCTGCTATTCTTGTAAAACATGTTTTGGGCATTATATCCAGAAATTGTTAACACCTCAATGCGTCTTCTTTCTACTTATACAACTGCACAAAGCTTATGTGAACGCTCGACTTCAAGAATTACCTTACTAAATACACTACAAGTACACTGCAACTGCACTAATCTTATCTGAATGAAGCTTTATATTTGCAAGCAAAATGTTACGCCCAAACGGTATAATTTTTTCTTTTTACCCTATAATTTTGAGGTTCTAATTTATTAAATAATTATTTTAATGATAAAAAAATTTTTTTTTACTGTTATTTCTCGACGTTTGGAGTACATACTAAACCGATTTTGATGAAATTTGCATTTAAATACTTTAAGAAAATTTCAACCCTAAAATATATTTTTTTAAAATCGATAGGTACAGGGTGTCCAAAAATAAGAGGATTATTCTGGGCACATTGTTGCAAAGGGTCAAAGTTATTTTTTCTTGGCTATAAGAAATATAGGTACAGCCCCAGCCCCAATAAAAAACAAAATTTTCAATTTTTAAATTCAAAATGGCGGACAATACCTACATCAAATATCCCATTTTGTTGTTCTTCCCTTTTAACCGAGTGCTTGCCATTGGGTGGCTTTGAGTGACGCTTTTAACATTGAAAATGTTTATGTATCGTATAGGGGTTGTTTAGGGTGACTCTTTTAACTTGGTAACAGACTACCCGTGTGACATATCGTTAGATCGGGCTTGGGGAGAGAACATGAACATGCATATTATGTTTCATTTCATATCATTCCTGTTCTTGTAAATTGCACAAAACATCGCAGATTGGCGTTACATATCGTTTTCGGCTATACTTCGATGCGACATGATGAAATAAGCTATTTTACTTACTTCTCCATGTTAAGTCGTGTTAGGGGTTGTTGGGGTGAATTTCTTTATGTCGCGACAGGCTAACCGTGTGACATATCGTTAGATCGGGCAAGGGCAAAGGAAACGAATACGCATATTCTTTTTCATTTTTATATCACCCCTGTTCTTGTAAATTGCGCAAAACAACCCAGATTGACGTTACATATCGTTTTCGGTTATATTTCGACGCGACATGATGAAATAAGCTATTTTACTTACTTCTCCATGTTAAGTCGTGTTAGGGGTTGTTGGGGTGAATTTCTTGATGTCGCGACAGGCTAACCGTGTGACATATCGTTAGATCGGGCATGGGCAAAGGAAATGAATACGCATATTCTTTTTCATTTTTATATCACCCCTGTTCTTGTAAATTGCGCAAAACAACCCAGATTGACGTTACATATCGTTTTCGGTTATATTTCGACGCGACATGATGAAATAAGCTATTTTACTTACTTCTCCACGTTAAGTCGTGTTAGGGGTTGTTGGGGTGAATTTCTTGATGTCGCGACAGGCTAACCGTGTGACATATCGTTAGATCGGGCATGGGCAAAGGAAACGAATACGCATATTCTTTTTCATTTTTATATCACCCCTGTTCTTGTAAATTGCGCAAAACAACCCAGATTGACGTTACATATCGTTTTCGGTTATATTTCGACGCGACATGATGAAATAAGCTATTTTACTTACTTCTCCATGTTAAGCCGTGTTAGGGGTTGTTGGGGTGAATTTCTTGATGTCGCGACAGGCTAACCGTGTGACATATCGTTAGATCGGGCATGGGCAAAGGAAATGAATACGCATATTCTTTTTCATTTTTATATCACCCCTGTTCTTGTAAATTGCGCAAAACAACCCAGATTGACGTTACATATCGTTTTCGGTTATATTTCGACAATAGATGATGAAACAAACTATTTAAGTTGGTTATCGATGTTAAGTCCTATTAGGGGTGTTGATGGTGGTCTTTTAAACGTAGCAACAGACACCCGTGTGCAATTCGTTAGATCGGGCATGCAGAGAGGAAACTAACACGCATATTTTGTTTCATTTTATATCATCCCTGATCTTGTAAATTGCGCAAAACAACGCAGATTCACGTTAAATATCGTTTTTGGTTATATTTCGACGAGAGATGATCAAATAAACTATTTGACTTGCTTCTCGACGTTAAATCGTCGAGAATAATTAATAAATAAATAAATTTTTATCCTATCGGGTTTCGTTTCCCAGATAATCTTTTTCAAAGTTTCCAGACGAAGTTAATTTTTTGCATATAAAACAGATAGGCCGTGCAAAAACAAAGCACTCTGCAGCTTTTATTAGGGTGTTGATAACTTTTGAAACACTTATAAGTAACTTAATTTACACGCTTCATTTAAATTATTTGTTTTCAAAATTAGTTCAATTTTGAAATTGAAAATTTTGGATCTTTATGGGAAACTTTTTGAACTTCATTATCTCGGAAACAAAGCAAAATCGGTAAAACATTTATAACATATTTTCTGCTTAGAATTCGGCTCGGAATATGGCATTCCATTTTCCTTTTTCGAAGACCTAACTTGTTTTCAATATTTATAGATTAACTTCTTCTGGAAACTTCGAATCCAATTGGAAAAAAATTTATTTTACATTTCCTGCTAACAATTCGATACTGATTACGACATTTTATTTTTCGCCTCGAGTTCTGAATCACTCTGTATATAATGTACAACTGAGGAGAAAAAATGTATTTATCATTTCTCAAAAAAATAACGAATATAAGACATAAATAAACTATAATTGATGTTTAAGGGGGCTTGAGAATAAGTACGAGTTTTTATAAAGAACTACCGGGTACCCGAGCTTCGCCACGGAACCTTTTTATTTTATGTCCATTTACTTTTTATGTACTAATTTAGAATGGTTTATGAGTATGAAATTTGATATTTTTATTTTTTTACAATGAGGGACGTCAACATCGAAGATTAAGTTTTTGTAGTAATAGTCCGTAAATATTAGTACCCTGTATAAATAGGTGCGTTACACTTTCATATTCTTACACATTCAGAATGTAGCAATGGCGCCAAATGAAAATAAAATGCTAATTTCTGTTGTTTAAAAAATATATTACCATTTTGAACATCCTGTATAGGAGTATAGGTAGTCCTCTAGGAACCTAAGTTACAGAATTCCCTTCTTAGTAGGTGGCTATGTCGTTAATAGAATGTAAAATGCTCACTGGTACAGTGAGTAATTACAAATTACTACTTGATAATGAACACCCTGTATAATTGTTTAGCATTTGAATTTATGCAATGTCCCTCTTCATGTGTGTTAATTTCAGCAAAGAAATGTAGAATGCTAATCATTTGTGTTGATTACAAAGCAGTATTAACATTTTGAACACCCTGTATAGCACTTTAGTAGTTGCATTTCGAAAAATCCCTTCTTAGCCGGTGACTACGACGTTAAAGGAATGTAGAATGCTAAAGTGTGTTTCTTAAAATTACTATTACAATTTTCAACACCCTGTATAATTGTTTAGCATTTGAATTTATGCAATGTCCCTATTAATGTGTGTTCATTTCATCAAATAAATGTAGAGTGCTAATCATTTGTGTTGATTACAAAGCACTATTAAAATTTTGAACACCCTGTATATAGCACTTTAGTGATTGCATTTCAAACAATCTTTTCTTAGCGGGTACCAACGTCGTTAAAGGAATGTAGAATGCTAAGCTGTTTCTTTTACAAATGACTATTAAAATTATGAACACCCTGTATCTTTCTATAGCTTTTCCATGTACTTATACAATCTGTTTGTTTATTTCATCAAACGAATGTAGAATGCTAATCATTTGTGTTGCTTACAAAGCTCTACAACACTACTACGCACAACATGCGAACACCCTGTATATCACTTTAGAAGTCGATTTTCGAATCATCCCTTCTTAGCGGGTGCCTACGTCGTTAAAAGAATGTAGAATGCTAAGCTGCGTGTTCTACAAATAACTCTTACAATTTTCAACACCCTGTATATTTCTTTAGTATTTCCATTTATAGAATGTTCCTCTTAATACTTGTTTATTTCATGAAATGAATGTAGAAGGCTAATTGTATGTGTAACTTACAGAGCACTATTAACATTGTGAACACCCTATCACACTTCAGTAGTCGCATTTCGAACACTCCCTTCTTAGCGGATGGCGCCTACGTAGTTAAATGAATGTAGAATGCTACGCTGTGTCTGTTACAAATGAGTATTACAATTTTCAACACCCTGTATCTTTTTTTGGTAATTGCATTTAAACAGGTGTTCTTATTGGTGTGTATGTGTGTATGGCGTTACAATAAGTATATAACCGATTTTTCTTAACCAATAAATTAAGATTGAACATTAAACACCCTGTAGAATGTATATCCCTTAGGATTTGCACTTCGAAATATCTTTTGATGGTGGGCGTCTACTGTCTATGTCGGTAAAAGAAGCATATTTTTTATCAATTGATCTCAAAGAACACTATTAAATCTTTAAACACCCTGTATAGCACTTTAGGAGTGGCATTGTAGAAAATCTTCTTCAAAGGATTATATTTCCAAAATTTTCTGTTTCTAAAACCCGCGGTTTTCCATTGGTAACGAATAATATAAAAAAACTTTAAACACCTTGTATATTCTTTCAGGAGTTGAATTTAAAAAAATCCTTTAAGGGGTGTTCGCTTATTTCGTCAGAGGAATACAGTTCCAAAATTTCGTGTTTCTAGGACCAACGACGGTTTGGGATTAATAAGAAATACCTTAAAACTTTTCAACACCTTGTATATCTCTTCAGGGGTGCAATTTCAAAAAATCCTTTTATGAACTTGTAACGATAACAAACTGTACTATCCGATTCCGCAAGAAAAAATGAATTATCGTTTAAAAAAATCCTGGTGACGTCATTGCTCGAAGGGGGTAAGGGGTAGAAAAATGAAAATCATCGGAAAATGTTTGGTTTTGAATAAATCGATTTGACGTATCAAAGACGTAGTAAAGATTACTTTGGCCCTTTGCAATAATGCGCTCAAAATAATCGTCTTATTTTGTTACACCCTGTACCTATCGATTATATAAAAAAAATTAGGGTTGAAATTTTCTAAAGTGTCAAAACCCAAATTTCAACGGAATTGACGAGGGGTCAGCCACTGTTCTGAATTTGTACACTGACTGCAGTTGACTGCCCATGACTGCATATGCTATGGCTGACATTGACTGCAGATGACTACCACTGACAGCTCAATTTTTGTACATTGACTGCAGAGAGTGGATAACCCCTTGGGAATTGAATAGTGTTCAGCTGTTCAGTATTCAAAACGTCGCAAAATTGCATTTAAAAAAATTAATATTTTTCGATATAAAATTAATTACTTACATGTAATTACATGTAATTTACTTAATTAAGTAAGTTAAAAATTAAAAACTAGGTAAAAGTAAAAAAATATACTGCAATGCCAAACAATGCCTCGCAATGCCAAACAATGCCATACAATGCCAAACAATGCTACGCAATGCCAAACAATGCCACACAATGCCAAACAATGCCACGCAATGCCAAAACAATGCCATACAATGCCACCTGCGAATTACCCCTCGGATAATGCTTACGATGCGACGATAATTTCATTAATTTGAATTAATTTTCGTTTAATGTTCGCACGCTGTTAGTTAAATTAATCGTAGGACAAAAATAATAAGGGTCATTCTCCATCAAATCGACCGATTTTTCAACGACATACTTTTTGGTTGTCTATGAGCCAGGAAAATTTTTCGAAGCATTAGGAAACATATCCATGGTACTGTTGTCGTAAAAAAGTAAGAAATCAACAGTTTTGAAATTTAAAATTGTTGTTTCTCGTAATATTTTTTGCAATTCAAAATAAATTAAAAATACTTTAAAGATCTGGAAGAATTTAAAATAATTTTTGTTCTCTTAAAAGAAAATATAATATTCTAAAATGACGAAATCAGAAATAGAGACCAACTACTAAATTATCTGACAATTTTATTACGACATATCTATATTTTTTGTAGAATGGATTTTAAATGAAATCTATAATTAATTATCACAATTAGCAAGTCAAATTATCTCCTTTTTCAAATAATATAATTACATTTTTTAACATCGAGCCACAGAAAGCAATAGAAAAATTACACGCAAACGTCACTTTTAAACCACAAACACAAATTTTTTCATGAGACGTGAAAATCTGTGAAGAAAATCGTTTATGTGCATTTTTATGGACCTCAGCAAATAGCAAATTAAAGCTCGGATCGTGCAAACGTGCTGCTAAGACATCTACCTATATTCGAGGTAATCATCTCGACGTGCCAAACTAGGTACAAGGTTTAGCTCTAGCTAACGTAAATTTTAATTATAGAAAATTACATTAATAAATTTTAAAAGAAATCGTCCTATTAGACTAACAATAATCCATAAGGAATCGTCATCGTCATCGAAAGGAGAATCCAATATCCAAAAATATACAGGGTGTACTGTACTATTAAACAAAAAGCTACATAAAGTAGCTCAAATACATCAGTAGACCATGAAACAAAAATTTAATAATTTTTTCTATATTTCTCCTACTTCAGAAAATATTATGCTGGACAATGAAAACCAAACCATCCTGTATAGAATTTATAAATAGATGAGATGCAGTACTAAACGTGCATATTTTAAAAAAATACACGAGTTAAAAAGAGACCTTTACAATGACATTAAGTTTATTTAACATTTAAAACAAGAACAGGATCTAAAATTAATGTAAAATATCTAAAATTTGGTATCTAAATCGAACTTATAATAATTAGAGGATAGGGTATTTTCCAATTTTTTAAATATCGATTATTGCTGCGTTATTGCATAGCAAAGTCGATTATCAATGACTTGGCCACACTAAAAATATGTTAATCATAAAAGTTTTATTAAAAAGTGCTTTAGTAAAAGCATTAAATGCTGCAGGTTCAAAGTGAAATTTAAAACGGAAGTGACGTAGCTGGTCGTACCCATCACTTTGTTGCTTAGTTACATGTGTTAAATGTCAGTTAATGTGTAATCAAGGTTATAATAAGTTGGAGCTCATTAGTTGAATATTGACGAATATTGACAGCTACGACTCGTGACGTCATGCCGCTTTTATGCGGGAAACTTTATAGTTTGAATTTCAAATATTTTTTTTGGCAAAACCTACAGTCGCAATTTTTCATTAATGTGGTTGTGAGATTACGTTATCAATAAGGTAACTTTCTAGATACATTTTAAAAAATTGGAAAATACCCTATTGTGATAAAAAGACATATTTCGACTTATACACAGAACGTTGTTGCCATTGCCAGTTGCGAGTTGCCATAAAATGATGTATAATTCGGTGGTGTAACTAAGTACCTACTTACTTCGCGAGAGCCTCCGGCTGCAACCCCAGGGACCCACCGTCGAGTAGTTTAAGAATAGTCTTAGTTAGATACAGAATAAAGCCCTGATTGAGAAGCATCAGAGAGAGTGGACACTATCGATATAAGCACTCTTTTTCATCTCATAAACCATCACAGACAAGAATACTCCATAATAACCCCTCAACATCACTTGAAAAGGCGTCAGTATTATTATGGATAATCAATGTATACTAGTATACCTACTGGGATAATGGTATGATGGAATATCATAATAATAGGCAACATTTTGGGTAAAAGTAAATGACAATTAATTCTTCAGATTTAATCTGAGATATGATATATGAACTTCAAAAGAGGGAATTAACATTTTCATCAGCCTGTCTCGACCTCGACATTAATGACTAATAAAATTCATTTTCGAAATCACGTCCATAAAGGGAATAAAAATGCAACTTGAGGATCCCTTTAATGGACCCAAAATTTATTTGCAAAGGGTCCAAAATTTTAAATTACGTCACTGGTACAATTTAAACTTTTTATAAAAATGTAAGAACGTTCTGCAGGCATCTAACGTTTTCAAAAATAGAACTTGCAGTCGATTAAGCAGACTTTTTCCACATGTTCTCAACCTCAATCAAGGAAAGGTTACAATGTCAATTTTAAAAGAAATGTTTAGTAAAGGTATGATGTAGTTTGAAGTTCAAAAGTGGAAAAATAATTTTGAAAATTTAAAGTGTGAAGTTGTAGACATCTCGAAGTCGTCGAAGTGGAGAACCACACATCAAGTAAAAATTAACAAAACGAGTTGCAGTTAGTGATATAGTTATGTTGTGAGTGACCCTTGAGGAAAAGGTCACCACCTACATCACCAAGCGTACTGAATATTAAAATGGGTAATAGTGCGGTACAATTTAATGGAGTGCATATTAAAAGACAAGTAAAGGTCTAGCAAAACAGTTAAAAAAAATTAGGCGTACTAAGGCGAAAGCTATCAAATAAATTTAATTTTCGAAATCAACAGTTAAATGCACTAATTGTTAAATTTGTAAACTACAACAAATTACAAGAAATAAAATCAAATCAAAAAATAAAAAGTTATGTACTCTGGCGTAACAAATTTATACTGCTTTTTAAAAAATTTCAAACTTTTCGTCTTAATACTAGAGCAGAGAATTTTTCTTAAAAAAGAACCATTGCAAGTTGCTCATCTGACTCATCCAAATCTTGATTCGTTAAGATAAATAATAATAACTAATATACTAAGAAGCTTCTTAACAGTAAAACTTGTTATAAGCAACATTTTTAAAAACACGTTCATTTCGAAATAAATATTATCGAAAATGTAAATTTTCTATATTTAAAACTAGAATGATGGAACAAATTGCTACTTGTCAAAACTTTGGATATTTCGTTTCTCCTCACCTCCTCGACTAATAATCGTTACGAAATAAGACAATATTTTTAAAATTTGATATGAAACGGTTCCCTAAACACTTTAGTTACTTGAGCTTCTAAAAACGAATCGAATTACACTTCTTCTCTACCTCTGAGTGTATTTGAAATCAATAATACTATATTGAATGTCAAATACTTGTCTTGACTAGATATCAATATATTATCTGAAGCAAGGTGAATCGAAGTTATTGTCTGAAGACTATTATACTCGATAGAAAAATGCATAACTATATAATTATTTATTCATCCCTCTGTACTGTATATGTAGACTATTTTTAGAAATTTTATATTGGGAACAAAGTATGAGCCACTTCAACCGTAGACCCGGCTCAGGAGCGGTCATTACAATCAATGTCGTATCTTTTAGACCAGTTTTGTTTATTCAAATGACTGAGTACTATTGTTAGGCCCAATTACGCCCAGCTTCCTGTTACAGATACATCGGAAATTGTAAGAGCACTTCAATATTTATTTTCGACGTTTTCATACACCAGCATAATTTAAGCAGTAATATCAAGACCGCACCATTTTAAAAATAATGTAAGAACTACCAAGACTAGAATTTTATAACGATGTCAATATATCTTTGCTGGGTACTCCAAAACCATACTTCCTAAATCAAAATATAAGAAAATGTGAGAACCTTTTAGGTCTCGTCCAGACATGGATATGTTAGGACTCATCCGAGGGGCGTCAGAACCGGTCAATTTATAAAACTTTTTAATAAAAATTTGGATTTCTATTAATAAAACTGCAAGGGTTCATTCACGATGCAATTTGTCTGTCTAAATCAATTTGCTTACTGCAATAAAAGAATAATTTTGTGGGGGCACCCCTTAATCATATCACGTAAGTACTTAAAAATAGACTTAAGTGAAAGAAAATGACTAGGTATGAGATCTTTCATCTTATAACAATTGACACGGATTTTTTGGTATCAACCACCCACTGGGGTTTCATCCAAGGTGGTTTAGGTTAACACAAATACGTTATTTGGTAATCGCGATCAAAGATTTAAAAACTGGTAATTGTTGGGTGACTGACTTTTGAATGGTAGCGTCATTGACCATATGTCTATAAGATACAGCTATATTAGTTAACAGCTGCTAAAAATTTATAAAAGTAATGAACCTTGAATTATTCAAAATCTATATATTTCCATCAAGTTAATTAAGTTTCGTTAAATAAAATAGTATTAATTGCAAACTTATTTTAGCTAATTACTTTTTTAAATAAAAACGTTTGCTTTTTCGATTAATAACAAAAGCACATTATTGTTAACAATTTTATTTATTTATAAATTAATAACTTCAGATTTGTATTTGTAGCATTTAGCATTAAATTATCAAATTCTCACTTGACAAAGCTTGGAATTTTGAATTAATTTAACCGCTCATCCCTAAAATATGATTCATCAAATTTTATCCATCCAAAAAGCTTGTGACTCATATAAAAACCCAATGTGATAAGATAAAAATGCGACTTTTTATACATAACATAAACTAATATTCCATTACACAAATATTATAAAAAAATTACCTTTTTAGGTCCATTTTGAACGATTTGTTCATATTCAATTCCTTCCATTGCGTCTATAGACATATTGACTAAATTTACAACTGGCACAAATTAAAATTTAAAAAAAATTGATTTGCGATCAATTTTCTTGTTAAAATTATTGATCAACTTTTAAAAATAATAATTAAAATCGAGCACCGGTATAAATTCACGTGATTAAAAAATGGTACAATCAAGTTTGACACCGGCACACTTTAAAATGAAATATTGCGGGCAAATTTTATAAAAACGATGTCAGCGCCACTTATCAATTCTTCGTACTACTTTCCCATTCGTTCAAAAACGCGGGATATTTTAAAAAGTGAGTTCAATCTCAAGTAAAAAAGCAACGGATGTGTCCATACGAGGAACTTTTTCCGTCCGCCAAATCTTGGAATTTTATATTCTTTTTTATTAAAGTTTGATTTAATATCTTTAATATCACTAAAGAAACGTTTGGGTATTAAAGTTTGGGTATTTCCGGTTAAACCGGAAGTCAAAATATAAAGTGTTTGGTATCGCGTAATAGCTAATTTTACGATCTTTCAAGATATTGAAAAATATACTAAAAATTTTGATATTTCTGTAATTTCCGGTTTAACCGGAAGCGCTTTGTTAACCGAAAATAGTGTCAAATAATAGATATTCATGGAATTGATAGATACATCCATTTTTAAGTTTTTATTTTTACTACAAAAGAAGTTAGAGATTTTTGAAGTTAGAAATTCAAAAAATCATTACTCCAAAACGGCTCGAGCGATTTTGACAAAAATTTATATTTTGATAGAGAATTACGTTTTCTGTAACATATCCAAAAAAGAAAAAATATGGCAGAGGAAATTTTGAGAAAATTCATTTCAAAATTTTGACCTACTTTGAGCACTTAAAGATAGGCAATTTTAAAACAATTTTGAAAATCGCCTTTTTTAGGACAAAAGCCCTATATTTTGGCTGTACAAAGCCGTTTTAAAATTTTTATAATATTAATTACCGGCCAAGCTATAAGGGAAAAACCACAAAATGGGACAATCGTTCTATTGGCCGCCATTTTACATAAAACAATTTGAAATTTTTTTTTTCAGTTGGGGCTCATGTGTACTATCTTATAGCCAAGTAAAAATGAATTTGGCCCAAATTTGCAAAAAAATTTCTCGACTCAAAACGTCGAGAAATGCAAAAAAATTTTTTATTATTATTAAGTTAATTTACTGATTAATTTATTACAAAAATAGACATTGTATCTAAAATATTTATTAAAACAGGCAATTAGTGACAATTTATTGCCAACTACAATTAATAGGTACTATGTTATGTTAAAAATTTAATACAATTTAAATTGGATAATCATATTCCATAAACCACACAAATTATTTCATTAAAATTATGTTTATAACTATAAAGACAATTACGATAGTCAAACTTTGAAGCACGTTTAGAATATAAATCAATTGGAAGAATATAAATAAAACGAACACTTTATAAAACTATTTTGATGTTTCGTTAATTTTGATTGCCGTAAGAGCTTTATTAAACATCGTATACCATTGTGATCTTTCTTCTTTAGTATCGGCCGAAAGAACGTGCCTAAAAATAGTGCTTGAGAAATTTTACTACTATAAAATTGTATTGATTTACCTTACGACTGTTACATCACCATCAGGCATAACTAAAGCACTACTAACATCACCAGCTTCTGCCGGTCTCATAATTTCAATCATAATAGTAAAGAGTCTTGCAGAAATTTGTCTTGGAGCAGGTCCTACTTCTTTTGAGCTACATTTTCTCAAATCTATCGAATCAATTGGATCCTAAAATAATTAAGTGTTTAATTTACAACCAACATAAATTACTTTTATTTACTTTTAATTTTTCGTCATCGGGATATTTCCAATATCTCAAAGTGTGTCCTTTAAGAACACACCATCTTCGATGCCACATATTACTATCAGACACGTACGCCAAAATATTTAAAAATCCACGATGCTCGACGTTAACTTTCAATTCGTATTTAACACGCATTTCTATACTGCCTTTCAATGGACTCTTTGAAGGAGCCTAAAAAAGAACACTGAAATACGCTTTTTAAATCTTCTGTAGTTATACATACATTATTTAAGGTCCAATTTTTCTTATTAATTCCTTGAACATCAAAAACGACATAACCCATAGAAGCAAAAGTTGAAGATCGTACAACTTGCGGACCTCCGGGTGATTCCAACGGGGGTCTTATTAAACGCAAGTCTGATTTTGCTTTTTTAGGAGTACTCTAAAGTTATTACCATATTAATAAATTGAATAATAAAAATATTAGTGTTTAACACAAACCTTTTTTTTATTGATATGATACTTCACTTCATGAGGAAGAATTTCTTCTTGAGCGATTAAACAGTAAACTTCAAATTGAACAGTAAAATTACTCGGTACGTTATTTAATACTATTTTTCCAGGAATACTGAGTTCTAAATTAGGATTTTTGTCACTTGTTGCCATTGTTGATACTAAAGTTGTAGCATGTACTAGTTCGGCGCATTTAACTAAGCAGACAAAATGATGTCCTTTTCCACCAGCTAACAAAAATTTCAATTAGTCGTTTTGCTCAATAAATTAAATAAAAATTTCTTACTCGCATTAAGTGCCCTGACGTACTCTTGTTTTAATGGTAACACAATATTCGATATTGTTAAATTTCCTTTTTCTAAAGATAATTCGTCGCAGTAATTATTTTCAGTAGGGAAAGAGCCGAAGACGTTTAATCTTTCAATTTCATGTTGTGCCGCTGAACGACGATGAGCTGTTTAAGTTAATAAAACATTACTTTATTACAACTTTACATTTTTATAAAACTTACTAGCAAGTAATAAGACCCTTTCCAATTCGACTTGTTCGGTTGATCTAGTAAATTCAGGAGTAGAGTAACACCAATTTAAACCTTGACTAGTTTGCTTAATAGTTTGATTTTGAATCTCAATCTAGAATACATTAGTTAATAGTTATTATAAGCTAAAATATAAAATATTTATACACACTTCTTTTTCTAGTTCTGATATTTTGTTATTAACTTCATTTTTGTGATTGGTGGTAATTTTAGAACTTTCAGATTTTTCTTCAATAACTGGATATCTGATTATTTGACGAACTGGAGTTTTTGACTGCTATAATAACATAACTTAAAATTTGCAGAATTTAATACAATTTTACATACTTGTGTTTGCTGTTTTCTGTAGAAACTAACTGTGTGAGTCAAAGGCAAAACATTATCACCGTCAACAACATATGCTTTATGTTCTTCTGATTTCCTAGGAGACACTTTAATTATTGGTGTTCTTGGTGTGCAATCTTTCGAGTTTGACTTAGAAGGTGTATACTTCTTATATTGAAACGACTTTGAACTCTCAGCACTGTTGTTAACCTATTGGGAAACTTATTTATAAAAAAACACGATTTTTTTAAATAACTCACAGGTGATAATGATCTGCCTTGTTTACGTGGTGTAGGCCCACTTACATTTGCTGCATTATAAGCCAAAGCTTCGTCTAAGTAATCATCTGCCCCATCTAATATATCTGATTGATCACTATCAATCGTTTCATCGTAATACATCTTAAAAAACATTTATTAAAATACTTTTCTCAAAAAAATTAATTTCATACTCTTTTCTGTGGCGTTTGCTTTTTGCAAACAGTTTCTAATATGTCTCTTCCAAAACTTGTTTCTGCAGCATCCTCATCAGAGTCACTATTATTATCTTCTATGCTATTTTTAAATAAAATAAAAAAAATAATAACGATAGAACTAAACCATAATATGAAAGATGTGAAAAAAGCCAATGAAATGATGAAAAACTATTTATTCATAATATACACTAAATCGAATAAGTATGAGATCTCAAGTAGGTATCCTAAGTGCATTAAAAGTTAGTAATGAAAATAAGGATGATTATAATAAAAATATATTAAGCTAGACATAGAATGAAAAGGCACCAATCTATAAATGTATCCCACCTTGAACTATTAGGAGTGGGAGAGGCTGTATTAAGATCAGTTTCTGGTTCGGTTGTGGCTTCGATATCTGATAAACAAGGATATAATCGTCCAGGTTTGGAAGAAACTTTTATTCGTTTTACATCTCCTAAAACTGCTTTCACTTTAGGACTATCTTCTTGACCTGAATAAACAAAACTCAAAATCGTATTTTAAATAATAAGAGTAGAAACTAACTGTATCGTCTTCCAGTACTTCTTCGTTTTTTTCCTTGAACTTCTGGTGACAGAACAACTTCAACTGGTTTAGATTTCTCTTTAATAATCATTGGAGCTGTTTCAATATCATCTTCATTTTCCGATGATTCACAATCTGATTCAACTTGACCATCAACTTCTTCTACAATATTTTTGTTTTTCTGATAGCGATTTAATAATAAATCCATTTCCTTTTGCCTTTGTTCGCGTATGTTATTTTCAATTTGTTGTTGACTGATAGTGCTTCTATTTTGAAACAAAGCAGCCAATTTAGATGCGATTCCGCCAGGTTGTCCTGGTGAAATTTTGTAGGCCGAATCTCCTTTAAGGTTCTGTTTTATGGCTGGAGTTATTACTTTATTTTTTGCAACATTCACTTCTTTTTCTGTTGCTTTCGGTGAATGAAGTGAACTTACAGGCTTAGAAGCTTGAATTTTGCTTTTATTGGTCGATTGGGGAGTAGCCATTGAAATAGGAGCTTTGGGTATAGGAGCAGATCCTTTATTTTTTTCAAATAGAGCTTTTCTTTCAGATACAGATAACAATGCCGGATCTTTTCCATTATTTTTAGATGGACTAGGCGTGCTGTTTTCAAATATTGCAGCTCTATTAGCAATTGCTGAACTTTTGACATTGCTCCTTAAAGGAGACCCAGACCCTGATTTTTTATAACTGGTTTGTGATACAGATGAGATAAGTTTAGAAGTTGCTGCTTCAGACTCTTCACATTCGGGCTCCTCAACTATACATTCTTTATTTTTAATGGAGCTTAGTTTGGAAGAACTATTTTCGCCCCTTTTAAGTTTATTCGGAGAACATTGTGAATCGTAACTGTATACTAAACGAGAGTTTGAAGATGTTCGAGTAAAACCTTGGGACTCCTATTAGAAATTAAATTAATTTATACAATAAAAATAATTCAAAATTAATTTACATGAATTATAAAGGTAATAAAGTAATGCACTTACTAAAGTTTCAACTACAGCACGATCTAATGTAAAATTTTGAGCAGAATCTTGAGAACTATCAGTTTTATCATTGATTAATTTTGTAGAAACGATAATTGGTGGTTTAGGTGCTGGAGGTTTTGTAGATTTAGCTTTGCTTGGTGAATTTCCAGAAGTAATCGTATTAAAAATTGGAGGTTTAGGTGCAGGTGCTTTCCATGATTTTTTCACAAGTTTAGGGCTATCCACGTCTTTTTTAACCTGGAATCGATTAACATACTATTGATTAATTTAAAAAAAATAATTACCATACTTTTGGAACGTCATCCTCCCATTGATTGATTGTTTGTGCAAGTGTAGCTAAACCACCTAAACCTTTTCGACATTTCTTTGGATCCTTACTTGAACAGTCATCGTGATTATTTGATGTTTTTAACGTTTTCTTTTCAAGATTACTTTCCACAGCAAATTTTGCCTCAGTCCTATGAATTGGAGATGAGATATCTGCGTCTTCTCCACCTAAACATTGTTTATTATTTAAGTCGACAATTAAAATCTTAAAACACTGACCTGCATAAAGCTTTGCTAGCCGTTGTAACTGCTTTTTGGAATCTTCTCGTAAAAGTTGTTGATTATCACTTTTATCACTATCATTTATATTAATTTCATAATTTTCTTTTTCCTCGGTACCTGAATCGCTACTTTCTTGAAACTCAACTTGAACCCTAACATTGTCTGTAGAAGAAAGTTTAATTTCCATATTAAAATTATCTTTTTGAATATTCAATGTATTGGATTGGAGATTTGGCGAACCAGGCGTCATATCAGTTGAAATACGAGTCACTGAGCTTTGTCTTACAAATTTTGTTAAATTACCTTCCGAAATGCTTTGTTTCATAGCAAGGTTATCTGTCGTAGACGTAGATACATCTTGCAATGAAGATACCGAAGTCATTGATGTATTTTCATTTGATTCTCGTAAAGGTGTGATTGCTTCCTCTCCAAATAATTTCTTTTGACGTTCCCTAGCACGTTCTAAAATTCGCTAAAAGAAATGATGGTAATTAAGCACGTAATTTTATAATAAAATCATTTTACCTCTGTAAATGGGTCCATGAATTTAACTGTATTCAATGTTTCGTTATTTTAACTTACACTTGATTAAAAATTAATATTAAAATAAAATTATAAAAGCAGTTTATAAGCGTCCACCAACGGATACTGTTTACACCTTTCAGTTAAAATGTCAACGGTTTAAATTTGAAATTATAGTTATAAGTTATCGCGAGAGATGTCGGTACATGCCTAAATCTCAAATTTAAATTCAAATAATTTGTATGCATGAAATCGACTTTATTTATGATTTACATTGGAGTTTATTATATAAGGTATTGTAGTTAGTTTAATGATAAAAAGGTACACTTAATTTTGCTTCTCTATTAACATAATCGGAAAAAAACTTTTGTCGAGCAAAGTTTTTCATAACATTGCTGCAGTCATATCGATGTTCTTCTTCGAGGGATTCTAATAAAGTTACCAATAAATGAACACTGGAACATATTGCCAGCGTAAGAACCAATGAATCAAGTGCAGATAAAGCCATTAAATGTTGAATGATTTAAATGGTGTTTAAATGTTTACAGAAATTTTGACATGATGTGACAAATACATGTAATTACCATAGCAATTAATTAAATATAAAATTGTTAAAATTAATGACATTAATGATAAAAATTTCTGCTGGATTTTGAGACACCATGGCTTTTATTCCAAAAATGTTGCCTTGTTATTTGATTTAACAATTCTGAATTTTGTGGTAATTCATCATTACATACGTCAATTTGATCTTCTACATTGTTATTCCAAAAATCCAATATTATGTAAGCTCCTAATAATAGAGAAGACGTTAAAAATAGACGTTCCCATATTGTCATAATTACGTTCAAGTAAAACCTCAGTAGCAGTAGTTCGAGAACTGCAAATTTAGAGTCAATTATCGAATTTTGATATTCAAATAAATACTTACGGAATAAAAACAATAAGCTTTGTAAAACGGTAAAACTAAAAGTTTAAAAAAGGAGTAGAATTTCTTTTCCTTTCAACACTTTTTTACTTTAATAGTATTATATACATCTTGTCTACGATGAGGAAACACTGGAATTTGGGCTCTAACTTCCGTGCATTCTATGAAATTAAGATCACAATACACAATTTCTTGACAAGCATCGGCTTCTGCTAACACTTTAGCCCATGGTGAAACGACTAGAGAGTGACCGTATGCAATATAACCATCTGATCCTCTAGCAGGACTAATAGTTACAACAAAAACTTGATTGTCGACTGCACGAGCTCTTTGTAAAAGTTCCCAATGTAAAGGTCCTGTAGTCATATTAAATGCAGCCGGAAAAATGAACATTTTACAACCTTGGAATCTATACAATTTAGCAAATTCTTCAAAACGCATATCGTAACATATACCCAACCCAATAACAACATCCTTTACACAAAATGTTGCCATTTCTTTACCAGGCGTCAAAACATCCGACTCTTTAAAAGTAATTTTGCCAGGAATATCAATATCAAATAAATGCATTTTTCTATATGTTGCAATCAATTTACCCTCAGGATTCCACACAGTACAAGTATTATAAATTTTACAATCATCAGTAATTTCTGGAAACGTTCCTCCCACAACATATACGCTATTTTCTTTAGCAGCGTTGCTTAGCATTTCAGAAGTAGGTCCTTCTCCTACTTTTTCTGCATATTCTTTAAAAAAATTGGTTCCGTATGGAGAATTAAAACATTCCGGTAAAGCTACAAGTTCTGCACACCCTTCTTTAGCTTGAGCTATATGCATTCGCGCATTTTCTAAATTTTTGCATTTATCACTGCTACCATCTAGTTGAAGCAAAGCAATTTTTATTTTTGGCTCCTTTTTAGTACTGTAGTACTTGCTAACGAGTGGTCTTATAAAATGATTTCTAATAGTATTACGAAATATACAATAAGATGACATTGACATTGTCTAAAATTGACATTTTCATTTATTTACTATGTGAACAAAGTGAACAAAATAAGTCCATAAACGAAACTGTTTTTTTTGCGTTTTTAGGTCTGTTCGTTTGTGTATTTCCTACTCCTCGTCGTCAGGAGGAGTAAGTTGAAGTGAGTTGAAGCAAGTTGGAGTAAGGTATAACAAAATATTTATTATTTATAACTTTATGTTTAATATTAAAGCTTACTCTTAATTAATAATAATCAATTTAAAACAAAGCTATTTTTTAACTTCAACAGTATTATATACATCTGTTCTACGATGGGCATAAACTGGAATTTGTTGCCTAACTTCCTCACATTCTGACAGATCAATATCACAATACACAATTTCTTGTTCAGATTCAGCTTCGGCCAACTTTTTAGCCCATGGTGAAGTGATTAGAGAGTGACCCCATGCAATATACCCCTGTGTTGATCTAGCAGGACTGATAGTAAAAACAAAAACTTGGTTGTCGACTGCACGAGCTCTTTGTAACAGTTCCCAATGTAAAGGTCCTGTAGTCATGTTAAAAGCTGCTGGAAAAATTAAGACTTCGCAACCTTTTAATCGATACAATTTGGCCAATTCTTCAAAACGTAAATCGTAACATATACCTAATCCAATCTTAATATCATTGATACAAAAAGTGGCTAAGTCGTTACCAGGTTTCAAAACTTCGGATTCTTTAAAAGTAATTTTACCAGGGATGTCGATATCAAATAAATGCATTTTTCTATATTTTGCAATCATTTCCCCATTACGATTCCATACAGTACAAGTATTATAAAATTTACCATCTTCAACTTCTGGAAAAGTTCCTCCCACAAGAAATATGGAATTTTCTTTAGCAGCTTCAGATAACATTTCAGAAGTAGGTCCTTCTCCTACCTTTTCTGCATATTCTTCAAAAAATTTGGTGCCATATGGAGAGTTAAAACATTCTGGCAAAGCTACAAGTTCAGCACCCTTTTCTTTGGCTTGTCGTATATGACTTAGCGCATTTTCTAAATTTTTACTCCTATCTTTGCATACATTTAATTGAAGTAAAGCAGCTCGAAATCCTCTTTTCATCATTTTTGTTTGAGTACTATAATAATACTTGCTGCACAGCGGTTTTATCAACTGATTCCTGATAATAATATTGCGACATATAACATATGATGATACCAACATTGAATACAGTTTCTATCTGTTTATTTAATAAATCAAAGTGAACCAAAGTCCATGGAACACAGAAATTTAAAAATCATTTCCAACGATTATAAAAAGTAAACACTGTTCTAACATATGATTATAGAGCAGGCGCACATCGTGAAAGCAGAAAGAATAATTTTCGACATGACAACAGAGCTGGCTTTAAGAATTTTTGCCCATAAACACTTCTCATGTAATAATACTAATGTTCAACGAATGAACATGATTAAAAGCAAAAAGGTCCTAGACTAGTCGACTATTTCCCAAATAAATGGGGGTATTCGGTAAAAAAATTTAACATTAATTAGAACTTCAAAGAACACTTATTGCATGAAAGATGTAACAAAATAAAATAATTCGATGCACTTTAAAAAGCCTATATTCTAACTTTTATTAGTACTAATTAACGTAAATATTATTCAACCTCCTGTATTATGGAGTAACATTGCAGAAAACTATTTAATATTAGGATTTAATTACAAAAGATGTCGAATTTCAACTAGACTGAACACTATGCGTACGTAACATACACGTAAATTTACTTTCATGAAGTTGAAATCAAAGGATCAATTATTACAAACAAACTGTTTTAGAATTTACGAAATGTATTCTTTACACGACTACTATACAAACAATATTTAAAATAGAATTTATAAAATATTAATAAAATTAACATCACTGCAACTACTTATTGTTATAACATCAGTCACAGAGTCACATACATACTTCTATGTATTATAAAATAATTTCATTTTTGAAACTTCTTGATAATTCCTTGTGCGGTAGTACAACAGAGTTTAATAAAATAGTTTCAGATGGAATAGTAACGTAACAACCTAAAACCATTAAAGATAAATAATATGTTTATTTTAAAAGAAACTTACTTATTAAGAGAAATAAATTAAAAATTTTATATCTCATTGCAGTTAGTGGTAATCTGAATTATATCCACTAAAATATTCACAGCAATGAGCTATAAAATTATTACAACAAAAGTTTTTATTTATGTCTTAATAAGTGAGCTATAAGCTGGTTTAATTACCTAAAATAGTAATCGACGGATTAAGTCTTCCATCGTGATTAAAAAGAGGAGGATTTTCCATTTTAGCAAATGGTTTATTTGGATCTGGATCAGAAGGTGTACCTTCTACACGAGTCCATCGTCCAATTTTTGAATTATGTCCCACAATACTATGTAGAACAATACTATGATCTTCTATTACAGCATCTGCTAGAATTATACTCTCTCGAATTCGAACACCAGGTCCTATGTGAACACCAGGACCTATACTTACATTTGGACCAATCTGCAACATTATAAACTTAGAGAAATTACGATCTTGACAAATAAATTTTTTACCACAGCTGTAGAGTGAATTGTAGCAGTTGGGTGAATATGAACATCAGGTAAAATATCACACTTTATGTTTGAACTATCGCCAGAACATAAACGCTCCGGATGTCTTATACGATACAGTTCCAAATAATGTCTATTAGCATAAATAGCCGATCCTGCAGTTTTTAGTTGCGACCACCAATTATTAACCTATTCAGTATTCTCATTAATATTTAAAAACAATTACTTTTTACAACCTACTTGCAGCGCAAACATTTTTCCGGTACCAGCCAAAGGGGTTAAAATCTCTTGCTCCAACTGCATGTAGCCAGTATCTTTTGATCCATTTCCATACCTAGTATAAAGATTATAGCTCAATTTTTCTCTCTTTCTTTACAAACCTATAAAAGTCTTGTTGTTTTGCGTTAAAAACTTCTCCAATTGTATGGAAGATATCTAATGAAAAAACGTAAATGCCACAATTTATCAAAGTTGAAACGTATGAGCTAGGTTTTTCAACGTAATGAGTCACTTGATTACTAGATTTATCTGTTGCCATGCATCCATAATTTAAAGATTGTTGTTTTGTAGCTTCTGTGCCCATAACAGTTACCAAACTTTGTGGTTGTTGAGATTTATGAAAAGTGTATAACTCTTGAAGCGGAAAATCGGCACAAACATCACCATTTATAACGAAGAAAGCATCGGGACTTCCACAACGAATTTGATCACGAAAGTGATACAAGCCTCCGGCAGTTCCTAAAGCTGTAAACTCTTGTAAATACCTAAAATAAAATACATTATCACATCGTTCTGCTGAACATGTGTGGAAGTTTAAACCTTATATTAATGTTGTATTTATGTTGCATTTCTGTTATAAATTGTTGTATTTGTGTGACTGGGTAATACCCTATTAATAAGATTTCCTTGAGTTCTTTCAATGCAGTACAAGCTTCTATGTGATGTTGTATTAAAGGCATTCCAGCAACGTGAAATAAAGGTTTCGGAATATCCAGGGACAAAGGACGAAATCTCGTACCTAAAAGTAACTATCAATTTGGAATTGAGAAATAGACAATTTAATTTTTAATACCTTTTTGAGGACCACCAATTAAAATTACAGCCTTAAGCATTTTTGCGCGAGGTATTAATCACGAAACACAAGTAAAGTCTAAAGTTTTTGAATGTTTTGACACGTACGAGCAAACGTCAAATTTTTTTGACAGGTAGTTGGTTGTCAAACACGTCGTTTTGAGACAGAATTCTATTGGTTAATACTAATAGCCGGCGATTTAAATTTCAAAAAAGCTTAATTCAGTTCTTCTATTTTTATTACCGAGATTACAACTATTTAAAAAAATATACATTCTGAAAATTCAACGTTGCCAATAAATTTCTACTTGCCGGGACCTCCAAAGCTAATGCATGTGGACTCTTTGAATCCACCGTGTTCCTTATATAATCTATAGTTATTGCTTATTACACATATAGTCCTGGAGCCTTTAACAGAAAAAACGGGGTGATCGTACTCAGGCTGAGCTCTTGGGGATAAGTTATTTGATACTCACCGAACACGAAAACCTGGTTGGCTTCCGTGGACACTGGCTTAAGCCCTCACAGTTCTTCCATGAAATTGTTTAAAATATTTGGTAAAAAAGTTTATCCACGACCGTCCAATAATACGTTCATTACTCTATGATTTTTGACCAGTAATGTGTGTCATTACTCACTAGTTGCAAATCATTGAATAATATACATATTACTCAATGACTATTACATTACTCAATGGTTTACCGGGCGACACAGGGGATTGGAAAACTTTTATAGCTCCGTTATTTGTCAACGTATCAAAATGAAATTTGTTGTGAGTTATAGTCATATAAATTGCAATTTGTTTAACTACTTTTGAAAATTCTTCCACTTCCGATTTCGCCGGAAATGAGGTAAACTTTAGATTTTTAAATGCAACACCATATATATTTTTACATTTTTGAATTCTACATTACATTTTGAATACATTTCCATAAAAAATTAATTTTTTTTTTTAAATTCATTTTTTTTTTAAATAAAATTTTTTTTTTCAAAAAATACTCGCGTATTCAATGTATATTTGGTTCATAATATTTGCAGTCGTGGATAAAGTATAGTATCCTACTCGCGGGTAATGCTCATTACCCGCTCGTTGGATAATATACTATTATAGTATTCAGGTTGCCACTTTGCCATTCTTTAATTAAGTTGTACGTGCAGATGGGAAATATAAGGTGATGTGATAGTATTCAGGAAGCCACTTCGTGTAATTGTTAGTTACACATAATTTAGCTTGTATAGAAAAGTTAAGTAGTTTCCAGTGGCTTTAGCAGTGTTCAAAGAGGTTAATAACACTCACTTTAAGTTTCATTCTTGAAAATTCACATATGCAGATACAAATTTGGAATTAGTTACGACTAAGGGTGTAGATAGGGCTTGGGAAAAGTGTACAACCCCTAGTGGTGTGCATCATGGGGTAAATGTGCTCTTAATCTTTGAAGAAACTAACTCGATAAGAAATAAAAATATCCAAATTGTGTTTACTCCGTTTGATAGAACATGAAATTCTGAGTAATTTATGTTTATATGAAATTTACGGTAGAAACAATACTTTTTAGGCACACGGTGTCTTTAGCTGGCTCTAGCTCCTTAAGAAGCAATCTAACAGTAATTTTACGTCTAATAAACCTTGCAGAGCACTTTGAATATCTAATTCAATAAAATTGTTGTCCTACTTTCAATAATAATTATTCCATCCAAGATCCAAATAAATCTTAAATAATAAAGCAGACGCATCTTTGTCACCATCTTGAATATTTCGCTTTGATAACCGCAATTTTTGGTTTTAGCGTGTTGTTACAAATTAATGTTATATGAAATTCCTCTAGCATTTTGATATTGGAATTTTGTTCCATCAATTTCAAGGTGCTTCTTTCCGACTCTAGCTCCTTAAAGAGTGATCTAAAGCTAGTTTTACCTCTAATAAAAATAGTAGAGTATAAAATTATCTATCTGAACCAATGATTTTTTGATCTTTCACACTACCAGTGAGTTACTATAAAAATTTGAGCCCAAATACTATCTTGTACCTATTGCAAAAAGCTAAATTTTAAATTCATTTCTTTCTTGGGAAGCATTTGGAAGCATCCACTGAATTTGGATGCCAATGACATTTTTTGATCTTTTACACTGCCAGTGAGTTGCTATAAAATTTTTAGCCCAAATACTGTCGTGTACCCATTGCAAAAATCTAACTTTAAATTTAAATTCTTTCTTGGGAAGCATTCGAAAACATCCACTGAATTTGGATGCCAATTACATTTCTTAATCTTGTACACTGCCAGGGAGTTGCTATAAAAATTTCAGCCCAAATACTGTGAGGTAAAAAGAAGACGAAGGTATTTTATCAACTCTTCTCACGCAACTTTTAATTAGTGAGGAGAGAGGGTAAGCCAGAGGGAGATGCTAAATGAAAATTCTGACTTGTTTGGTCAAAAATAGTTGATTTGCCAAAAGGCAGCCCGAATACTGTTTGGAAGTTATATGGTCTGAAAATGTTGACTTCGGCCCAGCTTCAACGCTGACTAAGCCACTGTGGAGGAATGCCAAATTTTTTTGTCGATTAATTTCATCTAAATTAAAGAATGGCAAAGTGGCAACCTGAATACTATAAAAGTTTTTTACCAAATATTTTTAACAATTTCATTGAAGAACTGTGAAGGCTTAAGCCAGTGTCCGCTGAAGCCAACCAGGTTTTCGTGTTCGGTGAATATCAAATAACTTATCCCCAAGAGCTCAGCCTGAATACGATCATCCCGTTTTTTCTGTTAAGGGCTCCAGGACTAATAGCGTTTCTATTTAAAACAGTTTAATTACTATTAAACTTTGAAAAGGAAAACACAAATTCTTGAAATGTTAATTTAATATCCAATACATTTTAGCTTTTTATAATAATTTAACAAACTGACATTTAAAATAAGAACAATGACCTTTTACTTTTCAATAATATCAATTTAATAAAAAAGAACAGCATGATTATATCACGATGATAACAAATAACTGAAAAACAGCAATAAAAAGCTAACTAAAAATTGTTCAAAATCTTAATAACTGAAACATGTTCATAGGAGTTGAACTCCAAATTTAGCCAAATATCCTTGAAGGTAATTTGAAGATTGTTGATCAATATTAGCTATAAGACCGGACAACCGTCCTGGCTGAGAACTTGCTAATGCAGCTAAACTTTTAACTAAATATTCTCTAGGTTCATGAACAGCTAAAACAACCAAATTAATGAAATAAATCGAATTTAAAAACATTTAATTACCTTGAAGGGGATCAGATTTAGTATTATTTGCAAAATTCAATTTAGCATTAGTGGTTTGATATGATGGTGTATCGTCAACTTCAATAAAACCATCATCTGGACACAAACTTTCATCTATTTGTCCCTCGAAGAAATTAATTAACGTCTGTAAAAGTCAAATAATTTAATAACAACAAAAATATAATTTTAATAAATAACTTACAATGAGTAGTGGTAACCAGTATTTTTGATAGGTTCCCGTATACATTTCTGGACATTCACATAACAGTTTAATTGTTCCACAAGCTACAATTTTTCTGTCCACAGTACCAGATATTTTCTGTAAGTCGGTTAAAAATAACTTTTCTAAAACCATTCCAAACATTCTACAAAATAGGTAATTAATTTAAAACGCTAAACAATTCCTAAACATCTTCCTTACTGATTTTGAATACCGTCGATTGTGCTAATAAGTTCATTAGCCGAAAACTTAACTACATAGAGACTGAAAAACACCATGAGCCCAATAACATATTTTGTAGTTTTACTAGAAGAAAGTCTTTGAAATAATAGAATAAATATTTGTTTGTGATATGCAGAAAGTGCTTCTCTGTAAAATTTTAAAATTACTAAACTAAATATAATTCAAAAAGTAAAATATTTACATAGGTACGTGTTGTATAATACTTTGCATAAGATTGAATCCTTCATGATCGTTAGACTTTGATGCTATAAGTTTTTGAAACACTCCTAATAATCCACCCTGTAATTTAATAAAATATTTTAGTCGGAATGTCTCATTTTAACTAACAGAAAAGATTGAGATTATGGGAATAAAAAATGTGGCTGCAAATATGAACTTATTGTTACTTACAAGTTTATCTTGAGCAATAACTTGTGGAGCAGCTTGATCTAGAAAAGCACGTAGGAGTCTGACAAGTGGGCTAATATTAGCTGGTCGTTCCCAAAGTACTGGTGCTAACAAAAATGGCAACAATTGCATATACGGTTCAGGAATTCTTCCATTTGGAGTTAGTTCCATTAAAAGAGACAATAATTGAAACACATAAGGAATAAATTCTACAACAGAGTGAAAAGTATTATTTTTTACAACACAATTTATGATTTCTTACCTTGTATGTCTTGTTGCAATATTCCTTGAAATATTGGAAAAAGAATATCTTCAAATGGTGTGATTGCGGTAGGATTATTTTGACAGACAATTCTACAAATAAAATAATTTCATATAAAGTACATTTTACGAGTAATTTGAAAAAACTGCTTCACATACCTAATAGATAACGAAAATGTTTCAAACAAGTAATGATTAAAATGCGGCTTTGATGGATTTTTGGCAACAAGTTGGAGTTTTTCAGTTAGTTTAGGCAATATAGCACTCATAAAAGGTAAAATTTTATCTTGTAAAGTAGATAGAGATCTCATTATTGCTAAAAAGAATAAACTAAGTACATTAACTTAAAGAATACTAAACAATTTACCTTTCATTAAATATTCATTTTCTTCAGATACCGGTTTTTCAAGAGTTGCAAACAAATTTTGTAATAATTCTGCCGCTAAAGGTGCTAATTCATCACTGCTTACCCTAAATAATATACTCGTAACAAAAACATTACAGAAATAAGAACTTACTTACATCAAAACATTATTTCGGGATTTATCTCTCATTATTAAAATTTTCTCTATAGCACAGGCTGCATATGAATGCACCACACAGCTTTCACTTTTAAGATGTTTAATTAATTGAGGTAAGGCCCCAGTTACAATATTTCTTGGAAGAACCGAACGAAAAGTCATAACATACTTAATCGAACCAGCTTTTAATACCGGTAGTTCATCAACTGAAAATTCCGACATTTTAATAGAAAAAGGTGATATAAATTAATATTAATTTTACCATTAGGTCTATTCAACTCTGTTAAAACATGTTGCTCACAAAACTGTGGTACAGAAACTAACTGGCTTGTTTGTGTAACACCATGTCTTTGTGTAGCTCCTCTGCTAACTAGAGATGTAACAAGGTAAAGAGTTGCATCTTTACTATGCCAGTTTTGAGTAGGATTTTCTGCATATTTCAATAACATTACCTAGAAATAAACCAACAGAATACTGATAATTTTCGTCCACTAATTCTATACTAACCTGAATATATTGACCGAAAATGCCCATAATACGTTGTTCAAAGTTTTGACTAAGTGTATTAACAAGATCACAAGCTGCTCGCCTACGAGTATCAATATCTGATCCTTCTATATCTCGACGAATATATTCTTCAGGATTATCTTCGAATAATTCTTCATCAGAAGCTAAAATATTTTTAATTTAATACTACTGTAGCAGAATAATTTAATGTATTTACGCCTGAATTGCATATTAGGTATTACAACTTTTTCACAAATCTCATTTAAAACATTGTCGTCTTCAAAAAGGTTACGATAATGTGATCTTTCTCCAACAGATGATAAGAATTGAAGAGCATTAGAAACTAGCTGTAAGAATAAGAATTTTTAGTCTTTAAATAATCTAATGATTATTATCAATGTCTTTAAAATGATTTAACATTTGAAGTTTTGACTTACCAAATCAAATTTGGGTTGCATTCCAGTAGTAACAAGTAAACTCCAAATATCTTTCACAAATTGAGGTAAATAAGGTTGAAATTCTTCATCATATTTTTGTGCATATAAAGCCACATTATCACACACTTGAGATTTCAATTGTTCCATAATTCCAGCATCTTCATCATCCTAAAATTACGTTTTTAAATAAAAGCGTTTAAAAAGGAATTAAAATTTGTGAACTAACTCTAGTTGCCAAACACTTTACATCCGTGACAAGCAACGTATGAAAATTACCCATCCAAATTGCCATATTATCTTCAAAAAATTCAGGCAAATCTTGAAAGTTTAATGAATAAAACACTTTAGAAACCAAAACAAGAGAACTGTAAATAACTTTAAGAGCATTTACATCCGATGCATAAGTTTCTGTTAACTTCATAGTGGCCTAAAATCAAATATTATTTTTAAGTATACTTGGCCTATTTTAAAAAATAAATATATTACCACAAGTAAATCGGTCAAGGGTTGTGCTAACTTTTCTAAAACATACTTAATTTCAGTCCAAAGTTCGTTAGATTTGAACTCATATCTGTACTTTTTAAAAAGCGAATGAGCTGTTTGTAAAATGCCATTGATTATGTTGAAATCACCTAAGAATAAAAAACGTTACGTTTTAAATATTTTCATATAAAGCTATAAAGTAGTCTTTACCTGTAGAAAACTTTTCTACCATTTGAGTTATTAACTCAGGCCATTTAAGAGGAAAATCTGTTTTGCCAATTATACTAATAGCATCACTAAGTTGCTTTTGTATAGCTTCTGGGGACGTTAGCATTAATGTGACAATCAGACTTTTCACAGCATTGCGATCACTTTGATGTATTCTATCTGCTTGATCATCTTCCTGCAATAGATTTTGTTTATTTACAACATATAGTATATGTATAACAATATAGAACTTACGACATTCCAGTTACGCTTAATGTAATTTTTAAATGCTATAGCACCTGCTATACGGATAGTCATTTCAATTTCCCCTTTATGAACTAAATGTAACAGCAATAGCGGGTAGTTTTGATTAACTTCAACTCCTTCCAAAAACTTTTCAGCTAGAAATAAAAATTTCACAACATAGTGAAGTCCAAAAACGTATTGTGTGATTATACGTACCAGGCCTGCGACTATTGACATCAGGACTTAATGTTTGTTGTAAATACTGGCCCAAAGTGTTTAAATTTTCGTCAGATATCTCCATTTTACGGTATAATTTTAATTCACTATTTAAAATCAGTTAATTAACGACTAACCGCTTTTTCACGGCAAAATACAAACATAACCTCAAAAACCTGCAAACTTCAAAGCGGTTTGTGTTTACTCGATTTTACGCGAGATGGAGCTACGATTAACGTTTTCGAACGTTGAGGGGCAATTTTGAATTAAAATTTTTGACGTAATACCTGCCAAATCTTTCGATTTCAACCTAAACATAAAATTTAGACCTTCTTAAATCCTTGCTATAGCTATACCACGCTAGATACACATAATATAAGTTTAATGATATGATAATATGAGAACATTTCACATCACACGTAGCTTAACATTGCAAGACTAGAGCAATTCGTTTTTCTTTTATGACTCGACTGAGCTACAGAATGTTTTCTCATCTTGTAGAATTACCAAATGAAACATATTTCTTATTTTGAGTTAGCACCAGTTAGCACATCATGGACATAGACATTTCAGCGTCTGAATTTCGTTCAATTCAATTCATAACTTTTTAATAGATATATTTTCCAAGAATTTTGATTGTAAGATCAATGCAATGGCTAAATGGAAGCTTTAAATTTTTTACCAAGTAAAGAAATCCTCTAGATAATAATCAGTGGTGTGTTGTAAGCAACCAGTTATAATATAACCCGAACGTTGAGTCTTTTTTCTTTATTTAACAGAATGCAAGACATATATCCAGCTTCGTTCAACGACTCAACGTTGACGTTATAAATAACCGGTTGCTTACAACACACCACTGATTATAGGTAAGCATTTAGATGGCAACTGACAAGTCCTGTTACCCGTCTATGACAAAGGTAGTCATTAGCTAAGAAAACTACTTTTGCTGAATCTTGTAATTACAAAACAAGCAAATTTTTTACAAAGATTCTTGATCTCCACTCTCTAGAGTTGTCATCAGTAAACTCTGTACTGTACAAGTATTTTCAGAGGGAACTATACCGACTTGTACTTTGCTCAGAAAAGATTTTATACTCGTCTATCACTGCTGTAACTTTATGGAGAAAAAAACTTCTATAATAATTTCATACTTTTATGAAAAAGAATCTTTGAATGATCTTATTTTTATGTCTTGTTAAATTTTCATCTTACTGCTTGGATGTCTCGACAATTTTAAGATTTGTAATAGCTATTGTTGAGAAAGTAAAATACGTCAGAATTAATGAATTCAAAACACAGTTTACATTGCTTTATATAATTTATTGAGAAGCTTAATCATACAACAAAATGTAACTTACATCTATGATACAGAACATGAAAGTAGTAGTCTAGTAATTTTCAATAACAAGAAAGAAATCTACTAGGCTACATACTACATATATTATTGTTTGCAATAAGCTTAAGCTGCCCCTTTACTCTCACAAGTGTAACTTTTTGTAAGAAAAACTAAAATTTCAATCACACGATAGAAACTTACAGTAAATTTACAAAAAGTGTGAACTTATGCTACATTTAATAAAATTATATTTTAAAACCAGATTTAAAATTAAAACCAGATAATTTTGAGAAACTAAAGTTAACTATTGATATTTTCCGTTATTTAAAAAAACTTGTTCCCTTGGTAAAAACGCGTCACAAAAATTTTATATAAAGATACAAAATGATTTTAACATTGGTCTCAAATAATTTATATGTGGAAACAAATTGTGAGCTAACTGAAAAAGATATGTCAATTATCAACATGACCAACATCGACATAATCGAGAACATGTTCACGTATTAGTGTGTCATCACTGCATAATGGCATAGAAATTGTGATCGGAAAAGTAGGTAGAGTCCATTCCTCGTCAATATCCATAGCTTTTTTGAGTGACCGTGGTGGATTGCCCATGATGAAATGATTTTCTGTTAGAGGTAGTATGTCTTTTAGTAACATCCTGAAATTATCAAACTTTATTAGAATTAATCAAAAACACAAATAATGTAACATACCAAATGCTTTCGTCTGCAACAACATGAACTTTAGGAATTGGAAAACCATTAAATGGACTTGCAACTGGAAGAGTGTAGGCTCCCATATCTTCAAAGATTAACCAATCACCAACTTGCATTTCAGGATAAAGAACGTCATCAATTACTTTATCAAGACCATCGCATGTTGGCCCCCAAACACTGCTTGAATATAGTTTGGAATGTTGATAATCCTAAATTTGTAATTATTAGTTAGTTCGCTTTTAAAAAAATTCAAATAATTATACCTTCAATGGTATGCCAATAACATTGCGATGATCATACAAAAGACAGTTGAAACTACCATAAACCCCATCATCAATGTAATACATATAATGAGTAGATTCTCTTTCAGTATTACGATCCTTAACGGCGACGTTTCTGATGGAATGAATGTTGCAAGCCAAAGTGTAAGCAGAGCTAACATAGTATCGTCCTGGTTCGGCAATTACGTGTACAGATGGATCAGGGAAGTAGTCATCTAAAGCTGCATTGATAATGGTTGCAATCTAAAAAAATAACATATAAATACTTCCTTTTCAAAAGTGGTACAACTAAACTAACCTCTGCAATCGATGTATCATGATCTCCTGGATAACCACCGCCAATATCTAATAAATTAAATTGGAAACCGAGAGATTCGGCATAATCAAATATTTGACGAGCGATAGAGATGGCTTTACGGAAAACAGGTGGATCTTGACAACCAGAGCCAACGTGGAAACTAACGCCAACAACATCGATACCCAATTCACGAGCTATACGTAACAAATGAGGAGCTTCAGTTTCGGGATCACATCCAAATTTCATTCCAAGTTGACACATAGCTACTTTAGCATCGCATCTGATACGAATCACCATTTTAGCGTCGGGAAGTACACTCTTGACTTTGTGTAGCTCTACTTCATTGTCAAATGTCATGGTTTGCACTCCGACAGTAGCAGCATGACGAATGTGACTCATAGGTTTGGCAGGATTTGCAAAAATTATGTTATTTGGATGAATACCAAGAGATAGAACTTTGTTAATTTCGGTTTTTGAAGCACAATCGAAGCTGGTACCCAAAGCGGCTAAGACTTCCAAAACAGTCAAACTGTCATTGCATTTAACAGCTGCAAAGAAAGAAAATTTTAAGTTAATTTTGGAAAATTATAATTTTAAAACGGTGTTACCATAATGGGGTTCAACTCGTGGTAGAAGTTGTTTCCAATTTTTATGCTTGTTAACGATGTCGCCGATGTCGCAAACGTAAAAAGCTTCTTCTTGGGTGCCAGATTGGACGATGTCACGAATTACAGACCAAACGTTTGATTTCGAATCCAAAACGTGAACACGTTCATCATCAACATTAGTGATCTTCATGTTTGTTGAAGAATAAAATATAATTTTTAAATATAGTTAAATGACTTATGTGAAAAGCAAACTGAAAAGAAAACAGAAATTAATATCGAAACGTTATTAGAAATTAATTTTTAGATTTTTAATTTGTCGTAATACTTACGAGGCAGCTCTTGCTCAGGATAGTGCAGCGTGTGTGTGATTAAGTACGCGGGTGTTCCTCAAATTTTTTGAGGTTTAGCTGCTCCAAGGAGGTTCTCCGTCCAAGTATAAGCAGTAGTTATATGGCAAATATGTAACGCGAGAGGCAGGTGCAATTCTGCGCTCAGCACAACCCTAGAACATAAAATTCGTGTTAAACTCATGTTTTGGCAATTAATTGCCTACATAATTAGGTGCAGTAGTTATAACTAATATTTTGAATTCTTCAAATTTTATAATAAAATTATACTCTGAGATAATATACAATTTACAAACGCACTTTGGATATTTTATCTTATTGTATTTATATTGTAATAATGAAAGAGTAGATAATAGTTTCAAAGATCAAAAATTTATTTCAAAAATCGAATGTTGCCAATTCAAAGAAAGAAAGGATATAGTGTGTTGCATTAAAAAGGAATATACAATAAAAACATACCTCAAATAATGTTATAGAGAGCCTTCGAACCGAACTATCAGACATGAAAATGTTCAAGATACAATATTAACACAACCTACCAACCGGTTGCAAAATTATGTACATGAAAAAATTACTATTGTAATTATGAACAAGTCTAGGTTTAAGAAATTTGGAAAAGCGAAGAACCGGCTGGCTAGTTGGCGTGGACCTTCTGAGGCTCCAACGCTATTGCAATATTGAAAAAAACAAACGGGAGGAAAAAACACGATACAATGAGCAGATTTTCGTTATGAACGTTTATATACTGTAAGCCCCACTACTTTTGGTCTTATCAAAGATAGTATTTAAGTTTACTTCGAGTGTGGCAATGACAACCAATGATAATCATAAGCATGCTCAAGTGCAGATATCCTGATAACAGTATTTTGACTGAACGATTATCTTCATTTTTTTTACCTTTTCTTCTAATCTATTTTGAGATACACTAAAGGAACTTAGGTGATGGAATAGGATGGCACTACTTAATTTTTTATTATTAGAAATGTTTAGAATTTGAACTTGTGATAAGTACATCCATTCATATAAAAGTGAATATACTCGAGATATCGTCTAACGATAAAATCGCTAATTGTAAGTGATTACGCACTTTTTCTTTTAACATTCGCGTATTTCAAGATCAAAGGCTACACATTGTAAAACTAGGAAATGTAATTTTTAATTCTGATTAAAACAAGAGTTGTTATAGTGTTGTATTTGAAATACCTTCAGGATTTCTTCAATCAACGTCATGCATGCACCACTATGAGCTCATACCTTATCCCAATCCCATACCTGCTATAACGATTCATACGTAATCTCACAACAAAGACGTATGCTAAGAATTTATGGCTTTCTGTAGTTATATTTCAAATGCATTTCATTGGAAAGGTATTTGGGAATTTGGAGAAATTGAAACAACAAAAGAAACTAATTTATTAAGAAAACGTACCTCATCTACTAGGTAACAAAGATAAGAAATTTTACCCGACTTTTTCTATGAAAATTGTTTTACTTTTCTCAAAAATCAAAAATTTCAATATTTGGCAACTCAGAAACTTTAAAAATAAAAATTGTTATTGTCGTGATAATTAATTTAGTGATTCAGTGATTATTGTGGATTTCGTTTGAATTGTTAGGTGGGCACACACGATCGAACATGTCTTACAACATGTACGTATGTACGCGTGTACATGTTCGTTAACATAGACGTGCGTGTGTTGGCCCAAAAACTCTTCGAACATGTATAGTCGGACCTGGGCTTTTTCGATTTGACTTTATAATCCTTATACAAAAGGGGTTAAGCTTTTAAATATTCAACAATAGCTACAATAGTAAAAGAAATTGAACCTACCTGACCGAACCCCCGTGGCGTGAAACAGGGGTGCATTTTCTCTCTAGTATGAAGACTTAAAATAGCAAATTCAGGTAGATTTTGTTAACCTTGATGCATACTTAATATTTACTAGAAAAGAAATACGACCCTGCTTCAAGAACTAGCATTTTTACAGATAAATTAAAAATCATTTTACACCTTTGGTAAATTGTCTCCTTTTGTGACATTTTTCTTTTGTGAAGGTTACAAAAGGATTATAAAGTCAAAATCGGTAGATAGAAGTTGGAACTATACGTGCATACAAGAAGTCCGTCGTACTTCTCAACAGCGGGCACACACGATCGAACATATTTTAACACATGTACGCGCCTACACGTTCGTCAAACATCAACGTCCGTGTGTTGGCCCAAAAACGCTTCGAACATGTACCCATGTACGCACGTACATGTTCGATCGTGTGTGGTTCTCTCGTGCATACATCAACACACGTACATGTTTTCAAGATTTTTGATAACATACTTCTTGTATGCACGTACATGTTCGAAGCGTTTTTGAGCCAACACATGGACGTTGATGTTTGACGAACATGTACGTGTACGCGCGTACATGTTTTAAGAGACGTTCGATCGTGTGTGCCCACCTATTAATAATATAACGCAAATCTTTTATTATTGTACCAATACCACATTTTAGAGTTGAACCTAGCAAATCATCTCATTTATTACACTTCTTTGAAATAATTAACAGTATTTTGCCATATTAAATATAATCGCAACAAATCAATTCAAAAGTACAAAATGCAAAAATATTTACAAAAGTTGTCGACTTATAAAAACTAGAGATAGTATTACTCGTGATAACAATTTAATTCAATTAAGAAGAACAGATATTTAAAAATTATGTAACAATTTTCTGAACTTGAGCAATAACGCAAATACTAATTATCATTTTTTTTCTATTTAAAATCTTAATGAACTTTTAAATTCTTTAAAAGAAAATAATAGTTTTCTAAGTTTCAAAATGAAAGCAGTAAGTAATTTGTAGAACTTCCTAATGATTATTGACTAAAGTTAGTTGCTTTGCATGACCTTAATAGGTCTTGTCTTGGTTAATTGGACACAGTAGTCCAGTTTACCTATTTCACGTTTCACTTTATTCCAGAAGAGCTATTTTGACTTTCGCCTAAAAGCAAGTAAGGTGGTGTACTTAAGAAGAGGTTCAGAAATTAGTAGAAAATATAAATATTTGTAGGTTTTTGGCAATCTTTTAAGCGAAAAGGGTTACTCTCTACTTAGAAATGTTTCTGTTCTAATCTCTACCTTCTTAAAAAGCCATTATCAGCAGGTTCTGTTTTAACGACAGAGACACGGACAGAGATTTAAAAAGTTATTTCGAAAACGCAAGAACAAAGTGCCTGTTGAGATTGTAATACTAATAGCGTATTCGATTGGGACCGCACCGACACGGAACCAGTGCGGTTCTGCACACGTGAAACTGGGGTAGTGCAAATAAAACTGCACTGGCACCGCTGCGGTGCAACCAATCGAATACGCCATCTGTGCACAAATATGTATTATGAATTTTGAAAATTTTAAAAAGAGGTCGTATCAACCTCTACATTTTTGAATTCCGAGGCCCAATTGACCCATACCCGTCCTAACATTATAAAATAAGTAAAATTAATTTTTAGGAGCTTTTGACTTACGAATTAGCCATCAATTTGAATGACACGAATTTTAAATGAAACACATCGTATATTTTTACATTTCTGAATTCAGGGAAAGTGTCTGAACATAATTTTTGGTTTAGAATCACATTTGGTTAAAGCTAAAGTAAGAAAAATATTAAAATATTTTAAAAACACCCTGTAAATTTTTTAATACTTTAAAAACCTCGTAAAATTGGCCTTAACACGTACGGAAAAGTCCTGTTGTAACCACCTCGAATTTATTTAAAATTATAATGAAGAGCTATGACTTTGTTTCCACAAAATACCATAGGATATTTTTAACTACAGTTGATCGATCGGCCATCACTTGTAAAGAGTACGATGTCCTGAGCTTTTTTGAGGACAAACCAAGTCATTTTAGTGTCAAGTCATCGACTTATGATGGTAAACACAATTGTGGTAAACTACTTCTTGATAATAGTATTTTGATCGATTTTAATCGTTTAAGTTAATATTAGTAGGTTATAATTAGAGAACGGATTCCTAGCAAATTTGCTAGAGGTAAAAATTAATAGCAGAGCAAATTTGGGTTGAAATCTTTGCGATTTACCTCAAACGCTCTCACATGGCAAATTTTTTTATGCTTATATGCTTATTTTTCAATTTTTATGCTTAGAATTATTTTTGTGCTATTTTAGGTCATATTTTCGCAATATTTAAAAAAAATTTAAATTAACCAAGTTTTAGCTAATAATTTTCTTTTTCTTTAAACGTCAGAAAAAGTCGCCTTTGTGTCACTGAATAGGTAACGGTGAAGTTTAACTTTCCCGCCGAGGCAGGAAAAATTGTCAGAAAAGTAATTTTTGTCTGTCTAGGAGGGAAAAGTAAAATCTTAACCGCACATTATTTTTATTTTTAACGTAAAAAATGTTTTTTAAGCATTTGTAATATAAACAATTTAATGTTTTTTAAATTTTCCTTTATAATTAGTTCGTTGCTTTTAATAATTAGCTTTTTTTACAAATTTAAGTTAATTTTAAAAAATATTTGACAATTGAACTACAAGTAATTGACAAGAGATGGTGCTCTTTCAAAAATCAAAATTTTCAGTTTTACGCTTTACGTTTGCAGAAAAAATTTAATGTTTTATACGGAGTCAAAGTAGTTTTGTGTGACTCGCCTGTACTGCCTGACTCGTTCGCTACGCGCTCGCTCTTCAGCCAAACACAGTCTTGTCACACAAAACGTCACTTTGTCTCCTTATAAAACAAATAACTACTTTTTTTGCTTATCAAAAATATTAGAATTACTTATTATGTTTCTTTTTTAAATACATAGGTAATTAGAAAATAAAAACATTAGTTTTATCAATACTAATTATGCTAGTAATATTATCATTATTATCAGTAATATATCATATTACCAGCGTATAGACGTAGAGCGCAGTTTTTAACAATTTTTTAAGCGTCAGAAGAAACAAATTTTTAATGAAAAGTTTAGAAATACATTAGTTATTGCATTTTTTAAAATAATCAATTAATTTTTACATCTTTCCGTTGCAATCAAAATTTTTGTTAATAAAAATATTATTCCTTAGTCAAAAATTTTCATTTTTAAAGCTTGTTATGTAATTTTGATGCATATTTAATGCATATAATTGGAGTTTTTCATGCTATTTTAAGAGCTATTTTTAAGATTTTTTATGCTTAAAAGTCCGTTCTCTAGTTATAATAAGCTTTTTGATGCAATAGCATAATAAATTTCGACATAGAGCAGCAAAGCATGCTCATATTGGAAAAAAGTCAAATTAGTAACAGCTATTTAAAGAACTGTGAATTTGACACATAGGAAAGTTGCTTCACTCATTTTCGAGAATTTGTATAGAAAAAGGTGGTGTATGCACATGCACAACAGGAAATAAAACTTCTACTTTTAGTATGTTACGTTGGCTTCGAGAAATTTCAAAATTAAATAATAATAGCAAAAGCGTTTGTTTAAATTGAAATACAATCACCCCTTTATTGATCTCATAAAATAGGGTTTCGGGATAAATCATTTTTCCTGTGTTTCAGTAAGAAAAGATAAATAACCGTTCAAATAATTACTTTTTGAAATTTCATCACTTTTTAGACTCCCGAACAGGCACGTAACTCGATAATTTTACTAGTAACTAGAGGGGCAATCGGGAGGGCTAGTCAAAAACTGAGTGGACTACAAAAATATACTTATGTCAGTAGATTTTAAGATCGTATCGAGTTTTCGTAGTAGTGCGGTTTAACCTTATAAGGTCAGAAATTGATAATTAAAATAAAGCTTTTAAATTTTGATGCAAACTAATATAAGAAAAAGATCGTAAACAACGTAGTGACTTAGAGCTTTTCTGATCTTAAAACTAACCTGCGAGAAAGACACGTTTTAGGCTGAATTCTACATTACACATTTATTCTTAGGATGTAATTTTAGTCCCAGTATAAATCGGTTCAAGCTATTGTTAAAACCTCTTTACACTGAGACAATTTAAATCGTAAGGATAAATGTGTAATGTAGAATTCAGCCTTAGGTAGGGTAGTTCGATGATTCTCAGGAAAGGGATTTGGGTAGCCCTAAATTACCTATGAGGGGGATTGAAAAATTGAACCTGATTAAAGGAGGCTTTAGAATTCTACAATTTACAATTCCAGAGGCTAGAATTCCGCCTTAGGCCGAGTTCTACATCACACATTTATCCTTAGAATTTAATTTTAGTTCCAGTATTAAGAGGTTTTAACAATCATTCACTGAAAAAAAAATTGTTAATGTAACAATAATATATTGTCGCTATAGGCACAAGAAAACAAATGGTTAAATTAACAACATTTGTCTTCATAAACGCAATATTTTTTTGTAAATTTGACTAAGACCATAATTAAGTAACAAAAAATATTGTTTTTATGAAGACAAATGTTGTTAATTTAACCATTTGTTTTGTTGTACCTATAGCGACAATATATTATTGTTACATTAACAATTTTGTTTTTCAGTGTAAGGATAAATGTGTATTGTAAAATCCAGACTTAGTACGCCTAGAATTATTCTGTGGATAAAAGTGTAAAATAGGTTGAGAAGGACGGACCGTTTGTTTTCTAGTGGGGTGGTCAGGTCCCCTGGGCCCCCCTTAGTTACGCGCCTGTTCCCGAAGGAGGTGGTTTTAAATTTTTTACATATTTTTTGCTTACTTTTGAATTTGATTAGTTTACTAATTTTTGATCCAATTTTAATTTTCTTCTAGTCGGACGATTTTGCTGAAGTACAAACCGAACCTTGGTTTTGACATAATAGCAAGTTTTAAATGAATAGAATACATCTACTTTGGAAGCTATGGTTTTGCACAAACAGACCATAAATTTTTTTATGCTTAAAACGTTAAAACCAAAGAAGACTGGCAAAGCTTATGGGTCGAATGTGACCAAAAATCCCCGCTGCAGAAAATGTCGCTATTCACTGCAAGAATTTTTCGAGAGAATAAGAAAGCTTGTCTTGAAAAGAGGGATAAAACAAGTTTACCCTTCGAGGGATTTTAAGCGATTTTGACCTTAAAAGCCTTTCACATTTTTTAAGGTTTCAGTAATCTCTTGCTATACTTACGGTCTTTGTTAAAACTGATATTTCTCAAAGATTCGGAAAAATCAACGTGATTACAAAACTTGTCTGTTCAATTAGTAAAATGACCATGACGGTGTATCACGATTTTAATTTTTCATTTATTTAATGCACGATCATCCCTTATAGATTTCTAACATTTAAAAAGTTGCAATTTTCGACTTTAATATTACTTATTGCCAATGATACTTATTGCTAATACAGGAAGTATTAGAACAAGTTATCTATAGTAAATACTTCAGTATTTCAAAAATCAAGTGCAAAAATCTAAACAATGACCATTGACGTTGTGTTCATTTTTATTTTTAGTATCTTCTTAATACAATCGCAATTTCATCAATACTTCACAGTTTAAGTGAACGTAAATGGTTAAATATAGAAAAATTGATTGATTAATCGATTAGCTCACTACGTACATCAAATGAAGATAAACGCTAGGTGCATTCAACAAAAAACTGCATAATTGAGTTCTTTTCACTTAACTGATAAAATGAAAAATGGATGCACTAATATGAAAACCTCTTTAATCGAATTATTTATTTTCATACATAAGCAATATGTAAATCCCACAAGAATGAAAAATACGCTCAATTTTGGAACAAGGGCAAAAATTGTCTTTAATTATTTATAATTCTATTTAATAAGGTCAAAGCTTTTATAAGTATGATAACCTTTCAATTAATTAATGTTCAGTAATTGCACAAGATTAGACTCAATGAGATATGTTGAGTTTTCGGTTCAATCGACAAACTTTGTTCTTCGTATCTGCCTGTAAATAAAATTTCCTAATACGTCACCTACTTAATCAAATGGGGTGCACATCGAGTAGTATTATTATCTAATTTTAACATGTGATAAGTTGTGGAAATCTCAAATGTCACTACTTGATAGAATGATTTGTTGAAAATTATATCTTGTGAGACAACAATTAAACTCCTACAGAAAGACAACAAATTACAAAACGCCATTGTCAAATCAAAAAATATTTAATTAGAAAATTATCACAACGTTGAAACATTTACAAAGCAATTCAATAACACTTCACTGAACGGTCTTTTGTATTTCTTCCAACAACATCTCCATTCGATATTTCATTATCGGTTGGCCTTTTTTAGTTTTCTTGTTAAGTTTTTTGTATCTTTCAAATTTTTTCTGTTTTAACAGCTTGAGCGCTTCTACTTTTTCAGCTTTGCTTTTATTAATTCCTTCCTTCTTTACTTGTTTTTCACGTTTTATTCTTTCGAATTCCTCGTGAGCTTTTTGAAACGGTTTCTTTTTACCTTTACGAAAAACATTTAGTTTGGAATTTGAGTTTACGTTTTCTTCTGTTTGACTTTCAGCAGAAGTTTGGCCTTCAGCTACATCACGATTCAAATTGTTTTCATTTTCACTTAGCTCTTGTTGTTTATCAGTTACAGGCTTAATTTCACCAGAGTCTGAATCGTATTGTTCGTAAATTTTTTGAACGTCCAATTTGGGTTTATCGTCGTGTTTAACCTGTTTGTAATATTCTCGAAGAGTCGACTTTTTCTTTTTATCTTCCCATTGTTGAAGTTTATATTTTTTGCTATACTTCTGCATTCTCCATTTCTTTTTGTCAAATTCTTTTTTTGGTGTTCCGTCTTCATTGTCATTATTTCTAGACTTAAATTTTGATTTGAAATCTCTTTTTGAGTTTTTAGCTTCTTTCTCGTGTACAATTTCTTGTTTTTCTCGAGCGGAAACAAAAAAACTTCCTGAAGTACTTGGAGATTGGATTTCTGAATTACGTTCAGTTTGGGTTACATTTTTATATTTTCCTTGTGCTTGACGATCGTCTTTGGCTTTATTCCAATTTGATCGATTTGATGTGGGTTTTCCCATTATCGGAAACTTTTGATTGAAGAAGTTCAATTGTGTACCTGAAATAAAGCGTGCTTTATGTAATATAAAAATAATAGTAAAATAATAAGTAATAAATGTAAAATATGTCATAAAACACGCTTTACTTCGTTACATAAGGTAGAAAATAGATATATCGAAAAACGTGTAATTATAAGAAAATTTATTTCACAATAAATTATTTAGGTAACGCAGATAGGAAGTATGTTCTCGGAAAAATATTTTTAGAAAATACGTTTTTTGAAGTGAGTTCAAAATTAAAAAAATTAAGTAGTTGAGACAATACGCCCTATTTCTCATTAATCAACTTGTTTCAAAATCACACGTTTATAAAGTGATATCTAACTTGAAAGCAAAGTCTTAGTCCATAAATGATAATAAAGAGTCAATAGTCGTTGATGATCATATGATCCAACACTCAAATAGAAGTTACAAATCCTTAACTTTAATAATCTAAACTGCTTATTACAATGTTGCCATTGGGCTCTTTGCTAGATTTTGATTAAAAAGTGCTATATCATATCTACTACATACTATGAACCAGGGGCGAACTAGGTCGCCAGGGTGAATGGTCGCTCTATGGCCAATTGTCTGATGAGAAAACTACCCCTTGCTATTTCAAATTACAAACAACACTGATTTACTATAACTGGATTGCATGGGTAAGTAAAAAAAAATTGTTAACAGGGATCGAGAATCCTGGTTCCTTAGATTATGATAAATATATTTGGACAAGTTTCTGGAACTACTGAAAAAATCAATAATGAAAGAAGTACTACCAAAATACAGGTACGTAACTAGGTTTCCCAAAATGTGGTGAGCACAATTTTTTTGGGTCCTCAAAGTATACACGAGTGAAGTCAAAATAATCCACTCTCCTGCTCCCGCTAAAGTGAGCCACACCTACTACAACTGTGGCAGAGCTAGCAGCTTAGTGCAAAGTCCAGCCTTGCTATAAACCACAAGTAGAATTGCATAGATTTTCCAGTTTATTAAGATGGGAAAATATTTATAAAAATGACTAGCTACTTAATGTAATGACACAACAATAACAAAACCACGCGTTATACAATCAGATAAACTAGTTTTTTCTGAGTTTCTTTGATAGCCTTTGTCATTACAAGGCGGGCCTCCTGAATGAAACGATAATAAATAATTCCACTTCAATTAGATAAAATCTGCTGTATAGCACTCAATGGATATTTTAGCAAAAACTATTTTTAAAATTGCTAAAAGGTGACCAATTATGCAATTTAAGTGCCAATTAAATAATTTTCATTATAAAATCATCAAAAATGCAGAGGGTGCCATGAAAAAGATGAAACTCTAATAGAGCAGGTGCTTTGTCACTGCCCTGTGTTAATGCTAATCAAGGATCTATGTTAGGAGAGTCCACTGACCAAACATGGTTATATCAGCGATTCCTGCTCCCCATTATAACACATGTGACGGACAAAAATAATGTTTCGAATTTTCCCAAATTTTACAATATCAGAGGAAACTCTCAAGGTGAAGAGATTTTTTTTTAGTTTGTGCATGGATCATAAATTTAATTTTGACAAAATCTCTCTTGCCATGAAATCCACACAATAAAAAATACATGGGTCATCAGAAATGCGCATTATTACACACGCAAGCTGGTATTCTTTCGATTGTTATTTGGTTTACATTGCAGAAGTCAGAATTACATAATTACAGCATTACAGGCCCGGCCGACCAAGTGAAATTGGAGCCAAATGAGAATAAATCGAAAAATATTCGCAATAATTGTTGAAAATCCTACTATACCCCGTATTTTTTTGTTTTGCTTAATTTTACAGTACAAAAATATGATTAAAAATTTCTAAAGTAGATCTAGGTTCGTTGACCGTGAAAATTCCAAAAATTTGTGCTATAGGGTCTGTGGGAAATCTTTAGGACCTGATGTCGCTACTAGCTATGCCACTGCATTTGGGGGGGGACAATTTACTTTGTAGCCAGTGGGGTCAACCACTAGCCAGTCCGGCCCTGCATAATTACACAGGTAAAACTGTGTAAAAATTTAGAGCTAGAGTGGCTCGGCCGGCTACCGGGAATTTCCCAGTGGGCCGTGCTGTATCAATGAAAAAAATATATTACAAAAATTTAGATGAATTGAAAAAATCAAAAATTTAAACCTGGACTATCAGATTTTCCGGTACTAACTTTTTTCCCAGTCCAGTCCTGTTTCATTCTAATGGTATGCAAAATAGCCGTGAACAGAGTGCAGGTTTGATTTGTGTGGAACAAATAAATAAATACTTATTGTTCTCGAATTTTGCACTCATCACTAAAATAGTTGAATAACACGGATTTAAATCGTAAATAAGCATAATAATAAGCAACAAGGAAGGTAAATAGCAATTAATATCGAACGGGGACGAGTTTGCAGGCAGAGCGTAGCAATGAAGTAAGCAATCGTAGGAGCAAATTAAAAATTTTCCACTCGTTTTCCACTACTGTGTTCAAAAGCCAAACAATTCCGTTTCTCTTTGTGACGTTTGATTAATTGGTTTTTGACATTTTAAAGAATTATTAATTTCAAAAATAAAAGCAGCATTTTTAGCTCTATTGAACACGAGTGGAAAATCGAATTTTTAACTCGAGAGGTAGCTCTTGGGCCTTTTTTCGAGTACGTTTTCCACCGATTACTGATGGTAAAAGCTAATTACCTCGCTCTTTTTGCATAAATAGCTATTTGAGTCTTATAACATTTTTGGTACCCCTCTTTGTAAGTCATTAATTGTTACTAGGGAAACAATTATACTTCAAATTAACGTCCAAACGTCATAAATTTAATTAGTCGAACCAGAAATAAATTTCAATATGATGAATTGTATAATTACACTTCATTTAGTTATGATAAATTGAAATACCCAATAACTTAGATGCACTTGCTATTTTTTCCCAAATTTTGTGTCATAGCGTTAGATCCATATGGACATAATTATGGATGTTAAAAATTTACAAAAGTTAAATAATTTCAGTTTTAAATGGCAGGTCAATCAAATAATTACATTTCTTGTAAATATTACATTGTTTAGGGTTAACTTGAATTATTTAAACACTTGAGATAAAATAGTGTTATTTTAGCATTGATAACCTTTCATGTGACCGTAACTTAAATAATATTTAATTAAATGTATAAGATATTACTCTTGGTAATTGAAAATAAGTTTTGGGAAGACTGAAATGGCTTGCTCCTTGCTGTTATCTGTTAACGTCGTTAACCTGTTGTAAGACCCCTAAATTCAATACTGCCCAATATTACAGATCTTGTTGAAATTTAAGAAGGGTATTTTTGTAAACCTAAATTAATCAAAAATTTCAATTTTTTAATAAGTTATTAATTATTGTTTATGATAATGGTTGGGTGTCATCTGTAGTAGGGTGACATGGGGAGACAGCTGTATACTGTGCTTATTAATTTTGGATTATTCTACAAAATGTACGTATCGAAGGACGTACAATTTAGGCAATGTAACTTTTGTTAGAAAATTACGTAATGAAATTTTGAGTAATCTAATATTAACCGTGAGACCGTGACACGCGAATTATTAACCCCTAAGTAATATTTAATATTTACAACTGAATTAAAATTTTAAAATGTATTTTACATAAATGAAGAATTCAAAATTATTAGATTAGATATTATGATTACGTTATCAACTATTATCAGTAAGATTTCACAACATCAAGTAATAATTATTGACATTTGAAAAAAAAATGGAGGTACGACTTACCCTTGGCAGCCACCCTCTGGGTCGGCAATAGCTTTTCGGCGGAATTTTGGTGATTTGTTGTAACAATTTTTGAAAAGCTACCGAAGCTCCTAGTCAATCGATGGTATTTTCTGGGCAAGTATTGCACTTGAAAACGACCATACCGTAAATCACAGGAGCTCTTTAGAAAAAGAACATGCGGTCACTCACACGCCACCAAGTGATATGAATTGGTAACTATTCTAAACGTACTTGCGCTGTTGGTAAATTTATTTTCACCGGCATAACATTTAATATTTAAATTAATTATTTAATAAAATTAACACAATTAATTAAGTGATTCGGTTTTACAAATTATATTATTTACATTAAAAATGATTAAAATATTACGTATTTGTCTACATAAATTGTTCTTTATTGATTTTCAAAAGTTAAAAACATTTTAGTTATTAGTCTTTTTAAGTACACTTGCGCTATGTGGGTTGCATACACTGCAGTAGATTGAATATTGATAAAATATTGTTAAAACAACGGATGTGGCCATACGAGGAACTTTTTCCGTCCGTAAAATCTTGGAATGTTTTGAAAACAGTTTCTCGTATGGCCACATTCGTTATTTTTATTATTAAATATATTTTTATGTTAATATAAATTAGGGGCACATACCTATTAAAAAAAAATTTTTTTAATTGTTTGCGTCAGGCATCGAACCTGGGACTTTTAGGTAACTGTCTAAAACACCAATTTCATATTTTTCAAAATTTGGCATAAATTGAACTTCAAAATATACATTATTTTATATGTTCAGAAAGATAATTTTTCGAGCTTTCAAAATATTAAAAAATATACAGGGTGTTCTATTTAAATTAAGACGTTTGATCCCATTTCCGGTTAAACTGGAAGTCAAAATATTACGTGTTTGGTATCGTGTAATAGCTAATTATACGAGCTTTCGAAATATTTAAAAATACACAGGTTGTTCTAAAAATTTTTGATATTTTTGTAATTTCCGGTTTAACCGTAAGCGTTTTTTAACAGAAAATAATGTCAAATAAATAATAGATATTCATAGAATTGATAAATATATCCATTTGCAAGTTTTCATTTTTATCACAAAAGAAATTAGAGATTTTTAAAGTTTCGACATTCAAAAAATTATTACTCCAAAACGGCTCGACAAATTTTTATAAAAATTCATATTTCGATAGAAAATTAGGTTGTTTGTAACATATCCAAAAAAGAAAAAATATGGCAGAGGAAATTTTGAGAAAATCTATTTCAAAATTTTGACCTACTTTGGCTCCTTAAAGGTAGGCAATTTTGAAACCATTTTGAAAATCGACTTGTTTAAGACAAAAGCTTTATACTTTGGCTGTATAATGCCGTTTTGAAATTTTTATAATAATAATTACCGGCCAAGTTATAAGGGAAAAAACCACAAAATGGGACAATCGTTCTATTGGCTGCCATTTTGAATAAAAAAATTTGAATTTATTTTTAATTGGGGCTCCCATGTACTATCTTATAGCCAAGTAGAAATGAATTTGGCTCAAACTTGCAAATATGCGCCCGAAATAACCACTTTATTTTTGGACACCCTGTATAGATTGCTTATTAAAGCTATTTGAAATAATTTTAAAATGGCTAAAATCAAATTTCATCAAAATCGCTTCAGCAGTTTTTGCTCTAGGGGGGGGGGGCATGCAGACAGACATTACAGTTCAAAAAATCAAAATTATTTTTTTGCATTTTTGGAATCAGATGGACTCAAAACGTCGAGAAAAGCAAAACAAAAATTTATTAATATTATTATTTTTTTGTCTCGATTATAACAACTTTTTCTTGGATTGGAAAAAGTTAAAATCTATTCAAAACTAACAAATTGAAATTATTTATCAATTCAATTGATATCAACTGGACGAATTGTTCATGAATCTATTTTATTCTTTAAACTTTGTTCATTTCCACCTTTAGAAGCCCAAAATTATGTATTATGACGACTTCTCAGTTTCGATATCAAATGAGATTGTATCTTGAAGCAGCAAACTAAAATTAAATATTTTGTATTATGCAAAATTAAGATGAGATTAAGATAAATTAAGATTAAGATTTCTAATCAGCATTAAAATGGAATAAATTATTACGTGTTCTCAAAAACTGAATCTTACAATGAAATTTTAGAAAAGCTATTGGACAATGGCTCTGAAAATATGTAACATTGTTTTTGACTATACTATTTACCAATTTTCGTTGTCAATTATGTTATAAACATTTGGTTTCTCTGAGCCATTATACGGAGAAATAATGCACAAAGTATAAGAACCCATTTTAGAAAAAAAAATCCATTCCTCATATTCCAGTTTAGGTATATAAATATCTTCTGATATCTTATCAAATGGATCAGCAGTTAAACCCCATAATACACTTAAATGCTTCTCTGATTTTAAAGAATCCTATACAAAATTATTGTTATCATTACTATCAATTTTATATTTTAGTAAAAATTGTTTTTTTTACTTTGAGTCGATGTGGTACGAATATTATATTCCAGGATTTGGCAGTACTAAAACTTCCAAAAACACCATCGTTTAAGTAATACATGTATTTTATAAACGATTTTCCTGTATTAACATCTACTTCAGAAATTTCTTTTATTGATTCAACTTTACAAGCTAAAGTGAAAGCTGAATCTACAAAATAAGTTCCAGGTTCTGCTATTACTTCTATCGATTCTGTCGAAAAATATTTATTTAGAGCTGGATTAATGACATCAGCAAACTGAAAATTCAATAATTTAAATATCACCAAAAGCAGTTAAATTTACGCACACCTTTTTAATGGAATCATCCATAGCACCTGAAAATCCTCCTCCTATATCGAGAATCTTAAATTCAAAACCTATTTTTTTGGCAACCTCAAAAACCAGTTTACTAGAAGCAATTGCGTTGTGAAATATTGTACAATCTCCACAGCCTGAACCAACGTGAAATGAAACTCCTACAACATTTATTCCTATCTTTTTAGCCACTTTAAGCAAATATGGAGCTTCTTCATTAGGAGTACAACCAAATTTAAGACCTAATATGGACTTAGCTTTGAGATCATCACACCTTATTCTAATTATAGCTCTGTAATAAGTTACTAAGTAATTACTGTTGACATTTAGTTCGTTATAAATATTTACCTCACTTTAGGATAGAGTTTCTTCATTTTGTAAAGTTCTGATTCGTTATCAAAAGTCATTAGATCAACATTTACTTTAGCAGCGTGAGTGATGTGACTTATAACTTTTGTTGGGTTTGCAAAAATTATTCGATTTGGACTAACACCTAAAGACAGTACTTGATCTATTTCGGATTTAGAAGCACAATCAAATCCAGTACCAAGAGCTGCTAACACTTTGATTACAGCAGGATGACTGTTGGCCTTTATAGCTACAAATGAAGATATTTTTATTACTTTAAATTGTTAATTTGAGTTCATTCAGGAATGTAATTAAACTCACCAAAGTAGGGTGTTACTGTGGGCATTACTTCCGTCCATCTTTTGTATTTTTTAATGATATCATTGATGTTAAAAATGTAAAATGGACGTTCTTGATGACCAGAATTTGTTACATTGTTGATTGCGTCTATAGTTGTCAAGTCTTTTCCAATTAGGGAAATGTTATGCTTATTCTGATTCATTGTTTCTCATTAACATACTTAGATGGGTTTTGTCGTTCTTTATAGCCTAATCCGTAAAGAAGGGCCTGCGGGGGCGTTTAAAAATAAAAAATGATAAGTGAACTAAACGTTGTAAAACACAAAAATGACGTTCAATTATAACTAATAAATCTATCTAAAGTATACATGTTCTAGTTTTAATAAGATAAGATAAATATAAGACTTATCTTTATAATTAGAGAAGGGTTAGATGGTGAAATAGATCGTGATTTTGTACCTATAGCAGCTAGGAAAAAAACTGAGAAAATAGATAAATATAGAGGCGGGTCGACATTTCCAACTGTATTTGAGAGAAACATGATACACTGTTCGAAAAAGTAGTGGAAGCATTCTCAGATTTCAAAGATCTTGCCACTCACTTTCTCTAGATTACTTGGCTGATTTAAGTATAGTTTCTCAAGAGTCTATACCAAGCATGTTGCAGAGATGCTCAATTGGACCTTTTACCACACATCTAGTATGGGCTAATCAATAATTTAAGAAGGTTGTTTGACCAGAGTCACTAAAATTGCCTGGACCGGCTCTGTCTCATCGAATGTTTATAGAAAGTTTATAAGCAAATAAACAAATTTTTTATTTTGTTGTACTGCTTGGACTTTAATATTTATTTTATCGATTTAGTAATTAAAAAACTACTTATTATGATTTATTGGTACAATCAATAATATCGATTAAACCAGTAACATCAATTGCAACAAAAATGTTGATGTTTATATTAGTTGGTATTGCTTACTTATGCTAAAAAAGTAACAAAAAACACCCTCTATTTTCTTTACAAAGTTATTTTTCAATTGAGATGGAAAAGTCACTATTTATAATTTATTTTTTTTTTATTTACATATTGTTACAATCTAGTCAAGGACTAATAAGTAACTTAACTTATCTATATTCATAATATAATAAAGGACGTAAAAACTAAAAGTCACTCATTGTCATCTACTAGTCTGCTTTGGTAACTTGAGGAACGTTTCTGATATACACTAGACACTCACTGCTCTGCTTTTATTACCGACACTGTCGCTACACTAACTGGGAGTTTCTCTAAAGATAGTTATCTACTGAAGAATAGATATCTATTCCTTAAGTGTTCAAAATCCGGTTTCAAACAATAGAAATGGTTAAGTTTTGGAATGTTATGGATCCATAACTAAGCAAAAATGTACCAGAAACTGGCCATAACTTGTAGGGTTTTTTCATGTCGAGTCCTCTTACTTCGTTCGTGTTGTCGAGTAGTTGAATGGCCTCCACATTCACGTGCTTTAGAAGGTTTTCTTCGTGGCTTCTTGCAAATTTCGTAATTTGGTTGTCCACAAGCTCCATTTTCAGGTCCCGGTGGAGGTCTTTATTTCTTATGTACCAGGGTGCACCAACGATGTTCCTTAGTACTTTATTTTGAAACGTTTGAATAATGTTTATATTGCTCTTTTTGGTACAGCCCCAGAGCTGTATTCCATAAGTCAAAATTGACTTCAATATCAGCTTATACCGTGCGTTTCCAAAAACGGGCCCCAGCTTATAGGGGGGTTATTTGTAACTTTAGACAAATATAACCTGATATAAAATTAAATGAGACGATCTTTTCTACAATATTAGCGAAAAAAAAGTTATTATTTTCCGAACAGTTAAGGCTGATGGCATCTTCGTTGCTCTTTTTAAATTGCACCATACACATTTTTAAATCTCATATGATAGAGAATTTTTTTCTCTTTTCAATAAGGTAAAGCATTCGTAAGATTAAATAAGAAAATTTTAAAGAAAAATTGAAAAAACTAAAGCTACATTATTTTTTATCAAGCAAGCTGATTGTTAAAAAAACAAATAATTTTCAATTGTTTAGGTAACTGTGTAAGCTTCTTTACTCAAATCTAATGTTTCATTAAGCCAAGGCCTCTGGTTTGTTTACCATCAGCTTGTTACGAATAAATTAAAAAAAGAAAAACTTTTTTATATGGAGCTACATAAAAGACTTAGTATTTTGAACAGTGTCTGCTAATGTAAATGGGTTATTAAATGTTGTCAACTTTGTGTAGAAAACAACAGCTCTCACTTTGAACAATTTTTGTGAAAATCTATTATTTTAAATATTCATCGTCAATAGCTTTAGTTGATGACGCCAATTAATAATAAATAAATAATGTTTTACGAGTTTTTTCTTTTAATTTATTTTTTTCTGCTTTTAATTTATTCGTAACAAGCTTATCGTAGCCAATTCAGCGGTCGTGGCGCAATGGGACATTAGATTTGAGTGAAGAAGCTTACACAGTTAGCTAAACAATTGAAAATCATGTTTTTTTGAACAATACACGTGCTTGATGAAAATTAATGTAGATTTAGGTTTTACAATTTTTCTTTAAGATTTTCTTATTTAATCCTATGGATGCTTTACCTTATTGAAAAGAGAAAAAAATTCTCTCTCTTATGAGACTAAAAAATGTATATGGTGCAATTTAAAAAGAGCAACGAAGATGCCATCAGCCTTAACTTTTCGGAAAATAGTAACTTTTTTTTCGCTAAAATTGTAGAAAAGATCGTCACATTTAATTTTATACAAGGTTTTATTTGTCTAAAGTTACGAATAAACCCCCTATAAGCTGGGGCCCTTTTTTGGAAACGGACGGTATAGTAGTGGCTTGTTGTGTACTGTCAATGCGAAGTTTCTTCTTAGTAGCCAATACATTTTACGATATCTTATGTCTAATTCCTCCCTTTTCTTTTTCACGTGGGCTTTCCAGCGAAGCTTAGTATCAAGTGTTAAGCCAAGATATTTAGCTTTGTTGGCATTTGGTATTATCTGTCCATTCATAGTTAAAGGGATGTGTTGTATTTGTTTATTAGTTAAGTTAATGTGACTTGATTTGGTTTCGTTCAGCTTTATTTTCCACTTTTTGGTCCAACTTTGGAATTTATTGATTGCTGATTGCAATTTATCTGCTGTTTCTTCACTTATAAGTAAAAATTATTTTTTTGCATTGCAACAGTTCATTTCATCAATTTAAAAAATGTTGAATTATTTTTCTACTTTATTGTTATTATGGTAGTTAGAAATTTGGCTAAATAAAGAAAGCAGTAGTATATTATGATTAGAGCCCAAATTCTAAGCTTTTTTCTGGCTTGAAATCATAAGCAGAACAAATTCCTTTTGGATTTTTACGTTTCTGAAAAATTTAAGTGATTTAAGCTAATGTGGAAGTGAGTTAAAATAAGTATTTACTTATTAGCTTTTACTTATAAGTAAAAGGTATACTTTTTATGCCGTTGAACAGCAAAGGTATACTTGTTACTTATATGCAAATATTTTTACTTTTGCTATGTAAAAGGTAGGTACAACACCTTTTACATATAAAACGTACCTTTTACTTATACGTAAAAGCTTTACTTATTTTTATTCACTGGCCCATTGTTGATAATGCTTATTTTGTTTTATTTCGAATATTTTGCTTAAAAGACATGTTCGTGCTGTTTAGTGCTTTTTTTAAATTGGTGATTTTTAAATTAATTTTCTTTTAAATTTGAATAATTTAGATAAATTTGGATATTTGTGTTTTTTCAGTGTTAAATCTCTAGCCCCTCTATATTTTGTTTTGTTATTTTCTTATTTTTAATATTCTTAATTATAATACAAATTTTTTAGCGATTAATGTACGATAAGACACCTGTTTTAGAACTCATTTTTAAATACCTGAAATATTTACCTACACGAACCTCAATGGGTTCAACGCATGCAGACTGGTGCAGAGGAGCACCAATATTTTTGTTTAATATGTTTCGGGAGAGGGGTAGATAGTCGAAAATGATGTTATGATAAGTGAACTTGTCAAGAAATCAATAATATTTGTCACAATTGTTTATCAGAGTAATGTTTGAACTATAAAATCACCTAATGTAAATCTGTTTCGACCGTCCCAGTCACGGAGGCGAATGAAACATGTCGGCCACCTCGACTCTTTTGGAAATATATTTTTTATGTATCTTTACAATAAAATTATATAAATAGAAAGTAGAAAGCCTAAGCTTCCTATAGCTCACATTAAATTTTTGAAAATCATGATAGCAGCTAGGAGAAAAACGAAAAAGAATTTAAAATGTTTCAATTGTCCCCGGTCTCCCCTAGTATATATATAAAACTAGTATTTTTCATTGGTCTATAATCATTAATCAATGTTATCTATTTATTTATGCTTAGGTTATTTGTAGACATATGTTTGTCTTTGATATTCACATGACTTTTTGTTGATATATTTGGTAATTGTTTATTTTTCTATGGAAATATAGTAAGAAAATTTAGTATTCCATAATTGGACACTTATTCCATATTAGGGATCGTTTTTCATTTTTTATATTTTCGTTAATTTTTAATATTTCGAATTATGTTAAAAATATAAGAGTGTTACAATATAATCACAACTGATTAGCAATAATTAAATTAAATAATTTAATTATTGATATTTTTATTTTGTGAGTTTTATTCGAAAAACAAAATGGTATTGCATATTTGACTACTTTCCTCTATTAATTATCATAAGGCTAGAGATTAGAGAAATTTTGAAAGGAATGCATCTATTCTAGATTGATCGTTATTTTTTATAAAAATAATTACAATTTTGATGAAGTTACAACAAAAAAATAAATATAATAATATAATTCACTTTTCAAATATTCAGTGTTCTCTATGTTAAACTGATTTGATCACTGTTACATGCAATATTTTCAGTAAAGTTCGCTGAGAGATTCTGCAAAAGTAACCTAAAAAAGCAATTACAACTAAAAATTTTTTATTATTATTTTAATTTAAGTACTTACCAATTTTTTAAACTGATGAAGTTGTAAATATCGGGCTGTTCAAAGTTGTTAAAATGTGTTGATACTACGAAACTGTAAGCACCCATATTTGGATAAGCTAACCAATCTCCAATATCCAATTTTGGTAATAAAACGTTTCCATTAACTTTATCATAACTATCACATGTGGGTCCCCATAAAACGCTCGGATATAATTTTTCAAGAGAATATTGCTAGTAATACTACTTGTTAATAACCCATTTCCAATTATAAAACAATACTCACTTTAATTAATATGGGTGTTTTTATAATGTTATACGAAACTGCTTCATTGAAACTACCAAAAACGCCATCGTTGAGATAATACATATATTTTGTTATTGCTTTTTTACTATGCACATCTTCTTCAACTATGCTTCTAGCAGAATGAACGTTACAAGCCAAAGTAAAAGCCGATTGAACAAAATAAGTTCCTGGTTCTGAAATCACTCTTATAGACTCGTCTGGGAAAAAAGTATCCAAACCATCATTTATTATTTTGGCGTACTGAAAATTACTTAGTTTAATTTAATAACCAACATTAATGAGTTTACTTACTTTATATATTTCTTCTATACAATCTCCTGGGTAACCGCCACCGATATTTAATAGATTAAAATTGTAATTGAAATCTGAAGCGACATCAAAGACATCTCGTGACTGTTTTAAAGCGTCGTAAAACGAAAAAATATCTTTGCAACCAGAACCTACATGAAAACTAACACCAACAACGCGAATCCCTAATTCATGTGCAACGCGTAGTAACTCTGGAGCTTCTGTTTTGGAATCACATCCAAATTTTGCTCCTAACTTACACATAACATCTTTGGCATCACATCTTATTCTAATAACCGCTCTAAAAAGTTAAAATTAATAGCGTCTGTTGTAAAACAACTATTATTCATTACCTTGCTTTAGGGAATAAATTTTTAATTTTGTATAGTTCCAGCTCATTATCAAACGTAAGGAGGTCCACGTTTTTATAAGCTGCATAACGTAGATGATGTGACGGCTTTGTTGTGTGAGCATAAATTATGCGACTTGGAAGCACTCCTAATGCAAGAATTTGGTCAATTTCAGACTTTGAAGCACAGTCGAATCCGGTGCCCAAAGCTGCCAGAACTTTAAGTACTAATGGATGATTGTTACATTTTACAGCTGAAATATAATTTTTTATTAGATTTTTGTTTTACAATTGCAATAAATTTATCTGACCGTAATGAGGTTCAATTCTCGGCATCAGCGAATTCCACGTTCGGAATTTTTTGATAATATCGTTGATGTCACAAATATAAAATGGGTTTTCTTGTAAATCGGATTTGGATATGCCATTAATTAATCTCAGAGGGTGGATGTCTTCGTTTAAGATGTTTATTGATTCGTTGTTAAGAGTTTCCATATTGCATCTATACATTAAAAGATATGTATTTTCGAAATATATTACCGAATGCCGTTGAGAATAAATTTTATAAGTGTTACTCGTCACATCGCATTGATTAAAACCTTAATTTTCTTTTAATGTTTTTCGTTGTAGTTTAAATACTTAGTATAAAACCTCTTTAAAAATAAGTTTATCAGTGTGTTCGACACTTAAAATTTAAAAATCACATTTAATGATAACTACAGTCTCACCAACTTTATTAGCAAGCTCAGGGGACGTGGCCAGCGCGCTGTCATGTTTTAAAGTACACAACGAGTTAAAAGTATTTCAGTCGCTAATTTTTCCAAGTCACTATCACTAAAAGTAGAAGTAGGCTATTATTATATTTTCGTGCAAATGTTGTAAAACTAAAGAATATCCGTAACATAACCCCATGTGTCCGGTTCAAAGCGCATGGAGCCATGAAACGAACATTTCCCGAGTAAAGCTAAAAACTTTTCAGTTTTAATGAATTTAAGTAACTTAGTTTTACTGCTTGTCATGTTAATATGAATACTTGTTTTGTTACTTTACCAAGTAATTAGTAGAACTGACGTTTTGTTCAAAAATACGATTCGAAAAAAAAAGTCCGTTTTAATGCCACCTTCCCCTACTGTCATTTTGAAAAGTTTGATCATAACCTAAAATAGTTGTAGATACCAGCGACTTTTAACTAGGGCTGGGCGATACCTCGAATCAGGTATCAAGTATCGATACCACGACGGTATCGATACTATTCAAAAGTATCGAAGTATCGAAAGTATCGAGGTATCGAAAGTATCGAGGTATCGAAAGTATCGAAAGTATCAAGGTATCGAAAGTATCGAGGTATCGAAAGTATCGAAAGTATCGAAGTATCGAAAGTATCGAGGTATCGAAAGTATCGAGGTATCGAAAGTATCGAAAGTATCGAGGTATCGAAAGTATCGACGTATCGAAAGTATCGAGGTATCGAAAGTATCGAGGTATCGAAAGTATCGAGGTATCGAAAGTATCGAAAGTATCGAGGTATCGAAAGTATCGAGGTATCGAAAGTATCGAAAGTATCGAAGTATCGAAAGTATCGAGGTATCTAAAGTATCGAGTTATCGAATGTATCGAAAGTATCGAGGTATCGAAAGTATCGAGGTATCAAAAGTATCGAGGTATCGAAAGTATCGAGGTATCGAAAGTATCGAGGTATCGAAAGTATCGAGGTATCGAAAGTATCGAGGTATCGAAAGTATCGAGGTATCGAAAGTATCGAAAGTATCGAGGTATCGAAAGTATCGAGGTATCGAAAGTATCGAAAGTATCGTGGTATCGAAAGTATCGAGGTATCGAAAGTATCGAGGTATCGAAAGTATCGAGGTATCGAAAGTATCGAGGAAAGTATAAGGCATTTAAGAAGCTACACTTTATGGGACCATTTTGTGATGATCATAATAATAATTGTATATTACAGAGAGCTGAGAAAGTTATTGTCGTTTCTACGACAATTTGCATTAAATGTTGTAATTTTCAAAAATGAGTGAATCTTTTGAATGCGACCATCAATTTTGATAAAATTTGTTTTAAATGAAAGCTAATATAACAGGTTACCCAATCCATATATTTTATAAGTTGAAATATCTCTCTATTTCTTATTAACTATACCAAAACTATCATTATTTTGCAGTATTTTAGATGCTAAAAAATGTCGAAGTTTGTGATTTTTTTTTGGGTACTTAGAGAATCTTAAGGACTTTGAAAAAACATGCAATAGGTAGATAATTTTATCTAATTTATGATAGAATTTTTTCAACTTGATCGTTTAAAAAATGCGGAAGATTAACTCATTTTACTGACCGCATGTTTCCCTATATACTCAGTATAGGCAGGACGCGCACCTTAAGAAATTATATTGTTGATGTTGCGTCTCGCGACAGCACTGTGTTGTTTCACATTAATCTTTCGTTACTTTTGATACCTCGATACTTTCGATACTTTAGATACTTTCGATACCTCGATACTTTCGATACCTCGATACTTTCGATACCTCGATACTTTCGATACTTTCGATACCTCGATACTTTCGATACCTCGATACTTTCGATACCTCGATACTTTCGATACTTCGATACTTTCGACCCTCGGTATCGGTATTCGATACCACCTAAGGTATCGATACTTCGAATAAGTATCGATACTTTGCCCAGCCCTACTTTTAACTATGCCTATGCCAACGATATAACAGGCCGCAGCACTACTAATAAAACTCGACGGACGTCACGATAGAAGTCGTAAGTTCGCTATCCTTACCATGCTATTTCAGTGCATTTTAACACTTTTTTGATTGTAGATGCTATTATAAATTTTTTTGATTAGTAAATTTTTGCTAGATAAGTAATTTATAGTATTAGTAATGGTTATAAACACTTATTTGAAAAATAAATTTAATTTTGAGAGAATTAGTGATTAAAAACTTTTTTGAGATGCGACTCTTACATGATTTTATCAAAATTTTTTTCAAGCTAAAGTATACTTGTGTCATATCATTGAAAAGAGAAAGAAAATCTCTATTAAATACGACTAAAAAATAAGTAGGGTTCTATTTAAAAAAGTACACGATTGCGCCCTAGCGCTTCCAGCATCGGTAGAAAAAAAAATTAATTTAGCGGGAAGGTAGCTAATAATTTGTTAAAGAACTTTTATCCACGACCGTCCAATAATACGTTCATTACTCTATGATTTTTGACCAGTAATATGTGTCATTACTCACTAGTTGCAAATCATTGAATAATATACATATTACTCAATGACTATTACATTACTCAATGGTTTACCGGGCGACACAGGGGATTGGAAAACTTTTATAGCTCCTTTATTTGTCAACGTATCAAAATGAAATTTGCTGTGAGTTATAGTCATATAAATTGCAATTTGATTAACTACTTTTGAAAATTCTTCCACTTCCTATTTCGCCGGAAATGAGGTAAACTTTAGATTTTTATATGCAACACCATATATATTTTTACATTTTTGAATTCTACATTAAATTTTGAATACATTTCCATAAAAAATTAATATTTTAAAATAAATAAAAATTTTTTTTCCAAAAATACTCGCGTATTCAATGTATATTTGGTTTATAATATTTGCAGTCGTGGATAAAGTATAGTATCCTACTCGCGGGTAATGCTCATTACTCACTCTAATGATTACGACACTCGCCATACGGCTCGTGTCGCAAATTCATTCTTGTGAGTAATGAGCTTTATTACCCGCTCGTTGGATAATATACTATTATTCCAAGGTTTTTTTGTTAAAATCAATAATAACGCCTCTATAACCATTATTCTATAATTCTAGTATTGCGTATATGCAATTTTATGACTTCTACTGACAAGACCTGAATCAAGTGCTGCGGCCTGTACCTAACCTGAATTCTTGATTATGATTGAACGAATCTTTTCCCGCAAAAAATATTTTTTTTACTACTATAGCCTAAAATGCTATCATTATTGACTCCTTTTTAAACAGAGAAATTAAATTTCTCAACCTTGGTAAATAATAAAATATTATAATAATTAGTTTTGGAGGTAAATAATAAAATATTATTTACCTAGGTAAAAAATGAAAACTGTTTTTATGATTTTTTTTAACGATATTTTTATAAAATTGATATTACTAGTATTAAAAAAAATACTATATAAACTACGGTTGAGAATACTATTAACCCTCGCGCTGTGTATATCCCTCGGCGCTTCGCGCTCCAGGATACAATATTTGCGCTAGGGCTATAATAGTAAACTTCTCAACCTAAGTATATAATATACTATTAATTAAAATTATTTTAGTTGACATATTTTTCGTAACGCAAAATTAGTTGGTGGAGTTGTATTCAGGACAGATTTTTTATTACTATTTAGAGGTTTGAGCCTATCAGTATAAAAAATCATAAGTGCGTTTATTATCGTAACTATAATCTCTTCACTAATAAAAGATTAGACAACAATGTTGCTCTCCTTTAAACTTAATATTTTAAACTTAATAAACTCTGATGTGGTCATAATAGGACTTTTTCGTGCTTTTTAAATATAAGCATTTAAAATAAAAATTGATCTCATTTCTGGTTAAACCGAAGTAAAGTATAAAGTGTTGAGTATCGTCAGATAGCTAATTTTACGATCCTCAATTTTAATTCACTTATAAATATGTAAATGTGATTGTCAAAAATGATGTTATGATAAGTGAACTTGTCAAGATATCAATAATATTTGTCACAATTGTTTATCAGAGTAATGTTTGAACTATAAAATCACCTAATGTAAATCTGTTTCGACCGTCCCAGTCACGGAGGCGAATGAAACATGTCGGCCACCTCGACTCTTTTTGAAATATATTTTTTATGTATCTTTACAAATTAACAAAATTATATAAATAGAAAGTAGAAAGACTAAGCTTCCTATAGCTCACATTAAATTTTTGAAAATCATGATAGCAGCTAGGAGAAAAACGAAAAAGAATTTAAAATGTTTCGATTGTCCCCGGTCTCCCCTAGTATACAGGGTGTCTCATAAAGAACGAGACAACGCTTAGTCACAGATTCTCTAGGTTAAAATAAACCGATTAAACCTAATATACCTTAATACAAAGTCCTCCGGTTTCCAAGTTGAACGACCTTAAAGTTCAATTTTTAATATTTTCTTTTTATGATAATTTCCACAAATGTGAAAATATTTACTTCAAATTTGGAACAGGTGCTTATTATTACGAAGTACAACAATAGAAAATTTTTCATGTAGTAGGCTTGATCATAAGAGGTACTTAACCTAACTTCTACAACTTATTTTAGCTTTAACTTTGTTATCTGGGAATTTTTTATCAATATTACGTTATTTTCTGAAAAATAATTAGAAAATAGAAAACTGAGATACTCTTAGTTCATATGCTTAAAACCAACCGTTAAGCCTCGTTTTCAACCACTTAACTTAACTTAACTTAACTTAACTTAAAGCATAACGTAACGTAAGAAATTTGTATCCGTTCAAAATAAAATTATTTGTGTTAATTGAACCGTTATGACGCAAGCGCAGACAAAGACATTTAAACACTATATCATCGTGATTTTAAATTTTTGTCTTTATTTTATTTTTCATAAATAACCTAACTATTCCAAATTTATCTTCTTCCAAGAAAAAGAAAACCCAATTATAAAATGTTCTCGATACACCCAGTTTTATTCAAAATTTTATTTTGGGGTTAGGTTTGCCTTGTTTTTCTCAGCAGCTGATTTTGACGTTTTCTACCTAAAGCCAGCTTATGGGCGGAATTAACAGCCAAAACGAAGCGCACAGTATATAGCTATATCGTTTCTAAGGAGCACCGATTGGTAGAATTAACAAAACGTAAATTTAAAGATTCTTAAGTAGAAGTTGGTTCAACTTTGTATTACGTTAAATTCCTTACGCTACGTTAATTTGGTTCTGAACGGATACATATACTCAATGCATTTTAACTTTCCTTAATTACGTTCTTACGTTAAGTTAAGTTAAGTTAAGTGATTGAAAACGATACTTTAGCCTTAAAATCCCGGTTAAAGTATTGAGTTGTCGTTAGGACGTGCAATTATCAAGTAGCAATGATCACAAAAACAAAGGACAAAATAGTGGAAAAGGTTTATTTACAAAGGATGTTTAATGTGGTATCATTAGAAATTGTTTTGTAGGCCCATTCGTACTTCCACCAAAGCTCAAATTTAATTACTATTCAACCTTCTTTGAAAATAACCTGGATGAACTATTACGCGACGTACCTTTGATTTTTAAACAATGTTATTGGTTTAACATGTTTTCCAATCTTTTACACATTGTTTTTGTGATGATGGCTACATGATAATTGCTCGTCTTAACAATAATCCGAAAATTTATTGCCAATTTTTAGACAAACGGCTGCTTTTACGCATATGAACTAAGAGTACCTTAGTTTTCTCTTTTTTAATGCTCTTTCAGAAAATAACACAATATTGAAAAAAATTTCACCGAAAACGAAGTTATAGCTAAAACAAGTTGTAGAAGATAGGTTAAGTGCCTCTTATAGTCAAGCCTACTTTATGAAAAAAATTCTCTTGATTTAGTTCTTAATTATAAGCATCTGTACCAAATTTGAAATAAATATCTTGACATGTGTGAAAATTATCATAAAAAGCAAAAAGAAAATATTGAACTTTAAGGCCCTTTAACTTGGAAACGGAGGAATTTTGTATTAAGGTATATTAGGTTTAATCGGTTTATTTTAACCTAGAGAATCAGTGACCAAGCGTTGTCCCATTCTTTTTGAGACACCCTGTATATATAAAACTAGTATTTTTCATTGGTCTATAATCATTAATCAATGTTATCTATTTATTTATGCTTAGGTTATTTGTAGACATATGTTTGTCTTTGATATTCACATGACTTTTTGTTGATATATTTGGTAATTGTTTGTTTATCTACGGAAATATAGTAAGAAAATTTAGTATTCCATAATTGGACACTTATTCCATATTAAGGATCGTTTTTCATTTTTTATATTTTCGTTAATTTTTAATATTTCGAATTATGTTAAAAATATAAGAGTGTTACACTATAATCACAACTGATTAGCAATAATTAAATTAAATAATTTAATTTTTGATATTTTTATTTTGTGTTTAATTCGAAAAACAAAATGGTATTCCATATTTGACTACTTTCCTCTATTTATTATCATAAGGCTTGAGATTAGAGAAATTTTGAAAGCAATGCATCTATTCTAGATTGATCGTTATTTTTTATAAAAATAATTACAATTTTTTACAACGAAAAAATAAATATAATAATATAATTCACTTTTCAAATATTCAGTGTTCTCTATGTTAAACTGATTTGATCACTGTTACATGCAATATTTTCAGTAAAGTTCGCTGAGAGATTCTGCAAAAGTAACCTAAAAAAGCAATTACAACTAAAATTTTTTTATTATTATTTTAATTTAAGTAGGTACTTACCAATTTCTTAAACTGATGAAGTTGTAAATATCGGGCTGTTCAAAGTTGTTAAAATGTGTTGATACTACGAAACTGTAAGCACCCATATTTGGATAAGCTAACCAATCTCCAATATCCAATTTTGGTAATAAAACGTTTCCATTAACTTTATCATAACTATCACATGTGGGTCCCCATAAAACGCTCGGATATAATTTTTCAAGAGAATATTGCTAGTAATACTACTTGTTAATAATCCATTTTAAATTATAAAATATTACTCACTTTAATTAATATGGGTGTTTTTATAATGTTATACGAAACTGCTTCGTTGAAACTACCAAAAACGCCATCGTTGAGATAATACATATATTTTGTTACTGCTTTTTTACTATACACATCTTCTTCAACTATGCTTCTAGCAGAATGAACGTTACAAGCCAAAGTAAAAGCCGATTGTACAAAATAAGTTCCTGGTTCTGAAATCACTTTTATAGACTCGTCTGGGAAAAAAGTATCCAAACCATCATTTATTATTTTGGCGTACTGAAAATTACTTAGTTTAATTTAATAACTAACATTAATGAGTTTACTTGTTACTCAATTGTAAAACGTCATTTAACCAAGCTGTCTATAACCTTTGAAAATCAATGTTTACAAGTTTGACTTTCAAAGCTATCTAAAAACAATTTAGGGACATTTTTGACGCTACTGACAGCTGACAGAAATTGTTTAATTATAATTTAATTAATTTGTAAGTGAATTAAGCATGAGTAACAAGTAAAGTATTATACATTACACGCCAGGTAACTGTTTTAACAGGCTCAAAGAGGCGACAGGCTCTCCGGGGCGGCTCGCCAGTCATTTGCGCCAGTTAAAACAGTTTTACCTGGCTTGTAATGTTAAATACTATTACTAGTTTACTTACTTTATATATTTCTTCTATACAATCTCCTGGGTAACCGCCACCGATATCTAATAGATTAAAATTGTAATTGAAATCTGAAGCGACATCAAAGACATCTCGTGACTGTTTTAAAGCGTCGTAAAACGAAAAAATATCTTTGCAACCAGAACCTACATGAAAACTAACACCAACAACGCGAATCCCTAATTCATGTGCAACGCGTAGTAACTCTGGAGCTTCTGTTTTGGAATCACATCCAAATTTTGCTCCTAACTTACACATAGCATCTTTAGCATCACATCTTATTCTAATAACCGCTCTTAAAAGTTAAAATTAATAGCTTGTGTTGAAAAACAAATGTTATTCTTTACCTAGCTTTAGGGAATAAATTTTTAATTTTGTATAGTTCCAGCTCATTATCAAACGTAAGGAGGTCCACGTTTTTATAAGCTGCATAACGTAGATGATGTGACAGCTTTGTTGTGTGAGCATAAATTATGCGACTTGGATCAACTCCTAATGCAAGAATTTGGTCAATTTCAGACTTTGAAGCACAGTCGAATCCGGTGCCCAAAGCTGCCAGAACTTTAAGTACTAATAGATGATTGTTACATTTTACGGCTGAAATACAATTTTTTATTAAATTTTTGTTTTACCATTGCAATAAATTTATCTGACCGTAATGAGGTTCAATTCTCGGCATCAGCGAATTCCACGTTTGAAATTTTTTAATGATGTCGTTGAAGTCACAAATATAAAATGGGTTTTCTTGTAAATCGGATTTGGATATGCCATTAATTAATCTCAGAGGGTGGATGTCTTCGTTTAAGATGTTTATTGATTCATTGTTAAGAGTTTCCATATTGCATCTATACATTAAAAGATATGTATTCAAAATGCAAATGATGTATTCAATCCATGCAAAAGTTGTTATAATCGAGAAAAAAAATAATAATAGAAATAAATTTTTGTTTTTGCATTTTTCGACGTTTTCATTCATATAAAAAGTAAATATTGTTGCAAGTTTTGGATACTTCCAGATAGTATTTACTTATTATACTTATAATTATTACAAAACGTATATTCAGGTATCTTTTTATATGAACAACTATTAAAAACAAATTTGGTTTTTGCATTTAATTTTAAAAAAATATTCTTAAAAAATGTCTCGGTGTAAGTTGTAATGAAACGGACAGCCGATTGCGCATTGAAACCGACGTTATAGTTTTAAAGCATATAAAGCATAGAAGTTATTAAAACATTAGAAATAGATGTTTCAAAAACAAAAACTATTTTTCTTCAAACGTCAAAAAAAGTTGAGATTTTGTTACTGAACAAATAAGGTTAAAGTTCTACTTTTTCATCCTAGGAGGTAAAAGTAAATTCTAACCCTAAATATTTACACAAATTGTAACGTAAAATGATATTTCTAAGCATTTGTAATGTAAAAAGGTAATGTTTTTATAAATTTTCTGTTATAATTTATTCGTTGCGTTTAATAATTATCTTCTTTTTACAAGTTAAAGTTATAAAACACGAGTAATTATACTAATATTTATTAATTAAAACTGAATTCACTTTGGATTTTACAAGGTTACTTTAGTTGAATTGAACGATTATGTGTCTACTCGTAGGTGACGAGCTGATCGGCGGGGAGGCGGGGTAATCTGTCTCGTTACAAAGTTAATTTTTAAAAATATTTGACAATTGAACTACAAACAAAAATTATTATAATGCACTTACTACCTACACCGATGATTGTTCGTTGTTAAATGTACGAAATAGGCGAGTCCGTCATTTAACGTTATCGAACTTTGTTAAAGTGGGCAGATAAGATTAATTCTCGTAATAATTTATTATTTAAAAATAATGTATGAAATTAGTAATTTGAAGAAAAAAAATTATTGCTGACATATCTGTTGGTCGACAGCTTCAATTAAAAAAAATTATCAAAATCGGTCCAGTAGAAGTACGCTATTATTATATATCAAGAAAAGGCTGCGCGTTCCCATCAGTACCTACCTACCTTGACGTGGTGAGGGGCTTGCGTGCTTTAAGGACCCCAGAGTGCACTCGCTAGGGTGAATTAGCCAGGGGCCATAAAAAGCTCCTCGTGCTTAAGTACCCGCTTCAACCTATGGCTAGGTTGATGGAACGTTAGGACAATGAAGGGCGAGAAGTCAGACTAGAGGCAGGTACCCACGTGTTTGTGCCGTGCGTGGAGACCCGTACTGCAGGATGAAGGGATCCTGGTGGCTTAGTCAAGTCAGTGACTTGGAAACACTCCACTTTGGTCCGGATTTCTGCATAAACGGGAAGTCTGGACTAGTCCAACCAGAACAATCGGCTGCGCCCTCCCGTCAGAGCGCCAGCTGGACGAGTCTCTTGGAAAGGATGGGGTATGCAGCGGTCGGGCTGACCATGTCAACCGGCTGCTCGTGTGCAACACCTCTCTGGAGGTTATATCTCCGGGGTAACCTTGGCACAGTCAGACTGTGTGCCCTTTTGGGACTCGAATTGTATGGAGAGGAGCCGCTGGGGATGAATATACAAAAACCAAATATGGATAACAAAATAAAAACAAAACCAACAACAACAACACAATCTACGAGTGTGTGCCTCGAGGACACCTCGAAAACAACGAGTGCGTCTCTAGTAGATACCTCGAAAACAACGAGTGCGTTTGTAGTAGGCACCTCGCCCACTATAAGGCCGCCATCAATCCCCAAGAGGCATAGAAGCTCTGGGGCTGAGACAAAGCGTTGCAGGAGGGCACGGACTGAGTGCCCATACTGCTATTCACCGCCACCAAGGTCGGTATTTTTCACAACCGGCACCTCGAAGAGAGTTTAATCAGCCTGGTCCATTCAGAGCTGGTAACAAGCCCCTCCGAGGCGACAGTTTTAAAAAAAGGGTTAGTTCGGACGGATAACAACCCTCGCCGGGGACAAATCCCCCTAAAAAATCGAGAGCTGTTGGAGATAGACCAACCGCCTCGACTACAACCAGCTACAGTGAGGCTACCACACGACACCTTAGAGTAGCTATAATTGACCAACAGAATCAGTCTGGTAAATTATCAGCAAGTGAAGCTGAGTTGGTACAGGAGTACCTAACCATAATGCTCGACAAAGCTGTAAATGAAAATCTGACGGGAGAAGGCCCCGATCCCCCTCGATTTGCTGGAATCCGTCATGCAGGGGATCAACTGCCAGGATGACAGCTCATTGAGGTGGTTAAGGACAACCGTCGATATATGTGAAAGTTTATGGGAGGGCTGCAACCTGAAAGTTATTCAGATTGACGACCTACCCAAACTAACCAAAGCGACACTCTGGATTCCTGGACAACCAGTCAGAACTGAGGTCGCCATAAACAAGCTCAGGACACAAAATAAATAGGCTAACATAAAAGAGTGGTGCATCTTTGTCGACACTGCGAAGGAGAACCCCTTGGGACAGCTCCTCATCTTTGAGAAGGGAAAGTGAATTATCTGTTCACTATCCTTACCCTCAAGATGACAAAGCCTGAAGAAACGGCTATCAAAGCTCAGGAAGGTAGGGCAACTGACTCACCTCAGGTAGCTGACGGCACTCCAATGGAGGTGACTGTCACCCCTGAGGACAGCACTGAACCCGCCCCGGGGGAGAATGTGCAAGAGTCAGATCCAACTTCTTAATATGATAAACCAGCTTGAGTCCACCCCTCCCCATGGCTAACAAGGGTTGGATATTCGTTCAAGCGAACCTAAATCACTGTCGGGCGGCAACTACCACGCTATGCCGTCACCTAGATAGTGAAAAAACAACTATAGCTCTAATACAAGAGCCATGGGTAAACAAGTTAAAGATAGTTGGTTTTTCTAGACTTAATGGGACTATTTTTGCAGGTAACACAAATAATAAACCACTTAGGACATGTATTTACATTCCTAGGAACATACAATCAAGCCTCATAACGCAGATCAGTGACTGCGACCTTACAGCAGTTCAACTGAGATGCGACCTTGGAGAGGGGATGACAGATCTAATTGTTGCATCTGCCTACCTTCTCATTGAAGTACAGGTTCCGCCTCCTTCAAACAGGATGATCGACCTGGTAAATCATTGTGAGACTAAAGAAATCAACCTTGTTATTGGATGTGACGCTAACGCTCACCACACATCGTGGGGGAGCGCGAACAACAATAGTCGGGGTAAGTCTTTATTTGATTTTATTAATACTGTAAACTTATAAATATTAAACCGAGGCAGAAAACCTACTTTTGTTACCTCCCGATGTCAGACCGTGATTGATATCACTCTGGCATTCTTAAATGTTTCGAATAAAATTAAAAATTGGCACGTATGAGATGAGCTGTCTATTTCAGATCACAGATGGCTATGCTTTAGCATAGAAGCCAAAAATGTAGAGTACAAACAGTATAGAAATCCGAGGAAAACCGACAGGCTAGCCTTCTGTGACTACCTGACGGCAAACCTCGGAACCTGTTTAGACTCAAGTGATTACAAAAATAACTACACTATTGAGGACATTGATCGTGAAACTTTCCAACTTCAGACAATACTCACTAGTGCATATGAATCCAGCTGTCCTCTACAAACTGCGAGATCTGGCAAGAAAGCCACACCCAGGGGGGGATTTGTAAAATTTGGGCCCCTAGGCTAACTCCAGTTTTGGGCCCTTACTATTGTTATTATTATCTTTAATGGTAATTAAATAATAAAATTATTTTCATGAGCCACTGTATCAAAATTTTGTTTTCAAGTTTTGTTACTTGTACCATTGTAACAGTTCATTTTTGTGCGGCCCCTTTGGACTTGCGGCCCTAGGCTCCAGCCTAGGTTAGCCTAGTGGTAAATCTCCCCTTGGCCACACCTTGATGGTGCAAAGAGCTAGACCGCATGCGGAGGACAACTGGAACATTATTTCACCGAGCAAAAAATACTCGTAGAGAAGAAGACTGGGAAGTATTTAAAATACACCAATCCGAGTATAAAAACACGATTCGCCGAAAACAGCGAGAATCGTGGAGATCCTTCTGCAGTGGAATTGAATCCACTACCACTGCAGCAAGATTAAAAAAGGTCACATCAAAAGATCCAAATCAACAGCCCGGCAGTTTGAAGAGAGACGATGGAACTTATACATCCAGTCTCTCCGAAGCTGCCGAGCTGCTCATCGAAACGCACTTCCCAGAGTGCTATGTCGTTCCAACGATAGAATGGCCAAAATACGAACCACAGGTACCATCAAGTAGAGACTGGGATATTGCAAGCCACATTGTGACTTCCTCAAAAGTCACGTGGTCAATAAATTCTTTCCTACCCTACAAATCACCTGGACCTGATGGCATTTTTCCAGCCCTATTACAGTGGGGTCTGGAATCAATTGTTCATCACCTAGTGTCGATTTTTCGGGCGTGTCTTGCACTAAGATAAATACCGACGGAATGGAGGAAAGTAAAGGTTGTGTTTATTCCTTAACCAGCCAAAAGGGATTACTCCTCAGCAAAATCTTTCAGATCTATTTATAAGTCTAACGTCCTTTTTCGTAAAGACTCTTGAGAGATTATGCGACAGAGAGATTAGGGATTCCATCCTAATGTTTAATCCTTTGCATAAAAATCAACATGCATATCTACCAGGAAGATCAACCGAATCAGCACTACATCAAGTAGTCGAAAGAATCGAAAGATTACTAGAACAAAAAGAATTCACCTTAGGTGCTTTCATTGATATCGAGGGAGCATTCGATAAAGCAACTTTCGAAAGCCTGAACACCGCCCTACGAGAGTATGAGGTACTATCAGTAATAACTGATTGGATCAGCAACATGCTTAAATGGAGAGCGATGCAAGTTACAGTGGAAGATTCCACAATACAAGGCATTGTTTCGAAAGGCTGCCCGCAAGGAGGAGTTTTATCTCCCCTCCTATAGAACCTTGTGGTCGACTGCCTTCTGAGACGGTTAAATAAAGAACGATATCTAACTATAGGTTATGCAGACGATATCACCATTCTGCTGACCGGTAAGTTTGAGGGTGTTGTATTCGATCAAATGCAAAGCGCCCTAGACATAGTCGAAACCTGGTGTAATGAACACTCCCTGGTAGCAAATCCAGCAAAAACGGAGCTTGTACTTTTTACCAGGAAACGCAAGACGAAGAAATTTAAACTTCCAAGTCTATCCGGAACTCCTCTAAGTCTGGCTCATCAGGTCAAGTATCTAGGTGTCACGCTTGATCACAAGTTAGACTGGAGAAGCCACCTTGATAACAAAGCGGAAAAAGAAAAGGTCGCGTTCTGGCAGTGTCGCAGAGCTGTAGAGCGGTCTTGGGGACTCTCCCCAAAGATAACCTATTGGCTGTACACTGCAATTATTATACCTATGCTAAGCTACGCGGCTATAGTGTGGTGGCCTAGAACCACATTAAACACCGCAAAAGCAAACTCCGACAAGTGCAAAGATTAGATTAGAAAATGTCCGTTTCATCGCCACCTCGCCATGTACCATGTACAAGCGACTTTTAACTATGCCTGTACTTAACCTGAATTCGTGATTATGACTGGACGAATCTTTTCCCGCAAAAAATATTTTAAATAAAATTATTTTAGTTGACATATTTTTCGTAACGCAAAATTAGTTGGTGGAGTTGTATTCAGGACAGATTTTTTATTACTATTTAGAGGTTTGAGCCTATCAGTATAAAAAATCGTAAGTGCGTTTATTATCGTAACTATAATCTCTTCACTAATAAAAGATTAGACAACAATGTTGCTCTCCTTTAAACTTAATATTTTAAACTTAATAAACTCTGATGTGGTCATAACAAGACTTTTTCGTGTGTATTAAAGCTATTTTTAAATATAAGCATTTAAAATAAAAATTGGTCAACTTTCTGGTTAAACCGGAAGTAAAGTATAAAGTGTTGATTATCGACAGATAGCTAATTTCACGATCGTAAATCTTAATTCACTTATAAATATGTAAATGTAATTGGATTGCATAGATGCAGGTACATAGGGGAAAGTGGGGGAATGGTGCGCAGTGGGTAATCGTACGCATCACTGAATATTTAAATTAAGCCAAATTTTGAGATATCTCCCTTATCGCAGTTTTGAGGAATGTGCTTTACGATTGATTGACGCCATGAGCGGTAACCTTCATGTCTCAGTTGGCAACAATATTTGCATTTGTGTGAACCTATTCTGTTTGCTGTTATTTTGCACATTAAGACGGTAGGACCCTAATTCTAAATCGATTATCTTAAAATAACTATGGATTAGAAATGTAGGATCTGGTGCATGTATAATGTATACATGCAATTTTGTTAAATTTCATGGATGGATGGGGAACTGCGCGCAAATGCAATTTTTCACTTTTGATTATTTTTTTCTGTGATAAAAGTAAAATATTTATCGATTCTTATAATACTTGTTGATAGGCTAAATAACTAGGCTTTCCACTTTTAAATTTTTCGTAACATTAATAGGATGCCTACTAGATCAAATCTTGCTTTGATGCGCCCCATTCCTCCACTTTCCCCTACTAATTTAATTATTAAGAAATAACATCTGATAGTAAATAAAATGATGCAACTAAAACTATGATTTGTTTACTTTCAAAGAAAAATATTTAATTTATAACTTACCTTCTACAATAATTATTACTGTTTGATATCGACTCTTGTTTTTTGATTCCTAGATAACAAGGTATTTTGTTCAAAAAATTTTTATACATGCTTTATAAACTAAAACAAATACAAACTGCGAAATTAATTTAAATTGAAAACTTGTGTACCGTGATAAAATAATGGCCTTTCAACTTAAATGAGAAAAACTGAAAATCTTTATAATAAATTATTATGAAAGGGGAAATGAAGAATAAACAAAAATATAATTAAATTTTCCATCTAACTCAAAACTGAGATAAAAGATTTTGGCTTAATTTACTCAGGGTTCTTCTGTGTTTCGTTTCGATCTATAACCTAATTTTAATATGCACAATCTCAATGTGTGCATAAAATGACACTTTTTTGAAAGAAATTATAAATAAAAAAAGACTATTTTGTTATTCTCGGCTGAGCCTTTATTAGGCAGGGTTGTATTTAAAAATAAATGCCTAAATGTGTCTATTATAGAGGGAGATTCTTTGAAAGATGACAACACATTTAAAACCCTTAGTTGTAAAGCCAATGCAATTATAATAAAAAGTTTGATTCAAAGTATCTTTTCTATCAGCAAATATACCTAGGCTTGTTGACGTAACGGCTCAAGGAACAGAAGCATGGGAATCTAAGCTTTAACGTCGTGCATGGTCGTGCGTCGAAATTTCTAGACACGACGTCAAAGCTTAGAATCTCGTGCTTTTGCTCCTTGAGTCGATTCAGAACTAACAAGTTAGTACTACATTTAACCATGTAAAACGGCCCTAACTTTAGATAATATACTGATTTGCTGTAGGTTTGCTACTGAGTTATTATCGTGGTAGCCTAAAGATTGCGCTTTTGAGGCATTAGTAATGAGTTAGATACGATCTAATCTCTAACGACTGTAGTTGTCATGCTCTGATACTTAAGAAATATTTTTAGCACATTTCAAGTGAGGAGGGTCAGTGTCAGAAGAAAAAGCGTAGAATTAACTGCTGAAAATAAACAAAATATAGGGCATAATGAAGACACACCAACAGAATTTATTATACGAAATACGACTCTGATTATTATTAATTTTTTATCTTCACGGATCGAGTTGTTAGTTAATTATAATACTTCACGCGCAAATAAAACTGATAATAATAATAATAAAATAGTCAAGATATTTTTAAAGAAATGCATGTTGCAGTGAGATCGTTTAAGCAGCGATAAGGCCAGTATTTTTTAATACATTGCAGTAGTATTAAAAATTAATCTTTGTTGCATCGACTAATACAAAATATAAATTAATGTAATAACTCCTTGAGTGACATATAAGATTAGCACTAATTTAAACCATTGCAAGTTCATCATGAAATGGAATTTAATTTTAACTTGGTGGTATTGTTACCACAATGTCAGTACGGCTCACGTGCGGATTGAGTGTCTAAATAAGTCAATACATACCAATATGCTAGTGAAGTTTCTGTCAAAAAATCTTAATCACCCTGTACCTATATGACCTACGAATTTATTCGAGAAAAATTCATAAATTCGCTTTCAGCACTATGAACTACAGCAAGACAGATTATGTTGGCGAGCGATGGGAATGCGCAGATACCTAAATTGGTATTTATCTTACCAACCCGGTAGTAAGCGTATTTAAATTATTAAAGGGGCGTGGCCAAAGCTGCGCGAACTTATCCCTACCGCTCGCCATCAAAGATCTGTGTTGCAGTATAAAGCCATCTAAATTATACGGTCGCATAGCAATTCTGTAGATTTACTCATTAACCGATTATTGGAGAATAAAATTTTATGAAAGGAAAATATTCTATAAAACGTGAGCTACATCTTTTATCTGAAAGTTTATTTAATTAGTCATTTTATGGTTGAAAGAAAGATGAAAAATAAAAATTTCGATAAATCGGCTTCGACAACTTTATTCATATATAATACCACTAGAGATAAAATTTTGTCGGTAAAATGGTTCGATTGTTATGAAAGTTTGTTGCTTGATAATTTCGCGAATGACATTTGTCAAAAAATCACGAGCCGTACGGCGAGTGATTTTTAATTAAATGTCATGAGCGAAATTGTCAAAAAGAAACAAACTTGAATACTTACAAGAGAACAATTTTGCCTACAAAATTTTATCTTGAGTGGTATTCGACATGACTATTTTACGAGAGAAAAATTAAGTCTATTTTCACTTAAAAAACTTATTTTTTACTGCAAAACGCAATGCGATGCAAAAATGTCAGTTTGACAATGATTTAATTTCCAAGCTGACTTGAACGTTTAAAACGTCAAAAAAATTGTCGCTGAGATTCCATGTTGTTAGTTTTGCCAAGGTACTTGTTTTGTCACCTGAATACTTGATTTTATTGTCGCTATAATACACTCTAGTGAAATAGTCATATATAATACCACTAGAGATAAAATTTTGTCGGTAAAATGGTTCGATTGTTATGAAAGTTTGTTGCTTGATAATTTCGCGAATGACATTTGTCAAAAAATCACGAGCCGTACGGCGAGTGATTTTTAATTAAATGTCATGAGCGAAATTGTCAAAAAGAAACAAACTTGAATACTTACAAGAGAACAATTTTGCCTACAAAATTTTATCTTGAGTGGTATTCGACATGACTATTTTACGAGAGAAAAATTAAGTCAATTTTCACTTAAAAAACTTATTTTTTACTGCAAAACGCAATGCGATGCAAAAATGTCAGTTTGACAATGATTTAATTTCCAAGCTGACTTGAACGTTTAAAACGTCAAAAAAATTGTCGCTGAAATACCATGTTGTTAGTTTTGCCAAGGTACTTGTTTTGTCACCTGAATACTTGATTTTATTGTCGCTATAATACACTCTAGTGAAATAGTCATATATAATACCACTAGAGATAAAATTTTGTCGGCAAAATTGTTCGATTGTTATGAAAGTTTGTTGCTTGATAATTTCGCGAATGACATTTATTCAAAAAATCACGAGCCGCAAGGCGAGTGATTTTTAATTAAATGTCATGAGCGAAATTGTCAAAAAGGAACAAACTTGAATAGTACAAGAGAACAATTTTGCCTAAAAAATTTTATCTTGAGTCGTATTCGACATGACTATTTTACGAGAGAAAAATTAAGTCTATTTTCACTTAAAAAACTTATTTTTTACTGCAAAACGCAATGCGATGCAAAAATGTCAGTTTGACAATGATTTAATTTCCAAGCTGACTTGAACGTTTAAAACGTCAAAAAAATTGTCGCTGAAATACCATGTTGTTAGTTTTGACAAGGTACTAGTTTTGGCACCTGAATACTTGATTTTATTGTCGCTATAATACACTCTAGTGAAATAGTCACTGTAATACATTTTAAAAGATAAGACGATAGAAAAAATTTACTTATTATAATACCTATCTAACTAAACAAAATCATTTAAATCAAACTGCTATACTTAATGCGATACAGGGTAATCAAATTGAATCAAATCAGCTATCTTTAATTCTAAATTGTGAACAACACAAGAGGTGGAGAGGGAGAGACTCAGGAGTTTCCAAGTATATATGACCTAAGAATTGATGCCTGAAAAATTCCGCTTCTCCCTAATTATTTCTCTTATCCAGCAAAAGATCGTGATATTTTACTGTAATTTCTCTTTTATCTATTAGCGTATATTTATCATAAACGCGCAATGCTTTTCCATAATTTAAAAATAATAATTAGAAATTGCACAAAATACCACAAAATCATTTCGTTGAATTTTGAATTAATTTTTTAAACGTCCTTCACGTTAAATCTATGTTAGCATTAGTCTTAAAATTAATTATTAAACCTTATCTTTTTGATAAAAATAAGTTAAAAATTAATTCATTAGTTAACAAACTAACAGAATAACTTTTTTTAAGTTTAAATATTCGTTCGGTTTCAAATGCTCAGGATTGGATTTTCCAAAGACTGTTGAAGAAATAAAATTTATAGATACTAAAAATGGAAAACGATAATAAAGTAATAAAATTACCAGCACCTGATTACATACCTGATCCTAGAGGACTCGGTTACGTTTTTTATTGGAAAATGTTGGAATACAAAGAAAAAATTGCTCAGGTAATTATAACTTTTCGAATTAATTACCCAAAAAACCACCACAAAAGTACTTCTTATAGATAGATGCATTATCAGGTGAAACGGAAACTTACGGCTCGCTTCTTAAACGTTGTATTAGAGCATCAATTAATCTTCGTTCGCGAAAAATAACTCCAGATGACTTAATCATGTCATGTACTTTAAATCACATGGATTGTTGTATTCCACTCATCGCATCGTTATTTGTTGGCACCAAAATATGTGCTCTAGATCCTACATTATCCCTAAACGATATGGCCCATCTTCTGAAAGAAGCAACACCAAAAATTATTTTTGTTATGCAAGATTCGGTTGAATTAATTGAAATGGCCGTAGCACAAGTTGGTGAAAATATTGAAATAGTTGTTTTCGGAAAAACGTCCAAACATACACCATTTTCTGATTTCACGGAAAAGATTGATGAAGAAAATACTTTTGTTCCCTACGAAATGCCCACTCTTGATGAAACAGCTATTATTCTTTTCAGTAGTGGAACTACAGGTTTGCCCAAAGGCATTTGTATAACTCATCATCTTTTTATGTGCCAAATAGATAATTTTATGTAGGAATTTTGTTCAAGTTCATATTTGTTGCCGTTTTATAAGTAATTTTGTTTTAGGCGTCTGGGGTATGATTTTAGTACGATACTAGTACCTACGTCGTTGTATTGGTTAACCGCAAATATGTATTTAACTATTAACATTTTACTAGGAACAATTCGAATTGTGTTACGTAAACATGAATTAATTACTACATTACAAACTATAAATAAATATAAAGTGAGTATAACTCTCTTACATCAAGCACTAGATTTACTACTTTTTCCGTAGCCTACTCTTATATTTTTAACTACTTTTCAACTATTAGAAATTTTCAACCATGGAATTCCAAAAAAAATCAACGTTGATAGTATTAAACAAATTATAACTGGTGGAGTTCCAGTTTTACCTACTCAAGTTCGTTCTATAAAAAGTATTTTTCCAAAAGCAAATTTTTTAACGATCTATGGTCAGACAGAAGTAATTGTTGTAACAGGTTTTAAACCAGAAGATGAAAAGTTTGTACTTGTTAATGATCGCGTTTCGGCTGGTAAACCATTTCCAGGATTTTCATATAAAGTAAAAAAAATAGTAATTTTAAAACCTTTAATAAATATGCCATTATAGGTAGTTGATGTTGAAACGGAAGAAACATTAGGTCCCAACCAAAATGGAGAATTGAGGTTAAAAACCAAATATAAACTTGGTGGTTATTATAAACGCAATTCTTCTGAAGTGTGGGATAACAATAATTGGTACAAAACTGGAGATATTGTTTATTATGATGAAAATCACCATTTTTATATCGTGGACCGTATTAAAGAGATGTTGAAATATCAAACATGGCATGTTGCTCCAGCAGCAATAAAAAATATTTTATTAACTCATCCTGCTGTTGAAAAATGTTTAGTTATTGGAATTCCTCATGAGATTGATGGTGATCATCCTATGGGTGTTGTCGTTTTGAAAGCGTCACATAAAAGCACTACAAGTGAAGAGATTATAAAGTTTGTAAACGATAGAGTTGATGATAGGAAACAATTAAGAGGAGGAGTTAAAATTGTTGATAGCTTTCCAGTACAGCCAACGGGAAAAATTAAGAAATGGCAAATTCGTAACATGGTGCTTAATGGCGAGCTATAAAAGTTGATTACATTAGAAAAAATGCCTATAAGTATTCAAAGTGTTTCTTTAATACTTTTATTTAAGAAATTAGGTGTGAATTAGATTTCCAAATCCGCTACCTTGAGAAGTTGGAGATCATAAAGTTTGAAAAAAATGAAGAATAGAACAATCTCTTATTACAACTTCTTCACAAACGAGATCTATATAAAAATAGTTTTGTTCGATCATGATCTTCATAAACTCACGAATTCACCTAATTCTTTTTCAGGCAATAAAAGAAGATTGTAGGAATCACAAAGAAAATTTTAATTGTTTAGTTCTTAGATTCTTAGTGTGAATTATAGTCCAATCACATTAGACATTGGACCTCTAACAAATTAGTAACAGGACGGAACCATTTATTTTATTATTATTAATTTTTATAACTTGTTTTTCAAAATTTTTCTTTTTGAACAAGTTTGTAAATGAATCTACAAATCAATGATATTAAGTTTCTTCAACTTTTTTGTGCGAATGTTGCAAAACGAAAGAATGTTCGTTTCATAACCCCATGTGTCCGTTTCAATGTGCAGGGTGCCATGAAACGTACATTTCCCGACTTTACTTTAAAAGCTTACAACTTTTCAGTTTCGATGAAATACTTATAGTACTGTAGAATTAGGATTAAAATCACTGTGAAAAGGAAAAAATTGCGAAGTTGGAAATTTTTTTTAAATCCTATTCAAAAACACGTGATCTTTAAGAATCCGACGAGTCCCGAGTTCCAAAGTGTGAGCTAAAGAAGTTAATGGGGTAAAATGGTCATCTTTGAAACATTTTATAGAATATTTCGAATTTTTGCATTAAAAGTACGAATAAACATATGAAAGTGAATAAAATACACTATTTTTAACAACATTAGCAAGAAATAATTCAGGTCAGATGGTTTCTTAAGCAGATGAACAAGATTCTTCTGTAGACGGGGACTGTTTTACCAATAACTATATAAAATTCATTATCTCTCGTAATAATACGACTAGTCTTTTGAAATTTGGTACGTATACTAAATATACATTAGCTTATTATATTCAACCCTCAAATTTAACTTCAACCCTCAAATTTGTCAGTTCTTACTCCCGAGGTGATTTTAACTTTAAGAACATTTCTACCTTACTTAAGAATTTCTTTTTTAAATTCCACTAAATGTGGGTGTTTCCACATGGCCTTAACAATTGGAAACAACACACAAAATTGTTGGGACTTGCCTCATAATTTTTTTAAACCAATTCTTGTGATTCAAATTCACAAAATTTTAAATGATTATGTATCAATAATTAATGAAGCACTTCTAGGCATTCCATGAACTTCAAATTTGGTACCAGTGTATATCACGCACTAAATATTTGTAGGGGAGTCAAAATCTCCCTAAAACTCTCCGGGGTTCGAATTAAGGGGGGGGGGACAAAAGCCCCCCCGAAGTTTTCTTGAGGAATTCTTTTTTTTTAGGGATCTTTAGGATGTGATCTACAATGAGACCAAATCTCAAAATGTTAGGATGACTTCAAGTCCTTCATTATTTCATGATAATTAATGTTACTTACCCTTTTACACGACACGAGATAATGAAGCACTTCAAGGTATCCTAAAATTTTGAAATTTAGTCTCATTATAGAGCACATCCTAAAGATCCCTAAAAAAGTCAAAATTCTTCGAGAAAGCTTCAGGGGGCTTTTGTCCCCCCCCCTTAAATCGGTTAGTGGGGGTCTTAGTCAGTTTCAGATTTTTATAGAAATATTTAGGATGCGTTATACCCTAGTACCGAATTTTAAGTTTACGTTATGCCTAGAAGTGCTTAAGTAATTAATAATTATCAGCGATACATAATCATTTAAAATTTTGTGTATTTGATTCACAAGAATTGGTTTAAAAAGATTATGAGGCAAGTCCCAACAATTTTGTTTGCTGCTTCTAATTGTTAAGGCCATGTGGAAACATCCACATTTAGTGGAATTTAAAAAAATATTCTCAAGTAAGGTAGAAATGTTCTTAAAGTTAAAATCACTTCGGGGTGAGAACTGACAAATTTGAGGGTTGAAGTTAAATTTGAAGGTTGAATATTATAAACTGATGTATATTGAGTATACGTGCCAAATTACAAAAGACTAGTCGTATTATTACGAGAGATAATGAACTATTGGTAAAACTGTCCCCGTCACAGAAGAATCCTGTTCAGCTGATTCAGAAACCATCTGACCTGAATTATTTCTTGCTAATGTTGTTAAAAATAGATTATTTTATTTACTTTCATAAGAATATTTTTATTTTGAATGCACAAATTCAAAATATCCCATAAACGTTTTGAAGATGGCCATTTTACCCCATTAACTTCTTTAGCTCACTCTTTAGAACTCGGGACTCGTCGGATTCTTAAAGATCACATGTTTTTGAATAAGATTCAAAATTTTTTACTAACTTCGCAATTTTTTCTCTTTTATATCCTAATTCTACAGTATTATTAGTTTTACTGCTTGGTATATTATTATGAATAATTGTTTTGTTACGTTACCAAGTATTTATTAGAACTTATGTTTTGTTCAGAAAATAGAGCTATTTGAAAAAAAGTGTCCGTTTCATTGCGCCTTTCCCCTAATAGATCCATCTGAACATCCCCATAGGCACATAACCGCCATTTTTTCCTCTAGGTCTGTAAGAGCGCTCTTTCAAAAATGTTAAAAAAGGTCGAGTTAAATTATATTTCACTTTTCGTTAACGCAATAAAACTGGTTGTATACTTTATTGGAACTATAATGGAATAATTTTGTCCAATGAGACCAAAAGAAATTCTAGGGGGTCGCTGTACTTATACGCCCTTTAATGCTAGGCGAATACCTCAGGTACATTGCACTTTTGGTTAATGAAATGAAACTCGGCATATAGTTTACAAGTGCAATCTTGTCCGATGAGACCAAAGAAATATTTGAGGGGGGGTACTGCTCACACCCTTTTTTATCAATCTTAGATTGGCCGTATTTTCTAGTGAAAAGTATCCTTGCCGTATATTTCGAGGGTGCTGATTCAATCTGTAACAACGATAAATCCATCTGAACATTCCCTTGAGTGTAAACACGTTAATTTTTCCTCTATCATCAGTATAGGAACGCTCTTTAGGAATTTTTAAAAAAATCGGGTAAAATGTAACAACTTTCCAGTAGCCTTGTTAACGGTCGTATCCTAAGCAACAATTTTACGGTATTGCTTACAGATTTGCTTAGAATCGCGGCCTTAATTATGGTCGATGAGATCGAAAAAATATTTTACTTGTTACTCAATTCTAAAACGTCATTTAACCAAGCTGTCTATAACCTTTGAAAATCATTAGGTCTGTTCGTTTGTCTTGCACTAACTTACTCCAACTTGCTCCAACTTATTCCTGCTCTTGACAAAGAGTAGAAAATACAAAGTATGTTCATTTGTCTTGCACTGGTTGCTCGGAACCATGTTCGTTTCTACATTTCTTACTCCTAGTCAAGAGCATGAGTAAATTGTAGCGAGTTAGAGCAAGTTAGAGTAAGTCAGTGCAAGACAAACGAACAGACCTAATGTTTACAAGTTTGACTTTCAAAGCTTTCTAAAAACAATTTAGGGACATTTTTGACGCTACTGACAGCTGACAGAAATTGTTTAATTATAATTTAATTAATTTGTAAGTGAATTAAGCATGAGTAACAAGTAAAGTATTATACATTACACGCCAGGTAACTGTTTTAACAGGCTCAAAGAGGTGACAGGCTCGCCGGGACGGCTCGCCAGTCATAATCCTCTTTGCGCCAGTTAAAACAGTTTTACCTGGCTTGTAATGTTATAGTAATTTAAGTATAAAAAACGGTAAGGGCAGTTTACTGGTCAAAGACAAAATGTTTGGGGACTAAGCGAAGCGCAGTCCCCAATTTTGTCTGAGACCAGTAAACCCTTAACGTTTGTGATGCTTACAACGTTTTTTGCACGATAGAAACTTTTCCTTAATCATAAAAATGAAAATGTCAAAAATTATGTTTTAATTTTTGTGCAACATAATTTTTTAGATGGCTTTATAAAAATATTTGAAGGTGTTACCATAGTGTTATTTACTAACAAATTGTCTCCGCTTTTTGAAGTAAAAAATTCTAATATTTTGCTGCATAAAAACGAAAAAAAATGAGTGATTTAAAAAGTGTGGACAGTGAAATAGAAGAAGCTTGGAATATTGGTTGCTCCTCTATTGTTCCTGAAAAGTCGAGAATTCGTTATGAGAATGTATACAAAATCTTTAAAAGCTGGTGTGAGGATAAAAATCTACAAATTAACGAAAAAATTTTGCTGGCTTATTTTGTACGACGAAATGAAAAGTTGAAGTCACCTGGAAGTCTTTGGGCTGAATATTCGATGCTCAAAAGTACAATTTTTCTAAATGATGGAATTGATATATCCAAGTTCACAACCTTGATAGCATTCCTTAAAAGGAAAAATGTTGGACACAAGCCAAAAAAATCGGACATTTTCACTAAGGAAGGTATGACGAACTTTTTGAAAGAAGCTCCGGATGATGAATTTTTAACTCTTAAGGTATTTTTACATTTATCTATATTATTGTGATTTATAAGATAAGAATTTTTGTTTTCATTTTTAGGTGGGAATGATATTAGGTATATCAGGCGCGTGTAGGAGAGAAGAATTGTATAATATGTGCGTGCAAGACATAGAAGATCGAGAATCATTTTTGATCGTGAAAATTCCCAACACGAAGACCAACATCCAGCGAACATTTACGGTAATTGACAAAGATAATGATATTAACTACCTGGAAATATGTAGAAAATACTTCAGGCTACGCCCACAAAATGCAAAGAGTCAGCACTTATTTTTGAAATATCATAAGGGGAAGTGTAGCAATCAAGTAATAGGCAAAGGGATTATTGGAAGTTGGCCGTCAAAAATCGCAAATTTTCTAAAATTACAACACTCCAATACTTACACCGGTCATTCCTTTAGGCGCACTTCGGCGACCTTTTTAGCGAATAAAGGAGTAGACGTATTAGGACTGAAGAGGCATGGTGGGTGGAGATCGTCCACCGTAGCAGAGAGTTACGTTGAAGATTCGCTTGAAAACAAAATTGACTTTGCTAAAAAAATTTTAAATACAGAACAAGGTAGCGCCGAGGTGAGACAAACGTTGAATTCAGTAGCAGTTTCTCTAAATCCAAGTGCCGCACAAAGTAGCGTTATTACTTTTAGTAGTTGTAGTAATTGTACGTTCAATTTCAATGTGAAATAGTAGCCGGGACTAGTCTGTTATGTTATCCCATAACAGAAAAATCAGGATTATCGTATTCAGGCCCATCTTTTGGGAATTAGTTATTTGAGAGCCAGTGCTTTGAGCAGCCAATCAGATTTTCGTGTTCGCTAGCACTCAAATAACTTACTCCCAAAAGATGGGCCTGAATATGATCACCCTGATTTTTCTGTTTTTGGTTCGAAGTCTTATTTATTATTATTTAATGTTTTTTGAATTATATCGTTTTTAAATGACTATTTTTTATTTTTTTTACTTACCGTTCTAGAACGGTAAGTAAATTACTTACTGTTTTGTTTATATGAGTTACCAGTAAAACATACTTACCGATCTGCCAACAAACGCGGTAACTAAGTGATATCGTTCTATCGTGCAAAAAATACTATTATGTGGTCGATCTATACGTCTTTATATTAAAAATTTGATATTTTTTGTAAAAGGAAATGTTACCGATTATTTAGAGGATACTACGATTTATAAAAAAAGAGTGTGTGCAGCACCCCCTCTCAAATATTTCTTTGGTCTCATCGGACAAGATTGTACTATATGGCCCCACTAAACTATCTGGGGAGTTTCATTTCATTAACCAAAAGTGCAATGTACCTGAGGTATTCGGCTAGCATCGCCCGCATTAAAGAGGGTGTGCAGCGACCCCCTAGAATTTATTTTGTTTTTATCGGTCAAAATTACTCCATTTAAGTTGCAATAAAGTATGCATCCAGTTTTATTCCGTTAACGAAAAGTGAAATATAATTGTTTGTTTTTTATAACAAATTACTGAATTTTTCGTGGATTTTATTTTTTTCTGCATAAACGAACTATCCATTTGATCTCAGACCGGTTTCATTCTCTTCGTTATTTATACATACAAATTTCCTGAGATATATTTTTTTGCTATCTTTTTTTTTAACCTTGACTTTATCTTTATGTTGTTGGTTTTGTAATCGTTATTAATTAACTAATAGTATGAGAGATCACCGTAGTAAACCCTACGTCATAGAACATCCAGTTAATTTTTATGAAATTCGAAAGAAACAATAGTAAAAGGAAAATTACGATGCACCACAGACTACAAACTTTTGATCGGCCGATAGTTTAGTCGATTGCTGAATTTGTATTGAAATACCGTGTGTTTCCAAAAACGGGCCCCAGCTTATAGGGGGTTTATTTGTAACTTTAGACAAATAGAACCTTATATAAAATTAAATGAGACGATCTTTTCTACAATATTAGCGAAAAAAAAGTTATTATTTTCCGAACAGTTAAGGCTGATGGCATCTTCGTTGCTTTTTTTAAATTGCACCATACACATTTTTTAATCTCATATGATAGAGAATTTTTTTCTCTTTTCAATAAGGTAAAGCATTCGTAGGCTTAAATAAGAAAATTTTAAAGAAAAATTGAAAAAACTAAAGCTACATTATTTTTTATCAAGCAAGGTGATTGTTAAAAAAACAAATAATTTTCAATTGTTTAGGTAACTGTGTAAGCTTCTTCACTCAAATCTAATGTTTCATTAAGCCAAGGCCTCTGGTTTGTTTACCATCAGCTTGTTACGAATAAATTACAAGAAGAAAAACTTTTTTATATGGAGCTACATAAAAGACTTAAGTATTTTGAACTGTGTCTGCTAATGTAAATGGGTTACTATGTTGTCAACTTTGTGTAGAAAACAACAGCTCTCACTTTGAACAATTTTTGTGAAAATCTATTATTTTAAATATTCATCGTCAATAGCTTTAGTTGATGACGCCAATTAATAATAAATAAATAATGTTTTACGAGTTTTTTCTTTTAATTTATTTTTTTCTACTTTTAATTTATTCGTAACAAGCTTATCGTAGCCAATCCAGCGGTCGTGGCGCAATGGAACATTAGATTTGAGTGAAGAAGCTTACACAGTTAGCTAAACAATTGAAAATTATTTGTTTTTTTAACAATCAGCTTGCTTGATAAAAAATAATGTAGCTTTAGTTTTTTCAATTTTTCTTTAAAATTTTCTTATTTAACCCTACGAATGCTTTACCTTATTGAAAAGAGAAAAAAATTCTCTATCATATGAGATTAAAAAATGTGTATGGTGCAATTTAAAAAAAGCAACGAAGATGCCATCAGCCTTAATTGTTCGGAAAATAATAACTTTTTTTTCGCTAAAATTGTAGAAAAGATCGTCTCATTTAATTTTATACAAGGTTTTATTTGTCTAAAGTTACAAATAAACCCGCTATAAGCTGGGGCCCTTTTTTGGAAACAGACGGTATATGCGATTTCGAATCATTGGGTGTGCGCACTCACATTTGTCTTAATGTTAATTAAGCAACCGACTAAACTATCGGCCCATTAAAAGTCTGTAGTCTGCGGTGGAACTAAACCGCTGATCTGCTTAAGTATATCCTGGCAGACCTCTTCTGAAGTTATTTTAAAATTTTTTTTAAACTTACATTTTAGTGACGATTGTTTTATAAAAATTTACTATACAATATATATACCGGGTGTTGAATGACTTACCGATACATACGGCAATAGCACGTAAAATCACGTTTTTATAAATTCCTGCTTCCCTAATTGTTTTAGAGCAAATATGAAAGAGCGAAAAACGACGCAGAATTAAAAATTAGAAATGATGAAAGTATTACATTTTGTAATGTTTTTACTTAAAGAGCAAAAAAGACTTTAGAAGTTGTTAAAATTTTCATTAATCAGGATATCAATTTGAATAACAAAAATAATTTCATTGTGTATCGTAGCAACATTTAAATCGCTACCCTGATTAACGAAAATTTTAACAACTTCTAAAGTTGTAGGTTAATTCACTTTGTTACTTTCTATACCAAATTTTATTAAAATCGGTTAAGGGGTTTCTAAAATGTTAACGAAATAGTGTTTTAGGGGGCCCGCTGTTAGGGGCTCCCATATAGCTCAAAAATTGGAATTCACCAAAACAAAAAATACGGGTACCTTAATTTTAGGTAAGGAACGTCCCCTTGAAGATTGTCCACCTATTTCGGATACCTGTATAGTAAACTTTGATAAAGCAAATTGTTTCTTTTATAAATCATCGTCAAAATGCAATTATAATTAAAAAATTAACAACTTCTTAAGAAGTCTGCCGACACTTCTGTCAGGAATGTCTAGGTAGATGCTAGATTCTATTGATCTTCTATTGATTGACTATTGATTCTTTCGAATGTCACAAAAATTAACCCAATGTTCGATGACGTAGGATTTCATGCGGTGAAGAATTGGACTATAACTAACTAAAGCAATTTGTAAAAAAATCCAAGGATTTTATTTCTACAAACTAAAAATTGTTTATCTTCAATTATATCATTATGATATAAATAAATTAAGTAGTAATTAATTACTTAACAAACTGACAGAGTAACATTTTGGCAATTTAAATATTCTTTCGCTTTCAAATGCGTAAAATTGCATTTTGCAGAGAGTATTGAAGAAATAAAATTTGTAGAATACTAAAAATGGAAAACAATAATAAAATAATAAATGTACCAGCACCAGATTTCATACCTGATCCGAGAGGACTAGGTTACGTCTTTTATTGTAAAATGTTGGATTACAAAGAAAAAATTGCTCAGGTAATTATAACTTTTCGAATTAATTACCCAAAAACCACCATAAAAGTACTTCTTATAGATAGATGCATTATCAGGTGAAACGGAAACTTACGGTTCGCTTCTTAAACGTTGTATTAGAGCATCAATTAAACTTCGTTCGCGAAAAATAACTCCAGATGATTTAATCATGTCATGTACTTTAAATCACATGGATTGTTGTATTCCACTCATCGCATCGTTATTTGTTGGCACCAAAATATGTGCTCTAGATCCCACATTATCCTTAAACGATATGGCCCATCTTCTGAAAGAAGCAACACCAAAAATTATTTTTGTTATGCAAGATTCGGTTGAATTAATTGAAATGGCCGTAGCACAAGTTGGTGAAAATATTGAAATAGTTGTTTTCGGAGAAACGATCAAACATACACCATTTTCCGATTTCACCGAACAGAGCGATGAAGAAAATACTTTTGTTCCCTACGAAATGCCCACTCTTAGCGAAACAGCTATTATTCTTTTCAGTAGTGGAACTACAGGTTTACCCAAAGGCATTTGTATAACTCATCATCTTTTTATGTGTCAAATGGATAATTTTATGTAGGAATTTTGTTCAAGTTCATATTTGTTGCCGTTTTATAAGTAATTTTGTTTTAGGCGTCTGGGGTATGATTTTAGTACGATATTAGTCCCTACGTCATTGTATTGGTTAACCGCAAATATGTTTTTAACTATCAACATCTTACTGGGAACAATTCGAATTGTGTTACCTAAATTTGAGTTAATTACTACATTACAAACCATAAAAAAATATAAAGTGAGTATAATTCTCTTACAGAAAGCACTAGATCTACTACTTTAGTCCGTAGCCTACTCTTATGTTTTTAACTGCATTTCAACTATTAGAAATTTTCAACCATGGAATTCCAAAAGAAATCAATGTTAATAGTGTTAAACAAATTTTAACTGGTGGAGCTCCAATTTCACCTACTCAAGTTCGTTGTATACAAAGTATTTTTCCAAAAACAAATATTTTAACGATGTATGGGCAGACAGAAGTAATTATTGTAACAGGTTTTAAACCAGAAGACGAAAAGTTTGTACTTGTTAACGATCGCGTTTCGGTTGGTAAACCATTTCCAGGATTTTCATACAAAGTAAAAAAAAATAGTAATTTTTAAACCTTTAATAAATGTGGCATTGTAGGTAGTTGATGTCGAAACGGAAGAAACATTAGGTCCCAACCAAAATGGAGAATTGAGGTTAAAAACCAAATATAAACTTGGTGGTTATTATAAACGCGATTCCTCTGAAGTGTGGGATAACAATAATTGGTACAAAACTGGAGATATTGTTTATTATGATGAAAATCGCCATTTTTATATCGTGGACCGTATTAAAGAGATGTTGAAATATCAAACATGGCATGTTGCTCCAGCAGCAATAGAAAATATTTTATTAACTCATCCGGCTGTTGAAAAGTGTTTGGTTATTGGAATTCCTCATGAGATAGATGGTGATCATCCTATGGGTGTTGTCGTTTTGAAAAAGTCACATCAAAGCACGACGAGTGAAGAAATTAAAAAGTTTGTGAATGATAGAGTTGATGAAAAGAAACAATTAAGAGGAGGCGTTAAAATTGTTGATAGCTTTCCAGTGCAGCCAACGGGAAAAATTAAGAAATGGCAAATTCGTAACATGGTGCTTAATGGGGAATTATAAAAGTTGATTGAAAAAATGCCTATAAGTATACAGTTTGTTTCCTTAACCCTTTAAAAGAAATTAGGTGTAAATTCGTTGTCTAACGTCACTCCTTGAGAAGTTGGAGATAATAAAAAGAGAACAATCTCTTAGAATATTTGATTTCTCTGGATAGAAGATCTGGATAACTTTTTTCAAGTTATTTTTCAAATATATATTGTTTAATAGCTTTCAAGTTAAGATTTGAGTACATAGAAAATCTTTTCTTATTTCCTGTGATCTTTACAATCTTATTTCAATCGTTGGGAAAACTCTCAGTTGTTTAGTTTTAATAGTGTTAATAATCTTATATGTTGTACATATGTACATATATAATCCTGTAAATAATAATCTATAGGTATAAAATATAGAACATAAAAATAATCCTATATAAAAAATCCTATATAAAATAATCCCATAAATAATAAGTGTCAATCAGTGTTAACAATATAAAATATTATTCTGGAAAATCCATAGGGGAGTCAATAGAGCTATAAAAACTGCGTTGTTTCGAAATTCGTGCCCGAAGCTTCGATTTTTCTGAAATTTTCACATTATTTCTATATGGTGTCTAGTTCAAAGTTTACCTTTTTTATTTTGCTGCGATCTATTTTCCTCCGCGGAAAACGGGAAACACTTTTTCCAGACAAGGTGTTCCAGAAAAACATCGACCAACTACTAAAATGAGTTTATGGGTTCAAAATAGGACATTTGTTCCTCTTGAAATTATATCTAAAAATGCACCCCTAAAAAGTTATTGAATCTCGAAGTTAATTTTCAAATATTAACATATCGCTTTATTTCCAAAACTACTGTAAATATTTTAATAATTTTTATACAGCTGTTATATCTTATAATAGACGAGACCGAGCTGGCGCACGAGTGCACGGTTTCTCTCTTGATTCGTATTCTTGACACTTTAGACAACGTAAAACTGCAAGGTGCCGGCAGTTTTTGTGGTCACGTTTCCCTAGGACCGCTGTTGAAAATTGCAGACGATTTACGTCATTATTTCAGAATTTGTTCATCAGATTTCTAAAAAAAATTTTTTATCTGAAAGCTTATAAGATATTATTCATAATTTGTTATTATATATTTTTGAATATCTCCTCTAGTTATCTTGAAAAACCTCAAAAATCATTAATTTTTGTTTAAAAAAAAGTGATGTGTCATCACATGACTTTATCATTTTAGAGTACCCCCTAGTGGGGGGATTGTAATCAAAATCTTATGACTTCGACTCACAACCTCAAGAAAGCTCTATATGAAATTTGAAGTCAGTCGGTTAAGTCAGTCCAGAGTTAGCTGGCGGAGAAGAACTTCTCTAAAATTCGTAGAAATTATGGAAATTATGGTAAATTATATAAAGTCTTTTTTAAGGTACCAAAAGAGGTTTCTTAAAACATACTTGACATTATATTAATTTATTAATGTTAGATACATATTCGGTAGGTAAATTAACACTTCAGAAGTATAAACAAGGTCTCTAACACAAAATTTAGTCGTACAGCAAGAATATACGAAATAAACATAAATTCACATAAACCATCATAAAAGAAGAAAATCGGGGCGAATTTTGAATATAATTTTTTCAGGAATGAGAGATAAGTATAATGTCATATATGCATGCTCCGTAGAATGTGTGCTTTCCTGGCAGAGGTACTGAAGTCAATTAAAGAGTACCAAAATTTATTAGTTGCTTTTCCTATTATTATTATTATTAGTCCTTTCACGACTTCGTAATTATCATCTCATGCACCACATGTATGAGGTAGTAAAGTAGTATCTAAAGCTACCCCTGTACCCAGAGAACGTGAAATGCACAAGTAACGAGCGTCCTCAGCAGTACTTCCCTCTTCTTTATAATTTTAAATCCAGCATTTTTTGTAGATATTTTGCTCATTGTGTCGCACCCTGTAAAAGCATGGAAAGCAGGTAGAATGTTCGTAATTGTGTCTCCTAATGAATTAGATACCAAGGCCGAGTTTTTCATTAGGAGTTTAAATTACGTTCCATCTGAACGAAGATCAATCTCATGCGCTGTACTTTTACTGTAACGTATAAACGAGTTACGGCGCATGAGCTTGAACTTCGTTCAGATGAAACGTAGTTTAAACTCCCAATGAAAAACTCGGCCTAAGTGGCACCCAAGTACACGCGATCTTTTGGACGTGATTTTTAGCCAAAGACCCAAACATTTGAAATTTCTAAGTTTTGGCCAAAAATGTATTGATAGAATACAGATAGAGGGGGCCTCTATTTATTAATACATAGTTTTTGAAAAGCAGTAAATTCTAAAATTAAAGTCAGGAAGCTGTCCATAAGAAATAAATGGTGTTCCGATACATTTTGATTCTCTGCGATCTTGAAAAACAGTGGCTCTAGGGCTTAGGCTTCATGGTGCCTTGGATAAAAGTTATTCGGTGGCTCTCAAAGTATGCGTGTGGGGGAAGTCTCAGGGGTTTACCCCCAAAGCGCCACAGGCCAAAATTTTTGTCATCTGAAGGTCAACGCGTTTTAAAGTTGTAAATTTGGCGCCCCTTAGATTTTGGCACCTTGAGCTTTAGTAAGTTTAGCCCATAGGGTAAAACGGCAGCTAAAATTAATTTAAAAAAATTAATTTGGGAGAAGGTGACAACGGTCGGGGGCCCCTCTTGGACGGGGGCCTGTGTGCTTTGCACCCACCGCACCCCGCTAGTTACGCCCCTGGTACTTACCCAAACTGCTTATTTTTTAATCTCGCCAAGAATGGAATTAAATTTTTGCAACTAATAAATTTTGGTACTCTTTAATTGACTTCAGTTAATTCTTCTTCTCCAATTTTTTTGTTTGTGTTGTATGTTTTGTAGATCGTCAGATAAATAAATAACCTCTGCCAGGAAAGCACACATTCTACGGAGCATGCATATATGACATTATACTTATCTCTCATTCCTGAAAAAATTATATTCAAAATTCGCCCCGATTTTCTTCTTTTATGATGGTTTATGTGAATTTATGTTTATTTCGTATATTCTTGCTGTACGACTAAATTTTGTGTTAGAGACCTTGTTTATACTTCTGAAGTGTTAATTTACCTACCGAATATGTATCTAACATTAATAAATTAATATAATGTCAAGTTTGTTTTAAGAAACCTCTTTTGGTACCTTAAAAAAGACTTTATATAATTTACCATAATTTCCATAATTTCTACGAATTTTAGAGAAGTTCTTCTCCGCCAGCTAACTCTAGACTGACTTAACCGACTGACTACAAATTTCATATAGAGCTTTCTTGAGGTTGTGAGTCGAAGCCATAAGATTTTGATTACAATCCCCCCACTAGGAGGCACTCTAAAATGAAAAAGTCATGTGATGACATATCACTTTTTTTTAAACGAAAATTAATGATTTTTGAGGTTTTTCAAGATAACTAGAGGAGATATTCAAAAATATATATTAACAAATTATGAATAATATCTTATAAGCTTTCTGATAAAAAAAATTTTTTAGAAATCTGATGAACAAATTCTGAAATAATGACGTAAATCGTCTGCAATTTTCAACAGCGGTCCTAGGGAAACGTGATCACAAAAACTGCCGGCACCTTGCAGTTTTACGTTGTCTAAAGTGTCAAGAATACGAATTAAATAAGAAACCGCGTCGGAAAATTTTTCCTACTCGTGCGCCAGCTCGGTCTGCTCTATAAAAGGCACTCTGTAGTAAAAATTTCAAGATAATCGCAATACTGGAACTATCCTTTAGGGGGTGGTGCTAACTTGAAAACTCTGAAAGACTACTTTGGCGCCAAAAAAAAGAAAATGCGTTTACTATATTTTGTAGGAAATTTTAAAACAAGCGGTTTTGTTCTTCTAACTCTTTTTTCTAAAACCAGCGGTTTTTGAGAAAAATTGAAAAACAACAATATTAAGGGTTGAATTTGGTAAAAAATGTTACCAGTAAACCATCGCAAATCACCGGCAAACTTCTACAGTGCATTCTTGGTATTAAAATAAGATATTTGTACCTCTTGAAATTATATCAAAAAATGCACCCCTAAAAAACTGTGGGCTCTTAAAGTTTGGATTAAAATTTTTTTAAGTCCGTTTATCTCCACAAGTACTGCAAATATTTTAATGATTTTTCTTCTGCCAACATATCTTTTAAATGTCATCTTGTGGAGGAAATTTCAAGAAAATCACAAGACTAGAACTATCCCTTAGGGGGGTGGGCCTAACTTTTAACCCTAAAAAAATCGAATTAAATTAGATAATTTTATAGGAAATTTTAAAATAAGCATTTTTTGCCTCTAATATTTTTCTTCTACAACCAACGGTTCTTGAGAAAAAATGAAAAACGTATATGTTTGGAGAATAATGTGATTTCTCCCGTTTTTTTGTGTCTTCTTCAACCGAGGAAAACACCGCGCGGCCAAAAAAAACTTGTAGACTTTGAAATAGAGGGAGGACTATATAGAAGATCATGCAAAAGGATTCAGAAAAATCGACTCTTCGGGGACTTACTTAGGAATGATTGTCTTCATTGACGAAACAATTTAAAACAAGTATTTTCAAATGACCCCACTTGGTGAGCCTTTTTCTGCCGAGGAAAATATAGCGCGGCCAAAAAAAACTTGTAGACTTTGAACCAGGAACTATATAGAAGATCATGCAAAAGGATTCAGAAAAATCGACTCTTCGGGGGCTTACTTAGGAATAATTGTCTTCATTGACTGAACAATTCATGCGCATTTAAGACAAGTATGTCGAAATTAATCCCCGAAGCGTCGATTTTTCTGAAACCTTTTGCATTATCTTCTATATGGTCACTAGTTCAAAGTCTACCAGTTTTCTTTTGATGCGCGATATTTTCCTCGACAGAAAAAGACTTGTAAGTTGAATTCTGAAATTCAAATATTCGTTATAAATTGAACCTTTTTCTGCCGAATACAAACATAATTTTCTCGGTTTGGTAAAAATGAGGGTTGGTTCCTTGTTGCATGACACCATTCAATTAATTTTCAATTTCATCTTTAAAATGCTAGTGTTATGATTTCCAATAACAGTCGTTTGATAATTTACTTTAAGTTTTACCAGTTGTACACAATTTTGCAAACTAAATAAAAATGCTAAATACATCAGACGATATAATTCCACACGTCATGATTTCCAGAAAAGTAAATCGAGTAATTCTTTACGGAAAATATCGATATCACAAACGACAATTGTATGAACTATAAAAACTTCAAGTACCCGTCAAATCTGTGCTATAAGATAGTAAATTCCAGCCAAAACGTTTCGTTTTGTACTTGTAAACACAAAAAAAATAAAATGAAGCTATATGTATGTGCGGTTTTCTTTATTTATTATGTCCAAGCTCATATTTTGGACACTGTTCCAGTCATAGATGGGTAAAGTAACTCAATTTTATTTACAATTTTTTTAACTTATCAACTTCAATTTCAGACATAACGACTTACCATACAATTTGTACAATTTATTAGAAAATAATCTTACTTCGTTTGAATTTGAAAAAGATTTAAGCCAAGATCTATTGTGGGGAAAAGAAAATTGCAAATCTTGCTATACAGATTTACCACGATTGAAAGAGGGAAAAGTTGGTGCTCAGGTAAAAGTTCAAGTGTCGTCTGATAATTACACAAACAACCTACTTATTTTTTAGTTTTGGTCTGCTTACATATCATGTGATGTCCAATACAAGGATGCCTTGGGTAAAATAGTAGAACAAATTGATGTCATCAAACGGTTCGTAAGAAAATATCCAAATCATCTCCAGTTTGCAGTGTCGTCCAAAGGTTAAATATGCATTATTTTTTACTACTAGCCTAAAACGCTATCATCATTGACCCATTTTTAAGCAGAGAAATTAAATTTCTCAATATTTACTTAATATTTCTTAAAATTTACAAGGTAAATATTATTTACCTAGATAAAAATTGAAGACTGTATGATTCTTATAAATTTCTAAACGGTATTTTTATGCAAATTGATATTATTACTAGTAAAAAAAATACCATATAAACTACGGTTGAGCATACTATTATAACAACTCTCGCGCAGTGTATCCTTCGGCGCTACGTGCCTCTGGATATAATACTTGCGCTAGGGTTATCAATTTATCATAGTATACCCTTCAACCTAAATATATAATATACTATTTAAGAATAACCTTCTTAAAACATGTTTTAGATATTAGAGAGTCTTTTAAAAATAAAAAGATAGGCAGCTTAATTGGTGTCGAAGGAGGCCATGCTATGGATTCTCGATTGTCAGTTTTAAGGATGTTTTATGATGTTGGCGTTCGTTATATGACTTTAACCCACGCGTGTAACACACCATGGTAAAGAATAATTTAAAATGTTTATTTTCGATTACAAAAAAACACATTTTTAAGGGCTGACAATTCCTACGTCGATGATACGAGTCCCAAACATAATTTGACTGATTTTGGAAAAGTATAAGTCTATTCATTTTTGTTTAAAATTTTTACATTTTATATAAATTTTAGTTGGTGGTTAAAGAAATGAATAGGTTAGGGATGCTTGTGGATTTATCTCACGTTTCACACAATGTAATGAATCAAGCCATTGAAGTTAGTAGAGCTCCTGTAATTTTTTCACATTCTTCAGCGTATACAGTTTTCAAACATAATAGAAACGTTCAGGATGAAACATTACAATTGCTTGTATGTAACGCAACTAAACGAAATTTCAAAAAGTATTAAAATTTGATTTTTAGAAAGCTAATGGTGGTATTATTATGGTAAATTTTTATCCAGGTTTTATAAGTGCAAATCCCAAAAATGCCGCAATAGACGATGTTGCTAGTAAAATTATAAATAATGTAAAATAACTAATCTAATATTAAATAATTTAAGAACACATCAATCATATAGTTGATGTAACAGGACATGAGCATGTAGGAATTGGAGGAGATTATGATGGTGTTAATAGGTATTGTAACGTCTAAAAAACACTAAACATATATTTCAATAAATTGTTTAATTTCAGCATGCCTAAAGGTTTGGAAGATGTTTCTAAATATCCAGATTTATTTACTTATTTACAAAAACAAAACTCGACTAGATGGACTGATAATAATTTAAAATTATTAGCTGCAGAAAATTTATTGAGGGTATTTGAAAATGTTGAAAAGGTATTTATAGCAAATAATTAGGTTTTTATAATCTATACAAACATTAAATTATAGGTAAGAGATTCTCTAATAAATGAAGAGCCGCATCAAAACTGGATTCCATTTGAAGACTTAAATGCTGAAGGAGACGATTTGTGGAAATGCCGCACTCTACTAAATAATACCAGTCCACAATTTTAATAAGGCTTCTGATTTTTAAATCTTTTTCGAAAAATTTTTCTTTGGTTTAATACGTTAAAGATGTTTAGAATTTATTGTTAATTAGAAATTAGAACTAAAAGCAATAATTAAAAAAAAGTGTTGTTAAATCTTCTTTGCAAGTTACATACAGGGTGTTCCGGGAAGGATCTGCCAAACTTGAAGGGTGTATTCCTTAGGTAATTTTAAGCAAAAAAGTTATATCAACATAGGTCCGATTCGGAAAGATTACTGAGTTACAGCTTGTTGAAGATAGTAGTGGATTACGATGCGGAAAACGTCGATGATATTCCAGCACCGTAAACGTTAAAGACATGTTTAAAAAAGTCACAATTAGCAGTTAAATCAACTTACAAGTGACTGCAAAAAACAAAAGCATTATTTAACAATTTTTTTCAAAGCCCACTCCACTATAGTTTGGCAGGTTCTTCCCGAGAGACCCTGTATATATTAAGGAATAATTACTACTAATTTTATCTTACGAAATCTCCTTTCCGCATTCCTTGAATAGGGGTGGTAGTTCTGGATTAAAATTATTCTTGGTGTTTCTGTTTCTTTAAAAACAGGCAACAATAATACATTTTTCAAGAGAAATGTATGAAATTTCATTCCTTATAAATTGCTCTCGCCCTGGAAATTATTATTTTTGACGTTTTAGATTCGATATTGTTTTTCATAGCAAGAGAGATGATAATCTATATACAGGCTGTTTCAAATTCAAGTAAGAGATGAACTTGATTTTTTTTTCTTTACCGGCACGTGACTTCTAGAATATACAATAAATAATTAATTTATTAATAAATTTTCGAAATAAATATTTAATGATAATTAACAATAAATGTATGAACTAATAGTTATTTATGTACCAAGGGCGTTGCTTAGATGATAATGCCTGGAGGGAGACGTGATACAGCCCGAGGGCCTTTGGCCCGAGGGAAGGATGTCGACCGATGGGCATTATCATCTAGTAACGCCACAGTGGTGCATACAAGACTTTATTTTTCAATTACATCGCGAAAATAAAACTAAATGCAATGACCATTTTACGTGATTATTGAATAGGTATAGATTCCTGACAAAGAATATCTAGTAACTTTGGCGTTGCTAGGGAAGCTGTTTGTTGTCATGTTGTGTATTTGTCATTATTAAATTGTTGGCGTCGCGTCGTTTTTACTTTTGGAGTAAAGAACATGGAAATGGAATTTATCTCACAAAGTATTGTTAAAAAAGCTGAAAAAGCAACAGACCAATTGTTGCCGGTGAAATCAAGAGCGGTGTATGACAGAGAATATAAAATATTTGTTAACTGGAAAGCAGAAAATTCGGTGACTAGTTTGAACGAGGTGACCATGTTGGCTTACTTCCAGGAACTGGTATGTAATTTGAGTGAGAATATTACCTTATAATGTGCCTAAATAATTATCTTTATATTTATTTTAGTCAGAAAAGTACGCTGCTAACTCTTTATGGACTAAATATTCAATTTTGAAAGCGACTTTGGACATAAATGAAAATACTGACATTTCCAAGTTCACGCGTTTATTGTCATTTTTAAAACGAAAGTCTAAAGGATACCTCCCAAAGAAGTCGAAAGTTGTGACTGGTGATCAGGTTCTGGCATTCATAAAAGATGCTCCTGATGAAACGTTTTTGCTGCATAAGGTAGGTAGCCAAAGATTATTTGTTGGTAAAACCCGTTTTTATGACAATTTACTTCATAATTAATAAAATAAAATGTTTACTTTTAAGTTAGCTTTGGCCATTTCAATTAAAGGTGTCAATAGCAACCACATAACATAGCAACTGTGTGATAGCAACGCTATAAACAATGCAAACAAGTTTGCAATTCACATTTTTTCCATATTCGTGTAAAGTAAAATGGCTTCAAGATTCGGTAAAAGTGACACTAAAACCAGAGAAGAAGCCGTGAAGAATAATACACCGGTGAATACAAAGAGAGCCCACGACTCAGCATGGAAACAGTTTCAAGATTTTTGCAAGGAAAGGTCTTACCTTGTCAACGAGTCTACAGCACTAAGTGATGGAGAAGACTATAAAGAAGGTGTTGTAAAAGTGTTATGGAATACTACAGCAAAATTGCTACAAGAGTTGTACCACGAGAAGTTTCATCTTACCTTTGACCCCTTCAACGATGTTATGTTCAAAAAAGCACGAGATGCAAAAAATGCCAAGAGACGTGAATTACAGATGAATGTTTCCAAGAGAAAAACGTCTTCGGCCGCCTTAACCCATGAAGAATACTTGAAAATGATCGATGTTTGGGATGAAGAGAAGCCGGATGAGTTGCAGAAAAAGTTTTATCAAATTGTTGGAAGAGAATTAGCGTGGAGAGGCAATGAGGCTTCAAGTTGCTTGGTGTCATATTTTAAACCGGAACTGGATAATAGCGGAAATGAAACTAATAGAGTGGAATACAATCCAGTCTTTTCAAAAACCTGCCAAGGTGGTGTTCAAAGACTGAGCGACAGCAAATGGTTGGTTTCCAATCAAGTCACACCAAATTTATGTCCACTCAGGTAATACTGAAAAATGTTTCATGTCAGAACTAAGTAGATACCTAATCACCATTTCCATTTCAGATTACTGAAGAAAATGTTGTCAAAACGAGGCCAAAATATAACGACAGAAAGACTCTTCCTCACGGTGAATCCAGCTTGGGATAAACCAAATAGTAAAGGATTGTATAAAAATTCTCCAATTGGGAAGAATGGAATGTCGAAATGGACAAAATTGAGTGCAGAGAAGGCTGGACTGGACATTAAACGAATAAAAATTACTAACCATTCCACTAGATCAACCGCAGTGACGCATCTGGCAAAATCGGGGATTGGGGAGCAGCAGCTCATCAAGATCACGGGTCACAGCTCAGCAGCTTCCCTCAAACCATATTTACAATTGGATTCAGGGCATCATGCTCGTTTGATTCAATGCTTCAGGAGTGACGACACCGGAGAGTCATCCAAATCTGCAGAAAACATTCGTCCAGACAACGGTTCAGTCACTCAGCTCCAACCAAAGACCGTATATTATAATAATTGTACGTTCAATAATTGTGCTAATTTACCTTAATAAAAAATAGTTTTTGAAGAATTTCTCTCAACTTCAGACAAATTTCCGCGGAAATTATCCCTAGGGATAATTTCCGCCTAATCAGTTCTTGATTGGTTGAATATCAAAAAACAAGGTCGTTTCATTGGTCTCTTAATTATGAAGTAAATTGTCATGCTGAATGTCTCTCTTGACTATGAAATTTCCGGAAATTTTTACATACGAGTGCTTGTTGGAAGCAAAAATTACCCCGAGCGCTTGCGCGAGGGGTAATTTTTGATTATCAACTTGTGACATTATATATGAAAAAAATTTTTTTTCGTAAATATTCACATATGAATTTTCGATAATTTGCTGGATTTTCTCCAATCTTCTCATACTTGAAATTTATTATCTCCAGTTGTACTGATCGGATCAATATCGTTTTTTTAATTTTACACTTTATTACGTTAGCTTTCGAAGTGTATTAAAATTTTTTTTTTTTGTAAACTAATAAAAAATAATAACAATTTAATTGTTTAAATAGTTTTAACATGCTCGCCCCCCCCCAACTTGAATTAATTGGAAAAATTATCATTTTGTTCCTTATTCTCTTATCTATAAAATTCATTTTACAAAAAAATGGAGTCTCTATTAAATCGGAAGTTATTAAATATTTTCGAACGCAAGAACTTGTAATCAAGCAATAGTTGCGTCTGAGATCTCTGACGCTACCGTATGTGGATAACTTCCGATCTAATAGAAACCCCACTTTTTATAGATAAGAGTATAAGGAACAAAATGATATTTTTCCAATGAATTCAAGTTGGGGGCGAGTATGTTAAAACTATTTAAACAATTAAATTGTTATTATTTTTCAATTGTTCACAGTAAAAAAAAAATTTTTAATACACTTCGAAAGCTAACGTAATAAAGTGTGAAATATAAAAAAAACGACATTTATCCGATCAGTTCAACTGGAGTTAATAAATTTCAAGTATGAGAAGATCTCTGACGCCCCCTCATACTGGGTGACTTGGGTTCGAAAATATTTAATAACTTCTGATCTAATAGAGACTCCATTTTTTTGTAAAATGAGTTTTATAGATAAGAGAATAAGTAACAAAATGATAATTTTTCCAATTAATTCAAGTTGGGAGACGAGCATGTTAAAACTATTTAAACAATTAAATTGTTATTATTTTTTATTTGTTCACAATAAAATTTTTTTTAATACACTTCGAAAGCTAACGTAATAAAGTGTAAAAAAAAAAATAATCATTGATCCGATCAGTGCAACTGAAGATAATAAATTTCAAGTATGAGAAGATTTTCGTTAAAAAATTATTTTTAGCAAAATCCTGAAATACGGGTCAATTAAATTTGTTAAAAAATGCAGAAAACATTGTTTCATCGCATTTGAAGAAGTCAAATTTTTTTTCCTGATATCCGTGCGGTTTGTAAAAGAATGACCCCATATGAAGATCGTTAAATTAGACCAAAGTTGCGTATTCGGAATTTCGGAGGCCCAGCACTTCTATTTAGAAGTTTAATGTGTTGCACACAAGCAAGTGACAAAAGAAGACAGTAAAGTTTTTGATATAGGATAAATTAAACTAACAGGTAGTGGTTTACCTTGGTGTTGGTGATAATAGATACACACAAGTTTAACTTTGTGGTATAAAAATTCCATTTTCCTACTGTGGTTTCGACGTGTCGAAAAAATTACAGCTATTTTATTCCACTTTTATAGGTATTATATGTATTATACAACCTTTTGTTAGGGATTCCATAGGTATACATAAGAGCGGTTCAATTAGGGAAAATTTATAAAATAAAATTTACAGAAAGAGTATTTCATCTTAATTTTTTTATTGTTCAAAATCGAGCTGGATTTAGATTGGACACCTAAAGTTTGCTTTATTTCTATAACAGTAACAGTAACTGTTAGAATAACTGTTATTGTAATTGCTAGTGGTTTATTTCTATTAAATGCTTCTAGAGAGCACTTATAATTAAAATATCAGAAATAGTATTATCCATAATTTTATCGTAATCTCTAGTTAGTCCAGTTTCCAAAGGTTTCAACCCAGAAAAATTAGCAAACTAGGTAGCAAACTACCTAAAAATTAGGTATTCAGATAAGATTAAAACATGGCGAAAAAGATTCAAAAAAGTTTGCATTCAATATAATAGTAGATTATATACTTAGGTTGAGAAGTATATTATTATAACCCTAGCGCAAGTATTATATCCTGATGCGCGAAGCGCCGAAGGATATACAGTATACACAGCGCGAGGGTTATAATAGTATTCTCAACCGTAGTTTATATAGTATTTTTGTTATTACTAGTAATATCAATTTTCATATATAATACCACTAGAGATAAAATTTTGTCGGCAAAATTGTTCGATTGTTATGAAAGTTTGTTGCTTGATAATTTCGCGAATGACATTTGTTTAAAAAATCACGAGCCGTACGGCGAGTGATTTTTAATTAAATGTCATGAGCGAAATTGTCAAAAAGAAACAAACTTGAATACTACAAGAGAACAATTTTACCTACAAAATTTTATCTTGAATGGTATTCGACATGACTATTTTACGAGAGAAAAATTAAGTCTATTTTCACTTAAAAAACTTATTTTTTACTGCAAACGCAATGCGATGCAAACATGTCAGTTTGACAATGATTTAATTTCCAAGCTGACTTGAACGTTTAAAACGTCAAAAAAATTGTCAACTGTAATAACCCTAGGGCATTGATAACAACCGAAATAATTTTGTCATATCTTGAAAGTACATTTTTAAAAACACCCCGACGCGAAGCGGAGGGGTGTTTTTTCAAAAAAATGTACTTGAAAGATAGACAAAATTATGAGGAATCATCAATGCCCGAGGGATATTCAACGAGATAATTTTTTTTAAATTTAAATTTAACGTCAAAAGTGACAATTCGTTGAATTTTATACGATATCGCGTCGGCAGAGCAATTGAAAATTACCCTAGGATGATTGTCAGTTAAAGTTTTATGTGATTGGATAAAAATGAACATGTGACTGAAAATTGTAAATTATGATTGGCTGTGTATATGAAAAAAAAATTATCGCTGAAATACCATGTTGTTAGTTTTGCCAAGGTACTTGTTTTGTCACCTGAATACTTGATTTTATTGTCGCTATAATACACTAGTGAAATAGTCATTAAAATATCGTTAAAAAAATCATAAAAACAGTTTTCATTTTTTACCTAGGTAAATAATAAAATATAATATTACCTGAGTTTCAAATTTTAATGTGCTACAATCCACAATTTCTTGGATGATACATCGTTTTAGAGAAACTATTGGGTATATCAGAAAGCTAGGACAAAGTCGTAAAGATGTTACAACAACCATGGATGGTCGATTTTAATTACTGCAAATTGACCTTAATAATATTCGAAATGTGCGAGTTACAGCTCAGACTGTAAGAAACCGTCTTAAAGATGCAGGTATAGTAGGATCACATTTGGATGAAATTGACGTTTTAACGTCTCAGCGGGTTATCAGCTTTATGTCAATACACACAATCACCCCATCGTAAATCATGCCGACGCCGACATGCTGTAGTTGTGACGATTGTATATAAATTTACTCTTTTAGGTAGGTATTTGCCGAAACAGGTAGCAAAATGGTATACAAACAAAAAACAGGTATACAAAAATACTCATTATTCTTTATATTAAATTTATGCAGTTAGTTATTGTTATTACACTTTTAATAATTTAATTAAATACCTACTGCTAAAATCATCATCGCATCATTACTATTTGAACGAGACTTGGTATGACATTCGTCATACGTCGGCATGATTTACGATGGGGTGATTGTGTGTATTGACATAAAGCTGATAACCCGCTGAGACGTTAAAACGTCAACTTCATCCAAATGTGATCCTACTATATACGAAAGGATCTATCTTGACCAGAGAGGACCGTATTATTTAAAGCCTACAATTTTGCTAGAAAACATGTACACTTCAATATTAACGAACATTTTAATTACAATAGAAAGAACATATTTAGGACAAACTTGGTTAGACTTTGCAGACCACCGAATCTAAACCAACAACTCTTTGGCAGCTAGAAGCACCAATTCAAGAAGCATGGAATAGCTTAGGCTTAGAACAAGGCTACATTGGAGACTTGATACAGTCTTTACCTACTCGAATTTATAATAATGTTATACGTACTAGAGACGGAATCACATCTTATTAAAGCTCATTTTCACTATTTTGTTTTTGCTTTGATTTTAATAATTACATTTTTTAAGAGTTTTGCGATATATCTATAGACCAAAACGTTTTTCTTTCTCTTACTGCGAGTCTCTCAAAAGATAGTTATTTACTGACGAATAGATATCTATTCCCTAATGTTGGTAATTATAGTCAGGGATTAATCTCGATCCGAGAATTGATCCTAGATATGGCAACATTACTCGACGTTTGCATACATATTAAACAATATTAATAAAAATAATTATTTTAAAATCGTAAAAAGATATAATTAAAAACCGAAACTATAAGTAACAAATGATTTTTAGAACTTTCAAAGCGATTTATAATAATATAAAAAATATTTTTACTTGTTGATACCTAAAATCGTCTAAAGTCAAACTTTGACATTGAGCAACGTTGCCAGATTTATGAATAATTCTCGGATCGAGATCAATCCTCGACTATTTGTACGAACATAAGTGTTCAAAAACCGGTTTCAAACAATAGAAATGGTTAAGTTTTGGAATGTTATGGATCCATAACTAAGCAAAAATGTACCAGAGACTGGCCATTACTGTGTTTAAATACGCTTGAAATGATCATACAATAAAAGTTTATACAGTAAATACAAAGAATTATTTGCATTACAGAAAAAAATTGGGTGATTTGATAATTTTTATGGCGAGTGTATTTATTGAAAGTTTTTACATAATTTAGAAATTGCTAATTGCCACTTTTCTAATATTAAAAACATACCTACTTAGAAACTTGACGAGTTAACCTATAAAATAATCGGGAATGACGTGACTTAACTATTGAGAACTACTGTACTACTGCATTACTTGAATGTATACTCCAATTCCACAATTATAGAGAGTAACTCATTTCTAAAATGTGTTCACAAGCTTTAGACCGGCTTCTATTGAGATAGATGCAAAAAACATGTGCCGCTTTAATAGAATAATGTAGTTTACTATAATTTGACAGAAGCTTAGTATAGAAGTGGATCCGAGTACGAACGATTGTTCATAATGCTGTACCGAAAAATCTCGATGTAATCTAGTCTTCATTCTATAAATGACACAACTATCTACATTTGTGGACAAATAGATAGTGATATGATGACGTACATGCCTAATTATCTGAAAAAGACTATTCGGGTGCGGCGTTGAATATAGATGGCGCTGTTTTAGCTTAATATGTCGGCTCGAGACGGGATTATTTGACAATTGACAGTTGTTATTGGTTATTGTTGAGAGTAAACGCCTACATTCATTCAAATATACGTCAACAATCGAGCCCGTCTTGTTTAATTCCAGAGTTAACCGCAAGGTGCATAGCGATCGCTGTTTCATCCGAATAGGTGCCGCTTCATGAAAAAAAATGGACTTGAAGAGGAAAAAATGTGTTTTTTAAGAATATCTCGGAAAATATGCAATCTAGAGAAAAATGACTAGACCGCCATTTTATAGATGAAGATGAAGAATTTTTACATAAAAAATGTCCTATAAAATTTCCCGAAAAGTGTGTTATAAAAATACCATGTTTTCAAAAATATTATTAAGCAGGCGAGCGAAAATATTGCAAAATAAGTTATATTTTGGAAAGGTTCATTTATTGGAAAATAGTACAAAATTAAAAAATTGTTAGTAGTTTAATAAAACCAAAAAATCACTTTTCTGAAAAAATTTTACTGCAAAGAAATCCACATTTTAAAATATGATGTAGGATAGCGAGTTCTTTAAACATTTCAATTAGTTAAATTAAAACAATGTGTCATTCTAGATAAAGTTTTAAAAAGCAAATTTACCTAACGTTTCCTTTAAATGCTGATATAAAAAGCGACGCAAAGGAAGTTAAATTTGTAGTACTCGTAGAATTTTCATAGTGGAATTAAAGATGAATAATTTATCATTCTTTGCAATTTTAGTTTTTTCTTTTTGTTTGTGCCAAATTGACGTGGGTATGTATTTAAAAAATTATTATTAACACCTTTAGTTAAAGTTGAAAAGTCATGGACCTGTTAAAAATAAAATTGTTTTTGAACTACATATTATTTTGAACTTTTAACAGTATGGTACTTACAAAATTCTAATTTTCTGATCTAAAAATAAGCGATAGAGTAAACAATTAACAGTTTTCGGTTCATGTTGCAATATCTAATGATGCTGGATGAGGCAAATGTTTCGGAACTGCTCATTTCATTTTTATTACACCATGTATCACAATTTTTGTTTCTAGATTAATAATTGTTAATTCCCAATAGCTTACCTATTCCTAAAAAGTATATCAAATGGCTATTTCCCCCCTAAAGCTTTCCAGGATGACGATTTTTGCAATGTACGTACCAATTTTGCACAATCTTCAGTGTTCAGTAGGGCTGTGTAAGTAACTTATAGAACGTTCTAAAGTTAAGAGTTAAGATTAGGATAGTTATAGTCCTGGAGCCGATAACAGAAATAACGGGGTGATCGTATTTAGGCCCATCTTTTGGGAATAAGTTATTTGAGTGCCACCGAACACGAAAACCTGGCTGGCTGCCCAAAGCACTGGATTAAGGCCTCAGAACTGTTAATAATAAACTTCTAATTGATGAGAAAGGCGGGAAACCCACCCGAGAGGGATGCCAAAGTAAAATCTTACTTTTTATGTAAAAAGTAGTTACTTTGTGAACAATACATCTGTCGATTCTTTTTGCATGAAAAAAGTGTTAAAGTTGCATCTCGAATGCTGTCATATTTCTAACTTTTTTCCTTCTCTAACAATTTCATTGAAGGATCCTGAGGCCTTAAGCCAGTGCTTTGGACAGCCAACCAGATTTTAGTGTTCGCTGGCACTCAAATAGCTTATTCCCAAAAGATGGGCCTGAATACAATTACTCCGATTGTTCTGTTACAGGTCCATAGTCTATTAGGGTGAAAGGTAAAGTGAAGTTTACGTGGTGTCGTTCCTTCAGTTCTTAATCCATCCCAACCTTTATATGACCGACCAGAGTAATGTGTCGCTGATGTTAGGACAGTATTACCTTAACCTAACCCTTGATCCAGTATCTCTATTACTAGAGATCCCGATCATTATTTGTAGATATTTGATTAAGAGCAGTGATTTATTCCATTACAAACCCAGAGATTACTTTGTAGCCATTTATAATTTTGAGCACCATTCTGCTACCTGTCAAAAGTTTTAAAATATGTTGATATTTATTCTAAAGATTAACGTTTAATAGTTTGCTTAGCTGATAGTAAAAATACCGGGCCTAAAGGTAGTAGCCTTAAATATTTTAAAAAATATAGGGTGGGATAGTCTTTAGTCTTTCGATTTAAAAGTGATAATAATACCTACCACTCATAAACAGTTTGTGCTTGTCTGGTCCAGTATTATCAGTTCACAAATTAAATCGTTCTTACATAAATCAACTTCAAAATTATTAAATAAAGCGAGAAAGAGAGAAAATTAAATTTTTAGGCATTTCTTGTGAGTGAGAAAACGAATTATTCTACATAAATAGCGAATACTGACTTATTTTAAGTAAAACGTACTTACTCGAGTACGAATACGAGATAGTAAACAAAAACAGGAAGAAAATTAAAAGATATAATAATTAATATTAACTGATATCAACATTGACCCATTAACGTACTTTTAAACCAGTAATCGCAAAAATGCAAAATATACAATTTTATTTAAATTGGCGATAAGAATAAGTTTCCTCCTGAAACCACAAAATTTTGAACTTAAAAAAGTATATTTGGTTAACGAAAAATGGTAGGAAAAGTTGAAGGAAATTGCGGTTGATATAAAAGATTTGAAAAAGTATTTATAGAGTATCCAAATAGAAATTCATATACGAACTCGACTGTGATTTGTTTAAATTAGTTTAAATAGGAAATGAGTTTTCTTCAATATCTTGTTCACTTTTCTCATTTTTGTTTCAGGAGCCACAATATGTAAACCTCTCTCACCATTTAAAATAGACTGCGATGATTGTAGATGTAGTGAAAATGGAAAGGAATATACTTGTTATGCAGGATCATGTGGAGTAAGTATTGGGCAACTCGTTCTTTACGTTTGTTTTCAACCGATAACTCTCGAAAGCGGCGACGTAATTGTTCGAGTTTGAGAAAGCTCTATGAAACGGACTTTTTTAGTCCGCGATCTCGAACTTAAGTTGAGCAAGTGCTTAGCACCCTTTATGAAACCCGCCCTAACACATCAACATATGTGTCCAAAAACGTAACTATAAGTTCTTAACCCTTTCGCTAAGAAGTAAGGGCTCGTAAAAATTTCCCATGGCTGGGCCTTTTCTTTAGAACGGATAAACCTAGACAGAGCTAGAAGGACCCTTTTGATGACTTTATAGAAGGCTCACCAGACTGTTCTCGTATTCAGGATGGTCCATCGAAAATTACGGTTTTCGCAATTTGGGAACACAAGTGTAGGTAGGACCATATGAAAACGGAAATCCTACTAAACAAGTTAAATCAGTGTTACACAGATAGGAGCAGTCAAAATATCTATTTAAGCCTTCTGTGTGACAATACTTCCCTTAGTTCGCTGCATTTTGATTCTTTTTCTTTACGGTAGTTAAGTTACTAACTCTGAATTGTGTTTGAAGAAAATGTTTAGTAGAACAATCTTGTGCAATGATCAGAAGGTGACTACTACAAAATTTAAAAATTATTCTATATAGTTAATACTTATTAATAATACTACTCTTCTTTAATTTACAATTTTCAAATATAAGGAATTTTACACTTTTTCTGAAACATTAAAATTTATTAAATTAGTCACAAATAAATTTAGTAATAAGGGTTGCAATTAAAAAGAAGAGTTGAACGTTTGTAAATTAAATATCTAATGTCGTATTCGATTGCTTGCACCAGCGCGATGCCAGTGCAGTTTTATTTGCACTATCCCAGTTTTACGTGTTTTATTGGTGTTGCACGGCAACAGTGCACCCACCTATACCTGTGTAAATCAATCACGTGATTGCACTCCACCGGTATAGAACCGCATTGGCTCCGTGTAGGTGCGGTTCTAATCGGATACGCTATTCAATTAAAATAGGTAGAGGTATAATTTTTTAAGATGACGAGCTGAGGGAATGCGCAGATACCTAAATTGGTATTTTCTCCCTCCAATGCCGTAGCCAACGTGTTTAAATTATTAAAGGGGCGTGGCCAAACCTGCGCGAACTTATCCCTACCGCTCCTCATCTTAAAATATTATACCTGTAGATATCTACTAATGCAGTATTTAAATTGTAGAAATTACCATTTGAAGATGATGATTCATATCTGCCAAGGAAAGCTTATCCATACAACTTAGATAACGAAGTACCACTAAATGACGACGACTATTTAAATAAACTTGGTTACGACGTTAATAGTTTAGATGAGGATAAATTATTTGACCTAGGTCCAAATGAACTAACAAATGATGCAAGTTTAGAGGAACAAGATGCTTCCAATATCGATTCAGGAGATCTCGAGGATTTCAGATATAAACGACATGCGAAACCACTTGGATTACAAGCTCATTAATCATTTTATTATTTTTATTTATAAGTTTGTTGTAAGTTTTAAAAAGTATTTGAGAAAATGTTTTTTTACTTATTTTTATAACTCAAAATAAAACTTTTGATGTAGTATTTCGATTGTGTTTGTATACAAATAATTTCTCTAATAAACTGCAGGCTTGAACTTTCTCTAAGTTCCGTCCAGTTAGAATATCATTTTCTTTTTCGAATACCTCCGAAATTTGATCAGGTGGAGGTGACAGGCTCGTCTGTACTGCTCGCCAGTCACAATCCTCTTTTAACAGTTTTAACTTTATAAAGTGATTTATCTTTTTTGCTGTTGCCCATAACTATCACTATTGATAAATGCAGCAGAAAGAGGACAATTGAAATACGTAGAAATATACAGGGTGTTCCATTTAAAATAAGAAAGTTGGTGCTGTTTCCGGTTAGACCGGAAGTTCAAACAAAACAAAAATATGTTCATCGTATGTGCCACGTACCTTTACTCTTATATCTAAAGTTTCTTTACAATCATTCTTCCCGTTTCAGAAATGTTTCCATAGATCCATATTTTCTCCTAACCCTGTATATATGGCGACTTTTATACAACATGTTGTTGTTTTCCGCATCCCACATTCCATTTCCTTCTATCTTCCCAGTCATTTTCTTTTAAGCCTCTTCTTTACATAGTTTCTTCTATTTCTCTTTTCCAGCTTCTAGGCGGTCGACCTCTTTTTCTTGGCTTTGTTCTTCTTTCGTCTATATAATCAATAATTGTCTTTTCTACCTGCATTTGTTCTCTTATATGTCTTCATTTCTTATGTGTTGTAGTTTATATGTTCTATTGCTTTTTCTCCAGAAATCCATTTCTAACGCTTTCATTTTTTTCCGTTTTATTGTGTTATTGTCCATATTTCGCACCCATACGTGGTGACGCTTTGTATTATAGATTTGTATACTTATTTGTTTTTTCTGTATTTCATTGCTCCAATGCTCCAAATAACGTTGTTAAGTCGGTTTATAGCGTTTCTTCCTTTTATTATTTTTTGAAGTATTGGGCATAATTAGAAAGCAAAATGGCACTTGTGATAGATGTTGTAAGATTCTGTCAAAATATAGGTACCTATAAAGTGTTCTATTTAAAAAAACAAAGTTACATATTTTTCTGGAAAATAAGTAGGCTATGAAACAAAATTGTTTGCGCCAGTTTGTAAACCAGGTGTAAATCTTAACTATGGTTTATTCCTGTTTTATTAACGACTGTCCTAACAAAAACTGTACTGTAGTTGAGCCCAAAAAGAGTGGCGCATGATTCATCTCCTTACAGCATAAGGATAAGTCCATAGTAAATGTATTTCTAATCTTAATGCAGAGCTAGTTCAATATTTCTACGTGTGGTGAACCTGCGGAGCTTCAGTGCGAATTTTTACTGGCAAATTTTCCTAAACTGCACTAATAATCAAGTTTTCTTAACTTACATAGCGATGAATCATGCGCCACTTTATTTGGACTCAACTGTACTAGTATTCCTTATCAATAAACATTTTTTTAAATTACCGAAGTGCCACAAATTACGTAGTCGCTTAGGTGCTAGTCAGTGCAGTGGTTAGATTCAATTTCGAAAGGTACAAATGCTTCCCATACAGCTTTCTCCATACAGCATTTGCCAACATCACTTTAAGTCGGTTTTGGTTTCATTAATCGTGAATTACATCTCTTTTGATAATAAGGAAGTACTACTATGATCTGAAGTTTTAATTTGCTGCAGTGTTAGTATAGGCATAATAAGATCGGAGACGGAATTAATTATTAGAAAGCTAATTTCTTCTGAAATACCTTCTATAGGTCCCCCTGTATTTCCCCAGAAAAATCCCAAGAAATCCTCCTTGGGGAACCCTCTTAAATTTTGAATAAACGGCCATCATCTTGCATTTTTCCAAGAAAACGCCATAACTCAGCAATGGACAATCATAGGAAGAGGCCGTTGGTTAGATAATGAGTTTACACAAACAATATGTTCTATAAAAATTTTCTATTCGAGCAATGGCTTTCTCACAAAATGAAATTTAAAAGAGTTATGTTTTCAAAAATATTATTAAGCAGGCAGATTGCTATGGTGAAAAAAACATGCGCTCTCATGGACAAAACACCGTTTTACACCGAGACGAACTACGATAAAATTACAATAAAAATATGAATTTAAAGCTGAAGACTCCAGCTTTCATTTCCATATCTTTTGAATTTATTTTTGTTACATCTTGTGGTATTAAATAGCAAATGAAGTTTTTCATGTACCATTTTTTAAACAGTTCAAGATATTTTGTTGGAAGGATCACTTAAAAAAAAATTCCTCCAAGGATATTGTTCCTTATGAGTTATTTTTCAAAGTTATGTCATGGGAAATTAATTACATATTTATTTCAAAAAAGCATAGTGATTTTATATTGCTTTACTTTTGGTAAATTTTATTTTCCACAAAAATTTAGATTTAAAGTGCTGTAAAATGGTTAATATTAAAGGTATTGAAGAAACTAAAAACTCATTATGAAGGAAAATATGGAAGGAAGAAGGAAGAGGGGAATGAGTTACAACCTTGTAAAAAAACCTGAGTTCAGCTGACTCCGAATGATAGCGCCTCTAGTAAGGGTCTCTCTTGACGATTACTCGTGCAAACCAGTACCAAGTCTCAGGAGTTCATCTTTTGCACCAGCATCAGCACCCTAATTTACCTACTGCAATATGTATTTAAAATTTTGACAAAAGTCGAAATATCTGCTGTGACACGATATATCAAACGCCCTGTATATATGTGCTCGTTTACACAATTAACTCTTTTAGAGGCATTATAACTCTAAAAAGGCATAACAAGTCGTTTTTTAGAATAGTTGCGTGATACTGTTGAAATATCTCCATACCATTGGATATTGTCGAAATTTTTAACAAATTTTAATAGCTACTCCTGCAGCCCCAGTGAATCCTAAAGCGTTCTAATTTTTGTATTATTACAGTATAAGCTATAATGTTTCATTTGCGTAAGCGATTGTTAAAAATGTACAGTACTCTTAATTTAGGAGGAATTTTAAGAAAAAATCGCCTATTTTTCTACTTCTTCAATGTATTGAATAGAAAAAGGAAACTTGAGATAATAAGTAAAATCTAACGAGTGTATCAAAAAGTAGACATATTTTCCTTCATAATGAGTTTTTAGTTTCTTCAATACCTTTAATATTAACCATTTTACAGCACTTTAAATCTAAATTTTTGTGGAAAATAAAATTTACGAAAAGTAAAGCAATATAAAATCACTATGCTTTTTTGAAATAAATATGTAATTAATTTCCCATGACATAACCTTGAAAAATAACTCATAAGGAACAATATCCTTGGAGGAATTTTTTTTAAGTAATCCTTCCAACCAAATATCTTGAACTGTTTAAAAAATGGTACATGAAAAACTTCATTTGCTATTTAATACCACAAGATGTAACAAAAATAAATTCAAAAGATATGGAAATGAAAGCTGGAGTCTTCAGCTTTAAATTCATATTTTTATTGTAATTTTATCGTAGTTCGTCTCGGAGTAAAACGGTGTTTTGTCCATGAGAGCGCATGTTTTTTTCACCATAGCAATCTGCCTGCTTAATAATATTTTTGAAAACATAACTCTTTTAAATTTCATTTTGTGAGAAAGCCATTGCTCGAATAGAAAATTTTTATAGAACATATTGTTTGTGTAAACTCATTATCTAACCAACGGCCTCTTCCTATGATTGTCCATTGCTGAGTTATGGCGTTTTCTTGGAAAAATGCAAGATGATGGCCGTTTATTCAAAATTTAAGAGGGTTCCCCAAGGAGGATTTCTTGGGATTTTTCTGGGGAAATACAGGGGGACCTATAGAAGGTATTTCAGAAGAAATTAGCTTTCTAATAATTATTTTCGTCTCGAGATAAATTAAAGTCGAAAATGCCTATACTATGTAGCTGTTGCCAACTTTTAAACATTAATCTGAACATCTTTGGTGCATTGACAACTGTAGTATATTATTATTATTCGTCTTAAAAATGGCTGCGTCTAGGTTTATTAATTGTTTAGTTATTGTAATAATAATAAATATATGTGCAGGTTAGTAGGTAATTGTTTTATAGCTAGTTATGTAACAAGCAAGGAAATGAGGGTGATTATTTCACAAATGTGAAATTTGTAAGACGAGGCGTTTAGGCACGTGTTGCATACAATGTTTTATCTGCTTTCGATTACAAAAGTAAATTTTAAATTGAAAATTTTTGACATTTACATGAGTGAATTGGATTTCTCTAACGATAGTTATGTACTGACGAATAGATATCTATTACCTAAGTGTTCAAAATCCGATTTCAAACAATAAAAATAGTTAAGTTGTGGAATGTTATGGATCCATAACATTAGAGAAACTCGACATTATTTGTTAAAATATCTAAATAATAAAAAATAAGTTTCCTTCCATTTTAGCTGTTAATGTTTCAATAAATGCAATTATATTTCTTAAAAAAACGAGTGAAATAATGAAAAGAAGTGAAATAAAGTTACATTACCTAACGCAAATTGACTGAAATAAAGTGAACCTAACGAAAGTAGATAAATTAATTTACTATGAAGTACTAAAAATTGGTGATTTGTTAACCTGCGATACTTGACTTGTGTTTTTAATAAAAAAATAGTATGTAGATCAGTTATTAATTAGTTCTTTATTTCAGCTGAACTGTTACAGAAGCCCCAATTAACAGGAGAAAATGTTGAAGAATCCAACAATGAACTAGATCTTGGAGAACCACCAGTTAAAGATTTACAAAAGCGAAAAGGAAATGCCAACGACTTAATAGGTACAAATACAGTTACAAAACAACGATATAAGTGCCATTCGTGTGAATCTCCAGATTGCTCTAATCCAACTGTATGTTACGATGCACTTCAGTGTTGGATATCACGAGTTCGCGATAGTTCAGGAGAAGAACGTGTTTTAAGAGGTTGTACATTAGATACAGAACAACTGCCCTTAATTTGTCCAACACCATCACTTGCTGTGCAGCATAGACGGCATCCTGTGGCTCAATTCGACATTTTGTGCTGCGTGGGCGATTTTTGCAATGATGGTGATTTTCCTGAACCCCCTCCACTTTTCAAAGAAGAAATTCAGATTCCTCATACTCTAAAACCTCTTCAAAACGTTGTATAACTAAAATTTGAACAATATTGTAACTTAAGCGTGGTGCCATAACTTTAAAAAAACTTTCCAACTATTTCATGCATTCAATAAAAAAGAATTCAATTAAACTTTTTAATAAAAATATAAACCTTATGAAATACAATTAAAGATTAAATAAACTTAAGGACTACTATTATTACTAGAAGCATCTTTACTTTCAATATCTGTCGAACTAATAATTCTATCGTGTAAGGTACGCAAATGTCTTAACAAATTACTTTTAACATTAAAACCTTTTTGACAATGTTCACACATGTAAGGTTTTTCACCAGTATGTGTGCGTTTATGTATTAACATAGAAGCGTGGGAAGGAAACCTTTTATCACAAACTCCACAAATTTTATGAGAGGTACCAACTATCGGGCGATTAACCCTTATAGGTTTTACTACATTATTTGATTTATTCGAAACACTTAATTCAAATTCTGTATGTGCACTCTGTATATGACGCACCCATTCAGCCGGTGTTGCAAAATGTTTTTGACACATATCACAATTTAATGGTGGAAAAGTTGAATTCGATTCTTCTTCCTAAAACAAAAGTAACACATTTGTCTAAATTCCTCCAATCCATTTAAAATAACTAATAACTTACAGTTGATTTTCCGCGTCTTTGTCTTTTGGCAGGTAACATATCCGTGTGCGTTTGTATATGACGAACCCATTCTGCAGGAAGTGTGAAAGTTTCAGAGCACAGTTCGCAAGTAAGTGGCGAATATAGTTCTTCAGGATTTTCGTTGGAATCGTCTAAAACAACTTCAGGCTTTATGTCCATTCCTTCACTAAACATTTCACTTTCGTCGATCATTTCCATTTCGCCTTCATTTAATTCGCTCCATTCGATAGGTTCTTCTTTAATAACCAAAAATTGTAATCCATCCGCTGGTGATGATGAGTCTTCGTAATTGATTTCTGGTGTGGATTCTTGACGTGTTAAATTAGCGCCTTTATCGTGTTGGCTTGTTGATGGTTCTTCTGCGTCTGATTTGCACGTATCTGTTGTTAATCTAGCTGTAGATGAGGCAGAATCGGGTCTTTTTTCGATTGAATTTGATTGTTTACTTTGCGTGTGATCTAAAAGTTTAATTTTTGGGGTTTTGTTCGACGTCTTTGGTTGGTCTGTAGTTTTTTTGTCGTGAAATTTCTCTTCTGTAGGTCTCCATAAACCCTTCACTTTTAAAAGATCACCACCTCTTAAAACATTTTCTAAAATATCTTTAGAAACTGTAGTTTCGCCGCTATACATGTATTGTATTAAAGTTTTCATCGTTTTATAATTTATTTCTGGAGGTAGGATAATTACTAAAGGCAAAGTTGTACTTATTTTATGTTGAATTTTTAAAATTTCGTGGAGATACAAGCTGCTAGCCGATAAGACGAATCTGTGAGCTAATATTTGATGGCCATCAATCGTGTAAAGAGAGACGTCGGTGAAAGCTTCCCTCTGAAGAGACGACGATACACACGAATGTAAGTGGGAACTAAACGAATGCCACTTTAGTTGATAATTTTCAGTGGAATTTCCCATGGTGGCTCTGAAACAAAACATTCATTTAGCTTATTGTTATTTAATAATAAGTCGTCTTTAAGCTAGTATGGTTGCTAAATGTAAGCCTGATGTTATAATTAAGGTAGTGTGGCTAGTACTACGCTTCTAATCAGCTATTGTTACCAAAAGTTATGCACTTGTGTGTTTAAATTCAAGAACAAGAAATACATTTAAAAGCTTGTCCTACTCTACAAGAGTGTCTACTTCTATGTTTTATGAATTTGAAGGGAGAAAATCTGGTTTTTGCCCTTCGTAAAAATTTGTTTAATAGACAAAGAGGTTAGTCCTTTTTTTCAGCACCTTTTGTCCTCTATCCCCTTAATTTATATCTACTACTCATAACACTATTTAAATTAAACTTTATAACTAATTCTAATAGTTCCGCTATATTATATTTTGTAGGGCAGGGTTGGACTGGCTTCATTTGGTTTTGTCAGAAACAGATAAAATTTGTCCTTTAAACACTCCCCACTCTATAAAAAAATCAATTATTTTTAGGATATAAAGAAATAAAGCTTTTGGCCCTGTCGGTAATTGCTGAAATGCCAACCTGGCCTCCTGGCCAGCGCGACCCTGGGAGAAACTCGAGAGAAACATTATAAGTTTTTTTTTTTAAATAAAAGAAATAGGACAACGCCTCTATTCCCATTTTCTGATTTATTTTAATAACAAAAAAATGAAAATTAAATCTTTTTACAATTTTGTTTTACTTCTTCAAAAAAATAATGATGAAAATAATGAATTTTTTTTTAAATTTACGTAGGTACAGCCGGCCAAAAAGTTTTTAGCCACCCCCTGACAACATTTAAAAAGCAACCAACATTACACGCCGTGTAAATTAAACGGCGTGTAATGTTGGTTGCTTTTTAAATGTTTTAGGGGGTGGCTAAAAACTTTTTGGCCGGCTGTACGTAGTTTTTAAGAGATCGTTTATGCTGGTCGTTAACTTAAGCTTTAAGCTTTAACATTGACATTAAGGTCAAAGCTTAAAGCTTAAGTTAACGACCCCTTAAGTCGTCTTAAATATTTTAAGTCTCCCTGAGTTTAATTATGTAATAAAAAACTTTAGAAAAAGTCTGTTTGTCTGTATGTAACACTTAAATAAAAACTAGGTACTCAACCAATTTTTATAAAATTTAAATTGAGCTATTTTAGTAAAACATGTAGCCCTAATTAAATGGCTACTTTTTCAAATTTTTAAATTCAAAATGGAGACCATTGTCCAGAACTGAACTGGCCCCGCGGGCTACCGGGAATTTCCCGGTGGCCCGTGATGTGACATTGACAAAAATATATAAATATCAAAAATTTAGATAAATTAAGAAAATCAAAAATATGAACTTGGATCCACTTTTTAAAATTTAACAAGCTCTAGCAAACGTCGGCTGTCAAATTCAAATATAATTGTCAATAACGTAAACGTTTCATAGCGCATCCCCACCCAAAAGCTATCGCAGACTGTCCTATAGTAATACCCAAAGTGATTTGTTTTTTGTTTTTTTTATAATATACTTATATTATAAACTAATATAAATATAATATAAGGGTGTTTACTCTGTGGACGAAGGATTGCTCCTTAACTGTTCGAGAGATATCAAAACCAATCTTGGCGTGGTAATACATGATTATTGAACCTACATTTGAAAAGTATTTAGGTGTATTCGTGCATATAGGGTAATTCACAAAAGAATACCAACCTAAACATGTAAACATGTGTTTTTTAATGGAACACCCTGCATATTTTTACATACTCGGATTCCTCGTAATATTTAGAATCAACAAGTTTGAGACCTTTATTTACTTATCACTAAGTTCTGAAGATATTGTCACATTAAGAGGGCGATATTTAACAAATGGGCGGGGAAGGTGATATTTAGACATTCCGCTCTTAAGCTTTAGCGACTTTAATATCCGGTTGATATCACTAATATTTACAATTCCTGATAGGGTAAAGTTCAAAGAAGGCACTAAAGTATTTGTATATAAAAAATAAGAGCCTCATTAGTGAGAAAAATGCAGTTGAACTTGGTGAAATTCAAAAAAAACAACGGATGTTGGCTAGAAACTACATCCTGTCTTTTTTTAAATTTCACCAAGTTCAACTGCATTTTTCTCACTAATTAGGCTCTTATTTTGTATATACAAATACTATAGTGCCTTCTTTGAACTTTGCCCTATCAGGAATTGTAAATATTAGTGATATCAACCGGATATTAAAGTCGATAAACCTTAAGAGCGGAATGTCTAAATATCACCTTCCCCGCCCATTTGTTAAATATCGCCCTCTTAATGCTGAAACAGAGTCAACTTTGGAGCCATGATGCCAGAGCTGTAAGCAAGACTTTTTCAAATCAATTTGTGCCACCGACTTTTGATAATACTTTTGATAGCTGTACCATGCCAAAATTTGTTTTGATATCTCGAATAGTTGATAAGCAACCCCTCCACACAGTAAACACTAAACAGCTAAACACCCACCTTCAGGTCGTACTGAATATTAAATAAATAAAATTCATAATTTTTCCTTTAGCCCCCCCCCCTCTCCCAACACAATGGCTTGTCTCCAAGTGGTCTGAACTGTCCGATTTCCCGATACTAATTTTATTTACAATCCAGCCGTGTCATTGTCCCATTTACCTAGTTGTTTTTCTTTCACGTAGGTATATCTGTTTGTAAAAGATAATAATAATTATTATGAAAATCTAAAACCTGGATTGTATTTTTTAGGGACACCCTGTATATATTTGAATATTTTGAAACTTTGTAAATTTTCTTTAGTATAAAAAAGTCCTATTATGGCCACATCGGAGTTTTTATGCATGGCATAAGAACGTTAAGAAAATATTAACTTTATTGATTATTTGAATAATAAATTATTAATTTTAAAATTTGTTTTTATTAATTGTAAAAAATGTTTAATTATAGAAAAGTTCAATTTTGTTCAGGACCGGCTTTCTTTTAATTGTTTAAAAGCCTCCTAGATTTATGATGTATAGCTCGAGATTGATTTACTCAAAAACGTATTTTTTCTAATTTTAAAGCAAATCTTGCAAAAGGTTACCTATGTCAACAAATAAATAAAGCCCAATACCTACGATAAATCAGTTGGTGAGCGACAACAAAAAACCGAAAATTTATTTCTTCCAATTCCTAAGTGTCAGACATGGGAAGTTAAAAAGGTCATGAACTGATTATTACTAGTGTATACTGCTAATTTAAAAAGGGAGCCTCCCACACTAATAATTACATAAATTAAGAAATTTCATTTGAATCTAAAGTTAAAAACAAAATTTGAATTTTTCAACATTTCAAGTTTTGCGTTTTAGAGAGCACGTGGAAATAAATTACCTTCAATTCAAATGTAAAGTGATCTATAACTTCTCAACTTTAATCAATGTTATTACTTTAACGTTACTTGACACTACTTTAGATCATACAACTTGTCGTAATTACATTCCGAACATTAATTTCAATTGCAATTTGATTCTTCGAAGTACTCTCATCAAATAAATTATCGCAGTCCGTTCTAATTGAAACAAAAATTAAGAATATTTACCAATTGTTACAAAACTGATAATTCACTTTATATAACACACTGTTTGATACACCACGCTCGACAAAAGTGTTATTAGGGAGTTGCGGATATGCTACATCAAAATCGATAAAATCGGTCTACCTTTATTGATTTTCATCAACCAATCATAGTATCCCGTTTATCGTATCGATCTGACATCGCTCTAGTTGCGCACACGTATTGATTCTTTACATTTTGTAATATATTATTGTAATTGAGCAAAACTTAAAAATAAAATTTATTTTATAATAATACAACCCTTAAACAGTATTAAATGCATTAAAATCCCCCTTGGGAATACATTTTACTCTTTTGTTCATTTTAAAAGAATTGACGGTAACAAAAGTATAACGATGAATTTTTATTTTAGTTTAATTTGTGTTGTACTAAAGATTTAATTTTTATGTAGATCCGTTTAGGGTGAAAAGCTTGCTGCACGTTTTCAAATCCCCTACTTTTAATAGTAATAATTATTATTGATCGTGCATAATCAATTTTGTTACTCGCTTTCTGCTTACCTACCTATAAACAGGTGGTATATTTTGACTATAAAATTATAATCGATACTTAACAAATTATTTTCTTAATACTTTACTACGTTTTGTTTTCCCCCTAAAATGAATGGTTTAAAAGAGACATCGTAGATATTCCTAAAGTACTTACAGATTTGATTTTTATTTGCTATTTTTTAATCGTTTACCGAGAACAGAATCGGATCAGAAAATTCTCAAGCTTCCCAAGATTTCGCCATTATGTAATTATCAATAATCAAGGAGTGTCGAACTGAACCACAAGCAACCGGTAAAAGCCTTTTGGTTACAGCATATAGCGCTACCTTAGTTATTACAAGATTCCATTTGCATTTTTTCCAAAATTTATATTTTTACTTAATAGGGTTCTAAATGCCACATATTACCATAAAAAGGCCGTTTTGGTAGAAAAAATTTGCAATTGACGAAATTATTTTGCGAACAAGAGTTCTAATTGCATGCTACCTTACCTAATGGGATTTTAAAACTTTAATTGCCTTTATCTCCGTATGTTAAATCTGTTAGATAGAACCTTGCAACACCAAAGTAGCGATATGCCCCTGAATCTTCTGAAATCTTGCATTTGTTTTATAAAGTACGGAAATATGTGAGTTCTAAAACTGCTTTTACGGAAATATTCCATTCTTGCACAGGAGGTTGTCATATAAACGCATATTGAAAAAAATGCGAGTGGAGACAAATACTCAAGTTGGCAAGACATACTTGTATGATTTTTTATCAACTTTGGAGTGCCTATCTTTTGGGTCTGCATTATAGGGTTTAATGTATGTACTTGTTGTGGGCTCCAAGGCCGTTAAGTAAGGCTAAAGCATTTATGTTAGTCGGTAACGTTGATATAACTTGTTTGGCCATAACTTGGCCAGATATTGACCATAATATGTACCTACTTGCAGATATAGAATTCACAGGTGCAATATATCCTTGATAATATGCTATGCATTGATGCGTTGATACATTTCAAATGCAACGTAGACAAAAATGCAATGATCGTTGTCATCGTTTCGTAGTCTGGCGTATCACGTGAAGTATGAAAAATTAATATCTTCTGTAAGTGAACTGTAGTTTTGACAACTGCTGACATGATGACGACAAGTAATGAACCATGACCATAATTACAGTTTTCCTTACATTTCATTGTAAATAATTCAATTATATTTATTGTCCCTGTCCAGGACTGGGATTCTGTAATTATTAACATAATGCTACGCTACACTAAACTACTTACTATACTATAGTTTCATAATTTTATCGTTTCATAATGACAGTGCAGAGTTGCCACATACCAACAAATCAAGCTAAAAAACATTGAATTTGAAACAAATTAAATTGTAATATGACAACTCTGTACAGGGATGCCAAATTAAAATAATCCCTAACTGCATTGTCTCTTTACATTTCTAACTAACTTTAGGTTTGCTCCGGTAAGAGTCAAAAACGCATTCTTAGAAAAATACTCCTATACCTACCCATCTCCTACAGCCTTTTAGAAATTGATCAGAGAAGAGTAAAGAGTAGCTAGCTTAGCGTAGCCTAGCAATACGCTAATAAATACAGAATCCCAGCCCTGTATACTTAAAATTTATCTTTTGATGTCCCTGTTCTTATTTCTATAGTTTCTAAATCATAAGCACAGTGGCGGCTCTAGGTTTTTGTGGCCCCTGGGTACACATTGATGAAAAGAGGCCAAATTTTTTATAGCGCCGCAGGCTAAAAATTTTCATGCCTCAAGGTCAACAGCATTTAAATCACAATTTAGCACCGAGCTCAATTTCAGAAGAAACTATTTCTTTGAACTAATTGCAAAAAGAAAAGTATATCTAACGGTTTAAAACTACACATTTTTTATTACTATATTACCTTTGATAAATATAACAGATATGCCGACGGTCCTTCTAAGTTAAAGCAAAACTTGAAGCTTTCGATGACTGATTAAACGCGACTATCCGCATTTGATTGGTGCAAATAATATCCCTTGATATGTTTTCTCTGTCTTATATTAGCGCGACAATTACCCTTGATATGCTTTCTCTCTCTCACAAAGTAGTTCACAATTGGCCTCAGTTTTGTTGAACAAAGTAATATTTTTTTTTCACTTCTTATTTTAAACTTATAAAAATAATCTTATATTTCGGATAGGAGAGCCTCAAAAATTTTTTGTTATGGTTCTCCTTTTCAATATCATATTACGCTCTACGACAGCAATTAATTTATTTTTTGTTCTACAGCAAGACAAATAACTTTCTTTCTCTTCTTTCTTCTTCTGGTTTTTAGAGGCCACTTGAACCATAGCGAGAATGAGGTGGGTAAGAAGGCCCATCTCGCCCTCCCCTGGCGCCGCCACTGCATAAGCAGTGCAATATTGAAACTTTTCGAATTTTTTAGCTTAAAAATTTATAGTTTCATTTCCAAATTAAATTGTTTTAAATCAGTTTAAATTATTTAAATAATTAAAATAAAGAAATTATATTGTTTTGTTCACACACTAATTGTAAAATAGTAGATAATTTTATTAGTTTTATGCTAGCAAATTTTAAATCTCCCGCTCATAAGTTTTGTTTACAATACGCCAAAATTCTACAACGCCCTTCTTCTAGTCGTCGTTAGATGGCGCCATGCTGCTCTTTCAGTGTTAAAATTACGATGCGCTGTGCGTCATAATTATTTTGAATTAAGTTTTTGAAAATGTATAGAATCAATTTAAACGTTAATACTGGGATATTATTGTAAATTGATTTTAATTGAACCGCATTTGGTTTCACTTTTACGTTATAATTGACAGCTTGATGTAATAAAACCAATATTCAACAAAAAAATGTTCTTTGTTGCGCTAAAGTTTTTTTATTTAATTAAAAATTTAAATATAAATTAGATCAAACGATAATTACAAGGAATTTTTCATAATAATTATTACAATCGGTAACATAATTAAAATTTCTAAAATAAAAATACTTAATTTTATTTATCAAATATCCAGGTGTGCGTTGATAATGTACCGATTGTTTTATCCTACAACAGCCAGCGTGCGAGTTGAAACTTGCAACAACAAAAAGCTTAAAGTTAGTCGCATTGTCGCATTTTATATTTTAATTATGTAGTAATAAAATCGTAGTGCAAGAAAAATAATAGTATGCCCTTAATTAAAATTAAGGGAAGTGAGAATTTAAAAAAAAATCGCATTAAAAAGTGTTAGTGATTGAAGAAGACTATCTATCATCTCTTGGAATTTAATTTTAAGGTAAATATTTTTGTCAATTCTCTTTTTATTCGAAGTTTAATTAACTAATTTTGTTAAAGCAAATCCAAGCGAAGTAAATTCTGAACACCTATGAATTAAGGGATGAATATAATCACAAGTGTTACTGATTGGAGAAGATTTCTCACTGAGGGGATGAATCGAATCACAAAAATGTTGCTGATTGAAGAACTAAAACTTTTTTAAAATTTAATTTAAAGGTAAATATTCATAGTAAACTCTTTTATTTTATTAAAAGTTTAATAATTAAGCAATTTTGTTAAAGAAAATCAAATCGAACCATCCATTTATAGAAAGCGGCCACGAAGGGATGAAAAGAATCATAAGGTAGGTCCTCAAAATGAGGTGTTTATTTTATGTCTTGGTCGAATTGAAAATGAATTTTATTGTTCTACCAAATAAGTTGGTATGTTTAATACAAATAAGTACTAATTTTAGTAATAATTTTTCTCCAACCGTAGTTTTAGCAATTTATTTTTAAAATTTCTAAAATTTTCTAAGGGAATCAGAACTAATTTTCTTATGTCATACTCATCTAGAGCAGATCAGAATTAGAACATTCAATTCCATAGCAGTATTATTCATAAAACTGAACAACACAACATGAGTCCGCTGTCCTAGATGAGAAAGACAGTGACAACGATGTTAATATGGGCTATCTCCCACTTTGTTTCCCAGTTTCTTTACGAAGTAATTCCGACTTTTCTAGGGACCTTTTTAGTGTATGATTAACCCTGGTATTAAATTTGAGGTTTTTAGGATAGGTCTTAGTACCAACTTTAATTGTTCCTAGGATGGCCTTGCTAAGTTTATAGTGTTTTATTAATTCAAAGGATCTCGATCCCGTTACACTCCCCAATCCAGTTCACCCTGGGGTATTTTGGGTAATTCAGACTTTAAGGGGATCTTTAGGGTAAGATATGATCCTGATGTTACCTACTTCGTTACACTTTCAACCCCTGGGAGGACCGAGTAGGAGATTCTTTGGGATTCAAATATGCTCTCCTAAAGAATTTTATTAAAATTTTATAAGTCTCAAAATTTTGTTTGCTTAAAAACAGATTTTGAACGCTTTGGGCGTCAAAGCCATCACAAAACTAAGTGTTTCAAAATTTAGAAACATTTAGGAAGGCAGTAAAATTTGTTCCAGCTTCATCTAATATTTTTCTTATTAACTGGCCTAAATAGTATGTGAAAGCATACTACAAAATTGATGTTGCTCTTGGGAAACCCTGTCAATAAATTGTTATGGAACAACGGTTTAATATTAACTAAACATAAAATTATATATTGGAATATGATATTAAACATTTTCGAACTGTTTGAAGTAAAATTTGACAAGTTAAAACTATACGAACGATGCGAACGGTATTAAAGTAAATTGAAAAATTTTCAAGTGGAAACAAAATCTTTTTATCCGGTGTAGCAAATGGATTTTTCCAACAGTAAATTTTCTGAAAATCGGTTTATGTAAAATGAAATAATTAATAAAAATCTTTCTAGTCCTAAAAATCGTGGAGTTAAGGCCCGATTTGTACTTGCAATCGGATGATTTAGCAATTACCAAATCGCAGCTATGCCGGGTGCCAAGTGTCAAAGGGAAACATGGGGAAATAACATTGGAAATCACTTATTTACAATTTACTGCTCGTCAAATAAATCTATAAGGATTTAGGCTAGTGCTATCTATAGAAAGAAATTTTCTTTTGCGTCTTTTAACACTAAACAGTTGCTAATTAGCATTTTGAATAATGACAAAGTAATTTATTTTAAAATTTGTAAAATATGAACAGTCGTGGTATGTCAAATTCTAATTAACAACAGTCAAAAATATGAAGCAAACATGAATAAATGACAATTAAACATGCCATGGCTGCTCATATATTTCAACTTGTGGAAATATTTAAATTACTTTTTAAAGTAAAAAAGTTCTTAATTACAAACTATTATTTGATATCAACAGTCGCAGAAAATAATTCTCTTTTGCTAGGTATCACTACCGCCCATATAGACTTATCGGGTGAGTAGAAAACTAAAAATAAGGGATTTACAATGTTATTTTTCTATGTTACGCTTTGAAACTTGACACCCGGTATGAATCGGACTTTACTCTCATTTTTAGTAAGTACCACAATCTTTAAGAGTTCAAGAAAAAGGAAACGTTTTTTATCATTCCAGATTCGAGTTGCACGATTTCCTTTAAATATTACAATACACACTTTGACCTTTACGTTCGAGTCTGGAGTTGTTACTAAACAATCATTTTATGAAAATTCACGTAAAATTATAAACCTTCAGTATATAGGTTTTTATTTTTCAATTACAAAATTTATAATAATAAATTTAATAGAAAATCTGTTTTTCAGTTTTTCACAGCTTACATTTTCTAATTTTATTTTTACAAAAACTTAAACTGAATTAAAATTTTATAAAGCACTAGAAGTCGATGTAGTGATGAAAATCATAATTTTCATTGAAAAAAATTAAGCGGTTCTACGACCCAAATACTAAAGGTTGTGAAGTGCGATTAGAGGCGAGCCGAGTCATGAGTGGAAAACATTCAGGAGACATAATTACTTCTAGCGATTTTATATTTTATGTTTTTCTTGAGCGTGCTCAAGCACTCAGTTAGGGTTTGCAATCAGGCAGGATCCTTCAGGATCCGTCTGATTATTCAATCTCGAAATCCTGGGATTAGAAATTTAAAAATCCTGGGATTCGAGATTAATTTTTCTTAAGTTTTTTAAAATTAATACGAAATAAATCTTCTATTAAAAGTATTTTCAAAAAAGTTCGAAATAATTTCAAGTGTTTTTTTTATCACTAAGGGCTCGATTGCCAAATACTTGTCATTTTTTTGGACCTAATTACGGACATTGTTTTACTTTAAAATTAAAGATAAATTTGGGCATCTTAGAAGAGCTTTTACAGTTTCATAATTCACAAATTCATTGTTTTTCTCATAAATATCTGTTAACCCTCCATTCAACGGGTGAAGCCTGTGAGTGCAAGCAAAAGTGAAAATTGTCTGTAACTTAAAAAAAGAAATACTTTTTACTGTAATATTCTATCTACCTTCTTAACTTGTAATAACTCATATCATCAGCATTTGCTTTTCAAATTTTTTCAAAAAATGAATCCTCTAGGACACAGTTTGTTGTGACAGGCTTCACCCGTCGGTTCGTGTAACTTTGTGGTAACCGATTATTTTTGTTATAAAGCATTATTTAAGCGCAAAATTTATCTGCAGACCATAAAAAATAATTGGTTTTAAGTTTCAATGCTTGTTTGCAAATTTTTTGATTAGGTGACAAGTGCAACATAAGCAAAAATTCTTATTATTTTTCCAGTTTTGTAAGGCTTGGTTATGTATTTAGTACATTGAAGCCTGCTATTTCAGTGAAGTTTAGGCCCTTGCAGTTTGTGTTGAGAATTTTATAATTTAATTTTTTTGTAATTTTCTGCTTATTTGATCAATATACTAAATAATGTATTATGATAATCAACTTTATTTTCCTTCGATGTCCATAAAAAACAGTTTTCAATAAAAAATGTCAAAAAAGGATAAAAAATTTAAAATTAAAAAATAATAACTAACAAAAGGACCTACGCTTTAATTCTTCTGTAAAATAATGAAGAATAAGGTAGATTTTCAATTAAAAAAATTTCAGTGCAATTCTTGCACCCTTACTATTTTTTAGCTATAGATATAAAGTGAGCGTAGCAGGCTTCACCCGTTGGCTCGTGTGATTCTAGACCCACCCGTTGAATGGAGGGTTAAAGGGTATCTTTTTTAATTTAAATAATTTTTTTGGGGCTAAATCTAATTAAAATATATAAATCCCGGGATCCCGGGATTGAAAAAAAATCAATCTCGAAATCCCGGGATAGAAAAAACCGAACGGGATTGCAATCCTTATACACTCAGTGCTACTTACGAATTTCTGAATTTCAGTTTCGAATCAGATTGTAGATATACGAGTAATACTTCAGTTTATTTTAAAACGTTATCAACTACCCTTTGATAGTGTATAAAATAAATATTTTTTTCTATTTTGCGTTTGTAATATACTCATTACAGCATCGAAAACCGTCAAAAACGATGTTGTAATGTTCTATTTTTAAGTACTGTTTCTAGTTTCTTTTTTGTTTGAGATTGGTTGACATTGGTAATTAAAATAATTATTTTGACATATGATACAAATCAATTATGAAAAAATTATTCTTAATTTTTAAAAATAATTACAAAAATGCTTATTAAGTAATAAATACCAAAGGAATAATATAATTTTTACGTAAATTGATTAGTATTAAAGTTAAAAATAATAAAATTAAACAAACTTTACCACCATCTCTTGGTAAAATCTTAAAAGTTTAAATAAATGTCAAATGTCAGTAGGATCAACTTAAGAATTTAACCAATAAAATTCTCTAACACGATTTTTTTTAGAATCAATTTTTGAAATAAATCATTGCAAAATAGAAAAAATAGTATAAAACACTTGTGTCACAAGAGCTTTTGACGCACTCAGGCATTTGCAGACCTCCTTTCAGTCGGTCTGGCAAAATTTGCCTTTGTGCGTCAAAATGCTATCTTGTGACACATGTATTTTAATATACTATTTTAAAACGTTCAATCATTTTGAAATAACGTTTTTTTTCTTTAAAACCCACGAGAAAAATAAATTTCAAGTAATACCGGAACTGTTTAAAAATGGATCGAGTTACTCACTGAATTATTTTTCAACAAAATAAACACAATGCAGAAGCGAAAACCGTTTAAACCCTTTAAACCCCTATTACATTACGTGTAAGGTAATGGTAAACTAAACTTTCGTGTTAAATTTAATTTTTTGCATAAATTCAAATAGGAATTAATGGCTTTTTAAAGATATTTTAAGTTATTGCATCTAAGTTCAGTAGTAAACGGTTCATGTTTACAGGTGTAAACAAGTGCAAACAGGTATGAAAGGGGTATAATATCGATCCTGTGCGGTGTCTGCAGCGCTTGTTGCGTCACCGAACGTCACTGTCGCCGTTGCGAGTATTGCAGACACACGGTTTTATCACGCACCCCATATAATGAGCATTCAGTTTTTTAAATTATCCAACAAAAGTAGAGTTTTTCAACTATAATTTGCTAAAATTTTCAACTTCTAGTATTACATTTCTATCTCGCTTCATTATTGAACTGAAAATTTGTTTACAGTACTAATTGCATGTCCCTTATGGTGTACGGACATGCAATTAATTTAATTTAATTCTAACCGAAGTACATTATTGTAAGTTTTAATTACAAAAAAAAAACAAGATGACCGCACTGGAAGCAATAAACGCTAGTATTTAATTTAAACGATATCTAATTATAACGTCAGCAAAAGTCAATAGTTTGAATTTGGTTTTAAATGAGAAATTACGTACGCTTCATTAGAAATTAATAATAAATTATTTAACTATTTAATGAAAATAAAGCGGAACTAACCACTACTTTTTTATTGTTTTTAATAGCTTAGCCAATGAGCTTTGTAAGAATTATAAAATATAGGCTAATTTTAAAATAATGAAGTTCTGACCAAGTTCCGGTTTAAACGGAAGTGTACATAAAAGAAGCATTATTTTCATTTGATTTGTTGTTGCTTTAAAATTTCGATTTCTCAATGTTAAACTTCTAAGAAGTTACGTACACCTTCCGTTACTCCTGAAAAACTGCTCTACATTTCAGATGTTTTATTTTTTCTTTTATCTTACAATCTTACTTGATTCAATTGTTCTTACTCTGTTCATCTTTTATCCGGTCAGAATGTAAGCTTCTAAGCAAACTATGTTGACATTATTTTGTGGATGCTTACAAAGTGTATTGCGTGAACTATCAAATCGAATTCTCAAATAATTTATTAGACGATTTTTCAGGAATAAAATTGAGCGTTATAGGTCATTTTCGAAGTCGCTACTGGGGTATTATATTGCTTTTTCCCTGTTTAAATCATCAGTATTTATAACTAATTTGTGTGATTGTGTTTTATGGACATTTTCATAAAATTTATAACTATAACTTTATACGTGATACCCATATCATTATACTGAAGTTGCGTCAGTTAGGTTTACAACTATGCTCCAAGTATTCAAATTTGCTTAACAAAGCTTTGTTTATTTGTACTTCATTTCATGCAGTCTGAATCTTGCTTTAATTCTTGTACATATTGCGGATATTCTTCGAGCTTAAAGCTGTGAAATTATTAAAAATTAAAACTATATGGGTAGTGGTGTCGTAAGATGATTGAGAAATCAAGTAAAGTAGTCGAATCCTTATTTAGTGATCCCTTATTTAGTGATTTCCTTGATTTAGTGATGTTTTTTCGAGGATCTTAATCTTTACGCTAAAAATTGAATGCCAAAAAATACCTCCAAATTATGATGTTAAACCTCTATTTGGTGATATTTTTCTAACAAAATTTTACCAAAAGAATTTTTTTTAAATTTAAATCAAGCTCGTTTAAGTTGGATTTCTTCCAAAAAGGGTTTGGTATTCTTTCACTACAGGTAAATTTGTAAGATAAGAGGATTAAGGCGACTCGATCTCTTGCTTCTTATGGAGACGACATTTGGCTCCTTTCTAATAATAAAATTTTACCTAATTTGTTCTATTTAGTGATTTTTGTGGAAGGATCTTGATCTTGAAATATGCTTCTAAATTATGATGTTAAAATTCTGTATTGTGATGTTTTTCTAAATATTTGCCCTAAAAATTTTGTGAAATTAAAATTTTTTAATTTAAATCAAGAACGTCAAAAAGGGTTTGGTAGTCTTTTACTACAGGTAAATTTGTTGTAAGATAAGAGAATTAAGAAGTTAAAATTGAGATAACGCCCCGTTAACTTCGGTTTTTCTCATGTCTTAATTAATTATTAATGTTTCTATTTAGTGATGTTTTTTTTGAAATCATCAATGTCACTAAATAGGGGCTCGACTGTAATTCGTTCTTATTGCTTCAACTCTACTTTCTTTTGAATGGTTCAATTAGATTTCTAATTTTTTCAAGATCCCTCATGGAAGGTTTCAAAAACCTCTTAATTTTCAAAATTTCTTGCCATCATCTCGTCTTGAATCGAAATCAAAGTACTATACTCTGTCCACGAGCCAGATACAGCTAAGCCACTTCCCACAAATATTTGTCAAATAAGGTTGACGCATGTCAATTCTTGGGTGATTGTTTTAAACCGTATTTTCAAAATTCGACCAATAGGAAAATTCTATTCGAATATCGCTCGCCTTTTTTGGGAGTGGCGTCCATGAGGAATGGGACTACCACCGAATATTCCACTTTTTTTGTAATAATAGGTAGAATTAAAAAAAAAAATTGTTACTTTTTAAAATTTTTGCTCTAACTTGTATATTAAGCCCAAAATAATTTTTTTAAACTCTTTGTGACGTCACTGAGAGTTTTGCAAATTGCGGCAACTATGTTGACTTAAAAGCAAAATTAATACAAATTCTAGTGTGTATAAAACAATTTTTCGAAAAATTTTGAAGTTTAGTTCTGTCAATGTCAGTATAACGTTTAAAACACATTGCTTTACGAATTACCTAAAGTTGTTTGTAATATCCATTTTTCGTGTTTAAAAAAATTTGTTCTTTTCAGAACTTTTTTTGTCGTATTTGTTCAGTATTTATGCAAGTTTTCCTCGTATTTAAAAATCAGTTCTTTTCAGAACTTTTTTTGTCGTGTTTGTTTATAGTATAGGCATTTTCGACTTTAATTTATCTCGAGACGCAATTAATTATTAGAAAGCTGATTTTTTCTGAAATACCTTCTATAGGTCCCCCTGTCTTTCCCCAGAAAAATCCCAAGACATCCTCCTTGGGGAACCCTCTTAAATTTTGAATAAACGGTCATCATCTTGCATTTTTTCAAGAAAACGCCATAACTCAGCAATGGACAATCATAGGAAGAGGCTGTTGGTTAGATAATGAGTTTTTACAAACAATATGTTCTAAAAAATTTTCTATTAGAGCAATGGTTTTCTCACAAAATGAAATTTAAAAGAGTTATGTTTTCAAAAATAATATTAAGCAGGCAGATTGCTATGGTGAAAAAAAACATGCGCTCTGATGGACAAAAAACCGTCTTACTCCGAGACGAACTATGATAAAATTACAATAAAAATATGATTTTAAAGCTGAAGGCTTCAGCTTTCATTTCCATATCTTTTGAATTTATTTTTGTTACATCTTGTGGTAACTTGTTTTTTCCAATCCTCTGGTGGACCCCCCTCTTTTTCGTTTTTCTTTGGTTGCCAGCTCATAACTCCGCCGATGTCGGTCCCAAGTCCGAAGGAAGAAGAAGGAGAGGAATGAGTTACAACCTTGTAAAAAAACCTGAGTTCAGCTGACTCCGAAATCCGAATGATAACGCATAGTAAGGGTCTTTCTTGACGATTACCCGTGCAAACCAGTACCAAGTCTCAGGAGTTCATCTTTTGCACCAGAATCAGCATCCTAATTTACCTACTACAATATGTATTTAAAATTTTGACAAAAGTCGAAATATCTGCTGTGACACGATATATCAAACGCCCTGTATATATGTGCTCGTTTACACAATTAACTCTTTTGGAGGCATTATATAACTCTAAAAAGGCATAAAAAGTCGTTTTTTAGAATAGTTGGATGATACTGTTGAAATATCTCCACACCATTGGATATTGTCGAAATTTTTAACAAAATTTAATAGCTACTCCTGCAGCCCCAGTCAATCCTAAAGCGTTCTAATTTTTGTATATTACAGTATAAGCTATAATGTTTCATTTGCCTAAGCGATTGTTAAAAATGTACAGTACTCTTAATTTAGGAGGAATTTAAAGAAAAAATCGCCTATTTTTCTACTTCTTCAATGTATTCAATAGAAAAAAGAAACTTGAGATAATAAGTAAAATCTAACGAGTGTATCAAAAAGTAGACATATTTTCCTTCATAATGAGTTTTTAGTTTCTTCAATACCTTTAATATTGACCATTTTACAGCACTTTAAATCTAAATTTTTGTGAAAAATAAAATTTACCAAAAGTAAACCAATATAAAATCACTATGCTTTTTTGAAATAAATATGTAATTAATTTCCCATGACATAAATTTGAAAAATAACTCATAAGGGACAATATCATTGGAGGAATTTTTTCTAAAATAATCCTTCCAACAAAATATCTTGAACTGTTTAAAAAATGGTACATGAAAAACTTCATTTGCTATTTAATACCACAAGATGTAACAAAAATAAATTCAAAAGATATGGAAATGAAAGCTGAAGCCTTCAGCTTTAAAATCATATTTTTATTGTAATTTTATCATAGTTCGTCTCGGATTAAGACGGTTTTTTGTCCATCAGAGCGCATGTTTTTTTTTCACCATAGCAATCTGCCTGCTTAATATTATTTTTGAAAACATAACTCTTTTAAATTTCATTTTGTTGAGAAAACCATTGCTCTAATAGAAAATTTTTTAGAACATATTGTTTGTAAAAACTCATTATCTAACCAACAGCCTCTTCCTATGATTGTCCATTGCTGAGTTATGGCGTTTTCTTGAAAAAATGCAAGATGATGGCCGTTTATTCAAATTTTAAGAGGGTTCCCCAAGGAGGATTTCTTGGGATTTTTCTGGGGAAATACAGGGGGACCTATATAGAAGGTATTTCAGAAAAAATTAGCTTTCTAATAATTAATTCCGTCTCGAGATAAATTAAAGTCGAAAATGCCTATACTATAAACAAACACGACAAAAAAAGTTCTGAAAAGAACTGATTTTTAAATACGAGGAAAACTTGCATAAATACTGAACAAATACGACAAAAAAAGTTCTGAAAAGAACAAATTTTTTTAAACACGAAAAATGGATATTACAAACAACTTTAGGTAATTCGTAAAGCAATGTGTTTTAAACGTTATACTGACATTGACAGAACTAAACGAAAAATTGTTTTATACACACTAGAATTTGTATTAATTTTGCTTTTAAGTCAACATAGTTGCCGCAATTTGCAAAACTCTCAGTGACGTCACAAAGAGTTTAAAAAAATTATTTTGGGCTTAATATACAAGTTAGAGCAAAAATTTTAAAAAGTAACAGTTTTTTTTTAATTCTACCTATTATTACAAAAAAAAGTGGAATATTCGGTGGTAGTCCCATTCCTCATTGTGAAATCAAACAATCATACTATCTAGAAGTTCTTCATATTTTAATTAATTTCCGTTCAGTTTGTCAAATTAAAAGTCTCTATGGCAAGGATCCAAAATTAATACAATACAGTACACTCACTTGATTTTTACGTACTGTTTTAGAATATTATTCGATTAAAGAATATGAAACTAAAATTACTGTAAATACTGAAAAAAATCCATTTTAAAACCGTTTTATATGTAAAAAACTGTTGCTATGCAAGAATATGTTACTAAGCAGAAAAGTACCACTATATTAAACGATTATGAATAGAAAATCATAGTGCATTTCCGTGTGAAATGTGAAAGACGCCATTAGTAAAGACTTATTATTTTTTCAACATAATTATAGAAATTACTCTCATCAAAGCTATAATCGGTGAGAGAAGGCTTAAAAAAATCATAATGTAGCATTTCTCTTGTGTTATTTTCATTTGATCATATTTCCTGGTCTTCTCTCCATTCCATTCAAGTGAGACTTAATAGTATATTATAATACATGTGTATAAGAAAGACTTTATCGCATTAGCGACGAAAATTACAAGCACGAGCTTGCGAGTGCTTGTAACGGCCATATGCGATAAAGTCTACTTATACACGAGTATTATACGCTATTTTTTATTATAATTGCAACTAAAACCTCTATAAAAGAGAAAAAATTTGTATTTAAAATTTGAAAATTAAGCGTGCCGATTTTGGATATATTTGTTGCCACAGAGATGCTTTGTGTTTACATTGGAAAACAACAGTCACAACAGTTAATATTATTGTTGTTACCTAGACGACTTTATAGAGCACTTGTGCTATAATAGTAGTTTATGATATGCGTGTTAAAAGGGACGGGTTATTTTGTAAGTTTGAGAAGATTACGAAACGAGTGAAACGAGTTGAGTAACTCAACGAACAAAATAAAATCACTTTTAACACAAATATCATACAATATTTTTTATATTTCGGCCTTTAAAATTAAAAATTGTAACAAATTTAAAATTTCAAAATTGAGGTTATTTTTTGTTGGTTGGTACTTCTGTTTATAATATAATGACAGTACTGACGTTTCAAAATTTTCTAACTATAAAATTATATTTTTTTTCGTCTAAAATGTATTGAATTGAAATAAAAATTAAATAAACACCTAAGTACATAAATATTAAATATTCTTTAAAATTTTAATACACAAAAATAACGTTTACTACAAAATATAAATTATTTAAATTCCTTATTGAAATTTATCGCATGCTAATGTCATATTTTTGAACAATTAAAAGTTTACTATTTTCACAAATTTTTACAAGTTAAATTTCTAGATCAATTGTTTTCTATAAAAGAAGTTTTAATTTAAATCTATAAAAGTACACACAGTCCAGTTTTTGGTTCCACCATTAGGTGATTACCATAAACATGGTATTTACCTGTCGTGTCAACCGTTGACGTTTTTCACTATTAATAAGACAATTTGAACTTAAATTTATTGAAAGTCCGTTTGGCCTGATTGATAGAAGTGCGACTTCTGGTTATCAAGGTCGAGGGTTCGATCCCCGAAAAATTAAAAAAAATATTTAAAAAAAATACATAATACCAACTTCGAAAAAATAAATTTGACTACACTTTTCAGACACGCCTTCAGCTATTACGAAACTACTTTCGGTATCGTAATAGCTCCATTACAGAACCGAAATATAAAAAGACGATTTTATGAACGCTTTTTAGTGTGAAATTGGCAGATTATAATGCAAGTATAATAAAAATATTATTCTGGCTCTCAGGTATAAGTAAGTGTTTTTCATCATTCAACATTTTCCAAGTCATTTTCTATCACACCCTTACATAAAGTAATTAAAATGCTTTTTCAAAAGATTCGAAACTTGGAGGAACTTAACAATTCTCATCATACACATAGATTATAAATGTATAATACGTGTAAGGGTGTAAGTAAAAAAGTAGTAATTTATAACAAAATTGAACTTGTTTAATAAGCACACCACTAGCAAATTAATGCATTATTAATAATCTCGGGTTACTCGACCAAGGGTTGCTTAGTTAATTATTTAAGAGAAAAGATTTTCAGCTGCGAATAGTCGCATGAGAATATTAAAATAGATGTTGTATAGAAAATACAAATGTTGGATACACAGAAGTGTACAATATTAAATTACTTTTGCACTTCTATGTGCGATGATTGAATATCAACAAATAAAATCGGTTATGTAAATACACCAGGGTTGCTTTTAAAATTTTGTTATTCAGCTTCTTCATGTATTTTTAAGCCCAAACATGGTCCAAAAAAATATGTAACAAAAAATGTTTAATAACGAAAAAGAATAATACAAGTAGGAATTTCAATGTTCTACATTTGCTCTCCAAATTATTTTATAGTTAAAGTGTATTTAGGTTTTTATTAGAGAAAAAAATACCCCATCTGAACATATTATTGTTTACAATTTCTCATTTTCCGGAACCGTGAAATTAATGAAACTAAAAATGCTATTTTTCAAAAAGAACGATGATGCCATGGAATTATCCAAGCAAATCACATGTACATTTAAATTGTCATTATAGTTTGACGTTTATTAAATTATTATTATTATCATCATCAAATTACTTATTTTATTTTGTTCGTACTCCACGAAGTGGAGTGACTCCTACTCCACTCGCTACGCTTGTTTCGTAATCTTCTCCACTCACAAAATAAAACGCCTCTTTTAACACGTATATCATAAACTACTATGAGAGTGGTTTGTTTGGATAATTCCATGGCATCGTTTTTTTTTGAAAAATCGCATTTTTTTTTATTAAAAAATTACAGCATCGGCAACTATGGCCATTAGCTCGGTAAGTTCACAAATTTGAAAATATAACTTACAGTTTAATTTTTGTATTTTTTATTAATTTATTAATATTAGTACTGTTAAAAATTGCGTCTATGTCTTCAGGTAGGGCAGATGTTTGTCTGTATGTCTTGTAGTAGTCGCAGTCAGTCAGTATAATGTTTGATAGTCAAAGGTAGTTCGCATGTTTCACAAATGGGTCGGTCGGTTTTTGTCAGTAAGTACCTATTCGTGAGTAGCTCTTGTATGTCCAATTTTGATCCTTGTTATTGAAACTTGTTCCGCCCTTGTAAGTGTTGTTGATATGTCGGTTGGTGTACAGTAAAAATATTTTAAGTAGACGAGCGGTGACAATGCGCAGATACCTAAATTGGTATTTATCCCCACCAACACAGTAGTCAACGTATTTAAATTATTAAAGGGGCGTGGCCAAACCTGCGCGAACTTACCTCAAGTTAAATTTTTTTTACTGTAACATTGTATGATTTTGGGTTTTCGTATTGTTGATTGAGTTGAAGTTTGATTACTCTCCCAAAGTCCACGAGCGTCAATCTATGCTAGTCCATTATCTCCTTGGATGTAGCCATTTTTGCTTGTCGATCTACCTCTGTATGGAGGTGCTGGATTTCCAAAATTAGTGGATTCTCTGGGTAAAGTTTGTTTATCCCTCGCAGCACAGCCTGTGAGTCACACAACACCATATAGTACTTCTCTGTATCGTTTTTTACAAACGTTAGAGCTTTTAGCAACGCGTAAAGTTCAGCCCCGTCACATAAGCACAACCGGTTTTATTATTACACACTGACCCGTCAGTATATATTTTTTCTGCAAACGTCAAAAAAAGTCGACTTTATGTCACTCAATATGTCAGGGTGAAGTTTAACTTTCCAGCCGAGGCAGGAAAAATTGTCAGCAAAGTATTTTTCACTGTCTAGGCAGCGAAGTAAATTCTTAACCCAAGTTAATTTTTATTTTTATAACGTAAAAAATCTATTAAGTGTGTTCTGCAAGTCCCTTCCAGTACATTCGACATTATTGCTGGTGCAATATATTGTTAAGTCATCTGCGTATAGTAATGCCCTGGTTTGCTAATGGCAGTCATAATGTCATTCACGGCGATGAGAAACAACGTGCAACTAAGAACGGAATCTTGGGGTATTCCGTTCTCTTGCGGGTATGATTCAGTGAATATGTTGTTGTATTTGACGTTAAAAGATCTGTTTGTTAAAAATTTTTTTTATAATCTGAACCATTCTACCCCTGAATCCAATTTTTAAAAGTATGTCGACTATTCGGAATTTCCATGTAGTGTCATAAGAAGGTCTAACATGACTGCTTGTTATAACTTGTTATATGTTCCTTGTTAAGAAAAGCGTTTCTTATTTCTGTATCCAGCTTGCTAACGGGATCCAACGTGGAGCGTTTCTGACGGAAACCGCTTTGAACCTTATTGATTATTTTGTTTTCTTCCAAGTACCATATAAATCTTTTGTTGATGGTCCATTCAAATACCTTACACATGATGCATGTAAGTGCAATAGGCCTATATCTTTTAGGGTCACTTTTATTTTTCCCTGGCTTCAGTATGGGAATTATGTTTGACTCTTGCCAGATATTTGGAAACACATCTTGTGTTCAAATTTTGTTAAATAATTGTAAAAGATTAACTTTTGATGCATAATGTAGGTTTTGCAATATGACGTTGTAAATTCCGCCATAGCTATAGTTTTGTTAATTTTACAATTCCGGAAAATGAAAAATTGTAAACAATATTATTATTTAATCTCATGATCTGATCATAAATTTTGAACTCATTTTCTATTCTGTATACAACATAACTGCAAATATAAAATATTTAAAGATATAAAAGAGCAACTTGAAATCGTTAGTAATTCATCATGACTTTTTAATCGGCGATCAAACAGATTCCTAAACTCAATGGTGAATTTTTATAGCAGTTCGGTGCAACTTTGTGTGATTTTATATCAAAAGCACAAATTGTAAAAATTTTTATTGCTTAAAATAAAAGAAACATTTTGTCTTTTAGTCATTCGTATGCCAACTTTTTTTAGATCCTTTTGGGGTAAATATAGGCGGAGTGCGGACGATGGGAATTAGCGACTCGTAGTGGTCAAATTTGTAAGTTACGTGGTTAGACAGTTCAAATAATTTTTTTTTAAATATTGATAAACACAAGGAAATGTTTGATTGTTTAAAATAATTCATATGGAAGAAATTGAGGAATAATCATATCTGTACATTTTACATAATTTTACATTTCCTTATGCTTTGACAAAGTCATATGATTGAAAAAATAAGTTATTTTGTTATTTAATTTTTGGACGTTTTTAGACTCCTCGAGTCCAAAATAGCAACGAAAACCCTAAAACAACTCTTTCTGATTAGTATAGCATATATTTCGTTAGAAAAAAATAGTTTGTAACTCCATATCTTGAGATTTGCTTTTAAGAGTATTTTCGCGCCATTAGTAGTAGTATAGGGTTTTAAGGACTTTGCAATTGCGCCAAGTGATTTTACTTGAAATTTTGTGGTTTTCTATGCTTTATATTTACTAATGTGCTTTTTTAATATGTTAATATTATTTATAACATTATTTTAAATCAAAAGAAAATTCTATAAAATAAAACGTCAAACATAACCTAAAAATTTTAATTGTCAAATTATGAAAATAAATTTTTATTTTAAAAATAACATATTTTGTTGCACACTGTGGCTCTATAAGGCAAGACCAGGCTCAGTGTTCTTTTTTATGAAGTTTTGAGGGAAAACTGTACAAAGAAATGCTTTTATTCGCATTTTTGGCAGACTTGAGGCAATTCACAATTGACCAATTAATATAACTATCACCGCAAATTTCTGTAAATTTGCTCTTCGTTTGAGTTCCCTAATCCATGAATGACGGATTTAATATGTCATTTACTTATTACCTGCACAAAATTCGCACTCGTTTATAAAATTACAAATTTGCATGCATGTGTCAAGTGCTATTTCCAACCACGTTACTTATAGTCCTGGAGCTACCGTGTATATTTACTAAACCATAAGAACCAAAATTTTAACTTTTACAGGTCGAAAGTACATAAAAAATTAGTAATAGAACCGCCCGTCTGCCTGTCGAAAGTGGCCGCTTTAACTCAGGAGGGGCGCTAGAAAGTCGAGTTTCTTTGTGGTTTAACTAAACCACAAGCTACATGAACAAGTTGTGCATCAAAAAATTTCATTTTTCTATGTAGTTTTACAATATACCATGGTAGGACGTTTTAAGTGTACCCTTATAGCGGTAGACGCCTTCGAAGAAAAAGAAAAATAACGTGTTTATAGCAAAGAAAGCGATATTTGAGTACAAATACAGGGAAAACCGTCCATCCAATTGAAAAATTTTATTATTAGAAGTTATAGATAATGTAATAGTAAAGAAATTACCCCTATAACTATTTTTCATATCATCAACCCTAAACTAGTTATAAAGCTATTCTTCACCGACGTTTACCTAAAAAGTACACAGTTTGAGTCAAAACTATGTGATAACCGTACATAGGATTAACAAGAATTGTTAATAGAAATTTTACATACTGTTGTCATAAATAAATTACATTCATAAAATTTTGTCGTATCATCAACTGTAAAGTAGCTATGAAGTCATTCTCTAACCTCTTTTACTTAAAAAGACGTTAACTAGGAAGGCGTCTGCCGACACGAAGGCTACATTAAACATTGTCTGCCTTACCACATTCAAAAACTACATAAAAAATGGAATCTTTTGATATGTAATTTGTTCATATGTTCATGTATCTTATGGTGTTGTTAAACACTCAAAAAGACTAATTTTCTAACGCTTTTCCCAAGTAACAAGAGACATTTACGCTTCAACTAAACCACAAGATATATGAACAAATTTCATATCAAAAAATTCATTTTTTACGTAGTTTTCAAAAATACCGCGATAGACGGTTTTAAATGTAGCCTTCATGGTAACAGACGCTCTTGAAAATAAGCCTAAAGAGTCTTCAACTAAACCGCAAGATACATGAACAAATTTTATATCAAGAGATTCCGTTTTTCACGTAGTTTTTGAAAATGCTGCGACAGCCGGTTTTAAGGGTAGCCTTCATGGTGGTAGACGCTCCTAAAAATAAGTCAAAAGAGTCATCAACTAAACCACAAGATACATGAACAAATTTTATATCAAAAGATTCCGTTTTTAACGTAGTTTTTGAAAATGCCGCAACAGACGGTTATAAGTGTAGCTTTCATGGTGGTAGACGCTCTTCAAGAAAAATCAAGAAAGAGTCATCAACTAAACCAATAGATCCATGAACAAATTTCATATCAAAAGATTCCATTTTCTACGTAGTATTCAAAAATGCATCGACAGACGGTTTTAAGTATAGCCCTCATGGTGGCAGACGCTCTTCAAGAAAGAGTCATCAACTAAACCACAAGAACCATGAACAAATTTTATATCAAAAGATTCCGTTTTCTACGTAGTATTCAAAAATACCGCGACAGACGGTTTTAAGTGTAGCCCTCATGGTGGCAGACGCTCTTCAAAAAAATCAAGAAATAGTCATCAACTAAACCACAAAATCCATGACCAAATTTCATATCAAAAGATTCCGTTTTCTACGTAGTATTCAAAAATACCGCGACAGACGGCTTTAAGTGTAGCCCTCATGGTGGCAGACGCTCTTCAAGAAAGAGTCATCAACTAAACCACAAGAACCATGACCAAATTTCATATCAAAAGATTTCGTTTTCTACGTAGTTTTCAAAAATACCGCGACAGGCGGTTTTAAGTGTAGCCCTCATGGTGGCAGACGCTCTTCAAAAAAAATCAAGAAATAGTCATCAACTAAACCACAAGATCCATGACCAAATTTCATATCAAAAGATTCCTTTTTCTACGTAGTATTCAAAAATACCGCGACAGACGGCTTTAAGTGTAGCCCTCATGGTGGCAGACGCTCTTCAAGAAAGAGTCATCAACTAAACCACAAAATCCATGACCAAATTTCATATCAAAAGATTCCGTTTTCTACGTAGTATTCAAAAATACCGCGACAGACGGCTTTAAGTGTAGCCCTCATGGTGGCAGACGCTCTTCAAGAAAGAGTCATCAACTAAACCACAAGAACCATGAACAAATTTTATATCAAAAGATTCCGGTTTCTACGTAGTATTCAAAAATACCGCGACAGACGGTTTTAAGTGTAGCCCTCATGGTGGCAGACGCTCTTCAAAAAAAATCAAGAAATAGTCATCAACTAAACCACAAGATCCATGACCAAATTTCATATCAAAAGATTCCGTTTTCTATGTAGTATTCAAAAATACCGCGACAGACGGCTTTAAGTGTAGCCCTCATGGTGGCAGACGCTCTTCAAGAAAGAGTCATCAACTAAACCACAAGAACCATGAACAAATTTTATATCAAAAGATTCCGTTTTCTATGTAGTATTCAAAAATACCGCGACAGACGGCTTTAAGTGTAGCCCTCATGGTGGCAGACGCTCTTCAAGAAAGAGTCATCAACTAAACCACAAGAACCATGAACAAATTTCATATCAAAAGATTCCGTTTTCTATGTAGTATTAAAAAATGCCGCGACAGACGGTTTTAAGTGTAGCCCTCATGGTGGCAGAGGCTCTTCAAGAAAGAGTCATCAACTAAACCACAAGAACCATGACCAAATTTTATATCAAAAGATTCCGTTTTCTATGTAGTATTCAAAAATGCCGCGACAGACGGTTTTAAGTGTAGCCCTCATGGTGGCAGACGCTCTTCAAGAAAGAGTCATCAACTAAACCACAAGAACCATGACCAAATTTCATATCAAAAGATTCCGTTTTCTACGTAGTATTCAAAAATGACGCGACAGACGGTTTTACGTGTAGCCCTCGTTGTGGCAGACGCTTTTCAATAAAAATAAAGAACGAGTCATCAACTAAACCACAAGATACATGAACAAATTTTATATCAAAAGGTTCCGTTTTTTACATAGTTTTGAAATATGGCATGACAGACGGTTTTAAGTGTAGCCTTCAGGGTTTTGTAGATGACTCTTTTGGCTTATTTTCAAGAGCGTCTGCCACCATGAAGGTTACACCTAAAACCGTCTGTCGCGGCATTTTTGAATTCTACGTAAGAAACTGCACCATTTGATGTGTAAACTGTTCATGTATCTTTTGGTTTAGCTGATGACTCTTTCTTAATTTTTTTGCAAGAGCGTCTGCCACCATGAGGGCTACACTTAAAGCCGTCTGTCGAGGTATTTTTGAATACTGCATAGAAAATGGAATCTTTTGATATGAAATTTGTTCATGGTTCTTGTGGTTTAGTTGAGGACTCTTTCTTGAAGAGCGTCTGCCACCATGAGGGCTACACTTAAAACCGTCTGTCGAGGTATTTTTGAATACTGCATAGAAAACGGAATCTTTTGATATGAAATTTGTTCATGGTTCTTGTGGTTTAGTTGAGGACTCTTTCTTGAAGAGCGTCTGCCACCATGAGGGCTACACTTAAAACCGTCTGTCGAGGTATTTTTGAATACTGCATAGAAAACGGAATCTTTTGATATGAAATTTGTTCATGGTTCTTGTGGTTTAGTTGATGACTCTTTCTTGAAGAGCGTCTGCTACCATGAAGGCTACATTTAAAACCGTCGGCCGATTCATATCCGAAAACTTCGTTAAAAACGTAATCGTTTGATATGTAATTTTTTGATCTGTGTGTGCATCTTATGGTGTAATTAAAACCAAAAAATAACGATTTTCTAGCGCCCCTCCTGAGTTAAAGCGGCCACTTTCGACAGGCAGACGGGCGGTTCTAGTACTCATTTTTTATGTACTTTCGACCTGTAAAGATTAAAATTTTGTAAAAATGGTTTAGTTAATATGTACGATAGCTCCAGGACTATTACAGAAGTTACCGGTAGTGGCGCTGATGCTAACTTGCACGGGGCCTATTGCATACAACCTTTAAAAAATTTTTAGGTTATCAACTAGAGTAGTCCCAACGAAAGAAAAGCCCACCACGTGATTACCGTTGAAGTTGCGTAGTGGTTTTGTATGTCGCCACTAGGATCTAAACCACGCCTCACGCAGATTTGATCACGTGGCGGATTTTTCTTTTGCTGGGACTACTCTAACATCGAGACTAACACATTGGTGAAAGCTGCCTGAATGGAACTGGTAAGAGATTAAATAATATGACTTCCTGCCATTTAGTATTAGAGCCACCTTATGAACATTCCTAGGTACGGCTTTGTTGATAATGATAGTATACGTCACTTAACTTGGCGAGGTAAATGCACCTTGTGGTTATTTTTTCAAGAATATTAAAATATTACATAAGCATTTCTTTAAGCTTTCTTATGCTTAAGAAATACTTATAGGATACATCACTGCTACTGCAGCAGATTAACATTCGAGCTTTGGAAATAGGCTTCGATACCATAACGCATTCGAAGTTCTCGCCAAAATAAACGACGAGTACTGTACATTATTATTTTCGTTATTTTGTACATTGTATACAAGGCGTTCCATTCCCTTGGTTTTAGGTTTATTACTTTTATTTATTATGTATTTTACTAGATTGATGTAATTTTGAGGTACGTAGAGATCATAAATAAGAGCCCCATGATACGACATGGTCCTGAATGAATAAACACCTATTATGTAATTCAATCCAAATTAAGCTTCTGCTTCAACTACAACTTTTGCAACATTTTATAGCATTTCATACAAGCACTGTTCAGGAAAGTGGGTGTCATAAACTCGAAGTAGTGTTATAAACTTTTAAAATTGCACTTATTTAAATTTTTAGCGTTTCTGATTTTAGAATAATTTCATACACAACATTTACATAAAATGTTATTTTACTGCCTATAACTATAATGATCAATTTCCATTTTGATTTATATTAGTTGAAAAAGTAATCTAAATTTAATTCAAATGTAGGTTGGTTTACTTGGTTTTTACGATGGCCTAGAAGAGAGCCACGCACTTTGCGAATTATTTATCTACTCATCAGTTTCAAAAAATATATATCTCGGTATCCCCCTTTGCTAATTCAAACCGTTTTCTTTGAAATAGTTAAAAATTGTTGAAATTGGTATCTTCAACGCCGTCGTTGATTTTTAATTTTTCTAATAAACTTTTATTTAAATTCATGGAATGTTTATAAAATTTAGTATGCTTTCAACAACATTATTTTTACAAAGTATATCTAATGCAATTTTAGACCAGTTTAAAACTGTACTATAATTTAAAATACATTGTTTAAAGTTTCAATAAGTTGCATATAAAATATAAAATTTACATAATCCTAGATACAGCAATCTTTGAGTAAATAATGTGTACGGAGGGTACAGGATATAGGAGCTGTACACTGTACAGCGGCCCCCATCGAGTTTTTTGGTCTAATCAGACAAAATTGATCAATATGGTCCGAGTAAACTATGTGCAGAGTTTCATTCCATTAACCAAAAGTGCAGTGTCTTTTTCTCTAACTTCCGTACTGATGATGTTGGTTTAGCGCCATTTGACATAGACCAAATGCCACATGAAATTTTTTAGTACTTAAACGGTGCATAAGGGCTGTTTTACATTTACTAACTATCTTGATAACTAGTTAGTCACTTAATCGGCGCGCGGTTATTCAGTCGAAAGTTAGTACTGAATGCAAATTTCCTGTATGACATGATACTAAAATTTTAGTTACTAGTTAGTTCAGACCAGTTTTTCGTGAGCAACTTTGAACTCCCGAAAAGAAACGGTGTTGGAACGATCACGCCGAAGCTGGATTCTGCATCTCTGTCTCTCTAGTGGATTGTAGTAAATTTAAAATTTGTTTTCTAACTTGTCGTAGGTATTATTATTTATACACTACTAGGTAGATAGGCAACAATCATTTACAGGTAAAAATATCAATTGTGTAGGAACACAAAGAATTTAAATAACGAAAAGGTTTGGTTTTGAAGTAAAAATTTATATTACATCCTGCCAATCCTGCTTAACTTTCAAATACAATAGCTAACTTGGAAAGTCCGAAAGTAATTAGGGGTAAGAATTTTAAATAAAAATCTATCAACTTTTTTGTAATCAAAAAATTACATTTAAAAGACTAAAATCGTCACTGCGCAGTTTTAGTAAATACCCTAGAAACAAATTAGAACAATTTTACATCCAAGTTTACTAAATGGGCGGAGAAATTTTGACGTTGACGTTAAAGCTTACATTCCCGTGTTTTTGCTCCTTGAGTTCATTTAGTAACCAAGTTAGTAACTAACAGTTACTAAATAGTTAGTTCATGTAATACAGCCCTAAGCCCAGCAATCTAAGCTGTGCTAGAAATTTCTGCGCACGACATTAAAGCTAGGGTTCCTGCACTTTTGATTTTGCGCCGATTCAGTACTAAAAATTTAGATGGACATTTAGTCCATGTCAGACGACTCTTAGGGCGCAAAAGTAATTTTTACAGGAATCCGAGCTGTAACACACTACTAGAGCTCAGATTTTTGTAACAAAAAGTATTTGAGCCGATTCGGTATTAATACTTTGGTATGATATTTAGCACATGTCTAATGGTTCTTAGAGCAAAGCTCTTACATAGCAAATGACAAAAATTTAAATTAAACTTTCGACACTATTTTTTTATATTCTTAATAATATTTGGGTGCGCACTCCAACTAAAAAGACGGACAAAAAGGGTTTTAATTATTTTGTTCTACGCTCTACACACGTATAGCTGACCTGCTTTTAGCATAAAATGAGAAATATCTTGGTTTAGACCTATCGCAACCCATCAACCCTTATTTCACATTGATTGTTCTCGAAATGGGAATAGGTACAAAGGGTACAAATATGTAAAAATACACAGTGTTCTATTGAAAAATGAAGTTACCTACATACATACATACATAATGTTGTATGTACATGAGGTACCTCAAATACAGTAGGCCATGAAAAATATTTAATCATCGACGTTTGTAGAACAAATATAGTTAAACAAGTTTATCCCATAAATGTTTTCTATATTTCCCCTATTTCAGAAGATATAATAAATTACGCTGAACCATGAAAACCAAACTACCCTGTATACTTCTGGTAGTGTTGAATGTATGGTGTGCTGCATAAACGTTGACATAAGAATACTATTTTTTGAAACCGATTATTTTAAAACCAAATCATTTTAATTCGACAAGAAGTAACCAGTGAATATGAAACATATGATATGAAATCATTGAAATCAATACGTACTCACAAATTATTTTGACCCAACATAATTTTTTTTTATTGGTAATACTACTGGAATATGACATGTATAGTCAGCTGTTAGCATGTTCTCTTCCTCATACATCTGGCATATTATCATTTATAATCTGGCCTAATTGCTTAAAAATCACTTACCCTTCGAAAACATGAGCGAGATTACCACTTTCATTATTGAATTGTTCCAATGACCTGAGCATCCTCTTTCTTTGGTGAACCATTCTTTGAGCTTTGGCCGCTTTGTTGCGTTTTTTAATTGTAAAACGAGCCATTCTTAATTAAATAAATAAATTAGCACAAAAATTGAAATGCACAAGACATTTCTAGATGGAAGATACATTTGCACAAGACACTAAAATTAAGCTGATATTTATAAAATAAATAGATGAAAAATACAAAATGTAAACAAGAGCAATTGCAAATTAGGTTGTTTTCTTAATCTTTCAAAATGTTAAAATTTCGGGACGTATTGCGTGATTTTATTTCAACTTTATGTTTGTTAATGAACCATTTTTAAAATACAAATTGATTAACACTGTTTAGTAATGTATTTTGACATTTTTTACGTAAACTTTTATTTGCTCAAATGAACTTGAACCCAAACCAAAGCACGTTATTTCCGAAAAGTTATCTCATACAGTTCGTACGACTCCTGCGCAATTCGAAATCGACATCCGCGTGTTAGAATCCCGCGAAACGCAAAGTGCAAAATCTGCCATTTTATTTAACTTTAAATTAATATTAAATGATGCTTTTTATGTAAAATAAGCCAAAAATGTCTTTCTAAACTTTCTAGTAAGTACAAAAATCTTTTTCCACGACTTCATTTTGTCCTGCCTTTCTTTAACTAATCAATACCTACGAGAATTAAAGAAAATGTAGGTATGTCGTGTACTTACATAATTCACATAATTTTAAAAAGCTTTTTTTGTAAATTGAATTTTTGACCTAAGTACTCATAGCTAAAGTAAAATCTTCTAAGTAACTCCAATTTAATACAAACTTACTACTTAATTTTTGGTTCTTACTACATGAAAACGCACTACAACCTCGGAAAAATAGTAGAAGGGGTAAACCTCTTACACCCAGTTTTACAATAGCTGGTTAAGCGTTTGGGTTAGGTTACCGCTGCTTCTTGGTTAACTTGGAGTTAATTAAAGAATGCGTTCTACAAAAATTTTTATGCCGATGGGAATGTAACCATGATTTTAACTTTTTTTTTTAGAGTTGGTATAATCAAATTGTGGTATTTTAACGTTATTTGTCATTGCCTGTCATCTGCAATCTGTCTCGTACATGTCAGATTTGCAAATATCACATTTTTATGGTAGTAATTTGCCTTTAGTTAATTAATAATTATTGTACAATTATTAAAAATTTTTTAAAAAAAGGTTACTAGAAAAATAAGGGGCCCGATAATTTAACGTTTGTTAGACTCTTTTAATTGCTAATGCCACCCCGCTGTGCTTATAAGCATCGTAATGCGGATGTACGGATTGCAATACCTTAAAGTACTAGGTAAAACCTTCAAATACTTCTGCCTTCGCTAACAGTGCTTCTAGAACCTCGCAGTTATACTTATTTGTTCTAGTTTTTGTATGATTAAAATAAAAATGTTTGAATATAAAAGACGTTACAATTTTCAAAAATTTGTTATTATTATCTCTTGGTTTAACCAAAGACTATACAGTGTAAGACTAGCATATTATCTCTTGGTTTAACCAAAGACTATACAGTGCAAGACTAGCATAAGACCCAGCACTTCGGCTGGGCCGAATGTGATCAAAAATCCCCACTAAAGAAGCATTTTTCGAGCGAATAAGATAGCTTGTCGATGTGGGAATACCGAAGAAAGACTTCCGAAGTAATTACGTTGTTCACACAACACTGAATTTCCGAATATTTGAGGATCATGAGCGGATCCTAGCTCCTTCACCACGATATTTCGAATTTTTAAATCTAGATCAATCAGTGTTTATTTCATCCAATAAATTTTCAACAGTTCTTTTGGACAATAATCGACGTCGAAGCGTAGTAAAAAAGTCATGTCCATCGAATTCTTCAAAATAATTTGGTCTATACCAATACCTAATTAGTACTATTTTGGGTCTTAACGTATCAAATTTAATTTTTTCAAAATTTTTAGTTTATAAAAGCCATAACTTTTAGTTAACCTGCACTTGTGGCAAAGGTTAAATTAACTATTAGTTAACCAACACTCTGGACGATAACCTTCATTTGTAGAACGGAAATTTTCAATTAACTTTCGGTTAACTCCTAACCTGCGATTGTAAAACCCAGGGTTAGTGCTTGGTCTTTTTGAAAGCAAATTCTTTAAAAATCAAAAATGTTTACATTTTTATAGTGGCCGCTTTATTGAAAAAATTGAGTTGGAAGATTTAAAAGTTTGCTTTTTCGTAACATCTCGTGTAACGACTTCGTTTCGTTACTGTTTTTATTTTCCAATCTTACCTAATTTTCGTTATACCTTTAATTAAACTTTTCTTTAACTTAAATTTTGTCATGCGTTGTTTGGTTGTTGACTTCACTTTTGTTTACTTTTCTCACTTAAATAGCTAGGTTCAGATTATTTTCGTTAGATGGCGCTAGTAGGCTCATTTTCTAATTTTTATTTGTTTGTATTTGAATTTTAGCGCGGTTTTGAATGCGGCAATTAGTTGGTTTAGTAGGGGTGATATCGAATTGATATAACTTGGAGGATCTTTGCAAGATTTTTCATTTTTCTGATTTGACGTTGTTTAATGATATAGGTATAGGTTACCTACACATTTTGATTTGTGGATTTAAATTATTCAACGGTCATAGTTAAGGTTTTCTTGGGTTACCGTTTTGTCGATAGAAAACCTGTACGCAATTTTTGCGGATTTAGTCAGAGATAGTTTTGTTAAGATTTTTATTCATCCGAAGTCATCTAGTTACAGACGTAAGTTATATCTAATTTTGAGCATGATAGTAGTTAACTTAGTTATTTCTGTGTTTAGCCCTTCTTTGCATTCTTATTCTTCGTTGTCATTTTTGATTACGTATCATATAATTTGGGGACCATTGATAAGAGTATCACGATCGTGGATTGCATTAATGGTAGCTGAGTTGGTTTTATTCGAGAGATGGTGCTAGAGTCCAGTTATTAGAAGTAACAGCTTTTGGATTCACTTAAGTTCAATTCAATCATCTGGACCTAAAATAAAAAGATAAGCTATAAAATTTATTGTTATCTCATCTTGCTCGACGCCATTTTGTGAACTCTTCAAGTTGTGTTATCACGTTGTTTTAAATATTTCCTTCGGCAGAAGTTTTGCGATATTACTTCCAAATTTAATTCAACATTTCAGTGTTCAAATTTATTTTTGTGAAATTGTAAAGTCAGACACTTAGTCAATTATACGTCGTACTTATAATTTTCATATCGTCGTAAATGTTAATTGCGGTTATACAGCCGATTGTTTATAACATTCAAATATTTTTGATAATTATTCATTCATTGTTGTAAATATTAATTTTATGTTCATTACGGGTTAAATAGTCGAATTTGTCTTGTATTTTTTTTGGTTCATTTATCTGAGTCACTCCAGTTTTGGGATTTTGAGCTCGACGTTCGATTATTTTTCCTGAAAGTGAAATTGTATTTATTTATTTGTTAATTCATTTTTGGTTATTTACTTACATCGTTTAAGCTTCGATACAAGCGTATCTATATTTTTGGTTATTACGTTAATTCGTTTTTTATCACAGAAACGTCGTTTTGGGTGTAAGGTTTGCAAATTTTACAAATTCTCATGAGCTTCGTTCCTCTGCGATTTGAATTGTAATTTAATTCAATTTTTATTCGGACTTAGTTTGGTTCCGAATTTTAGTAAATATTTTTTTGTATCGTTGCGAGACGAATTTAAGGTAATTAATTGTTCTGTTTCGAATTAAGTTATCACATTGATGTGTTTGAACTATATTTTGTTGTGAACTATCTTGTTTATATCTATAGCTATTTTCACTTTAACTTTTGTAAATAAATATTTTCTTTTGTCAGGATTTAGTCTTTATTATCTGTTTCCAACTACAACTGGGAATTGCTTAAACGCTGAGCTAGTTTTTAAATCCTGTCACTCGGGAAATATTAATCGAACAAAAAAGAGTTTAATTCTTTTTTAAAGAAGAGAATATTTAGAGAAGAAAAGGTCTCATGACTTTTTTTTGTAGGATGAATAGTTTTTATTGTAGAAAACGAAATGAAACTGCGCTCTGATTTTGGGAATCCACTTGTGCGCGTGAAGCTTCAATATTTAGAAATGTCATAAACGCTTCTTCGTAAATAGCGTCAAAGCTCTCTGAAAAATAAATGTACGGAAAAAACTAAAAAATCATCTTAAAGAAGAAAGCGTAAGCTTTCAGATTCACTAATTCGTCATTTGTAGAATGTAGACATTAGTCCTGAATGCTGTAATATGAGTTTAAAAATGTCGTTCCGCTGAAAAAATCACATTTTTACTTAAAATGATGTTTTATCGTTATTAAAAATGGATCAAACTGAATAATTTTTGTAGGGTTATTATCTTAATACTATACTACTTTTAAATCTTCAACTCAATTTTTTCAATGAAGCGGCCACTATAAAAATGTAAACATTTTTGAATTTTAAAGAATAGGCTTTCAAAAAGAACATGCACCGAGGTTTACCCGTTCTACTATTTTTCCGAGGTTAAAACCGCTAATAACTGGACTATTATTTAGATTTGAACTTTTGGGTCTTGTACTGTATTATTATACGCAACATGCGTTTGTGGGCATTGCTATTATATTCTTTCTTGTAAACAAAGGAGAGCTTAAAGACTCTCTCGGGCTTTTACTCGGATTTACCTTTGTAGACAAAGCCTGTGCATTGTGTTTAATAAAGAGTCTGCTATTAAAAATGCAGTTTCTTTCTTTTTGTTATATCGCACGTAATCGTATTATTAATTTATTACTGAAAACACTAAGCAAAGTAAGTGTAGAGAAAATTACACATTTGCTTGCAAAAGAAAACAGAAGTAAAAGTTTGAACATTTGAATATAATAAAAATATTCGTGTTCAAAGAAACGAAGGTATGATGTGTTTATGGTCTTTGTATGTATCTGCATACAAGGAGTCATTATTTATTTAAATGTTGATAACACAGCCTTTTTTATTTGTATTCTACTCGTCACATTTGATTTTGTAACGTGAATGCAGCAGAAGTATAGGTATGCCGTATGCACTAACACCACATAAGATAAATCCGCCAGAGGAAAGGTAAATCGAAATAAGAGTCTGAAGTGTCTCTTCGGATTCTCTTTCAAACTGAATTATGCAACGCAAGCGTTTTATTTATTGTTTTAAGAAATTCGTCTCTTGTTGCGTTTAACATGGTTTTTACCAGATATATCTCTAGAGGTAACAAGAAATTGAGTTCTTGTTGTGTGTGTTGTGAAGTGTGAATGTTAAAAATGTAACACGCGATTGTCTATGGAATAACTAAAAATAACGTGTTTTAAAGAGCAAAAAATACTTAAAACTGTTCCCGTATATTGGGGATTTAAGTTTAAGTGGGGTACGTTGTATTTGTTTTTGATTTTCACCAAAAACTTCCTCGGCACACATTTTTTCATATTGGGGTACAAATAAGTACAAAAGGTGTAAGGTAACATACGAGGGGAGATTCTTAAGTTCGCGGAATGGGGTAGAAAGAATCGTAAATATTCTTTTTTTATAATTTTCTCGAATATGAATGCATTTATTACTTCTGCGAATTAATTTTTGTAAACCTTCAAAAAAATAATTTAATTTTTGCTTGTAAAATGTGATTTATCGATATTGAAATGCCTTCCACGAAGTTAAATTTGGAAATAGGTAATAATCACTTAGTGCCAAATCTGTACTGTAGGGTGGATGAACAATTTCTTCGAAATTACATGACGTCACGACACTCATCACAATTTTTGCCTTGGGAACAGAGGTGCATTGTTTTGCAGTAAAAGTACGCCTTTTGTCAATTTTCCTCTCCTTTTTGAATTAATTTTTTCTATTAATGGCTGTAAGCTATCAGCGTAGTATGCGCCTGTTATGGTGGACGTAGGTCGACTCGGCAAAATGGTCAGTTTTAAAAAAAAAGGTAGGGTCAGCTCGGCAAAACTTAAAATCGGTAGTTTGAAGGGTAGGGTCGTCTCGGCAAAATTTATAATCCGATTTAAAGTAAGTGGTAAATAGGGAAAATTAAAGTATGTTGAACAAAATTAATATTAATTTAAAATAAGTATTTGGATATTGTAAATTGCGACCACGTTGACTTTTAATCATTTCCATTATTCCATTTCGAACTGTTGGCACAAATACGTTCTCGACCACTTTTCGTAATAGAATGAAAATCGAAAATGTAAAAATTTGGCTCTATCAAAATAAGTAGGTACTTTTACCTACTTATTGAAAAGTTTCTAAACCAATCGTAATTAGGTATTTCCAAAAACGGTACTTTCCCTTTGAAAGGATTAAAATTAAAAATTCCCGCACAGCGTCTACTTTAGAATCAATAAGCTTTTCTGTTATTTCAAAAACGGTACTTTTCCTTTCAAAGGATTAAAATTTAAAAAAATTGACGCACGGCGTCTACTACTTTATCGTATAATCAATAACCTTTTCTGATATTTCCAAAAGTGTTGTTAGCACATATAAATTATCAAGCTTTTCTAAAATTTGGTACTTCCCTATAGTTTATTTTCTTTTAAAATATAAAAAAAACAAAGTTTTATTGAATTTTGGTTCGTTTGCGGCTTTACATTTTTTCAGCTACCTATAAATTAGACATATCTACATTACAAAAATAAAATAAAACCACAGTATAGCCTAACAACCAACAAATTTTGTCCAGTCTACATTTTCCTTCAAAGGGTTAAAATTTGAAACCCCCCGCAGAGCGGCATTAAAAATTACCCTTACTAAATTTTGCCGAGTTGACCCTATCTTTTAGAGGTAAAATATGAACCGCTCAATTTGGGTCTGACCATTTGCCGAGCTGGTCTACTCCGGTTATGGTGGTACCTTTATTTTTGCAGTCAATTAAAAGAATTAAAAGAGTCCCAAAATATTATTGTCATCACTTTTCCAGCAGAAGACACAACTTTCATCATCATCATCATCATAAAAGCGAACCCGAGATTTATCTCCTGTGACAATTCGGTTGATAAAGCTCGAATTAAAAAAAAAATTTTAAAAATTCAATAATCCTCACATTATCACTTATCATTTTGTTGATTGCGACTAAACTATTTGATACAAATGCATACAATTTTTAGTGTATACTTGAAAATAAAAAACGGTAATTATTACAGAAAAATAATGGACGCCTCCTGTCTCATTCCGCGAACTTAAAAATCGCCCCTCTTAGTAGGAACTAATCTGATATTTCGTAGCTTTGAATATTAACTCGAAAACCCATATTTATCATTTTCAATTTTTTGCGAAAAACTTTTGAGGTAGAAAATTTTTACAAATGAAAATGAAGAAAATGAATAGAGCAGGTGCTCAAGGTAATTGAGTTTGCAAAATATGAAGACCGCGTTCTGTCAACGGATTTGGGTTTGGGAGATATCAAAGTTTAATATTAATAATAAATACAGACATTTTAAAGTGTTAAGTTTAATTATTAGCGCTCATGGCTGGCGGTTTTACGTCAAGTAGTAAGTTTTTGGTTTACTTATTCCTTATACTTACTTAAGACATTTCAGTTTCATTTGTATTCATTTGAAGGTTCCAATAAGAATTTTATCCATGTACGAATGTAGGGTACCTACGTGATATCTTAATCAGTCGTTATCGAAATTTGGTCGTCTGAAAAAGGTGCTACAAATTACCCACTTACATTTATTTAAATTTTACAGCATTTTCAAACAATTGTTTTGCTTTTGTTCTAAAGGACAGCATTATACTGAAATTTAATTCTAAAAAAATGTAGACTTTGTATTACAATAGAAAAATCCACAACTCAGCTCTGAAATAATGAGGATAATTAATATTTGCACTTAGGTCTATTACGTAAAAGTTCTTTAACCGAGATTTCAATGTCCCAAGTGTAAATTTTCGTTAAATTAAACAATTTCAAAAGCTAAACACTTCTTACTAAAAATATATTTTATGAGAAAAGTTCAATACTTTTACTAGTATTACAATTAAGTTGTATTTATACAACTTTCAAGAGCTATTTTAAGTTCGAATTCTTGGTTTTACTAGATTGCTCTCCAAACTTAATTGTACAGTAAAGACATTTTAGTTTGACATTAGATGGTATTTAGCAAAGTTTAACTATTATTTTAGTAATAACGTATTAGCATAATTGGTAATAAACGCACGGAAGGTTTTGAAAGGAGGAATTTCCTTACTGGAAATCTTATTTGAAGGGAATACGTAAATTAGTATGGAAATCATGAAATATCATTGTTAGAAGTGCTAATTATAATTACATATAAAATATATTTTTTGTTAATGAACTCTTGTGCTATAATGGGAAAATTGCTCCATTTTTAGGTTTTTATTAATTTTCAATACGAACCAAACACGAGCATATAATGCAGACATCCGCATTTTTTTGTATAAGGCGTCTATTTTCCACTTTTATTCTAAATTCATTTTTGACATGCTAGAAAAGCATGTAGCTTTTAAACTTACTCTTTAGTTTGTTGTAATTTTTAATAACTTGTCACTTCAAACTGTTACATCAGCATAGTGCTAGCAAAATTCGTTAAAAATCAAATAATTTGCACAAAAAGCTTTTTAATTTTATTGGACAATTTCTATGCTATAAGTATGACATGCATGCACAGATAACTGATTATGACATAGATAATAGATGTTTTATGGATTATATATTATGATTCTAAAATAAATGGTACGAAATATTTTATGTAGGGAAAATTTCGGCAGTTGTTTGCTTCATCTAGTGTTCATTTTGCTTTTTATTAAAGTTAGTCAAAGTATCGTTCATATATAGCACGACCATTGAAAGAAAGGCTTACTTTTTTCCCCTGAGCTTTTCTTTCTGTAATCGAACAATATGTGTCGACCATTGAATATAAAAATACCCCCTACTAACGGTTGCTAACCCTTCTTCCGGATGTGTTACGTTCTAAGGTCGAAACACAGAAAGTCATAATATAATACATATAAGGATTTAACATGTAAAATCATATTTTGGTAATTTCTTACTTCCCAATTTATTTTAGAAAAAATTTTTTCTAAATAATAGCTTTCGAGTAGTGTAAAAACTCTGCATCTAAATTAATAATCGACAAAGATAAAGCGTAAAACATTTGACAATTTTTACGCCATTTCTGCTAATTTTCGAAATTTTTAAATAAATTTTCTGATTTTACAAAACATCCAAAATTAATTTTGATTACTTACTTAGATGTAGAATTTTACGCTCTAAAATTTTTATACAAAGATTTTCTTTCTAAAATAAATTGGGAAGCACGAAATTAGCTAAGTATAATTTTACACGTTAAATCCCTATGACCGGGAGGTCCGGTGCCGGTCACCACCCTGTATAAGGTTTTCGAGGATGATTTGAGATGTGAGCTTTACAAGTGGTTTTTCTTTCTGATTTATCATTGACCATCCTTTATTATCATTATTGCATCTGATGAAAGTACGCTGAGGGTCGTCTCTCTTTTATCTCTTAGTAAAAAAATAAAACTTAGTAGAAATTACTCCATGTCCACTTAGTGCTTGCACCAGGTACAATGGTCTATGTTACTATACCGAGTGCCCACGATCAAAGCGGAACATAGCCAGTTTACACAGGGACGTTTACTGCTCACCAGCTTCATCTACAAGAACTGTAATGATATCTATTCAAAGAGAATTATTTTCTGAATCTGTTGATACCAAATACTTTTTAATTAATGACTTTTTTAACATTAAAGAAGTAATTTAAATATTTTCATAATTTGCAAAACTATGAACAGCCATGAAATTAGTGTCAAATTCGTCGTCTGCGTTGATCTGTCGTAGTTTTACGCTACTATCAAGTCATACCAATCCAATAAATTGCAACTAGAGGCGCTAGTGCATCAGGGAACAATGGAAACTGTAATAACATGTTTTACACTGGAGTAATGTCATCATACTGTCACTGTCTATTTGACAACGACAAAATTAAAGCTACATTGGCTACATTCAGAAAAACGCGACTGTACCCCCTCCTCTGATAGAGTACGAGCTGTATTTAACTGTGCTGTGATTGGTGTCCCAAATGTCAATATGAAATTTGCAGCAGTCACAACAAAATGTCTAATTGACTATCGGTAAAATAAATTCCTATGTTCCCTCAAGTGGAGCCATCTACCTTATTTTCACAGCATTATGTCATCGCACGATTTTGAGTGATTGGTATGACTTGATAGTAGCGTACTACGACAGATCAACGCAGACGACGGTCAAATTATTACAAATATTTGAATTTGACATATCATGGCTGTTCATAGTTTTTCTAATTATGAAAATATGTAAATTGCTTCTTGAATGTTATAGCCTAGTAAAATAGATGTTTTGAAAAAGAAAAAATATCTGGCAGAGATTTTATTGCTGAAATGTGTTGAGGGTGGCCTCATGAGTAAGTGATAAAAATGCACCATCGGCACCCCCTCTGCTAACTTCAGGGGAGAGGCAAACGTATGACTACTTCTAGTTTCCGCCAGTTTTCGCCAAAATTAAGCAATGTAGAGAAAAATTACTAAAGCATTATTTTATAGATGACGCATTTCTACAGAAAAATGTTTTATAAAATTTTTCCATTAGAGCAACGGTTTTCCTAAAAACTGTATTTTAAAAGAGCCATGTTTTCAAAAATATTATTAAGCAAGCGAGTCAATATAATGCAAAATATCTGCGCGCCGATAGATAAAAAGCTGTTTTACTCCGAGATAAACAATGGTAACATTAACAAAATATATTTTAATTTAAAGCTAAAGACTTCAGCTTTCATTTCCATGTATTTTTGAAGATTTTTGTTATTTCTTGTGGTATTGATGAACAAATAAAGTTTCTTTTGCACTATTCTTTAAACATTTCAAGATATTTGGTGGAAGGAATTGTTTAAAAAATTTTCATTAAAGGATAGTATTTCTTATTAGTTATTTTTCAAAGTTAGATCAAAAGAAATTGATTATACGTTATGGTATAATAAGAACCATGATTTGAAATTTCTTCATTTTTTGTTAATTTTTTTTTTAACAGAAATTTGGTTTTAAAATGCTGTCAAATCGTTATTATTAAACAGATTGAAGAAAATAAACACTCATTTTGAAGTAAAATATGTCTACTATTTGATAAACTACTTGCAATTTACTCATCGTCTCAGATTTTCTTTATGTATTGTATACTGTTGATAACAAGCAAAATTGGTGATTTTTCTTCAAATGACTTGGTAAATTTAAATCAGTGTACATTTTTCAATAATTTCGTGTGCAAATAAAACGTAATAACTTATGTATTTAATCTATGAAAACTAAAATATGTTTTGATTTACTGGGGCTAAAGGACCAGCTGTTGAATTCTGTTAAAAAATTACACATTATCCAAAGCTGTGGAGATATTTTAATAGCATCAGGAAACTGTTCTCAAAATCGATTTATTGTGCCTTTTAGGGATGTATAACGCCTTCAAAATAGTTAATTGCTTATAAGAGCACATTATATACAGTGTGTTTGATTTTTTGTGTCACAGTAGTTATGTCGGCTATGGTATGAGTTGTAAATAAATTTTATATATGGAAATCGTTAGATGGATTATTTTCAATAATTTCTGAAAATCAGAAAACAATTGAGTGTCGAATATTCTAGATATTGCAAATACGTTCAAAAATGTAAATGGGACGTGCTCAGTATTACTCAATATTTTAAAATTATTAGAGCGAATTGCATACAAACAAAATATGAAGTTATTTTGGGACCCGAAGATTTTTTCAGACTGAGCAGGGCAGATTTCCAAAACATTAAAATGTAATTCCAAAAATTTTCGTCTATATCGTCGAATTAACTCAATCAGGGGAGGGGACATACTGATTGCTTAAAACTTTTAAAAGAAAGAATTAGAACATCGCGGGATCCTTTCGGAAACCGGACCGTATACCAAACACGTCTATGAACCGGAGGTTACCCGATATAGTTAACTGCGCCGGTCTACGACCGAAGCACCATGTACTTTAAGAGGGCGATATTTTTCAAATGGGCGGGGAAGGTGATATTTAGACATTCCGCTCTTAAGCTTTAGCGACTTTAATATCCGGTTGATATCACTAATATTTACAATTCCTGATAGGGTAAAGTTCAAAGAAGGCACTAAAGTATTTGTATTTAAAAAATAAGAGCCTAATTAGTGAGAAAAATGCAGTTGAACTTTGTGTAATTCAAAAAAAACAACGGATGTTGGGTAGAAACAACATCCTGTCTTTTTTTTAAATTTCACCAAGTTCAACTGCATTTTTCTCACTAATTAGGCTCTTATTTTTTATATACAAATACTTTAGTGCCTTCCTTGAACTTTACCCTATCAGGAATTGTAAATATTAGTGATATCAACCGGATATTAAAGTCGCTAAAGCTTAAGAGCGGAATGTCTAAATATCACCTTCCCCGCCCATTTGAAAAATATCGCCCTCTTAACAACACTTTCATTTAATGATTTCAGTTAATTTCACTTAATATTTCAGAATTAAAATGTTTAGAGACATTAGAATTAATAAATGTATTGTTTAAACCTGAAAATTTGTCCTCAATATTTTTATAATCATTTATTAATCATTATAAATAGATTACACGCTAAAAAATTTAAAGGAACACAAAACAGTTTTTGGTGAGGAGGGGGGCATTTGTTCTACGGCAATTGATGATAATTTGTATACTTATTGTTAAATTAACATAATGCAGTTAATGTTTAAAAAAATCGCCCCCCCCTCATATCTACGCCACTGGGACAGTACCAAAAGAAGAGAGGCAGTGTTATTTTACATTATTTATACCGATTATGCATTAGGATACAAACAGGTCAACGTGAGAATGTCTTGTATGTTATAAACCAATTGTAGATAATATATTCGATTTTTGCGGTCTTGTAGCTTTGCTGCTATCATATTTGGAGAAAACCCAAAAGAAAGCTTTCTTGTTAAAAATTTCATCTACATTATTTTTTAACTAAGGTATTTTGACGTATATAGCTTAACTTTGGAGCAAACTTGCAGAAACTAGAATTAGTCATACGTTTGCCTCCCCCCTGAGGTAAGCAGAGGGGGTGCGGGTGGTGCATTTTTATCACATACTCCGGAGGTCACCCCTAATGTATTTCAGGAATAAAATCGCTGCCAGATATTTTTTCTTTTTCACTATCGTTTATGTTGTTTATTTTACTAGGCTATTAAAAAAGTCATTAATTAAGAAGTATTTGGAACAGATTCAAAAAAATTTTTTTTTGAATAGATATCAAATTATTCATTACAGTTCTTGTAGATGAAGCTGGTGAGCAGCAAACTTCCCTGTGTAAACTGGCTATGTTCCGCTTTGATCGTGGGCAGTCGGTACCTATAAGCTTCATGTTGGGACTGCAGCACCACGTTCAATGTGTCACAATTTTAGACACCTCTCTCAGAACTACATTTTTGTGAGAAAATAGCTTTCTTGAGCAAATTTAATTATGTCTTCTCCAGAGAATTTAAAAATATTTGGTCTTATCAGTAAAAAATTTTCTCAAAGTTGGTTGGTTGTACGTAAACCGTACAACCAATTTATGAAGAATGATGTTCCATCTCGTCGCTTTTTTGTAAACTCTCACTGAATTTCATTAATAACGAATAGTTTAGTAATGGAACGTGCTTCCCTCGACAGTGCCTCCCTAGAATCTTGTTTCCAAATTGTACAAATAAAAAGTCCTTCAGTACTCCTTGACTATTTTAAAAAACGTACATTTTCATTTATATGTGACTATGTGACCTTTAATAATCTCCACTGAAAAGGTTGCTATAAGCCTAATAACTCATGGTTATCAAAAAGTGAGATTTATTACCAATGTGGAAACTCATATTAAAATAGTGTTTCTCTTTGTGCTTTTATTTTGTAGTTGATGCTAGTTGAAAAAGAATATTATAATAAAGTATATCAGCACACTAGACAAATTTATATTATTTTCAAAAGTATACGTGTAGAATTGTGGATTACTTTTAGGACACATCACAAAGAATGAAAAAAGCGGTTGTAGTATTAAAAGGAAACCACAAACCCCAGTTGTGTGGTGATTTTACATCATCTCGTTCTTATGGTACAATTAGTATACAGGGTGGTAACTTTTATCTTGCACACTATGGGCATCTCGTAAACGGTAAGAGTTACGAGATCAGTTAAATTAGAGAAAAGTTGCAGAATTTCATGTCCTATGAGAAATAAAAAAGAAAATTACGATAGCTTGCTTGGTTTCTGAAATATCCTGAAAAAAATGAAACCTTGCATTTTCTTGTTTATTACATAACTCTCTTATTATTTAAGGCATGGATATGAAATTTGGTAGGTTTACATAACTTGACACGAGCTACGAATTAAACGCATGAAACTTTTTCTAAGCCTACTAGATATCTGTGTTTTAATAGTCAACTTGTGATTTTCTTATGGGCGCCATGTTGAATTTTGGCATAAATAAATTGGATTTTTTATTATGATTTAAACGATGTGTAATAATCTAGGTTTAAAAAGAAAGATGGTGGCACACTCCATATTACTTTTATTAAATCAAGTAGCCATGAAAAAACCACTGATAGAATTTAAAATGACAACTCGGGATAGCTTTTGTTTTAAAAAGTTTTGTTATATTTCAAATGTTTTTTCATGGCTAATGCTTGATTTAATAAAAGTAATATGGAGTGTTCCGCCATTTTTGTTAAAACATAGAAAATTACACATCGTTGAAATCAGAATAAAAACTCCAATTTATTTATGCCAAAATTCAACATAGCGCCCATAAGAAAATCCAAAGTTGTATATTACAACACAGACATCTAGTAGGTTTAGAAAAAGTTTCATACGTTTAATTCGTAACTCGTATCAAGTTATGTAAACCTACCAAATTTCATATAAATGCCTTAAATAATAAGAGAGTTATGTAATAAACAAGAAAATGCAAGTTTTCAGTTCTTTCAGGATATTTCAGAAACCAAGCAAGCTATCGTAATTTTCTTTTTTATTTCTTATAGGACCTGAAATTCTGCAACTTTTCTCTAATTTAACCGATCTCGTAACTCTTACCGTTTAGGAGATGCCCAAAGTGTGCAAGATAAAAGTGACCACCCTGTATACTCAAAGCACGACGTATAATAATTAAGAAGGTGGAGCAACAAGCCGTCGTAAATGGTTAACAAATGTCACCAAATTGTGCGAGTGAACGGCACTACCGGGTATCATAGCGCGTCTCACATTAATGCATAAAGCTAAATGAGCGGAATTACCGCGCTACAAACTTGTAAATTGTTTTTATTTGAAATAGGTAAATAAACTTACTTTATTTTTTTTATTCGCGTAACCACTACTACACCCAGGGGCAAAACATTTACTAGCCATTGTCCAAAATTAATACTAAATGAAAGGTAAATCGCTTAGTATAAAACTTCAAACGCTTGCTGTTCATAAAATTCAAAGCTAATATGCCAAGCAACACGGGTAGCGTAGTCTATCCCACTCTCGATCTCGCAGTTACACTTTGTTGACAAACTGTAACCACTTCGCGCTGATTACGAGCATACCTCGTTGCACCATCCTCTATTTTACACCATTGCTCAAAGCAAATGTTGTTATAATTATATAGTTTTTTTGTTATTATAAGAGTGCAACAAGCAGTCAAAGAAAGGCCATGACAACTAAAGTCCTTTTGGCCTGTAAAGCTACATTTTGTTATATCTCGTAAATTAATATCTTTAAAGAAACGTAAATTTCAACTGCAGTGACTTCAAAATGATAATTTAATTCATTTCCCTACTTTAAAATGCATAAATCGTTTTTCCTTTTAACGAAGATTCTAACACCTCTACGTATATTTCTAACTATGAGATAAAATACTTGAAACATAGTTTAATCGCGTTTAATTTGAACCAAGTATCAACTCAACTAGTGCTTAACCGAGATTTAAACTACCGGCCATTATAGACCAGAAAAATCGAGGTATCTTCTTTAGGTCCATCTTTCAATGAGGTTACATTGAAAGAAGGACATCGAGGACATCAGGTTCAGAATATAATGTTTAACTTAACTTACTCGCAAGGTTGACCTTGGTTGAACCAGTGCTGGGGCCCAATTCTCGACCATTCGTTTCGTTAACGAAAGTGAGATAAAACGAATGGACTCCGGTCGGTGCGAGGTAACAAAAGCGACAAACAGTAAATACACCCTACTGTGACTGTAATGGATAAGCGAAAACGGTTCTATCTTTCATAAGTTTAGCAAGTTTAGCATACGTTTAGTTCTCACTCGGCAAAGTATACTCGTGTTATATCGAAGGGTTTAAGACAAACGTTTTCTCAAGAATACCTTGTCACTTAAATTTCTTCGTTATTGACGTCATCTGTGTGGCGTTTACAAAAGGATTTGCAACGTTGTCAAGCTTCATTAGAGATAAAACACTCGTTTTAACTCACCGTTCGTGATAAGTCGAAGGATGTCAAGAATTGACCCCCTGGAATCCTATAACATTAGCGATGCGCTAGCTAACGCTAAGGTACTAAGCGCTGGTTAGTTGAACAGATTTTAATAGAGACGCACCGGCCCTTAATTAGCTACGAGCATTTAAAAGATATCTATAATAACAGCAAATTATAATTTTCTAAGGCTCAGTATCATAAAGCCTAGTTAACCGAAGGTTTACTCAACCGTAGTTTGGAATTATAAATAAACGTCAATTTCACTATTTTGTTCAATTATGTCAAACTAAAATGACAGCTTACCTAAGGTTGAGTTTCAACATTCGTTTATAATACTGACTCTTAGACAAATCCGTTCACTATTTATTTGCGCTATGGTTGGCCATGAACTTTTGTTTTTTAGTTTGTCAAAATAAAAAGTCCCTATTAAGTTGATTGACAGTACCAAAAAAATGACCATTGACAGACCAACTATTAACACAATTGAATAAAAGCCGCTACTCTACAATACTTAACCTAACTGATTTTTTTCTAATTTATACCGGGTGGAATCTGTCACCTTAACATGGCCCACCATAGCGCAAATAAACAGTGAACGGATAATAGACTAAATAGAAATTACTACAGAAAATTTTCTTAAACAAATGAAAAGAAATATTAAGGAAAATTTAATGTTGACACTAGATGGAAATTACTATTTAAATTATTGAGTTTTTTTTGAATTATTTTGTTTGCATTTCTATTCTATTTTTGTTTTGCGAAACTTGTCTCAGCTTTAGACTTTGTTAAAAAAAGAAATGTTAGTGGAAAACTGCAACAAGAACAATTTCATCTTTTTTTCTTCTTTATATTTGTTATTGTGTCTCAAGACGCGTTTGTACATTATTTTATCTTTTTAATTAGATCAACACCAAACTTTTACTTCATATAAAGTTATTGCTAAAGTTTCGCAAAGTAGCGGTTTCGCGTTAGCAGCTTGTTGACTCCTTTATTTCAACTACGCGGCGAGTCCGATATATTCAATTTTCAATTTATAGTATTTTATTTTAGTACTTTTTAACGTTTAAGTATTTTTAAAAACAATCTTTCTTTTGTATAAGAAGTATAATCATAGTAAATTAATTTACAATCGATCGTAGTTTGTTGTAACCCTACTGTGACGCTACTGGTTCGCGCCGTCGCAAGATTCTTGCAGACGCCGGGACGCAGTCCATCGTGAGCTTTTGGGGATGACGTATTACGTACCGGGTTCCCCGGCTCTTTGACGCCGTTATCAATAATAATGTCTAGCCCGCCACGCGTATCGGAAGAGGCGCCGCCGGATTCTGCACCTTCACCTCCGGATTTACAACCGTTAGAGTTACCAATTTATAATGCACATTCCGTTAACGATTCTGAAAATATTTTACGATCTTTGGAAAAGATACCGGAAAAAACTGTTGTCGATGATACTTCTGTATTAGACGATTCATATCAACATGTAGGTACCGAACAACAGCAACAAACTGTTACAATACAAGTAGTTAAACGTCCGGTTTCTTATCCTTGTGGTCCCGAGTATAATTATAGTGAAGAAGTGTCACAGTTTAATGTTAGGAAAAGGTACTCAGATCCGCTTAAACCCATTAATGTGGCAAGTTCTTCGCGTAGTAGAGCTCAAGTTAAACCGTTTACCAAAGAATCGTTAGAACGCTTAGAGAAAAAAACAGTGCAACTTGTGCGCGAATATGGCTTTCAGCCTAAAAGGAAACTTAGTGTGGAGGATGGTTCTCGCCTTCCAGTGAAATACGAACCATTTCCTTCGGCTTTATATGGCAGACCATTAGAAGAAATTGACAATTTCATTTATGACGAGGTAAATTTCGCTTATTGTTAATACAAAATAAAAACTATAAGTTTACGGTCGCTGTTAACAAATAAAAAAAAAGTTTCCAGTTTATTTATTTAAAAAAAAGTATTATTTTGGGTCATTTGCATTTATTTTCTCTTTGTAATAATTAAAAATTCTAACTTGGTAATTTTGGTTTGTTTTAAATGCATAGAACTCACGCAAATAACACACGTAGCCAAGGTATTTAGAAGGGTGAGTTGAAACAAAAGCTCGATTTTTAATTTAAAACTTCGAGAGAATTAAATAAAGGAAAAAAAACTTTTGACTATTAAAAAGGAAAACTCGGGAAATCTGTAATTCAATCAGTAATCAGAGCAGAAGTGTAAAATGTAATAAAAATTTTTTGTCAAAGTTCTTATATAAATTATTGATTATCTTTAAAAATTTTTCTACAAGAATTCTTTAGCAAATTTAGTGTTAAATTCGTTATACAAGTCGTTTTCTGTAAGAGGAATTTTAAATATCCTTTAACGTGATTTAAAGTAATAGTTTTTCTTTGTTCGAAAAGAAAATTTGACCCTGATATTTTCTTGATTTAGTATATCAGTTTTCCACTTGTTTGAACAATGAGAAGGTGAGTTTACTTTCAATCCCGGTTTATTTTATTTATTTTAACAAAGAATCGAATAGGTAGGTAAAGAATAATAAACATCGTTTATATTTTTAGTGAGTTTGTACAAACATTGTAAAGTGTTAACTTTTGGAAATCCAACTACTGACTTAGCGAAACCTTTCTGTATAGTTTCTTTTCGCGAATTTACAATTTATATTACGATTCAGTTATTTGCTAATTTAAAAGTTTAGTGCCGACCCTCTTAATAATCTGAAATAGGTAATAAAATGAAGGTGATTAATTGTTATCTTGGATGCGAGAAATCAAAATCGTTTTGAGAGGGTGTCGTAGAATTGTCGTCACTAAAATTTATTATCTCATTTGAAAGAACAATAAATCCATAAAATCTTTTCAAATTAGGAAGATTTCACGTATTTCCACATTTCTGTGAACTTAATTCCATAAAATAGTTGAGGTATGGAAAAATGTCAAATTTAGCTATAAAAGCTGATTTTCCAAAAATTTAAGGTTATGAAATTTCGTAAATCGCCGACATGAAAAACCAATTAAATAAAGTGGACCACTCAGTGTCGTTGCTTATTTATTTATTTAGTTAAATAAAACTTTGTCTTGTTACTTTTTTACTTTTTCTTTTGCTAGCCACCACCTACCAGTATGAATTTTCTCGACTACGTTATATTTCCTACTACATTTTTGATTTTAAAGCTTTTTGTTTAATTAACTTTAAGTACAGCTTCACTGTCACTGACTTTTAGAAGTATTTATTGTTGTTGTATACTTAAATTTCTTCTCAGAATGTTTAAAAACTGTACATGATTTTTCAATACAGGGTGGGCCATGAAACTGAATATAGTAGCTCCTGACGGTTTTTGACTGATGCATTCCAAATAATAAATATCATTACAGTGTATACACTATTCACCGACAAGATGCAGCTAAGCCACTCCCAAAAAAGCGCGCGGTATTCCAATAGAAGTTTTCTATTGGTCTAATTTTGAAAATCCGGTTTACAGTACTCACACAAGCATTGACATGCGTCAACCTTATTTTACCTACCATTTTAATAATGTAAAAATCTCATTCACAAAGCGTTTAACCAGTAATTAATTATTATTATTACGTATTTCAAATAAAAATTTAAATTAAGTAATTACAGTACAGTCGCGTTAAGGTGAACTAATTCAGACCAACGTAATTCATCTTATTGAGTTTGTTCACCTTATCAAGGTGAATAAAATAAAATACATTCACATACACTATAAGCAGAAAAATGAACAAAAGAAAAAGTTAAAACACCAAAATATTATATAATTATGTATAATATCTTTAATCAACAATGTTTCTTAAAATAGTTTGACAATTTTGTTTGTAAAGTTTTACACTGTAAATTTTTGCGAATAGCTTTTTCTTGCAATTTTTTTAATAACAATATATCATTAATTTCATTAGTATTTTTTTCTACCCAAGCTAGGCAAACATCAAATGCCTTGACAGCTTCCTTTGAAGAAGGTACTGCTGAGGTATCAGTTGCTTCAGTAACATCACATTCATCTTCTGAAATCAAGTTTTCAATATCTTCTTCAGCGGTGTTGTCTTCATCTTTGTCTTCGTTCCAAATTTTAATCTCAGAAGACGTGTACTCCGCCTAAAACAATAAAATCGAGAGCTTTTGCAAGATTGAGGTTTTCAAATAATATAACTTACATTTGGAATAATTCTATGCAGCATAACAATTGCTTCTTGAACACTGTTGTCAACATCACGTGATTCTAAAATGTATCTTTCCCTCAAAATGTTAAGGGGTAAGTTGTCTTCAGGATCTTCATCTGCATCCGGTTCATTAAAGTTTAAAATATTTTTCCAGCAATTTTGAATTGTATCATCTTTAATTTTTTTCCAAGCGTTTATTAAATTCATAACAGCATCCTTTAAATTCAATTTCTTTATAAATTCTTGAAGATCTTGATCATCATTTTTTATAATCATTGTTAAAAGGGAGGTTCTGTAGTGTAATTTCGTGATACGGATAATGTTCTGATCCATCGGTTGTATTAATGGGGTCACATTCGGTGGTAAAAAGACAGTAATAATTTTGCCGTCGTCGCTTATTAATTCTTCTTCTGCTGGATGCGAAGGAGCATTATCAAGAATTAATAGTGCTTTTTCTTCCAATTTTTGTTGCCTCAGAAATTTTCTTACCTAAATTTTTAAATTATGTAGGTAGAACTCTATACTACATAGTTTATTAAAAATAAGCTTTACCCACCTGGAAAACGAAGGATTTATGAAACCAATTTTTAAAAATTTCGCCTGTCATCCAACTTTTTTTTGAGTAGTCATAATCGATTGGTATTTTATAATTTTTAAAACAACGTGGATTTTTAGCTGTGCCAATAATCAGAGGATTTACTTTATGTCTTCTACTGGCGTTGGTGCATGCAAGTAAGGTTATTCTTGCCTTCTCGATCTTTCGTCCTGGAGCAGTCTTTTCCGAAGAAGATACAAACGTTTTGTCTGGGAGAAGCTTCCAAAACAGCCCTGTTTCATCGGCATTATATATTTGATCATTAGAAATGCCCATTTCTTCAATTTTTCGTTTTAAATATGTTTTGAAAGGATTGACTGCATCAACATTTGAAGAAAGCTTTTCACCAGAAATTTTCAACAAACGAATACCATATCTTTTCTTAAAATTCTGTAACCAGCCTTGGCTATTATTGAAAGTTCTACTTTCTTTTAGTTTTTTATTCAGCTGTTTTGCCTTCTCTTTTAACATTTCACCAGAAACAGGTAAATTTTTATTTCGCATTTTTAGAAACCACTTGAACAAAGCTTTTTCCATTTTTGGAAGTTCTGCATTTTTCATTCTCTTTCGCTTGCTTGCACCTGAAATAGTGTTTTTCAAGGCTTCTAAAATGCGTTGTTTATTTTTGCGAATGCCGCAAATTGTGGACTTTGCAATTTTATATTCTCGCGCGAGAGCAGTTACACTGGCACCTTTGCTAAGTTTCTTTATTATCTCGCCTTTTTCTGTTAGTGTGAGGGTTTTCATTTTAAACTAACATTAACCACAAAATTAAACACACACTCACACACTACGAAAAGCTTTGACTGCATGCAAAGCAGAAAGCAAAATTTGTATATCTACACCTACATATCTACCAAGATATTTTTTTGTCATTTCCGCAATAAAATCGATTATGTTACAAGAATTAGCTTATGACAAACGTAGAACTCAAGATTAAGATGGTATGCAGTCACACATATAATATTTCGCATATAGCGCCATAAATAAGACTTGTTCATTTTATCGAGTTTTTTAATGTTCACCTTATAGAATACATGTGTTAATATTTTACCAGTTCAGCTTACTGAGGGTTCATTTTAACGCGTGTTCATCTTATCGCGACTGCACTGTATTTTGAATTTTGACAACTTTTTAAAATAATTTTTTTGACAGAAGAAGTAACTAGCGCCACTGGGCTCTGCAGCCACGCCTCGCGTAGGTTTGGTCGCGTGGTGTACTCATCTTACGCTGGGTGTACTCTAGCATTAAAGATTCTTTTTTTAAAAATTTTTTATTAAAATAAAAATAAAAAAATACTTTTGGCTAGTTTAATTTCGCTCTATCTTCAATATTACCTAAGCTTAAAAGTAGTTTTTAAAAGTGCTTATACCGAAAAAGGTCGTTTCTCTACTCTCAAACTTGAAAGTAAGCATTTTGTCACCACTTACTCGATACAAAAATAGCGTTTTTTTCTCTAAAGAGCAAAAGTAATATAATGATTAATTAATTGTTTTAAGTGATCAATTTATAATTTTTTCTTGAAATTTAAGGCACTGCTCTCACTTTTGCGTCATCCCACTGCTTTTTAAAAAATCTCTATTGAGAAGTCAAGAGTAATATTAAAGTGTACTAGTTATTGTTGTAGAAAAGATAGCATTTACGAGACAAATTCCTTTTTATTTTCGAAATACTATTTCACTCGCTACGCTTATAGAGAGCGGATTTTAGGCTCTTAAAAATTGAAAAAAAAGCCTCATAAATAGGCCACAAAAAACTCGAATTAGGCATTAACCTTTTCAAAATAGGCATTAACCTTTTCAAAATAGGCAGTTACGTTTTTAATAATTTTTTTTCTAAAAGAAACGTTTTAAACGAAATTTAACATTTTAACAAGCTTTTATTATAATAAGAGTACGTAAAAAAACGTTTTAAGCAAAACTTATAATTTTACAAATGCAATAACAAATTTATTACAAGTTTATTACATACGAGTATGTAAAAAAGAAAGGTTTCAAACAAAATTTAAGATTTTACAATTTTACACACGAAATAACAAATTAACAAGTTTATTTTATACAGGTTATAAGAGGTCCAAAATTGAATATCGTTGACTAAACTGCAACACCTCGTATATAATGCGGTTTTTAAGCAAAGTAGGATTCACCTTCACCTATTGGTGAAACAAATTATAGGATTATTTTTTTTAAATTGCGTTTTTGAAGTTTCATAATGACAGCGCAGGGTTGTCACATATCAACAAATCAAGCTAAAAAACATCGAATTTCAAACAAATTAAATTGTAATGTGACAACTCTGTACAGGGATGCCAAATTAAAATAGTCCCTAACTGCATTGTCTTTTCACATTTTTAACTAACTTTAGGTTTGTTCCGGTAAGTGTCAAAAACGCAATCTTAGAAAAATAATCTTATAACAAGAGATTGCACTTTTTCAAAAATCTTTATTTTTGGTTTTTATAAGTTTTACTTTTGAAGAAAAAATTTAATGTTTCATACGGAGTATAAGTACTTTTTTAAAAAAAAGTGACACTTTTACTCCTAATAAAACAAACTACTATTCTGAAGAAATTGAAACAATTTTTAAAATTGCTACAGCCTTACCACTTTAACACATGCTTTGCAAAATACTTCGTCTAAATTATGTAGTTCAAAATTTTCTTTTTCCTTGGTTAACAGCGATAGCCACTGTTTGATTTTTAATTTTGTTGAAGATTTTTGTTTTGGCATTTCGCCGATGTTGATGAACAAATGAACACACTACTATAATTTGATACAACTTGTTGCAAAGAACAAAACTACACTAAAGTAAAACATTTTAAAATGTATTATTTTAAAATAACCCCCACTGCATTAAAAATTAACGCAAATCTATGATTTACTACCCTCTAACAAACTTGCTATCACCGGATGCAGCTGGGACGGCGGCACTATGCGAATATAAAGAATTAATTTAGTAAATTTTTTAATAATAATTTAAAATTAATTTTAAGCAGATAGATTTAAAATACCTCAAAACAACCAGTTTATTTAAGGCCAGATTTATTTACTTTTTAGGCAACTATATTTGAGTTTTAGGCGCTTATTTCGAAATTTCTCAATTTTAGGCATTTTAGGCAACAACAAAGGCACGTCAAATGATTCATTTTTTTGCGAATCGTACTTATCTATTGTTTAATTTTATTTATCTACATTAATACCGAAAAGGCAATTGCCCTAGAATCCGCTCTCTTTTTAACTTCTTATCTCACGAAAAAAATTGATGTTTCATCTCTTGTTGTAAAATATACTATTTTATTTATGTGATAATTTTTTACAAACACAAAGCCAATCATTTTACAATTTTGAGTCACGTGTTCATTTTTATCCAATCACGTTAAACTTTAACTGATAATTTTTTTTACGATACAAAGCCAATCAAATTATACAATTTTCAGTCACGTGTTCATTTTTATCCAATCATGTTAAACTTTAACTGACAATCACCCTAGGGTAATTTTCAATTGCTCTGCCGACGCGATATCGTATAAAATTGAACGAATTGTCACTTTTGGCGTTAAATTTAAATTTAAAAAAAATTATCTCGTCGAATATCTCTAGGCCATTGATAATCGCGTCGGGATGTTTTTAAAAAATGTACTTTCAAGATATGACAAAATTATTTCGGTTGTTATCAATGCCCTAGGGTTATTACAGTTGACAAATATCCTATGGTAATTTTCAATTGCTCTGTCGACTCGATATCGTATAAAAATGAACGAATTGTCACTTTTGACTTTAAATTTTAATTTAAAAAAAATTATCTCGTCGAATACCCCTTGGGCATTGATAAATCCTCATTTGTCTATCTTTCAAGTACATTTTTTGGAAAAAAATACCCCTCCGCTTCGCATCGGGATGTTTTTAAAAAATCTACTTTCAAGATATGACAAAATTATTTCAGTTGTTATCAATGCCCTAGGGTTATTACAGATGACAACAGCGCCTACAAAGCGAGTGAGATATAATACAATCGAAAGTAGTTAGAGTGAGATAGACAATGTGGTTTGGTTTAAACGAAAAATAGATTAGACTGGATCAATCAGCATTGCTTGGTTTTTAAAGAAGGGTAGCAGTTCATACAATATATGTAGTGGATAGTAGTTGTCAGATTTGAATAGATAAAGGACCCCGCACTTTTTATATGGAAAAACGGTTTCAGTCAAATTTGATAAAATTTTGGTAAGTTGTAGATTTTTCCCTTCTGAACAAAAGTCTCAATGGGCGAAAACATCTAGACCCCTACGTTTCTGAGATAGAGGCCACAAATCTCTTAAGATATCTATCCTGATAAATTAATGTAGCACATATTTTTTGTTATATAGAAATACATGTAAACTGTACCAGGTGGTAGAGTTGACCAATACTAATAACTTTCGTTACTTCAATTTTGCAGAACGGCGCTTGGTTTTTTTCATATGGATTTATTGATTTTTAATTTTTTATGGTAGCATCTTTGTTTTTTGAGTTAGTTTTTTTCTAATAGAAAATACGAACAATTAAATAAAATTCATTATACAAAAATTCATAGAGTGGTAGAGAAATAAGATTTTGAACTTTTTGCCTCGCCGCCATTTTGAAACGGTGAGAGATATAATAAAAGACAATTAACATTATTTGTAGAACTGTTTTAGTAGATTACATAAATCTTTTTATTTTTTTCCTAACTCAAAAATCAAAGATGCAGCCATAAAAAAACCAAGCGCCATTTTGCAATAATTGAAGTAACGAAAGTTATTAGTATTGGTCAACTCTACCACCTGGTACAGTTTATATTTCTATATAACAAAAAATATGTGCTACATTAATTTATCAGGATAGCTATCTTAAGAGCTTTGTGGCCTCTATCTCAGAAACGTAGGGATGTTTTCGCCCATTGAGACTTTTCTTCAGAAGGGAAAAATCTACAACTTATCAAAATTTTATTAAATTTGACTGAAACCGTTTTTCCATATAAAAAGTGAGGGGTCCTTTCTACGAAAATGCGTCATCCAAGCGTAGCATCCAGAATTTATGCCATCTTTCGCTAGAACAAGAAATCATTATTGCTAGACGTCTTGTATTGACTCTCACATTATATTTAAGACCAACTGTTAATTTATTAAAATGTACAGGTCTTTTAAAAACGACGTAGCTTTTTTATATTTTATAGCCCTCGGGGAATCTACGAGTAAATGTACTGTTTGTGTACAAAATAGTTGACCATTAATTCCTTGGAGCTTTTGAACGAAAAATCTAGAAATATGCATGTAGTAGTCATACATTATTTTTGGCGAAGACGCACTCTAGAAGGTTTGGAAGTTTTGGTTCTGATTAGTATTTGATCTCTCTCAAAAAGACTATTCTACTCTTTTGTGATTTACTAAAAATAGGGAAGCACACACGCAACTATGAGGGATTTTTTTGATATATTGTCTTTAGAGAAAAGCTTCATACATTAATTTGCTCGCTTGTTCTGATGGAAAATTAAATAAAAAATCTAAGCTAAAACCACAGCTTTTAGTTATTTTATTTTCAAATTGAATATCTACGTAATTTCTTGTTTTGTTACCTTTGCAATGTGCTTATTATAAAACGAAATGGTGCTATTTGTATAAAATTTGCTTATAAAGTGCTTGTGTAAATATGTAACATAAAAGAAATCTAAAAGTTGTGTTTATAACACAACCCAGAAATTGTAAATTCAGATTAGATGTTGTGCATATTTAATGAATTCAAAATACACGATAGTGATGTACCTAAAAAAAGAAAAAATTAAAATCTCGTGGGAGACCACTTCAGAAATACTTGATGAATATTAAAAATACATCCACTTAATAGAGATAGATGAAAGTAGTTAGGTTAACGTATGGTAAAACGGTCTTTCTATACATCAAAGCGATTCATTACATTAAAAAAATTTCCCCCCTTTTTCAAATTTATTTATTAGGTACGTGTCCACCAAACAAGTGTCTGCATTTGTCACGAAACGCTAGTTAATCAAATTAAAATTTGTTTGTAACTAACTTTTAAAATTAACTAAAAGCATATTTCACTATCCCTATGAAACCTCTCATCTGTTGCACAATTTAAATTTAAATTTCACGAGATTAAAACTTTGAAGTGATACGCTAAAGAGATTTAAGTGCTATATCGAGCAAATTCTATTATCTCGTTTAGTGTTAAATTTTTAACTAAAGCTTATTGTTGTAGGGCTCTGTTCATTTTTTTCTCACGTATTTACCATTCAACTTGAGCGTTTGTTTTTAAAACGTATAGAGAAAAATTCAAAAAGTGTTGGAAACATAAATCCGAGTTATTGTCCATTTTATTTTACATGAGAAAAAAAATTTTTCTTTTTTATATTAAATTTAACCCTGGAACGACCACGCTTTTAATGTAACGGGAACTACCAACGGGGTGCGGCGCACCCCAAGTACTTTTAGATAGGAATTGTGATACTTTTCGCTAATACCTTTAAGTTTTTCGGGTAATTCATGTATGTAAACACTATGTTACATATACATAACTATTAAGTATTTGAAATCAATAATAATTAAAGAATTATATTAATTAAAACACTGGAACGACCACGCTTTTTGTAACGGGAACTACCAGCGGGGTGCGGCGCACCCCAAGTACGTTTAGATAGGAATTGTGATACTTTCCGCTAATACCTTTAAGTTTTTCGGGTAATTCATGTATGTAAACTACAAAAAATAATTTTAAAATCTATTCCAACAACTTTACGTTCCTAAAAGTCCTTAGAATTATAGTTTATACGGTAAAAATGCTTGGGGTGTACTACACCCCACATGGGAGAAACTCAAAATCGTCATCTCTTTTGGCACTCATAATTTAAATCAAAAATCTTTTTAGTTTTTTGAAATCAGCATTAATAGTTAGGAAAAGTCATAGAAGCACACGGCCGAAATACAAAAAACCACTCTAAAAAGTAGGCCTAAAAATGAAATGGGGTGTCGTACACCCCACTGGTCGTTCCAGGGTTAAAAATTTCGCTTCAAAAGAAATAAATCAAAAAACAGATTAGTCATTTAAATTAAATCACACAAAAGAAAACTTATTAAAAATTGATGAAAAGCTCCCATAAGATTTTCTCGTTATAAATTACAAATTGGAACTTGTTAAACGTGGATGCGAAACTTCAATATTACAACAGGTTGTTCACAATTCTATCCTTTTTAGTGGAATTTCAATTACATATTAATTATTACTCTAACGACTGCAAAACCCAAATTGCACTATTAATTTTATTTGTACATTTAAATTAAATTGGATGGATGGTTGGTATGAGGTGTAAGGGCGTGAGCGACAAATAAGGTTTTCTTTTTATTTTTGTTTGAACGTTTGAAAAATTTACGATATTTGAAGCTTGAAAATGCAATTTCAACAAAATTTGTAATTTTTGGATATTATTAGATAGTTTAGCCAAAATTACATTGTGAGGTAGAGTAAATCTAGAACCTATTTTGGATGCACCGAAACGTGACTCGAATTTATTACGTATTATCTACTACATAAAAGGAGTTCTTCAGTAAAAAAAAGTGTGAACATTTATCAGATAAGATTAACATATTGTTATAGGATGTTTTACAGAGCCGTTACTCTTAATTATTTTACAAGTTTTTATAAAAATTCTAATTTAGTGTTCTTTGTTTTCGGTAAAAAACTTCAGTATCTTTCATCCTAAAATCGCTTTTAAATTTACCCTTTTGTAAGCATTTAAATATTGCTTAGGGTTTCGCTCTTTCTATCTATTTGTTTTTAATATTGTATTGATGTAATGAAACAACAGTATATTATGATACAAGGGCGTAAAGTGATATTTAATGGGCGATGGCAGAGCCTTGTGAATGAAGGCGTACGTCATACAGTATTTTTTATTCGACTGTAAACAATATTTAAACAAAAATAAATAAAATAAATAAAAAATAAATAATTTAAGTAAATTTTAGAATACAAAAATTATAAATTTACAATATTCAAATGAATTGTACATAACCTCAAATGTTTTGGCATAATAGTACAGTGTCTTCAGAAATAAACGAATTTGCTAGGCAACTACCAATCTGATTGGTCACGTGGGTTGAGGGTATTTCTGAAGGCACGGTAGGAGTAAATATGTACAGACGTTGTGAAAAATTGACAAATGTCAATAGATGGCGCACCAGTCTAAGCATAATTAGGGATCGTACAGTGGTTGCCATAGTAACGAAATCAAAATGATATGTTGAGCAAAAGACCGATTATACGTCTGATTTTGTTTCAACTGGCTTTCAATTTGTTTTTACGAAAGTTACATCGTGTCATCATTTTAATATTTATCTACCTTTTAACTAAACACGAATAGTAATTTGACTATTATGGTGACTAGGTTAGGTATGTCAAAATGTGTCAAGTGCACTTAGAACTACTACACGCCTATTAGTAGTAGTTACAAGTACGCTTGATACAATAATATTTGACGTATTGTAGTCAAATTACTATCTGTGTTTAATTTTAAGGTAAAATGATGGCACTGTGGTATTTTTCTCGAATTTCTTGATATTACAATTTATTTATTTATCGGTTCTTAAACCCTTAATCAGTTAATTTGAAGTGTAGCTTTAAGCTGAGCTTTACTACAATTTTGTGTATTTCTATTGCTTGAAGATCAGCTTAAAGCTACTCTTAAGTTTAAGGGTCGATTGAACCACTCGACCTTAAAATTAAGCAGAGAAAGCGAGGTAACACCGTGCACCGTTGTTTTGGAGCTATTCTAAGATTTCAACATAGCTCGTTAACTAGTAATAAATTTGCGAATTTTGGAAACCCTGTCAAAAAATTTAAAAATTATTTCTCATTGCAGTATATGGCAGCCAATTGTTTGTTTCGAGAGCATAGGAATATTTTTATAAACTGATTTCTGCAAGTGCGCCAAATTCCCCCACTTTCCTTTACTTTAAGTCCAAGCCTAAAGCGTGGTCTACATGTTGATAGTTGCTGCGAATAGTTGCTGTTCTAAAACCTACACTAACACGACAGTCATATCGATATTACTATAGTGTGATATTACTATACCACACTGTGTGCACGGCCAAAATCTCGTAATAGTAGATTTCATAAGAGCTATAGTTCAGTTATTTTTATCTTTCCGAAAAAGGATTAAAAAGTTAAAGTAATAAACCAGCAGGCGGTAGGAAAAGGCCAGTTTGTCTAAGTCGAGGTCTAAGTCTTTCTTTCTTAAAATGTTTACTTATAGCTATGTCTGTTTGTTTAAAATTTAGAACTTAACACTTGCAGGTATGAACTGCAGTTCTAAAACTTGATATTTCAACTCGAAAAAATACAATTCAAATAATGCAAGGTTTGAGAACTGCAGATCATATCTGCAATTGTTAAATTTTGAGTTAAAAAAAAATATCTACCCGCTGGCTGGTTTATTGCCTTAACTTCTTAATCCATTTCGGAAAGATTAAAAAAATTTAACTATAGCGTTTTACTATCATCGTGTGTGGACCACGCTTTACGATTAATATTTCTTAAAAACCCTATAGAGTAGTGGCAGTAGAATTTTACTTTCTTGCAATCTCGCTACCTTAGTATTACAAGGTTCCATTTGCATTTTTTCAAAAATTGATATTTTTACATAATAGGGTTCTAAATGCCACATATTACCGTAAAAAGGCCGTTTTGGTAGAAAAATTCGAAATTATTTTGCGAACAAAAGTTCTAATTGCATGCTACATAATGTAATGCTACATATATCTCCGTATGTTAAATTTGTCAAATAGAACCTTGTAACACCTTGTAGCGATCTGTGTAATATTTTATTAATTCAAACGAAACTAATTTCGTGAGACATCCTATCTTAATCACAGATTGGTTGAAAACTAGTCCAAACGTAACGTAGAAACACATTTAACGTTTTGATGGGAGAAAAATAATTACTTTTAAAAAAATCTAATATAAAATTTAATTCTTATACGAATCTAACATCTGAAGAGCAAGCTTTTTAATTAATAGTTAAGTACATACCTTTCAACCATTTTTAACTTTTAATTCACATCACTAAGAAGCACAAATAAAAAGAAGTAAATTAACGAACGCACAGGAAAGTAAAATAGGTTATATTGCGGAATGCTGTGGTTAGTTTTATAGTAATCAAAGGAACAAGGAGTATGTCGGAAGTGGTGTTGAAAGACAGCCGTTAGGTAACGCCGGTCCCTCACATCTGTCCGTATCTTTGGTAATTATTTATCAACGAACTGCGATCAATAATTATTATTTTAGTAGTGTTCATTTAATCAAATTTGATATGGTTGATATTACAGAAAAATAAAATCACTTGAAAAACAAGAATATCGAAGACGAATAAGATCAATTTTGCCATAAATTTACTCACGTTATATTATTGTCTATGTAACCTGTCAAAGACACAAATGAAATTGTCACTTGTAACCCCTGCTTTAACACTTTACTGTATAATTGTGAATGTTAGTACATTTTAGAGCTCTTCTAATGACAATCAATAACTCTTCTGAAAAATCAACTGATCAACTGAGGTCTGGTCACCACTATACATTGTATATTCAAGTATTGTAAACTACCGAGCTAATGGCCACAGTTGCCTATGCAGTAAGTAAAAAACAATTTTTGTTATTTATTTCTGAACAAAAATGTAAAGAAATCAAGTTACATACGAAACAATCGAATAAACAATAAACAACTGAAATTACATAAATGAATATCAAATAACCTGTGCTAAAAATTTCTAAAAACTACTAAAATAGTAACCTCAATGCAATATTTATTCTAAGATGGTTAGAAAACAAAACTATACTATACATTTTTGTATCACTGAATAAAGAAAAAAATAAACGTCAAGTTTTTTGACAACAAAATCATATGTTGCTATTTAAAAAAAACTGAATTTTTTGTCGTACCTATGTTTTCGTAATTCCAATGGCAAACCTCGAATTTGTGCCACATTGTATATAAATAAATTACAAACTATTATAATAACTACATTATAATAAAATAAAGTAGAAATCTTTAATGTATGTTTTATGAACAAATTGCTTTAACAATAAATGGAAAACTAATCAATAACTGCAGGGACTAATATCGTGCTATCAAATCAAAATTTACGCTAATATATTATTACAGCATAAATAAAAAAATAGTGCCTCGATTAGTTTTAATAATTTTTTTTATTTAACAAGTTCACTTGGCACTACTAACACATTTAACTTCCAAAAGAGAGCATGGCAAATAAAAAGTGACAAAAACTAATCGACACACACTATTCGCATTTTTATGTAGCGTGAAACTTAATTTGATGGTACGACATTGAGAAAATTATTTGATAAATTTCCTAAATGAAAGCTACAATTGGTTCTAGGAAAAAATTAGACAATGCCTACTAAAAGCTTTTTATATAACGTCATAACATAACTCTCGAATTAAAAATGTTTATTTTTCCTTCCCTTTCTACACAACAAACTTTTTAAATTACAATGCGGTTATTGATCTTAGAAAGAGAAATAGCTATTCTACATTTATTGTTGGAAATAGGTAATAACATTTTTTATTCAAAATTATTAAATATGAGTACTTAAATGTAAATATGATTGTGGATTTGCAAATCGAAGATGTTTATTTTGTTTGTAAACAAAATCTCATATTGCTCAAAGTTTTCATGAAAATTTGAAACTTTCCAATAACAACAAAGGAAGACGTAGTATTTAATTTTAAATTAAAAGGAAATTAATGTGTTTCAAATTGACCTGCCGTTTAAGAAACGAAAATTTTGTCATCTAACCATAATTACAACAATTTCATTTCAGTTCTAGTATATTCTAGAGGCCGAAATTGTATTGTTGAATGGTACCTGGTGGCCCAGTTTCCACTTTAAGCTGTAACTGCTGGTTGTTTCTTTAAAAATCGATTGAAATAAAATAAAATAGGGAGATATTTAGGGGCAACCTAGGGATTTCAATGACAAATTCTCAATGTTTAATTATTTACCCCTACAACTAATATTGTTTACAATTTTCTATTTCCCGGAACCGTGAAAATAACGAAATTAAAACCGCAATTTTTAGAAAAAGTAGCGATATTATGGAATTATCGAAACAAATGACATGTTGTCATTGTCATTGGTCATTATACATGGAGCTTGACGTTTGTTAAATATTTATTAGTCTTATTATCAAATTACCGACTATTATTTTATGTAACTTGTTTTGATAATACCTAATAGTATGTGTAGATGGACTATTTTCTCTCTACTAGAAACACTTTAGATTTAAAATAATTTGGGGAGCAAATAATCGAATATTAAGAATTTACTACTGAAATCCCTATGCTTCTTCGTGCAAGTCACCACCCTGTGTATCTACCTTATACAGGGTGTGTCCGAAATACGTGGACACACTTCAAGGGGACGTTCCTTACCTAAAATTATGGTACCTGTATTTTGTTGTTCTGGTCAATTCAAATTTTTGAGCGGTGTTGGAGCCCCTAACCGCGGGCCCCCTAAAACACTATTTTGTTAACATTTTAGAAACCCCTTAACGGATTTTAATTAAGTTTGATATGGGAACTATTTAAGCGAATTAAGATAAGTACCATACCCTACTTTTGTAAAAGTCGCTAGGGGGCGCTAGTTACTGGCAACTGGGCTTGGTTTTTCTGCTATAACGTTTTTTGCCAAAACATTTTTAAATTTTTTTATTGCATAATTAAATGTACAATTTCATTATCTAAAAAGGTGTTTTTTAATCTTTTTCTTAAGATACGCAGTTTTCGAGAAAAAGGCTAAAAATACAGGCTGAATGCAAAAATTTTTAACTATTTTCTATACCAAAAGATAGTCGGAAAGCTGATTTTTAAAAATTGTGTTAAATTTTCTAAAATAAAATTGCACTAAAATTAGAGAAATTATCATCACAAGCTTTAAAAATGAAAAATCAGAGCTTTTCCACTATCTTTTTATTGAAAAAATAGTTCAAAATTTTAACATTCGGTCAGTAATTTTCGTCTTTTTCTCGAAAACTGTGTATCTTAGGAAAAAGATACACTGATACTTTTTTTAGGTAATGAAATTTTACATTTAATTGTGCAATAAAAAAGTTTAAAAATGTTTTGGCAAGAGACGTTACGCAGAAAAACCAAAACCAGTTGTACGTAACTAGCGCCTTCTAGCGACTTTAATAAAAGTAGGTTATATTACATGTCAATTCAAGATACTTACCATACCAAATTTAATTGAAATCGGTTAAGGGATTTCTAAAATGTATGTTAACAAAATAGTGTTTTAGGGGGGGGGGTTAGAGGCTCGCACACCGCTCAAAAATTGGAATTGACCAAAATCAAAAAATACGGGTACCTTAATTTTAGGTAAGGAACGTACCCTCGACGTTTGTCCACCTATTTCGGACACACCGGGTATACATATGTGTTAGAGGAAATACAGAGCAATATCTGTATCGAAATACTAAGTCTTCAGTTAAATCAGTTTTACTGTTAGATGATGTTATAGGTCAAAATGAGTTTTCTTGAAATATAAATTCTGATTTCTTATCTTTCTGATTAGGTTTGGCGTTTTGGCTTTATATGCGAGAATCGATAACAGGTCTCCCTTCTTCTACTTTTATTAATATTTTATTTAAGTTTGGGCATTGATTGATTATGCATGGTTTGAATTAAATGAATAATGAAGTTTGAGCATGTCAACGGCTAGGTTATTTGCATTACAATTGGGTGGCAAAGTTATATAGAGCTACAGCTCAGAACCACTGAACATAGTCACACAACCTAAAACAATGCTCCAAGGTTAAATTATCCATTAACCCACATATCTATAAGTTACATTTGTTACATCTTATACGTATTTTTCATTACATTCAGAAAGTTGCCCATATACGGTATTTATTGTTATCTAGTTATCAGAATTTAAAAGATGAATGAAAAGGCGTTCTTTCAGAAATAAAGGAAAGGCAGGGAGCTTTTACAGATGCACAAGTCAGTGTATCTGTAAATAAAATGAGAAATCCCTTTCTATTAAAGTGGTTGGCTCTTGGTCTTGGAGAATAAAGAAGTAAAATCCCACTCTCGTAATTTCCTACTTTTCAGATTTTTTTAGACTAAAGAGCTTCAAATAAAAGACTGAGAGCCATGGACAGATGGACACAACCTTGTAATACACTTGAATATGAAAGTTTTCCCCACAAAAATTTGCGTTATATCGCTTTTTAAGACACTCTGTACAACTTGTAAAAATAAATGAATTTAGTAACAGTTAAGTACAATAGTAAAAGGTTGTGACCAATCACCCTAATAGTGATAACCTCGTAAGGTTTACATCAAATAAAAGCCTAAATCTAGGTATAAATCTATAAAAGTCATAAAAAATGTAACCAATAAGCTTGAGTAAGTCAACGACCCTTATACTAAAATTATTGAACATTGATTTATCAATATTTACATGTGTATGTTATGTACCTACTTATTTAATACATCAAGCTATCAAGCATTACAATAATTTATTTATTAATTTTTATTCGTAATTATAAAGTAAGTTTAGTTTGGCTATAAATTCAAAAATTTTATTATTAAATATTAAAACTTTTGGCCTCAAACTACATGCTTTGTTTGACCATAAATTTATATTTTAGCGAGATTAAAATGTATATGTTGACTCACTAAAAGCAACGGAAGTATTTACAAACTTCTAGGTATGTATATTGTATATCTGTGTGCGAAAACCATTTTCACAAAATAATTTTATAGTTACTAAACAACATTTTCCATCCCCTTTACCTTGGGCTCTTTTTATGTATTTTTCATAATTACATACAACATTCGTTACCAACATGTATTTTCTAAAGCAAATATTTAAATATTAATAACATGTTTGTTATTGGTTAAAGCGTCACAAAAATCAAATTTTATTGGCTCCTTCTAAAAGCTTTTTCACGTTTCTTCTCCTTGATTTACATTTATATAAACGGGAAAAGTATTTGAGCTTGGAACTTGTGGAAAAAAAAATTTTACATTGCAAAAGGTCGTAATGTGGATCAGCCACTGAAACAGTTTCACAATAGAAACATTAGTTTCTCCAACTATGCAATATTCAGACGTGTTCCTCATTAGTCGTTATAGGTTTTTTCTTTTCAAAGGGTTGTTATTTAGAAGCGTAATTACCAGTTCTAGAACAAACGAAATGAATAAGAATTACAAAATGATTCAAAACAAAAAACTTAAATTTTCTCGTTCATTATATTCTAGACTAGCGTGTTAACGTTCATTACGGAAGTTGTTGGCCACAACGACCATGTATCCGGAATCTATTGGAATTTCCAAGACATGATATTGTTATAATCGTGTTGCAAAAACGTATAAATGATAATCCCTGTAAAGTGCTTATTTGAATCCACCACATAATTTTGTAGTTTTATACTGACTTGAAATGGTGTACTTATAACAATTTAGTTTTAAGAACTCAATTTAAGTAGGACGTTACTTCATATTAGTGCCATAATGGTTTGAAATGAATGGAGAATGATAGTCCTAAATTGTTTTAGTAAAGTGATTTTCAACAAAAGGTTTTATGAACAACTCTTCTCGCTGAAAAGTCCCATTTTAGTTTTATGTGGGGATAGTTTTTCTTTTGAATGTTAAATAGCTACACGTTTTATTCTCTTATGTCTCTTCTAACCATACAGGGTGATTTTTTTAAGTGGAACTAACATTGGGTTCTCGGAAACGGTCAGAGTTACGAAATTGGTTAAATTAGCAAAAAGTTGCATATTTTGATGATCTTCAGAAAATTTAAAAATTCAAAACGGTTACCAAAATAATGTAAAAAGCTGAAAATTGGCAATTTAGTTTATCGACTATTAGTTCGAAAATGGTTTACTTACGAAAAAAGATTTTCAGGAGGTCAAAAGAGCTATCAAATAATACTAATCTCGACTGTTTATCACATCGACGCTAGGCGTCGTGACCTTCAACTTTATATTTTCTCATGGAGACGTACTGGGTTTTTTGCAGAAAATTACTCAATTGGCTTGTCTTAATTCAGATAACAAACAAAAATTTTATATCTTGTACTTTTTTTAATTGACACAACTTTTCTAGGTTATGTTATGTTACGTTATGTTAATATGTTACTTTATGTTATCTTTTACGATGAAAAATACTTGGTTTTTAAAGTTTTAGAAAGGCAAGTTGGTTAGGAATTAAAATTAAATCAAATTATTTTTTAAATTTTAGTTTTAAGAATTATTTTATTTTATTTATATTTTTATAAGTAACTTTAAAATCTAAGTTTTAGTAATTATTTCATCGTAAAAAATAACATAAAGCAACATAGTAAAACATAACATAATTCTATTTTATTTTCAAGACCTAACGAGTTGTGAAAATCAAAATATTTTTATTTTAAAATTTATTTTTTATTATATTTTATATTTTATATATTATATTTTATATTTTATTATAAAATATTAAAAAAAAATTTTTAGATTTTCTGCAAGTATTTAAAAAAAAAGTTAACAAAAGTAAGAAAAACTACTTAATTACAACAATACTAAATATTTTAATTAAGTGTAGGATTGTTGAACATAACAAACGAACTTTATATCGCATAAAATTAATAGAAATTAAGTAGAATTAAAATGTACTACTCCTTGAGCAGAGCTGGGAAGTAATCGATTACAATTGTAATCAATTACAGTAATCGATTACTTTTAAAGTAATTTGTAATCAGTAATCGATTACTTTTTTTCAAGAGTAATTTGTAATTGTAATCATAAGAATTTTCGAAAGTAATTGTAATCATGATTACAAATTGCGATTACTTTTGCGATTACAACAACAAAACGAGCAAAATTATGTCGATATGCGATTTACACTATTTCAGCTAACTAAAATTCGAAATTCCAGATGAATTTAGACCGTTAATACGTCGCCTACGTTAACACGTAGGCGTAATATGCCACGGTTAAGGTATAAACGATCAGTTTCCTATTGGTTAATAAAATCCATAAAAAATCAATTGATAGAAAAATTATTTAGTTGAAAAAAGTAACAAATAGAAAATAAAATAAAACAAAGTAGGTACGTTGATAACTTATTTTTAACCTTTATAATATTGGTAATATTGGTACTTCTTGTCAGTTTATTACAAACACCGTTTGCTAATTTTTATGATATCCCGGAGGTGTCATTCTGTAATTGTAATATTCTTTTGTATGTTTGCTTTAGAGATGTGTATAATAATAGGTAACAAGTAAGGTTATTATTCGCTTTTCTCCGGTATTTTCTTAAAAAACGAACTAGTAAATTTTGAACTAATAGTTTATTATTCTTGGCTTTGCTCGTTTTCATTCTTTGCAAATTTGCATTCTCACATCTGGTTTGTCGGCATTTCAACAGCATTGTTAGTAAAGGTATCATTGTAAAAATTCTGTACTTTCCGTTTTTGCACTTGTTGTACCTACTACTCGGGATCTTCTAGTTGGGCCAAATTTTTTTTACCGTTATAATCCTACCATACAATTGGGCCAAGTTTGAAACTTGAGAGGATTAAGAACTACCTACCTGAGCGACCTTTTATAATATTGTGGTTTTATGATAACATTAAACTTTCTCTTCCAAAAATTTCTTTAAAAATTTGCATACAGTAGAATAAGCTATTAGGCACTTGAAAAAAACAAAAATCTCCATAAAAAGCAAATGGATTCAGTCGCCTTGTGGTAGAACCTCTTTTCTACAGTTATGTAAAATATCAAATTTAGGGTCAAAATCATTTGTTTCCATGTTGATGTGTGATGTGAGTTTTAAACAACCAACTTTGCTTGTATCTTTTATTCTAAAAATCATAACATTCTTTTACACAATGTGTTAGTTAAAGGGGTAAAATTTGGTAAAAATTTGTGATGAATTATGACACCAATCTTGGACCGATCCAACTACCCAAACATCTTTCTGAAGACATGACAGAACATGCCTGAAAGGCATGTGTTTGTTTGTACAAAATGCTAATTAAAAAATTTACTAGTAAAATTAATGTAAAATTAAAAAAATGGTTGATTTAAAATCTTTGATTGACTGGGTTGATTCAAACATTGTTTAAAAATAAAAAATAATTGATCCAAAGCTTAAACGCATTCACAACTAATTAATTCTTTTTACTTTGAATTTTAAAAAGTAATTGTAATCAAACCAATTGTAATCACGATTACAAAAGTAATTTGTAATCGATTACATTTTCCTGCTTGTAATCTGTAATTGTAATCGGCGATTACTTTATAAAAGTAATTGTAATCAGTAATCGATTACATTTTACCTGTAATCGTCCCAGCTCTGTCCTTGAGGAATTATAAAGTTTACAATTAACCGACTTGAAGTTGAAATTGTGTTATTTACACTTACTTATCAACTAAATTTAACTGTTAAAACACCCTAAATGTTATGTATAATGGTGTTGCCATTATATTGGTAGATTTGCTTTATCAAACTTGTAATTAATTTGAATTATTTATATGTATACTTTTAAGAAATTGCAGTTTTGATTTATTTAATAACGAAGTGATAAATAATTAAAAATAATGATAATTTTCTAACTGAAACTTGTCGTTTCAGTCATTAAAAACTCGTTAAGTAAAAAATTAAAAATACAATAAATTTTAATTATACTTATATGTAATTTACCTTTTTTTATATTATAAAGCTATACTAGATAATCGATAAAAAACTTTTACAGTAATCACTTTTTTATAAGACCACAAGTACAAATCCCGAACATATCAAATTACTTTTTTAGTCAATTTTAAATCGTCTTGCAAGTTGATGTGTTTTAGAAAATAAAATATAAAAGACATCTGTCTTGATGACTTATATTCGCTTCAATAATTTTTAATTAGAAAATAATAAATGAGTACAGTGTAGTACTCTCTGGCGAATTTTCCGAAACATACAGGCAACAAATATGAAAATTCCAATAAAAATATGTCTGTCACAATACTTTCCGTCCTTATGGATATGAGCAAATAAAATCAGATTTAATACATAAAATGTTAAATCGTGAAGGTCTTATGAAGATGAAAGATTTCATACTGTGATATTTGTGTGGAGGCATCTCGCCTCCACACAAATATTACATCTCGTAAAATAATTACATCCCTTTAGAAATATTGCGTTAGTGAACTAGAAAAAAATGTTTATTTCTTTTGATTTAAAAAGATGTAATAAAACAGGACAGTTAAGCCAGTCCCACATTGTAAATATTTCATAGAAATTTACATTTAAACAAACTTTTATAAAAATATGTCGTTATGTGGGTATACCACACTGTCTTAATCTGCTAAAAAAATTACGGATTGTAGAATGTGTTGCATAAGCTGCAAAACCTTAAAGGGGGTGTAAAGCAAAAAAACTTTTTTTCACTAAAAATTGCTAAGAAAACATCTACGAACAACGGTGTAAACCGCACATTTTTAGCACAAACATTAAGTGAGATAAGCTCTTGAGTTCGAAAATTGTGACGTCACACGAACAAGAGCTCCGTGATTTGCCCTCTTTGCTTAGTAATTTAGTTTTCGTACATTAATGTATGAACTGCTATTGGACCGATTGCGACTGTCGTCTGTATGACGTCACGAATTTGTACTTAAAAGTCTTATATCTTCCGAACGGTCCATCACAGCGGCGTGCGGTTTGAAAATTTGTTCTTAGAATTCTCTGTTCTTTCATAAACAAATCGAACCGTTTGTATTTATGTGACGACACGTCAAAATATTTACGTGCAGTGCAGTCGCATAATCTCATAGATCCAGTTTTTATAAAAACTTTGTAAATATAGCCGAGCACACAACCAGTTTTATAAAAAAATTTATAAATATATTTTGTGAAATTTTTACAATGTGATACCGCTATTAGGTTTGTCTTTTTTAAATATTTGTTTTAAAATCCAAAAAAAAAAACAAATACATCACCATCCACTTTTTTGTCATTCTTAATTAAGCTTCGGAACATATTTTTGTAAAAAATGTAAAATAATATTACTTTACGTCCTCAAAAGTGGAAATAAATGGAGTCTTTCTTCCCTAGCGCGAGAAAGTGTTATGGTCAAATCAAAACACAAACTCGATATTAAATTTTTATAGTATTTAAATTAATTGTACATTACCTTAATTTTTTTGACGTAATAGTTAGGAGGAATTATTTATAAGAATAATAACTTCACACAAATGTCAATAGATGGCGCATCTATCTACACATAATTATGGGGACCGTAAAGTAGCACTTTACGGTCTCTAGACCTCAAAGTGGTTGCCATAGTAACGAAAGCAAAATAATGATTTGTCGATCAAAAGACCAATTTTACGTTCAATATTATAAACGTGAAGTGCCCCTTTCGATGCAGTTGAATAAAAATTACTCTGTATTTAAAAAATCTCCTATTTCAGAGCTACTGGTGATTTTATTTAAAAATATGTGTGCAAATTTTTGTGTAATTTGCCTACCGTTATGAAACAAAATATTCCTTTAAATTTAATTTATATAATCGTTTTGTTAAACCGTGGTTGAACATAAAATTATTCTCTTCGCGGACTGTTGCGCTTGAAGAAAATATATTTTCAAGCGAATTTTTAGTATCTGGGTAGAAAATACATGTAATAAAAATAATGAAACCATCAGCACACCTGAAATTGAAATATCTGAAAAGTGTCTCTTTAATATTTTGCATTGAACGAGGAATCTTGAAATTTAATGGTAGTTCTAAAGATAACGAGTTACCAATAGTGTCCCACGTAACTTTAAACAGGCCGTTCATGAGTGAGTCAGTAGACTATAGTCTAACTCTAACCTAACATCAAAAAGGCGTTACTCTGATTGCTTATATTATAATCATCTGTAGTCAAGACCGACAGCTTTACGGGCCCACCAAAGCACAGAGACGTAAAAATTAAAAAGATATGTTTTAGAATTCTTGAAGATGTTTGGAAATCCTACATTCTATGTGACGAGTGCTTTTGATATTCTCTACATCAACTTCTCACACCATCAGACAATTTGGGAAAAATTGAAAAACCACGAGAATCAGGCGCTCTCTCTCAGTTAATGAGGAGGAGTTAAGGACTTTACTGATAGTTAGACGTCATTTTGACTGCATGTTATATAACCTTGAAGAAAACTGCACTAAAGCTGAAGTATTTACACATCGATGACATTTTTCTAGTACCGTTACGATCGAGGTCACAGACCATGAGGTTTGGAACTCCGTCTACCAGTGTTTGGTTATCTTTAAAAATATCTTAACTATGTATTATACTATTTGTAGGTTATTGTGGAAATGAAAACATAGACAAACCATGGGACTGAGTGCTAGAGAATAATTTTCAACAGAACTTAAAAGTTGCTTAAAAGCAAACTGAAATAAAAAGTTCATTTCATATTTATTTTAGCATCAAATATTGATTTTGATCTAGTTTTTGTGTGTTCAACGACCGGTGCATTAAAATAACTCAAGCATAAAAAGTTTATAGGCATAATTTTATTTTTAATCGAAATTATTGGGTTATTCAAAAATTTGTTAATTGGAGCACACATAAAATAGAACACTCGTGTTTTATATATGAAAACTAAAATGTATGAAAAGATTCAATTTAAAACTTTTAATTGGTTGTCATTTACAAAAGATAAAAATCTTTTTTAAATTTATAAAAACAGTATAAAATAGATTAGAATTTGCAAAATTTACGTACGCAGATGCGCCCTGCCCTGCATTTAAAATAGATATCACAGTTTTCAATTACCCAAAACTTTTTATGCTTTTTTACCCTAGAGCGCATATTATTTTTGCTTCAAATATTGTCTCTCTGATGAAGAATTAGGTTTATAAAAGTACAAATTTCAAAGAAATAAATTTCCAAACTTCATTATTGATATTCAACGTAATTGATAGACGCAAGAGTTTGTAATAGACGGCTTTCTTTGTATAATAAACCAACCTAATCATTAAGTCGGCTATTAAACGATCAATCTGTTTGGTAATGTTAAAATGATTTACATGTTTGCTGATTAATTACCTCATAGATCAATTTGGCAATTATTAAGCTGATATTTATTTAGTTACCCTCATATTAACAATTAATTTTATAATTACTAACCTATTGAAAAAAGTGTAAATTTTGTTTTTCAAACATTGTCACGAAGATATTCGGGAGGTGATCAACTTTTGCTATACCGTAATATTTGAACATGAAAAATGTTTGTTTAAAAATTTTTTTAAATTATCTAAATAGTTTTTCTAAATGGATTTCATATCGCGGTCTTTTTCTATTTCACCACATTTCGCTAGCTTATTTTAGTAGCTTTAGCATTTTAGTTCTCGCCTTGCAGTACGATACGTGAAATCACATTTCTTAAGATTTGTGCATCTCATATTCATTAAAAAAATAATTTCTTTACGTTTAGGATAATACCAAAAACTGCATAAAAGTCTTAGAACACAAAATATCCGGAAAGAAGGTTAGCAACAGTTGTCTATAAGAGAAAATGCGCCGGAAATGACATTTCAGAAAACTATTGATGATTCATTCATTCCGTCGAGTTTACATTATCATTGGCTGTCATGATCTTTCTTTATAAGTGTGAGTAGAATACCCCTTTCTACTGGCAAAATTGACAGAAGTCGCTATATTTAAACGTCCATTGCGATCCATATTATCAGGGCTGGACTGGAAATAAAATTAGTACCGGGAAATCTGATAGTTCGGACCACTCGCAGGCGGGCCATTGTGTGTGTGTGTGTGGGGGGGGGGGGGCATCAAAACCAATTTTGGCATGGTAATACGTGATCGTTAGATCTACATTTAAGTAAAGTACATACAGCTACCTACAGGGTGATTATTATACGGGGAGGTATTGTCGGTTTAATGCCGAAATCGATTGAACTTTGGAGCTATTAGCCCAGGGGGGTGTAATCAGGATTTTTTAAATCTGTTTGTTCCATCGAATATTAATAATAGTCAAGTGCGAATCTTTTCTGAAATGCGTAAAACTATACAGGGTGATTTTTTTAAGTGGTACTAACATTGGGATCTCGGAAACCGTAATAGTTACGAGGCTGGTTAAATTAGCAAAAAGTTACATATTTTGATGATCTTTAAGAATCCGTTTAGAAAATTTCAAAATTCAAAATGGTTTCCGAGAAAATGCAGAAAAACAAAAAATTGGCAATTTCGTTTTTCGACTGTAGTTTCAAAATGGCGTACTTTAGAAACAAAATTCTCGGTAAAAATTTTTAGGAGATAAAAAAATCTATCAAACGATACCAAACTCGACTTTTTATCACATCGACGCTAGGCGTCTCGACGTTCAACTTTTCATTTTCTTATGGGGAACATATGATTTTTTCTGCAAATATTACTCAGTAGGCTTATCTAAATACGGATACCAAACGAAAACTTTCTATCTTGAACTTTTCTTAATTTTCACAACTTTTCAGGTTATGTTATGTTATGTTAATATTTCACGTTATTATAATATTTACGTTATTTTTTACGATAAAAAATAACGAATAAAACTTAGTTAATTAATTTTTAGAAAAGTAATTTGCGCTGGAAATAAAAATAAATCAAATTATTATTTATTTTTTAAATCTTAGTAATGAAATTTTATTTCTTGAATAAGTTTTAGTCTTAGTCGTTATTTTTTATCGTAAAAAATAACTTAAAGTAAAATATTAACATAACATAACATAACCTGAAAAGTTGTGAAAATTAAGAAAAGTTCAAGATAGGAAGCTGTCGTTCGGTATCCGAATTTAGGTAAGCCTACTGAGTAATATTTGCAAAAAAAAAATATGTCCCCCATAAGAAAATGAAAAGTTGAACGTCGCGACGCTTCGCGTCGATGTGATAAAAAGTCGAGTTTGGTATTGTTTGATAGCTTTTTTGATCTCTTAAAAAGATTTCTTAATTTTTTTTTCTAAAATGTGCCATTTTGAAACAACAGTCGAAAAACGAAATTGCCAATTTTTTGTTTTTCTGCATTATCTCGGAAACCATTTTGAATTTTGAAATTTTCTAAACGGATTCTTAAAGATCATCAAAATATGCAACTTTTTGCTAATTTAACCAGCCTCGTAACTATTACGGTTTCCGAGATCTCAATGTTAGTACCACTTAAAAAAATCACCCTGTAGGTACCTCCCTTTACGCAAAATGTAATTTTACTCGAGTTTTTTCTAAGAGAACCAATGGAACACTATATTTTTGCAGATTTGGATTCATTTTAAAATGGAGATACTAAATTTGCAGAAATATATAGGGTTCTATTTGAAAAATCGTAAAATATATTGAAATACCCTGTACATTTTTGCAAATTTAGTATCTATTATCAAAAGCAGGTGGCACAAATAGATTTAAAAGAAATCCGTATTACAGCTCTGGCGAAATGGTTCCAAAGTTGACTCTGTTTCAGCTTGAAGTGACAATATGTCCAGAACAGTACGTGGTAGGTATAAAGATCTCAAACTTTTTGATTCTAAATATTTCGGGGAATCCGAGTATGTAATATACAAGGTGTTCCCTTATAACACAAGTTTAAAACCCAAGCCCAAACATAAGTTTGGGTTGGCATTATTTTGTGAATTAACCCGCTTGTCTTCCTGTTTGGCCTGTGCACTGTGCAAGCGACCAGCGCAGGTCAAACCGGAGCGTCTGGACATCGTTCAGGCACTGGTTTGGCCTGTGCATGTCGGCTTGCACAGGCCAAACCGGAATGTAAGCCTGTTTGTGTGACGCGGCCTTTAAGACTCGTCCACACACACAGGCCCTACCTTTTGATTTGGCCTGTGTAGGCATCCTGAACGCTGTCCAGACGCTCTGGCCGTCTGAACAGTTTCCACACGGAAGGCAAGCCTGTGTTTGTGTGGACAAGTCTTTACAGTTATTTTGAATTTTAAGTCTAGGTTCATATTTTTGATTTTTTCAATTTATCTAAATTTTTGCAATATATTTCCTTCATGGCCACATCACGGGCCACTAGGAAATTCCCGGTAGCCCGCCGGGCCAGTCCAGCCCTGCATATTATTAGCTAAATGACTCTTTCCTGGTAGGGTAGCGGCTATTTATTCAATGGTACCAACCAACAGATACAATGCCACCAAGCTTTCAAGAACCCCAGAAAATATACTTTTAAGGCATAACAATTCGAACTAATCACATACAGGAATTCGTTGTAGTACACTCTTGCACAGAATTGTTTGGTAAAAAAACATAACCTTACATAATTTGTCTGTAAAAACGCTTTCAAAAAATGATTGGATTTGAACATTTGCAAGAGTTTTCAGATGAGGGTTGGGCTTATGTATGGTTTTTTTTTTAATTTATTTATTTTCTTGAAGAAAAAGATAAGCCAAATAGTTTAATTTGTGGTAGAATCCTTTTATTTTTAAGGAGTTGTTACAGGTTTACAATTTTATGTACGTTTCACCCATGAGGGCTTTTTCAAGTATAAAAAAGTTTTTTTGCTCAATTCAATGATGATGAAAGACATATTATTTTTTTTTATATAATAATTATTTCTTATTTTGATTATTTTGATCATTTTGATCAAAATTTTGATCATTTTAGATGCGAAAAACACTTATTTTTAACAAAAATGATCATTTTGGGTGAAACGTCGTACATAATTGTAAACCTGTAACAACTCCTTAAAAATAAAAGGATTCTACCACAAATGAAACTATTTGGCTTATCTTTTTCTTCAAGAAAATAAATTAATTAAAAAAAATTTGTAAGAGTATGTAGCGGACTATTCCTTCCGCTGATGGCTTATACCTTCGGGTTATATTCGTCACACTTTAATATTTCTTTATTTGGATATACTCAGTGGAGAAATGGGTTTCGTGCTTTTACTTGCAAAGACAGAAATAAAAGATATCGGGTAATTTTTACAAAGGTTATATTGTTGTTAACTACTTGTACAAATTAAGTAATGTCAAGTATATTATAATTTGTATATCATCGAAGACCAAATTCTTATCGAACTGGTTATTTGATAATCACGTAGGATTCCGGGTTTCAATACCGGATGGAACTCTTAGGACCTCTTCGCCTCTGGGTTCCAGGTAATATTCTACCACTCGAGATTGTTTCTATCCCCACTATGGTACAGTAATTCTTGCACTGTTACCAATTAACGGGATACGAAAATCTAGCCGTCCACTATCTGTAAGAGAAATGTACTGGTTCCCAGGTACACCAATTAATCCCTCTTGATCACTGCTACTCCTTCACCTATAATGTCTTTCCACAACACCAAACTAGGTCAACCTTGACGGTCCTCCAACAGGACACGGAAACAAACGACTAATAACTGTTAGAGACCCCAAGATCAACGAGCTAAGCGTCAAACTTGGCGTTCCTTCTTGCAAACACGGAAACAAAGGATAAATAACTGTTAGAGCCTTTAAGATCAATGAGCTAAGCGTCAAACTTGGAGTTCCTCTAATCGGACACGAAACGAACAATGAATAACTGTTAGAGCCTTCAAGATCAACGAGCTAAGCGTCGAACCTGGCGTTCCTCTAATCGGACACGAAACGAAGAATGAATAACTGTTAGAGCCTTCAAGATCAACGAGCTAAGCGTCAAACTTGGCGTTCCTCTAATTGGACACGAAACGAAGAATGAATAACTAGTCACAAGCACAACGAGCTGAGCGTCAAGCTTGCGATCTACTTTATGCAAAACAGAAAGATACTCACCAATTTGCAGGCGCAGGTAGTTATTGGTTCGAACGCTGAGTTCGAACTAACTCTTTTCGAGCTCTTTCGAACCTTCGAACTAACACCAACATAATATCTGTCATCTATGGAACTAACTCCCTTTTTCTAAATTTTGACCCTCTTATATTTTTTTTTCTATTTGATTTTTACCGGTGTTTTATATCTTTTGACATTGATTGACCCTGTTCCCGCCCAAAGTTCTGCCCCTGGACGGTTATGTCAGTTGTCAATCAATGTCACCTTGTCAGGTTAACACTTTGGACCAGGTAACTTTATTTTTCACATAAATGTCGATAGGATTTTATCCTATTGGACATTTCATACTTATCTGAAAAATCGCAACCGCTACAAGTATTTATTATTAAGCTTATAAAGAGCTTACTTACTGCAGCTTACAAGCTTACTTGTGGGGACCACTTAAAAGTACCGTTTACCCAAATAGACCTAAAAAATTATGTTCTTGTTTTATTCACTTTGTAGCTATATCGCTTTTCATGGTAATTGAAATTATTTCCAAATGGCATACTATACATAATTAAATAAAGAAATACCCCCTACTGTACCAGGAAAGAGCCATTTAGCTAATAATATGAATCGCAATATAGGTTTAAATATAGAGATTTCCGGTCAATTTCTTCAATAGAAATAGTTGCTTATACTCCCACTTATAAGGAACAGTCATGACAGCCAATGTAAACTCGACGGAATGAATGAGTCGTCCATGGTTTTCTAAAATGTCATTTCCGTGGCATTTTCTCTTATAGGCAACGGTTGCTACCCTCCCTACCGGATCTTTATGTTCTAAAGTTGGAACCATAATTACAGCTTCATAGGGTAAAATAGAACACATGAATTTAAAAAATTGAGATTTCACATTTAAAACATGGATGTTCTCGGATTTGGTTGCCACTTCGTTGATTGACTAAATGAATAAATAATAGAAACATTTATTTGAAGTTAATACGGAAACTATTGCTTGTTTCAGATATGTCAGAATTATGCATTTGTTATTTCATGACAACTCGATTTTGTTAATAAATTGTTAGTAAAATGATAGATGTGTGTTACATAGTTTGAAATCGTATTTTTCTCTCTATCTAATGGCGACCTCATATCAATAAAATTTACTAGACCGTATTTTACAGACTACATTCATTACGACTATAATATTTTCTTCCAACTACGATTCAAAATACTTGCCAATTTAAGAATAATTTCCAAAAGTTTACGGTTTATATTGCAGAAGCTTTTAAAGTATAGTTAGCAGAGAGTTTCCACAATAATTCAAATTTTTGAAATATTTAGTACAACTACTATGTAGATAAGGACAAGGCGTTTTTTATTTATCGCACTGAAATGAAAATGAAAAATCCCTGGAATCAAGGATTTTAATTTTTTGAAACAATGTATTAGAAGCAAAGAAATAAACTGTAGCAAAAGCTGCTACCAGAAAATATTACAGTTTTACAAGCAATAGGTTTGCTTTATATTACAATAAAACTTTTATTACAGAAAGGAGGAAATTTAAAGGTAGTCAAGTATATTATGAAAAATAAATGAAAAAAGCATTCATTAACTTTTGACAAGCTTATCTGCTACAAGTTAATTATTAATTTCTTCATTTATGATGATTTTTAAACGATGTTTTTATAATAACTAATTTACAGCGTAATTCAAAATAATGTAAGTGATTTATTTTCTTCAAAAGCATTTTCTGTTTTTTGCTTAGTAGGGAAACGTTTATGTGATAAATTTTCTCCACTAACAAAAAGGAATTGTTAAATGTAGTGACTAAACAGTTATTATTAGTCTGTTGGAAAACTTAACCAAATAAAGCTTAACCAATATAAAAATCTTAAATAAAAATAATTAAAACTAAAGTTAAGAAAAGTTTTTGTTGTTAAGTTCTTTACATTTATTGCTTTTGTTAATATTTGAAATGCTCCATTAAGTAGTAAAAATATTTTATACGTTTTCAGAATTTTAACTGATAAAGCACTTAACGTTTTCATGTGGAAAAATCCTTAATTCGTTGCAGAAATTTTTACCCCTATAATACTACTCGAGGTAACAAATTTTACAACTATTTTATTATTTACGTGTCTTAATATTAATGGATTTCAAGTTTGATCTTCTATTTTTTAAACGATTTCATATTTAATTTTGTATTTGCTACTAATAATTCAATTTAAGTGTTCAATGGAGAAATATTTTTTTACGTTCTAATTTTTTAATTTTACGTTAACCTACTTTCGTTGATTTCCAAAATCAACAGCTCAGGAATTTTAGCACAATCGACGTGAAAACTTGAAAAAAAGTAATGCTAATATAGTATATTAGAGCACTAGTTTCATAAGGCATCTTGTTAACGTATACGAGTCCAAGTTTAGAAAAAGAGCCGCTTGCGGCGAGTTTTCTAAAGGACGAGTACGTTAACAAGCCTTATGAAACGTGTTATCTATACTATTTTTTCTATTTCGGCATTTCCTAAAAATTCAGGTATTAAAATTACGTCAAAATAATTTTTTTGGGTTTTTGATGCGCAAATTAATTTATGTTGGCAGTACTTATTCTGACGTTTGACGTTCGTGTTTGAAAGTTAGTCTAATCTGAGCAATGAAATTAATTTTATAACTGTCAGATATAATTCCTCTGTCAACATGCAGTGCCGCACATTGAAAAAAATTCCCTAGAAACTGTGCTGTTATAGACTCTATAAGCGTACTATTATGACGTCAAAACAGTGTGCTTATAGGTTTCTTAACGTACCGAAATAGAAAAAAATATTTGTGGTATTGTGCCTCACTGAAAACCATATGAAAAGTCTTCGAATTTTCCACTTTGGCGTGGAGCGTCTCCAATGTTTTGTGTATGTTACCTACAATAACCACTGAGCCTATTTGTTTCAATCAGGTCTAGAAATGATGATATAATAAATAAAAATAAAATAGTAAATATCAATTCTGCCAGTTCTATACATAACATGTACATTTCGGCCAGTAAATCAAATTTTACGAACATTTTTCCAGTTGAATTTGTTGATGATTCATGTTTTCGTTCAAATTACCGAAATATTTTATAATTGTGATATGTTTATTTAGTTGTAGCTTTAAAATCATTTATCCGACGAGTAGGTATGTGTGATTTTTCACGGTTTTTAGTAACACGAGGAATAAGTACCTATGTTAGATGCCGGTCATTTATAATATTCTTCTTATGGATATAAGTCGGCATTACAAGCATAGCAGCTTCATACATTAAAAAAAACATAATTTGAGATCTCAATCAGCCCAATTATTCCAAAATTGTCCTTGTAAAAATCAAAGTCCTGGCTGACAAATTCCTTAACGTTCAACTCAAATCTGAGGTCCTAGAAACATGAAATTTGGAATATATTCTTTTAATAGCGTTGTAGTTCTCATTAACAAGGCATTTTTTGAAATTCGATCTTTAAATGAATATACAGTGTTGGTGCTTCAGTAAATGAGTAATCTTGCCATAGAACCTTAATTCGCTTAAACTGTGGAATGGCGTTCGGCTGTACTTGAAAGTTCTCTGCAGAAATGTTATCAAGACCACGGTATTTATTTGCTGTGCTTAGTACTGTGCTCAGTAGCTCGGTGATCCTAGATAGAGTAGGATCGCCAATATAATTTACTAAGAGGTTTTGTAAGACACAGTATGGGGGGGGAGGGGCAGTAGAGTAACTGCTTACAGAAGCTTTTATTATTGACTCGAATGTCACTAGTTCTCTTATAAAATTCAGGTATTGCCTTTCCTACACAGGTATAGGATACGCAATAAGACAAAAAACATTGCTTTATAAATTTTTAGGGCTGGAAATATTTTATTCCTCTGCTGCAAAACCCGATAACCGATAAAAGATAACTTTGCGAGAGTTAAAAATAAGTTTACCTTCTCAAACTATACTTTAAATCCACAAATGTAGAAAGTCGTGTCAGTTATCAAATGAAGAATACATTACATCGAGATTTTTCGGTACAGCATTATAGACTATCGTTCGTACTAGGATCCACTTATACTACCAAGATTTGATCAAATTATAGTAATAGTTATTTACGTAACAAGTACTGAAAGTGATTCTTTACAGAAAGCCTGCGAGTCCTGTAAAGACACTTTCAGTACGTGCTGCGTACAATATTTTTTGTTAAATCGTAACGAAATATCCAATTTTGATTTAAATTTCTCATAATGTAGTGTAAACGTTTGCAAAAATAATTTTTTTTAAATTATCAATTTACCATATAAACAGTAGATTTTATTTATTAGCAACGAAAAACAAATAAAAAAAACTGTTACAGTACTAGTACCGTAGAGTAATTTTTTACTGTAGTAGTACTGTAAACGTGTGTTTTCTATTCATGCCTTAGTTACCAAAATCTTAATATTACTGTACGATTGTACGATTAAACAAAAAGTACGTTATGCTATTAAAGCGGCACGTGCTTTCTGCATCTATCTCAATAGACGCTGTAGTTAGCTAATGCGTATGAACCTATATTAGGAATGAGTCACTATCTACAATTCTGGGTTTGGAGAATAGGTAGGTACTTATTTTTTATAAATCAAGATGGCTACGATAGTTACTGCAAACGTCAAAAATTGATAAGCTTATTAATCAATTCTTTCTTTTGTAGTTTTAAATAATTATTGCAGCAACAAAAGATAAATTTAAAATAACTTGTCTTAGAAATGTTAAAAATTCAATATTGCAGCCATACGAGTTCATAAAGTAGACGTCATTTGCAAAGGAATTTTTGCAGTAGAAAATATCTGAATATGCTAAAAAGTAGAGCATAAAAAGTTACCTCAAGAAAGTATTTTTTAATTCTCGAACTAGCGTTGAATGATGGAGTTAGAAAAGGCAATAAAAATTCTTGTTTTTCTTTCCATTTTTTAATGACACTTACTAGAGAGTAAGTTCGTAATTTAAATGAGCCCCCACCCGTTTATTTCAAGATTATTAAATCAAGAATCAATTGTGAACATAGCTATCAGATGATACCAAAACGTTATTAATTTAAATCAGGGAACAATTTTAAACTTAGCTGTCAGATGATACCAAAAACTTGATATTTCGACTCTGTCTCGAGTTACCCGCAAATTGAATATAGCTGTCCGATGATACCAACACTTTCTTAATTTAAATGACCTCCCCCGTATATTTGTGCTTTTTGAAATCAGGGACCAATTTTGAACATACGTAGTTGTCAGATGATCATTTAAATGATCTCCACCTAAACGAAACTCCTCGTATATTTGTGGTTTTTAAAATCAACTTCCTCAATGTAAATGAACTCGCCCGTATATTTTCAGAATGCTAAATTAGGGACTAATTTTGAACATTACTGTCAGATGATACCAAGCAACTGATATTTCGACTCTGTCTCGAGTTACCTGGAAATTGAATATAGCTGTCATATGATACCAACAATTTCTTAATTTAAATGACCTGCCCCGTATATTTGTGGTTTTTGAAATCAGGGACCAATTTTGAACATATGTAGCTATCCATTGAATAAATAGATCCGGAAAGAGGGTTAGCCACCGTTGCCTATAGGAGAAAATGCGACGGAAACGACATTTTGGAAAACTATGGGTGACTCATTCATTTCGTCAAGTTTACATTATTATTGGCTGTCATGATCTTTCCTCTTACATCTTTTATTTAGAAAAGAAACAATAAATTGAATAATATTTATCTCCGTCCAGGGAACAGATGCAGCTAAGCCACTCCCAAAACAGCGCGCGATATTTGAATAGAATTTTTCTATTAGTCGAATTTTGACTAATAAAATAAAATTTTGACTGTTTATATCAATCACACAAGAACTAAAATGCGTCAACTTATTTGACAGATATTTATAGGGAGTGGCTTAGCTGCATCTGTTAGCTGGACAGAGTTTAGTGCGTTATTTTAAAATGATACATTATTGGTACCATATCAGCTCTAATGTTAGAATTGAAAGCACAAATCACAGAAAAACAATTTTCCCATGTTAAATGAGATTTCTAAAATCAATTTTTTTCATCTACCGCTACCTATACACTTAGGTTTAACTTAGTTTTTTTTTAAACTTCCCCCTCTGCCTTCAAATTGACAATTTTGTAAAAAAATCTATTATGAACTATATCATATGGCAATGATTCCATTTGTATTCTTCGACTGTGACTTTCAAAGCTCTTAGTTCGCAACTTCCTCGTTACTTTTATTTATATTGTCTCGCCAAATCTCATATATTATACATCTTAATTTTATGATAGTACAAAATTGTTACAAATTGCGGTTTGAAAAGCAAATTTAGAATAATTCAGTTACTTAATGAATGATACCTCGAATATCAAAAGCTTGTTGTCAATTTACCACATCTCGTAAAACAAAAGCTCTTCATGTTAATCGACTTATACAAGCTTGTTTTAACATACGCTAATAAATAAGCATCTACATATTTTATAATTCCAAAGTACCATAATATGTGTGCTTTTTGTAAAACAATAGCTATGGAATAAAGTAAAACAGTTTTTGTTGTAATTTTAATAATATTTGATAGACGTGAGCTTCGGTTTAAATTAATTGTAATTTGTATGATAAATTAGACAATTAAAGTGACATTGTCTATCACAACATCAACATAGTTATGAAATAAAGAAAGAACATATTTTGTATTGATTTTTCAACGTTTCTAGTTCAAGCTTACACGTATCTCAAACCTACCTTTTGATTGAGTGAAAAATTATTAATAAATAATATGCCTACTTTCTCTAATTAATTCAAGAATATATTTATATAATATTGATATTATTATTGCGTGTTAGCAAACTTTTTAGTTTTAAGGTTGAAATAAAATTATTGTTTATTGGTACAGGAACTTTTTTGACTACCATGTTTATTAAACGTAGCAAATTTAGCAAAATTTCGCACCATTTTAATTTTATGGCAATAATGGTTTTGATGATTCAATCAATTTCTATTTGAATTGTCAAAATGCAACGTTATTGTTTAGAATTAAATTAATGTTTCGTTGCCACGTAGGTAATATGAAACGATAATTTTCAGATAGGTATTACTTATTACCGCTTATATTAGGTAATAGAGGTTGTGATAAATATAGAAAAATGTCAGTAACAAAGCCTTTAAAAGTTCACAATCTTACATCTACAATGATCCATAAAATAAACAGAAATCGATTCAGTCATTACTTTCTAATGTTTCTAAAAGGTGTACCTATACTATTTTTATCTTACGTTATTTTATTTCATGCCGTGTTGAAAGTTAAATGCTTAAGTTTGTACATTAGGACCCTGATTCGATCCAAAATTTTTCCACTCACTCCAAGTAGAATAATTTTATTGTTGTAACAAGCTGTAGAAAAGCTACCACACATGAAGAGAAAGAAATATCGTTTCTCCTTAGAAATAACCCGATTGAAAAAGAAGAAACACGTGGCACATAGTATTTGACGCTAGACAAGCGTTCTTTAGAGTACAGCTAAGGTTCAACGGATTACTACTTCATTGATGGTTGATTATCAATCGTTGCTTCGGAAAGCACGTCCAGGTTAGTCTGGGTCGACGGTCTAGTAATTTCTTGGACGTTTACCTATCGAAGCATATTGAGGCATATTATTGCTCTAATGAGCTTTGGTGTAGCTATAAACTTTATATGCTATGCATACTAAATAACTTGGTGAATTATGATGAACTGTAGTAGTGCAAATTCCAAAGTAAATAAATAACTTCTTTCTTCAAATGAAACATAACATTTCACAACTTTACAATAACAATTTACGAAAATTGTTACGAGTTTATTAATTGTTTGAAGTAAATACAAAAAAAACGTGGCAAAAGTTTTTCAATTATACTACATCAGTTGGTAGTGAAGAATTTAAAGTTTTGTGTATTTCAAAGAGTTGTTTATATAAGTTGGTGTTTTATCAATAATCATAAGGGTAGATTCGTTTATCGAGTTCTTTTCTAATACTTAAGGTTGGAAACTTCAGAGTAATAAAATTGATGATAGTCAATACCATCATAAAAGTTTGATATACCTACCTTAAGGTAGAAAGTCGAGATGGTATTATTATTTTATTTCCTTTCGTTTTGTTATTTTATTTTATTCTAAATTTGTTTGTTAAATTAAACTATTTCTTAAATTGTTTTATAACGTTTTCAAAATCGTTGTCATTAGGTACTTTTCCACTTACATACCTAAATTAAATTAAATTTATGTTTCATTAGTAAATAATATTCGTACCTACTGTTTATTTTAAAACATTTAAATCCTAATAATACTTCGGCTGCATAATGCAAGCGTATGTCGTTAAACCAACGCGTTTCAGAGTACAATTTCGGTTCACCTGGCCTAATGTCAGATGGGTGATCATATAAGTCTGTAACTCTATCATGCAGTTGGCTGTGCTTTAAAGCAGCGTTTCTCAACCTGGGGGTCGCGACCCCGAAGGGGGTCGCGTACTGCTTTTTGGGGGTCGCGACTACTATAGAAATCTACAGTAAAATTTGAGCTTTCATTTGAACATCTCTGAAAGAACCAGCAACAATAATTTGCATAAAACTTCAGAGAGACAGGGGGTCGCCAAAAATAATAACTAGAATTTTGGGGGTCGCGAACCAAAAAGGTTGAGAAACGCTGCTTTAAAGGGTACGTTCAGCATTCCCTCCAAGTTAGAATGTAATTGTTGAGAGCCCGGATTCTAACTTTTTGCTTATGGCTTTAAATCATAAACAGGACAAATTCCTTTTGGATCTTTACGTTTCTCAAAATTGAAGTGATTTAAGCCATTGTTGATAATGCTTAATTTGATTTTTTTCGAAAATTTTGCATGAAAGATTTTTCGTGCTTTTTTGAGCTTTTTTTTTAGGTTTAATTGACGCCCAATTGGGGCCAATTATAGCGTTTGGTTTTATTGAACGATTAAACTTCTTATAAAATATTACAAACGTTACGAAACAATTATTAACAAGAAAACATTTTAAAATATTACGACATGAAAAAATGTTTTCTTGTTAATAATTGTTTCGTAACGTTTGTAATATTTTATAAGAAGTTTAATCGTTTAATAAAACCAAACGTTATACCGGGTGACACAGGGGTTTGGAACACTCTTATAACTCCGTTATTTATCAACATATCAAAATGAAATTGGGTGTGAATTATATGCTCATAAATTGCAATTGTTTTAACTACTTATGAAAATTCTGTCACTTCCGATTACGCCGGAAATGAAGCAAACTTTTGATTTTTAATGGAATACCATATATATTTTCACTTTTTTGACACCTACATTAAATTTTGAGTACAATAGCATAATAAAATTAATTTTAAAAATTAATAATAAATAAAATTATTTTACTAAATAAAAATCTATAAATAAAATTTAGAATAATAACAATAACTATCTAAAAAATGTTTTTATTTAAAAATATTTAATTGGTGCTGTAACTCGAACAGCATTATTAATTGGTGATAGATAAGTTACCCATTCAAATAATTTATTTCTTTATGTATATCAGTTGTTTTATAAACATAATACCTAGATAATTTATAATGGCTTTAGAAACAAAACTTTTAAATTTTAGATATTATAAATATAAGTGATGAAGTGGCTATCAGATTCTTTTAGGTAATTCAGTTGAGCATGAGCATCTTAAAACCATGGTATAGCTCGTTCAGTCATAGAAGAAACTCTTAAGTGTGCATTATTATTATATACGAAAGTGGGTTCTTCACTGATTGAGTGAGCTATACTTACTGTGTATACAGGTTGAATAGTTCGAGTTAGCACATAGGAAAATAATGAGTGGGAACAAGTACGAAATATTTTTCAATGATTACGAGAGAGAAAGAGTTACTTTTAGATAAAAGGAAGGCGCCAATTGTTAATTTCAAATTTGAAGTACACGCCTGCAATTTTTGATAAGTGATAGGTATTTATTTTTACAATTTATTTTAATTTTATTATTGGTGTTTTATTTTAAAAATGGTTCTTGATTTAAACGAAAATAATTAGATTATGAATTATTGAACGCCTATTTTATATCTAAAAATAACTCTTTCTCTCTCGTAATCATTTAAAAATATTTCGTACTTGTTTCCACTTACTATTTTCGTATGTGCTAACTCGAACTATTCAATCTGTATGTGTATAACATAGTAGTGTTTTTATCTATTTGGATATCTCTAAATGTAAACAAATATGAAATTTGATAAAATAGTTATTTGTTGCTTGCAAATTTATATCTTCTCAACTTTATACACTAATAAATATTGCCTTCAACTTATTGTACATATTAATTTTAACTGTATAGTGTATATAGTAGATATTAAGGAATCACAAGGCACAGCCAAAACTTGGATTTGTAATATCATGATCACAGAAATTTTTGGAAGTTGGGTTACTTTTTGTAACCCGACAACAATTAAATTAAAACAAATAGATTTATGTTTAGAATCACATACATTAATAGGTACAATGAAACACTGAAAGTGTGGGATCAAAAAACTACATTTTGTAATTGTGAGTTATAAATAGTACAGATCCCAAAGGCGAATATCGGCATCGACCTGTAAATACGACAAAATGTGGCGGAAAATTTGGATTTGGGCATTATTTGATATGTACCAAAAGATGCCTAAAAGTTTACCATCCCCAGGAGTGTGCGACATGGGTGGATCCCACCCATACCGGGTAACACAGGGGTTTGGAACACTCTTATAACTCCGTTATTTATCAACATATCAAAATGAAATTTGGTGTGGATTATATGCACATAAATTGCAATTGTTTTAACTACAAATAAGCATTTAATTTACATGTAGGTATATACCTACCTACTTGTAGGTATATACCTACAAGTAAATTAAAGTAAATTAATTATTATAGTGTAGTCAACGAACCAAAATTTATCCTGATTTTCGGACTTTTTTTGTAACAGCTAGTTTTTTTCCTTAATCGGTGGAAACCATTCCTGTGAGTTTGTGTATAAAATGTCTCAACTCAATTTTGACCGGAAGGCCCTTATTCTTCCACTTTAGTGTAAAAGTTTGACTTTTTCAAGTTTCCGTTTCACTATTTTTTGAATAACTTCGCTTGTATTGGTCGGATCGAGACCAAAAAATTTTCCTTTTGAAAAGTAAAGTCAAAGTAATGAATTTCTCTTGAAAACTGCCTGGGTTAAAATTATTTATATTAATTTCCTAAACCAAAAAAAAATTCAAAACTGTGTCGTCATTGGTCGGTTGTAGTTTTTTCTAGAGAACTTGAGTTTTAAATAATGTTATGGTATGAAACTTTAGGAAGTTGCAGCTGATATAGTAACAAATCCATATTACAAGTTGGGTCTAAAAATATTAAGAACAACGGCTAAAATTTGCATTTTGGTTCAAATTTTCGTTTTCATATTTGTTGTGAGCAATAGATGGTATCCCAATAATTTTACTCTTGAAATGTAGGAAATTTAATGCTCTTTCAGATGAAAACAAAAACAATCACATCGAACCATTTTTTCTTCCAATTTCTTTGAAGATAAAAAGAAAATCTTTTAACTGTTTGTCTACAAAACCAATTTTAATGGTCGAAATTTAATTCTTCTTTTACGTATTTTTGAAAATTAATCATAAAGAACTCCTATAAACTATTTTTGAACATTAAAACTGGTTTTAAAGTCAACCATTTCGACCACTAAAATTGGTTTTGTCGGTAAATAGTTAAAAAAAATTATTTTTCTTTTCAACGAAATCGGAAGAAAACGTGGTCTAATAATAATAATAATAATAAATGAGTTTATTCTGCAGTAACAAAGAAAAACAATTAGTTATTACATGTTATAAAATAGTATGTTACAGAAAAGGTCAGCAATCAATTCTGCAGCATTAAATTGCTTGCAGAATTGGTCTTCCCTGCTGCCTATGTATAATTCATACTTAAACTTAAACTGTGCTCATAACCCCTATTAATAATACAAAAATAACGGAAAAACAATTCCAGAGTCGCAACACTCACAGTACAATTTCAAAATTAAATTAAATTTAATTTAAATTAAATTAAATTAAATTTCATAATGTGATTGTCTTTGGTTTTATCAGAAAGAGCATTAAATTTCCAACATTTCAAGGAAAGAATTATTACGATACCACCAATTGCTCACAACAAATAAGAATTAGAAAATTTGAACCAAAATGCAAATTTTAGTCTTTGTTCTCAATATTTTTGGACCCAATTTGCAATATGGATTTGTTACTATATCAGCTACAACTTCCTAAAGTTTCATACCGTAATGTTAATTATTACTGGAGTTCTCTATAAAAAAACTACGACTCACTAATGACGGCGGTTTTGAACTTTTTTTAGTTTAGGAAATTATTATAGATTATTTTAACCCAGGCAGTTTTAAAGAGAGATTCATTACAAACAAAAGGAAAATTTCTTGGTCCCGATCCGACCAATACAAGCGAAGTTATTCAAAAAATAGTGAAACGGAAACTTGAAAAAGTCAAAACTTTACACTAAAGTCCAAAAATAAGGGCCTTCCGGTCAAAATTGGGAGACATTTTATACACAAACTCACAGGAATGGTTTCGACGGATTAAGAAAAAAAACTCGCTGTTACAAAAAAAGTCCGAAAATCAGGATAAAATTTTGGTTCGTTGACTACACTATTAAAGACAATTATTTAGAAAAATCGACTCGCTTTTATTTTTTTTAATATGAACGTCAGTTTTTCTTATGGGCGTCATTCAATTTTTAGTATAAATTATTACTTTTTTATTCCGACTTCAATCATGGATCACGTTCTATCTTTTAAAGTAGTTTTAGTGAGGTTTTTGTAAAATTTTTCAATTTTTTACTAATTTTGGCTAGGATAATCTAGCCACCCGTGGTTTGAAAGAACAATAGTGTCGTGTCACAAACCACAAAATCCACAGGCGACTACATTATGAAAGCCAACTATTTTAAAATTAATTAAGTTGAATTTATGTTAACAGCAGCAATAACCACATTTTTGATTAGGAGTAGAAAAAGAGCAGTAAACAGTTCCGAAATCAAACAATTTTTACAAATAAAAAATAAAATAAGGTTTTCAAGTTTTTTTCATTTTTCAGAAATTGAGGTATTTAAAATTTCTTTTTAGATTAATTAACGGGCAAAAAATTTAGCAACTTTGAGGAATTAAACCTATGTTCTATGTCTTACTATATGAGAAAGACCTTATAGATACACAGGGAATTTTAATAAACCTGTAGATTATAAAAGGTGTAAAAACATTTTAGTCTTTTATTTGTTAACTTTTCACAAAGAAATCAAAAGCCAGTAAAGTTTCGTATCAAAAGAGTAACGGAAGTTTTCTGAATGATAGGACTTTATACGACATTTTTAACATTTTAAGTGTACGCTTGTGAGTAGCTATATTAAATATTTAGAATTTTTAAAGATTTGTAAGTAATAAAAAGTACCTATCGTAATAACTTTTATAAAAATTACTAAGCATTTTAATAATTTAATAATAAAAATCGATATTAATGTCATCCAAAAAACATATTTAATGTCCATTTAAGGCTCCTAAACATATGAAAATAATATTGGTTTCTTGTAAAAGGTATTTATAAATATATAATTTATTTATTAAAATGTACGTGTTTGTATTAGTATTTATTCGTAACATAAACATAAATGCTTAACGATTTCAGGTTCATGTTCTTATTACCTATTTCACTTAGACAAAATTAAAATTTTTGTCTGAAGCTATTATCTACATTTGAACTTGACAAAAAATATTTTTATTAATTTCTCCATTGCAAGGGGTCAATAGTAATTATTTTTAACAAAATTGATTGCAAGTTTCTTGGTAAAAAATTCCACTACAAATAAAATCAAAACTGTTACATCAAGTTTTTACCTTTTCTTCATTTACTGCATAACTACTTAAGACTTGAGGGTTGATAATATTTCAAAATATTATTAAAGTAATTTATATAAATTACTACAGTATCTATAATTTCTGTTTCGTTAATTTATTCATTATAAAGCAGTAATAGTACCCATTTTTTAACAAAATTTTTGTAAAGGTCCCTTTGTTTTTGTGCTGCGGTTTAAATATGAACTATAAATGTGTCAATATCGAAAATTAATTATTTATTGAAAGTCGAAATTCACTATCAATCAATCATACGGTCGTACATACACAAATGTACAGATAATATGTGGCGTTTTAATTCAATTTGCATGACATACTTTGCAAGAATATTTAAAAGGTAATCAAAAATCAATTTGCTCCAATCGCGAAGTAATTGATACGAATATTATGTCTAAAATGAAAGTGTACATTTTCTTTGCATGTATTTAAAACTATTGTTTGAAATACAAAGAACGCATCAGAGAAGGTTTTCTGTGGAAAATCAAATATACCGTTGAATAAACAAAGCCATTTTTACTGTCTGCATATTTAACTGTTATCCTAATTCAAATCATTTAGTTAACCGTTTAGTACAGGAAATAACATACCATCAATCTCAAACTACCGAGATATTCGTGTCGGTGCCACCTGTAATTACCCGATTAAACAGATCTGCTATACGTCGGTGTTTGGTAGCATGCCAGAAATTACGCTCAGTTATTATATTTCATTTCATATTAAATCGTAATCTGAACCAATATCGATAAATATGTAGGATGGTTTACTTCGGCATGTAATATTATAGCAAATTGTACGGTATTAATCTGACTACATACATGTCTTACATAAATCCCAGAAAAGGAAAAGAAATTTTTTATATTTCGAGTTGGAAAATTACAAAAAAATCCATCAGAAACAAGAAAATCAAAAAATGTCATCAAAAGTTTAGAATTTTATTACAGCATATTTCGCAATAGTGCCACAAAAAACATTTCAATTTAATTTATTTCCTTTGATCCTTTAATTTATTTTTTTTGCGTCAAAAAAAGTCGACTTTGTGTCACTTAATATGTAAGGGTGAATTTGAACTTTACTACCTTGGCAGGAAAAGTTGTCAGACAAAGTACTTTTCTCTGTCTAGACAGACAAGATAAAATCTTAACCTAACATAATTTTTATGTTCATAGCGTAAAAGATGTTTTCTAAGCATTTGTAATGTAAAAAATTTAATGTTTTTCAAATTTCCTTTAGAATTAATTCATTGCGTTTAATAATTAGCTTTTTTTACAAATTAAAGTTAATTTAAAAAAATATTTGACAATTGAACTACAAGTAATTGACAAGAGGGCGCGTTTTCAAAATTCAAAATTTTGAGTTTTACTGAGTTTTACGTTTGAAGAAAAAATAAAATGTTTTATATGGAGTGAAAGTAGTTTTGTGTGACTCGCCTGTATTGCCGGACTCGTTCGCTACACTCGCTCATCAACCAAACACAGTCTTGTCACACGAAACATTACTTTCTCTCATAATAAAACAAAATACTATTTGTGAGAAGAATGCGAATTTTGACGTTTGGTTTTCTTATTTTCGGCATAATCTCTATTGCCATGGAAAACAGTATAAATCAAAATCGTTGAACATGGATTTCCACACGAAGAATGCGAATTTTCGTCAACAAAGATAGATGCTATACTACGTATCAGATTGCGTGTTTTTACTGCTGACCGTCCGAGCGACAAAGATCCGCTGCAACAACTGTATATTGCTTTATTAGGATTAAAAGTGCAACTTTGTTTGGCAAGCAATTTAGTACGGTTGCACAAAAAATTTGTTAATTGACAGATTTTGATAGAAATTAATTAAAATATCCGGAAGATTGGCAATAATAAAATTTTACCGTCGATCGATGGTTTTAATGGATGTCATTATCATAAGCAATATCATAAGGGCATCTAATTTTTCCGAATAAAATCGAAAAAACACGTTGCTAAGTAATATTTTAACAAGAAGCAAGAGTGCTGGTGGCAACAAAAATCCGAGTCGAAGACGAGGATTTTTGCACCTGCACGAATGCTTTTTGTTAAAAAAATATTACTTTGCATTGTGTTTTTTCGATTTTATTCACAGGAAAAATTAGATGCCCGAATGGTATTTGACAAGACTATTTCATGAGTAATAGATTATTCTGCATACACATAGCTTACTACTACTACCTATTATCAAAGAATTGCTATTATACATGCATACATAATAAATATGTAGGTAATAATTTGAAAACTGAAACACAGGTAATTTATTTAATCACAAAATACTATAAACTTAATTATTTATGGTACAATGAAAATTAAAATTGCAATTTTGGTACACTGTAGGAGTATTGTTTGAAATCTTTGTTAACTCATTGATAACGTTGGGTGTAGGTAAATCATTTATGTTGTTGATGGGTCCAGCTGTAGAGTAAGAAGCTCGAGGAGTGGCTGCAGGATCTTCTGTTATCTGTTTTTTAGCTGGAGGTTCTGAGACGTCACTTCTAAGAGTGTTTATGATGTTGGAATAATGCTCATTATCCATTTGCAGATAAGGCTTAATTGAGTTGGCTGAACTGTGGCCAGTAATTTTAATTAATTGTTGTTCACCCACCCCTCCTTTAGCCAGATTACTGACTTCTGTCGATCGCATAGAGTGGTTTGTTATTTTTATTTCTTTTGTATTTAATCCCGTCTTCTCTGCTGCTTCTTTAGTCCATTTCGAAAGTTCGTTTTTTCCTACTGGTGTGTTTTTGTACCATCCACTTGATTGTTCTTTGTTCCATGATGGGTTTGCTGTTAAGAATAATCTATCAGTTGTTATTCTAGATGAACGTTTAACCATTAGAAGTTTAAAAAGACGGACTGGACAAAAGGTAGGGTTCTTCGTGTTGGGGACCAGCCATTTATTATCGGCCATTTTTTTTTCTCCACCCTGGGCCGTTTTATTGAATCGAGGATTATATTCTACTCTTCCTAAAAAGTAGGATTTTTGAAAATCAGTTATTTTAAAAAATATGTAACTATGTTATCTACCTGTTTTAATCCCAGAATTATCGACTTCCTCCGTAAAATAATGAACTCTGCAATTGACTGCCTCTCCACCTCTCCAGGCAAGTTCTACTGAAGCGATATGGTAAAATTTTCGCTGGAGTCCCACCGGAGTGTCTTCGTCCCATAATAAAACCATTGCGTAATATTCTTCCAATTTTAATGAAACAGAGCTCGATTTTCTTTTATTGGCGCACATCTGCAAATTCCTTCGTTTAGCATTACGAGCTTCCCTACTCGACTTAAAGATAATATCTTTAAATGGATCAAAAACTATTTTCCACTTTATAAAATACATCTCTTGCATTTTTTTTACAACGGTGTTCCACATTGTCTTCACAACTAGTTCTTTGTAATTTTCACCGTTTTCTTTCTTCATATTCCATGCCCAATCTTTCAGGATTAGATTTAGTTGCTCTAAACTTGTAGTTTCCAAAAGCTCGTATGTCTTTGCCTTGCAGAATTCCATAAACTGTTTCCATATTGACGTATGGGTTTTAACGGTATTGTACGGTACACTTTTCTCAATCGCCAGATCAATATTAGCAAATACATTAGAACATAGTAATACGCGCAGCTTCTGACAATTTCAATACGTTTTGAATTAAACCTTTTCAACAGCGCCATCTTATCGGTGGGAGTCTTTTTTAAGATGTGTCAAAGCTAGGCATGATTTAAAAAAGAATCAGAATACGCGCCAAATCCAAAATATCTGATGTAAAACAGTTGTTGATTTTAAGTATTTTAGGTGGTATTTTAGTAATAAAGCTTGTGAATTCTTTTTGAAATCAATTATAATTTAACCGGGCATTTTAATTAAATTATTTTTTAGATATTTAATTTTTTATTTCAAGCTTATCATCGTTAAGACCTCGTTTTGATATTTCAAGTTGATTTTGCTCAGCTTTGGTTTTGTTGCTTGTAATTGTAACAACCAAAAATTGCACATATTGTCATGCTGCAAAAATTATTCAGTCAATTAATATAAATAAATAATAACGCACTTCCACACAAAAATTCAACTTTTTAAACAACTTTAACTCACTTTTAACAACTCTCTAACCTTTAAAGTAACAGAAGGAAATTTGAAGTTTGAAAGTGTCAAAAAAGACGGTTCTTTAATTGACTCTCAACGGTTTAGGTGGCGCTAGTGCGCCGATTTACTATTTTTAGTCGAAGCTGCACGTATTACTATGTTCTAATGTATTTGATATTAGTCATACAATCACTTCCAAAGCGACTCATTTTCATAAATGCATAAGCTGATTACAAAAATTTATTGACAATAAAAACCACATAAAAACAGAAAAATTGTTTAGTGTTGTTTTCTGGTGTCCTAGGAGACCATAATTACTTGTTATCAAAGGTACCTATTGTAATTTTTGGTGTCAAGTTTCACCGCGAGTAAACTCGCTGACAGGTGCTGTCAGAGAGTTTCACCGCGAGTAAACTGCTGACAGGTGCTGTCAGATAGTTTTTCCATCTAGAAACCATTTGTAATTCAAAATTGCGCTTTTGTGATTGGTGGAAATTAAGACGAAGGAAATAGTCAATAAGAAATTTTTGAACAACAATTTTTGAAATAAAATTTTAATTTATGTTATTTTTGTTTCAGGTAAGCCACAATGACATTTGGAAATAAATATAAACTTTTCAAATTGGTAAGACTTTTAATTTATTTGCGTCACTTTCTAAAAATTTTTAGTTTGGTTTGTTGGTATGTGCCAACTATAGTATCAAATCGCAACATTCTTATCAGACTTAACACTCTCAAATCGCATTTAAATTTCATGCGCGTTCGCACAAGCCCTAGTCGTTTAATTAATCAAAATTAGAGTGTTTATTGTAAATTATTTATTTTATAATGTTCGTGAGTGATGTGCAATTGAAAAAAAACTTTAAAAGCTTTTCTCCAAGGTAGGAATTCCTTTGAGATTTTAATTTGGCAAATTATTGGTGTCCCTTTGATTGTAAAAATTTTATTACAAAACAAAATCTTTTGATAAAAATTAATATTTAATTAATTATTACTTAGCAAGATCATTAATAGGGTATTTTCCAATTTTTTAAAATGTATCTAGAAAGTTACCTTATTGATAACGTAATCTCAAAACCACATTAAAGAAAAATTGCGACTGTAGGTTTTGCCAAAAAAGTATTTGAAATTCAAACTATAAAGTTTCCCGCATAAAAGCGACATGTCGTCACGAATCGTTGCTGTCAATATTCAACTCATCGTCTGCGTTGATCTATCGTAGTTTTACGCTACTATAAGGGGGCTGTCAGACAGACGTTTTTTAGCGACCGTCATAGACCGACCAAAATTTTAAACATGCGGTTTTGAATATAATTAGGCGACTGTCGGACAAACGGTCGATCGTCGGCTAGTGAGGAATACCGAACATTATCGAATTATCGATGACTGTCGATGGTGTGTGCCTAATTATATTCAAAATCGCGTGTTTAAAATATCGGTCGGTCTATGACGGTCGCTGAAAAACGTCTGTCTGACAGCCGCCTAAAGTCATACCAATCGCTCAAAATCGTGCGATGACATATGCTGTGAAAATAAGGTAGATGGCTCCACTTCAGGGAACATAGGAATTTATTTTACCGATAGTCAATTAGACATTTTGTTGTGACTGGTGCAAATTTCATATTGACATTTGCGACACCAATCACAGCACAGTTAAATAAATCTCGTACTCTATGAGAGGAGGGGGCACAATCGCTGTTTTCTGAATGTAGCTTTAATTTTATCGTTGTCAAATAGATAGTGACAGTATAATGACATTACTCCAGTGTAAAACATGTTATTACAGTTTCCATTGTTCCCTGATGCACTAGCGCCTCTAGTTGCAATTTATTGGATTGGTATGACTTTATAGTAGCGTAAAACTACGACAGATCAACGCAAACGACGATTCAACTAATGAGCTCCAACTTATTATAACCTTTATTACACATTAACTGATATTTAACACATGTAACTAAGCAACAAACGTGATGTGTACGAATCGCGACGTCACTTGCGTTTTAATTTTCACTTTGAACCTGCAGCATTTAATGCTTTTACTAAAGCAGTTTTTAATAAAACTTTTTTGATTAACATATTTTGAGTGTGCCCAAGTCATTGATAATCGACTTTGCTATGCAATAACGCAGCAATAATCGATGTTTAAAAAATTAGAAAATACCCTATTGCTTGTTAAAAACAAATTTAAATTAGTATATTAGGTACGAGTTCAAGCGAGAAGGAAATATAGCAAGTGTAGATATCTATTTGCACTTTGCAGGTAAAAATACTAAACTCGATCCATAGCAATATTTAAAATTTTTACGAAAGGTCAAATTATGAAATAATATTTAATAATTTTCATTAAAATGATTATGGAAGGCGTTTTACAATTTTTTCATTTACTGAAACTAATTTTACTCAATTTGACCTACCCTGGGTATCACTTCAACTTTTTAGAGCTGCTAGTTGGAATATTTTCGAGACCGATATAACTTAAGACATTATAATACCTACTTATTATAGTGAAAGAAAGTCAATTTTTCACTTGCTGCAAAGAAATATGACACGAGTTGAGACACATTGAAATAAAATAAATTTTTTATTTCCTGCCAATTTTCTCTCAATTTTCTATTTCTACTTTTCATTTTATGACGCTAAAGGGAAGCGTTTCTATATCAATTTGGAGATTTTATTACGTACTCGTATTATTAATCCATTTCCTCTTCTACAAATATCCAACTTAACATAGGTTAAAGCTAGTACAAAGTATAATCAAATAAATTAAAGTCTTAGGTTCAATTTTTCATTATCAAATAAATATATTACGTGATCTTCACAAGCCTAAAACACGCAAACCCATAACAATACCTTCAATTTGCTTTATAAAAAAGAAAGCATTTTTAATAGTCAAATGTAACATAAAACTTATTTCTGTAATTTAAAGAAACCGATCGTAATAAGAAGTATAAAGCCATTTATCCGTAACTTTCTAAACCAAATATGTTTGTTTAATTCGAAACTGTTGTTGTTTGGAACAATTTAAGTTAAATAACGTTGTTGTGTTAACTCAAACACTAGTAAATAAATTTCATTACAATAATGTGACACATCATACGACTTCATTTCTTAACTTGATTAAACATTCAACTTCTTGTAAGTACACTTTGTTTGTAGTACGTACAGGATGTTCTTTGAGTTTACTATGAGAGAGAGATCAAAATGATTTCAATTTTTTGTTGAGAAATTCGCTCTATAGAATTATCGGTAGCTCAAAAAAGACGTTCTTCAGAAATAGAAACATAAAGTCTTTTGAAAGATTTATTCAAAATTTTGATTAGTGTACAATTATAATTTCTTTGTGTCGAAATTTAAGCTTTTTAGATAATTTTTTAGGCAACCCCGTCCGGGGTCACACTGAGTTGCAAGTTAGAAATTAAGTTAGTAAGCGGATTGTTCAAAAAACAAATGATTTTTAATTATTTAGCTAACTGTGTAAGCTTCTTCACTCAAATCAAATGTTTCACTGCGCCACGGCCGCTAGATTGGCTACGATAAACTTGTTACGAATAAATTAAAAGAAGGAAAATAAATTAAAGGAAAACTCTTAAAACACTGTTTATTTATTATTAATTCGCGTCAGCAACTAAAGCTATTGGTGATGAACATTTAAACTAATAGATTTTTACAAAAATTTTTCGAAGTGAGAGCCGTCTTTTTTTTGCACAAAGCTGGCAACAAAATAGAAAAGCATATAAAAAAATTGTTCTTCTTTTAGTTTATTCATAACCAAGCCAAGCCAGCGACCGTGGCCCAATGAAACATTAGATTTTAGTGAAGAAGCCTACAGAGTTAGCTATACGATTGAAATTTATTTGTTTGTTTGAACAGTCCGCTTGCTTGACAAAAAATAATGTAGATTTAGTTTTTTTAATTTTTCTTTAAAATTTTCTTGTTTAACCCTACGAATGCTTTATCTTATTGAATAGAGAAAAAAATTCTCTTTCATATGAGACTAAATGTATATGATGCAATTTAAAAAAAATAACGAAGACGCCATCAGCCTTAGCTGTTTGGAAAAAAATAATTTTTTTTGCTAACATTTTGTCTAAAGTTACAAATAAACTCCCTATAAGCTGGGATCCTTTTTGGGAAACGCGTATACGTTAAAACCATCTTAATTAAAAAATAATATGCATAAAACTTTTAATAAAATTGCTACTTTGGAGTTTTTCTGTAAACATGATAGTAGGCTACAGGGTCGCGAATATTTGATGCACTATTCATAACGGTAAGAACATATAACAACGCGTTCTAGGGGGGGTTTTGAGATACACCCACAAAATTTTTAAAATCTAGAAAATTCGATGCGCAATTGGTTTTCTGATTTTGAGAAATTATTGAAAATAAGGCATCTAACAACTTTTATACCCAATACCTTTTATCTTATACATAATACCTTATACAATAATATGTCTGTGATATTTTGACAATAGTCGAAATATCTGTTGTGACACGATAAATCAAACGCTCTGTATATATGTGCTCGTTTTCGCAATTAACTCTTTTGGGGACATTATACATCTCTAAAAGGCATAATAAGTAGTTTTTTAAGATAGTTTCATGATAGTATTTAAATATCTCCCCAGCATTGGATAATGTCGAAGTTTTTAACAGAATTCAAAAGAATTCAACAACTGCTCCTTTAGTTCTAGTGAATCCGAAGACGTTCTGATTTTAGAGTATAAAATTGGGAAGTAGGAAATTACCACAATATGATTTTATATCTTAAATTCCTATGATCGAAAGGTATAAAACCACCCTGAATAAAATTTGATTCAATGATTTTAAAAAGTTACTGCATATGTATTTAAAAAATTACTAAGGTTAGTGATATGCTAAATTTATAAATATATCCATATTATCAATATGGACTAGGGGAAAGTAGGTGACAAACTAGACTTATGCCGAGTCTCTCGTAAGATAGTTATCTACTGACGAATAGATATCTAAGTGTTCAAAAACCGGTTTCAAACAATGAAAATAGTTAAGTTATGGAATGTTATGGATCCATAACGTACGAGAAACTCGACCCTATACTAGAATTATTTGATGTTTTTCAACTCAAGAATGTTAAGATTGGAAAATTTTATTGGTTGCTGATAGATGATGGAAATATCAAGTTTTAAAAATGAGTTTTCACCTCCTTTTGCAGCAATTTTAGCTTAACAGTAACTCAATACAAATAAAGATTCTCAACTTAAAAAAATGTACGTACATTAAATTGCTATTTGAAGCAAATACTGTGCAAGGTACATGTAAGTTTCACACGATTCGAATTTCGAAATCGGCACGAAATTATTGCTTTAGATATCATTGAGGTTTAAAAAGCACAATAGATTTACAAATAAAGTGTTTGAAAAGCGAAAATGCAAAATCCTAAATTCAATGAAAACGATTTGCTTTAGGATACTTATCACGTGAAAATGGTGAAAGGGAGGATTTGAAAATTTATTCTCAAAATAAAATATTCTTAATTTAATCAAAAATTATTTTTTTTTGCTTTTTTTGAGACTACGTCTACTGTAGACTAGACTAGAACTGTAAATATTTTAAAATGATTCTCAATTATAGTCAAAAAATGTACTCAACTCAAAAATTTGTCTACAGTATGCATGATTAATGTACGACGAACAATTATTTTTTCTTCAAACGTCAGAAAAAGTCGCCTTTGTATCACTCAATAGGTAAGGGTGAAGTTTAACTTTCCCGCCGAGGCAGGAAAAATTGTCAGAAAAGTAATTTTTGTCTGTCTAGGAGGGAAAAGTAAAAACTTAACCGCATATTATTTTTATTTTTAACGTAAAAAATGTTTTTTAAGCATTTGTAATGTAAACAATTTAATGTTTTTTAAATTTTCCTTTATAATTAGTTCGTTGCTTTTAATAATTAGCTTTTTTTACAAATTTAAGTTAATTTTAAAAAATATTTGACAATTGAACTACAAGTAATTGACAAGAGATGGTGCTCTTTCAAAAATCAAAATTTTCAGTTTTACGCTTTACGTTTGCAGAAAAAATTTAATGTTTTATACGGAGTCAAAGTAGTTTTGTGTGACTCGCCTGTATTGCCTGACTCGCTCGCTACGCTCGCTCTTCAGCCAAACACAGTCTTGTCACACAAAACGTCACTTTGTCTCCTTATAAAACAAATAACTATAGTTCGTTTTATATTTATTTGAAAAGCACTTTTCTAGCTGTTGCTAACGTATGTAATGTCACTTACAGTTATGATGCCTTATCGATTAGTACAGTAGTTATTATACCCTTCATTTTTTAAATATTTTGCACGAGCTATTTATCATTTCAAAGAAAAAATTGTTTCTAAGGCAATGGTTTTTATATCCATCTAACCAATTTATTTTCTTATTATACACTGTGCACTGTACAGTAACTTTGCCAAAATTCATAGCGGAAGAATTTCAAAACTAATTGACCTAAATGAATATAATTTTATTTTATTCTAAATTAATGTATAGTATTATTTGATACTATTTTTGGTAAACAACACAGTTCCGATTAAACCGGAAAGCAGTATTTTTGAAATATTTTGGAAACTTCGTAAAATTATCTTTAATGTAGGAAAAAGTCCTCTTATGTTCACATTATAGTTTTTAAGTTTGCTGGTAATGATGTGCTCATTTTCTTAACAGCTTTCAAAGCTTTCTATTATGTTCCATAAAAGAAAATGTACAGTATAGTAAAATACTAGGGTTTGGCATTTAAAAATTCGTCCATGACGTCATTGTGAAAAATGCTTTCAAGACTTAATTGTGAAAAATATTAATCAAAACACAAGAAGCATAAATACGAATTTGTTTTTAATTTTGTCCAATTTATATATGGCATGGGCGCCTTTAGGACAGGGTGTATATTTAAGACGTTAAATGTTTACAAGTTTTGAAAGAATAAATTGGCATGCTATGCTTAGCATTTGGTTCACTTACGTTTTTGTATAATGATAAAATCGTTGACACGATTATACACGCTAAAAAGGTATTTAAATTTTTGTACAAAAATAAGTTTCCAACATTTTATTTCTGTTTCATTTTTTTAAGATTAAATATCGATTTTTGATGAAAATTTTTTATAGTACACGTATTAAAATTTTGACCTATTTGTTAATAAAATGCAAATTTATTTAACTTTTTTCTTGCTTGTCTTTTTTTTACACTTTATGGCATCAAACTTTTTAAGTGATTTTTATTAAATTAAATTAGTGATTAAAAAAGTTTTATGTAGATCTAGGTAGGTTTTGGTTTTAAAAATTTTTTTACTTGGCTTTATTTAGTTTAATATTTATTGTCTTCAAAAAAGGGGTAGTTAATAGGTATAATTAAAAAGTTAAAAGTTTACAAAGCCAATTTGAATGAAACAAAATGTTAAAGGATCCTAACAAAAACTTTCATGGAAATCGATACCATTTTAGGTAAGGGATCTGATTTAACATTTGAAGAGAAGGAAGACTTAAAAAGTTTTTAATTAGTCGGAGATGAATTAATATTTTGGAATGTTTTTTAAGATACAAGTGTAGGTAGGTAACGCTAAATTTTAAGCCATATCGTAAAACCATAGCGTGCATTAAATTCATCTATTTTTATGGTGAAAATAGTCGGTTTCGGAGTTTCAGCCCTTAGAATGTACACTGCGCCATAAAAAGTAACTGTGATTTACTTTTGCAGTAAAATATAAAGATGAAAATGTAGTAAGTTGGTTACCTTATCGGCGTACTTCGTGGCATATTTTCAATTAACCTCTGAATATCTTCTTAGGGGACCCATTCTTCTTGAAGATCTATCAATAACAGTTGCACAAATACTTACATTTTGGGCAAGAACAAGACAGAAACAAGAAAAATGTAAGAACCTCGTGAAATTTTGTTAAGGAGTCACAGCTCTGCTTTTGATCTTCCACTGAAACTCATCCCATAAGTGCTCGATTGAATTAAGATCTGGGCAAAAAAGTGGTCAGTCCATAACTGGAATTTTAAGTTTTCCTAAGAATCGTATGGTTTGACTTCCTACATGTGGTCTTGGAATAGATATTCGTCAGGACCTATGAATCCCCCAGCTTGTAAGAATGTCATCAATGTATCAAGCAGCATTCATTCGCCCAGGTACTGCTACGATGTCTGTACGAGTGTTAACAAGCGAGAAGCTTGCTCACAACATATCAGATCCTTTTCCAAACTTGTCTACTTCCTGAACCAATTCTTAGCAATGGCATTCACCTACGAGTTTATCAAAATCTGAAGATCACCAAGCACTGATCAAACCCCCAATTTTCATATTGTTGCGCGAACGTTAATCTTTTTCTTCAAGGTTCAAAGTCAATCGTGGCTTACGGACTGACCTCCTCAAATTGCTTTCTATTATCTTTTTCTTATGGTTTTTGTACTTTAAACTCAAGTGGCTCTACTGAGATGACTTTGCGGGTCTCTAGAAGTAGACTAGCAAGCAAAAATCTATCTTGCTGAGCGCTTGTCACACTTTTTCGACTCCAACTATCTCTTCTACCATAATCACCAGTCTATAAGTATTCATTCTAAACTCCAGAGACAACATAAGGGCTTTTACATTAAGTGTCTTGCAAGATGACCATAGCTGCGTCCTTCTCGAATTAATTTTACTGTTCTGCCAGCTTTTACTTGATCTATATCTATATAGATGCCTCATTTTAGTAAGAAGCACTTTAGGGATATTGACATGTAGGAGTACTGCAAGAGAGATTTATGTTGGCGAGCGGTAGGAATAAGCGATACCTAAATTGGTATTTATATTTATCCCCACCAACGCGGAAGTAAACGTATTTAAAGTATTAAAGGGGCGTGGCCAAATCTGCGGGAACTTATCCCTACCGCTCGCCATCAGGGATTTGTGTGACAGTACACATACTATCGTTTCTAATTTTCATGAATCTACAGCTACACTGATAACGATAAAGTAACCAATCTACTCCATGTCGATGTCTTTTGTTCTTTCAAATACGAAATAACAAAAATATTTTTCTTACTGTACCGTTAATTTATTGGCTCAGTGTATTTATCTATTTTTACCTTGGTTTTATAAGATAATAATTTGTAATTGACTAGGCTGTGATAACGCAAGTCGTAACGCCTTGCAAATTGGTGCCCGAGCAGGGACTTCCAGTCATGTAAAATGAAACTTTTTAAATATAAATACATACATAAATATAAGGGCGTTCACGATAATCTCTAGTTCAGTAACCAAATAGGTTACCCCTAATCACCCCTAATCCTAATTACACCCTAATCTTATCCTGACTTGGTTGGTAGACTTTAATTTTTTAGAGATTGCCTGGGCGGAGCCAATATCTTGCGTAGTACAAGTGGAGGGAGCGAACACTCTCTCTCTCTCTGATCCTACAGGATCGGGCACTTTTTTGTCGAGCATTGACTCCACCCAGGCATTCTCTAAAAAATCAACGTCTACACCCGCTTTAAGTTAGATAGGCCCTTCTGTTCAATTTAGAGCAGGGATTTTAAAATTAAATTATTGGGAAATGCTAGGTATTTATTGCACAGTAATAAAGTTGCTGTTACCTTATTTGAAAGAGTTATTCAATAGCAGTTTTTCTTGATAGCCTATGTATAGATAAAACTTGTGATAGCACAAAATGTATTATAAATATAAAAACCAATTTATGTCTTTAGATACCTACCGAAATTTTTTACCAAGGAAGAACTTAAACAGTTTCTGTCAGCAGAAATAAAATATTTGATTAAGTAAATTGATTCTGAACTTACACAAAATACAATAAAAATTATGGGCGGTCTACTATATTTTATTATGAGGGCAATTCTACGTCAAATCGTCCAATAAAGTTCAGTAAAATGACACCCACCGAATCAAACTTTTATGAAATTTCGTAATATGTAAAATCTTTCAACCCCTATTCCAATAGTCTAGAAATTATACGAGGTCAAAGTTTTTTTAACACCGTCAAGAAATCTCTCCTTTTATCTCTAAAATACGTGGGTCGCAATAATAAAGTTTACAACTTTCATTATTATAAATCGTAAATAATATATCTTTTCCATTCTACCACCTCATATAGTAAAGTCTTCATAAAAAGATAGGCACGTTTATAACTCAAATCCAAAAACGAACTTTAAAGACACATTGAAAGATTTGAATTCCGTGACACAATAAATGGGGCTCGAAAATAAATGGAATCTAGACAAAAGTTATGGGCGTAAAAAAACTAGTTGAAAATTGAAGTTGTATAAAAAAAACAAATACCTACTTAAGTTTTTTGTCATTTTTCATCGCGTACAGATAAATAAAAAGAGTATCGATTCGAAAATTTGATACAATACGTCTTGCAAAATTGAAACGGATAAATATAATATTTTTCTTACATCTTGTGTTACAAGAAATTGTTTTCTCTATTTCATGAAAATAAATGGAATTGTTTTTATTATGATGATGGAACTACGAAGTAGAAGGAAATTTAATAATATTAACTGTAACAGTAGGAGATGCTCAATTCGTAGGTATGTGGAAGAACTTGTAAAATTAATCCATTTCGGTTGTCTGAAAAAAACTAATTCAATTTTAAACAAAGTTTTATGAAACTAATAGTGAATATTTCAGTAATTTTAAATTTCAGTTCATTTAAATCCTAAAACTTTAAATGAGCTCTTAGTTGGATGTAAAAGCTTTGTTTTGTTCTGATCCGACTGTGACATTTAAACTTTTCAAAGGCATAATAAAACTTATCAAGTGCATCATTTCATTTATCTGAAATCGAATTATTGAGTTATTTGTAAATTTTTTCCTTCCGTTTGGTATTTTTCCACATTTTTCTTAAAATGTTATGTAAACAATAAAAATGATTGTTTTCTGAGTGAGTTGTAATGAGTTTTATTAAATGAATGACGGAAGATAATAAAATGTAATATAGGAAGAAAATACGCAACATACAATTATATAATAATCAAAAGTTACATTTTTCTTCTAATCGTTTCTTCATAAACTGTTTGAAATTTTATTTCATAATGAAAATAGTCAGGTTTGCACATTTTTATTTTCCTGAATTCCAAAATGTTTACAATGTTAAACTTGTTCAACTACCTACCTCAAAGCTTGCTCGAACCTACTCATGTGTCTGCCCTAACTCTGTCCAATGCGAAATTCGGTTAAATGGTTTTGATTAAATTTTGACGAGAGATTTAGAACAGTTTCTCAAAATATCTTTTTTGTCATTATTTTGGTTTATAATTCAATTTAAATTGCTCTAACAAATTTAATTTACTTAAAAAAAGAAAAAGAAATAATTGGCAATAAAACCAAAACAAACAGTAAAGTTAGAATCTTAAAATCATTAAAAGTTACACAAAAGATATTCAGAAGAAAAAAGCAGAGATAATTAGAGAGATTAATTTCAAGGAAAAAGGGTTACAATCTATTAGCACTGAAATTAACTAATATTAATTAGCGGTTGAGGTTATGTTTCGATTTTGGAACTCAAAATGCTTCATTTTTGTGTATAAAATCGTACTAAAGCCGTTGTTCAAGAAATAATAACAAAACATTTTTCTAGGTATACTCCGTTGTCGAAAATGTATAGAGTGACTCATTTTAAGAATGACAGCCACGGGTGATGAAACGTGCAGGACGGATCAATCCATAGGCGTGTGCCTATCCGTCCTGCACGTTTCACCTCCCGTGGCGGTCTTTCTTAAAATGAGTCACTCTATACATTTTCGACAACGGAGTATAGTTATGACTATTGACTATCCTCTATGCTATGAAATTAAATAAGTACGATTAAATTGTTCATTAAAGCGACCTAAACTTCCTCATTTTCAAATGACTGTAACTCATAATTTTCAAATGGAACACCCTGTATTTTTTTTAAATTTTATTTTTAATTTTTAAAATCATGTAATTTAAATTAAGATAAAACAACGGATATGGCCATGCGAAGAATTTTTTCCCCTTCGTCAGATTATAATTTTATATTTTTTTATCAATTTTATTTTATTTTTTTTTATTTTAGTTTAAAATAAAAATAATATTACAATGTTAAAAAACATTATAAAATTTTTTAAATTATTAACTTTTAAAGAAATGCATAAAAAAATACAATAGGAAAAAGTTCCTCGTATGGTCACATCCGTTGTTTTTGAATATACTATAAGGCTAAATTTAAGGTTAAACGAGAGACTTTTGGGCGAAGTTTAATGATTTTAAATTCATTGCATGTGGGGGGGGGGCACTAGGATGGGTATGTGAACTTTATCTTTAAAAAAATAATCTTCATAAAATTTGCAACTAAAGCCGCAGTGATCTTATATTTGTATTTGTTCGATAATGTCAAGTTGCTAAAGCGTGTTCGCTTTGAAAAGTGATACTGAAATGATCAGTTCAGTTCTACCAACTCTTACCCTAAATAAAACAAATGCGCTTAAAGAATCTTAAATAATGTAATTAATACCACTGACCCTCCTCTTCATCTAGTGTCCCAGTGGTATAGCAATTCTTGTTGGCAAAATAACAGCGTAGGTCGTTCGTTATTACTAGAGCCCGGATCTAAGCTTTTTGCTTATGGCTTTAAATAATAAGCAAAACAAATTCTTATTTGTTATTTAAGCCAATGTTGATAATGCTTATTTTGCTTAAAAGACATTTTCGTGCTTATTTGAGCTTTTTTTCAGTTTTTATTTTCAAGTTAAAAGTTTGGTGATTTATAATTTGAATAAATTTGGATAATTCGTGTTTTTTTCAGTGTTAAATCTTAAATTTTGATGCTCAATTTTGAATTTTTAGTGCCTTTTAAGAGCTTGTTTTGACTTTTATTATATTATTTTATAGCTTTTATTATACTTTTTTAAGCGCTTATTTTGAAATAATAAATGCTTATAAATCCGGGCTCTAGTTACATATACATTTCAGTATCTTTGCTCGGAATTATTTTCTTTTCAACTCCATTTTTGAATCTCATTTTAATGGGCTAGCATAATTATACCAGCATACGAGCGCCAAAAGTATGTAAAAGATATTCGGAAAATTTGAAAGAAAAATACTTGGCCCGTAAATTTTTTTTAAATTCATATTTTCTTATAGAAGTCAGTGACATTTGTTTAAATGAAAATGTACTCTATATCATTTGTTTTGTCTTGCTTTGTCCAACTAATAATCTAGCACACTACAAGAGCTAGTAGATTCTATTTAGTTTTACTACTACTTCTAATCAGTCAATTTCAATTTTTGAAAAGGTCATGAACTTCATTTATTAGAAGGTGCTATTATACTAGGACTGTGTTGTAACGGAAAAGAGACATGGAAAACACACCTCTTCTGAAAATTTTAACATAAATCACTTTTAGGCACTACATTATACGGTTTTCTTTAATAGGCATTCTTTTCAATGATGAAAAGCTCATATCTTCGAAACTGTTGGTTTTCTCTATGTTCATCGTAATCATTGCAATATTCTCAAATGCGATCACTTTCTCAAACACAAAAAAAATCGATGGGGGCGGCTATACACATACAGCCCCTTTAATGCGGATTGTATACGGCGAAAACCTCAGGTACTTTGAACTTACAGTTAATGAAATGAAACTCGAAACATAGTTTAATGGAACTGGAAATGGAATATTGGCAAATTTTGTCCGATGAGACCTTCTTTGGTCTCATCGGACAAGATTGTACTATATGGTCCCAGTAAACTATGTGCCGAGTTTCATTTTATTAACCAAAAGTGCAATGTACCTGAGGTATTCGCCTAGCATCGGCAGCATTAAAGGGGGTGTGCAGCGACCCCCTAGAATTTCTATTGGTCTCATCGGACAACATTACTCCATTATAAATAGTTCCAATAAAGTATGCAACCAGTTTTATTCCGTAAACGAAAGTGAAATATAATTTAACTCGACTTCTTTTAAAATTTTTGAAAGAGCGCTCTTACAGACCCAGAAAAAAAACTGACGGTTATGTGCCTATGGGGATGTTCAAATGGATCAGTTATTGGGACAGATTGATTCAGTACTCTCAAAATATACGGTAACGATACTTTTCACGAAAAAGTACTTCGAGTATGCACATTTTGAGAAAAAGGGGGTGTGTAGCGTCCCCTTCGAAGATATCTCTAGTTTCATCGGACAAATTTAAAAAAAAAAAAAAAAAAAAAAAAATTTGCCAATATAGTTCCAGTAAACTATGTTTCGAGTTTCATTTTATTAACTGTAAGTTCAAAGTACCTGAAGTTTTCGCCGTGTACAATTCGCAATAAAGGGGGTGTACAGCCACCCCCAACGAATTTTTTTTTGGTCTCATTAGACAAAATTACTTGATATGGTTTCAGTAAACTATGTACCGAGTTTCATGCCATTAACCAAAAATGCAGCGTTCCATAGTTTTATGTTGCGTAGGCTCCGTACTATTTACTCTTTGATTCATTAGTAACGAAAGATATTTTAATAAAAAGTTATTTTTGAAAAACTTTGGGTTTTGATGTTTCATTTTTGTTAAAAAAAGTTTTAATTGAATTTTTTGTCAGATAATAAAAACGAATAAAGTCAATCAATAATTAGGTACCTACTTATATCTAATTTTTATTTTTTCCAATTTCATTTTTTCTCCTTTAGGCGGAATCTATAATATTAAAAATAGTTGGTTTTGCAATAACTCGAAAAAACCATCAACGTTAAACATAACACCAACACCGCATTGAATTAACGTTAGCATTAACGTTTAACGTGACATTCCGATAACTCCCTAATTGTTTTATACAAAAGGAATGTTTTTCAATTTTATCCAAACCTATAGAAACCCTTTTTAATAAAATGTAGCTTTTGTCCTGTAGACAAAATTAGTGTTTGATTAATATTGGGGGATTAACGTAAAAATGTAAATTGAAATTTACATCGAGTATTACCGCAACAAACTCTCTAAGTGCGTTTATAAGAGAGCTTTTGCTTAAATGCAGATTCGTTAATTCGTTTTCCGCAAATATTAATCAATCAACATTAGCAGTACTTTATCAATTTTTTTATTATTCACTATTCAGTCACGAAGATTGCGTGTTTTATTGTGACTGGCATAACGTACTTATAGCATAAAATTAAATTTTCTATGCATGCATTTGTAAACCGTTTAAGTTAAGTAGTTGAAATAAAATTTCATTTTTTAGCATTTAGCTGTTTTCGGTGTCATTTTTTTATTTAACTTTTTTCTATTTGTTTGCTTGTTTGATCGCATTTTGGCTTTTCTCCAAAAAATTGGAAATTTATATCAGTCTGTGGTGGTCATGTTTGGTTCTGCTCTATAAATAACAATTATATAAATCCTTATTTTGTTTATTTTCTCAATTAAGTGCAACTTTGTATAAAAAAATGCATAAGCTCTTTAAATAAAAATTTCATGTAGAAAAAATACTAGATATTACATATTAATAATATCTGCAGTAACTGCAGTGAACATGCAAAGTTCTTCCTGAACAATTTTATAAATGTAGCCACTTTTACCACTTTTAAGTTGTCAATTTGGAAGTTCTTTCTTAATCAGAACTTGCGACCTTTTTGACTGTATTTTCTAACACAGGGTAGGGGACAAACACTGGAGTATCTAAGAACTGATTCGCAAGATTCAAAGTGAGCCTCACCCCATAAATTTTTTGACATTAACATCAACATTAAAAATTTATTTGAAAATTTCAGAGAGTTTCAACTTAAAATAATAATAAAACTAATTAGTGGAAAAAAAACGGTCAAAAGGTACTCATAGATTAGCGAAAATAAAACTTTTCTGTTCGAAAGACGAATGTTTAAAAAAAACATTTTTTCATTTTCATCACGATCACGCATTAAATGACATTCTTACAAGTTCTGATTGTCTATGCACTTTTTGGTCGTTACGTTGCACCTGAGAATATCAACTTTGGCAAGTCGATTCTACATTAGTTATTTATTTTTTATAAAAATTCATATAATTTAGGGGTTCATTTGTGACTATTTCTAAAACTTTTACAACCGACCGACTTTTAGTTGTAGCCCAGTTTCCACATCCATATAAGCATATGAACCCAAGAAAATTAGGAAAGTGCAAAAAAATTCGGTATTCAGATAGATTAAGACATGGCGAAAAAGATGCAAAAAAGTTTGCATTCAATATAGGTGCCGCTTCATGGAAAAAAATGGACTTGAAGAGGAAAAAATGTGTTTTTTTAAGAATATCTCGGAAAATATGCAATCTAGAGAAAAATGACTAGACCTTTATTTTATAGATGAAGCATTTTTACATAAAAAATTTCGAAAAATTTCCTATAAAATTTTTCCGTTAGAACAGTGGTTTTCCCAAAAAACAATTTCAAAAATATGTTGAAAAACAGGATTTTTAAATTTTCTTTTTGAAATTATAATTTTATCAATAAAATCGGGCAAGAACATTAAATTTTTTTAAATGTAAGTATACAAATACATTACCTATGTACTCTCGGAGTGTTCGAGAAACGATGGTCTTTATTTATTCGCCTTCTATTTTTGATTGGTCAATTCGGGTTATGATTCTAGTAAATGCTGCTTTGGTTTTGTATATTTATTTTGTATGAGCGTTCTTAGCGTAGCAATCTTTTGTTTTACCCTGACATTATTATCAGTATACACTATACAGTGATTCTTAATTGATCGGGTCTTCGATGTTAAGCCTGGCACAAAGTGAGACTTAAAATTTAACGCTTAAAACGTAAGACTTAAAACTTTAACGTAAAATCATTATACAGTATGTCTGTAAATACACCTTACAGCACTTTTATTCAAGTTCCACCTGTTTATTAGTAATTTTTCTTGATCTTCTGGTGTACTTATTCGGTGTTTTGAGTGCATCTTCTGAGGAGAGCTTTCTAGTTAGTACTCTCTAAATATACAAATACTATGCTAATTTTTGTCTCTGAGAGAAAGCGAACACTGAATTTGGAGTATAAAATGTCATATGAATTTTGTTCTAAAATGAAAAATAAATTACCGATTTCGTATCTTCAGCATTAAACAGATACAACAGTAGTGGCCCCTTGGCACGAAAACCCTGTATTTTTATACAAATTTAAATCCCTAGTAAAATGTAGATACTAAATTTGCAAGAATACCGAGCGTTCATGCCAAGTGAGCCACTATTGCTTTATCCGTTCAATACTAAAGATACGAAATCGGTACTTTATTTTTCATTTTAGGACAAAACTCATATGACATTTTACACTCTAAATGCAGTACCTTTTTCAAATATATAAAAATATATAGGGTGTTCCATTAAAAAAAAGTTATTTTTGTGAATATCTTGAAAACTAGATGTTCAATTCTTTTTTTGTGTTGACCATTGCAATCAGCGGAAAAAGTTATACTACTTTACCAATTTAACCAACCTCGTATCTTCAATATTAACGGATATAGCAATAGTGGCCCACTTTTCGCGACACCCTGTATATCTATTGGTGAAGCGATAACTATCTTTCTAGAAACTGAGAATAGGAGTCGCGTTTCTGAAAATCCAATTTTAGTGGGTACCCACTTCCTTAAAAGAATGCAAAATGCTAGCTAGTGTCTTTTAAAAACTAATATTAAAATTTTTACCACTGCAAGCTCTTTAGGAGTAACATTTCAAAAAATACCTTCTTAGTAGGTTCTTACATAGTCAAAAAAATATGGAAAGCTAAATTGTGTTGTTTAATGAATACTATTAAAATTTGAAACATCCTGTATAGCCCTTTCGAAAAATGAAGTAGGGATTTTAAAAGAATCATGATTGGTAACCCTAAAAAAATGCATGTTTCGACTAATATTTATCGCAGATTTCTTCATCCTCGCGGGTCTTTAATTTTAACCAACTATTTCAGAACCACCCTGTACATACAACTGTGTTGGTTTATGAAATTATCTCTTTTTGGGGCATTACACAATTACACATCTCTAAAAGGCATAATAAGGTGTTTTTGAAGATAGTTTCGTGAGACTAATTTTCAAGTTTAAATATTTCCATCAATTTACCTAAATTCAACAGCCGCTTCTATAGTTCCAGTAAATCTGAGAAAGTTCTAGCTTCACAGATTTAAAGTATAACTTATTATCTTTCATTTCCAGAAAGGAATGTTAAAAAATGTACAGTGCTTCAAATTTATGAAGGATTTGCTTAAAAAATTGCCACTTTTGTTACTTCTAAACTATAAACAATAGATACAGAAAACTTGAAATTGTAAGTTAATTTTCATTAGTGGATCATAAAGCAGACATATTTTCCTTTACAATTAGTATGCAATTTTTTTAAATCCGCTTAATATTAAAGATTTTGGAGCTCTTTTAAAGTACAAATTTTGAAAAAATTTTAATTTACAAAAAATGAAGAAATATTAAATCCATGTACTTTTATACAATAATATATAATCAATTTTTCATGATGTAACTTTGAAATGTAATTCTTATACAACGATTTGCTTCACCGAATAATTTTTTTAAATAATGTTTTCAACAAGATAACATTAATTCTTTAAAGAACGGCACAAAAATAATTTCATTTGTTGTTTAAAACTACAAGATGTTACAGAAGTAAACAAAAATACATGTACAAATACAAGTAAACAAATTCAACTGAAAGTTGAAACCTTTAGGTTTATATTCATTTATATTTTTTAATTTTATCATTGCTCATTTTGGATTAAAACAGTTTTTTCTCCATCAACTTGCACTTATTTTGCAATATTTTAGCTCGCCTGCTTAACAATATTTTTGAAAACATGGCATTTTTATAACACATTTTTCGGGAAAACCACTGCTCTAACGGAAAAATTTTATAGGACATTTTTTATGTAAAAATACTTCATCTATAAAATGACGGTCTAGTCATTTTTCTCTAGATCGCATACTTTCTGAGATATTCTTAAAAAACCACATTTTTTCCTCTTCAGGTCCATTTTTTTCGATGAAGCGGCCCCTATATTGAATGCAAACTTTTTTGCATCTTTTTCGCCATGTCTTAATCTATCTGAATACCGAATTTTTTTGCACTTTGCTAATTTTCTTGGGTTGAAACCTTTGGAAACTGGGCTATTGCTTATTGTCGAAACATTTGTGTAACTTTACAAGAGAATAATAAGTATTTACCTGTTTCTTTTTTCAATTCGCAAATATATAATTACAAAACATGCATTTTTAAAGTGTCTCTTTAAGCTAGCCTTGCACCACAGCTTCTAGAAGCTAGTTTCTTTTTCTAAGACAATAGAAACCTTGCATTTCTAGCGTCAGACGCTAAAACATGGGCCAAGTTTATCTTCTATTAGTTAAAAAAGAAGCTAGCTTCTAGAAGTTGTGATGAAAGGCTAGCTTTATGGTACAAACTACGGATTTTTTCAGGCGCCCTTTTTATTCGGGGTCCTCCCGCAACGTGGGCCCTGCGGTCTCGTTATTTACGCGACTGGCTACGAAACTTATAGCCCTTGATGAATTTTGACTCAAATACCATTACAGTCTAATTAAGGAAGAAATTTACTTCATAGAGATGCACTTAGCAACTTATTGATGAGAAACAGAGAAAACAACGTTATCAATTGTGCTTTTTTACTTTTTTCTTGTACCCATGTGAACTTTAAAACTAGGCAATAGAGCTTGCTGCCAAAATTTAAAAAATGCATTATAGGCAAAGGTTGAACTTAGATACTGGTGTTTTTTTATTTTAACATTTTTGGACATTTGCTTCGAAAAAAAGCTTGCAAAATGGGAAAAACATTGATCATGTTTAAGTAATAAAATCAACAAGTTAGTAATAAGAAAATTTTTTTAATTCCAATCACATATATTTTGAATTTTTGGAAATAGAGCATGTGGTTTTAAAAATCTTAGGGAATAAAAATTGGCTACTGTTTTTTTGGCCCACTATGTATGTTATTTTCTTTGAAACAAGCCAAAAGCTCATTTTCAGCAAATTCCACATCCTATACCCTACTCGCTAAATAAAATGACAATTTGAGCACTTCCATCATAAATAACTAACCATTATAAGTACAAATTTAATGATTATAACGCTGCAAACGTTCTTGCATTTTTTATGAACGATTTTGCTGTTGTAGTACAGTTCGGTTTTATTTTGACGGCGAACAAGCTATGTTTTGACGTCACTAACTGATCGCGTTCTACATGCTATTTTTTTAATTCACATGTTGAAGATAACCACGAACATTTTTTTATTTTTTCAAATCCAGGAACAACGGAAGTTCGAAGGTACACTATTATATTATGCTTACAATGTTTCATTGACCTATGTATAGCACGACCACCAAAAGACAAGCTCTGGAGAAAGGAAGCGGAATTCTTTTCTCTGCGAAAATTTTTAAGTTACGCTGTGTAACCGTAATAAACCAAAAGCACATTCATAAGCAAGGTTTTCTCTCGGTGGTCGCGCAATACTTTAGGTAAGTATTAAATTCAATTAGCTTAAAAAGTTAATTTTTAAACCATTTTTTGCATCCACTTAACATCGTTTTGATTCCTTATTTCTTTATAAAACATCATTGCAACACCACTTTATAATGTAATTCCACATGTCATCAACGATTACTAGTGTAACTTGGTGTACAAAAACTGTAGGTTTTAGACAAAAAAGATATCAAGAAAGGTCTTAAATAAAACACATATTAAGTATCTCTTTTCCTGTATTAATGGACATCAAATAATTTTTTAGCAATTATTCCCATAACATGTTAGCTTCATTTTGTTACAAGTTCACGTTAAATTAATCTCTATTAAGCTCAAAATTCCATAATCGTTGTTCCAGGGTTTAAAATAAAATATTTCCGAAGTTAAAAATACAAAAATGTACACGACTATCTTTCGTTTGATACAAACCGAAATTTTAAGATCTGTAGAATTAGTTTATACTTAAAGTTGTAAAAAACTGATCAAAATCTTGAAATGCAGAAAAAACTACTATAGATAGAAAAATAATAATTATGAGCGATTTGATTCTGACTTTATGACTAGCCTTCGTTGAAAATTTGCATACGACGTTTTCTGAAATGTCTAGAACTAAGGGTCGTCTCAAGTTATGAAAAACGTCTCGGCGTTTCTAGAACACTCTACTCTAAGTGTTTGCGTTGTACCAAGTAATTAATTTTGTAATCATGTTCTCGAGTGACGAAGAACCGTAAGAATACAATATGGCTTATTAAATGTCTCGATTTTCTTCGTATTGAATTTCATGAAAGCAAAAAAATAAAATTTAATCACAGAAATTCTATTATTTACAATTTCGAGTTTCTGGGTCGAATTGTTGTTGTTGGGGAGAATTTATTTAGGGATGTAGCCATCGCTTAGAAATATCATTAATTCCCAAATAAAAAATCTGTAATCTCTGTAAACCCAGTTTCCTAAAGTTTATGTTACCAAACTGTATTTTAATTTTATTACATACACTGAAATTCGTCTCTCAATATGGTATGGCATATCAAAAAATGTGAGCTCAGTGCGCAATGAAATTTAGATCCAAATGCTGAAATTTTTTAGGATTCTCAATTCAGGAAACCTCACAATATTGATAGTCATGTTTTTCTTTTATAACCTTAACGGTTTTGTAAATAACTGCTATCAGTGTATCAGTTTGTATCAGTATAAAAATACAGGGTGTCCCACTTAGCATGCTCACCATGGGGATCTCGAAAACTGTAAGAGATACGAAGTCGGTTAAATGACACCAAATGTAGCTTCTTTCATGGCCAACTCGATGCTACTTTTGTTTTTTGAAAAATATTATTAGCAATCTAGATATTTAGAAAAAACTGAAAAAGTTAATTTTATTTAAATGCCTATAACTTTTTTATTAATCAAAATAATATCAATTTTCAAAAAAAGGATAATAGGCACTACTAAAACCAATACATTTAATAAACAAAAGAATTTTTTTATAAGGCCGTTTTGGAGATATGATACAAAGTTACATTTTTTTAAATTCAAACCTAACCTCAATTTTATGTTTTTGCAAAGCTAATTTCTTTCTCTTTTCAAAAATATACGTTTTTAAATTTTTTAATTTTTTTAATTTTTTAGTATTTTTTTATGAACTTTTTTACACTTTTTTTGATATTCTTATGTTTAATTTCAATTGTTTTTTTTTATTCGATTGTTTCCAGGGATATTTGATTAAAAAAAAATTTTTTAACATTAAATAACAAATTTATTATTTATTTTTATGTTACCAAACAAGAATTTGAAAAATTAAGCCTATCAACCTTTATATTTTTGAAAAGAGAAAAAAATTAAATATGCAATAACATAATATTAATACTAGGTTTGCATTTAAAAAAATATAACTTTGCATCATATCTCCAAAACGGCTTAATAAAAGAAATATTTTGTATATTAAATTTATAGGTTTTAGTAGTGCCTATTATCCTTTTTTTAAAAATTAAAATTATCGTTATTAATAGAAAAGTTATAGGCATTTAAAGAAAATGAACTTTTTCAGTTTTTTCTAAATATCTAGAGTGCTAATAATATTTTTCAAAAAACAAAGGTACGATCGAGTTTGCTATGAAAGAGGCTACATTTGGTGCCATTTAACCGATTTCCTATCTCTTACAGTTTACGAGATCCCCATGGTGAGCATGCTAAGTGGGACACCCAGTATTTGTATAAACTTGAGATCAGCGGTAAAACTGGAAGTGTCAATAAGCACGTAGGATCAAGAAATCAGGATTTATATGCATAACTTCAAATGGCAATTTGGGCTTTCGACCAAATCAATTATTACCTATTATTTTTTTTATTTCGAATTTTTATTTTTTCCTTACAGTTAAATACAATTTGAAAAACTCTCGTATCTCTAAAAATCTATTTGTTTAAGTTGTCCCTAAATTTTTTTGTTTATATCAAAAACTAAAAATTAACAAACAATAAAATTCATTTACTCTTTATTTACAAACCAATAAATTATTTCATATGTATTTTCGCATTTTCGAAAATAGCTCTCAAAAATTAGCATTTTCCTCTTAGTTTAGCACTGGTTATAAAAATTTAAATAAAATAATTTGTTCGGAAAAAAATTTAAAATACCTTTGTGAATGGTTTCTTGAACACAAAGAGAGAGGGTGAAATTATTATTTAAATTTTTTATGTAAATTTGTTTACATAGGAACTTATTTGTAGGTACAAATATTTTATTAGTCGCAAATTAAGTTTCTTTTAAAAGTATCCGTATTAAAATAAATATTTATTTTCCATTGCGTTTTAAAGAATAGCATCAAAATAAAACAAAATAAGAAAAGATATAACGACCAATTCGATCAATTATAAATTATTTATGATGCACTCATACAACCTACATCGATGATTGTTTGTAGTCAAATGCAATGCATGATATAGACGTGTTAGTCATTTAAATTGTTTAAATTTAAATTTTAAGTTTCATACATTTAAAAAAATGTCTGAAATTGATAATTTGAAGAAATAAAAATTAGTGATGACTGATGACAAATCTGTGGGTCGAGAAGTTAATTTAAAAAACAACGGATGTGGCCATACGAGGAACTTTTTCCTGTTGTCTTTTTTATGTGCATTTCTTTTTTTATTAAAATTTAATTTGATAATTTTAAATTATAAACTTTTAAAGAAATGCACAAAAAAATACAACAGGAAAAAGTTCCTCGTATGGCCACATCCGTTGTTTTTAAATTTGGCATAAATAGAAGTTCAAAATATACATTATTTTATATGTTCAGAAAGATAATTTTATCAGCTTTCAAAATATTAAGAAATATAGAGGTTGCATTTAAATTAAGAAATTTTATTCCATTTCCGGTTAAACCAGAAATCAAAATATAAAGTGTTTAGTATCGTGTCAAAGTTAATGTTACGAGCCTTCAAACTATTTAAAAATGTACAGGGTGTTCCAAAAAATTTTGATATTGTTTTAATTTCCGGTCTAACCGGAAGCGTTTTGTTAACCGCAAATAATGTTAAATAATAGATATTCATGGGATTGATATAAATATCCAATTTCTAGTTTTCATTTTTATTACAAAAGAAATTAGAGATTATTGAAGTTTTGACATTCAAAAAATCATAACTCCGAATCCGCATCATACAAGTCTTTAAAAATTTACAGTTAAATAGAGAATCATGTTGTCTATAACATATCCGAATCTGTATAAATCGCTCGGACCAGTTTTTGAGAAAATCCATTTCTAAATTTTGCCCTACTTTGACCCCTTAAAGGTAGGCAATTTTGAAACAATTTTGAAAATTGACTTTTTTAGAACGAAAGCCCTATATTTTGGCTGTACAATGTCATTTTGAAATTTTTATAATAATAATTAACGGCAAAGTTATAAGGGGAAAACCACAAAATGGGACAATCGTTCTATTGGTCGCCATTTTAAATAATAAAATTTAAAATTTTTTTTTTCAATTGGGGGTCACATGTACTATCTTATAGCCAAGTAAAATTGAATTTGGCTCAAATTTGCAAATATGCGCCCAAAATAACCTCCTTATTTTTAGACACCCTGTATAGATTTCTTATAAAAACTTATTTTGTCGATGAAATAATTTTAAAGTTCCTAAAATCAAATTTCATCAAAATCGGTTAAGTAGTTTTTGTCCCACAGTTGCGGACACACACACACACAGACATTTCGATCCAAAAAATTTAAAAAATTTTTTTGCGACTTTTGGAATCAGGGTGACTCAAAACGTCGAGAACTTCAATAAAAAAAAATTTTTATTTTTTTTCTCGATTATAACAACTTTTTCTTGGATTGGAAAAACTTAAAAATCATTAAGATCGGTCCAGTAGGAGCTCCTATAATAACCTGTAAAAAAATCCTTTGCGTTTTAAATATATGGATTATTGTAAGTAAGGTATTGTTTTTCGTTCATTTTGTTAACCATATTTTAATTTTTGTACCTCTATGTTGGCAAAGATTTTTTATGGAAATTACAAAGATTAAATAAATGTACGTACGACATTAGGTACAAAGAGCTGAGAGCGACTTTCTTTGGTAACTTTTTTTCAGAAATAATGTTAGAGCAGTTAGTGCTTTTGAAATTTCTCGAAGCTGGCAAGGGTAAATAGAAAGCTTTAGTCTCCTATACAGGAACTTTCAAGTTTACTTTATGCATAAATGTAGGTAAATTTTGTTTGAGATTGGTTTATTATAAACGTTTCCTCATATCCAACAAAAAAAGTTTTTGTGGTTGGTGTTGGTTGAGTCAACATAACAGTTGTAGTTTTTATTAGTTTTTTTTTAAATTGAATTGCATATTTACAATCAATTGGTTTTACAGGCTGATTAGTAACTAATGATTAATTACCCCTTAGTATCTCGAGAACTCGAAACCATATTAATATGCCGTAAAAAATGATGGACCACTATTTCAAAAATTATTTTTCAAAAAATGGATAACACTGTACCTTTTACTTTTTTTCTTATCAAGATAAAGAAATTTTTTAATTATTAATAGAGATGAAAAGTAGGCTTTCGAATCACGATATCTGAGGTTCTGTAAACTAGCTCATTGTTCTTATCTCAGTAATTTAGAAATCCTGGAATTTTGAGATAAATATTTAATAGTAATTAATAGTAAATGAATTAACTAAATTAACTAATTAAACTCAAAATAAGTCGTTTTTATTTTAATTCGTACATAGAATGTACGTTGGTCACGTGTCATAAAACATTCGTGAACTGAACTATATTGTATTGTGCATTTAGAGAGGGTTTCACCAACCAAGTTCACTATAAGTGTACTTTACTTAGTTACTGAACTGCTGATCATCGTGAATAACTTGGTTGGTAAAACCTGCCCTTAGAGAAAGAAAGTTATCGCCCCACGTGAAGCAAAGCGGCTCAATGTTTCAAGAGCTGAGAGACAACTTTGTGTTCGAAATAAACATATAATTTTTCTAAAATTTCTTCAAAAGATCAAAATAATTTAATTTAGATTTGAAGTTACCTGTGTATTTCTATTCAAACAATAGACAAAGTACTTTGTCGATTGCTTAAATAGAAATCTCCATGACTACTTTGTCGATTATTGTCATCGGAGAAGCTTGTCAAAAGCGAGCTCAAAGCGAGCTCAAAATCCTACCTTTCTTGTTGATTGTATTGAAAGAACGATTTGTGTTTAACAGAACGATGGAAAATAAATTGCTGAACAACTTATTTTTATTTGTTGGTTTTTAAAATCCAGTTTCACTGATTTTGTTTTCCTTAAAAAATAAACCCAGCAATCGATCGGTTCCCTATACGTAGAATTACTAGAGTTTTTTTATTATTTTTAAATTAAATCTACCTTTGTGGGTGTATTTTCGTAAACAGCGCTAAATCGTCATGTAATGTAAAGCAGCTTCGTACTAAAATGAGAGAGCTTTATAGAACATTTTTAGTTATGTTTATTCACTTTTAGATTTCATGATAATTCCTTTTAGTAATTTTAAATTTAAATTTCTTATTTTACCAATAGCGAGCTTTATAACTATACTGTTTCGAGATATACTTCCAAAATAGGAAAAACACTTACTTCGAGATTAAGATTTGGTTGAATGAATAAAGAATATGATCTTTCGTATCTCCTAAAAATGCAATTAAAACGTCACAAAAATGCTATTTATTTAGGGCCGATTTTACAAACACAACTTAAGTTAGAGTTCAACAAAACTTGAGTTTTACTACGGTAAACTACGATTGAACCTGATTTTACAATACGAATTTGTCTTGAATTCATGTTCAACCGGAGTTTAATTTAAACCTCTGTTGAGCTTTAATTGTAAAATCCGCCCTAATTACTTAGTTAAGTATCAAATCTATGCTGGGATCCTATTAGCGATACGCTACGCTATACTTATTTTTTTATCCATCTTCTGCAAATTTTTAGAATTTGGCAAGACAAGGGTAAAGGGGAAGTAGTTTAGCGTTAGCTAGCGTTTCACTAATAGTTACAGGGCCCCAGCTCAGCGCCATGACAGTCGTTTAATCTCGTGATTCTTACATTTCAGACTTTAAAAAAATTAAATTACTACCTTACAGTAAAATTTAAATTAAGAGCCAAAGTTAGTTCTGGACTACAAGGTCATATTATATTGAAGAAATAAAAATATTTTATTATCTCTTATCTGGACAAGAGACTCTTGTCCAGAACTAACTTTTGACTTTTAAATTTTCGTTTTAAATGTACTATAAGGCAGTAATTAAATTAAATTTGATGTGATGTCACTGCATCTCCTCTCATTTTTTTTATCACCGAGGTAACCTGTTAATATCATATTATCGGACCTCGTACCTAGCCCAGCTGGGGTAAATAAGCACAATTTTCATGTTAAAAATTAGAAAGTATATTTTGAAGCATTTTGTATAAAAGCGGGTGCTTCAAAGTTTACAAAAACAATTTCATGGTCTGGTCGGTAAAAAGTAAATTTTTCTATTTCTAACTTATGCATCTAAGTACTTAATGTGCTACAAGCTCTCTAGGATAATGTTTTAAAGCTGAATGCAGAAATGCAGATGCTGTAACTTTAAGATTCACCTTTAGTACTTATACGCTGATGTTTTCTTTCAGTAATTGCTTTAGACATATTATTAAATTTTCTCCTTTCTTCTTTTCGTCTTTTTCTTAAAGACTTGAATTATTACGCTGCAGCTTTAAACTGAAATAGAGCTAGATTTGTATCACAGGGTATATTGTTACAATATGGCTATAAAAAATTTACCATTTAATTCTTATTTCTTTTTGTTCCTACGACCGAACTATGACTGAAATGTGGATGTCGTAATTCTCGTAATTGGCAAATTGTCCGTTTGTCGCCTTGGGATTTACCAAGCACCGCTGACTATACTTCAAACAGCAATTCAAGCATGTTTTAGTTTTTGGTCATTCGCTTGTATTATTTAAGTCTTCAGCCTCTCTTTGATTAGACTTCTCCTTGTAATAATTTATTGTAACGTCATTTTTTAAGCATTTATCGTTTCGTTTCTCAAATTATTATTGTTGGTGTTTTACCACAAAATTAACAGGCGGTACTATAATGCTGTTGATTAATATGGTTCAAGAACTAAATTTAACCAAAATTTTTAAGTTTCTTGTTCTAATTAATAATCGATTTTTATTGGTCAAGAATAGCGTGAGCAAGTCAAATTATTTATAATTTGATATTCGTTTTATAGTACCAGCTGTTAGAGTTTAAAAGTTTGATTCTGTCACGAATTTATGTGTTCGTTACCTACTGAGTTGATGTTAGAAGTATTGTGCATTATATTTATTATATTAAGAATAATATACTTAGTAAACACCCTGTAAATGTTTATAGTATTGATTTCTTAAAACCATATATGGCATTTTGTTTGCTCCTTGACCTACAGCCATTTTGAAGTTTGTAAAATAGTTTGCAAGTGCACTATAGCCGAGTAATTTGCAAAAATGACGTTTCATTATTTATTTATTACGTATCTACAGGGTGTTTGCGAGAAATAGGCTCACTATTGCTATATATGTTAATACTGAAGATACGTGGTCTGTTAAAGTATCTAGTAAAGTAGCATGACTTTTCCCGCTTATTAAGATGCTAAAAATGGAAAAGTAGGTAACTGTAGATCTAGTTTTCAAGATATTCACAAAAAGAACTTTATTTTAAATGGGACACTTTGTATACATATTATTATGTACTCTAAAAGAACACTAAATTTAGACTATAAAAAATCAATGATTTTTTGTCCTAAACTGAAAAATAGACCTGATATCTTCAATATTAACTGATAAATAGCAATTGTGCCTCACTTCGCGCGTACATTCTGTTTGCCGTTTTCGAAATCCCAATGTTGGTGTTGCTTAAAAAATCACTCTGTGGTGATAATCCGATTGTTTAAAATTATTGCTCCTCATTTCAACATAAATATGCCAATGAAAATAGTTCTCTTGCCATGAAAACAAAATAAAATTGAATGTGTTTTTTTCCATGGCACGAAGAGATTTATTAAATTATCTTTATTTCTGTTGCTAAGGGCCGTTTTATATGGACTAAATGTCGTACTAACTTGTTGGTACTAAATTAACTCAAGGAGCAAAAGCACGGAAATCTAAGCTTTAAGGCCCTGTAAGGTCGTGCATGAAAATTTCTACGCACGACGTTAAAGCTTAGATTCCCGTGCTTTTGCTCTTTGAGTTGATTCAGTACTAACAAGTTAGTACGATATTTACTCCATGTAAAACTGCCCTAAAACTGAGAGGGGTATATTTGACTCAAAAATTCAAGACAAGGCCCACCTAGACTTAAATTCGGAGCTGCATAAAATTATGAAAGTTTAGTTATGAAAGTCTTATGAGTAGAGGAAAGTAACCAAATATGGAATACCATTTTGTTTTTCGAATAAAACTTAACCTCTGAATGTCCTCATGGGGTATATTGACTCGTTCTTATTGAAAAGTTGTCAAACCACTCTGGAAGGGTTTCTGAGGCCATAGGCCTGTTTCTGATCTTTCGATCAAGTTCGTTCCATAAGTGTTCGATGGGATTGAGATCTGGGCTAAGAAGTAGCCAGTTCATAACTGGAGTTTGATGTTGTTATAGGAATTGTCTTGTTTGATCTGCTACATATAGTCTTGTTTTACCATGCTGGAGCAGAAATCCAGGACCTATGAGGCTTCAGCAGCTATCTCATGGTTTGTTAGTATGTCATCGATGTATCGAGCAGCATTTGTTTGCCTAGGTACAACAACGTGGTCTGTACAGGTATTAAATGAGATACCTATCTATACTATGTGAGATCCTTCTCCAAACTTGTCTACCTCCTGATCCAATCTTTTACGATCGCGTTCACCTATGCATGCCCAAACTCGAAGACGACTATAACAACGAGTTAACCGAAATCTGGACTCATCGCTGAAGAGCTCCATGGTCAACTGCTAGATTCCCAAATTCACATGTTCTTGCTTGAATATCCGCAGGTTTATTTTATGATTTAAAGTCAATTATGGCTTACGAACCGACTTCTTCGACTTCAAATTGCTTTCTCACATTCTTTTTATTATAGTTTCTGTACAAATTTTAACTCTAGTGGCTCTTCTGAGGTCATTTCGCAGGTTTTTAGCAGTAGAAGTGCGACGTCTAAGCGCACAATTACGCAAAAATCTGTTTTTATGAGGGGTTGTAGAACGTTTTCGACCCTGACCGGTTCTTCTACCATAACTGTCAGTCTCTAAGTATCGATTCAAAACTCGTTGGATAACTAAAGGGCTCACATTAAGTTGTCTTGGAACATAACGATAGCTGGAGCCTTCTTTGATTAATGTTACTGCTCTTGCTACTTCAACTTGACTTAGATGCCTCATTTTAGTAGTAAACGCTCTAACGACAAGTTGTGAAACACGCAGGTTCAATTGTTTCTAATATTCATGATTTTACAGCTATTGTATTGAAAGTGTGCTTTTTAAGCTTAAGTGGTGCATCATCTTTTCTTACTTTTTTTGGGTGATAAGGTTAAAAAAATATCCAAACCGACCTATCTTACAATAAACCAACGATAAGGTAACCAATCTACTCCATTTCGATGGTCTTTTTTCAAGCTAAAAGGAAATAAAAAAAATAAAAATACCCATACTTTTCGTAGTGTTCCGCTAATTTAGTGGAGCACTAGTTTTATATTATACTACCTTGAATAATTTTGAAAAAATAAAAAAACAAAAAACTTTCACTACACTTCTGATATTTGCCCTACTGACAAAATAAACACGGCTAAGACGCTAATATGATTCAATGAGGTAAATCATAATCAGTTTGGCAAGCTTACTATATTAGCTTCTTAGAAACGGCGGTATTCCATATTAGAACACTATTCCATATTTGGCTACTTTCCTCTATTATAAAATAATGGTAGCAACAATTATTATTTTTCTTGCAAGTCACACTGCATATCGATTTAAAATGAAACTTGAATAAAATATCTATTACAACTACTGAAAAGAAATGCAACGGAAGCAACAGTTTGGCTGCTTACATGGAAAAAGTCTTTATTGCCACTTTCTAAAAACGACCTCTTATGTCTGTGTAATATTTCATTGAACTTTTGTTATGTGCCAAACCTTTAGGTTTAGACGTTTAAAGCATTCTTATAATGTTATAATATTTAAGTTACGTACAACATTTTTCTTCCGATATGGAAAAACTTAAGGATTAGTTTAGACTGTCTTTATGAAAGTTAAGCATAGATAAATCTATGGCAAGCTAAACGGGCAATATATAAACTGCCTTATATGGAAAATCCCTCTTCATAATTTCTATCCAATTTAATAAAAACTGACAAAAAAAAAACATATTTACTAAAAAAAATAAATATAGAACGCAAAAAAATAATTATGGAACGCAACCAACATTCTTATATTTTAATAATTTCCCATACGGCGTGATTCGAACGTGGAAATATATATTTTTTCTTATCTCAGTCGGCGCACGCGTAAACGTTCACTAGTTAAATGTTTACTGCGTCGACATGACTAGCTTCGAGCGATTCATAAACCGCATTTGAACTACCACAATAAATTTGTTTTTAAATTAAAGTTTTCGAATATACACAAGTAAATTTTACATTTTAAGCATATTTTAAGTATCACGGTCGAGATTTTAGAAGAAAATGTAAGGTTGCTGTGTAATTTTATTTAATCGAATTAAAATTCAGTAAAATCAAATACGTAAAATTAAAGGGTAGCCGTTTGTACCTACTTAATATTTTAGTACATTTTTTTTGGAGCATCGTCCATCGTCTGATGTCTTTTGGTCGTTTGCAAGATCTTAAAGTACATACAAAGGTACTTATTTATTAAAAGCACAATTATTCGGTTTTCAATCGCAAATTGCTTTCAACATCTATTTAAATAAGTAACTTCGCAGTTGTATCGCTATCACACATTTGCTCCCAGTAAAATCCAATCGTAAACCAAAATGTAGCCTTAAGCAGTTTCGCAGTATCTGTTTAAGGTGTTGTTTTAGGTCTACTTGGGCCAGTTTACACTGTCAGCTGAAACTGTGGTTTAAGCCAAGTTATGAGCAGACTGTGAAACCGAAAGATGAAGTAAGCTTAGCTTTCAGACCATGAGCAATCCAAGTTTAATTACAAAACTAGATTTTAAACCAAAACTGTCAATCCGAGGCTTAGCACACAAGACACGGGTCTAGGGCTCAAAAGCATAAGCAGAATTGCGATAGGGCGTTTTTTATAAGTCGGCAATAATTAAGAAGTAGGTACCGAAGAATTAAAAGTCTACAATTATTGTTCTTTCTTTTAAAAAATAAACGATGGTCACCGTATAGGAGTTATTTGTAAGGTTATGTAGGTAGGTGGGTTCTTTAGGTAGATCTATATCGCTAGCCCGGAAGAAAAGTGACAACTCAAAAAATGCAAATGTTCAGGAGAAGCACTTGAAAAATATTAATAGTTAGAAACTCGTTCTGGCTGTCAATGTTATAATCTAAGATTTGACACTTTTTCTGTTAAAAGTAATGTTTTGTAGTTTGTTTACCTACAAAACTGAAATATGGCATTTTTTGAGTTGGTCACTTTCTTCCGGGCTAGCGACATGTATTTGGTTCTACTTCTACGAAAACATACAAGAAGATACATAATCTTTATTGTTTATTTGTAAGCATAGAATGGGTTCGGTATCTTCACTAAAAGTTAAAATAATTTTGAGAGCAATTAATAAGCTTATACACACACAAATAAAGAAAGCAATTAAAATAAAGACTCTTTATTATATTGTTTTTATGGGTTCAACTAGACTTCTCTAAAACTACACTATTCACAAAACATATATATACATACTTAAGTTGTAAACATTAATTATTACCAATAACATTTATGCAGATATGATTATGGATTAATTTCTTACGAAAATAACATCGATGAGATTCATATTGAAAACACATTAGGTAGTAAAATTTTAAAACGTCTATTACCAGTTAAAAACACAAAGTTTTTGTAAACAAATATTATTCTTCTAGATGTACTAGTCCGAAAGCATTATATCTCTAATAGTTAAAAAGTGAACAATTCCATGAGCGTGGTACACAATTGACAAACAAAAAAGACCCACTTCGCTATTTTCATCTAATAGATGTTCTTCTTCCATATACAAAAACAAATCTTTGTAGTATTTTGAAACCACCGTTTACTTGGGACCAAAGTCTCTCGATACGTTGGTTATAGACAGATCTCAGCGCAATGAAGCTGCCTCTATTTAAACCTCTGCGCTCAATCGTCAGTCTGGCGACGCTAATGTTTTTCGTACATCTGTCGTCTAATCAATGCTCTGTCTGTAATAAATTGAGAAACTTCTAGGTAAGTAAGATTTTTTTATATGAGAAAACTACGAACCATAAATAATTTACACCTGGTACACTGAAGTCCGCCTTTGAACTGTCCTACGACTTCGAAGTTCCCTTGCAGTAATTGGATCGACAAGTCTTATTGTTGTCAAATTCTCGATAACATAGCATTAATTCCTGTAGTTTTTAAGCTGCTTCTTATGTATACTTGCTGTCGTCCTCGACACCTTTAAGAAGTTTATGTTAGCTTGGTGGTTTTATTAAGGTGTATAACATAATTAACTCATAAAAATAAATAAGAATTACCTTCAACCTTCCAAATTGGAAACATTCCAGTAAATTTCCAGATGAAGGAAGACATTCATCAACGTTCTACAGTGACGGTATATTGCACTGAGAAATGTGGTAAAAACTCTTCGAAATATGCGTCCATCGAGTTTTTAATAAATGAAAACACATACTTGAACAATTAATTAGAGACACAGCACTTATTTAAAACAAATCCAAATTTCATCGTCATGCCCAACTAGCTTTGCAAAATATATTTTCATGTCTATTTATTAGGTTTTATTATGACGCCGATGGAGTTTTTAATAAATGAAAACACTTTCTTATATAATTAATTATTTATTATTAAAACACGAGGTAGACTGAGGTAGACGTAAATTCACATTGTTTTTCTGTGATCTGTCAAATCTGTGGTGGTTACAAAATTTAAACTGGAAAAGCGATGTTGCCTATTTTCAAATATATACAGTATGCGGAAAAATTTTTGAGATAAACTTCTCTGCGAGTCGGGACGCTTTTAAATTGAGATAAAATTTCATGATATGGGTTGGGATTATTATTTTGTGCGATTTTGATATTGAAAGCAATAATAAATAAAGGAACTGCGTGTTATTTTATTATGTCTAAAAAATTATTACTCATAAAGCATAATTAATTAATTACAGAACTATTATAAGCGCTTAGCACAAATTAGTAGATA